>JAFFJZ010000014.1:2686500-4029750 GCA_018340375.1 Gonatopus flavifemur
GGACAGTCCACTGACAGCCTGCTCAGAGAGAAGTGAATGAATGAAAGAAACATTGTTCTCCCCACATGATCGACAATGACTACACTTAAGCTCAACTAAAGCGACTAGAGATGTTGCTTATTCTGAAATAACCGTTCAAAATCTTTTTCATCTTTCTTCAGAGAGAAAACCATAAAGAGATGTCTAGTAAGAAAAGGTACGTTTGATATAATTTTATTGTCTTTGTAGTTTTGATGAAGAGTATTATATAATGGAACAGTCCATTGAATCTAACCAAATCTGATTAGGAATCAGACATCAACTACATGAACTACAGCAACAACAACATGAAGTAGGTTTCTATGACGAAGGCTATTATCGGATTCTTGAATATAAATGGAATTGATAGTATTGGTAGCTAACATACAGATCTATGGTATGTTTGCTTCATTTTGTTTCATCTGCATCCACCTGTGATGCTATTCAAAGAATCTAATAATAGTATCGGATAGATCTGTGATATATTCACTGCACTCTTGCCTTTGCTTTACTCGACTAAGAGGCCACCGAATGGAATTGATAGTGACAGCTATCGTCTAGCTAAATAGCTAGCTTACAAATTTATGATTCGTCTGCTTCATCTCTGCTTTGTCCCCATCCACCTGTGATTCTACTCCGAGAAACTGATGGGTCCAGTATGTCGGCAACATCTGTGGTATATCTGCTGTGCTTTTGCCTCTAGAGAAATCGTTTTGTTCGATTAATAGTTTTGATTTAAAATATTTGATATACTTCAATGTAACTGAAGTGCCCGGAGACCAACCTCAACCTTCAACGTTTCTGAAACTTCTTATATCTCATTGAGATTGTGTCATGAACTTCTCAGTCTAGAAACTTTTTATACTGCATTGGGGTTTTTGGATGGTTCCACGTTCTGATTACACGGTGCTACACTGATCAGGCACTTTTCGAATGACCTAGTGTAGGTTGTTGATCTGGTCGAATACAACACAAAACCATGTTCGAAAAATTTTTTACACCCTCAAATTTCCAAGTTACTGTAAAAAAACTGATTTTTGGGGATTTAGGACATTTGAAAATTTCTAACTCCGCCATTTTTTGACCAATTTCAAAATTCCAAACGGGTTCTGACGGGGTCAAAAAATGGCGGAGTTAGAAATTTTCAAATGTCCTAAATCCCCAAAAATCAGTTTTTTGACCGTAACTTGAAAATTTGAGGGTGTAAAAAATTTTTCGAACATAGTTTTGTGTTGTATTCGACCAGATCAACAACCTACACTAGGTTATTTGAGAAGTGTCTTCAATTTTTTTCTTCTTTGTAGCACTGTGTTATATTTGGTATTTGATCAATTACACTTTCTGTTCATAAGCGATGATTCAGTTTTTGATTCATTACATAATCTTTGATCATCCATTCCATGCCATTCATTATCAAATGAATCCACTTCATAATCTGTAGTTCATCCATTCAATACAAAATTTCCACAAGACCGACTATATGAAATGCATAGTGGTGGTGGACGACGTACATATCGCATGGTATATTTGCTTCGTTTTTGTCTTTCCTCATTGGCCTGATACTTTCTTGGCCAAGAGTTGTTATCGGATTGCTTAAGTAGTATCACAGGTGTATAAGAAAACACGAAAAAGGAGCAAATATACCATAGATCTTCACGTCGTCTACCACCACTATCAATTTCATACAGTCGGTCTTGCGGAAATTTTGTATTGAATGAATGACTTACAGATTACAAAGTGGATTCTATTGATAACGAATATCATGAAATAGATGATCAAAAATTATGCATTAGGTGTTGGAATTAATTCGTAGCGATTTACGAAAGTTGGCGTAGGTAGTGCAGTATTCCGTTGTCGTCTACAGTAATCAATTCATTATGAAACAGCTATTATTGGACATCATTTGTTTTACATAACCTTTCTTTGAATCGTAAATTACAACACTTTATAATATATTGAACATGTCAAAATTCATACCGAATAAAGTGTCTTTGCGGGGAGTTTTACTTCATTACTTCAATATGAAAAGAAAAGGTTTTTCGCATCAAATTGTTACTGGTGATGAGGAATGCATCCATTACGACAGTCCATAGCGCAGAAAGTCATGGGTTAAGATCGGCCAACCATCACAATCAGTGGCAAAGCCGAATATCCATAGGTCTAAGCTCTTGGTGTGTATTTGATGGGATCAGATGGGTGTGATTTATTATGAACTGCTGGAACCGAATGAAACCATAAGTGGGCATCGTTACCGATTACAATTGATGCGCTTGAGCCGTGATCGAATTGAAAGAAAAACGGCCGGAATACTTCAAAAGACACGACAAAGTCATTTCGCTGCACAACAATGCTCGTCCGCATGTCACGAAACCGGTGAAAACGTACCTGGAAACACTCAAATGGGAAGTTCTACTCCACCCGCCGTATTCTCCAGATATTGCTCCATCTAATGACCATTTGTTTAGTTCGATGGCTCGTAGCTTGTCTGAGCAGAAGTTCACTTCTTACGAAGATTGCCAAGACTGGGTCGATTCGTGGATTGCATCCAAAGATGACGCGTTCTCGCAACACGATATCCGTTCCCTGTCCGAAAGATGGTCGAAAGTGATAGAAAGCGATGGACAATACTTTGAATAATGTATTCTTTGGTGTTCATTCGGAATAAATAATTTTTTCTCATTAAAAACACGCTACGAATTAAATTCAATTCCTAATAACTGAATCATCACACATAATCGAAAAGGGGAATTCATCAAAGAACCCCAATGCAATATAAAAAGTTTTCAGAAAGTGAAGTTCATAACAAAACCTCAAAGAGATGCAAATAGTTTGACTAACGGTGGGAGTTGGAGTTGTTCTCCAGTTACTTTAGCCACATCGAAGTATTTCAAAACGATTTTTTCAAAGGCGAAAACACAGTAGATATGTCCCAGATTCTTACAACATGCTGGGCTCATCAGTTCTTTAGAGTAGAATCATAGGTGGCTGGAGACGAAGCAGGAATGAAGCAGGCGTATCACACATTTGTATGCTAGCTATCGTCCCTATCAATCTCATTCGGTGGCCTCATAGTCGAACCAAGAAAAGGCGAAAACGCAGCGGATATATCACAGATCTATCCGATGCTGGTATCAGATCCTTTGCGTGATGTTTCAGGGGGATAAGGAAGAAACAAAATGAAGCGAATATACCATAGATCTGTGAGTTTGCTATCACCTTTATCAATTTGCATTACAGATCACAGAGTGGATTCAATTGATAATGAATTCCTGGATTCTTCGAGTAGAATTACAGGTGGATGCAGGAAAAGCAGGCAAGATGCAGATATATCATACATCTGTATATCATGTACCAGCAGGATCAATATCAATAGGTAGCGTTGTGAGAAAATGAAGAAAAGGCAGGAGCGCAGAGGATGTACAACAGTTCTTTGCGTCGAGTATACTACTATCAGATTCTTTCAATAAAATCACTGGTAGATGAAGAAAAAGCAAAATTGATGTAGCTGGAGATAGAATTGGTGCTAAAATATTCTCTCTAAAAGTTTAAACCTTCCAGTTGTTCCATTCAAGCTGAATTGTATTTCCATTCTTACGGACTTCTATCTTTAGTTCTAATTACGTTTGTTTTCGAATAATTCCATTCTTTGATATCATCAACGTTGAATATTTTCATCTTCACATATTTTCACTTCTGCAGGTCTGTATTCCCAAATGTGTGTCGAAAATGGAAGAAAATTTCATTCAACAGCAATTTTTTTCCTTTTAATATGTACTGAGAAATAAAGACCTGTCATATTACATTCAACAATAAGGACCTATTAGTGTACAAATATGTAGGAATAGATATTCATCATCAGATATGATATTAAAGAGAAAGAGTTTCTGAAAATAAAGAAAAATAAAAATACGAATATTTTGTGAAAAACCACCCATACAGGAAACCCCGAGAATGTAAACACAGCCAATAATCGGCCCATGTATGGCTACCATTTAATGGCCAATAATGGATTCACATCATTGGCACAACTGTGGCCCACCACTGGCTGATAAGAAAGGCCAGCAATGAAAACAGCCGATAATCAGCCGATGTACGGCTACGGTAAACGGCCAACAATTGATTCCCCGTTACTGGCTGGAATATGGCCTATTACTGAGTGAAATGGATTCCAAAGTTGAATGTATTGTATTCGTAATCACCCCTGAAAAAAGTTTGTTTTGGCCTTATTTCTATTACGTTGAATAAATAATTCATATCCATCAAATACGTTTTACATGATTCAAATGAATTCTTATTCATATAGATAATCAATTACTTTCTCATGTGAATAACAAAAAAATTTGAAGGAATAAGCAACTGAATTCAACTGATTTATCGAGAATACTTTTGACTCGTATAATTTTACATTTGAGATTGTCGAAATATCAGGCATGCAAATCTATTTGGAAAAAAACATCCATTTCTGATCTTGTGAAAACTTGAATGACAAACATCCCAAAAACAAAAAAGTGTTTTGGGTCACGCTTAACCACTTACTTGAACTAATACTGAACCGATTATTCTGGAACGCAGTCATATTACCATTGGATATCATTATTATTATGCCCTCGTAATCTGCCATTGATGGCTAACATTCGAACATTATCCCGAAATTTCTGGCCATAAATCGGGATCATTTAGCCCCATTACTGGGCCAATCAATAATTTTATACATGGCCCATTATTTATTGCCATTACTGGACCCACGTTATCATCCAGCAATTAACCATCGATGAGCCATTAATGGGCGCCATTAACGGGCAAAGAACGCCGTTTGTGGTCCAGTAACGTGCCGTTATTGGGCCAATTGTTCAACCCTGTATGGGCAAGTGCTTAAAAGTGAACCATTTCGGAATATCATATGTGTCATAAATGAGCTTAAATCATAAAAATTATTGTAGAATAACTATCAGTAGCCTGACTCGTGTGACTGAAGATACGATTCATTCTAAAATGATCCCTGCAAAAGTTTCATCTCTCCTGTTGTTAAATTCAAGCTGAATGAATAAGGAGAGCCCAAGTGGTCTTTCATATCACAGAAATAATCTAACGACATTGCCTTTATTGCTATGGTTCCTATCAAACTCGTCAAGAGGATTTAATTTTTAATCGTTTTCAATAGAAGGTATATTCAGAAAAAGAAGTAAAATCCCAATAAAAAAACTCTAAAAAAGTAAAAAAATAACGCCGAGCACATGAAAATACGATCAATATCTACAAAAAGAACATCGATAAACCTATTCTCAACAGAAATTTTATTACACTCAAAATTTCGATGCAATACAACAGGATAGGAAAGAAATTAGAAATGAATAGGTTAGGTATCGATGTAAAGGGAATTAGCGAAATGAGATGGCCGCAAGAAGGGGATTTCTGGAGTGGGGATTATAGAATGAGATTATCGAGTGGGGATTAAGAATGGTCAAGCAGGTGTGGGAATTATGATGCATAAAAAGGTAGGGAATATGATAGAAAATTATCTGCAACATAGCGAACGCGTAATGATGGTTAGAGTTAGAACAAAACCGGTAGATACTGTTATAGTTGAAGTATGCATGCCCACATCTGCGTACTCGGAGGAAGATATCAAAAAAACGTACGATGAAATAGGAGTGATAGAATATGTAAAAGGAGAAGAAAATTCAATGACCATAGGCGACTGGAATGCGGTAGTAGGGCAAGGAAAAGAGGGCAACATAACAGGAGATTTTGCGTTAGGAAAAAGAAATGAAAGAGGACAACGTTTAATCGAATTCTGTGAAAGCCATAAAATGGTTATTACCAACACATTATTCAAAAATCATCCAAGAGATCTATACTTGGAAAATGCCAGGAGATACAGCAAGATACCAAATTGATCACATATTAGTAAAACAAAGATTTAAAAACCAAGTTAAAAGTTGTAAAACTTATCCAGGCGCAGATATAGATAGTGATCACAATATGTTGCTGATGGGATGTTCTCTGAAATTCAAAGCTTTGAAAAAGAGAAGGAAAATGCAAAAAACATGGAATTTGAAGGATCACAAACAAGAAAAAACACAGGAGGCATTCAAAGTGATGTTAGACAGAAAATTGGAGGATCGACAAGAGAAAGACTTGGAAATAGAGAGTAGATGGACGAATATGAAGGGGAACACACGGAGAAAAAGGAATTTGCTGTGGCAGCGAAATATACTTTGGCTGGGATCCTTTTGCCAGAGCAGCAAATTTTTTGCTGTGACAGCAAACTATTTGCTGTTCCAGCAATCTTGTTAGCTGCGATAGCGAATTTTTAGCTGTGACAGCAAAAAATGTTTACTATCCCAGCAAAATTTGTTTGCTATTCTATATATGATACTGAAAATTTGCTGGCGAAGCAAACATTTTTTGCTGCCACAGCTAAAAAATTGCTGTCGTAGCTAACACGATTGCTGTTATAGCAAATTTTTAGCTAGGTCAGCAAAAAATTTTGCTATTCTATATATAATACCTCGATTTGCTGCGTCAGCAAATTTTTTCTCTCCGTGCATAGAACAATGTGCAGATGAAATTTTAAAGAACGATGGAGTCGAGCCTAAGAAACCATGGATAACGAGAGAAATTCTCGATTTAATTAATGAAAGGAGGAAATGCAAGAATAAGAGTAGCGAACAAGACCAGCAGACATACAAGGCACTGAGGGATAAAATAATAAGAGAATCGACAGGGTATGATTTATGCACGTAAGAATCATACACGTATTAATTGTACACGAAAAATAAACCCCAAAAGTACACGGAGAGAAAAAATGAGCTTTAAGAGCATGACATTTCACGTTTTGAACGTTGTGTTTAGGTTGCTTTTGATCGCATAAGGCCATGTTCGGAAGGCTGGAATTCATGCTCACATGAAAAGGAAAAACAAGCTCTAGAAGCATGACGTACTTCACGCCTTTACGCATTCGTCAAAACGTGTTTTTAACGTACGAGTCCATGCTTTGCAAGCATGAGCCTCGTGCGTTGAAAGCACATTATGACAAATGCGGAAAGGCGTGAAGTACGTCATGCTTCTAGAGCTCATTTTTTCTCTCCGTGTATTTACACTGATAATTTTTGTCTACACAGAAAAAAAAACTATCTTGTATCAAGAAAATATTGTTTTCGTTATATATGAAACACGGATTGTCTCAGTTCAATGCAATTTGCTTTGAATCAAGAATTTTGTTTTTCCTGTTTTTGATTCAAAGCAAATTGCATTGAACTGAGACGATCCATGTTTCATATATAACGAAAACAATATTGTCTTGATACAAGATAGTTTTTTTTTCTGTGTAACACATAATATTTCATGCAATGATTATTTGTGCACAGGGTTGAAAAAAAGCCGACCTTTTTAAATATTATCCAAACCACTGGCTAAAGTTGGTTAAAATGGTCAAAATCGGTCAAAATTGGTCGAAATGTTCAAACTTTCTATTTTGATCGTTTATTTCATTTGTTGTGTATGGAATAGGGTTACATAGTTTATATGTACAGCAGGAACTCTCTGTACGCAATGACAGAAGATCTTTTGGCCGAATTGACATGATTTGACAATCGCTAGTCGCTTTCAGATGACACTAAGGAATGACTAGCGATTGTTAAATTATGTCGATTCGGCCAAAAGACCCCCTACCGTACGCAACCATCTGTGTCCTTTTCTCGCACACAATTGAATACCGAGTGTAAAGGACACAAATAGTTGCATATACAGAGTTCCTATTGGAAGTAATTTTTGGTGTAGTAATTTTCAATTTTTTGTATGTCTGCTCGATTATTAACTGTTACAAGAATCTTTGTCAATGAGATACATCAACTCGCATTGCTGTGATCTTCAATTATTGTTAATCGATACTTGGTGATGAAATTTGAATATGGCATTATGCTCAGTTGTTCCAACTTCATAACAAAATTCATTTCATTGATGTATTTAAATCTAAGGCTCTTCTCTCATGTGCCAGCATTTCTATGGAACAGAGAAGAATTTGAAAACTGGATTGGTGGATTCACAGTAACTCGCTAATAATCATTGAAAATTCCCTAAATATTGCAGTTTATGGAAAGCACTCTGACTAAGGTTTCTCTCCTATGCAGCCGAATTGTCTGGAAAGGAACGTTCACAACTGGTGGATTCCTAGTGTTGTTATAATTGTATTCGAATAAGACTAGGAGTCCACCAGTTACGATCGTTCTGAAATCATAATTTTGGAAAAAGATTTCTCATACATATATAAGAATTTCCACATATGAAAATATATAAAAATTCTCTCGAATGTTTATGGGAAATTTTCCATTAGTTTATTATGAGTAACATTTATAACAGTATTGACTTAGCTAAATGAGCCCAAACAGCTGCTCACACTGAGAAAAAATTGGCTTAATTGTAAGAACATATTTTCTTGTGCTAAGAATACATTTATTTTTCTTATCTAAAGAAGATATGTACTTGTGGTAAGAAAATTTTCTTCATATTGAGCGGTATAATTTTGAACCAAGAAAATGTTTCCTCCCTTCAAAGAAAGTTTTCTTGAATAAAAAAAAATATCAGTGTAGCAGCAGCTCAACAGCGTTTCAGAGCATCTGGGATTTATTCAGAAATTTAGATGTGAGGGTCATATAAAAAATAGACTACAGTTATTATTGAAAATTATTTTTGGGATGTTTTTCATCGTTTCAACCGATAAAAAAATGGAACTAGAAAAAAAGTAAAATATGTGTTTACCTATTTTACTTTTAACCACGTAATATTTAGAAATCTAACTAAGGTAAATTGCTATGATTTCGTCATGTTAGGAGTGCATATGAATTATAATCGAATTTTTTTTTTTTTTTTATTATTTTTTACGTGGGAGAAATCATTGATTGGGTAAAATAGAGCTATTTCACTTTGGTAATTGTACTAGGTATCTCAATTATCAATCTTTACCACAAAAAATACAGTTTTCCCACACTGCTATTTTTTACCGAATTTCGCCACATGAAATCGTGTTGTTTTTAACTTCGTCACCTATCGAACGTAATTTCGTCAGTATGGCTAAAGTACTTTCTACTTGAAGGATATTTGGAAATAAAACTCATTCCATTATAAATAATAAATCTTTAATTATTGAATCTTTTTCAATTATCAATACAGATAACAAGAATAAGTGTTGTTTTCTTATATTTACTATCACAAATAGTTATTATTTAATTTTCTTTCAATGAATATGTTTTTTCTTTACGTTTAGTGTTACCATTATTTGAGGATTACTGATGGACATTGACAAAATAAATCCCTCTACTATTTAAGAGCATGGGTGGTGCGATTTTTTTCACAATTTCTTCTTTTTGATAAATTAAAATATCATCATTATCTGGCCATTTCCATCTGTTGTTGGTACTTATACCACTCATGACCATCGTTTTTATTTCAAACTGTAATCCTTCAATATCGAGTGCCAAACCGGGAAAACTTCTTACCCTTGTATAATACTATAACATGATCACCTTTGGAGACATCTTCGACGTCCGCAGAACTCATATCGTTTTCTTTATTCTGCTCATTCTTTTCTTCATTCTTGTTCAATTTGTTCTTGTTTTTAGTTTTCGATTTCGAGTTTGATATTTTTTCAAATCTTTCCTTTTGTAATTGTCCTTGATATGCGATGAACTCCTCGGCGATAGCTACTGATGGTGTTATCTTCTTTTTAGGTTTTTTTGAGTTGGCATTCGGAACTGGATTATCAGGCCAGTGAAGTGCATTCTTGAATGGGGATGGAATTCTTGGTTTTGGAATAATTTGGACTTGATTGTCAACATTATTGAGATTATTGGATTGCTCATCTTGTTGGTCTGTTATATTTGAGATAGATGTTTCCTTAAGTTATTGAAGAACTTGAGGAGTATCTTTTTGGGATTCTGGTGTAGGGAACGCAACTGAACCATCTTCATTAATTGCTACATCGATTATACCATCATTTGAAAAAAGATTTTCATCAAATGCGAAGGAGGAAAAATTTATGTTCAGTATTCTATTATGCTCTTCATTATTTTCTGAACAACTAACAGTCTGAAGAGAGGAACTAGGGATTTCAAAAGGAGAAAATGTCATGTTCATTGTAGTGTCATGCTCTTGATTATTCTCTGAACTATCAATATTTTGAACGGCTAAGCCAGAACTTTCAAGAGAGCAAAAGTCCATGTTCATTGTTGTATCATGTTCTTTATTATTCTCTAAACGACGAATATTTTGAACGGGTGAGCCAGGAATTTCAAGAGACAGGAAATCCGTGTTCAGCATCATGTTATCCTCTTGATTATTCTCTGAACTATCTGTCTCTTGAGATGAACAGTCAGAAATGTTTTTCTTAACGCGTAACCAAAAATTAAAAAGTCCTTCGTCTGTCATTTGGCCATCCCACTGCTTTTTTCACATCTCTTAAATTCGTTCAGTTTCTCAATCCCTATTATATTTTCAATCTTTGATAAAAATGAGAGAGTATTTTCTACATTTTCTACTGCTTGTTCTAATTGTTTCGCTTGCTCAACGGCAACGACACTGTTTGTTTTGTCTGAGCTGTCGACTGTGGTTGATAATAATTTTTCGAAGGGTAATGCATTCACATCGAATGGGTATAACCCACAGATTCTGAAACCACTACGTATGGTATCTGGTTTTGCTGCTCTTCGTAAGCATTCGTCAACTAAACCAGAAAAACCCTCTCTTTTCAATCGTTCACCATTATTATTCATTCGCCATTCACGAATTATTTTTTTCCATTCCGTTTTGAGAGGATGAAACAGAGATACATCCATAGGTTGCAAGAAATGTGTTGCGTTTGGGATTAGGCCTATCAAAATAATGCCTTTCTCTCTGCAAATGCACAGAGATGGTAGGAGAAATGAGATGAATGCCCATCAAGGAACAAAATTACTGGACATTCAATGTCGCTTTTTTGCAAGTATGGATAAAAAACTTTGGTTATATGTTCATAAAATGCTTCGCATGTCATCCAACCCGAGTCAGTTTTCCCTATTCCCCAATTTTTAGGCATTTTGGCAACAATATTTTGAGGTATACGTTTGTATGGGAATAAAGTCAATGGCGGCATTAAACATCCAGTAGCTGATGCTCCTATGAGTACCGTCAAGCATTCTTTATCATCATTGATTATCCTGTGATAAATTTGTTTGGATCCCTTCTTAGCTAGAATGAATTTATCCTTCAGGCAAAGATAAAAAGCTGTTTCATCGCAATTGAAAACGCGATTAGGATGGCTTAAAACGTGTTTAAGCTCATCATGTTTTTCAAAAAATCCACCAATTTTCGCAAACCGATTTCGAACACCCTCCTCATTGATATTTATTCTAGCCGTTGGTAAGTTTTGCGGGACTCTTTTAGATATCTCTTTGTGACGATTTAGAAAACCTGTATACCATCGATGTCCTGGAACTCCATCGTTGAAACAGTCGCTTCGTCCGTTATCTGTCACATATTTGGAAACACTGTGCACAAGTTGATCCTTAGTGACCGGAAACCCTTGCTTCCCTAGTTCAATGATCCAATTAGTGAACACTAATTCCTCATCTGATGTCGTTACAGTGGGAGCCCCTGCAGGTTTTTGGATGGCGTCCAAATTTTTTATCCTGGAGTGTGGTTCGGGGAATACCATAAGTTTTGGCAGCTTTCCTCACAGACATTCCTTCACTTATTTGTTGTAAAGCTAATTCAATCGTCTCCTTACTATAATTTTTTTGATATTTTCGTTGCTTTTTAATTTGTGATTTCTTTTTCTCCATTTTTGGAACCTTTCTGTAAACCTTCAAAAGAAAAACACAGTACAGGTACAGGTTAACTGAATTTATGTTCACAAATTATTCAAAATATAAAATGCTCTTGTTTGAGAAAATAAGTACATTTATTCAAAACAAAAAGAGATGAAAACGGCGAAATGTAGATAATTATTGGATAGATTATTCTGTAAAATGTAGTGAACGAAATTATGTCTACTGAGTTTGAATTGGTACGTACTTAATTTCGTCATACTAAATTGACTTTTCGGAAATTCAAAATTATTTTAATATATGAAAAGTAATCCTATGACGAAATTCAGTTATCGCATTGTGAACTTGATCTGTATTCTTGAAAAGATGATTCTAATCAAGAAAAATATATGTTTTACAGACAGAGGCTGAAAATTACTACGCACATATTTTAACCTAATTTCGTCAGTATGACGAAGTGAAAGACATGAGATAGTTTGAGGGTATCCAACTTCGTCTCCCACTTTATTTAAACAATAATTGTCGGAATTTGAATCAGAATCAGTTTAAATATTTCATTCAACCCTCATTTGTATGAAATTATAAACAGCAAACTGTATTGACTCACCAATCGAGATTTATAACCTTAAGAAACGTCTGCTCGTCGCTAGGTCGTATGCATGACTACCACCATACAGTACCACGTTTGACCAGTACGTACTAGAATCGCTTAATATGAATTTATATGATATTTATCGGTTAGAAACTTTCGTATTAAGAAGATAAATTGTATTTACATCATTTCAAATCGTGAAATATACTCAGTTTGGATGGAAGTGCTTAATTTATTCAATATTGTGTGAACCTGACGAAATTATGTCCACTGACGAAGTTATAGCAATTCACCTTATCCGTCTACTCTCTCAATACGGAAGAGCGAGAATTCCACTCGAATGAAAAGATAGGTTCCCTTCTGGCTGCCTGAAGAGTGAATTCTCACTCCAAAAGAGTGGAATTTCACTCTTTAGGCAGCCAGAAGGGAACCTATCTTTCCGTTCGAGTGGAAATCTCACTCTTCCCAATTTAGAGAGTAGGGTCATGAAGTATGGTTAAAGTATATTGTTAGTGTGAATGCTTGAAATTCCCAATGTTTTTGTTCATTGTTCATAGTGCCATTCAGTGCATGATACAAATTTTTGTTACATCATGCATTAATTTTTGTAGTGAGACTACTAACTTCAAGCGTTAGCACTAACATAATTTTTCAACAATCCTGTTTATCCCTGAACTGATGAGTCGCGTTTTTTGAATATTGATTTTGAAATGTTTTTTTCCCACGTGGCCTTCATTCTTTTGTTTGTTTGAAAACTATAAGACCTTTCAGGATGCAATTTTTTTGTGTGGACATTTTTTACCAATTTTGACTATTTTAGACCAAAAATTCAGAAAAAATCCAGGCCGGCCAAAATTGGTTAAAACCACAATAAAAGCCAGTGGTGGCTGAAATAGTTTCAACCCTGTTTGTGCACGTTTAATTGATTGACATACACGGAGAAAAAAAAATAGTTCTCCCAACTAATAATTAGCTGTTCCAACTACTTTACGTAGACGATTTTGACCAGCTACGAAAGTAGCTGTGGCAGGTACTTTTGTTAGATGTACCCCAGATTGTCGGGATATCAACTCGAGCAGTTGTTACAACTACTTTTCTAAGATGCAGGATCTACATAAAATATCAAGTATGACGATATATGTAGGCCGATTAACTATTTTATTAATTGAGAAGAGAAATTTTCAGTGCCGGTTTTGATGTTTAAGGTTAAGATCTTCTATTATTTCTGCACGTGCTCGTCGACTCTTTGCAACATTTAATTGTAAATTTCGAAAAAAAAATTTATTTTCGATTGTGATATTTGTTCAATGCATATAGATTTGGGAGGAGGTGGTTGAAACATTCAAGTTCCAATGTTAACTTACCTCGGGTTTCGAACCCCTGTCATAACCTACCTATACTCTATACCTAAATCTACCTGACCTATGCCTTAATGATCGCAGCTAAACCGACAACGCTGATTATATCGTAAAAAAAGCCTTGGATATGTTTTGATCGTTTTGATTGTGTATTTTCATATACTCAGAGTATAAATAAGGAGGATTTATCATTCTACAAATGATCAGTCATTTAATTCCGAAAATAAAATTGGACATACGAGGTTTTTGAAAATTAGTAATTTGACACGAATATGTATTGAAAATATTATAAAATGAAATATATACACGGTAATTACGACAGGTAACCTCAATAAATAACGCGAGAGTTCACCGCGTTTCGATTGTTTTCAACAAAATTCACATTGCTGCAGGAACTACGTGCGTAACGATGGGAGCAATGAGAAGTAGCTCCACGAACTATCTCAAAGTAAGGTAGATCAGGTAGCTATTTCTCTTATTCGATCAGCTACTTTTTCACAACTATATAATTCACTTGTGACAAATATTAGAA
This sequence comes from Gonatopus flavifemur, assembly GCA_018340375.1. NCBI lineage: Eukaryota > Metazoa > Arthropoda > Insecta > Hymenoptera > Dryinidae > Gonatopus > Gonatopus flavifemur. The sequence continues at coordinate 2,700,802 of JAFFJZ010000014.1, forward strand.
ATAGTTGTGAGAACTCACGAACTATTTCAGACAGATATTTGATTTATTATCACAACTATCTCTTATAAAACTACGCAAAAATAGCTCATATGCCTAAGTCCTTTTTTTCCGTGTAGAAATTGTACACGAAATATTTTGCAAGCTTTAAAAATGTAATCAACAAAAATTGTACACATATTGTTTATGCACGATCAGAAAATAAAATTAATCAGTGTATGATTATCGTACTCCTAATCTAATTCATAGTGATGATTCAATAAAACGGAAAAAATTTCTCATATGGATTTCATTAGGTGTACAATCATTGTAGACTAATTGCAAATCCGTGCATAAAAACATGTGTACGATTTTTGTGAATCATTTTTTCTTTTCAAGCATGAAAAATATTTAGTGTAAAATTTTTTTATCAAATAATTTGAGGTGCACCAAAGCTCATGTGTTAAATATGAGGTATTGAAAAACAAAATTATGAATGTAAATACTTTTGGGTTTTATTTTTTGTGTACAATTAATACGTGTATAATTCTTACGTGCATAAATCATACCCTGTCAGAGAATCAAGGGGAGCGAAAGAACAATGGTTAGAGGGAAAATGTAATATAGAAGTAAGATTAAATTTAGGGGAAATAGATGAGGCATATGGGATTGTTGAGAGATTTTTTGGAAAAATGAAATCTAGAAGCAGTAAGATTAAAAATTCTCTAGGGAGACAATTGATAAGAACGGAGGAAGAAATAGAACAATGGATTAATCATTTAGAAGATCTGTATCGAGGAAGCGATAATATAGGATTTTTAGAGAGGGAGGAAGATGTCGATGAAGAAGAATTGGGAGATTCAATTGTGAGATCAGAATTCGACAGGACTTTGAAAGAATTGAAAGATAATAAAGCGCCAGGAAGAGATGGCATGAGTGCCTTATCGAAACCTCCAGTCAGAGAACTCGTGACGCACTGTTTGAATTGGTCAGAGATACGAGGTGTGTTCAAAAAGTAAGGTGACTTTGTATTTTTAAGAAAAAATATTTATTTATTTATCAATATTTATGTTGTCCCCTTCAAAGTAATCCCCCTCAGATACAATACACTTATGCCAACGGTTTTTCCAATCCTGAAAGCACTTCTCATAAGCACTTTTCGGTATAGCCTTGAGCTCTTCCAGCGATGCAGTCTTTATCTCTTCAATCGTTGCAAATCTCCGTCCTTTCATAGGTCTCTTTAGTTTTGGGAACAAGAAAAAGTCACATGGGGCCAAATCCGGTGAATATGGTGGCTGAGGCATGATTGTGGTGTTGTTTTTGGCCAAAAAATCTCTCACGAGCAAAGATGAGTGAGCAGGGGCATTATCGTGATGCAAAAGCCATGAATTATTTTTCCACAATTCTGGACGTTTTCTTCGTATTGCTTCTCGCAAACGGCGCATAACTTCAAGATAATACTGTTTATTGACCGTACGACCATATGGTAAGAACTCCTGATGCACCACGCCATGGTAATCGAAGAAAACAGTGAGCAAAACTTTGACATTTGATCGAACTTGGCGTGCTTTTTTCGGTCTTGGCTCATCTGGGGTCTTCCATTGGGACGATTGGACTTTGGTTCCGACATCATAACCATATACCCATGATTCGTCACCAGTTATGACCCTTTTGAGTAAATCTGGGTCGTCGTTGACGTCATTCAACAGTTCTTGAGCGATGCTCATGCGACGGTTCTTTTGGTCAAAATTTAGCAATTTCGGAACAAACTTCGCTGACACACGTCTCATGCCCAAAACGTTAGAAAAAATTTCATGGCACGAGCCAAGCGATAAACCAACATCCTCAGCAACTTCTCTGATAGTGATTCGACGATTTTCCAAAACAATTTTCTTCACTGCTTGAACGTTTTCATCAGTTGTTGACGTGCTTGGGCGTCCAGAGCGAGGCTCGTCATTGGCGTCTTCCCGGCCATCTTGGAAGAGTTTGTACCACTTGTAAACATTTTTTTTACTCAGAACAGTTTCACCGTATGCTACTGTCAACATTTTAAGTGTTTCGGAGCACTTTATTTTATTTTTTACACAAAATTTGATGCAAATCCTTTGATCCATATTTTTCGATAGCAAGAAATCGCCGAGCACGCAAAACACTCATAACCTTTACGCCTCTCACAACCAAACAAAAAATGCTATACACTTGAAACTTGTTACAGATGTTCGGGAAGAGTGTGCCAACATAACAAAACAAAAAAATCGATAATCGAAAGTACGTTGCCCGCGAAATTCGAAAAGTCACCTTACTTTTTGAACACACCTCGTATGTGCGAAAGAGGAGAGGTACCGAAAGATTTCCAAAAGAATAAAATTGTCGCCATTCCAAAAAAACAAAGAGCCGACAAATGCGAGAACTACAGAACGATTAGTCTAACTTCACATGCCTCGAAAATACTGACAAAAATTATATACAAGAGAATAAAAAATAAAATAGAGTAGATTAGCAGAAGATCAGTTCGGTTTTAGAAAAAATAGGGGAACGCGGGGAGCAATATTCGCACTCAGAACAGTAGTAGAGAAAAGTCTGGAGTTGAAAAAAGTCTGTGTATATAGGTTTTGTAGATATACAAAACGCATTCGATAATGTTGATTGGGAGAAAATGTTCACGATTTTGAAAAAGATAGGAATCAATTTCAAGGATAGGAGAATAATATATGAATTATATAAGAATCAAACCGCAGTAATAGAAATAGAGGGTCAAAAAGGAGCAGCACAAATTAAAAGAGGGGTGAGACAAGGATGCTCACTATCGCCATTGATTTTCAATGTGTATATAGAAGAAGCAATGAACGAAGTGAAGGAGCAAGTGCAATTGAAATTACAGATTCAAGGTGAAAGTGTAAGCATGTTGAGATTTGATGAAGCTGAAGCTACCGAACGAGAGCTAGCAGACGTACGACTACACTTTTGGAAGGGACTGTACTTTTGAGTTTTCTGATATCGAAATCCAACTAGCGGACGAACCAAGACTACTATCGGAATGGAAATGACCGATCTTTGTAGATTTTGATGCGCTGAATCGAATGAGATAGGTCTGGAAACACTTGAATGCATTTTGAACGGGATCACTGTAAAAAATTTTCTGAAAATTCAGATACTGGAGTGTCTGAATTTTCAGACTCGAGTTTCTAAAAGGCAAATTTAGATAAGGTTTTCTAAAAATTCAGGTTTGATATCTAGAATATTATATTTAGATACCAAGTTTCTAAAAAATTAGAGAAAGTTTCTTCATGTTCATCACCAATACTTTGAAAATTAAGAATCTGAATAATTTAAGAAACTTACACTGAAAACATGCGCAGAATCGGTGCGCAGTGAATCGGCTTGCATTATTTTGTATGACGGTCAATGAACGGTAAGTAAAGGTGAGTTGCAAAATCAAATTCAATATCATTTATTTTAATGAACAAATACTTACTGCACCAACAGTAATTACATGTTGTGCAATTTAATTTGAGCCAAATTAATTTATAATGTGACATGAAATGTATTGTGAGATTCGGTAAAAAAAATGTTAAAAATGTGAAGTTAACCTCTTTGCCATTGGAACAAAAATCGTCTCTGAATATGACAATCAGAAAATCTCATGACGGTGGTATGAATAAATGATTAAAGGAAGGATGATACATTGAGATTTTTGAATTGAGATTGATGAAAAAAGCATCCAATTTCTGAATCAGATGTTCTGATTTTTCGTGGATGATAAAATCAATTTCAAGTAGATTTATATTCACTGAACCACATGAACATGTAGTAATTACTGCGATTAGTTTGAAACTCAGAGAATGTGGTTTAAAAAACTACATTATTTCCATGTACTTCAACATTACATGTCTTCAACTATTTGTAATAAAAGAGATAGGACTGTGTACTATGGGACCAAGTCTAATTAGGGCAAGGAACAAGCGATGAGTATGTGAAACATACAAACGTGTAATAAGTGCTCCAATGAAAAGTTTCACAAAGTATAACATTGAGTGATTTAACATGGAACAACTTATATAATTTCTACCAGATCCAATTGATGCCATTAATTTCTGTATTATGTTATAGTTTAGTGAAAATCAGTGTTTGTGAGATTGATATTCTGATTTATCAAAAACCAAAAAATAAATCATTTTCAAGAGATTGATTTTCACTGAATTATAAAAAAATACAGAAATTAATGCCATCAGTTTGATTTGGTAAGAATTATATAGGCAGGGTTGTATATTGCATCATGTAGGGTGACGCTTTGTGAAATGTTTCATCGATACCCTAAGTACCAGTCTTACATACTTATCGCTTGATTCTTTCATCAATTGAACTTTATGTTGTAGAAGACAAAACCATCTCTTCCATCACAAATAGTTGAAAAAAAATATATGAAAAGAATAACATATTATAGTTTCATAACACTTTGAAACAGTATTTTGTGGTATTCAAGGAATCAAAAATCAATCTCAATAATATTGATTCTCAATAAAGCATAAGAAAATACAGTAATTACTGCCATTAGTTTTATTTGGTAAAAATTATATGGGCAGAGTTGTATATTGCATCATGTAGGGTTACGCTTTGTGAAATTTTTCATTGATACCCTCAGTACAAGTCTTACATACTTATCGCTGGACTCTTACACCAATTAAATGTACATCGTAGAAGACAAAACTATCTCTCTCATCACAAATAGTTGAATAATAGTACATAAAACTATAGAAACGATATTCTTTTCATGTACTTTTTTTCAACTATTTGTGATGAGAGAGATGGTTATGTCTTCTACGATGTACATTTAATTGGTGTAAGAGTCCAGCGATAAGTATGTAAGACTTGTACTGAGGGTATCGATGAAACATTTCACAAAGCGTTTCCTTACATGATGCAATATACAACTCTGCCTATATAATTTTTACCAAATGAAACTAATGGCAGTAATTGCTGTATTTTCTTATGCTTTATTGAGAATCAATATTATTGAGATTGATTTTTGATTCCTTGAATACCAGAAAATATTGTTTCAAAGTGTTATGAAACTATAATATGTTATCCTTTTCATGTACTTTTTTTCAACTATTTGTAATGAAAGAGATGGTTTTGTCTTCTAAAACAAAAAGTTCAATTGATGAAAGAATCAAGCGATGAGTATGTAAGACTGGTACTGAAGGTATCGATGAAACATTTCACAAAGCGTAACCCTACATGATGCAATATACAACCCTGCCTATATAATTTTTACCAAATTAAACTGATGGCATTAATTTCTGTATTTTGTCATAATTCAGTGAAAATCAATCTCTTGAAAATGATTTATTTTTTGGTTTTTAATAAATCAGAATATCAATCTCAAAAACATTGATTTTTACTAAACTATAACATAATACAGAAATTAATGGCATCAGTTGGATCTGGTAGAAATTATATAAGTTGTTCCATGTTGAATCACTCAATGTTATTCTTTGTGGAACTTTTCATTGGAGCATTTAGTACATGTTTCACATACTTATCGCTTGATTCTTGCATACTTGCATTAGACTTGGTCCCATAAGACACAATTCTATCTCTCTTATCACAAATAGTTGAAGGAAAATTAAATGGAATTGAAATAGTTTTTCAAACCACATTCTTTAATTATTCTTTATACATTCTTATAATTTTATACGTGCAAATTTGATTTCTCTTTTACCCAAATTTACGTTCCATTTTTTGGAGATATATGTTCTATGTATTAAAAAAATTGTAATACTGCTGACCATAATTCTTCAATACACTGTTTTGGTAATAATTAAATACATAGATTTTGTGGATTTCCATACCTTCATCATACAAGATGAAGTTATAGAGATGCATAAAATCCTATATAATGTTATCAAAACAAACGTTATAAATCTTCCAGATAAATGTCTTCAATTTTTTTCATCTGGGAAGTGTATAATTTCCAGATACATTCCACTTGGGTTTTCGAGACTTCATCTACGTCACTGTTCTTGGAAAAAAAATCGGTAATGATATGGTATGCGGTCTACTACCCACTACCGTAGACCGCATATTATACACAGAAAAAAAAACTATCTTGTATCAAGAAAATATTGTTTTCGTTATATATGAAACACGGATTGTCTCAGTTCAATGCAATTTGCTTTGAATCAAGAATTTTGTTTTTTCCTGTTTTTGATTCAAAGCAAATTGCATTGAACTGAGACAATCCGTGTTTCATATATAACGAAAACAATATTGTCTTGATACAAGATAGTTTTTTTTCCTGTGTACGTTTACCAAAGAATCTCCGGAATTAAAAATTCTGGCTTATTAGTGACATAGATAAAATCTCGAAGAACCATCACTGGAATTTCGGATTTTTTTCATGAAATCAGTTTCCAGTAATTTGGTAGAAAAAACGTGCTCTCGCATGGTAACTATCGCATCCTATTAGAATTCAATGCGCATCTCTCAGAATTGAGAAAAATATTCCTTACAGTTCAGAAAAATGTTTCTTACAATTGAGAGAAAATATCTTTGAATTCAGAAGACTATTTCTTACAATTCAAACAATTATTTTCGACAATTCAGAAAAATGTTTCTCACGATTGAGAGAAAATATCTTGAAATTCAGAAGACTATTTCTTACAATTCACACGAATATTTTCGACAATTCAGAAAAATGTTTCTCATAACTCAGAACAGCATGTCTAAAAATTAAGAAACATGAATCTTGCATTGAATGTGAATATGTTTGATGACTCAGAAACATGCGTTTGAAAATCCAGAAATAAGTATCTTAAAATTCAGAACAGAAATGTTTCTGAATATTCAGACTCAGTGACTGTAAAAAATTACAGTCACTTTTTTCTTAATTTTCAGTCAAAATTTTTTTACAGTGATATTTGAGTTTCGAGTGCAGGAAGAAGTGGAGATATATCATGATTTACAAGTTTTTCCATCCCTTCAGAAAAATAATTCGCGGTTCGGTGATAGGTTTTCTTATAGCTTTTTCGATGCCGAATCGAATGGTATAGGTCTCGATGTGTTACGCGGCCATTTTAGAGGGGTAAATGGGGGTTAAAGTCTGGAATCTTGCGAATCACAGGAAAATCGAGTGATCCAATGTTCATTCCATGCCTTCTACCTTTCAGAAAAAAGATTTCGTGTTCGATGACAGGTTTTCTTATAGCTTCTTCGATGCCGGATCGGATGGTATGAGTCTCGATGTGTTACGCGGCCATTTGGAAGGGGTAAAAAGGGGGTTGAAGTCTGGAAATCTTGCGAATGAGAGGAAAATCGAGAATTTCAATGTTCGTTCCATGCCTTTCACCATTCAGAAAAATAATCCACGGTTCGATGATGGGTTTTCTTATAGTTCTTTCAATGCTGAATCAAATGGTATAGGTCTTCATGTGTTACGTGGCCGTTTGAGAGATGTGAATGGGGGTCGAAGTCTGAGAGTCTTGCGAATGGGAGGAAAATCGAGACTTCCAATGTTCGTTCCATGCCTTCTACACTATTAAAAATTTCTGCATTGATTTCAATGTTTTTACTGGAAGTTTTTTTCAAGTACGTACATGAATTCAGTTTCATGCACATTTTACATGAAATATAATGTGAACTATAGCATAATCTATAGTCTTTTCATGTATTTGTACAATCAACTCAATGCAGAATGTATATGAACCTGGTTTCATGTACGTAATTGAAAAAAACTTCCAGATATTTCTGACAGTGTACCATTCAGAAAAATAATCCGTGGTTCGGTGATAGGTTTTATTATAGCTTTTTCGATGCCGAATCGAATGGTATAAATCTCTATGTGTTACGCGGCCGTTCAAGAAAGTTACATGGGGGTTGAAGTCTGAAAGTCTTGCGAATGATAGGAAAATCGAGGATTACAATATTCGTTCCCTGCTTTCTGCCATTCAGAAAAATAATCCGCAGTTCGATGATGGGGTTTCTTATAGTTCTTTCAATGCTGAATCGAATGGTACAGGTCTCTATGTGTTACGCGGCCGTTTGAGAGAGTTACATGGGGTGAATATGAAGTTGGCATATCAAATGCTGGCATTGCACGAAAAAGTGACAGTTCCAGTAGCATTCACCATAGTTCTATAGTTCTTGATGATTTGGAACAATAGTTCTATTCATACTACTCAGAAAAATTGAATTTGAAAAAATGGAATGCCAAGTTCTACAATGATATAATGGCATTTCAGCGATGAGAGGTTGGAACAATCAGAATTCGAGAGTTCTGGGATTGTAAGCATGCGGGAAACTGAGGAATGGAGAGTTCCAATCATTAAAAGCGATATATTTATTTATTTATTTTGTTTATACGGGTATAAAAGACCCTTTGGTACATAGAATATACATTATTTGAACCACATTATATATATCATACATCAAAGCATTAAGCATCATGTTAAGCTCGACTACATGCATCTTATATTACAACAACAGTTAACGTGTATAATTATAGGTGAAAAGGACAATTAGATATTAAATTTGACAAATAAGAGAAAGAGAATTCCTAAGATCAGAATGAGATGAAAATAATTCAAGCAAATCACTGTAAGAATTTGCTAGAATAGATATCCGATTTACCGGATCAGAATAACCATATCTCGATTTATAAGGAATTGGATTGAACAATTTAGGGCGTCTTAATAAACGAGAAGGGACATTAAAACGTACAAGTCCGAGCAGTTGAGGGCAGCGAATTTTCCCATTAACAATTTTATACAAAAATGAAAAATCATTGAACAAACGACGTGATTCCAAGGAAGGCAAATTAAGTAGAGCCATAATCAATGAGTAATCATGACAAGTGACGCTCCACGGACGGCCTATCTGATAGGCAGCGAAACGCAGAAACTTATGCTGAACTCTTTCCAAGTCTGTACAATCCCGAATTAAATGAGGACTCCAAATTTGAGACGCATACTCAAGATGAGGTCTAACTGAAGTACAATACACTGTTCGAAGTGCAACAGGATCACGAAAATCTTCACAAACGCGCTTGATGAATCCGAGAGATTTCATGGAAGTACCAACTATGTGATTGTAATGATCTGAGAAGTTAAAACGAGAGTCAAATGAAACTCCAAGATCACGAACAGTATTTATAGGTAATAACAGAGAATGAGACAAGTTATAAGGAAAATAAATAGCATTTTTACCTCTATGAAATCTCATCACATGGCATTTAGTGAGATTTAATGACATATTAGATAGCACACACCAAGATTGTAACCGATCCAAATCAGATTGCAGATTTTGAGCATCTCTGTAAGTTCTTATAATCATAAACAGTTTCAGGTCATCAGCAAAAAGAAGATGTGTGCAGTACTTGAAAATCGAAGAGATATCATTAATGAAAATAATAAATAATAAAGGACCTAGATGTGAGCCTTGCGGTACACCTGAGGATACAAAAAATGAATCAGAGAAATATTGAGAGACACGAACTGATTGCGTACGATTCAGAATATAACTCTGTAACCACGACAAAAAATTGCTTCGAATACCTAAATTACTTAATTTATTTAACAATATATTATGATCAACTCTGTCAAAACCCTTTGAGAAGTTTGTATATATAGTATCCACTTGGGCATTTTGATCAAGCGCAGAGGACACAACATGAGAAAAAATAGACAAGTTAGTTACGGTAGATTTGCCAGAAGTGAAGCCATGCTGGAAATCAGAAATAATATCAGAAAACAGTGGTGTTATTTTATCAGTAACTATATCTTCAAAAATTTTCGGCATAACATTCATGATACTAATCGGTCTATAGTTTCTCACGTCAGAACGGTCCCCAGATTTGAAGATAGGAGTAATTAAGCTGGATTTCCATTGAGAAGGAAATATTCCAGAGGATAAAGAGCTCTTGAAGATCAACCACAAAGGCCGAGAAATGACGAACTTGCAAGATTTTAAAAAATTAGGAGGAATACCATCATCACCAGGACCGGAAGAAGTTTTCAAGGATGAGATTTTATTGAACACTTCACCGATATTGATGGATAAATCGGAAAGATTGACATTGAAAGTAGATTCTGGTAAATTACAAGGAACAACGGGATAATTTTGATAGACTGATCTGAAATAAGATGCAAATAAGTTCGAAATAGCAATACCAGTATTGCCAATAGTACCGTCTAAATGCATCACCAGGGGTATACCGTTCTGATTCCGCTTACTATTAACAAAGTTCCAAAAGCTTTTGACATTTGTAGGAATGGACCCTTGAACGTAATGAAGATGAGACAAGTAACATTGGCGAGTCAAAACTTTACATTGAGCTCGTAAGTGACTGAAGATTAGGTAATCTTCAAAGCAATTTGACTCTTTGTACCTATTGTGAGCAATTTTCTTTTGACGAATAAGTTTAATTAATTCCGAAGGAAACCATTTTGGATAAGAACTATTCCTTGATACATACTTGGGTACGAATGAATCAACTGCATTATATAAATGAAGATACAAAAAATCAACAGCTTCAATAACATTAAGATTACGCAATTCATCGTCCCAGTTGATAGAACCTAAATATTCACAAATTGCACTGTAATTCGCCTTATTAAAATTATATTTGATGATTTTATTGGGGACCAGTAAAACACTATCACGTAGGTTGAGCTTAGATACAAGAGAAGGATGAAAGTTGTCAGACGCGAGAAAAGGATCCAGAGCAATATTGACATCAATACGATTGTTATCAGAAAAAATAAGATCAAGTATGTTACCATGAGAATTTCTGAAAGTATTAAGTTGAAACAAATTCAATTCATTGAAATATTCGAGAACATATTGCGCAGAAGTCATTTCATTGAGAGTCGAACCAGGTAACACTGAGAAAGATAATTTGGAATCAATATTGCTCCAGGAAATATGAGGTAAATTGTAATCCCCGTATAAGTATAAGGAGTTAAAGTTCTCCTTGAAAAGGATTTCGCCAACGCTTTTACAATGGTCCAAGTATATTGAAGAATCCGAAGAAGGTGGAATGTAGACAGCCCCAAACAACAACGACAAAGAACCAAAATAAACTTTGACGTAAAGATGTTCAACTTTGGAATAAGAAGATGAGACGACACAGCTCCGATGGGTATCCTTAACGGCGATTAAGACACCACCTCCCCGTGAAAATTGACTGGTGAGTCCGTTTCTATGCATACGATAAACTGCATAGCCATGTAAACCAATTTCAGAAGATAGAATATCCTCGCGCAGCCAGGTTTCAGATAAGATAATAATATCATAACATGGATCTGATATAGCAACAGAGCAATGAAGTTGATCAAGTTTAGTTCTCAAGCCACGAACATTCTGATAATACACCAAAGGGTCGATTAAGCGTTTTTTCTTTGGTGAGCAGGAACTATCCTAGGTATCCCATTGAAATAGCGAATAGTCCTTGAAGGGTCATTTAGATTTTTCAACTCTTCACGTAAGTTCGACAGATGATTCCGTTGCTTCAAGGTACGATCTTGCGATATTCTAATTGAACCATTGTACAACGATTTGTTACGAAGAATCTCAATGGGTATGTTCCGTGATGCAAATGTGACACAGATCGGACGAGTTTTAGAAGCATCCTTCTTTTTACCGATACGACGAATCTGCACATTGTCGTAAGTATCAGGTCTGATTTTTGAAGAAGATCAGTAACTATAACATGATCAGGAGACCCATCCTCGAAGATTCTTCAACGTTGAAGAGTAGAATGTTACATGCTCTTCGATGTCGTTCATTCAGCTCATCTATCAAATCTTCCTCATTGTAGAAACCTTGTGAAGAAGAAGGGGCAGACGATTCCAAGGTGGATAATCTCGTGGATAATTCCGCCACAGTGTTGGATAAAGAATTTAATTTGATCCCAAACGCGTTGAGCTGGTTGCTGAGTTTCGAACAAGCAGAATCAACGATGCTCTGAATTTCCGATAAAAAACCTGACTGATCCAACACGCCATCAAATTTTTCCGCAAGATCAACAGAAGTATCAGAAGACGGAAGAGGCCCCTTGCAGTCAATCAGTACTCCATTATGCCATGGATGGTGACTTCTCGCTAAACACGACGAACCAGGATGTGATATAACACTGCATGAAGCACAAGATACCGGTTTATCCACAACTCTGGAACATCCTTTACACACTTTTTTTGGCATTTTGAAGTTTATATGATTTATATGATAATACAAAAATTTTTGAATTCCAATAAACGGCAAGTATGAGATGCACTGTACCGAGGTAAACACACACGCACACACGAAGAGTGTCTTATCATACGTGAGTACACGAGATGTGTATAAGTATCAACAAATAGGATAGACCTCGTGGAAACAATATGAAACGACGAGTGAATAAACCAATGTATTAGGAATAGATTCACTAAAAATCGCGTGCAAAAACCCAGTTGTTCAGAGAAATTTACACAATATGCCTACTAATGGAACAATCAACAATATAACGAAGAATAAGAATTGAGTGTGCACGATAAATCATTAAATTACGGAATTTTGTAGAGAGCGAAACATTTCACGTTGTCACAACTATACTGCGGTTCTCAACTGAAATTCATATGAAATTTTTTTCAATATTTATGGGAATGATATGCTGGATTCTATGACGAATCCATAGCATTGCAAGCTATATTGGGAGAAGGGATCAATATCTGAAAGTTCTGGGATGGGGTACACACGGAGGAGTTGGGAATGCAGAGTTCAGACATCAACAGTGGGTGAATTCGTTTTTGCTTTCATGATGAGCCGAGTTTGGAGATGACGCGGGAAGACGAAATATTTTGTTACGTTGAGAATCGGAGTTTTGATACAGCAGAACAATTGATACAGCTTGGACAGGGACTTCGATTACCTGACAGCCTGTCTTGTTACATTTCCGACTTTCTGTCTGAACTGGGGTTCTGACCAGCATTGCAGAGGATTAGAATGATTCTGACCAGCATTGCACGGAATTCGAATAGTTCTGACCAGCATTGCCTCGATCACGACAGGTTCTGGCCAGCATTGCACGGAATTCGAATAGTTCTGACCAGCATTGCCTCGATTCCGAGTAGTTCTGGCTAGCATCGCACGGAATTTGGGGAGTTCTGCATAGCATCGCATGGAATTCGAAGAGTTCTGCACAGCATTGCACGGAATTCAGGTAGTTCAGGCCGGCATTGCCCCGATTTTGACCAGTTCTGGCCAGCATTGCACGGAATCCGAATAGTTCTGACCAGCATTGCCTCGATTTCGAAAAGTTCTGGGCAGCATTGCACGGAATTGAACTAGTTCTGACCAGCGTGGCCTCGATTCCAAGTAGTTCTGGCCAGCATTGCACGCAATTTGGGAAGTTCTGCATGGCATTGCCTCGATTTCGAGTAGTTCTGGCCAGCATTGCATGGAATCCGGAGATTTCTGCGCAGCATTGCGCGGAATTCGAAGAGCTTCGGACAGCATTGCACGGAATTCAGATAGTTGTGGCCAGCATTGCACGGATTTCGAATAGTTCTGGCCAGCATTGCCTCAATTCCGAATAGTTCTGACCATCTTGCCTCGATTTCGAATAGTTCTGGGCAGCATTGCACGGAATTCGAATAGTTCTGACCAGCATTGCCTCGATTTTGAGTAGTTCTGGACAGCATTGCAAAAAATTCAGGTAGTTTAGGCCGGCGTTGCCCCGATTTTGACCAGTGCTGGCCAGCATTGCACGAAATTCGAATAGTTCCGATCAGCATTGCCTCGATTTCGAATAGTTCTGGGCAGCATTGAACGGAATTGAACGAGTTCTGACCAGCGTGGCCTCGATTCCAAGTAGTTCTGGCCAGCATTGCACGAAATTCGAAGAGTTTGGACAGCATCGCACGGAATTCGGATAGGACTGGCCGTCATTGCATGGAATTTGCATAGTTCTGACCAGCATTGCCTCGACTTCGAGTAGTTCTGGCCAGCATTGCACGGAATTCGAATAGTTCTGACCAGCATTGCCTCGATTTCGAGTAGTTCTGGCCAGCATTGCACGAAATCCGAAGAGTTCTGCACAGCATCGCGCGGAATTCAAATAGTTCTGACCAGCATTCCCTCGATTCTGAATAGTTCTGGCCAGCATTGCACGGAATTTGAATAGTTCTGAGCAGCATCGCCTCGGTTCCGAATAGTTCTGGCCAGCATTGCACAGTATTCGCATAGTTCTGGACAGCATCACACCAAATTCAGACAGTTCTGGCCAGGGTTGCACGGAATTCGAATAGTTCTGACCAGCATTTCACGGATTTCGAATAGTTCTGACCAGCATTGCCTCAATTCCGGATAGTTCTGACCATCTTGCCTCGATTTCGAATAGTTCTAGGCAGCATTGCATGAATTCCGGACAGTTCTGCACAGCATTGCACGAAATTCAGATAGTTCTGGCCAGCAATGCACGACATTCGGATAGTTTGACCAGCATTGCCTGAATTTCGAGTAGTTCTGGCCAGCATTGCACGGAATTCGAATAGTTCTGACCAGCATTGCCTCGATTCCGAGTAGTTCTGGCTAGCATCGCACGGAATTTGGGGAGTTCTGCATAGCATCGCATGGAATTCGAAGAGTTCTGCACAGCATTGCACGGAATTCAGGTAGTTCAGGCCGGCATTGCCCCGATTTTGACCAGTTCTGGCCAGCATTGCACGGAATCCGAATAGTTCTGACCAGCATTGCCTCGATTTCGAAAAGTTCTGGGCAGCATTGCACGGAATTGAACTAGTTCTGACCAGCGTGGCCTCGATTCCAAGTAGTTCTGGCCAGCATTGCACGCAATTTGGGAAGTTCTGCATGGCATTGCCTCGATTTCGAGTAGTTCTGGCCAGCATTGCATGGAATCCGGAGATTTCTGCGCAGCATTGCGCGGAATTCGAAGAGCTTCGGACAGCATTGCACGGAATTCAGATAGTTGTGGCCAGCATTGCACGGATTTCGAATAGTTCTGGCCAGCATTGCCTCAATTCCGAATAGTTCTGACCATCTTGCCTCGATTTCGAATAGTTCTGGGCAGCATTGCACGGAATTCGAATAGTTCTGACCAGCATTGCCTCGATTTTGAGTAGTTCTGGACAGCATTGCAAAAAATTCAGGTAGTTTAGGCCGGCGTTGCCCCGATTTTGACCAGTGCTGGCCAGCATTGCACGAAATTCGAATAGTTCCGATCAGCATTGCCTCGATTTCGAATAGTTCTGGGCAGCATTGAACGGAATTGAACGAGTTCTGACCAGCGTGGCCTCGATTCCAAGTAGTTCTGGCCAGCATTGCACGAAATTCGAAGAGTTTGGACAGCATCGCACGGAATTCGGATAGGACTGGCCGTCATTGCATGGAATTTGCATAGTTCTGACCAGCATTGCCTCGACTTCGAGTAGTTCTGGCCAGCATTGCACGGAATTCGAATAGTTCTGACCAGCATTGCCTCGATTTCGAGTAGTTCTGGCCAGCATTGCACGGAATTTGAATAGTTCTGAGCAGCATCGCCTCGGTTCCGAATAGTTCTGGCCCTCATTGCACAGTATTCGCATAGTTCTGGACAGCATCACACCAAATTCAGACAGTTCTGGCCAGGGTTGCACGGAATTCGAATAGTTCTGACCAGCATTTCACGGATTTCGAATAGTTCTGACCAGCATTGCCTCAATTCCGGATAGTTCTGACCATCTTGCCTCGATTTCGAATAGTTCTAGGCAGCATTGCATGAATTCCGGACAGTTCTGCACAGCATTGCACGAAATTCAGATAGTTCTGGCCAGCAATGCACGACATTCGGATAGTTTGACCAGCATTGCCTGAATTTCGAGTAGTTCTGGCCAGCATTGCACGGAATTCGAATAGTTCTGACCAGCATTGCCTCGATTCCGAGTAGTTCTGGCTAGCATCGCACGGAATTTGGGGAGTTCTGCATAGCATCGCATGGAATTCGAAGAGTTCTGCACAGCATTGCACGAAATTCAGATAGTTCTGGCCAGCAATGCACGACATTCGGATAGTTTGACCAGCATTGCCTGAATTTCGAGTAGTTCTGGCCAGCATTGCACGGAGTTCGATTAGTTCTGACCAGCATTGCCTCGATTCCGAGTAGTTCTGGCCAGCATTGCATGGAAATCGAAGAGTTTGGACAGCATTGCACGGAATTCGGATAGTTCTGACCAGCATTGCCTCGATTCTGAATGGTTCTGGCCAGCATTGCACGGAATTTGAATAGTTCTGAGCAGCATCGCCTCGGTTCCGAATAGTTCTGGCCAGCATTGCACAGTATTCGCATAGTTCTGGACAGCATCACACCAAATTCAGACAGTTCTGGCCAGGGTTGCACGGAATTCGAATAGTTCTGACCAGCATTTCACGGATTTCGAATAGTTCTGACCAGCATTGCCTCAATTCCGGATAGTTCTGACCATCTTGCCTCGATTTCGAATAGTTCTAGGCAGCATTGCATGAATTCCGGACAGTTCTGCACAGCATTGCACGAAATTCAGATAGTTCTGGCCAGCAATGCACGACATTCGGATAGTTTGACCAGCATTGCCTGAATTTCGAGTAGTTCTGGCCAGCATTGCACGGAATTCGAATAGTTCTGACCAGCATTGCCTCGATTCCGAGTAGTTCTGGCTAGCATCGCACGGAATTTGGGGAGTTCTGCATAGCATCGCATGGAATTCGAAGAGTTCTGCACAGCATTGCACGAAATTCAGATAGTTCTGGCCAGCAATGCACGACATTCGGATAGTTTGACCAGCATTGCCTGAATTTCGAGTAGTTCTGGCCAGCATTGCACGGAGTTCGATTAGTTCTGACCAGCATTGCCTCGATTCCGAGTAGTTCTGGCCAGCATTGCATGGAAATCGAAGAGTTTGGACAGCATTGCACGGAATTCGGATAGTTCTGACCAGCATTGCCTCGATTCTGAATGGTTCTGGCCAGCATTGCACGGAATTTGAATAGTTCTGAGCAGCATAACCTCGGTTCCGAGTAGTTCTGGCCAGCATTGCATGGAATCCGGAGCTTTCTGCACAGCATTGCGCGGAATTCGAAGAGTTTCGGACAGCATTGCACGGAATTCAGATAGTTGTGGCCAGCATTGCACGGATTTCGAATAGTTCTGACCAGCATTGCCTCAATTCCGAATAGTACTGACCATCTTGCCTCGATTTCGAATAGTTCTAGGCAGCACTGCATGAATTCCGGAGAGTTCTGGCCAGCATTGCACGGAATTTCGAATAGTTCTGACCAGCATTGCCTCGATTTTGAGTAGTTCTGGCCAGCATTGCACGAAATCCGAAGAGTTCTGCACAGCATTGCGCGGAATTCGAAGAGTTTCGGACAGCATTGCATGGGATTCAGATAGTTGTGGCCAGCATTGCACGGATTTCGAATAGTTCTGACCAGCATTGCCTCAATTCCGAATAGTTCTGACCATCTTGCCTCGATTTCGAGTAGTTCTAGCCAGCATTGCATGGAATCCGGAGATTTCTGCGCAGCATTGCGCGGAATCCGAAGAGCTTCGGACAGCATTGCACGGGATTCAGATAGTTGTGGCCAGCATTGCACGGATTTCGAATAGTTCTGGCCAGCATTGCCTCAATTCCGAATAGTTCCGACCATCTTGCGTCGATTTCGAATAGTTCTGACCAGCATTGCCTGAATTTCGAGTGGTTCTGGCCAGCATTGCACGGAATTCGAATAGTTCTGACCAGCCTTGCCTCGATTTTGAGTAGTTCTGGCCAGCAGTGCACGGAATTCGAAGAGTTTGGACAGCATCGCACGGAATTCGGATAGTTCTGGCCGTCATTGCATGGAATTTGCATAGTTCTGACCAGCATTGCCTCGACTTCGGGTAGTTCTGGCCAGCAATGCACGGAATTCGAATAGTTCTGACCACCATATCCTCGATTCCGAATAGTTCTGACCATCTTGCCTCGATTTCGAATAGTTCTGACCAGCATTGCCTCGATTCCGAATAGTTCTGGGCAGCATTGCACGGAATTGAACGAGTTCTGACCAGCGTGGCCTCGATTCCAAGTAGTTCTGGCCAGCATTGCACGAAATTCGAAGAGTGCTGACCAGCATTGCCTCGATTTCGAGTAGTTCTGGCCAGCATTGCACGAAATCCGAAGAGTTCTGCACAGCATCGCGCGGAATTCAAATAGTTCTGACCAGAATTCCCTCGATTCTGAATAGTTCTGGCCAGCATCGCACGGAATTGGGATAGTTCTGGCCGTCATTGCCTGGAATTTGCATAGTTCTGACCAGCATTGCCTCGACTTCGAGTAGTTCTGGCCAGCATTGCACGGAATTCGAATAGTTCTGACCAGCATTGCCTCGATTTCGAGTAGTTCTGGCCAGCATGGCACGAAATCCGAAGAGTTCTGCACAGCATCGCGCGGAATTCAGATAGTTCTGACCAGCATTCCCTCGATTCTGAATAGTTCTGGCCAGCATTGCACGGAATTTGAATGGTTCTGAGCAGCATCGCCTCGGTTCCGAGTAGTTCTGGCCAGCATTGCACAGTATTCGCATAGTTCTGGACAGCATCACACCAAATTCAGACAGTTCTGGCCAGGGTTGCTCGGAATTCGAATAGTTCTGACCAGCATTGCCAGGATTTCGAATAGTTCTGACCAGCATTGCCTCGATTTCGAATAGTTCTGACCATCTTGCCTCGATTTCGAATAGTTCTAGGCAGCATTGCATGAATTCCGGACAGTTCTGCACAGCATTGCACGGAATTCAGATAGTTCTGACCAGCATTGCCGCAATTCCGAATGGTTCTGACCATCTCGCATCGATTCCGAATAGTTCCAGGCAGCATTGCATGAATTCCGGAGAGTTCTGCACAGCATTGCACGGAATTCAGATAGTTCTGACCAGCATTGCCTGAATTTCGAGTAGTTCTGGCCAGCATTGCACGGAGTTCGAATAGTTCTGGCCAGCACTGCATGGAATCCGGAGCTTTTTGCACAGCATTGCGCGGAATTCGAAGAGTTTCGGACAGCATTGCACGGAATTCAGATAGTTGTGGCCAGCATTGCCTCAATTCCGAATAGTTCTGACCATCTTGCCTCGGTTTCGAATAGTCCTAGGCAGCATTGCATGAATTCCGGAGAGTTCTGCACAGCATTGCACGAAATTCAGATAGTTCTGGCCAGCAATGCACGGCATTCGGATAGTTCTGACCAGCATTGACTGAATTTCGAGTAGTTCTGGCCAGCATTGCACGGAATTGAACTAGTTCTGACCAGCGTGGCCTCGATTCCAAGTAGTTCTGGTCAGCATTGCACGAAATTTGGGAAGTTTTGCACGGCATTGCCTCGATTTCGAGTAGTTCTGGCCAGCACTGCATGGAATCCGGAGCTTTTTGCACAGCATTGCGCGGAATTCGAAGAGTTTCGGACAGCATTGCACGGAATTCAGATAGTTGTGGCCAGCATTGCCTCAATTCCGAATAGTTCTGATCATCTTGCCTCGGTTTCGAATAGTCCTAGGCAGCATTGCATGAATTCCGGAGAGTTCTGCACAGCATTGCACGAAATTCAGATAGTTCTGGCCAGCATTGCACGGAATTCGAATAGTTCTGACCAGCATTGCCTCGATTTCGAATAGTTCTGACCAGCATTGCCTCAATTTCGAATAGTTCTGACCATCTTGCCTCGGTTTCGAATAGTCCTGGGCAGCATTGCATGAATTCCGGAGAGTTCTGCACAGCATTGCACGAAATTCAGATAGTTCTGGCCAGCATTGCACGGAATTCGAATAGTTCTGACCAGCATTGCCTCGATTTCGAATAGTTCTGACCAGCATTGCCTCAATTCCGAATAGTTCTGACCATCTTGCATCGATTTCGAATAGTTCCAGGCAGCATTGCATGAATTCCGGAGAGTTCTGCACAGCATTGCACGAAATTCAGATAGTTCTGGCTAGCAATGCGCGGCATTCGGATAGTTCTGACCAGCATTGCCCCGATTTCATATAGTTCTGGGCAGCATTGCACGGAATTGAACTAGTTCTGACCAGCGTGGCCTCGATTCCAAGTAGTTCTGGTCAGCATTGCACGAAATTTGGGAAGTTTTGCACGGCATTGCCTCGATTTCGAGTAGTTCTGGCCAGCACTGCATGGAATCCGGAGCTTTTTGCACAGCATTGCGCGGAATTCGAAGAGTTTCGGACAGCATTGCACGGAATTCAGATAGTTGTGGCCAGCATTGCCTCAATTCCGAATAGTTCTGACCATCTTGCCTCGGTTTCGAATAGTCCTAGGCAGCATTGCATGAATTCCGGAGAGTTCTGCACAGCATTGCACGAAATTCAGATAGTTCTGGCCAGCAATGCACGGCATTCGGATAGTTCTGACCAGCATTGCCTGAATTTCGAGTAGTTCTGGCTAGCATTGCACGGAATTCGAATAGTTCTGACCAGCATTGCCCCGATTCTGAGTAGTTCTGGCCAGCATTGCACGAAATCCGAAGAGTTCGGCAACACAGCATTGCGCGGAATTCGAAGAGTTCTGCACAGCATTGCACGAAATTCAGGTAGTTCAGCCCGGCGTTGCCCCGATTTTGACCAGTTCTGGCCAGCATTGCACGGAATTTGGGAAGTTCTGTATAGCATTGCCTCGATTTCGAGTAGTTCTGGCTAGCATTGCACGGAATTCGAATAGTTCTGACCAGCATTGCCCCGATTTCGAATAGTTCTGGGCAGCATTGCACGGAATTGAACGAGTTCTGACCAGCGTGGCCTCGATTCCAAGTAGTTCTGGCCAGCATTGCACGAAATTTGGGAAGTTCTGCATAGCATTGCCTCGATTTCGAGTAGTTCTGGCCAGCATTGCATGGAATCCGGAGATTTCTGCACAGCATTGCGCGGAATTCGGATAGTTCTGGCCAGCATTGCACGGAATTCGAATAGTTCTGACCAGCATTGCCTCGATTTCGAATAGTTCTGGGCAGCATTGCACGGAATTGAACGAGTTCTGACCAGCGTGGCCTCGATTCCAAGTAGTTCTGGCCAGCATTGCACGAAATTTGGGAAGTTCTGCATAGCATTGCCTCGATTTCGAGTAGTTCTGGCCAGCATTGCATGGAATCCGGAGATTTCTGCACAGCATTGCGCGGAATTCGGATAGTTCTGGCCAGCATTGCACGGAATTCGAATAGTTCTGACCAGCATTGCCTCGATTCCGAGTGGTTCTGGGCAGCATTGCACGGAATTCGAATAGTTCTGACCAGCATTGCCTCGATTTCGAATAGTTCTGGGCAGCATTGCACGGAATTGAACGAGTTCTGACCAGCGTGGCCTCGATTCCAAGTAGTTCTGGCCAGCATTGCACGAAATTTGGGAAGTTCTGCATAGTATTGCCTCGATTTCGAGTAGTCCTGGCCACCATTGCACGGAATGTGGGGAGTGCAATGCTGTGCAGAACTCTCCGAATTCCACGCAATGCTGTGCAGAACTCTTCGGATTTCGTGCGATGCTGGCCAGAAGTACTCGAAATCAAGGGCATGCTGGTCAGAACTATTCGAATCCCTCCTAATGCTGGCCAGAACTATTTGAAGTGCGTGCAATGCTGGCCAGAACTATCTGAATTTCGTGCAATGCTGTGCAGAACTTTCCGGATTCCGTGCAATGCTGGTCAGAACTATTCGAAATCAAGGCAATGCTGGTCAGAACTTTTCGAAATCGAGGCAATGCTGGTCAGAACTATTCGAATTCCGTGCAACCCTGGCCAGAACTGTCTGAATTTAGTGCGATGCTGTCCAGAACTATGCGAATACTGTGCAATGCTGGCCAGAACTACTCGGAACCCAGGCGATGCTGCTCAGAGCTATTCAAATTCCGTGCAATGCTGGCCAGAACTATTCAGAATCGAGGGAATGCTTGTCAGAACTATTTGAATTCCGCGCGATGCTGTGCAGAACTCTTCGGATTTCGTGCAATGCTGGCCAGAACTACTCGGAATCGAGGCAATGCTGGTCAGAACTATTCGAATCCCGTGCAATGCTGACCAGAACTCCTCGAGATCGAGGCACTGCTGGTCAGAACTATTCGAATTCCGTGCAATGCTGGCCAGAACTATTTGAATTCCGCGCGATGCTGTGCAGAACTCTTCAGATTTCGTGCAATGCTGGCCAGGACTATTCGAATCCCGTGCAATGCTGCTCAGAATCATTCGAGTCCTATGCAATGCTGGTCAGAACCCCAGTTTAGACAGAAAGTTGGACGGGTAACCAGACAGGCTGTCAGGTAATCGAAGTCCCTGTTCTAGCTGTATCAATTGTTCTGCTGTATAAAAACTCCGATTCTCAACATGACAAAATATCTCGTCTTCCCGCGTCATCTCCAAACTCGGCTCATCATGAAAGCAAAAACGAATCCACCCATTGTTGATGTCAGAACTCTGCATTCCCAACTCCTCCGTGTGTACCCCATCCCAGAACTTTGAGATATTGATCCCTTCTTCCAATATAGGTTGCAATGCTATGGATTCGTCATAGAATCCAGCATATCATTCCCATAAATATTGAAAACAATTTCATATGTCGCTTCTAATGATCGGAACTCCCTATTCCCCACTTCCCCGCATGCTCACAATCCCAGAACTCTCGAGTTCTGATTGTTACAACCTGTCATCGCTGGAATGCTATCATATCATTGTAGAACTTGGCATTCCATTTTTTCAAATTCAATTTTTCTAAGTGATAATTCTAATAGAACTCTTGTTCCAAATTATCAAGAACTATAGAACTATGGTGAATGCTACTGGAAATGCCACTTTTTTGTGCAATGCCAGCATTTGATATGCCAACTCCACATTCACTTACATGGGGTTGAAGTCTGAAAGTCTTGCGGATGAGAGCTAAATCGAGGATTACAATATTCGTTCCCTGCTTTCTGCCATTCAGAAAAATAATCTGCGGTTCGATGATGGGTTTTCTTATAGTTCTTTCAATGCTGAATCGAATGGTATAAGTCTCTATGTGTCACGCGGCCGTTTAAAAGATGTAAATGGGGGTTGAAGTCTGGAAGTCTTGCGAATGAGAGGAAGATACAGAATTGCGATATTCGTCTCCTGCTTTCTGTCATTCAGAAAAATAATTCACGGTTCGATTCAGCAATGAAAAACCTATGGGAGAAACCATCATCGAACCGCGGATTATTTTTCTGAATGGTACAAGGCATGGGACGAACATTGGAATCCTCGATTTTCCTCTCATTCGCAAGATTCCAGCCGTCAACCCCCATTCACATCTCTTGAACGACCGCGTAACACATAGAGACCCATTACATTCGATTCGGCATTAAAAAAGCTCAAAGGAAACCACATTATCGAACCGCGAATTATTCTTCTGAATGGTGAGAGGCATGGGACGAACATTGGAACACTCGATTTTCCTGTGATTCGCGAGATTCCAGACTTTGACCCCCATTTACCCCTCTAAAATGACCGCGTAACACATCGAGACCTATACCATTCGATTCGGCATCGAACAAGCTATAAGAAAACCTATCATCGAACCGCGCATTATTTTTCTGAATGGCAGAAAGCAGGGAACGAATATTGTGATCCTCGATTTTCCTCTCATTCGCAAGACTTTCAGACTTCACCCCCCATTAAATGAAGCTGAAGCTACCGAACGAGAGCTAACAGACGTACGACTACACTTTTGGAAGGGACTGTACTTTTGAGTTTTCTGATATTGAAATCCAACTAGCGGACGAACCAAGACTACTATCGGATTGGAAATGACCGATCTTGGTAGATTTTGATGCGCTGAATTGAATGAGATAGGGCTAGAAACACTTGAGTGCATTTTGAACGGGATATTTGAGTTTTGAGTGCGGGAAGAAGTGGAAATATATCATGATTTACAAGTTTTTCCATGCCTTCTACCATTCAGGAAAATATTTCGCGGCTCCGTGATAGGTTTTCTTATAGCTTTTTCGATGCCGAATCGAATGGTATAGGTCTCGACGTGTGACGCGGCCATTTTGGAGGGGTAAATGGGGGTTGAAGTCTGGAATCTCGCGAATCACAGGAAAATCGAGTGATCCAATGTTCATTGCATGCCTTCTACCTTTCGGAAGAAAGATTTGATGTTCGGTGACAGGTTTTCTTAAAGCTTTTTCGATGCTGGATCGAATGATATCAGTCTCGATGTGTTACGCGGCCATTTGGAAGGGGCAAAAAGATGGTTGAAGTCTAGAAATCTTGCGAATGAGAGGAAAATCGCGAATTCCAATGTTCGTTCCATGCCTTCGACCATACAGAACAATAAGTCGCGATTCGATGACGGGTGTTCTTAGAGTTCTTTCAATGCTAGATCGAATGGTATAGGACTCTGTGTGTTACGCGGCCGTTCAAGAGATGTAAATGGGGGATGACGGCTGGAATCTTGCGAATGAGAGGAAAATCGACAAGTCCAATGTTCGTTTCATGCCTCCTACCATTCAGAAAAATAATCCGTGGTTCGGTGAAAGGTTTTCTTATAGCTTTTCCGATGCCGAATCGAATGGTATAGGTCTCGATGTGTTACGCGGCCATTTTAGAGGGGTAAATGGGGGTTAAAGTCTGGAATCTTGCGAATCACAGGGAAATCGAGTGTTCCAATGTTCGTTCCATGCCTTCTACCATTCAGAAGAATAATCCGCGGTTCGATGATAGGTTTTCCCATAGCTTTTTCAATGCCGAATCGAATGGTATAGGTCTCTATGTGTTACGCGCCCGTTTAAGAGAGTTACATGGGGGTTGAAGTCTGAAAGTCTTGCGAATGAGAGGAAAATCGAGGATTACAATATTCGTTCCCTGCTTTCTGCCATTCAGAAAAATAATCCGCGGTTCGATGATGGGTTTCCTTATAGTTCTTTCAATGCTGAATCGAATGGTATAGGTCTCTATGTGTTACGCGGCAGTTTAAGAGAGTTACATGGGGTTGAAGGTTGGAATCTTGCGAATGAGAGGGAAATCGACAAGTCCAATGTTCGTTCCATGCCTTCTACGATTCAGAAAAATAATCCGCGGTTCGATGATAGGTTTTCCCATAGCTTTTTCAATGCCGAATCGAATGGTATAGGTCTCTATGTGTTACGCGGCCGTTTAAGAGAGTTACATGGGGGTTCCCATACAGGAAACCCCGAGAATGTGAACACAGCCAATAATCGGCCCATGTATGGCTACCATTTAATGGCCAATAATGGATTCACATCATTGGCACAACTGTGGCCTACCACTGGCTGATAAGAAAGGCCAGCAATGAAAACAGCCGATAATCAGCCGATGTACGGCTACGGTAAACGGCCAACAATTGATTCTCCGTTACTGGCTGGAATATGGCCTATTACCGAGTGAAATGGATTCCAAAGTTGAATGTATTGTATTCATAATCACTCCTGAAAAAAGTTTGTTTTGACCTTATTTCTATTACGTTGAATAAATAATTCATATCCATCAAATACGATTTACATGATTCAAATGAATTCTTATTCATATAGATAATCAATTACTTTCTCATGTAAATAACAAAAAAATTTGAAGGAACAAGCAACTGAATTCAACTGATTTATCGAGAATACCTTTGACTCGTATAATTTTACATTTGAGATTGTCGAAATATCAGGCATGCAAATCTATTTGGAAAAAAACATCCATTTCTGATCTTGCGAAAACTGGAATGACAAACATCCCAAAAACAAAAAAGTGTTTTGGGTCACGCTTAACCACTCATTTGAACTAATACTGAACCGATTATTCTGGAACGCAGTCATATTACCATTGGATATCATTATTATTATGCCCTCGTAATCTGCCATTGATGGCTAACATTCGAACATTATCACGAAATTTCTGGCCATAAATCGGGATCATTTAGCCCCATTACTGGGCCAATCAATAATTTTATACATGGCCCATTATTTATTGCCATTACTGGACCCACGTTATCATCCAGCAATTAACCATTGATGAGCCATTAATGGGCGCCATTAACGGGCAAAGAACGCCGTTTGTGGTCCAGTAACGTGCCATTATTGGGCCAATTGTTGAACCCTGTATGGGTCATGAGGAATTGTCTGCAGAATCCAGTGATATACGGCTCATTCCGGTACGCGGCCGTGTTCTCGATTTTTCACGCCAAAAGTCGTTGACTGGTATTTGACGGAATTATCAATATACAGGGTGGGGCATTTAAAGTGTCGCGGGCGTTTTTTCCAAAAATAAAATGAGATACGAGAAAATTTTTCGGACAAAAATTGTAGGGTATCGAGGGGGACATCCGATGGTGGCCTTGGCTTTGACCTCAAATCTCATCTTCAAGGGCATTCTGAGGTCAACTCTTGTTTTTTAAATAGCATCTCATATACTCTACTGCAGATTTGGATTCTAGGTCAAAAACCAAGAAACTTTTGTCTGAACCATTTTCCTGAAATCCGCAAAGATGGCGCTCTAATCGATATTGTTCCATACTGAATCTGACATTAGAATAACTCGAAAACGAAGGGTCTTGGAGGAGAATGTTCCGGACAAAAGTTGTCTGATTCCAAGGGGGGTCCCTTGAACTGAAACGGAGGTGATGGGGTATAACAGACAAAACACAACACATTTCAATCGTCTACATCACTTGTATAATTTTAATGCAGTAGATGCTCAAAATGATGGCCTTTGACTTCAATACACATTTCAAAACGTTTTACAAAAGATTGCTGAACTCGTGCTAAAATATCTTCATTGATGCTCGCGCATGCATTGATGATTCGTTGACGCATATTCTCAGGTGTAGTCGGTGCTTGTTGATAAACTGTATCTTTTATGTATCCCCATAAAAAAAAATCTGGAGAAGTAAGATCCGGAGAACGGGCAGGCCAATGAACTGGTCCACGACGTCCTATCCATCGTCCAGGATAATCTCTGTCCAATATTTCTCGAGCCGTGACTGCATAATGGGATGGACAACCATCGTGTTGATACCACATATCCAATCGTTCCTGAATAGGTATGTCTTCAAGTAATGTTGGAAGTACTTGATCTAAGAAATGTCTGTACTTCTCTCCATTTAGCGTATCTGCAATGAAGTACGGTCCAATTACTCGAGATCGAAAAATACCACACCAAACATTCACAGCCCATTGTCTTTGATGCTCTACTTGACGTAACCATCTTGGATTTTCTGTCGCCCAGTAATGCATATTATGCCGATTTACTTGACCATGATTGGTGAACGTCGACTCATCAGAAAATAATATGTTGATGAAGTTGTTATTGTGCATTTGCGCTAGACCCCATCGACAAAACTGTACACGATTTTCGAAATCATCACCGTGAAGGTCTTGATGCAAACAAATGTGATACGGATGGAATTTGTGACGTTTCAGTATTCGAAGAACACTTCTTCGAGAAATTCCCGAATGGAGTTCAATTTCACGAGAGTTCACGTGTGGATTATTGGCTATTGCAGCTAGTACATTAACTTCCGCATTTTCTCCGCTAACAGTTCTCATTCGATGTCGTTTTTCCCTTGTAACACTTCCCGTTTCTGAGAATAATTTTGTAATGCGTTGAAAATACCTAATGGATGGCGTTGTTCTTTCAGGAAATCGTTCTGCATACAAGTCATATGCTTGTCTGGGGTTCTTATGCACTTCACCGTAAATGTAGATCATATCGATCTTTTCAGAAACCGTGTATCGGATATCCATGATTTTCAATTTGTCATAAACCAAGTAATAATCAAATGTAACTGACAAACTGACTTTCAAAATCGTGAATTTTTACTGAACCCCGTCGTTTGTTCACATCGCGTGAGCTCTGAATGGTGGTAATGTAGACGATTGAAATGTGTTGTGTATTGACAACTTTTGTACGAAACATTCTTTTGCAAGACCCTTCGTTTTCGAGTTATTCTAATGTCAGATTCAAAATGGAACAATATCGATTAGAGCGCCATCTTTGCGGATTTCAGGAAAATGGTTCAGACAAAAGTTTCTTGGTTTTTGACCTAGAATCCAAATCTGCAGTAGAGTATATGAGATGCTATTTAAAAAACAAGAGTTGACCTCAGAATGCCCTTGAAGATGAGATTTGAGGTCAAAGCCAAGGCCACCATCGGATGTCCCCCTCGGTACCCTACAACTTTTGTCCGGAAAATTTTCTCGTATCTCACTTTATTTTTGGAAAAAACGCCTGCGACACTTTAAATGCCCCACCCTGTATATGCAAATTCTTCCATCGGCTGCAGGGTTCTCGTTCGATTGAAAGAATGAGATGCATCAATTCTTATACGGAATTGTCCAAGGAATCCGATGCTGTACGGCTCATTCCGGTACGCGGCCGGTTTAATGCAGTTTTCGTCGAAAGAAGGCGAGAATTTTGTCATTTTGCACACAATTTGCATGAATTTCGTTATTTGAAGACAAGTCGACGTCCGATTCTTGGAGTGAATTCAATGGATTTTGGTGAGGAATTGTCTACAAAATCCAATGTTTTACGGCTCATTCCGGTACGCTGCCAGGTTCTTGATTTTTCACGTAACGCGTTGGCTGGTATTTGACGGAATAATCGAGATTATGCAAATTCTTCCATCGGCTGCAGGGTTCTCGTTCGATTGGAAGAATGAGATGCACCAATTCTTATAGAAAATTGTCCAAAGAATCCAATGGTGTATAGCTCATTCCGGTACGCGGCCGGTTCCATGGAGTTTTCGTCGAGAGAAGGGGAGATTTTTGTGAACTGCCACAGAATTTGCATGAATTTCGTTATTTGAAGACAAGTCGACGTCCGATTTTCGGAGTACAATCTATGGATTTTGATGAGACTTTTGGCGTGAGAGATCAAGAACACCAGAGGGTACCGGAATGAGCCGTATATCACTGGATTCCTTGGACGAAGTCCTATAAGAATTGATGCATCAGATTCTCCCAATCGAACGACAACCTTCCGGCCGATGGCAGAATTCGCATATGTATTGATAATTCCCTCAAATACCAGTCAACAACCTTTCGCGTGAGAGATCAAGAACACGGCCGCGTACCGGAATGAGCCGTATATCACTGGATTCTGCAGACAATTCCTCATAAGAATCCATAGATTTCACCCCAAGAATCGGACGTCGACTTGTCTTTAAATAACGAAATTCATGCGAGTTGTGTGGAAATTCACAAAAATCTCCCTTTCTCTCGACGAAAACTCCATGAAAACGGCCGCGTACCGGAATGAGCCATACCTCATTGGATTCCTTGGACAATTTCCTATAAAAATCGATGTATCAGTTTCTTCCAATCGAACGAGAACCCTGCAGCCGATGGAAGAATTTGCATATGTATTGATAGTTCCGTCAAATACCAGTCAACGACTTTTGGCGTGAAAAATCGAGAACACGGCCGCGTACCGGAATGAGCCGTATATCACTGGATTCTGCAGACAATTCCTCATAAGAATCCATAGATTTTGCCCCAAGAATCGGACGTCGACTTGTCTTTAAATAACGAAATTCATGCAAATTCTGTAGAAATTCACAAAAATCTCCCCTTCTCCCGACGAAAACTCCATGAAAACGGCCGCGTACCGGTATGAGCTATACATCATTGAATTCCTTGGACGATTTCCTATAAGAATTGATGTATCAGTTTCTTCCAGTCGAACGAGAACCCTGCAGCCGATGGAAGAATTTGCATATGTATTGATAATTCCGTCCTTAAACGGCCGCGTAACAGATAGAGACCCATTACATTCGATTCGGCATTAAAAAAGCTCAAAGGAGACCACATGATCGGACCGCGAATTATTCTTCTGAATGGTGAGAGGCATGGGACGAACATTGGACTTGTCGATTTCCCTCTCATTCGCAAGATTCCAGCCTTCAACCCCCATGTCACTCTCTTAAATGAAGTGGAAGCTGGCAGCCGCGAGCTGGCGGCCGCAGGGGTTATGTTTTGGCTGGGACTGTACCTGAACAAAACGATCGAACCATTTGGATATTTCCTACATAAATACATGCGGAAATAAAATAATGGTGATATCTAAAGACATGAATTTGTAGTATTTGAGACGAGGAATTCGAAAACATAAGATTTGTCTCGATACGAGGTCGTTTTCATAGAATTTTTTGCAGAAAAACGAGGGGTTATGTATTGGTTCAAACGAATTTCATCACCTACTGATGAGACGGCGTTCGATTCAGAGGATGAGAAGCATCAATTCTTATAGGATTTTGTCTGGGGAATCCAATGGTATAAGTTTCATTTTGTTACGCGGCCGTTTTCGTGGGTTTTTTGTCGATAAGAAGCGACATTTCTAACAATGTTGACATGATTTCGGTGAATTTTGTTATTTCGTGACAGGACGTCGTCCGACCTAGGGATGGAAATCAATCAATTCTTATGGGAAATTGTCCAAGGAATCCAACGGTGTATGACTCTTTCCGTTACGCGGCCGTTTTCATGCAGTTTTCGTCGAAAGAAAGCGAGACTTTTGTCAATTTCCCCACAATTTTCATGAATTTCGTTATTTAATGACAGGTCGACGTCCGATTATTGGAATAAAATCTATGAATTCTTATGAGGAATTGTCCACAGAATCCGACGATATACGGCTCAATCCGTTACGCCGCCGTGTTCTTGAATTTTCACGCGAAAACGCATTGGCTGGTAATTGATGGAATAATCCAGATTATGCGAATTCCTCCAGCAGCCGCGGGGTTGTCGTTCGATTGGAATCATGAGATGCATCAATTCTTATAGCAAATTGTCCGAGGAATCCAACGGTGTATGACTAATTCCGTTACGCGGCCGTCTTCATGCAGTTTTCGTCGAAAGAAAGCGAGACTTTTGTCAATTTCCCCACAATTTTCATGAATTTCGTTATTTAATGACAGGTCGACGTCCGATTATTGGAATAAAATCTATGAATTCTTATGAGGAATTGTCCACAGAATCCGATGATATACGGCTCAATCCGTTACGCCGCCGTGGTCTTGAATTTCCACGCGAAAATGCATTGGCTGGTAATTGATGGAATAATCCAGATTATGCGAATTCCTCCAGCAGCCGCGGGGTTGTCGTTCGATTGGAAGGATGAGATGCATCAATTCTTAGAGCAAATTGTCCGAGGAATCCAACGGTGTATGACTAATTCCGTTACGCGGCCGTCTTCATGCAGTTTTCGTCGAAAGAAAGCGAGACTTTTGTCAATTTCCCCACAATTTTCATGAATTTCGTTATTTAATGACAGGTCGACGTCCGATTATTGGAATAAAATCTATGAATTCTTATGAGGAATTCTCCACAGAATCCGACGATATACGGCTCAATTCGTTACGCCGCCGTGGTCTTGAATTTCCACGCGAAAATGCATTGGCTGGTAATTGATGGAATAATCCAGATTATGCGAATTCCTCCAGCAGCCGCGGGGTTGTCGTTCGATTGGAAGGATGAGATGCATCAATTCTTATAGCAAATTGTCCAAGGAATCCAACGGTGTATGACTCATTCGGTAACGCGGCCGTGTTCATGCAGTTTTCATCGAAAGAAAGCGAGACTTTTGTCAAGTTCCCCACAATTTTCATGAATTTCGTTATTTAATGACAGGTCGACGTTCGATTATTGGAATGAAATCTATGAATTCTTATGAGGAATTCTCCACAGAATCCGATGATATACGGCTCAATCCGGCACGCCGCCGTGTCCTTGAATTTTCACGCGAAAACGCTTTGGCTGGTGATTGATTGAATAATCATGACATATGCGAATTCTTCCATAGGCTGCTAGCACTCTCTTACTTCTTCCCACACTGTAAAAAATTCCTTTGTACATTCACAAAAAAAGTTTGGAAGTTTTTTACATAACTTTTTCTTCGTTGGAGTTCAGAAAAAACTTTGCAGAAAATCAAAAACTTTTGTCAAACAACAAAAATTTCGAAGTTCTCCAAACTTTTTTTCTGGAATCCAACGAAAAAAAAGTTATGTAAAAAACCTTTTTTGTAAATCTACACAGGGATTCTCTACTGTGTGATTTCCATTCCTGTATGAGTGAAAATGTCATTCGAAATATGTTTCTTCCATTACATCGATGACGACGAACGTTTCACTATCGGATGTGTATGGAATCACAATCCGTATCTTTTGTTTTCATTATCCTCAAATTTTCTAGGTATCCAATTGCCATCGCCTTGGACCTCGAAATCGTCCAAAATGGACTCGTTATGTAACCGAAAATCTACCTGAACATTCCAATACCTGATATTTGCGGGATCATCACCTGGAAAATTTGTTGTTGTGACAAGAAATATATACACGCATTAGATTTCGTGATTTGTTCTAATATTTGGAATCGTAGATGTTGAAATAACTTTCAAAATTCATTCATCACACTGTAAAAAATTTCTTTGTAGATTTACAAACGAAGTTTGGAATTTTTTTACATAACTTTTCTTCCGTTGAATTTCAGAAAAAAGTTTGCAGAAAATCAAGAAATTTCGTCAACCAACAAAAATTTTCGATGTTCTCCAAACTTTTTTTTGGAATCCAACGAAAAAAAGTTATGTAAAAAACTTCCGAACTTTTTTTGTGAATGTACAAAGGAATTTTTTACAGTGTGGGAAGAAGTAAGAGAGTGCTAGCAGCCTATGGAAGAATTCGCATATGTAATGATTATTCAATCAATCACCAGCCAATGCGTTTTCGCGTGAAAATTCAAGGACACGGCGGCGTGCCGGATTCAGCCGTATATCATCGGATTCTGTGGAGAATTCCTCATAAGAATTCATAGATTTTATTCCAAGAATCGGACGTCGACCTGTCATTAAATAACGAAATTCATGCAAATTGTGGGAAAATTGACAAAAGTCTCGCCTTCTTTCGACGAAAACTGCATGAAAACGGCCGCGTAACGAAAAGAGTCATACACCGTTGGATTCCTCGGACAATTTGCTATAAGAATTGATGCATCTCATGATTCCAATCGAACGACAACCCCGCGGCCGCTGGAGGAATTCGCATAATCTGGATTATTCCGTCAATTACCAGCCAATGCGTTTTCGCGTGAAAATTCAAGAACACGACAGCGTAACGGATTGAGCCGTATATCGTCGGATTCTGTGGACAATTCCTCATAAGAATTCATAGATTTTATTCCAATAATCGGACGTCGACCTGTCATTAAATAACGAAATTCATGAAAATTGTGGGGAAATTGACAAAAGTCTCGCTTTCTTTCGATGAAAACTGCATGAACACGGCCGCGTAACGGAATGAGTCATACACCGTTGGATTCCTTGGACAATTTGCTATAAGAATTGATGCATCTCATCCTTCCAATCGAACGACAACCCCGCGGCTGCTGGAGGAATTCGCATAATCTGGATTATTCCATCAATTACCAGCCAATGCATTTTCGCGTGGAAATTCAAGACCACGGCGGCGTAACGAATTGAGCCGTATATCGTCGGATTCTGTGGAGAATTCCTCATAAGAATTCATAGATTTTATTCCAATAATCGGACGTCGACCTGTCATTAAATAACGAAATTCATGAAAATTGTGGGGAAATTGACAAAAGTCTCGCTTTCTTTCGACGAAAACTGCATGAAGACGGCCGCGTAACGGAATTAGTCATACACCGTTGGATTCCTCGGACAATTTGCTCTAAGAATTGATGCATCTCATCCTTCCAATCGAACGACAACCCCGCGGCTGCTGGAGGAATTCGCATAATCTGGATTATTCCATCAATTACCAGCCAATGCATTTTCGCGTGGAAATTCAAGACCACGGCGGCGTAACGGATTGAGCCGTATATCATCGGATTCTGTGGACAATTCCTCATAAGAATTCATAGATTTTATTCCAATAATCGGACGTCGACCTGTCATTAAATAACGAAATTCATGAAAATTGTGGGGAAATTGACAAAAGTCTCGCTTTCTTTCGACGAAAACTGCATGAAGACGGCCGCGTAACGGAATGAGTCATGCACCGTTGGATTCCTTGGACAATTTGCTATAAGAATTGATGCATCTCATGATTCCAATCGAACGACAACCCCGCGGCCGCTGGAGGAATTCGCATAATCTGGATTATTCCATCAATTACCAGCCAATGCGTTTTCGCGTGAAAATTCAAGAACACGGCGGCGTAACGGATTGAGCCGTATATCGTCGGATTCTGTGGACAATTCCTCATAAGAATTCATAGATTTTATTCCAATAATCGCACGTCGACCTGTCATTAAATAACGAAATTCATGAAAATTGTGGGGAAATTGACAAAAGTCTCGCTTTCTTTCGACGAAAACTGCATGAAGACGGCCGCGTAACGGAATTAGTCATACACCGTTGGATTCCTCGGACCATTTGCTATAAGAATTGATGCATCTCATCCTTCCAATCGAACGACAACCCCGCGGCTGCTGGAGGAATTCGCATAATCTGGATTATTCCATCAATTACCAGCCAATGCGTTTTCGCGTGAAAATTCAAGAACACGGCGGCGTAACGGATTGAGCCGGATATCGTCGGATTCTGTGGACAATTCCTCATAAGAATTCATAGATTTTATTCCAATAATCGCACGTCGACCTGTCATTAAATAACGAAATTCATACAAATTGTGGGCAAATTGACAAAAGTCTCGCTTTCTTTCGACGAAAACTGCATGAAAACGGCCGCGTAACGGAAAGAGTCATACACCGTTGGATTCCTTGGACAATTTCCCATAAGAATTGATTGATTTCCATCCCTAGGTCGGACGACGTCCTGTCACGAAATAACAAAATTCACCGAAATCATGTCAACATTGTTAGAAATGTCGCTTCTTATCGACAAAAAACCCACGAAAACGGCCGCGTAACAAAATGAAACTTATACCATTGGATTCCCCAGACAAAATCCTATAAGAATTGATGCTTCTCATCCTCTGAATCGAACGCCGTCTCATCAGTAGGTGATGAAATTCGTTTGAACCAATACATAACCCCTCGTTTTTCTGCAAAAAATTCTATGAAAACGACCTCGTATCGAGACAAATCTTATGTTTTCGAATTCCTCGTCTCAAATACTACAAATTCATGTCTTTAGATATCACCATTATTTTATTTCCGCATGTATTTATGTAGGAAATATCCAAATAGTTCGATCGTTTTGTTCAGGTACAGTCCCAGCCAAAACATAACCCCTGCGGCCGCCAGCTTCCACTTCATCTCTCTTAAACGGCCGCGTAACACATAGAGACCTATACCATTCGATTCAGCATTGGAAGAACTATAAGAAAACCCATCATCGAACCGCGGATTATTTTTCTGAATGGTAAAAGGCATGGGACGAAGTTTGGACTTGTCGACTTCCCTCTCATTCGCAAGATTCTAGCCTTCAACCCTCATGTAACTCTCTCAAACGGCCGCGTAACACATAGAGACCTATACCATCCGATTCAGCATTGAAAGAACTATAAGAAAACCCATCCTCGAACCGTGGATTATTTTTCTGAATGGCAGAAAGCAGGGAACGAATATTGTAATCCTCGATTTTCCTCTCATTCGCAAGACTTTCAGACTTCAACCCCCATGTAACTCTCTTAAACGGCCGCGTAACACATAGAGACCTATACCATTCGATTCGGCATTGAAAAAGCTATGGGAAAACCTATCATCGAACCGCGGATCATTTTTCTGAATGGTAGAAGGCATAGAACGAACATTGGACTCGTCGATTTCCCTGTGATTCGCAAGATTCCAGACTTTAACCCCCATTTACCCCTCTAACGTGGCCGCGTAACACATCGAGACCTATACCATTCGATTCGGCATCGAAAAAGCTATAAGAAACCCTGTCACCGAACCGCGAATTATTTTTCCGAATGGTAAAAGGCATGGAAAAACTTGTAAATCATGATATATTTCCACTTCTTCCTGCACTCAAAACTCAAATATCCCGTTCAAAATGCATTCAAGTGTTCCCAGACCTATCTCATCCGATTCAGCGCATCAAAATCTACAAAGATCGGTCATTTCCATTCCGATAGTAGTCTTGGTTCGTCCGCTAGTTGGATTTCAATATCAGAAAACTCAAAAGTACAGTTCCTTCCTAAAGTGTAGTCGTACGTCCGCTAGCTCTCGTTCGGTAGCTTCAGCTTCATTCAAGTCTTAGTTTTATTATAACGTGTATTCGTCGAGTATTACTGTTATCAATCATCATTTTGTTTTCCTGAACGATTCTCCAAAAGGGATAATCGATACTTATTATATTGACTTTAATACCATTGAGTGAGTGTGTGTTGGCAACATTCGAAGACCGAAGAGAGACGAGCGAGCGACGGGACCTATAGAAAGAGAGAGAGAGAGAGAGCAGATTTGTACCTAAGAAGATTGGAAATATAAGTAAGTTCAGCATTCCAAAATTTTCCAACTTTTGTTTCGATGAGTTACCTATCCGATTCACCTTTGATAAATGAACAAACCTTCCTGTAGGGGAAGGAACCTTCCGCTTAACTAGTCCTGTGATTTTTAATCAATTAAATTCAAAAGGGATTTAGTTATTTTCCCCCATTAAAGATAACCTGGTGTCAGAAAACTCGATGCTTATTTCTGAACACCACAAATGCGAATTTTGTTTAATCATAACAATAGAACAGTTCAATGTTTTTTCCAGAAATCCGCCGTTTTCCAACTTAGCCGATGGTATCAAATTGAGGTTTGTAGCACACGGTGCTTTCGAGTTATTCGAATTTGTGAAAAAAATCTGAAAACGCTCGTACCTCGAAAACTAAGCCTCAAAAACACATTTTTTTTCAACGGGAAATTATTGAATTTTGACTGAAGAATATGCGTATGAAGTATGGTGCGCGAGTTCTGAATCATCCTGCATACGCAAAATATTTTTCATACGAAAAATAGATCTTCTGTTCAATATTTTGAAGAAGATTAAAAGCATTCAACTAACATCACCCTTTCTCTTTTCTCTGAATGGTTCATCATTTTCTCTTATATTATGACAAAAAAAGGATCATTTTATATTTTCTGTCAGTATTTTGAGCTTTTACTTAATTCAATACCCAGCCAGCACCAATGGTCAATTTGAATTTATAAAGACTTCGTAAAAACCTCTTGCATAGTCGCCGTTATGTTAATCAATATGTATTCTTCACGAATATTTTGAATTTAGAATGAAAACGCATTGAATCCCCACAGAATTTATTATGAAATCTCGATATGAATTCTTCCTGAACATTAAGTTGTTAATCGAGCGTTCATTTTGGATTTAGAATATTCATAATGAATACATATTGATTAGCATAATGGGAGCTCTTTGCAGGAACTCTTGAGCGGTATAGGTATCTGAATCTGCCACGATCCTTTGTCTGCTGCTTTGAGCAATTGAATTATGGCGACTCAATGCTCAATTGGGCACACGGTTATAGCATTGAATTGTATATCGATACCCACGTTCTAACACGTCATATCCCACCAAATTTGAAAAATCTATTTTTTTTTCCATAAATGATATCATAGACATCCTGTGCACCTACTGGCACCGCTTCCTCAAAAATTTTCTAGAGGTGGAATACGACGTATTAGAACGTGGGTATCGACATTCAATGTATACGTACAGAAATCAATAGACACCAGTAGAAAAAAACAATTAACCCGGAGAAACGACTATTATGACTGAAGAATGAATCGGAACATGATATAAAATTTCAATTGTTATTATGCATCAAATTATTTGTCATTTGCACACTGAATTATTGATCAATATTAATATACTAATGAATCAATGAATACATAAAAATATGATTGTTATTCCTGGAAAAAACCATCAAATTGTATTGGAATAACTATATTTTTCAACAAAAAAATTCTCTCATAAGAAATCATGGATTTCCAGGATTCACAAAGGAATTCCAGGAGAATTCCATGATTCCAGGAGATCACATAAAATTCCAGGAGATTTCCAGGTTTTCAAGGATTGTAGAAACCCTGGCTTATAAATCTTCTTTCCCCAGACAATAAGTGCAAGGTAGTAGGTGCGGCAAATGCTTGATGAGAATTTCGAATCGGTTAAACTGAAATTTTCGTTTATGTACGTTTTTATAAGCGTATCAATTTTTTCAGATATTAAAAATCTTTCGCGTTGAATTTTCCCAAAGTTAATTTTTCTACCACAAGGAGCACAAACTTTCTGTCTATTTTGTTCATGGTCACAACGATGTTTGAAACGTGGTTGATGTAACGAACTCATGTTAAAAAAAAGCAAATCATTCCACTAATTGAGTGTGAAGAGAATGATTCTTTAAAATTTACACAAAAGTTTCGGCCATATTGTTAATCTCACAATGTCAATCGATATAATGACTTGAAGTATTAAACAGGACCTAACTAGCAAAGTGCACATAAAACCAACGAGAGTAGAACAAATGAAGAAAAATTATTTTGAAGAAAAAACAAGGGAGAAAAAAAGAGAAAGATGTGATATACCATGCCATTGCATACATAGTTGGTATAAGTATTTGCAAACTGAATTCGAAACCAAGGATGAGTCAATCGGCTTCATTCTTCTCTCAAATGGAAGCCCGTGAAATTTCCTACAATTAACCGACCGTTGGTCATTTTTTGCATTTGTTCCCGCTGTAATCTATGAGATGTGGTGAATCATCCGTCGGGACGAAAATCGAAAAAATTGAATTCTTCAATTGGACATATTTTCTAAAGAGCTCGATATAGGATTTTAATTCGAACGGAATTGTGATCTATAAACTAGTACAAACAGAATCCCTGGTACAGATTTTTGATCCATTTTTGTTATACCATTGGTCCCTTCAAGACCACTGTGCACTCTCATCTCTTCAAAAGCTGATTTACATTATAATAACTGTACACTAGTGAGAATCCAACAGTGGAGGTAGTGAGTATTCAAAGAAATGAAACGTAAAAATGTTCCAATTCCTCCCTGAATTATGCCAAGGTGACTCTTTCTTACGTTTAAATGACCCTTAGCTTACACTTCCGTCACGCTTCCAAGCTTCATTTTGACCAGGACAATTCCAAATTCTGCGGTTGTTTAGAAACATATTTTTGAATCATTTGGAGATGGGGTCAAGAATGGTAGGCGATTAGTTTCAGGCTTTCTGAATATAACATCTGACAATTCTTTCAGTTGAGTGAAAAACCGATGAGCCTTTTCATGTATCCCCGGACATCTGAATTGTTCAAGATGCGAGCGAAGCGTCCATATGTGAGCCACAAGTTGTTCAAGATGAGCGAAGACAATTTTGAAGGGGGTCGGACTGCTGAGCGAAGCGAAGCAGTCGGGGGGCAAAACTCTCGGGATTAATATTGTTTTCTTCAAAAACAGGAATCTAGGCGAAGATTTTCTCCACTGTACGCATATATTTATATGTATATCTACTTTGAAATCTAAATAGAATAAATTCTAAAGCATTCAGAGAGATTCAAAGAGAATCGAAGAAATTGAGGAGGATTCAAAGAGACCAGACAAACTCAAAGATGACTTTGGAATCTGAATAAATTGAATTCTGAGACACTTAGTCACATTCAGACGGATTCAGACGGGTCAGAGAGATATGACCCTGAAGATATCGGCCAAACTGTTGGTCGCTATATATAAAAAAAATGACGGTAGCAGTGGTTCTCGGAGTAAAGATCGGTTTGAGAAAAAATGAATTCACACACACAATCTCATCTGTATGAAAGGGTGACAATGTTCACTAGGGTGGGTCGAAAAGAATTTCTTTCTTCTGATCGAAACCTCATAGTGCAAAAAGTTGCTTTGAGGGATCAATATGAACCACCAAAAGCCCCAGCTCGATCAGACAATATCTTCTGTTTCAAACCAGAGCTTGAATTTTCGATTTTTCAGCCGAAAATACATAAATATGCGATAAATCACAACTGATTTTATCTTCATTTAGAATGTTAAGGTCAATGTTATTCCCTTTGAATGACTTGAAATATACTTTTTTATATCAATAATTAACTGAAACAATCAATTTTTCTTAAAGAATCAGTAAACTGATTCCTAACCATTCCATAACTCTGTGGAGGTTACCTCAATAATATCATAACATTTTCAATAGGTGAAAGTTCGATCCAATTTTCATCCAAGCAAGTTTGTCGAACGAATTTATTTAACTTCCTTCGGTAAGCCGATCGACGTTTCGGATCGATACGATCCTTTTTCAAGATACAAAGTTTTTTAATATAATCGTAGCGGAGAAAGGACGTGGTAGTATGAAGAATCATCCGGACCCATCGACTCGGATGTGGGTAGTTTTTATTATTGGTTGGGAAAGTGCTTGGCCCAGGAATTCAATGATTCAATAGGTGAAAGTTCGATCCAATTTTCATCCAAGTAAGTTTGTCGAACGAATTTATTTAACTTCCTTCGGTAAGCCGATCGACGTTTCGGATCGATACGATCCTTTTTCAAGATACAAAGTTTTTTGATATAATCGTAGCGGAGAAAGGACGTGGTATGGATGAAAATTGGATCGAACTTTCACCTATTGAATCATTGAATTCCTGGGCCAAGCACTTTCCCAACCAATAATAAAAACTACCCACATCTGAGTCGATGGGTCCGGATGATTCTTCATACTACCACGTCCTTTCTCCGCTACGATTATATTGAAAAACTTTGTATCTTGAAAAAGGATCGTATCGATCCGAAACGTCGATCGGCTTACCGAAGGAAGTTAAATAAATTCGTTCGACAAACTTGCTTGTATGAAAATTGGATCGAACTTTCACCTATTGAATCATTGAATTCCTGGGCCAAGCACTTTCCCAACCAATAATAAAAACTACCCACATCCGAGTCGATGGGTCCGGATGATTCTTCATACTACCACGTCCTTTCTCCGCTACGATTATATTGAAAAACTTTGTATCTGGAAAAAGGATCGTATCGATCCGAAACGTCGGTCGGCTTACCGAAGGAAGTTAAATAAATTCGTTCGACAAACTTGCTTGGATGAAAATTGGATCGAACTTTCACCTATTGAATCATTGAATTCCTGGGCCAAGCACTTTCCCAACCAATAATCATAACATTTTGATGGTTATACAACAATACCATCACGAGAGTGCTTGAGTTTCGATCCCGCAATATTTCCAGGTTACTTCGAAATAGTTAATATCCATTTGAAAATCGTTGATAAACCGTTGAGAATTATTCAAGAAATATTTCAGTTATTGTTTTGAAATCTTTTTCTTCGAAAAGATTCAATTGGCACCTTCGTTGTAAACACGTTTTAGATATGTTTCTTTGTAACTCATTCGTTGGAGATAACAGAGAGGTATGTGATATGTGTTTATAACAAGGGTGCTGATGCGGGAGCGGATTTTTTTCATGATATAACTACTAATTTTTGTTTGTAATGCAACTAAGGTAGATGTCCCGGTGCCCGACTCTTCGTGTGTAAATTCAATATATTGAGCTAAATATTCATCATTTGTCAAGTCTCTATGTAGCAACATATTCCGCAAGTCTTAACCAGAGGGCTCCGCCCCCTAACTGCTTCGCTTCGCTCAGCAGTCCGACCCCCTTCAAAATTCGCTTCACCCATTTTGAATGGATCGTAGCCCACATATGCTCGCATTTTGAACAATTCAGATATCCGGGGATATACGGAAAGGCACTCATCGGTTTTTCACTCAATTGAGGAACTTTGTAAATGACTTTATAATATTCAGAAGATCTGAAACTTATTGCCTACCATCCTCTATGCCATCTCCAAATGATTCAGAAACGTGTCCCTGGAGAACTGCAGAATTTCAACTGTCCTCATAAAAATAAAGTCTGGAAGCGCCACGAAAGCGTAAGCTAAAAGTCATTCAAGCGTAATAAAAGAAGAGTTATTGAGGCGTCATTTAAGAATAAGTCGGGATATTTTCAGGCTTCATTTGTTTCAATAGCTATTTCCTTCACTTTTGGATTCTCACTAGTGCGCAGTTGTCATAACGTCAACCAGCTCTCCAAGAGTTTTCGGATGCAGTGAAGCTTACACGGGAAGATCGAAATTATTATTTTCTTTCAACATTTGCACCCAAATTTCGATTCAGCACCCTTGAAAATCCCTAGAACCCGCGCTACATATAACAATATAATTTTGTTAATTGAAGCCAGAATGACTATATTCACGTCCGCCATCTTGGATCCAACATCTTGAATTCGTTTTCCAACGTCAGATTCGAATCCCTCATCCTCCGAAACCCCTAGGACCCATGTTTCATACAAATCTGTTCCCACATGCGAAAATGACTCAACGTCCGCCATATTGGAAACAACATTTTGAATTGGTTTGCTGACTACAGATTTGGATTCAAAA
The DNA here is from genome assembly GCA_018340375.1 of Gonatopus flavifemur. Lineage (NCBI taxonomy): Eukaryota > Metazoa > Arthropoda > Insecta > Hymenoptera > Dryinidae > Gonatopus > Gonatopus flavifemur. The sequence goes on from JAFFJZ010000014.1 coordinate 2,743,152, forward strand.
CCTTCGAAAACCTCTACAGGGTGGCGACAAAAATCTCATTTTCAAATTCCCTGAGAATTTCCGGTTTTCCAGGAGTACTTTTTGTAAATTTCCCTGAGGTTTGTGAACTTTTATATTATGTACAAATAAAATGTTTTCCAACGCTCAAGTATTAATTATTTCGACTCAGCAAATAGAATTTTGATGATAAGCATAAAATTTGATAATTTTCATCGTTGAACGCACACGGAGAGATATTTATAGTTGAATTTACTACGTTATTGAAACCGAGGAACAGACTGACTTCCTAATGGAATTTACTGTGAGACATTGTAAATGTGATCAGGTGTCTAGAGAGTAAAAAATTTTGTGTATTTTTAACACATGCGCATGTCCCAAACGGTCCACTCAAAATTCGTTTTAAATATTAATACAAAGAATGTGTGGAATTGACGCGAAACTGTTAATTTACATGGAAACTCTATCCATTTGATAATTTTTTGTGTTGACTTTCAATACGAATATTGAGTGGACAGGTTTTAATACAAATTTTTTTACTGCGTATTGTTTCGTCATAGTAAATTTTATTGTAAGTTCAGCCTGTTCTTCGATTACAAAGCACCATAGTAAATTTAATTCTACATATCTCTCCGTGCAGAATTGATATAATAATATACTTCCGAGTATTTTATATGGTTTATGACACCCCGTCAAAAGTCACCGCGAGTCACACCTAAGATTGCCTAGGAACCTACATGGAAATCAATGGGTACCCATGAAATTCCCATGTAGATTTCCATGGGACTCACCTGGATTTTTTTGATGGGGATGTAAAAAAAAACTGAGTATTTCACGTGCAAAATCAACTTCTTGCTCTTGAGGAGGGTTAAAGGATCTTACATACATTATACTTCAGAAACCAGGTATATTACGTAAGAAATTACAAAATTACATAACAAACCCAGCTTTGCACAGAGAGAAATAATTACTATCATCAACAATATATTTTCTTGTTTCAAGGAATTCATTTCTCCAAAAATATTTTCTCTTGATTCAAGAAAATTTTTCTGAAACCAAGCATAGATTTCTTGAATTGAGAAAATATTTTCTTGATTGAAGACAATTTCTCTTGGCTTCACACTATATTAGCTGCATTCAAGAATATATATTCTTAAAAGAATTCAAGAATATATTTTCTTGGTATTAGTAATTATTTCTCTCAGTGTGGTAAAATACATGACAAAATAAGAGTAATACAGTAGAACTCCAATTATCCGAACTCCAATCATCCGAATCGCCGATTTCCACAAATTGGGAATGTTGGTGGCTTGGACAATCCAACCAAATACTGAGGGAAAATATCTTTTAAGGGGAGAGCCTGGCGTAGAATAAGAAAAGACAAACACCTCTTTTTGTTTTTTATTTCAGAAAAATTACTCTCCTCATTTTTTGGAGCGAAAATCCACTCCTAAAGAGTGAAAATACTGCAAGTCCAACAAGAGTGAGATTTCACTCCTAAAGAGTGAGTTTTCACTCCATAAGAGTGAATTTTCACTCTTTTTCCATATTTGCTGCTGTACCTTGCTCAAACTTTCACATAATTGCACCAAAAAATTAATTTGAATTCTTCAATATGCGAACAATAAATGCTGCGAATTGCAAAACTATATGCTGAACAGTTGTTTCTGAAATACATCCACAAAAAAGTGCTTGTTGTTGATGTTTTACATCAGGCTACCTCCTTAACCTTTAGAGGACGGGGTGACTCAAAAAAATGGCACCATTTCTCCTGTGTTCAACACACCAAATTTCCCCTCAGAAACAAGAAAAATGGTGTTTCCCAGGGTAGTCTCTTTTGGGACTAGTCCCGTCCGCTCAAGGTTGATAGATTTTTATTGGTTTTAAAAAGAGAGTAAAGACCACTTGGATACAGGTGAAAGATGAGCGAGATTTTGATCACCTCTTCCTTGACGTAAACCGATCAAATTCAGGCAAAAATTTTCTGATGGATTCTAATAGGTCTTTTTAAGCAGGGTTATTTCCCAATTTATGTGATGAAAGGGAACCCAATAAACATTTTTGTGGAAATCTTACGGGACATAAATATCTTAAACGTATATAGGAGATGTATTATGCAACATTGTAAGGCATCTTTTTGATCGCTTCAATGCATCTTTTAGAGTGATCCAAAAGAGGGATTCAAAAATGTTTACTGGGAAAGTATTCGTGAAAATTTTCGAGAACAACTACAATGCGATTCGTAACTGTATACCAGGTGTGTGAGGATGAGACCGGAATTTTTGTACAGAAAAAATACGTTTATTGTAATGATATGATACAAAGTAACTTATTCAAAGTATTGTCCGTCGCTATCTATACATTTTTTCCATCTTCCTGGCAATTTGTGGATTCCGCGTCAAAAGAACTGTTGCTCTTTTGAGGCAAACCAGTCATCGAGCCATTTTCGTACATCTTCGTAAGAAGTATAGCGCTGCTCAGCAAGTGCGTGTCCCATCGATGCAAACAAGTACTAATCGGATGGGGGCAAGGTCCAGTGAGTAAGGCGCGTGCTGAAGAATCTCCCAACGGAACGACTCTATCGTTTCCTGGACCTGTTTTGAATTGTGTGCTGGTGCATTGTCATGCAGCAAAATCACCTTGTGTTGTCTTTGTTGGTATTCTGGTCGTTTTTCACGCAAAACTCGATCCAACTCGATCATTTGTTGTCGGTAGCGTTAAGTATTGACAGTTTCCCCAGGTTTCAGCAGCTCGTAGTAGATTACGCCCTTCTGATCCCACCAAAGACACAGCATTGTCTTTCGTCCCTAGCGGTTTGGTTTTGCCGTCGATGTTGATGGTGCACCCGGAGTAACCCATGCCTTCTTGCGCTTAGGATTCTCGAAATATATCCACTTTTCATCGCGTCACAATTCAATGGAGGAATGGCTTTCTTTGGAACCTGGCGAGCAGCATTTCGCATGATGTTTTACGGTTTTCCTGCTGTCTTTCGTTGAGTTCATGTGGAACCCATTTCCCCACCTTTTGTATCTTCCCCATGGCTTTCAACCGAAGGGAGATGCCTTCTCGGGTCACCTTCAACTGATCCGCCAGTTGTTGTGTTTGAGCGTCGTCCTCGTCCAACAAGGCTTGCAGGTCAGCGTCTTCAAACTTTTTCGGTCGTCTTCCACGTTCTTCGTTCCTGACGTCGCCGCTTTTGAACCGTTTGAACCACTCGAAACACTGTGTTTTACCGAGAGCATGCTCACCAAACGCCTCTACAAGCATTCGATGCGATTCGGCTGCGGTTTTCTTCAGATGAAAACAGGAAAATAGTGCTGTCCGCAAATCGTACTTTGTTGGCACAAAACTCGACATGTTTATCTCTAATAAACTAATGCTACTGAATGAAACTCGTGTTATTGTGAGTTGGGAATCTTCGTCAGATATCAATACAATAACAAGACACCGCTGACGTGATGTGTCGGTAACTGCATCGACATCTAGCGCCACCTATGGGCAAATTCCGGTTTTATACTTACACACCTGGTATAAATGAAAGGTTTTCTGGAGGTTTGTTTCATCATTTCTTGTATTCTTCTTCCCAGGGCATAATCTAAGAGGGCAGTTGTAACTAACAATTTAGGTTTACAAGGAAACGATTGGTTCCAAAAGGTAAAAACGATTAGTAATATCATTATTTTACAGTATACATGGATCCTTTTTACGTTTCAGAACTCACCGTTTCCTTGTAGAACGAATTTTTTGGTTACAACTACCCCTTAAAATATGCCCTGCTTCTTCCAAACCAAGCCAAATCTCATACGGCACAAGGATATAAATTGGATATCTAAGATATTTTCTTAGATCAATAGTCAAATGAATATTAGACGAATATTGGAATATCCATTGAATACTTGATAGATGCCATATTCACCCTCCAAATCCAAAGCAGTGAAAAGTACTGAGAATCAGTGAATTCCGCTGACCAACCAGTGCTAAGTTGTCCACTGTGGAAATGATTCGCCAGTGAAATTCACTGATTCGGATTTATAGAGTAGACGTGCTGTATGAGATCTGTACCCAGATAAAACACGATGGATTCTTTTTCAAGAACAAGAAATAGAATTCTTCAAGAACTCTTTTCGAACTAATGAATTTACAATGAACTCTGGAGGAGTTCAATGTTTGAGACATTCACGAATACTACGAGGGTACTGTGAGAATACTTTCAAAATTGTTTCAGTACTCTCACAAGACTCGTTAATGTCTCAAACATTGAACTCCTTCAAACTCTTGTTGAATTCATCAAATTCAAAAAGAGTTCTTGAACAATTCTATTCTTTGTTCTTGAGAAAGAATTTTCCATGTGCTATCACCAAAGTCTAAGCCAGTATGGTACTTTTAAAGGTATTTTCACGTAAATAATTTGATCTGGACAAGACTGATGCTCGAACACTATAAAGTATGGTACTTTTTAGCAGACCTTTTTTCTCCGCGTATCAGAATAGGATTGAATGAAAAGAACAATTAACAATCAACAATTCTTCAATACAGAAAATAGTTCAAATTTATTCACTAGAGGAATACAGATGAACTGCAAGAATTAGATATTCTCGAAATATTCTAGAAAAATTTAAAAAAATCTGACTGATTATTACAATTCATTTATATTCCTTTAGATATCAGCTATTTCCTGTATTGAAAAATTGTTAAATGTTTCCTTCATTCAATTTCATTCTGATAAAAAAAAAATCAAAAAATTATATTTATATATATCATTTCCAACGTGAGATTTCCATAAGGCTGGCCTCCCATGGACCGGAATTCGTTCCGGCGGAATGAAAATTGAACCGATGCATAATTTTTTATAGATTTCTGATAGAACGCTCTAAAAGAAATTGTGAAAGCGATTGGTTTAAAGTCATTCCGCCGGAACGAATTCCGGTCCATGGGAGGCTAGCCTAAGAATCAGTTAAAAGTTAGGTAAAAGTAAAAAGAAAACAATGGCAATACCGAATCTCAATTTGAAATTCGACTTCCCACACATTTCCCTGAGTTTCCAATTTTATATTCGAAATTCCCTGAGATTTCTCTGAGATTTCCAGAATATTAAAAATCCCTGAGATTTCCCTGATTTCCCGGTTCTGTCGCCACCCTGCTCTAGAAATCATGTTTCATATGAATATGTCCAAGAATGCGGGAATTACCAGCTTCACGTCCGCTGTATTTGATAAGTTATCTTGAATTCATTAATGGAGTCAGATTCGGATTGCTCACCCTCCAAAACCCCTAGGACTCATGTTTCATATGAATCTGTCCACGAATGCGAAGTTGACTAAATTCACGTTCACCATCTTGGATCCGCCATCTTGAAACCGTTTTTCGACGTCAGATCAGTGCTGCCAGAAATGAAGGAGCTCCAGCGTTTTACCCCCTCCATGTACCATCGCAGAGCACGCACGCTGTAACTATATATATGACATCTATAGTTATAGCGTGCGTGCTTTGCAATGGTATATGGAGAGGGTAAAACGCTGGAGCTCCTTCATTTCTGGCAGCACTGCGTCAGATTCGAATTGCTCACCCTCCAAAACCCTTAGGACCCATGTTTCATATAAATCTGTCCACAAATGCGAAGTTGACTGAATTCACGTCCGCCATCTTGGATCCGCTATCTTGAATTCGTTTTTTGACGTCAGATTCGAATTCCTCACCCTCCGAAACCCCTAGGACCCATGTTTCATAAGAATTCGTCCATAAATGCCAAAACGACTAAATTCATGTCCGACATGTTGGATCCGTCATCTTGAATTCGTTTTTTGACATCAGGTTCGAATTCCTCACCCTGGAAACCCTTGGGACCCATTTTCCATATAAATCTGTCCACAGCTGCGAAATTGACTACACTCACGTCTTAAATTCGGGATTCGACTCCAGATTCGGATTCAGCACCCTCGAAAACTGTGTGAACTGTGTGTGTGAACTGTGATGTGTTAAATTCAACACATTTCACATGTCCCAGACGGTTCACACATATTTTTGTGTCGATATCACATAATGTGTTTGTTTTAGCTAGTAACCCAAGCTTGATGTAAATAATATAACACAGAAGGATGTTGATAAAATTTCGATTGGAATTTCCGATCGTGTAAATTCAACACATAAGTACTGTCAAATGAAATCCAAAATAAGTAGTGAATCAACAGTTCACAAGTGTAATTTATGGATTTTTTTACATCAATCAAATGTGAAAATCACACTTTTTTCGTGTTGAAACAATGCATAAGAATAAATTGAAAAAAACAGTACTTCAATAAGCATTGAATATGGATCGTCGGGACCGAATGTTGAAGCTGTATCACTCAAGCCATTGCCGGTCCTTTGGTTGAGTTTACTTTCTTTGCGTATATCAACTCGCACTCTATCTTCAAATGTACATATCTAGAAAACGAATTCTCACGAGAATGAAAGCTAAAACCAAAATGAATGAATAGTTCTTCCGACGACTACTAAAGTTACACGTACATAGAAGTTTAAAAAAAAAATAGCTCCCACCACTGGCGATCTCCCCTTGGTAGTTGAAAATAACACAATTTTTATGTTCAATCTTGAGTTGAATAAGATTTGTGTCGTTTTGACACTTTTTCCACTTGTTTGAATGATTTCACATTATAAATCAGTTGAGACCTGATTACACAAGGACTGTCTGTAGAAGTTACACGTATTTGTGTTGAATATTTAACAGAAAATTCATGACACACGGATTTTTCAACACATTTACACAAAATTTTCAACTGTGTATCAATTGGCAGAATTTTTTTCATTCGTCAATGAGATATTATAAAATATCTCAAACAGGGAAATGATCAATGAATCAGATGAAAATTGCTCAATTTTAGGAATATCATCACAAACTTTGGGAAAAAACATTCTTTCCAGCCATAGAATAATAAGGGAAAGTGAAAAATGATTAATTATTTTTTGGTAGAATTTGGTGATCGTATGATAAAAATCATAAAAGAATTACCCTGAAAATATCGACCAAATGCTATAACTCTTTGTACTCCCCAAAGGTAAATCAGTGAAATTTCACTATTTCTGCAGTTGATAGTTGACCACTAAATATCAGTGAAAGTTTAGTGCATAATCAGTGAATATTGACTTTCCACAATTGACATTGACATTCCACTGCAAAGGCCATATTTAATATTCATTGATTGTGAATTGCATATGCGCTGATTCGCAGTGGTCGATTTTTCATTGCAGTCAGTGAGATTTCACTGTTTCAAATTTAGAGTAAGGAGCGTTAAAAGATTCAAGCTAGTGAAATGAACGGTTGGAAGCTCTGGAATTGGTTTCTGTGGCGGAAAATACTCCAACAAAATTGAATAAAGAATTACAACAGTTGGCCGATGTCTTCAAGGTCGTCGTATTTCAAATGACCGATACAAGACAAACATGAAAAGTGAGAAAGGATATGTCCTCAGATTCATTGATAGTTGTACATGATCTAAGTGCTGATTAGTAGAAAGTCATGTCAAATAATTGAATTACATTGAATTGAATAGAAAGTCATATTAAATAATTGAATTGAATACATGTATAATGAAAAAGATAATAAAAGATTATTCGACACCTGCTCTCATTCATTAACAGCATTGTTATTTTTATTCATAAGGGAATAGCAATAAAAAGGTGGGCTATCACAGAAAGGAATTACTAGCAAATGGAGCTAAAGCTAGAAGACGCAAACTAGCAGACCGCATTTATGAACTGAGCTAATGCGAATCAAAATTTTTTTCAAATCCATGTTTTCGAAGATTATGATTCAAAGATCTCATTGGTGCTGGTTTCATCATTCTATGACAATTCTACGATGAGCTAGAGTCCAAATCTGCTGGCTTCAGATTCATTACAAGTAACCTTGTTCTAGTTAAAAACTCATGTTGTTTTGTCATTTGTTTTGTTAAGATATTTTTCCACAGAGGTATCAGATACCAAAGCCTTTGCATATTTCTCAAAGTAATGATACTTTCAAGCAACAGCACGATGGAGAATCATTGAATCAAGATAAGAATTACTAAGATTACATCATCATCATCATCATCATCATCATCATCATCATCATCATCATTCATGAATGTTCATATAATAAAATAAAACCATCCTATGACATACAAGCCTCAGCGACTCTTTGATTTCATCTTTATTCTAAAGAAGTATGATAAACAAATGGAAAATGTTCTGAAGTTTCTCTCACTTTAATACTCTGGTTCATAGAATACAGTACAATGGATGCATATTTATGTGTTATGAATAATCATGGGATATTAATACATGTTTACAAGGAATTTTATACCTTTGCACTTGGCATACCGATGACGTATTTTGAAATGAAACATTCGAGGTTTAATATTGTTCATATTTTGTTAAAAGTAAAGGACTTCATAAACAAACATACACGTTCAACATTGAATTCATTTCATAATCTCAACAATACCGCAAAATTATTCAGTAGGCATGGTTTTACTGAAATTGTGCCACCGCAATTTCATGAGAAAAACAATTTCTGTAATCCATTGACGATAAATATTAGAGTAAATAAATGAATGGAAAAAATTCTTGTCACAACATGTTTATGTCTAAGAAAATAATGAATTCATTTTATCTGTTTATGATTATTTCACAATGATGAAGCTGTTAGGAACTTGTATTCTAATGGTTCGGTGGCTTAAATGATAATGATATTATTACGCGATCATATCAGTAAGGAGCAAATCAATTGAAGTCAATCGATAGTGAATTAACGAAGATATACGATACAATTCAATGGAAAACAATTTATATAGATCACCAACCAGAATCCAACCCGACTTGTTTCATGGCTTCTTCAGCAGAATCCACCCAACAGGGTTCTTTCCCGGGTATTGGCATTGAAGGTTCATTAACGTAAGTGAAATAAGTTTTTTTAAACGACTGGAAACAAGGGCGCGATACGTTTAAAGCTGTTGTCAAAACTTTTGTTACACTAGTTACGTGTTTGAAAGCCGCCATGGTTTAAATTTCGATACGTATTTGAACTACACCGTTATGAACTCACAAATATCTTCACAACACACGCTTGCATACGAAAGGACTTTCAATAATTTAACTTCCAACGATAGTATAAAAAAGTACTATCATCGGACTTTGCTAACGAGAGACTAAAAATCAACAATGCAAAACCGTGTGTCAAGTTGTTTCAACTTATAATAGTATCTCAATGGAGATAGCTCATGTTCCAAAACCTTGCCCTCGTACTCTAGAGTATCAGTGTAACTCTTTTCAATTCATCAGGAAAACAGAGAAAACCAATACCCCAGAGTACGAGAGTAAGGTTTTGGAACATGAGCATGGTATGGAAGATTCACGTCACTGTGGAAGAAGTGTATGGAGGTAATTCCATTCAAAACAAGTGGAGGGGGTTGTGATAAGGCCTAGACACACGAGTCACGTAAAGCTGTAATTTCATGGGGCGTCGAGCATCGAGCGTCAACATTAGAAAGAAAGAGAGGTCACACAGTTCTTCTCTTTCCTTCTAATGTTGACGCTTGATGCTCGACGCCCCATGAAATTACATCTTAAGGCTAACCTCCCATGGACCGGAATTCGTTCCGGCGGAATGACTTTAAACCAATCGCTTTCACAATTTCTTTTAGAGCGTTCTATCAGAAATCTATAACAAATTGTGCATTGGTTCAATTTTCATTCCGCCGGAACGAATTCCGGTCCATGGGAGGCCAGCCTAAATGTGGACGTAAGAAACAGAAGGCTGCACAGATCTCGTATACGATTTCTGCGCATCCGTTCTTACGTTCACGTTTATGTAGCTTGTGTGTCTAGACCACTGATCTGTATATACACTGGATACAGCTCGCAATAGGATTGCTTGTGCCCAGGGTTGGGTACGCATAATATGGTAGGTTTTATGCAAGGAATAATGTGCGCATAAAACTCATGCAAATAATGCAGATAACTAAAGGGGGTTTTCTGCATCATCTTTTTTTATGGTCAAGTTGGGTTATAATTTTAAAACTATGAATTGTTTACCATTTCAACACCCATAAATATCTATTTTATATATTCCGAATTTTGAATTTCAAGTCGGAATTAATTTTACAATGTTTTATGCATTATCTGCATTTTCTACGTATTCTACATGTTTTATGCATAATCTGTGCATAGTTAACGCATATTACTCATCTCACGCGCACAGAACCCATCCCTGCTTGTGCCCAATTGAACGTTGAGCCGCCATGTTGGAGTGCCCCAAAGTGGACAAATATATGTACACCGAATATTATGAATGTGTGAGTGCATGTGCGTTTGTGGTGATCACCCACATATTCACATGCACTCACACATTCATAATATTCAGTGTACATATATTGTCCACATTGGGGCACTCCAACATGGCGGCTCAACGTTCAATTGGGCACAAACAATCCTATTGCGAGCTGTATCCAGTGTATATAGAGATTAGAGAGCCTCAAGGGAGAGAGTGGACATCGGAGGTTTGCTGTGATTGGCCAAGGCCTTAAGAAGCTTTATTGATGGAGTATTCCTATTATCATTGTGATTAGGTTCGTTCGTTCTACGTGCCCTGAGTTGCTCCAACTTGTACCGAACCAATCATTTCGTTGCTTAAACTGGAAGTAGCGAATCCAAAATACTTGGAGCGAGTTGGGGTAACTTAGGACATCGGTAAACGAACTTAGCTATTATAAGCCAAATATAATCATAATCATAATGGGAATACTCCATCAATATGGCTTCTTAAGGCCTTGGCCAATCACAGCGAACCTCCGATGTCCACTCTCTCCCTTGAGGCCAGCCCTATCCGACTCCCCCACTTCTGAGGTTCCTTAATGTCGCTATTTGAACTAATCCGTAGCGCAGCGCTAAGTGTTCTGGTGGGCTGCATAAAATATACCTATCTCTCAGTCATCCAATCAAATTAGGAGGAACAGCCCACCAGTACAGCCAGCGCTATCTACTGGTTCAATGTTTTTGGCGACAGTAAAAATACCTCATTTACTATAGTTTAGTTGGAGAGTCGGATAGGGCTGCTTGAGGCTCTCTAATAGAGATCAGTGGTCTAGACCATAACGGTACACACAATAGACACACAAGCTACGTGAACGTAAGAATGGATGCGCAGAAACCGTATACAGTTTCTGCGCATCTTTCCGTTCCTTACGTTCACGTTTCCGTGCTTGTGTAACTAGACCTATAAGGGTCTAGACACACAAGCTATGTAAACGTAAGAATGGATGCGCAGAAACCGGATACGAGATCTGCGCGGCCTTCCGTTCCTTACGTTCACGTTTACGTGACTTGTGTGTATAGGCCTTAAGGCCTGAGCACACAAACCTTAGAGCATATACTACTGGAGCGAGCATTGCATATGAAAACAGTGTTGCAAGACGGTCTCGACTTTGCGGACAGAGAAGAAGATAAGAGTTAGGAGGACCTCTCCCTCTACTTCTTTTTCATTGGCTATGACAATCCCCTCTTCTATTATTGTTAGGAGTGTAATATTTGGAGTTATGTCTGCCATAAAATATCATCTTTTGAATTTCAATTAAAAACAAATATTAATAAATACATATTGTGAATAGAAAATCAATAGGTATCGATGAAAGACGAATATATAATTGAAAACTTTTGGGTATTGTACATACGTAGAAAGTATTTCCATTCATTTCAAAGACATTTTGATATGCTGAAGAATATGTCAAATTCTTGAAATAAAATGCCAACTACTTATTGCATTCCTTCTTGTCCTTCAGCAAGTGATCCTAATGCTGCTCCAGATATTTCTTTTCATAAGTAAGTATAATAAATTCTCCTTCCTTACTTTTAATAAATATAAATTGAATTTAAAGAGAGGGTTCAAAAGTTAACCTGAAAATACCGGCAAACACAACTAAAACTTGTAAAATATTACACAAAACCTCTCTTACATATCCTAGTAGAAAAGAACGATTTTAATTTTCAATTGCTTTTACACAGTGAATTGCCAATAACGTATACAAAAGATGAAAAATTAATCAAAGTTTTAAAATTCAACAACACATAAGATATTTTTTTGAGTGAATTCAGGGCACCGTCCAATTTGGAAGTAAGAACACAGTGGGAAAACGTTTTAAAATTGCAATGAAATGTTGTTTTAAGAAAGTCTTCATCCGTATGCAGTTTACATTTCGAACCAAGTTGTTTCTGTTACAGTGGATTATGCAAGTATAAATTGTTACAAAAAGGATCAACGCCCACGATTTTTCCTGTTTAAAAAATTTCACAGTAAGTAATTTCAGTCATTTTACATATGAGCAATATATAATCAATGGAATAAACAGAAAGTTGTATTTACAATATGAGATGTACTATACTTCTGTACTCAACCAAAAAGCCGTATGTCACCAAATTTTTTTCCGTTTTTTTGTCAATACGCAGGGCCGGCCCTAGGTATTTTGCCGCCCTAGGCGAAATCCCAAGACGCCGCCCACTACCCTGTAAAAAAACCTGTCAATTACAGTGAATGGTATATTCGCATCGTGAATTCGCAATTGAACACGAAAATTAGGATATTTGGTTGACTATAGAACAATAGAAGAATTAAATTTTGTATAGATTAGGAATAAAGTACTATATTTTCATGGAATGTTTCAGAAACATTCTGAAGAAATATCTCAGCACACACAAATGATATTTGCCGAACGTCTTACGTAACATAAAAATGCGGGTTTCCACAAATTTTAAAACACGTACTCTCTGAAACTTAAATCCACACCACTGACACGTTTTGAAAACTTTCGACTTTTTTTGGTGGTACGCTTCATTATATTCTAATTCTCACGCACATAATATACTTCAAAATTCATTATAATCAAAACTTGCCTTACTTGAAAACTCGTTCAAATGAAAAATTGCTGATTAACCCTGAGTAGACGTCGGTTCTCCATACAATATTACTTCGACACACAATAAAACAAAAGATGAATGCACCGACAATACGATAGTCTTTTGTTAACCTATGAATCTTGCATGGAGGAAAAACAAAACACATATTACAAATTTCCAATGAAGCGATTCAAAATTGAATGGTATCTTATTGCAGTTCATAAAAAAATGTTCTTTTTATGCAACTTCATGGATTTTTCAACAGGATATTCATAAGTAAAACACTAAGTCCTACTCTGCTAAAAATGTCCCATAGAAGACGATAAAATTTTTCTTACGAGTTTCAATACGGTTTCTAAAATTGGAATCCCCATGCTGTATCGTGCATTTACGATAGAATTCTATTGATTCTCATCGCATCCTACAGGATTTGAGAAATGTACCTGGTTCTATCGTAAAATTCCTGTAGTAGAAAAATCAATTATTCGCAAGAAAAAAGGTTATAATCCTCCAAATAATTAATACTTTGTCTATGGGAAGTTCACTTTAGAACCACGTAAATTTTTCTTAAATCCTATAGAATACGATAAGAATCGACAGAATTCTATCGTAAATAATTCACGATACAGCATCGGAATTCCAGTTTCAGGAACCGCATTGAAACCCATAGGCAAAATTTTATCGTTTTCTACGGGAAATTTTTTGCAGGATATGAATTTCTGCTTACGATTCACCATAAATACCTACATGAATACACATTTGTGCAGGTTGAGAATAAAATACTTGGTTTTCATATGATGTTTCGACATTATTCTGAGAACGTACCATAGCATACGTAAGAAAACGTCATCGAAACGTGTATTCCAACATGATAAACCAATATTCTCGAAACGTTTGGAAAACGGACTTTTGAAAACGAAAATCTGTGAAACCATTGATACGTTGATTTTCGATGCTGTTTAGGATACTGCTTCCAATATTGCTGCGAGACAATGTTGAATACTATTGTCGGATGATAACTAGGTTCTCACTCAATCGACATTTGATGTCTTGCATACATCACCTAATTATCATTATTTACCAGGTCATCTTTCTGATGCCATTCTGAAACTGAATTAAAAAATAACTTATTTCTTGTAAAATGTGTACTGAAATTTATGCATGAAGACTTTTGCAAAACACTTTTTTTAGAGGAAAATCTCTTTTTTAGAGGAAAATTGTAATTCTTATTCAGTAATTGAACCACCATGAATTCTTAGGAAGACAGAATGTTTCTAATAAGTATTTTGTGTGTCATGTGTATTTGTATGTTCAGTATGGTTCTTACTCATGATTTCTAGGATTTTGTTGTTTTTCCAAATTTTGCCGCCCCAGGCGGCCGCCTATACTGCCTATATGGACGAGCCGGCCCTGTCAATACGTCTTTCACGTGCGTTTCAATTCGAAGAATATTCACACTATTGAAAATTATTCGAAGCGCCGGTTCAAAAACAACAGCGTTTGTATCATTGACCATGTACAAGTTTAAATAAAATGCTTGATATCTCGGAAGTTCAAAATTTGGACACTTTGGTTTTTGATTTAGGACGGTAGTATGAAAATACTTCCTTTCAAAGTCAAATTTATTATTTCAAACATAAGAGTATTATAGTATCGGAATGGAAATATGGAATCATGTTAAAGTTCAAGTTATTCTTTCAATCAAATAAAGTGTCAAAATCATAACAATTTTCTGATTGCATAAGAGGTGTGTTCAAAAAGTAAGGTGACTTTTCAAATTTCGCGGGCAACGTACTTTCGATTATCGATTTTTTTGTTTTGTTATGTTGGCACACTCTTCCCGAACATCTGTACCAAGTTTCAAGTGCATAGCATTTTTTGTTTGGTTGTGAGAGGCGTAAAGGTTATAAGTGTTTTGCGTGCTCGGCGATTTCTTGCTATCGAAAAATATGGATCAAAGGATTTGCATCAAATTTTGTGTAAAAAATGAAATAAAGTGCTCCGAAACACTTAAAATGTTGACAGTAGCATACGGTGAAACTGTTCTGAGTAAAAAAAAGGTTTACAAGTGGTGCAAACTCTTCCAAGATGGCCGGGAAGATGCCAATGACGAGCCTCGCTCTGGACGCCCAAGCACGTCAACAACTGATGAAAACGTTCAAGCAGTGAAGAAAATTGTTTTGGAAAATCGTCGAATCACTATCAGAGAAGTTGCTGAGGATGTTGGTTTATCGCTTGGCTCGTGCCATGAAATTTTTTCTAACGTTTTGGGCATGAGACGTGTGTCAGCGAAGTTTGTTCCGAAATTTTTACCAAAAGAACCGTCGCATGAGCATCGCTGAAGAACTGTTGAATGACGTCAACGGCGACCCAGATTCACTCAAAAGGGTCATAACTAGTGACGAATCATGGATATATGGTTATGATGTCGAAACCAAAGTCCAATCGTCCCAATGGAAGACCCCAGATGAGCCAAGACCGAAAAAAGCACGCCAAGTTCGATCAAATGTCAAAGTTTTGCTTACTGTTTTCTTCGATTACCATGGCGTGGTGCATCAGGAGTTCTTACCATATGGTCGTACGGTCAATAAACAGTATTATCTTGAAGTTATGCGCCGTTTGCGAGAAGCAATACGAAGAAAACGTCCACGATTGTGGAAAAATAATTCATGGCTTTTGCATCACGATAATGCCCCTGCTCACTCATCTTTGCTTGTGAGAGATTTTTTGGCCAAAAACAACACCACAATCATGCCTCAGCCACCATATTCACCGGATTTGGCCCCATGTGACTTTTTCTTGTTCTCAAAACTAAAGAGACCTATGAAAGGACGGAGATTTGCAACGATTGAAGAGATAAAGACTGCATCGCTGGAAGAGCTCAAGGCTATACCGAAAAGTGCTTATGAGAAGTGCTTTGAGGATTGGAAAAACCGTTGGCATAAGTGTATTGTATCTGAGGGGGATTACTTTGAAGGGGACAACATAAATATTGATAAATAAATAAATATTTTTTCTTAAAAATACAAAGTCACCTTACTTTTTGAACACACCTCGTAGGATATGAATTTTCTGATAAAATAAATTATAACTCTTCTGTTGAGAATATTTTCCCTCGAGCAACTGCATGCCATCCAAATTTCTATTATTGAGATAATATCGTATGATTATTATAGCGCCAGAGAAGATGCAATTATTGAACACCAAGTACCAACCAGAGATGTACATGAAACAGCGATGAAACCTGAAATCTCAAGTATTGGAAGGTGAGTTTGTTCTTGGAATGATTAATTAATTAATCTTGAAATGATTGAGTTGTATATAAAAATTAATATGTTTTTACCCTGGTTAAAAAAAACGATTGATTCCGACCAAATACTATTGATTAATCGAAAAATCGGAATGAATCAGAACATTGTGCAGTCGAAATGCTGATTGAATCCAATCGGATCATTGCCATGGGCTGTCTTATTCATGAATAGGAAAAGAAGCGAGTATGACTGATGGATTGAATAGGCTCCAATGTGTATAAGAACGATAAGCTTCGATTACACTGAATCGCAATCGATTCAGGCATTTGAGAATCTTATTCAATGAGATTGTATCAGCATTTTGACAGTTGGGTATCAGGTACTGAATCCGGGTGATAACGAATGAACTTAATGAGAATGAATCCGCGTTGAAACATGGGTTTGGGTTTCATGGTCGGTGATATTGATATCGTCATCTCAATAGAATTCGTTAGGTATCCTGCCGATTCATTGAGGAGTTCCAATGAGCGAGTGGCCGGTTAATTTAGACCAAATTGAATTGGAATCGATGAGTGGATTCACAGGTCAACGCAGGGCCTCTCAATCGGATCCTACAGGTTTTTCATGATTTGGATCGGGATTAACAAACAAGATCCCACAAACTCTTTGCTGCGATTTGAATGGGTTCAATGAGGCATTCAATGATTCGATGAATGAGATTCCATCTGCATTTGAATGGTAAAATCCCTGGTTAAACAATCCGATTGAATCCGATGAAAAAAAATTTTATCGGAATGAATTGAGTTTCTGCATCGGGAATTTCCTATTGATACCAATAAGTTAATTTTCAATTGGATTTGATCGGTCTTTCCCCTGGTTAAAAAATCCGATTGAATCCGATAAAAAAAAACTTATCGGAATGAATTGATTCCTCCATCGGGATTTTCTTATTGAATTTTATTGGTTGTTAACTCAACCAACGAACGGTTTATATACATTGTATAGGCGCATTTTATATCGATTAAACGAACACATATATCATTTATTCAATCATTACGTACGACAAATTATTGCTGAAATAAATTCGAGCGATCATTTATGTGTTATTAACATGGTGATCATCCATCCACCATGTACCGCAGTTGTTGTTGCTTAACCTAGAAGATCGATCTGGAACACCCGCTCGCTCGATGCCGTAGTTCGCTTCCTATCAATGTGAACTAAATGACTGTCTTATGTCAGGGATGGGTGTCCTATAGTAATAAGATTCAATTGGTAATAGTCCATTGGACATATGAGGGATTGTATCGGTCTTAATGAGAGCATGGGAGTTCATTAATAATAAAAATCCCAATGAAAACCAAGAAAATATTTTCCAATTGGATTCAATCGGTATTTTATGATGGATGAAAAATTCCGATTGATATCAATACAATATTTTTCAGTTGGATTGAATCGGTATGTTATTAATTATGGAGATTCTAATTGATACCAGTCCAATATTTTTCAATGGCATCCAATAGGTATTTTATCAATAATAAGAATTCCTATTGATACCAAGAAAATATTTTTCATTTGATTAAATCGAGATCTTATTGATCATTGAAATTTTAATTGATATCAGTGAAATATTTTTCAATGAAATTCAATGGGTATTTCATCAATCACAAAAATTCCAAATGATACCGAGAAAATATTTTCTAATTGGATTAAATGGGTATTTTATGGTTGATAAAAAATTCCGATGGATACCAATAAAATATCTTTTAATCAGATTGAATCGGTATTTCATTAATCATGAAAATTTTAATCGATACCAGTCAAATATTTTTCAATGGGATCCAATTGATATTTTATCAGTAATAATTATTCCGATTGATATCAATGAAATATTGTGTAATTGCATTCACTTGGTATTTTATGACCAATGAAAATTCCGATTGATGCCAATACAATATTTTTCAATTGGATTCAATCGGTATTTTAATAATCATAAAGATTCTAATTGATACCAGTCAAATATTTTTCAATGGCATCCAATAGGTATTTTATCAATAATAAAAATTCCAATTCGTACGGACACAATATGTTCTAATTCGATTTAATCGGCATTTTATTAATCATTACAATTATAATTGATACCAGTAACATATTTTTCAATGGGATCCAATGGATATTCCATCACTGATAAAAATTCCAGATGAAATGACATGGAAAACAAAAGGTTCCGACAATATCTCAAGCGCGGTTTGTTTGAATAGAGAATTCCGAGTACTTTTTGATCAGAGGGTATATAATACTTTTTAGGGTGTTCAGTGTGGTTTAGATTTCGTATATTGATATGACTCATTGAATAAGATACAATCCAATCGGCTATACCATGATCGGATCCGATTGAGTAGTAGAATCTCTCTTTAATAGAATTTCATTCGTCTACAGATTTTCTGAGTCGACTAAACCTCCATTGAATCCGATTGAATCAATTGGGCGATTCCTGTTTACAACTTAGTTGCAATAGTATACCTTGTATATCAGCATCTCAGTATGATTCCCATCCTCTATCGTGATATGAACCAGTGAACTATAGAATACTATAGAATCCAATTGGTCATGTCTCTATCGAATCCGATTGAGTAGTAGAGTCTATCTTTGATGAAATTTTATTCGCAAACAGATGTTGTGAATCGGCTGATTGCCCATTGGATCCGATTGGGTCAGTTGTGCGATTTCTTTTTACAACTCATTGTGAATAGTGTAATTTGCAAAACCATGTTTTGGCGTGATATCGTTGTGTATCATCATATGACTCATTGATTACGATAGAATCCAATCCATCGTACCCGTAGCAAATCCGGTTCAGTACTAGAGTCTGTCTCTGAAGAAATTTGATTCACAAACAAATGTTTTAGATCGGTTAAACCCCCTTTGGATCCACTTGCTTCAGTCGTGCGATTCCTCTTCATAGCTCATTACCCGTACAGCACACCTCCGTGGCCTCCACGGAGAACAAAGGTGGACGCATTGTAATATTCGGAAAGGTGGCGCTGCATGCGTCTATTCGGATAGGTGGCATCAACGTTGCTCCTGCGTGGTAATTGATACATCGTACCACCTCGCCTCCACGTCGCCACCACGGAGATACGACGTAGAAACACACGCACTGCAACGTGGTGTACACGTGGAGTGAATTTTTGCAGCTAGGTTTTGGCGCGCAAAATTTGAATGTTTGCAAGCATTTCAAAATTTCAAGACTATGCGAATGATTAATTTATTTTTAGTTTGGGAAAGAATGAAAACACACTGGATCTCAAGGAAGGTAAGTTGACAACAATGTATATTATTTTTGTATATCAAATGAGAATGTTCTCAACATTGTGCTGCGAAGAGGCAGATTGAATAAAAAAATGCACAATTCGTCCGAATTTTTATTATATATATATAATACACTGGCAACAGTTTTTGGATTGGTCTTACATTATCTAATGATTTATTATAAAAATTCAACGTCACGCATGATACCTGAATTTCCAAAAAGGAAACTAACCAATGACAATGATTGTTTCATTGGAAGCAAAAAAAGAAAATTGAATCAATAATCGAAATTCCAACCTTCATAATTTAACCAAAACCTAGCTGTAAAAATTCACTCCACGTGTACACCACGTTGCAGTGCGTGTGTTTCTACGTCGTATCTTCGTGGTGGCGACGTGGAGGCGAGGTGGTACGATGTATCAATACCACGCAGGAGCAACGTTGATGCCACCTATCCGAATAGACGCATGCAGTGCAACCTTTCCGAATATTACAATGCGTCCACATCGCCTCTCCGTTGCGTCCACCTTTGTTCCACCTCGCTTCTCCGTTGCCTCCACTTTCGTTCCACCTCGCCACCACGTTCCTACCACCTTCGTTCCACCCTGTGGCAACGTTGCATAGGGCGGACATTTCTCCGGCGCCTCTATGCAGACTCTACGTGTTTTCCACCTAACGGCTAGGTAGCCTCCACGTTGCGTACGTGGAGGATCCACCTTTGTTCTCCGTGGAGGCCACGGAGTTGTGCTGTACGGGTATGAATAGTACCATTCGCATAATCAGTGTTTCGGTATGCTTTCCATTCCACATCTTAATATAACTTGATGAGTACGATAGAATCCAGTCGGTCATATCCCTATTGGATCCGATTGAGTAGTAGATCCTACACTAATAAAGGTCCACTCGGTTCCAGATGTTTCAAATCGACTGAACGCTCATTGAATCCGACTGGGTAAATGAGGCGATCCCTGTGTACAACTCACTTGCAGAAGTACACCTTGTATATCAACGGCTGAGCGTGATTTCCATCCCGTATCGTAATGTAAATCATTAAATACTATAGAACGCTATTGGTCATGTTCTTTTCATATCCGATTGAGTAGCAACACCTATTTCTGATAGAATTCCAGGCGCCTACAGATTTTTTGAATCGGTTACATCCCCATTGAATCCGATGCGATCAATTGTGCAATTCATTGAATATTATAGCATTCAATCGTTCATTATCATATCGAAACCAATTGAGAAACAGAGCCCATTCTTGATGGAATCTCACTCGCTCAGAGAGATTTAGAATTAGCAAAACTCTCATTGACTCCGACTGGGTGAATACTTTCAACCCCAGTTGAATCTACCTTGACAAAATGAAAAATTACATATCAGTATTACAGTGAGTTTTTGAGTCTCAATCGTATCATGAATCACTGAATACTGTAGAATCGAATCAGCTATTCTCCTAATGAATCTGATCTCGAATGTACAGCCCTTTGACAATATTTTTAACTGGAAAAACTTCCAACGCATCAAATTCGCTCACAACGTTCAAATTCCCTATTCATTGCGATTCCTCAATCCCGTACATTTACCGATTGATTCTCAAGTATTTATATTGGTTGATTCGTTGGCATGCTCAATAAATCCAATTGTATTCAATCGGGATATCGACTGCACAATGTTCTGATTCAATCTCATTCATTTCTCATTGCCACCATCCCCCGTTTATATTGTTCTTTCTCCTATTCAATCTCATTGTCTATTACGTTTCAACATTACTAGGCAAATGCCGATTCATCCCCATTCGTCCATCCGTTGATTTCCGTATTGATTCCCAATCAACATAATCTCCGATTTTTCTATTTCAAATCCACCATTTGATTCTGATTGGATTGCAATCAGTGAAACGATCATTGAATCCTATCAAATATCATGCGAAAATCGAAATGTTTAAATGACTATTGAATCCAGAAACTTGAATATGTTCAAACCGCATTCGATCTGATTACGTTTTTTTCCCCCATTTCCCTATGAAGAAGTGTCTCTTGTTTCACCTGTATGTCCCTGATTCAGTACCATTCATCAAAGCATGTCTATTGGTTCTGATTAAATCTGACCAATTCTGATTGAGGCTCAATCGTCAAATATTGATGCTCCAAAGTACGTACTATTCATTCAATCAGATTTGGTCAGAATCAATCGTTTATTTTAACCAGGGTATTTGGAAATGTGTTATCGTTCCTTGTACCAAAATCTTATGATGAATGAACCACAAAATATCATCAATCGATCGCCTTCGTACCACAGTGATGAAATGTAAGTATCCAGGTAACACTCATTATGAATTTCATGTTGAAATTCATTTTCAGAATTCCCAATTTCACAGTCCTATATCAGTATCACGAATGCATAAGTATACAAAGTTTATAGAATAATTTTCTTTCCATGTTTTTACAGCACAATATCTTCGTCTTGTCTAGATGACACAGATATTCAGGACCATGATGCCAATCACTTTCTTGAACACACAGAAATGATGGATATTTGTATGGATCAAAGTATTCCAAAATTGAATAGGTAATTATTTTCATGAAATCATCTACAAAGCGATGGCTTTGGTAACTACAAGTAATATTCTATTGAATACGCTTTGGTATATTTTGTTCGAAACAGGATGCAGTCACAAAGGTCAAGAAATGTACGTGTAGATATATCTTTAATCAAAGTGGACATAAATGCCTTGGATTGTTCTCCATCAGTCAAAAATGTGTTATATTCTGCACGGATTGAGATTCTTTTCTTGCGTCGACGATTATCGATGTTACAGAAAAGAAAGCGTCGACAAGTCAAAAAAATTAATAGAATGTCATCTTTATTGGAACATTTGAAAAAAGAAAATAAAATTACGAATGATATATCAGATATTCTTGCGGTGAGTGGAATTTGACGTAATTTAAGGTAATTAATGGTGGAAGCCTACAATTCGACGCAAACCCAATCCTGCACACTAATGTCGAGTTGTTCTTTTCTACACAAGTCCGATTCGACAACATGGAACCCTGACAAAAATGTTTTTCATAATTTCTCAGTCTTTTCTTTCGAGTGATATTCTCACTCTTCCGTATTTAGAGAGTACGTTGCACGCAAATATACATAAAGGAATTGAATTGAATATAAGGGTGTGCACTGGTCGATTTTTTCCCCAGGACACTACTAGATCGTTTCAACCGTTTCACGCCAACAGTATTCAATCAATTACATTAAACTTGAGATCAAAAGATTGAGAATCAATCAAACAATCCGGCTCTGGTCTGTTTGTTGTTTAACAAGGTCATTATAATTAATTAGAACGAAATTTCGCCATTAGCCAATTTGAAACCTCCATTCCGTTTTTTTGATATTATAAGAAATACCCATATAGCACAAATGTCTCAGTCATATCTCCAGAATATTCTGACAATATTACAATGTCTCCAGAATATTCTGGAGATATTACTGAGACATTCGTGCTATGTGGGTATAAGCTGTCTTAAAGTATTTTGAGACCAGGGCCGGATTGTTTGATTGATTCTGAATTTTTTGATCCCAAGTTTGATGTAATTGATTGAACATTGTTGACATAAAACGGTTGAAACGATCTAGTGGTTTTCTGGGGAAAAAATCGACCAGTGCACACCCATAATGTTAACTTTTTAATACAGTCAAAAGCCAGTGTTTCTATGTTCACATAATCAAGCGTAAATATATTTCACAGTAAGAATTAGATATCTTTGATGAACTTTGATGAATGAAAATTGTATTTTGGAATCAATTGCCCATACATCCTTTAAAACTGTTTCATGTTCTTTCAGGCTTCCGTTTCAAAATTCTTTCATAATTTATTCCAACGATTCGTCACGCATCATAAGAAGAAATTTCCTCCAGCCTTACGGTCCTTTGCCACAACACTCCATTTTTACTCTCCTAAGGCCTACAATTATGTCAGATCACTATTTATGAAAAATTTACCATATCCTGTAACTATTCGTAAATAGTACCAGAACGTAGATGGTTTTTCAGGTATTTCATCGGAAACAATAGAAATTTTAAAGAAAAAAGTTGAAGAGGCAGCTGTGGATGGGAAATCAGTATTATGTAATATGGTAACTGATGAAATTGCTATTCGCTCAAAAATCGAAACCATCAATGGAAAAGAATGGGGATACATTGATGTTGGTACAAATATTAACTGCGATTCGGTACCAGCTGCGAGTGATGCAATTGTTGTGATGCTTGCCTGTGTGAATGGTAGTTGGAAAATTCCTCTTCCCTATTACTTCATTGAATATTTGTCAAGCATAAAAAAAGCTACGATTATTAAAGAATGCCTAATTGCACTTGAACCTACTGGAGTTCATGTTACTTCATTACCATTTGATGGGGCTGCATCAAACATTTCTATGTGCAATTACTTAGTACACAACACCGTGAAAAAACCTCAAGAGAGTAGAAACATCAAAACTCTTGAACCAGTAGGTACGTATACGTATGATTTTGTAATGTAGAAATTGATCAGTTTTTCGCTTAGGAGCCCGAGTTGGGAAGTAAAATCTGATTTGACTCTAATTCGTTGCATACTCTGAAGTGAATCAGGTTTGATTCGATTTTTTGCCATGATGTGACCCTGTTCGTCCAAATTCCCAAATTCGAAATCCAAAATCAATTTTCTGAATTCTCATTGACCCTGATGTTGACTTTTTCTTCGATCTGATTCAATTCTGATTCCTTGCGTACTGCGGACCCTGGTTAAAAACTCTCATTGATGATGATTCATTCCTATTGATTTTGATTCAGAAACATAATCCAAACCGATTGATAAATTGATTTGTTGATTGTTTTTTTAATCGAATAAATCAGGTTTTAAAAAGTATGTGATTTTTTCGACTCGGGACGTCCTATAAATCATATGATCATCACATTTTCCTACTCATTTCATTCAAAAATCACTCAATACGCCCTGGTTTCAGAAACTCATAAAATCCATTTGAATCAAATCCACTGGGATTTGGTAAAAACTTTATCCAGATTTTAATGAAATTTAGTAAAATTCAATGAGTTGAGAAAATTCTCAGATTGGCTGCAACTAGAACATTATACAAGATTCAATTGGATTTGGCAGGATTCAATACCCTGCTGAAAATACCAGACAGCACCGGAGAAAAATTGTCGCTAGGCCTTGGACAGTTTGTGCATCAGAACATCCGGTGAAGAACTGACAAACTTCCTGCCTGGTTTTTATCCGGAATCACTAGAACTGAAGCATTCTTTTGGAACCTGACAGAAAATTTTTATCAGTTTTTGACAGGATATTCCACAATTTGGTAATTCCGGATAAGATCAGGTAGAAATTTTGTCAGTTTTTGACCAGATTACCTTGGACAAAAACCGTTGAAAGCGTGACAACAATTTTTTTTCCGATTCTGTTTGGCATTTTCAGCACGATATTGATAAGAAGTTATAGCATCCATTCAATTCAGTCAATCTATTGGTTGATTCATTAAAGCACTTGCTTTTTTTTCAGAAGATGCATTAAAAAATTATTTTCCCCATCCGACACCTGGAGAACCAATTTTTATGATCTATGATGCAAGTCATCTCATAAAATTAATAAGAGGGACCATTGATAATCGTAATTCATACGATGAAAATGGTGAAGAAATCTCTTGGAAATATTTTGAACGTTTGATCCAATATCAAGAAAATGAAGGCCTACATGCAGGAACCAAAATTAGATATCGACATTTGAACTGGGCGAAAGAGAAAATGAATGTCAAGATTGCTGCTCAAACTTTGAGTTCTAGTGTTGGCGATGCACTAATATACCTCAAAGATGCCCGAAGAGAACATGAAGCTTCAGCGGACGTTCAGATCAGATGTGTATAGATCGGGCGGAAGGTTCATGATAGCTAACTTTTAGATTCATAAACGTTTGACAAAGGTTCTACGGACGTTGAAATGTCCGCCTCGAAATACATTCAAGAAACATAGATGGAACCTTCGCTGAAGGTCCATCGAAGGTTTGAGGAAGCTTACATGCTCAAGTGAGAAGGTCTGATAATGCCAATTGTATAGCTCAAGATGATACAAATATTCTCCATGTAGCTAGTACCTCTAAACACAAATCATTCATCGCTGCAAATACTGAGAATCAACCATTATGCGAAAAGAATGAGCAACTCTATGATAAGAATGTTACTCATTTGGAGAACTCATCAGCACCTAAAATGAATGAGTATAAAAATGATGTGGTAGGATATGTAGCTGGTTTCGTTGCTAGAAATCTTATGGAACGGATAAACTGTTTTGAATGCCCTTTTCTGCTTACCTCTAATGACAATTGTTCCTCATTACAAGAGCAAAAAAATCGAGGCGGCCTAATTAAAGCTTCACATGATGTAATATGTATTTGCTTAATAGTAGAAGAAAAATTTTGTACATTATATAAGCCAAGACCTGGAATTTTCAAAAACATTTTTTGTGCTGCTTGAATGAAATTCCAAATTCATTATATCAAGTGAATCATGTATTCAAAAACTTTTCAGCCAATGCTCATAGAAAGTGTATTATTAAAGAGATAATTTATACATACTTACGAATGAGAACTAATCACGAAGAGGTGATGAAACGTGATAAAGTTCCTCGAGTGAGAAGAGAACTAACAAAATTGGTACTTTTTAAACACCAATGATTCAAAATATGAGACTACTTTAGATGTAGAAATAATTGTTGGAATCATTTATTGAAACAGAACTTGGACTTTCAGTGAACCTCAATTTTGAATAATGCTTTGGCAAAATTATTACTTTCAAATAAAACCAGAGAACTTGAAATGTTTATTTTCTCAGATTTTCTAATATGAGATTATTGATTCTTTTTGGTACACGATTCTAACTTGAATGACAAATACTGTGGTCTGAAGATATTGATTAGTAGATAGTGTGTTAACTGAATGACATTGAATAATTTTTATTTTGATAATAATTTATCACTTATTATAACTATAAAGTTTTGTGTTTTCTATCAAAATCTATGTTTTGTACTAGTTCCTAGTTCATCATTCATGAAATATAATATTCTTTCAATTAATCACTCTGCTATGATGAGTTTTGGCTCACATTTATATGTGACAGTCCATGAGAAAATGAAGTTTTCTTCATTCTTCCAAAAAATGCATAATGAAGATAGATTTTTGTTTAATTCGTTCAATTGTTGATGATTCTTAATTACTACAACTCAACTGACCAATAATAAAAATTTTAGATGGAAAAATCGTTTAATATTATCTTTTTATTATTCCTAACTTTCCTCATCACAGTCGATAAATAATATTCGTCATTATTAGTTTATACTGAAACTATTGAATTTATCAAATGACTCATACAAATCCACATATTTTTTCTTTGAACAGCACTTGACTTGACATAAAAGCAATCAATTTTTTTTCTCGGTTAGAATACTCTTAGAAAAGTGCAGGGTTCTATCGAATAATAATATTGACGTCCGTGAACAGATGGAAAGAGAGGTCATCCTAACTTATATCACTGTCTCTTGCACTGAATTCCGACCATGTTTTCAGCTTCATGCTCGCTCCAGTAGTATATGCTGTAAGACACAAACCACGTAAACGTGAACGTAAGGAACGGAAGGCTGCGCAGATGTTTCATATGGTTTCTGCGCATTCGTCCTTACGTTTACGTGACTTGTGTGTCTGGGCCTTTGTAGGTCTAGCTACACAAGCACGGAAACGTGAACGTAAGGAACGGAAGGATGCGCAGAAACCGTATACGAGATCTGCGCAGGCTTCCGTTCCTTACGTTCTGGTTTACTCAGGTTGTGCGCTTAATGGTCTAGACACACAAGCTACGTAAACGTGAACGTAAGAAACGGAAAGATGCGCAGAAACTGTATACGACATCTGCGCATCATTCCGTTCGTTACATTCACGTTTACGTAGCTTATGTGAACGTAACGAACGGAAGGCTGCGCAGATGTCGTATATGGTTTCTGCGCATTTATTCTCACGTTTACGTGACTTGTGTGTCTAGGCCTCAACATGGCTACGTTTGCGTTGAAAAGTCTAGACACACAAGCTACGTAAACCTGAACGTGAGGAACGAAAGAGTGCGCACATCTGGTATACAGTTCCTGCGCATCCGTTCTGACGTCTACATAGCTTGTGTGTCTAGGCCTTAAATCTGGAGACTCATGCTAGCGACTGTCGCGCGACATGGGTGCATGCAGAAAATTCGAAATGCAAAAGATTCGAAACCTTAGTTGGAGAGAGATGCGGCATCTGACTTCTCTTTCTATCCAAGGTTTCGAATCTTTTGCATCTCAAATCTTCTGCATGCACCCCGCGACATCATTAGAAGAAAAAAGAGAAAAGATATTTTCTAATCACAGTAATAGAAACATTTTGAACAATCATTCCTGTATGTAAAATCAATTTGTGATCACTGTTGAAAAGATCTCATCAATTCTAATAAGATCTAGTTATTTTTAGGACAGAATCCGTATAAAATCTTATAACCAGTCTTGAATTTACAAGGTTCTATGAGACTCTACAAATTAGTCTGATTAAATCTCATGACGTTCTTATTCTTGAATTCTTAACTTCATTAACACAGACCGAATATTCAATTTTGAATTCAATATCAATTGGATTCAATGAATATTCAACTGATTCAGGAGCCTTCCGGAGTAGCTGATCATCTGGTCTTGGTCAGCTACTTCGAAAGGCTCCTCAGTGTACATTTTCCCAACACTGTGAAAAAAATTTTTTAGTAAATTTCCAATCAACTTTTATATTTGATGAGTTTCCAATTCATTGGAAAAGATGCTTCCCTTAAATTTTACCGATTGTACAGTAATGTTTTTAAAATTATCTACTTATTCCTTCATAACTGGAATTTGAAGTAAATTTTTTTCAGTGTTCTTATCAATTATTCTTCGAAGTTTTTATTCTCAAATCATGTTACACATTTTGGTTCTATCCTTGGTGTTAGTATTCTATTTAGTTCTTCAAAAATTCTCAGGGAATATTTTTAAACTTGGATATTTTTATTATAAATTTCTTTCAAAAATTTTTGTCAAATCCAAATGTAGACAATTCCAAATGTTTGGATGAATTATCAATAAATTCAAAATGAATTCATTGAACTTTTGTCGAATAAGAAATTCGGAATTTTATAAGAAATATTTGTTCTATATTGACATTCTGAAATGTTATAAAATATATTATAAGAATTTCAACTTCAGTATCATGCCAGAAAAACATAATCACATATTGACACATGTATATCTAATTAGTTGCAAATGTAATCACTCATCTTTTATTGATGAATTTTTTAGTTGAACGCATAACATATCTGAGGGAATTCGCACTTCGTTCCATTATAAAATGATCATAAATCTTTACAACACTAATGCTAAAACAATGTGTGATTTATAGAATATATTGGAATTTTGCCAAAAGTATACTGGAGAATACTTTGAATATACTGGAATTCGACGGGTGGGGAATTTCAGTACCCGTACAGCACAACCACCGATCCTCCACCTAGGACTTCGGTGGACCGGAGGTGGAGAATTGGTGGAGAAATGGGAGCCGTGGAAATAAGGGAGAAATAAGGGAGAGTCTCCGTTGAGGCAACGGAGAGGCGACGGAGAAATGTCCGCCCCCTGTATTTTCGATATAATTCTTATTGGTGCATTTACGTAACCAAATCTGAATGTATGAATTCACGAATTTAAGTTTTACTGAAAATACAGGGGGCGGACATTTCTCCGTCGCCTCTCCGTTGCCTCAACGGAGACTCTCCCTTATTTCTCCCTTATTTCCACGGCTCCCATTTCTCCACCAATTCTCCACCTCTGGTCCACCGAAGTCTTAGGTGGAGGATCGGTGGTTGTGCTGTATGGGTAGACACCCTGTTTAATCAATTCAAAAAATCAAATGATATAGAGATAATAATATGAAGTTCTTTCACATACGAAATAGATATTGGAATCTATGAATATCATTTTACTTCTCCACTTCATGAATTGTGAATATGTGCTTTTTAAATGATGGGGCTTTCATACTACGTGTACACATATATATATATATATACGTATACAGGGTGTCCCAGAACAAAGTATCAACCTTTTATCAGAGTATTCCTGAGGGGAGACTGAACAACTTTTCCGTTTGACATTTCCCGATCCGAAGCTTAGTTTTTTAGTTATGAACAAAATAAGTTGACCATTCAGGTGGCGAGTATATCGATTATTCCAATGATCGAAGAGTATACTTATGTAGCATTCACATGATTAGTTGAAATCAACTCTAAAACTAAGCTTCGGATCAAAAAATTGTATATAGAAAATTCTTTAGTTTTCTCCCAGGAATATGCTGGTGAAAACCTGATATTTTGTTCTGGTACACCCTGTATATATATATATATATATATACAGGGCGTCCCATTTGAAACAGGACAGCTGAATAACTCTTCAGGGAATGGAGGGGGAAAAAAATTGTTCAGATAAAAGTTGTAGGGTTCGAAGGGGGCCATAAGATGGTGACCTTGAATTTGACCTTGAGGTCAATTTTGAGCATAATTGATGGTCAAAGTATGTTTTTTCAAATGGAAAACCCTACGTTCGACCTCAGAAATGGAAAGAGCGGAAAATTTTACGTCCGAATATGTTAACATATCAGGTCATTTAGAGGTCATTTGAAGGTCAAAAAACCATTTTCTATAGATTTTCACGGAAAAGCCTCAAACGAGTTGTTTCTCTGACCAAAGTTATCAAAGTTAAAGTGAAACCCCACGTTTCGACCTTGAATTCGACCTTGAGAACGATAATGAATGCCAAATTTGAAACAATAATTGAAAAATTATTTATTCTTCCAGTTCGTCGTTTTATAATTACAGATGGCACAAATCCGTTGACGGGTAAGACACACTTATTGCAGGAGATGTTCGAATTGACCGCCATTTACTTCAATACATAACTCCAGCCGGCGTCGAAAGTTTCCAAGAACAGACTGGAAAACTTCTGCACGAATATTCGCAATTGCGTATCTGATGCGTTGTTGTAGATCCACAGGTGTTGTTGGTCGGTTGGTATAAACGACATTTTTCACGTAACCCCACAAATAAAAATCTAGAGGGGTGAGATCAGGAGATCTTGCCGGCCACAGTACAAATCCACCTCGACCAATCCAACGATTGGGGAAAAGGATATTTAGATAATCCCTCACACATCGAGCAAAGTGTGGTGCACCGTCTTGCTGATACCACATCCTCTGCCTAGTTGCTAATGTCACATCTTCCATGAGAACTGGTAATTCATTCTGTAAAAACTGTAGATAATTAGGACCGTTAACAGTTCCATAAAAAAAATACGGCCCAATAACTTGATTGTCTAGAATTCCACACCAAACTTTTATACTCCACCGATGCTGATGATCAACTTGTTGAGTCCAGTGCGGGTTTTGCGCTGACCAATGGTGGCTATTGTGACGATTTAACGAGCCAGTACTTTGAAACGTTGATTCATCACTGAAAAGAACATATGGAAAGAAATCGGGCGCTTCGTTCAACCTCCGTAAACCCCAATGGCAAAAGTTAACCCGATTCTGCATATCTTGTTGAGATAATTCTTGAGTCAGTGTGATGTGGTACGGATGATATTGAGCAGCTTGTAGAATTCTGTGTGCCGTACTCCGTGGAATACCCAAATCGCGTTCAATATCACGTAAACTAACATGAGGATTCATGTGTATTATTGCTAAAACAGCAACGCATCGAGGGTCGTTAAAGTTGAAACCTTGATTGTTTCGGCGTTGACCAATCCTTCCTTGTCGACAATTTCTTTCAACTTGGCGAATGACTTCTAGAGAAGGATGATGCTGCCGATCTCCAAACCGCTCTCTGTACAATCGTGACGCTCTTTGATACACTCCGCGACACTCACCCAAGATCATTAAAATATCAACACATTCCTTAGGTGAATAAACCATTTTGAACCCGCACTTACACCGTAAACGATGAAAACTTCTTAATGATCATTTTCGTACTGATATGAAGAATAAACTCTGAAGGTTAGTTCTGTTTACTTTCAATTCAAGGTCGAAACGTGGGGTTTCACTTTAACTTTAATAACTTTGGTCAGAGAAACAACTCGTTTGAGGCTTTTCCGTGAAAATCCATAGAAAATGGTTTTTTGACCTTCAAATGACCTCTAAATGACCTAATATGTTAACATATTCGGACGTAAAATTTTCCGCTCTTTCCATTTCTGAGGTCGAACGTAGGGTTTTCCATTTGAAAAAACATACTTTGACCATCAATTATGCTCAGAATTGACCTCAAGGTCAAATTCAAGGTCACCATCTTATGGCCCCCTTCGAACCCTACAACTTTTATCTGAACAATTTTTTTCCCCCTCCATTCCCTGAAGAGTTATTCAGCTGTCCTGTTTCAAATGGGACGCCCTGTATATCAGAAGATATATTCAAGGAAGCAATTCGCTAGTGGTAATCATTGCTTCCACCCCATGTGAAAAAATTAGATATAACCATATCTAAACCGGGCATAATTTATATGTGGAAATGGGCTCACAAAAACTATATATGCTCAAATGCCTCACTTTTGTCAAATGAGTCATTTGAGCATATATAGTTTTTGTCAGCCCATTTCCACACATAAATTATGCCTGGTGTAGATATGGTTATATCTAATTTTTTTACATGGGACACTTGCTTTCAGATCTTTCAGAGGACACTCACAATAGTAAACCTGCAGAATCTGTTTCAAATCTTGTATAATTCCAACTGTAGGAAATGTTTCAAAAACCTTGGGGGCTTCCGAAGTAGTTGATCCTGATTCTTGGATCTTGATCCGATCACTTTTTAAGCAATCAAAAAGCTGGAAGCCTCCCTTATATCACACTTGATATTTCTGATATCGTGGAAGTTAGAATCATTCATGGAAATAAATTCAAAATCAAATACGAAAGAATCCAGTAAATGTACGGATTAGACGTATTATTGGAAAAATCAAACATGAACGCTTTAATGTTTTAGTAGACAATAAATTCGTTTTTATAAACGATTCAAATTTCAACGACATATTTCTAAAGATAATATGCACAGCAAATCTGCAACGGTTTCTCATCCAGACCCGCTTTTTTAATTTCCTGTTGACAGATCTGTAGACAAGTCAGGAAGCAGAGTTTGAAAGTTCTGTTGAAGAAAGATGATTGCCATTAGAGAAAATTTTAATATTTCAACACTTTTTAATTTCTTCTTTCAATTCAATATTACTTTCAAACATTCCATTCAACGTGAATTATTTTCAATGTGTCATATGCAATTTTCATAATTATAATATCCTATATAGCATAAAGACTCTTAAAAGTTATCTCGAAATACCTTTCCAATGAGAATTCTTAAGGATACTTTATAGTTTTCGAAAAGAAATCTTATGCAACACAATCAGAACAATTCGGATACGATTGAGTGAAATACAATTGCGAATGAATAAAAGATAGGTGAAATATTAGAATTATGAAAATTACATGATAGGCCAACCAAAATGAGAAAAAATACTTAAAAAATCAAAAATGCCAAATAACTGTTTGCATCCTCTCAGGTGCAGATACACATTCTGGTATCCATACGAGTCAGCTGGTCAATGATGTTCTAAAGGAGGGAAGATGCTCTCGTCGTGAAAGAGTTCACGTTATCAAAATTTATTAAAACGTGGATAAATTCCCAACACATCCCTACGAAAAATTTCCTATAGAAAATGATGGAATTCGACAGATTTTATTATGAAAGATTTTTAGCAGGGATTTTTTTCATTCTTTTTCAATCGAAACCATTGGTACCCTCAAGAAAACACGAGCCGAATAGATCAATTTTAGATTGATTTCAGATGAACTAACATTTAATGAATGTTCAATAAATCTAACAAATGTTACATAAAATAAAAAATGTGCATAGCTCCATTTTAGATTTAATCAAGGTTTGTGAAACGTTTCTGTTCTCTTGAGGACCTGATTTCGCAAATACATATCAGACATTTTTTTTTAACTTTGCATTCACAGCTGAATTTAATTCAATTGCACGACTAATGTAACCTGTTGAACTTATCTGAAACGTATTTGCAGTTCAAAACCCTTTGTTGAAACCATTTTCTTTTGAATAGGAATTTCCCGAGAAAAATGTTGAATTGTGGAACATTCATTCAATTAAATTCCTAGTGTATTGAGTGTTAA
Source organism: Gonatopus flavifemur (assembly GCA_018340375.1). NCBI lineage: Eukaryota > Metazoa > Arthropoda > Insecta > Hymenoptera > Dryinidae > Gonatopus > Gonatopus flavifemur. Next base: position 2,776,937 of record JAFFJZ010000014.1, read on the forward strand.
TATGTAGAAATGTATCAAAATGTATGGTTTCTCTTCCCTTACATATAAAGAGTATTTTGTGGAATTCGTTCGCATTTCATTTTTTCCCCTCCAATCGATTCCGGCATCCTTTTGACTTTCCCTTTTGAAACATTCTTCAACAAAAGAAGAAACGCGTGATCAAAATTATACAATAGATTTGTGAATTATAGCGAATTTTATAGATTATATACCTTTTTTTATATACTAGCACTCCTTGGCGCACGCTACGCGCGCGCGTCATCTTTTCTACAGTGCATTCAAGGATTAATACGTTGTAGTCAAACAAATTATAGTCTTTCGAATCCTGTTTTATTCTTATTCGTGTATACAGGGTGAACCGAGTCGGATAATTATATGTGAGGTCAGTTAAAATGCACTAATTTTCCGTTTGGAAAAAAATTTGTTGAGGCTTAGTTTTCAACATAAGAGCATTTTCAGATTTTTGTTTCCAATTCAAATCATTCAAAAGTATTATGTGCTACATACTTGAGCTTCATACCATTCGCTAAGTTGGAAAACGGCGGATCTCTGGAACAAAGTTAGAGTGTCCCATCATTTTCCAATTCAAAGTTATACCAATTTGAAATTTTCAGATTTCCACCCAATCAGAATTCAGCAACTTTAAATCATTGTAGCTCCGGAACCAAAAATGACCGGATAGTTCGATTTTTTTCCAAGAGATTCGCCGTTTTCTAACTCAGTGAATGGTATGAAGCTCAAGTATGTAGCACCTAATGCTTTTGAATGATTTGGATTGGAAAAAAAATCTAAAAATGCTTATATCTCGAGGCTTATAAACTAAGTCTCAAAAATATTTTTTTCAAACGGGAAATTATTGTATTTCGGCTGTAGAATGCACTCCTCAAATATAATCTATTCGACTTGAGTCAGCCTTTATATATGATTTGTTATGTGACGTATATCAGCGCATAACATCGGAGAATGAAATTTATATTCCGTAATTTTCCTCCAACTTTTGTTCTTCCATTGCGCATATATATGAAGCTTTCTTGTAATGGTTCATTCATTTTTGTGTGAAGTGAAAAACGAAATTTGCATTATACATGATTTTGACATAATAAGGAAGAAGAAAACTGAAAAGATTGATATAGTTATTCGATTCAAATGGAATGAAAAGAATCCATTCGAGAAAGGAAAAATTCCTTCAAGAGAAATGACAATGAACCTTGGCAGGACTCAAATCTAAGAGGTAGGGGGGAGGAAGTTGAGGTTGCACGAACTTTTTCCACAATGAACGTAATTATTTATTATTATTCTTATTTTCATACAAATTTGACATCAATAATAATCAATGACATACCTGAGATTGGGGATTACCAAGTACTTTGAATTTTTCAATAATTCCTGAGACCTAGATAATGAAATTGTAAAATTTAAAAATCCAAAGGTGAACAAATTTTACAATTTGATTGTTTAGTCTTCAGCAATCATTGGGAAATCAGAGTTTTCGGCAATGTTCAATCTCAGGTATGTAGTTCATTTTTATTCACGTTGGATTTGTATTGATTAAATAAAGGAATCCAGAAAGTTTTATTTTTTGTATACAAGAATACACAAGAATATAACCAAATTATATTTTTATTTTACATTATTGATAATTTTGCATAATGTGTATTTTTATTATGTTTAATTACATATACATTTGATGGTTTGATAAAAAGATTCGAAAAAAATACGAATTCATGAAATATTAATCGATTCCCAAAATTTGGAAACGTACTAACTTGTAAAAGATAATACCGAATATTATTACATACCATAATGTATTCTATGGTTTAGTTAAACGAAACTAAAAAATATGATAATCAACTCAATATCGATTCAATTCGCAAATAATTTTCAGTATTGCTGTTTCTCATTCGTTTGCCAATCCCGAGGCAAAAATTTTCAGAATTATATATAATTTATATAGAATTCAATAAAATTTTTACACAATTAATATATAATTCTATTTAAATTATATATAACTTTGCAAATTTTCCTACGCAAGATATCACTTTTTCGAAAATATATAAAATATCGTTATGTACCGTATTGTATTTTCTGATTTAGTTGAACAAAATGAGAAAAGTAATAGTCCATTCCATGGTAATCGTCAGAAGTATTAGCCTTATTCGTCTTCCAAGATCAGTTGATTTGATTTTTGCTTCTGCGATGTGAAAATAAATTTCAATTAGTTTCATGTTCATAATATATTATTCACTGATTATCGATATTGAAAACCATATAAATCAATAATACCTTTCGATGAGTACTACCATCGTCACTAACAGTATCATCGTGATTTTCTGGTGTTTTATTTGCATCTAAATATTCGTCCCATGGGATGCAATCATCTGATAATGCTTTGATGCAGTTTGAAGATTGTAATTCGATGTATATTGGATTGACTACCAACAATAAATGATTTTAGACATTTTATACAGACAATGCCTCAATATTTGTGTGTTGAATAAAATAGGTTCTGTGGAAAATGGACTCGACTTGATGAATGTAAATTTTCAACCCGTTACCTCATCGCTCATACTGGGTGTCCCAGAATTCATCATTCACATTTCTGTGGCATATTCTGCAGCCAAAATGGAACAATTTCCCGCTTGGAGATATCTTTCGGAGGCTTAGTTATTGAGATGTGACCCTTCGAGAATTTTTCTTTCAATTCAAATCACTCAAAAGCATTGTGTGCTACATACTTGAACTTGACGCCATTCGCTAAGTTAGAAACCGGCAGATCTTTGAAAAAAAGCCAAATCATCCTGTCATTGTTTGTTCCGAAGCTACAACGATCTGAAGTTGCTGAATTCTGAATGGCTGAGAGTCAAAAAAATTCAAATCGGTATAACTTCGAATTGAAAAATAATGAGATACTTCAATTCTTATTCCAGGAAGCCGCTGTTTTCTAATTTGGCGAATGGTGTGAAGCTCAAGTATGTAGCACATAATGCTTTTGAGTGATCTGGATTTGAGAAGAATCTGAGAGTGCTCGTATTTCAAAAACCAAACCTAAAGAAAAACCTTTTTCACGAAAGAAATTATTGCCCTTTGGCTGTAGAATATGTTACAGGAATGCGAATGATTCATTCAAGTACATCCTGTATTATAATGCAAATCCTGAAAATTCTGGACAACACATATAAGATATCTTCCAACAATCACCAACGGTGTGAAACAATTGTCACCCATGTGAAAAAAGCCCCAAATTATATAGAATTTTATATATAATTTATATATAAATTTGAAATAATTTTTTATTAATTTGAAATATTTTTTTATCAATTGTATATGACTTCGGACACTTTTTCCACAGTTGGCATTTTCGGTAAAAAAAATAATATTGTGAAGGGTTCAAAAGCGATGAGAGTCCATTAAATTTCCCAGTATAAAAGAATCAGATGATCATGAGTGTATTCGCTGAGATCTATTCATTCCAAACAGGATCGATTTGATTTTGTGTAAAAAATTCTTGTTACATGCCGAAAATATATGTATGTTACATAGCAATTTTTCTTGTTTTTGAAATATCATCTTGATTTGAGAAAGAGTCTTTGAATTATGATATCTCTCAATTAACTTTGTAATTCGTCAAAAAAAGGATCTTCAAAACACTGAGAACTGTTATATAAAAATGTGCTTTCAATATCCCAGATTAACAGCCGTTCCATGATTCGAAGTTCCATGATACTTAGGTTCGGACACTAAGGCGAACTGATTATGATGTGTTGAATACGAAAATCAAGTCAGATTTCTTGCATCAGTTCTTTTTTCTTACTTTTTCATACATAAAATTCATCATTTATGTAAGTTATGTATATGAGAATTATATAATAACTGATTGGATTGAAAAGTTGCCCGTAATAACTTGACAAGTATTTGAGAATCGATAGAAGTATTGTCCACGTCGTGATGTGAAGATCAAAACTGGAATTCGAAAGTTGAAGAAAAAGCACTGTTTGATATATCTTGAAAAATGAACCTAAGTGTTTTTCGACACAATTTTTTCCCTGTGATCAAGAATTTAGAGGTGGGCGAATCTTCACGAAGCGACTCTTTTGTATAAAAAAAATGTTTAATTTCTATCGAATTCTATAAAATTTTCATCGAAACTTGATGCGTATTCTATACAAAAAATTCGATTCGTCAAGATTCGCCCACCTCTACAAGAATTTCCGCCTGTCAAGTTATTATAAAGAACCCCTCAAAAGAACCAATCCAAGAAATCTGACCTTGTTTCCGTATTTCGCATACCGAAATCATTCTGAATCAATTCCCAAAACTCGAGATACAGCAAAAAACATTTTGTTCTCGTTGGATTGTGTATTTAATGCAAGTTTTTGAAACATAAGAACAACATTGATAATGTTCCAAATCTCTTTTCCCAAGTATTCAGAACGTTTTACTATCAATTTGTTCTATCATTTTCAAATACATTCGAACTTTTATAAATTTGAAAAAATACAATATCAGTACTCAAGCGGATCTATGACACGGAGAAAAACGAAGGTCGGGAGGATGGTAATTTTTCATAGAAAATCTGAGAATATCCCTTAAAACCTGACAATATTTCTTCAAATCTGAAAATGTTTCTTAAGCCTGTGATGAAGATAAAATTATTCACATTTTCGTTGAATTTTACTTGGAAAAGAACGAAAAATTATCAATACCTCACAAAGAATAGAAAAAATTATGAACTTTCCAAAAGTCCCACGCGAAATTCTACAAATTGAAATAATCAAATTTCGAAGTCTTGTTATTAACTTTACAAAATTTCATGCGGAACTTTTGGAAAGATCATGTTTTTTTCTATTCTTTGTGAGGCATTGATAATTTTTCATTCTTTTTGAAGTAAAATTCAACAAAAATGTGAACCGTTTCATCTTCATTACGGACTTAAGAAATTTTCTCAGATTATGAGAAATGTTCTCAGATTTTAGAGAGTACTTTCAAATTTTCTATTAAAGATTACTATCCTTTCAAACTGCATTTTTCTCAGTTTATAATATAATTTATTCTCATCTCAGATTTTAACTTCATACATGCAATATTGAGATGTAATTGCTTCGTACATAACATTCTTATGCAGGTATCCAGAAATTTCAACCATTTGCCCTTTCATGTAAGGAAGATCGTCATATACTTTATTTATTCGTATTTCTATTTTATAAACTTTATTCGTCAAGGCTCCCCAATAGTGGCTGATTCCTCCATTATTATTATGTACTGGAGGAAAGGTTGTTTTCAGGATACCCTTGACAACTACAATTTGAGAATGACATAATGAATATGAAAATATGAAATTACATATCATTCTAATACTTTGATTGTGAAAAAAATGACTCAACTTACATACATATCCGCTGCGTTTAGGAATTTGATCTAATGTAATTTCTTGTGCATCAGTATCTTCTTCATCAGACACAATGATGTATTCTCCTAAATCGCGAATCCTTGTTTGAGGCCTGATATTAAGTTCATAGTCAACGTTCCCGCCGTTGAATTTCGGGTTCACAGTTTTGGCGTATGCTCCATCGAGGTGGATAATCTACAAGAACAATCATTAATGTGAGAAAAATGAAGAAATTATGGGTTTCTATTGAACTCGGTGACGGAGATAATTTCTGAGCATATAGAAGTTCTTTTTTATTGAAACGAACTACGAACAATAGTAGGCATAGCATTTCCTAACAAAATCGAGTTTTCAGGTTATTGAGAATATATCTAATGCATACAGGGTGATTCAAAATTCCCGCACTCTTTTTTGGGAGTAGATTCCTGATGAAATTCTAAAACGATTTGTCCTTTCGCACAATGCTCTCCGACGCATAATTTCCGAGATATAATTAATTAAAGTTGACTAATTATGAGGTGGATCCATCGGTCATTCAGGAGCGTCATAACAGAACAAGAGAGGAAGGTGCTTGCAGAGGACGTCATACGATCAGCTGATCGGTATAATCGATACGATTTACCAACATACAAATTGGTAAATTTTCTATGTAAAACGATTGAATTCGTCGACACTGTGGAAAAATTGATTATTGTCGTGACCTCTTATCACGATATGCTGTAGGTGGAAGTTGTAATTTCAGTGATAATTTTTATTACGCAGACAAATGTAAAATAGTGTTATTTCGTAGGGATAGGGATTCAAGTCGGAGAAAAAAGTATAACTACTCGTTTTCAATCAGAATTTTCATGTAAAGAAGGAAACATGAGAATTTTCATTCATCCGAAACCCAATTTGAACGGTTTGATTAGTAAGTTTAACACAAGAGATTGGATTCCGAACCTGTATTCTGATTGGTCGAGAATCAATGTATGTTAGATCAATCCTCGGCCGTTTCAAATGATTCTTCTGGAGAATGTGTTTTCGACTTATCCCAACCACAACATTGAACAATGATGAATTTATTCGAATTCACCCTTTTTACATCATTCGATGATTATAAAGGGTTTATCGAACGTTAATAACTTACTTCAACTTGCAGAATCCATCAATTTTGACGAAAATACAAGGTGTGACATCGTATACGACCCAATCATTGCACTTGATTGACATTGTAATCACATACGGTTTGTTTAGCTTAAATCAACCATTCGTGATACGAATCAACCAATCAGGTGACAGCTCGAAACAGTTTCATTTGAAGCACGTATGACTTCAAAGGGCATATTGTTATTTCAAATGGAAGAAGAATTGTCTTTGAAGATTAACCAAATCCGTCCTTTTTAGGACGAATACATTTTCTAAACGTAGAAACGCGCTCGAACTTGCACACAATTTGAATCAGATTTTGATTTAAACATGAATGATCTTGAGTGATCTCAAGTAAGTTATTAACGTTCGATAAACCCTTTATAATCATCGAATGATGTAAAAAGGGTGAATTCGAATAAATTCATCATTGTTCAATGTTGTGGTTGGGATAAGTCGAAAACACATTCTCCAGAAGAATCATTTGAAACGGCCGAGGATTGATCTAACATACATTGATTCTCGACCAATCAGAATACAGGTTCGGAATCCAATCTCTTGTGTTAAACTTACTAATCAAACCGTTCAAATTGGGTTTCGGATGAATGAAAATTCTCATGTTTCCTTCTTTACATGAAAATTCTGATTGAAAACGAGTAGTTATACTTTTTTCTCCGACTTGAATCCCTATCCCTACGAAATAACACTATTTTACATTTGTCTGCGTAATAAAAATTATCACTGAAATTACAACTTCCACCTACAGCATATCGTGATAAGAGGTCACGACAATAATCAATTTTTCCACAGTGTCGACGAATTCAATCGTTTTACATAGAAAATTTACCAATTTGTATGTTGGTAAATCGTATCGATTATACCGATCAGCTGATCGTATGACGTCCTCTGCAAGCACCTTCCTCTCTTGTTCTGTTATGACGCTCCTGAATGACCGATGGATCCACCTCATAATTAGTCAACTTTAATTAATTATATCTCGGAAATTATGCGTCGGAGAGCATTGTGCAAAAGGACAAATCGTTTTAGAATTTCATCAGGAATCTACTCCCAAAAAAGAGTGCGGGAATTTTGAATCATCCTGTATACATCTTTGATACAAAGATGATCCCGAATAAAAAAATTGTCCGAATTACATATAATTGATATACAATTCAAAATAGTTTATATATAATTTTTAAATAATTTTATAAAAATTATGCATAATTTCAAAAGGTTTTCTACCCGGGATATGTATAAATTGCATATTTGTTTTATGAAAGAAAATTTCATTCTGTTTAAGAATCGGCAGCAATAGCAATGCACTTGTGTTAGATTTTTTGAAAAATATAACATTAGAAGAATAACCGTGTGGGAAAATTCCCAAAACAATACATAATTTTCTTATAATTCAATATCACCGCATTATACTTTATACACACTTAGATAGAAGTTACATATAACTTCGAGAATTCTTCCATGCTGATATTCTTCTACACCGAATGAAGAGAAAATTTGACACGCATAGCAAATTGTCTTCACTATTTCAAAACATGTGAAAAATTTGATTGAAAGAAAAATATTCTCAATCAATCGTATCAATGTTTGAGAAAAAACGCGCATGATTCCATTCAAAAGTGACTTCATGTATGATGGCATTTGGAAAATAATGATATCGATTATTCACAAAATTCATTGTTTTTCTGTAAAGCATGTATCAACTTCCCATCAACATTTTATGCAAAAAAATATATGAGGATTCGAGATTCTTCTATAGAAAAAACCTCAATCCTGTCTAATATTTTGCATTCCTATTACGATACATTCCCCAATCATAATTTGAAATCTTTTGATCATGAATTTATCATAAATACGAAGAAAATATTGTGCAGAATTATTTCAACTTTTTTCATTGTATTGAAAATTCTAACTTCAAGAATTGAATCTTGAAACGCATTACTCGTACAATGTGATTTTCATGTACAACCAGCACACTCGATATTGTTTATATACAAATGACATATAATTAAATATCAATTATAGATAAGTCTGAAAATTTAAATTATTTCTCAGTTTTTGTTTGAGACATCCCAATTAAATTTCCAACATCTCTTTTTTCTTAAATTTTGCACCAAACTATGTACACTTCTGTTGGAGTGAAATTATGATTGAAATGTTTCTTTCGAAAACATACTCCTGAGAAATTTTCAAAATAGTATGAGTCATATTTAATTATATATAGATCATATATAATTACGAAAATGTCTCCACTGAAGTTGTAGAGCAATATAAAATGCGTATGAACGTTTATGGTATCCTCCTGAAGTTTGTACCACTTCTTACCATACTGACACAAATTGTACATGATAAATTTCATGAAATATATGATGATTCTGAAACTTTATTTTGCCTGAATGTGAATTATAATATACTTCCCCCTGGTGAAACCCTAAAAAGTACACCTCGCAGAGTCTCGAATGATTTTTGAATTGGTCATGTTGCAAATGAGAAAAGTGTCTGCACACGTGATTTCTAATCTAAATGTATAAAAATTGTATCCAATCAAATGTAGTGACATTTCACATTGTACATCATAGGAAAACAGGAGTCAACGTGTATCTAATAACTCTATACATATCTGTATTGAAAGTCGTATTAAATATATACTACGAAATGTAAGAGCGGTTTTCATTCTTATTCTATAATTACACAGCACTTAGCGAAGAAGAACAGTCCGCATTATTTCCAATAAACGGTGAGTGAAGTGTTCCGTTCTTCGTCACATAAGGATTCAATTGAATCCTTTGACAGCGTGAATTTAGTGATTCATTCAATTTTGTTACAATTTTTATGAAAAAAATATCAAGTCAAAAAAGAATAATTACTTGATCAAGACAAATGAAAAATAATATTTTGACTATTTAGTTACATTGAATTACAAATTCAGGAAAATTTCCTCATTACAGAAAATTGTTTTCAATTTGAGATTATAAAATAGTACGTTTGAGTTCTTCGGAAGCTTTGGCGAATGTAAAAGTACTCGACAATACAGTGTGAGTATCAAATCGTAACACCTCGAGTAAGAGAATTCAGGAAATTATATATTGATTAAATATAATTCAATGTAGTTTATATAAAAGTGATTGATATTGATATAATAATTTATATAAATTATATATAAATTTGAAAATTCTTTCACTCGGGGCTCCATTCACTTCTGAATAATAATTATATAAAATATTCGTAAGATTTTCAAAATTTTATATCTTTATGGAATTCCATCTTGAGATTTGAATTACACTATTTCCTCTTCTCATGAAGAAACGTATATCCAATGAAAAATTTTATGGGAATTTGCAGTTTATCAAGAGATTGCCGCTTATGTCGTCACGATTGAACTTACTCGCTTCATCAACATAGCATTTTGAGCTGCTCCAGTACGAATGTTATGTTTTCACTTGAACAACGGGAAAGGCACAAAGGTTCGATGCAGCGTATGGGGTGCACGAGCTGATATAATCGCTAATCAGATGAAATTGAATCAAGTAAGTGTTGAACATCAACTGAGGAACCAGGTTTTTATATGCAGGTTAGGTAAAATCTGTAAAAGTCCCATTTAAATTACATGAGCACTGGATGAGTTTATTTTTTGGAACAACCTTCAATATACTTCGCTCATAAATTATTTGATTGGATACAACTTTCATACATTTGGATAGATCAAAAATCACTTTTTTCATTTGCACCATGATCAATTAGAAAATTATCTCCTCATATGGATTTTAACATGGAAGTTTCATCAAAGTTACAAAGAGTAAGAAAATGTGTAAATTATTGGTATCAAAATTATATAAAATTTCGTGTTTGAAATGATTATATGGATTTCATACGCAACACGTGTACAATTTTTATCAATATGCAGGTCGTAGAATAATTCGCGGACCGGATTTCATAGGTGTATTCTGCAGCCAGAATGTGATAATCTCCCGTTTGGAAAATTTTTTTAGAGCCTTAGTTTTTGACATATAAGCATTTTAAAATCTTTTTCAAATCCAAATCATTCAAGAACACTACATACTTGAGCTTGACACCATTCGTCAAGTTAGAAAACAGCGGATTTCTGGAAAAAATTGAACTATTCTACCATTGTATTCTATCTAAAATTATTCTATTCTATCATTGTTTGTTCTGGAGCTATAGGGATTTGAAATTTTCAAGCTCCCAGCTAATCAAAATTCAGTAACTTTAAATCAATATAGCTCCAAAACGAACAATGATAGAATAGCTGAATTGTTTTCTCAGAGATCCGCCGTTTTCCAACTTAACAGAGTGTTAAGCTCAAGTATGTAGCACACAGTGCTTTTGGATGATTTGGATTTGGAAAAAAATCCAAAAATGCTCATATCTCAAAAACTAAGCCTCCAAAGAATTTTCAAAACGGGGAATTATTGCATTCTGGCTGCAGAATACACCTGTGAAATCCGGTCTGCGAATTATGTTTCCCCCCCTATACTACACATTGTTGATTTTCATAGAATTTCTACATAACTCGTATGATTTCTTCGTGATAGGTCTGATGCTACCACCATATGATATTCATATGAATATTCCAAATAAAAAGAACAATAAAAACTAACAAGCAGTCCCTCAACTAGTGATCGGCGATATTTCACGATATCAATATTTTATATAAAATTTGTATAAAGTTTTGATCGATATTTGATCAAATTCAATATAAACTCGACAAAAATTCTATCAAAAATATCGATATTTCCAAATATCGCCGATCACTACCCTCAACCATGAGAGGCGAACATTTTTTACTCAAAGAAACCAAATCAAATGGATCTCGTTTGTTCGAACCAGATGAAGGAACCTTTGGTTTGGAAAGTGGAGGAAAGAGGAACTACTTTTTCGTTCTCTTCATCTCTTACCCTTTGAAAATGAAGAATTTTCAACTCATCTTAAATTAAATTACATTCAAAAGGTGAAGAAATTTGACTGTTTTGAGCTAAGATAATGAGAAACTATTAGCAGACTTTCAACAATAATGATAATATTCTCTGTTGAAAAATCGTATAACATCTATATAACAGTTATTTTTAGACTGATCTATAATTTGATATATAACATAGGTGAAAAAAAAATTTCTATCTGGTGCCTAAGATTTGGTGACTGATTCAGTCATTTTCTTTGTATTCCTCATTGTTCCTCAATATCTGTCACAAATCCACTGCTGTGTGAAGTTGCCGATTCTTGAGTAAAATTCAATCTTTTCCTCATAGAAAACATATAGGGTATACAGGGTGGGGCATTTAAAGTGTCGCAGGCGTTTTTTCCAAAAATAAAATGAGATACGAGAAAATTTTTCGGACAAAAATTGTAGGGTATCGAGGGGGACATCCGATGGTGGCCTTGGCTTTGACCTCAAATCTCATCTTCAAGGGCATTCTGAGGTCAACTCTTGTTTTTTAAATAGCATCTCATATTTTTTACTGCAGATTTGGATTCTAGGTCAAAAACCAAGAAACTTTTGTCTGAACCATTTTCCTGAAATCCGCAAAGATGGCGCTCTAATCGATATTGTTCCATACTGAATCTGACATTAGAATAACTCGAAAACGAAGGGTCTTGGAGGAGAATGTTTCGGACAAAAGTTGTCTGATTCCAAGGGGGACCCCTTGAACTGAAACGGAGGTGATGGGGTATAACAGACAAAACACAACACATTTCAATCGTCTACATCACTTGGATAATTTTAATGCAGTAGATGCTCAAAATGATGGCCTTCGACTTCAATACACATTTCAAAACGTTTTACAAAAGATTGCTGAACTCGTGCTAAAATATCTTCATTGATGCTCGCGCATGCATTGATGATTCGTTGACGCATATTCTCAGGTGTAGTCGGTGCTTGTTGATAAACTGTATCTTTTATGTATCCCCATGAAAAAAAATTTGGAGAAGTAAGATCCGGAGAACGGGCAGGCCAATGAACTGGTCCACGACGTCCTATCCATCGTCCAGGATAATCTCTGTCCAATATTTCTCGAGCTGTGACTGCATAATGGGATGGACAACCATCGTGTTGATACCACATATTCAATCGTTCCTGAATAGGTATGTCTTCATGTAATGTTGGAAGTACTTGATCTAAGAAATGTCTGTACTTCTCTCCATTTAGCGTATCTGCAATGAAGTACGGTCCAATTACTCGAGATCGAAAAATACCACACCAAACATTCACAGCCCATTGTCTTTGATGCTCTACTTGACGTAACCATCTTGGATTTCCTGTCGCCCAGTAATGCATATTATGTCGATTTACTTGACCATGATTGGTGAACGTCGACTCATCAGAAAATAATATGTTGATGAAGTTGTTATTGTGCATTTGCGCTAGACCCCATCGACAAAACTGTACACGATTTTCGAAATCATCACCGTGAAGGTCTTGATGCAAACAAATGTGATACGGATGGAATTTGTGACGTTTCAGTATTCGAAGAACACTTCTTCGAGAAATTCCCGAATGGAGTTCAATTTCACGAGAGCTCACGTGTGGATTATTGGCTACTGCAGCTAGTACATTAACTTCCGCATTTTCTCCGCTAACAGTTCTCATTCGATGTCGTTTTTCCCTTGTAACACTTCCCGTTTCTGAGAATAATTTTGTAATGCGTTGAAAATACCTAATGGATGGCGTTGTTCTTTCAGGAAATCGTTCTGCATACAAGTCATATGCTTGTCTGGGGTTTTTATGCACTTCACCGTAAATGTAGATCATATCGATCTTTTCAGAAACCGTGTATCGGATATCCATGATTTTCAATTTGTCATAAACCAAGTAATAATCAAATGTAACTGACAAACTGACTTTCAAAATCGTGAATTTTCACTGAACCCCGTCGTTTGTTTACATCGCGTGAGCTCTGAATGGTGGTAATGTAGACGATTGAAATGTGTTGTGTATTGACAACTTTTGTAATAAACATTCTTTTGCAAGACCCTTCGTTTTCGAGTTATTCGAATGTCAGATTCAAAATGGAACAATATCGATTAGAGCGCCATTTTTGCGGATTTCAGGAAAATGGTTCAGACAAAAGTTTCTTGGTTTTTGACCTAGAATCCAAATCTGCAGTAAAAAATATGAGATGCTATTTAAAAAACAAGAGTTGATCTCAGAATGCCCTTGAAGATGAGATTTGAGGTCAAAGCCAAGGCCACCATCGGATGTCCCCCTCGGTACCCTACAACTTTTGTCCGAAAAATTTTCTCGTATCTCACTTTATTTTTGGAAAAAACGCCCGCGACACTTTAAATGCCCCACCCTGTATACAGGGTGGCGCAAAAAAGAGTATGAATGACAAATATCTCAAAAAGAAATGGGTGAAACAAAAAATTAATGATGGTGATCGATAGTATTGCCGAAAATGTTTCGTATAAAATTTATCGAGTTTATATCGACTTTTATAAAAACTCGATCGAACTTTATAAAATTCGATATAAACTCGATAAATTTTATATGAAACACTGTCGGTAGTACTATCGATCACCATCACTAATTTTTTGTTTCACCCACTTCTTCTTGAGATATATGCCATTTATACTCTTATTTGGGCCACCCTATATATTAGGGCAATCGTTAAAAATTGAAATTTTCACGACGCTCCACAAAAAACCTTTTTTATGATAAAAAAATGCGCAAGAAATTTCTTTTCTACAAATATAACACGTGCCTCAAGACAATCTAAGTTTATTTTTTGATAACATTGTAGTTTCTCTCAAGTATCTCTCAAAGTGTACGAATTAGAGATGAAGTTATGAAAACAATTTTTTTATTCTTTTTATCAATTTGATCGGATTATTAATTTTTTTTTCAAATTAAAAAATTAATTATCATAAATAATATTAGGTGTACAAATAAGTTTCCGCGGTTTGTCAAAAGATGGCCCCACCAGAAGGTTATGGAGAAATTGTCAGATGTAAAACGTAATATCCCAAGTTTAGTGATCTGGCAACACCATAACCTTAAAGTACTAGTGATTCCGTATCAGCATCACGTAATTTTTTTCGTGCAAAAATGTCAAGTTTTATTCCGAATAAGCATCATTTGCGGGAACTTTTGATTTACTTCTTTAATGTGAAAAAATCTGCAGCTGAGGCGCATCGATTGCTTCTAGAAGCATATGGTGAAGCTGCTTCAAGTGAGAGAAGTTGTCAGGAATGGTTTCAAAAGTTTAAGAACGGTGAGTTTGACGTTAAAGACAAAGAACGCAGTGGAAGGCCGAAAGTGTACGAAGACATGGAATTAGAAGTACTATTGGAGGAAGATTCGTCCCAAACGCAAAAACATCTTGCACTTACTCTACAAGTGACTCAACAAGCAATTTCACATCGTTTAAAATCGTTAGGAATGATTCAAAAACAAGGAAATTGGGTTCCATATGAACTAAAGCCGAGAGACGTTGAACGCCGATTATGCATGAGTGAAATGCTGCTTGCCAGGAATAAAAAAAAGAGTTTTTTGCATCGTATAGTCACTGGTGACGGAAAATGGATTCACTACGATAATCCAAAGGAGAGAAAGTCATGGGTTAAGCCCGGCGAACCATCAACATCGACAGCTAAGCCGAATATTCATGGAAAAAAACTCATGCTGTGTATTTGGTGGGATCAGCTTGGTGTCGTGTATTATGAATTGCTGAAACCAAGCGAAACCATTACTGGAGCTCTCTACCGAACACAATTGATGAGATTGAGTCGGGCACTTAAGGAAAAACGCGCCCATTACTACTCCAGACACGACAAAATTATTCTTTTACACGATAATGCTCGTCCACATGTTGCGGCGCCGGTAAAAACATACTTGGAAACACTCAACTGGGAAGTTTTACCCCACCCGCCGTATTCACCAGACTTAGCCCCTTCTGATTATCACCTGTTCCGGTCGATGGCACATGGGTCTGTCTGAGCAGCGCTTCACATCATATGAAGACACCAAAAATTGGGTAGATTTGTGGATAGCGTCGAAAGATGAAGAGTTTTTTCGACGGGGTATCCGAATGTTGCCAGAAAGATGGGGAAAAGTAGTGGCAAATGATGGAAAATACTTTGAATAAAACGTAATGTACTTTTCCTTTACAATAAATTCCTAATTTTTTATAAAAAACCGCGGAAACTTATTTGTACACCTAATATTTATTCATGAATATTATTATAAATATTATCATATTAAATATGGATATTGGATATAAAATCAATTGAATAAAATTATTAATGTTACCAAAAAATGAAATTAGATTGTCTTTAAGCACGTGTTATACTTGTTGAAAAAAAAAATTTCTCCCGTAATTTTTCATCATAAAAAAGGTGTTTTTGAGTCGTCGTTCTTAACGATCACCTTAATATATATATTCTTTGTATGGAAGATATCTGAGCATTACATATATCCTGGATAAACAAAACAATTCATTCTGTTGGAAATTCGCATTAGTACGACTGCTCATAGTTTGTCTCAATGAAAAAGAACTTCTATATGCTCAGAACCTATGCTTGTCACCGATTTTGATAGAAATCCATAATTCTTTCCTTTCTTTCATATTGATGAATATTCTTGTAGATTATAAACCTTGATGGAGGATCCGCCAAATCTGTGAACCCAAAATTCAACGGTGAAAAAGTTGATTATGAAATGAATATTAAGACTCAGACAACGATTCATCGTTTACGAGAGTACAGCATGATATCCGATGAAGAATACATTGGTGCAAAGGAAATCACATTAGATCACATTCCCAAACATAGTGGATATGTATGTGAGTTGATCTATTTGTTTTATTATCAAACCATTTTGATAATAAACAATCTCATATACTGCGAGAAAATTCTGTAAAAAACTTCACATGAATATTATAAAGTAATTAAGATATACATGGGCCATCCCACGCCAGTTCAACGACGTTGCGATGGTGACCCTCTTCGATTTCTTTGATTTGTCAACATGTTTTCATGCAAGTAGAAAGAAGTCTTCAGCTAAATTTTTAGCACGCTATCCCCCCTCCTTCCGGAGTTCGCAAGTTTGGCTTAAAAAATATATATCTTTGTCTATAATCTGACAATCTTATTGTATAGGGGGTCATCTTTTTCTATTTTTCATGCTCTTTCCGAAAAAAAAATTGGAAAACTGAGAAAAAATTTTTTTAATGTTTTTTTGGTCGTTTTTAGTCAAAAAAATTAGTTTTTCGTTCAATGGGACACTTGATTTTTTTCAAAAAAATTCACAAAATTCTACGTTAAAAAACAAAATTCTTGAGCCATAACCCAAGATGGACTCCAAAGAACTTCCAGCAAAAAAAATTAAGAAACAAAAAAAGAATAAATCAAAATTACAGAAAAAAGTTGTTTTTTAATTTCTTTTACTGGAAGTTATTTGAAGCCCATCTTGGGTTATGGCTCAAACATTTTATTTTTTTACGTAGAATTTTGTTAATTTTTTTGAAAAAAATCAAAAGTGTCCCGTTGAACGAAAAACTGATTTTTAACTAATTTTTTGACCAAAAACGGCCGAAGAAGCATTAAAAACCTTTTTTCCCAGTTTTTCAATTTTTTTTCAGAAAGAGCGTGGGAAATAAAAAAACATGACCCCCTATACAAGAAGATTGTCAAATTATAGACGAAGATATATATTTTTTAAGCAAAACTTGCGAACTCCGGAAGGAGGGGGATAGTGAGCTGAAAATTCAACTGAAGACTTCTTTCTACCTGCATGAGAACATATTGAACAATCCAAGAAATCGAAGAGGGTCACCGTCGCAACATCGTTGAACTGGCGTGGAATGACCCACATGCAGTAGGAATTTTTCGCATTGCGTTGGAAATTCACTGAAAGATGAAAGTCGCAATTTCATAGAGTTCGGAGTTTTCAGTTGAATTTTTATAGTGAATTTCATACACATGTACCGAAAATGGATTTCCTACTCCATGAGCGAATTTCCCATAGCTGTATACAGAAGAATTCTGATCATTCTCCACAGTGTATTTCTATATTCATTGTTCCACTCTGAAATCGTAGGTCTCATGGGTATCTTAGAAACCACGTTTGCTCCAGTACATAATAATAATGGAGAAATCAGCTACTATTGCGCAGCCATGACGGATAAAGTTTATAAAATAGAAATACGCATAAACAAAGTATACGATGCCCTTCCTCACTTAAAAGGGCAAATGGTCGAGATTTTTGGGTATCTGCACAAGAGTGGTATGTACGAAGCAATTAAATCTGAGTGTTGCATTTATAGAGTCAAAATCTGAGATGAAAATGAATTATATTATAATGAACCCACTTGATCATTGAAATTATATTTACTTAAATTTATGAAAGTTGGAATGTGAATTTAAAAATTATAGAATAAATTGAGTATAAAACGTTCTAAACAGTTGACAAAGAGATGAAAAACATCATCAATGTTACTTTTATATCCCAGAAATTTTCATTGAACACACAATCTAACAAAAAAAAATGTTCTGTTCTGTATCTTGAAGTTTGGGAATTGATTCGGAATGATTTCGATGTGCTGAATACAAAAATAGTAACAGATTTCTTGGATTGGTTCGTTTGAAAGGTTCTTTATATATATATAACAACTTAACAGGAGAAAACTTTCGATTTTAGGGAAAAAATTATGTCAAAAAACACTTGGATTCATTTTTCAAGACCTATCCCAAAGGGAACAAGAAGTCAAAATCATGTCAAAATTTGTGCCAAAGTGATCATTTTTTATTTTAAGAGTTTCTGAACATTTTCTCAAAAAAATGATCACTCTGGCACAAATTTTGACATAATTTTGACTTCTTGTTCCCGTTGGGATCAGTCAGTACTTTTTGCCCTTAACTTCCGAATTTCAGTTTTGATCCTCACATCACGACGTGGACAATATGTCTTCTGACTTTCATCATCATCATCATGAAGTAATCAGTCTTACGACTGGTTTGATGAAACCCTCCACCCCTGTCTATTATCCGCCAAACGTTTAATTTCTACATATCTACTACATCCCTTGTCTTGTACGATTTGCTTCATATAGCTTGCTCTAGGTCTACCTTTACCAGTTTTACCATTCATTTTCCCTTCCAATATTGTTTTCAATAAACTCTCATGCCGTAATGTGTGTCCTATAAGATTGCTTCTCCTTTCCACGATGTGTTTCAAAAGATTTCTTTCTTCATTTATCTGCTCGAGTACTTCTTCATTTTTGACTTTGTCTATCCATTTTATTCTGAGCATCCTCCTATAACACCACATTTCAAAAGCATCAAGTCTTCGTTGATCAGTTTTCCCCATTGTCCAAGTTTCGCAACCATATAATGCTGTGCTCCAAACATAACTTTTCAAGAATTTCTTCCTTACTTCCAAGCTTATATTTTTTGAGCATAGTAACTGTTTCTTTTGGTAAAAAGCCTGTTTCCCTTGTGCTATTCTTGCTCTTATATCTCTTTCGCTTTTGCCGTTTTCTGTAATTATGCTTCCTAGATATTTGAATTCTTTCACCTGTTCAATTGTCTCGGTATCTATTTTGATTCTCGTTCTTCTAGCTGTTTTCGCTGCTGTACACATCATGAATTTTGTTTTGTCTTTATTTATATTCATACAATAGTTTTCCAATAATATTGTTCTCATAGTGTTGAGAATATTTTCTAACTCAGTACTACTTGTGGCAAGTATAGCTATGTCATCCGCGAATCTCAACATACTTATATTTTCTCCCTGAATCTGTAATTTCGATTGAATTTCCTCCTTCACTTCGTTCATTGCTTCTTCTATATATAAATTGGAAATTAGTGGCGATAATGAGCATCCTTGTCTCACCCCTCTTCTTATTTGTGCTTCCCCTTCCTGACCCTCTATGTCTATTACTGCACTTTGATTCTTATATAATTCGTATATTATTCTTCTATCTTTATAATTTATTCCCACCTTCTTCAGGATCGGAAACATCTTCTTCCAGTCCACATTATCGAAAGCCTTTTGTATATCTACGAAACCTATGTACACAGATTTCTTCAGCGCTATCCTTTTCTCTATTACTGCCCTAAGTGCTAAAATTGCTTCTCGCGTTCCCCTATTTTTTCTAAAACCAAACTGATCTTCTGCCAATCTACTCTCTATTTTATTTTCCATCCTCCTGTATATAATTCTGGTCAGTATTTTCGAAGCATGTGAAGTTAAACTGATCGTTCTGTAGTTCTCGCACTTGTCTGCCCCTTGTTTTTTCGGGATAGCGACAATTTTATTCTTTTGGAAATCTTCCGGTACTTCTCCTTTTTCGTACATATCTATAATCAATTCAAACAGTGCGTCACGAGTTCCTTCACTGGAGGCTTTTATAAGGTCCGCCCTTATGCCATCTATGCCTGGCGCTTTATTATTTTTCAATTCTTCCAAAGCCTTGTCGAATTCTGATCTCAATATCGAATCTCCCAATTCTTCCTCATCTACATCCTCCTCCTTCTCTAAAAGCGCTATATCATCGTTTCCTCTATACAAGTCTTCCAAATGATTGATCCACTGTTCTATTTTCTCTTCCGTTTTTATCAATTGTCGTCCTAGAGAGTTTCTAATCTTATTGCTTCTAGATTTCATTTGTCCGAAAAATCTTTTAATAATTCTATATGCTTCATCTATTTTTCCTAAATGCCTTTCAATCTGACTTCATTCTGACTTTCAATCTGCTGTCAAGTTATTGCGTGGGACCTCTCAATTTCCTAATTGTTTGTTACATAATTTATATATACAGGGTGGTCTAAATAAGAGTATAAATGACGAATATCTCATGAAGAAATGGGTGAAACAAAAAATTTGTGATGGTGATCGATAGTACTGCCGACAATGTTTCATATAAACTCGCTGAATTTTTGAACACCAACAGTGTTTTATATAAAATTTAGCGAGTTTATATGAAATATTGTCGGCAGTACTATCGATCATCATCACTAATTTTTTGTTTCACCCATTTTTTCTTGAGTTGTTTGCCATTCATACTCTTATTTGGGCTACTCTGTATATACATATATATATATATATATATATATGTATGTATATGTATATATAAGGTACATAACTGATAAATTTCATGTATAGCAAATTGAAAACAAGAGCCAACTCAAGGAATCTGACTTTATTTCCGTGTTTAGCGAATAATAGTTACGTTGAATCAGTGTCCGAACCTCGAATTATAGAACATCTAATAATTTGGGATATTGAAAGATTTAGGAATTATATAACATTTCTCACTATTCCAAAGATCGTTTCTTTTGACAAATTGCAAAGATATTTGAAGGAGATCATAAGTCAAAGATTATTTCTCAAATTAAGATATTTCAAAAACAGTAAAAAGTGCTACGTAACATATATTTTTGCCATGTAACAGAAACTTTTGAAACGAAATCAAATTGATACTGTTTGGGATGTGAAGGGATCTCAGCGGATATATTAATGATCTGATTTTTTTATACCTGGGAATTGAATGGACTCTTATCGCTTTTTAAAAACTTACATTTATTACGGCGAGTCTGTTTTCTACAGAAACTATTCGATTTAATACACAAATATTCATGCATTATCTGTATGAAATATTTGAAATCATTCATTGTTGATAGTTAATCCAATAAACATCGAATTACAATCTTCAAATTCCATCAAGGCATTATCGAAAGCATGCATCCCATGGGAGGAATATTTGGATGCTAATAAAATACCAAAAAATGACGGTGATACTAATATCGAAGATGGTGCTACTTCTCGAAAGGTATTATAGATTTATATTCACTTGAATATCGATAATCAATGCATAATATATTATGGAAATGAAACTAATTGAAATTTATTTCCACATTGCAGAAGCAAAAATTAGATCAACTGATCTTGGAAGACAAATAACACTTTTGACGATTATGGAATGGACTATTACTGTATTAATTTTGTTTAACTAAACCAGAAAATACAATACAGTACATAACGGCATTTTATATGTATTCGAAAAAGTGATATTGGAAAACGAATGAGGAAAAACAATACTGGGAATTGTTTACGAATGTCGATATTGAGTTGATTATCATGTTTCTTGATTTTGTTCAACTGAACCATAGAATACAATATGGCATATGATAATATTTGGTATTATCTTTTACAATTTGGTACATTTCCCAATGTTGGGGATCGATTCATATGTCATGAGTTTGTATTCTTTTTCGAATCCATGAATCCATCAAATGCATTGTAATTAGTATATTATAAAAACATATATTATGCAAAATTATCAATCATGTAAAATAATAATATCACTTGGTAATATTCTTGTATAGAAAAAATAAAACTTTTTGAATTCCTCTATCTAATTAATAAAAGTCAAACGAGAATAATAATAAATTACATACATGAGATTGCACATTGCCGAAAACTTCGAATTTCCCCATGATTTCTGAAGAATAAAAAATTAAATTTTCAAATTTATTGAAGTTTAGACGGTAAAATGTTATAGTTTCATTTACTATTTCAAAATGGAAAATAGAGAAATAAGATGACACTCCATTAACTCAATAAAACAAAACGACAACAAAAAAAATGCTCTTTTCTGTATCCTGAGGCTTGAGGACTGATTCAGGGTGAATCAGAAGAGAATTGAAGAGAATTTGATACTGAAGCAAAGATAACTTTATTTTGATTCAATAGGTCGTTCAGTTTTTTAGCTGTCACACCCGGCAATTCAGAAATAATGCACTCATGAAATAGACTAATGAATCTGCGGTGATTTGTTATTCCACTTTCAAGAAAAAAACTTTCCGATATACTTTGAATATACACAAAAATACATCCTGAAGTTTGATGAGTTAGTTTCTCCTTTTTCTTCCAAAAAGAAAGCTTCTTAAGCATGCTTTCTAATTCAAGATACCCCCTTCGAGAGATACCAAACTTATCATCTGAGCACGTTTTTTTCACAATAAAATCCACAAACCGAAATTTTCAGGGATGATTCCTCAAGACTTTATCTACGACTTTTAAATTTTGAATTGGAAAAAAAATTTGCACAAAAATCTTTCAAAATTGAGTCTCCACACACACACACACACACACACACATGGAGTCTCGAAAAATCATCCTTGAAAATTTCAGATTTTTTTATGAATCAAATTCCGAGTGTTTTTTTTGCAAACAATGGCAACTCTGGTATCTTCGAAATCACTCATTCTGTCTTCTTCAATAAGAACTTAAGGCCTTTGTAAAAAAAGAAAATTCCAGGAAAATTACAATATATACATTTTATTTTTTCACAATAGTATGCATGAATTACACAACAAATAACATGTACAAAGATAAATGACACAACCACTTATAGACTCAAACTTGCTGACGTATTTTCACTAAGAATTGTAAGTGAATCTGAAAAAACCTATAAAAACCACATGGAATATAACTTCTTCACATGAAATATAACAAAAGTACATACTTAATGTTGCATTACCATATCACTCTCACGTAGTTTCACCGTAGTCTTCAACGCAAGTTATCATACTTCTTGGAATAGTCTGATGTATTCTCAAAACAGTGTTCACAAATCTGAAAGTATAAAGCCTAATGAACCAGTTAATCATCATTACAAAACTTCATAATGAAAGTGGCTAGTTTTTTTATTTCCATTGGAAAATTTCTTTTGATTTCTGAATCTTTGATAAACTTCCACGCTGAAAGTCAATGATATCATGAAAAACATTATATATTCAAAAAAAAAAAAATAGATTTCATCATGAAATCAATCAAATAACTCTTTATAAACGTAATTTTCCACCATCAAGCCATTTCTTTGATTCCCTAAATAAATTTTCAAGGATTCCCAGGACGTACTCTTGATAGAGCAACATATAATTACCGATGATTGAAAACATCCTCCCGAAGATCAACTCCAATTTCTTCGAATGTTTGACCTTGTGCTTTATTGATAGTCATGGCAAAAGCTTACTTTATTGGGAATTGTCTTCTTGAAAACGTAAATGGATAATCATTTTCAGAATACAGTGTGATGCGATTCAAAGAAACAATATTTCCACTTTCATCCCCGGTCAAAATCTGGCAACGCAGTGAATTATTCGCAAGTCCAAGCACTAATAATCTAGTTCCATTACAAAGCCCTCCATTTATACTGAGATTCCTTATCAACATAACTACACTGTACAATCTTAAACGTAATTCATGAGGAGGAAGAGACGAAGGAGCCAAGGAATTCAAATATTCTGGTAAAATGGCCTCTCCTATACCGCTATTATCACAATTTGAAATATCGTCTGTACTGAGATATATTTTTTCTGTCTCTGCATCCAATAATCCAACAATCCTTTTATTGATTTCATCTACGTCAATGTTTCTCGCAGATAGTATTGCACGTTTTGTCATTTCTTTGTATTGTTTTTTGTTGATTAAATCACTAAAAATATCCTCAACTATATCTGCATCACCTGGGGCCACACACTGTTCGGGAACAATTACATCATCTTGTCGATTCAAATCTCCATTACCCAACTTCAGTAAAAACTGAGCAAATTCTAATTCTTCAGGTAAAGCACGCATATTTTCAGTCAATCGAAAATGTCTGAATATTGGCCACAATCGATTAAATTGCATTGAAAGATGTATTATTTCAGTCCGCGTTCCATGCACCTTTATAGGAAGAAGTTGTCTGAAATCACCACCTAAAACAAGGATCTTACCTCCAAATGGTAAATCATTTCTCATTATATCACGCATTGTGCGATCCATAAGTTCTAGAGAGTACCTTGAAGCCATTGATGCTCCGTCCTAAATGAATACATCAATACCCTTCAAATACTCAGCTTTCTTAGACTGTAATTTGATACTTGATGATGAATCCGCATAAAGAGGCACTGGTAAGCCGAATGTTTTATGAACAGTCTTTCCATTAGGGAGTAGTGTTGCAGCAATTCCAGTGAATGCCATACAACACACATTAATATGTCTAGCCAGTAATAAATGAAACAAAGTTACATAAACGAATGTTTTACCAGAACCACCTGGCCCATCGATGTAAAAACACGTAGTTTTTTGCTGGTTTGGATACTGAGAATCCGTTAATTCCATAACTGCATGTATCATTTCTCTCTGTTTTTCATTCAATAAATTATATTGCTGCTTTCCAATATCAATAGATTGCTCTAAAGAAGAAATATCTTCATTCTCAATACTCGTATAAGTACTTATTTGTTCCATAGTTGGAAATTGCGACAAATTCCAACCTTCAGCATTCAACATTTTCGAAATCTCTAAATATGCTTTCTGCTGGGCTACAATTGAACTAACGTGCCTTGTGTAATCCTCTGACATGGCCAATTTAAATTTTTCCCACAATACTTCTGGATGTAGTAAATGACAATGGATTAAAATCCTTACAAATAATCTCCGAAGTTGTTGTGGCATCATCCACAAAACACCCTGTTCCATTGTTCTTTCCCACTCTCCATCATCTGCAATTAAACCCAAACCCAAACATGCATCAGTAAATGATGAATGAACTCGTCTATTCACTGTTCTCAAATCTTCAAAACTTTTAGCACCTGTAACGGTCAAAAGTAAAAGACGCAAGTGAAATAATTCTACTTGTGATGGACTAACAGAATACATACGACCAATAACATTGAATTGTGCTTTTCGACATTCCCAACGCCAAATATTATTCCCTTGTACATTAACTTTCTCGAATACATAATAGCGTGGAATTTATGAATAAGTATATTTTTTTGCATTTTCATCCCGAACATTCAGTGCAAAGTAATCAATCAACATAGTTACCTTCTCAAGAACACTTTTCAAATCATTTTCATCATTATCATCAGGAATAATTATATTCTGATTATTAGGTATTTTCTTGGATTTCACGCCACTGAGGATTGCATGTCATAGTAATGAATAAGTCAGGTTTCCCATATTCACGTACAATTGCCATTGCATCTTGATAATGTTTTATCATATTCCGAGGGGAACCTACGTACGTTGCAGGTAATATAACAACTTTTCCTATATTGGCATTGTTATAACTGGCTGTACTTTCTAAATAATCTTTTAACCCAGCATAAGTATCGATTCGCAAATTTTTTCGATTCTGAATCAAAAAATTCATTCTATCTCTCTCAAGTTTTACATAAGAATCTACAATCCACTCTTGAAATAATCGCCGTCCCATAAGAATTGCATTGAAACCGTCGCGGATAGCTATTCGATACTTGAAATAAGCAGCTCTACTGACACGTTTATTTTTAGTCTTCATTTGTAAATCCCGATGCCATCCTCGAGTACCGTAAGGATAAAATAAAGGATGAACCCACGGTTCAACATTTGGGTCCATAGTGCTTACAAATTTCAACTCTTTCGTATTTTTGTTACGTGTAGTAACGTACGTTTCAGGAATGACTCCATCAGCAGATGTAGAAAAAATGGCTGCCACTTCATTAACTCTCTGAATATTATAACGATTTCATCCATACCTGATTTCAATACAAATGATAAGTGTAATTCGTTAGAAATAGTGTCATTTGTTCCATGCATTATTTCCTGTTGACTTTTCAATTCTTGGCTCATCATCTAATATGAGTGAGCAAAAATATCATGATTTCGCATCGATTTATCAAGCTGTTCTGAGATATCCGAATGTAGTCCAGGATCATAGTTTGATCTATACTCAATAGCTTCATTCGCATCAAAAATGAAAAGTTGACCATAACTTGGTGATTCGTTTTGAGCAGGAATATAGGGACTGATGATATAGGGAAGTATTAATTTGGTAATAAATTTGTCCCTGTATTTTAAAACAATAAGGAGCACGTATCCGAGTAATATTACCAACTAAATTGGCATTGAATGATGCAAACGAAAAAGAACTGTTATAGCTTCGAATACGGTTATAAAATGCAGATGACTTTTCATTAGTTCCATCAAATAATCCCTGCAAATAGGGAGGAAGGTCTGGTAATTCATCAAGTTGTATCTCACCATAATTACAACAGTCATTGAACGAATCACCCTTATTTGAAACTCTTTCGGCTTCAAAATGTTTAGCATTGCAATGTAAACATGAAACATTCATTGGTCCAATATAATGTTCATCTAACTCACATGAATTACGAGTCGCGTGACACATTTGATTGATGATTCCTCTCAGGCGATTTCTATACATGTGTTGCCGCTGGGCATTGCTGCATTCTGCATTGTGAGGATTTCTTTGTGGAGCATCTGTTGATGAACTCTGTGGATGCAATCCCTGTTCAGTAGTCACTTGACGTAGAACAAGATTGCGTCGATAACGTCGTTGTCTTTCAGCATTTTTTTCGGCTCTCAATTTTTGAAACTTTTCCTCTTCCTCAATTGTACGTTGAAGTTTTCTGCGAGGCATTATACACAATTTATAATATACGACAAAGTCAAGAATAACTTTCTTATGATGAACATTCACACATAAATGTTTATATATTACACAGGCCTACAAAATTGAACTTTTTGTTTGGTGCAACAACTGTATCATACTTCTCCAAAGTATTTTGGCGCGCTGAATCCGAATCTGGCTTCAAAATTGCATTATTACGTGTGGTTTTTGAGATATTTTAACGTTAAAGTGTGAAAAACACCGTTTTTCGACATATTTGAGATTACGTGACGTCAGAATGTAATTTTTTCTCATGAAACTAGTAGATGCACCTCAAAATATAATCCATCCCCTTCCGAATGCCGTTGAGTTTGCTCGAATATCTTTTTTTTTACTGTGACACGACAATTTGAAATTTGTGTGTTCATGGATTTAGTGAATAGGTGAAATAACACAATTTTCAAACTGTCTTATCTCAGAGAAAAAAAAAGATATTTGAACAAACCTAATCGCATTTGGAAGAGAATGACTCATATTTTGAGATAATTTGAAGAATAATTTGATAAAATGTTCTTAAAGTGTGGAATAATTGAATAAAACGTTTCGAAATCGTGCATTTTCATTTTATTTTACACCTGCGATTTCTTGAAAACTACACGTAGCATTAAAAAAATAAGTATATGTACAGAGTCAGGGTATCGAATATACTCAAAATCTGCTTTAGTTTGAGCGGCACCAAAATCATTGTAGACCTGTGTTAATATTCACCACCATCATCACCATCACCACCATCACCATCATCACCATCATCACCATCACCACCATCACCACCATCACCATCATCACCATCATCACCATCATCACCATCATCACCATCATCACCATCATCACCATCATCACCATCATCACCATCATCACCATCATCACCATCATCACCATCATCACCATCATCACCATCATCACCATCATCACCATCATCACCATCATCACCATCATCACCATCGAATGATTACTGTCGACTGGAGAAAAATTATGATAAATACACAGTGTTGCCAGATGGCGTTCGTACAAACCCCCCAGGTCTCACGTAATTTCCCCCTAGAACTCAAATAAAACCCCTGAAGACGTGACTGTGGACACTTCCTGAAAAAAAAAGGTCCCATTCTGAGTTTCGGTGTTATGACACCCCAAATATTATTACTGGAAACGCATTTTTTTTGCAGATCTTGAGCATACCACCGGAAGTTCATTCGCCCGAAGGTGCAAAATCCCGGAATTCAGAATCCTGAAAGTGCATTATTTCGAAGGTTTGTTGTCCCAAAATGGACCACATTACTTTCTGTGGTCTATAATTCGGAATAATGCACGTTTTGGACAACAAGCCTTTGAAATAATGCTGGATAGAGCACTTCGGGATTCTGAATTCCGGGATTTCGCACCTTCAAACCAAGGAGTATCCTTGCTTCGAACAAATGAACTTTCGGAACTGCGAGTGTGTACCGATTTATGTGTTTGGTCCTTTGGAGTGCTTGTATGTATACGGAATGATTCAGAACTCGCGCACCGTACTTTACAGGCATATTCTGCAGCCGAAATGCAGTAATTTCCCGTTTGGACATTTTTTTCGGAGGCTTGGTTTTCGAGATATGAGCATTTTTAGATTTTTTTTCAAATTCAAATAATTCAAAAGCACTGTACCCAGATAGCAGACGTTCCAAAAACAAGATCTCATTGAATATTTTCGGAACCACAAAATGAATCACTGAAATGTCAGCAGAATAGAGTCCTTACAGAATTTAATTCGCCTTTTGTCATACGAATTTTGTCATACTTTTGTCATTTGAGAGATACTTGAGAGAAACTACAATGTTATCAAAAAATAAACTTAGATTGTCTTGAGGCACGTGTTATATTTGTAGAAAAGAAATTTCTTGCGCATTTTTTTATCATAAAAAAGGTTTTTTGTGGAGCGTCGTGAAAATTTCAATTTTTAACGATTGCCCTAATATATAGGGTGGCCCAAATAAGAGTATAAATGGCATATATCTCAAGAAGAAGTGGGTGAAACAAAAAATTAGTGATGGTGATCGATAGTACTACCGACAGTGTTTCATATAAAATTTATCGAGTTTATATCGAATTTTATAAAGTTCGATCGAGTTTTTATAAAAGTCGATATAAACTCGATAAATTTTATACGAAACATTTTCGGCAATACTATCGATCACCATCATTAATTTTTTGTTTCACCCATTTCTTTTTGAGATATTTGTCATTCATACTCTTTTTTGCGCCACCCTGTATACAGGGTGGGGCATTTAAAGTGTCGCGGGCGTTTTTTCCAAAAATAAAGTGAGATACGAGAAAATTTTTCGGACAAAAGTTGTAGGGTACCGAGGGGGACATCCGATGGTGGCCTTGGCTTTGACCTCAAATCTCATCTTCAAGGGCATTCTGAGATCAACTCTTGTTTTTTAAATAGCATCTCATATTTTTTACTGCAGATTTGGATTCTAGGTCAAAAACCAAGAAACTTTTGTCTGAACCATTTTCCTGAAATCCGCAAAAATGGCGCTCTAATCGATATTGTTCCATTTTGAATCTGACATTCGAATAACTCGAAAACGAAGGGTCTTGCAAAAGAATGTTTATTACAAAAGTTGTCAATACACAACACATTTCAATCGTCTACATTACCACCATTCAGAGCTCACGCGATGTAAACAAACGACGGGGTTCAGTGAAAATTCACGATTTTGAAAGTCAGTTTGTCAGTTACATTTGATTATTACTTGGTTTATGACAAATTGAAAATCATGGATATCCGATACACGGTTTCTGAAAAGATCGATATGATCTACATTTACGGTGAAGTGCATAAGAACCCCAGACAAGCATATGACTTGTATGCAGAACGATTTCCTGAAAGAACAACGCCATCCATTAGGTATTTTCAACGCATTACAAAATTATTCTCAGAAACGGGAAGTGTTACAAGGGAAAAACGACATCGAATGAGAACTGTTAGCGGAGAAAATGCGGAAGTTAATGTACTAGCTGCAGTAGCCAATAATCCACACGTGAGCTCTCGTGAAATTGAACTCCATTCGGGAATTTCTCGAAGAAGTGTTCTTCGAATACTGAAACGTCACAAATTCCATCCGTATCACATTTGTTTATATCAAGACCTTCACGGTGATGATTTCGAAAATCGTGTACAGTTTTGTCGATGGGGTCTAGCGCAAATGCACAATAACAACTTCATCAACATATTATTTTCTGATGAGTCGACGTTCACCAATCATGGTCAAGTAAATCGACATAATATGCGTTACTGGGCGACAGGAAATCCAAGATGGTTACGTCAAGTAGAGCATCAAAGACAATGGGCTGTGAACGTTTGGTGTGGTATTTTTCGATCTCTAGTAATTGGACCGTACTTCATTGCAGATACGCTAAATGGAGAGAAGTACAGACATTTCTTAGATCAAGTACTTCCAACATTACATGAAGATATACCTATTCAGGAACGATTGAAATGTGTATGGAACAATATCGATTAGAGCGCCATCTTTGCGGATTTCAGGAAAATGGTTCAGACAAAAGTTTCTTGGTTTTTGACCTAGAATCCAAATCTGCAGTAAAAAATATGAGATGCTATTTAAAAAACAAGAGTTGACCTCAGAATGCCCTTGAAGATGAGATTTGAGGTCAAAGCCAAGGCCACCATCGGATGTCCCCCTCGATACCCTACAATTTTTGTCCGAAAAATTTTCTCGTATCTCATTTTATTTTTGGAAAAAACGCCCGCGACACTTTAAATGCCCCACCCTGTATAGTATGACAAAAGGCAAATTGAATTCTGTAAGGACTCTATTCTGCTGATGTTTCAGTAATTCATTTTGGGGTTCCAAAAGTATTCAATGAGATCTTTTTTCTGGAGCTTTTGCTATCTGGGGTATGGTACACATTGAGCTCAACGCCATTCTCTAAGTTGGAAAAAGGCGGATTTCTGGCAAAAAATTGAACTACCGTATCATTGTTTGTTCCGAAGCTATAGCGATTTGAAATTTTTGAGCTTCTAGCCAATCAGAATTCAGCAACTTTGAATCGCTATTGCTCCGGGACAAACAATGATACCATAGTTCAATTTTCTTTCCGTAAATCCGTCGTTTTCCAACTCAGAGAATGGCGTTAAGCTCAAGTGTGTACCATACAGTGCTTTTGAATGATTCGGATTTGAAAAAAATCCAAAAATGCTCATATCTCAAAAACTAAGCCTCGAAAAAAAATGTCCAAACGGGAAATTACTGCATTTCGGCTGCAGAATATGCCTGTGAAGTACGGTGCGCGAGTTCTGAATCACCCTGTATACACTGTAAAAAATCAAAACGAACTTTACAAACTCTGTTTGCGTTATGACAGAGGACTTTTTGCAATATTACTACGCTGAGCATAGTGAAATTAGATTTCCAAGAGTGTAAAACTGTGATATGTTGGTGGAAGTTGGATGGAACTTGTAAATGAAACTGCATCAATTGTATTTATTCTATGCTTAGCATAGAGATTTTATAACCGCTGAAAATAATGATTCAATACGTCGTATTTACTTTGAGTATTTACCGACGCATCTGGATCTCTGTTCCCTTCTACTGATTTCGTGCACGACGGTCGCTAACAAGCGCTCCATGCGAAAATGAGTTCTTATCGTTCTGAATTCCTTTACATTTTTGACAATTCTGAAAAAAATACCAAAATAACCACAAAAACCCCCGAACTTCCTTAATCCCCGCAAATTTCCCCCTGAAAAATTCAACCCCCCAAAAATCCCCCTAAACGGGTTAAGAACCCCTAAATTTGGGGGGGAGAAACCCCCATCTGGCAACACCGTAAATACAACACATTTGGCATCCGTATCCCCTCTCCACTTCAACTCCCACATAAAGATTCAAGGCAGCAATCAAGAAGGGGGAGGAATTCAACGCACCAATTGAAATTTCAAAAATTTTATGATCGTCCCACTATTTTCCATTTCAAATCGGAGAGAGATTTAAATATACGCGGTCACTGGAACGGAAGTCACAAGGAACCAATACAAATTGAAATAAAAGCGTAACGCTTCCGTAACATGTCCTTTTTGTATAAGGGATATATATATATGTACATCTATCTTCTGCCCTCTCGAGACTTTTTCTGAGCTTACTGTTTGAATCTTATGGGCTGAACGCCGCCAATGTGTTTTGATTTTTCATATGTACATATTATGAGCGAAAGGGCATTCCATTAACGCCATACACCTCGATGGAAAATTATAGTGAAGTAAAGTATTACATACATCACTGAATACTATGTTGTTTTAATTGTTGTATTGTTGTTATTGCTGTATACATTTCTTCATGTATTTCCCCACACAGTATATATTTCATATTCATAGTTTCAATATTTTCTGTCATGTATTAAATATATAAAAATGTACAGATCATACAAGACACTGGATTCACCCAAAATAGCAAAATGGATGATAGACAAAATGGATGCTCATCGGAGTCATTATCAAAAGCATGCATGAACAAATTCGTATTCACATAACAACAAAGTACTCTATCAAAAATTAGCTAGGTTGTACTGAGTTACCATGCCAGGTATTCAAATTTTCTGGACTAGGTTTCGAGTCACTTTAAAAATCTTTCTAAGCTTGGCAATGAAATTGCTCTCATTTCCTCCCAGAGCATGAAGTAAAACAATATTATTCTCCGCACTTGATGGTAATGTTCACTGCTATCTTTCTAGAAAAATCCATTTTGCATTTAATGATTCATGATAACACTGGTCAACAGCCATTTTGATGCCTGAAGTTTGAGAACTGATTTGGAGTAGTTTTGGGACACTGGATACAAAAACAACGTCTGATATGTTGGAACAGCTCGTTTTTTATAATCTTTTATATATGAAATTCATCAATTATATGGATTACATATGAAAATTATGCATGAAAGATAACAGAAAGCGAGCTGATCCAAGAAATTTGATGTTCGTTTTACATTCAACGCACCAAAAGCACTCCGAATCAGTTACCAAACCTCGGGCACCAGGGACACAATTTTTTGTTGTTGACCTCTGTAATCATATTATTGGGTGAATACGAGTCACGCTACATTTCTGTCTTGTTTTTCAATTTGTCAACATTTCAATTATACGCACAGATAATGAAGTTTCTCTTTTGAAAAATGCTCCATTTGAGAAGCCAAGAAGAATTGAAACCTCATGAGTTGGTCACATATAATGCTATATGTAGATTAAAGTATACACTCAGGAGATGCCAGAAGAGAAATGCGGTCCTAGACACCAGGTTAAAAGAAGTTCAAAAGTTTATAGATTCAAATAGTTTAGAAAAGTTTTTAGATCTTCCTGATACTGTAAAGAACTTTTTCAGTTTTCAAATCCGGAATAACAAACGTAAAAAATATGGTAGATCTTATACAAAACAGGATAAATCTTTGCATTGGCTCTTTACAAGAAAAGTCCAGTTGCTTATAAATTTTTTGCTAGCGTATTTGTTGTTCCGTCAACCGAAACTTCAAGAAAATTCATAAAAACAATGCCTTTGAAACCAGGAATTTGTGATAGCATTTTCATGGATTTAAAAACTCGAGTTTCACTTTTTGAAGATGACAAAGCTAAATACTGCGTTCTCCTTTTTGACGAAATGGCTCCAAATCCTTCCTTGGTTTATGATTCAGTTACCGATTCGATTGAAGGATTTGTTGACCATGGTTTCGGTGTTCAACCACAAATCGCGGATCACGCAGGAGTATGGATGTTGCGAGGGATCAACAATGCGAAACCATGGTAACAACCAATCGCTTATACATTTTCTGAAGGCTCAACTCCGTGGGAGGATATTTGTCATATGTTTAAAAATTTGATTAGAAAAACCCGCGGAGTAGGATTACAAGTTATTGCATTTGTTTGTGATCAAGGAGGAACTAATTCGAAAGCCGTTAAAACAATAATAGCAGATTCTCAGCGTTATGCACGCGAACACAATATTCATATTGGAGATAATATAATTTTAGTTGACGATCAGGAGATCATTCCTATTTTCGATCCTCCTCATCTGCTTAAATGCATCCGAAACAATCCATTAACCAAAGATTTAGAGTTCATTTATGAGAGTAACAAACGTAGGGCAAAATGGTCATATATTGAAGATGCATATTTCATTGAGAAAAGTCATAGTAGTGTATTCAAACCATCAATGCATAAATTAACCGATTTCCATGTAATTCCTAATGAAATTAAAAAAATGAAAGTAAAATTTTGTTCTCAAGTTTTCAGCAATAGTGTATCAACATACATTCATCAAAAAGCTTCCGATGGGGGTGAAAGTCTTTGCGGAACAAAGCAGTTACCAGCTGGAGCTGCGGATACTGCAATTTTATTGGAATTTTTCAACGACCTGTTTGATTCCGTTAACAGTGGATTTCAAACAAAAGGTCAACGAAACTCAAAAAAAAAAAATATAACAGAAACTGCAGATGAGGAAGTTATATGGAATAAAGGCATCCAGATCATTCCTAGTATGCGTTATGTCCAAGAAAACATGCATGATCTTTCCAAACCCAAAGTTTTGGAGAATTGGATTATTACCTTGAAAAATTTCAGAATTCTCAAATCGCGTTCAAAGGAACTTGATTTCAGAACGTTTGTTGGTCGACATTTCAATCAAGATCGGTTGGAAAATTTTTTTGGACAAATTCGACAACATGGTATTCGCAATATCCCTCCCTTGACGCAACAATTCGCTGGATTCTATAAGACTTTGCTCCTCAATTCATTTTCAAACGGAACGATTTTCGGATCCAATTGCGAGGTAGATTCTTCAGAATGCTTAATGGGAATAGAGAATTTTGTCACAACTTCTGTTGAACAAAAAGATGAGAGTCGGATTCCGATCAAATTGAATATAAATTTTCAAAAAAATGCTGCATTATCTGAACCGGATTTGAATCACTCGAAAGAATTCCTTATTGAAGATTCTGAAACCACGAAACTTTGTGCGAACTGCCACATATGTGCACACAACGCAAGAATCCAAGATGGAGATTTATTATATACTATGGTTCAAGTAACAAATTCGTTCACCAACGCTATCCTTCACGTGCGACATTTGAAATCCGTTTCTAAAATTTTCCATAATCTGATTTGTGAATGAATAAAGTTTGATTCTGAAGAGTGTGCCTATAGTGACATTTCAAAGGAAGTTTTGATAAAAAATTACGTTTCCACCTTGATTAAGGAATATTCAAAGCGTATCAGGGATACATTCAAAGAAAATCCTTGAAAGAATTTGAACATCTACAAAATTCACTACCCTAATTTTCAGAATGTCTTCTTTATATTGAATGCAACCAGTCAAAACGTAAATTTTTATCTGATTTTTTCCAGCCGTGCAAATACAATTGTGCTGATACTTCAAGCGAGGTGTTTGCGAGTTCATAAACGATCAAGTCCAATTCAGTTTTTTGATTCGAAATTTATTTGAATCTGATTCATTAAATTCATTATAAAATGTGATTTCCGTCCTGCTAGAATTACCGTTATGCCATATTTTATGCCGTATTTGTTATTATGTAATATCATTCATACCAATTTTGCATTCCAAATGATTCTATACTTGAAATGTCTGCCTGTTGATGATATAACCGTTCAAGCTTTTCAACCAACTGTTCATAAACTAGCAAACATCTTTCAACACCATTACACAAAAATATGTGAGTTTTATTTTCATAATTTCTGCATGAGAAGCGCTTTATTTTGTTCTAGCACAAAAACGCACGGTATGAGCTCATCCAAATCCTACTCCTATAATCCTTACCATTCCAACACGAAATGATTTTCCAAGGTGTTATTAAAAGGAAGAAATTGTATCTGAGGGAGATGATTATATCAATGGATCTAATCCGACGGAACTAAGCAATATTGGGCTACTCTTTGGATTACGTACCTTTATTTACAATTTTTTCATTGTTACATACAGGGGAAGGTCATGTAGTATCGGACACTTGAGCTTTTCCAAAATCACTAATGCCCTCAGGAATATATTTATATCAACTGCATCCACCATGAAATTTGAATACGTCATACAAACACCTCTAGAGCCTTATTTTTCTGAATAGAAATTCAACACTTTGCACTTAGTTTATAATGTAGCACTTGTCCGATACCACCCGACTTTTCCTTATATATCCATAAATTATCCATGTATCCTTGCTCAGATAGCAAACATTTCGTGGACCTGATGGTTAGCAAACTTTTGCCAACAAAAACTGACTAATCATTAGGTTGAAGATATGTTTATTATCAGAGTTATGTAAATATGTATATATTATCATTTGAGGGAATATCACGTGTGAAATTTGTACGTAAAATGAACTCCACAAAATCAGCCAGTTCACCTGAGATAATTTGCCATTTGTCAGAACATTTGCGGTTTTTGAATCTCTAATAGTTATTTTACATATCAATATGAATGCAGTCAATTGATCCCCCATCTACTACATATAATTACGTACATACTTCGGAAGGCTCCACTATTCAACATGAAATTTTTTCAAAACGCATGTAATCAAGTCATTTTTTTATGCAGTCTCTTTCTTCAAGAAATACTTTAAGTTTGCCAATGTGGTGTTTTACCATTTTGTTTCCACAACTCTCCTTCACGCATGTTGTTCTGTTATTTGTTTGCTCCACATTTTC
Organism: Gonatopus flavifemur; assembly: GCA_018340375.1. NCBI lineage: Eukaryota > Metazoa > Arthropoda > Insecta > Hymenoptera > Dryinidae > Gonatopus > Gonatopus flavifemur. Next base: position 2,813,630 of record JAFFJZ010000014.1, read on the forward strand.
CATTAAGAACTTATTGCAGAAACATACTTATTCATGATTCATATATATTTTATCTCTATAAATTTCTTCATCAAAGAATTTTTTCCCTTTTTGTGAATATTCATCCTTCCAAACTTTTTGCACTCAAAGTTCATCAAAATTCAATTCATTTCATTCCGTTTGTTTAGTACAGACCTTCGTTTTTCTTGTAATGCTGTTATCGAGATATTTTCTTTTACTATATACTATTCGAAATGTATATATTCCGCATCCAGACCAATGGGTTTTACCATTGAATGTAAAGTCAGCTTCTTCCTTCATTTGCTGGTACAGATCAATTACTTCCATTTGATATTTCAATTCCTAATTCCCTTATTCTTTTCCATGGAGGGCTGGTGTCACGGATTTCTTACATCTGTGATGAGATTTCCTCGGTATTTGGTTGCAGCTCACTTGGGAGGGGCGATGGTTGGTCGTGCTGGTGTATTCATCAGATTTCTTCAACAGTTTAAGATCCCAGATAACAATTTTGTTGAATTATTTCCGAGTATTCTAAAAGGTGTCTCTTATGAAACACTTATGAGCATATCTTCAAAAGATATTTTACGGGATATATCTTTAAGAATGTTATATGAGGAACCTTCGGAAAAGTTTGAGAAATCTCACATGATAATTTGCGAGAAATATCTTTTGGTGTTCCATAGGACAATTTTTCAAAAGACTGATCCAAAACTTTTACGTGAGATGGAGTCTCATCCAAAATTGATGGCGAAATTCTAGGATTATTCACCCTGAATAAGTTAGACTGGTTTTACATGGTACTCCGGTTAAAAATGGCAGACTCAACGTTTTTGGATTTTTTTTGTTACACTACACTGTACCGTGAGTATGATTGCTATCAAAAATATAGATTCCCATGAATTCCGAATTCCGACTCTTTAGGGAAATTCACTCCATTCTGATCAGAACGCTCCATTTTTCTTCCAATTTTTTGGAGAAACAATGAAGCGTTTTGGTCGGAATCGCGTAAATTTCTCTAAGGAATGGGGTATCATTGATTCCAATAGGATTTGACCTATCGGCTTCTATTGGTTTTTTTTTTGCATAGGAATGGTTTAAAACAATCTGGAATCCTATTGAACATTTTTGAACAAAACCCAGATAGCACAATGCTTCCCAGATAACACACGAAGAATTCTTCTTCGAAAACAAGAATGGAATTCTTCAAAACTCTTTTCAAACTAATGAATTCATAAAGAGCTCTAGAGGGATTCAATGTTTGGGATATCAACGAGTTTCTTGAGAATACTGAAAGTATTGTTTTGATACTCTCAGAGAACTCGTTAATGTCCCAAACATTGAACTCCTCCAGAGCTCTTTATGAATTCATTAGTTCGAAAAGAGTTCTTGAAGAATTCTATTCTTTTGTTTGAAAAAGAATTTTTCGTGTGTTATCAGGGTTCATAACAAATGAAAAACGATAGTCATCAAAGCCAGTTGTACAATATTTAACTTATTCTCGCTTCGATTAACTTCACTCAATTGTTATGAACTAAGCATTTTTTGTTTTTCCTCCAAAAATTACACGGAGAAAAAAATATACTACTTTTTCCTATTTTGCTCGCTAAATCAGAAACAGTAGGGTGTGTAAAAGGAATTTTTACATAAAAATACGGGGGATTATGAATGAATAACTGAATTTTTCTATACGCTTCATAAAATTTCACGTTCAGCGTTTGAAATTTCAATCCTACTCATTACTTTTCCCACAATATTCGTAATCTTCCGTATTTTTATGTAAAAATTCATTTTACAAACCTTCCTGTTCACAGTTTACTAAGAAAAATAACAAAGATTCGTATATTTTCGAGCGGCATTTTTCTCCGTGTATCACCAATTTTTCAGAATTTTCTCTACTATCCCAAGTAACGCACGAATATGCATAGCATGTTCTGCGAGTCTTCTTAACAGATTGAATGTCCTTTTCGTGTACTATGAATATTTCTAGTGAACTGTACAAATGTTGTGTTACTACACAATATGCCTTTTGAATCTCAATTCAACTTTCCACAGCTTTTACATAATACCTAAATAGCACAAAATTTTGCTTCATCAAAAGATTTCTACTGATTGTCCTGATAAATATCTCTCATAGAAACAAACAGTTTCAATCCTTCTTAACACAGGTAACAAAAGTTCAAAGACGTAGATGTTAATGAATTCTTTCGGAACATACATATTTTTTCATTGAATCTCCCACACTTTTATTGAAATTCAAATACAATATTGTCTTCAAATGGATTTGGTCAGAACATTGTGCAGGATTCAATGAGATTTGATGAGAATCAATGGGTTTGTTTTATCAGGGATTGCTTGCAAATTTTGTGCATGGAAATCAAAAATTTTTTTCAACACTTTATAAATCTTTTGAGCAAAGCAATATGCGTGTTATATGCTGTGGTATTGACTACACACTGTGATGTTCGTTCTATCTTTTTAATTCAATTTTATATTTAATTTGAAAAACTCCTCTTGAAAATGAAGCCAGTAGAGTCTCGAAATATTTAATTCACACAATAAAAAATTGAAAATATGATATACATCCTCCTTTCTTCATATCAATCACATAATTCTCCTCTACTGTCTCATTGAAATTGAGACTGTTTTTAGACAGCAATTGGAAATTTATAAATTAATTTGGCCGGAAGAATTCTATTTCAACCGTTTCAGAATTTTAGAAATCTCATTCAGAAAAGCCCAGTAGAATTAACTTTGGCGATTTGGGCGATTCCACGTGGATTTGATATTAAATTTGAAAAAATAAGGTTTTGTCAAATTATTGGAAAAATTTCCCTCATCCTTGCCAAATTTTCTAATTTTTTTCATATATTTTCCTCATTTTTTTTGTTGATTTCAATATTGTCTACATCGACAAGAAAAATCAAATTTCATTTAAATAATTTTTTTTCCAGTTCTGGACATTTTAAAATTTTCCTCTAATTAGAAAATTATCCATGATCATTGAATGTTTATTCCATGTTGTTTACATTTATGTTATATCCAAAAAGTATTTTATATCTTGATATTCAATATTTCTTTTCATATCTGAAGTGTAAAATTTGACATGCACGGGGTTCTACAAATCCTCAATACTTCCCTGATCATAGTACATTTCCCCCACTTCTCCTATCTGTAAAAAGTATTACTTATGAGGAATTTATGCATCGAAAATCTCAACGTGTCGGTTTAGGATGATCGGTTAGGTGGTTAGGTTTCTGATAGGTCGGTAATATAGGTAGGTAAGAAAACGAGGTTTCGAATCTCTGAAAACCATCATTAAATTTTGATGATGAAGGTTTTCAGAGATTCGATATGGATTTGCCATTTGGTGGTGGTTGGTGGTGGTGTGCAATGAAATCGGATATGATTTCTCAAAGAACCGCAATGATGAAATTAATTTTTTTATTTTGCAATCAAAAACAAGACTTTCTCCCCATCGATTTTGATGTCGGTTTGATTTTATGAAAATTTTACCCTACTGTAATCCTAAAAGTAATTAGTTTTTTTTTAGTAACCAGCAAAAAAGTAAATATTTTTATGGTTGATTTCTCATTTCAATGACTCCCGGATTGACTTCATGGAAGAAATAATTATATTTCCCAAAATTATTAATTCATTTTTATTCTTATGAAACTTCGATTTTACGAAACGTTTTACACTTCGAAACGTCCATTCGATTAATTATAAAGAAAAAGTTATTCGTTTGACTCTGTTAATATTCTCATATATTTTGTCACATGTACATGGTATGATATATAAATGTGTGGGTTAGAAATAATGATTAGTATTAGATCATGTACGTATAGACAATATGAATGTGTGCGTGGATGTTAGTTCGCGGGGATATCCCTGATGGCGCTGTAATTCGTATCTCGAGTTCTTATGGAGCCTTGGGTACCCTGATTGAATCGATTGACGCCCGCGTACTGTTTCAAAGTCACCTAACCCTAATACTAACGCAAACCGACTTTTTTCTCATTCGGGAGTGAATAGTTGTTCTGTAAGACATGTTTGAACGAATCTATCATTATCCACGATGAATGCGTTTGCGTTTGACCACGATCTTCCATTATACGTCTCACTTATCCACTGAAATATATGAGAAAGAAAGCGTCAACTACTACCTCGCCACCGCGAACGGCCTGTTCTACGATAAAACACAACACTTTTTGATATCGTCATTTCGACCTTATAAAATTGATTTGAGAAAAAAAAATCATATTTTTCCCCACCTTCATCTCCACAATACACATTTAAATCAACAATAAACATTTATAGGAGCCTTCCGAAGTAGCTGACCTGATCATCTGGTCAGCTACTTTGGAAGGCTCCATAAAATAGCCCATTACTTGGTTCGATTACAATCTTTTGAAATTTCTTTCAACACTCAAATGAGACATTTTTATGTTTACAGAGCCAATAACAATGCGAAGCGCTACGCGTTGTAAAATATGTATTCGCAAATGAAAATGCATACAATGTCCATGTATTTATATTAAATTGTAAATTTACATCATATCACTCGTTATTCTTTTCTTTTTCAACGTTTAACATTTCGTCATCATGCTTCATCGTACACAATGATTATCTTCTCATCTTCATCGTTTGAATACTCGATAAAGCCCAGCTAGAAATTGATAATCTGCAATGGCATATTACGTGGTTACTCGCGTGAAACTGCATCGTGACATGGTAAATATGAGACCATGATCATGATTGTGAACCATAAATTGACATGAATAACACTCGGAATGTGTTCACTTCTACTCTGAAAATGTACACCACTGACACGATTCCACTGTTATATTGACAATCATAAGCATCAAAACCTAACTGTCTCTATAGATAGCTCAGGTCACTGAAGCGTGAGTACATCGGAAGATGCGCGGGTTCGATTCCCGCAACCCCAAGGATTGAGATAAAGTCAACTTCAGAGGAGTGCGAGAGCGACAAAGACAAATATGGGGGAGGGAGGAGAAGGGAAAAGAAGAGGTATTAGAATTTGTTTTCGTGAATGAATTCAAGCTTCTTCCAAAACATTTTCATGAATTTTGCAGGACATCTACAAGAAACCTTGAAGAACTCTTTTAGATTTCTTAATTTCTTCTTAAAGATATCTTGGAGAAGTCCCCGAAACATCTTTTAGGAATCCATTCATGTTGCATAAGACATCTTTTCGAATACGAAAAGATATCTTTTAGAAAATTCTTCAAGACTTCTTGTACTTTTGGAAGATATCTTTTAGAATTCTAAAAGGTATCTTCGTGTCTGTTTGGGAAGTGTCTACTTCGCACAAAAAATATTGGTCGTACCCAACATTGGCGTTTACTCTTTTTTTGTATCAAAATATACATTGCACACAGTTTCATTAATCTATGACGCAGATTATATTGAGTTCATGGTATAGTTGATTTTTCATATTCCTTATGTAATTTCATTATACACATTAATAGTGTTTCAGAATCCATATCGTGAACCTTGTATGCTGATGAGATATGTTCCAAGCCAAAATCTGTTGATCGTCAATCAATATTCAGGATATTTAATATGCACCAATTTTCTTCATTCATATTCACAGGATAAAATTGGAGTGGATGTCAATTACATTATTGTTTGATGAACAATTGCATATACATTGGCTAGAATAAAAATGTCATAGAAAGCATTATCATTTGTGAAAACATCAATGGACTTATATTAACCCTCGGTCGGTCACCAGGGCAAAAAAGTCCGGTTGTTTTTTTTGACACTGCAGTATTCCTACATTATCAACGGGAAACGATTGGAGGTAAGTGCGTAAAAAATATCACTTGGTTCCTCTTCCGACCACCATACGCCACTTAGCAATATGTCCGCGGTAGCCTCGGCAATTACACTTCGAAATTGAATTTGTACCAAAAAAGTCCTGGGTGAACTACGGAGGGACAAAATCACTGTTTTTATAAATTCAGGAAGTGAAGCTCTTTTTCAATATTTGGCATCTCAAAATCACATAGGGTGATTTCACTCGCCGATATCAATTATTCAGAGTATGTATTTATCAAATTGGGTCTATCTCAGAGCTTGGAATTGTGAATGATTGTATACGGGTAATGTCATGTCTTTTGTTTCGAAGATGCTAACTAGAGCCCAGTCAAGGAAGGTGAAAAGTAATATACAAGAAGGAAAGAGGCACCCAGCGAATGATGACGTAGTATCAGAAAATGAACTGTGTGAAGGTGAATCTGATGGAAGTGAAGAAAATATTATAGAAGAACAGAGTGATACTGATTCTGAGTCAGGTGTTAGCTCAACTGAAGAACAAGAACGAGAGGAAGAAGAACAGGAAGAATGAGAAAAGGAGGAGGTGTCTGTAAAAAATAAACGAGCAGGGAGGAGGCGTTCTTATGTAGATAGCAAAAATAAATATAAGTAGTCGCTCAATCTTATTCATACAAATTCGGAAATCGAACGAGCTCTTCCTTCACTCTCGATGCAAAGTTCATGGCATCATCCTGTGGATGTTATTGGATTGAAGGCTTTATTTGGTCTACTTCATTTTTCTGGCGTGAATCGTGTGAATTTTGTCAATTGTGACCGGTTATGGTCTCCTATGGGACCCTCTTTTTTCTGAGCGACAATGTCACAACATCGCTTCAAGTTCTTGTTACGTTGTATTAGATTTGATAAGTTCTTGTTACGTTATATTAGATTTGATAATAAAGAAACTTGAACTCAACGGAGAGAACTAGATCGCTTTGCTTTAATACGAGAGATTTGGGATATTTTCATGGAAAGTTGCAAGAGATGTTATAATCCTGGTAACTGTTGTACAATTGATGAGCAACTTGTGAGTTTTCGTGGTCGTTGTGCTTTTAAAACGTATTTGCCAGCAAAATCCGATAAATACGGAATAAAATTAGTCACATTGAATGATTCAAGTAATAGCTACTTGTTGAATGCGATACCGTATGTCGGTAAAGTTGAAGTTGATCCCACAGAAAGTTTACCCTCTTATTATGTGCGTAAGATATTTGAATGTATTCATGATTTTGGCAGAAACATCACGGCAGATAACTGGTTTACCCTGGTAAAAATCGAACGTGCTTGAAACACCGTCAAAACGTGCAATAAAGTGACAGAAGCGTTTGTGAAAAGTTTCGACCGCCAAATGACTCTAAGGCAAATTCGGTTGAGCGTGCTATCACATTTCATTGAACGTCCAACGCACCCTTCTTACTGAACACTCTTCTCCAACTCTTCAATAACTCTTTCCTGATGTTTACGATGTTTCGGTAGTGAAGGTTTTCAACACGCTTATAGGACTTCCCTTGTGTATATGTTTTGATTGATTGAGAATTATATGATTTTGAGGTTAGAATGTTTAGAGGGTATTCTTTATCTTTTATACCAGTTGTTGAGCTGAAAAATTTTATTCGCATTCAAAATACATTTACCAATATAATTACTAAACAACAATTGTTTTGAATTATCGAACTGTAATTTGATGATGTTTGATATGTGCAAGTTAATTAAATTCTTTTGCACATTTAATGATTACACATGGGATATTGAAATTGATTTGTCAACTTTCAGGATGAAAAATCATTTTAATTCAATGAGAAAGATTGAATTTAAAGCACATTCCCTTATGACACAGTTCATCAGGGAAATAAAGTTCCAATTTTTCAATCACCGATGTTAGCCTACCGGTAAAAGACTTTCTCCCGAGTTCAGAAGTTCTTGGTCCGATTCCCCTTTGCAAATATTTTTTTCTTTTACTTTCTTTGGGCTCACTTTCATGCACGCTTTACATCCGCCAAATGACTCCTCCGAAAAGCTTCTGATACTTTGAATTGACCCTTCGATCACTCTTATAGGACTCTCTAATAACGTCTTTGTAACTCTTCCCAGAACGCTCCATTTCCACCAGGGTATGTCGATTCCGATTGTTGACGAAATGATGAAACATCATAATCTCACGATGGTTGGAACCATACGGAAAAACAAGCGTGAGATTCCTCAATGTTTCAAACACGTTCCAAAGACAGGAAATCGTCAGTTTGGTTATGATGACGGTAAAATTTTAGTTTCCTACAATCCGAAGAGAAAAAAAGTTGTCCTTCTGTTATCATCATATCATAGAAGTGGTTCTGTTGATGCTGTAACTGGGAAACCGAATATTGTAAAATACTATGATGAAACAAAAGGGGGTACCGACACGTTTGATCAAATGTGCAATCACTTTTCGACAAGAAGGAGTACTCGGAGATGGCCTTTGCGTGTATTTTATGCAATGTTGGATCACGCGGGAATCAATTCCTATATAATTCATAATATCAACCCAAATAATACAAAAGGGGAAAGATTTAATTATCTCACTCCTCTGAGTCTGCAACTTGCATTACCATTATTGCAAAGACGCTTAGCAGAACCATGTTTTCAAACCCGCCTTCGAGTTATTATAGAGGAAATAATTCTAAAAGAAGTAGTGCTTGATGATCGAGACCCTAGGGAGTAGTTGATTTTTCACACAGAATCGAGAAAGGAAATAGATGCGGTATTTGCCCCTATGCACCAGATCGTAAGACTAATTTTGAATGTATGAAGTGTTCTCTACCGATTTATCACTATTGCACACGAAAAGTTTGCAAAACATGTGCCAATAGACAACAAGCTGCTTGATTTCGTCCATTTTTATGATAAGAATCCAATTATGTCATTGTTTCTGTATATTAGGATTTTCTTTTTTAATCTTCAACTTCAATCATCAGAATAATTACACTTTTCTTCAACAACCTGAGTTCTCTTTATTTCCCCTTGTTCTATGACTGAGACAGAGTACAACTCCGATGTGATTATTATTTTAAACGAACCTAACTGTATTGTTGAATCATTTAGAAAAATGAACATTTTAATGAAAGAATTGATTAGAATTCTTTCAATAGCTCTTTTATTCCTTATTTCCAGTCGAAACAGACTTAAGAATCTGATTCTTCATTGAATTTCCTTCGCAACCAAAAAAGAATTATCTAATTTCGACAAATTTAAGCGGAATTATCATGGTTCAAACATCGAAGGACTTTTTTGCCCTGGTTGACCCAACTAGAGAGTGTTTCGAGGGTGACCGACCGAGGGTTAATTTAAACGGGCAACTGAAAAATGAGAGTATGTAAAATTTAATAATTTTTTATCCTATATTGAAATGATGAGAGTTGATTTCATCGAATGAGTGAAACCCAATATTCATTGAGAAATTATGTTTTGACATTGTCAAAACAAATTTGAATTCATTTGACTCAAGAAACAAAACAAACGAACAAGCAAACGAACAAAATGATTCGAGATAGAAGTTACTCACATTGGATTTACAAATTTATTGTACATCAATTTAATTTTGATATTGCAATATTATTTTCATTCCATTGCTAATGAAAAATTTGATAAATGTAAGATTATACAATGCCCAATAAACATGAACATCTTCAAGATATCTTGAAGATCTCTTTTAAAAGACATCTACAAGAAATATCAAAAAGACATCTTGCAGATATCTTTTGAAAGATATCTTGAAGACATATCGAAAAGATATCTAAAAGACATTTTTTCGATATGTCTTGAAGATGTCTTTCAAAATATATGTTTAAGATGTTTTACCAAATGTATCTCTACCCTGGTTAGAATAAACGATTGATTCTGACCAAATCTGATTGAATGAATAGTACGTACTTTGGAGCATCAATATTTGACGATTGAGCCTCAATCAGAATTGGTCAGATTTAATCAGAACCAATAGACATGCTTTGATGAATGGTACTGAATCAGGGATATACAGGTGAAACAAGGGACACTTCTTCATAGGGAAATGGGGGAAAAAAACGTAATCAGATCGAATGCGGTTTGAACATATTCAAGTTTCTGGATTCAATAGTCATTTAAACATTTTGATTTTCGCATGATATTTGATAGGATTCGATGATCGTTTCACTGATTGCAATCCAATCAGAATCAAATGGTGGATTTGAAATAGAAAAATCGGAGATTATATTGATTGGGAATCAATACGGAAATCAACGGATGGACGAATGGGGATGAATCGGCATTTGCCCAGTGATTTTGAAACGTAATAGACAATGAGATTGAATAGGAGAAAGAACAATATAAACGGGGAATGGTGGCAATGAGAAATGAATGAGATTGAATCAGAACATTGTGCAGTCGATATCCCGATTGAATACAATTGGATTTATTGAGCATGCCAACGAATCAACTAATATAAATCCTTGAGAATCAATCGGTAAATGTACGGAGTTGAGGAATCGCAATGAATAGGGAATTTGAACGTTGTGAGCGAATTTGATTCGTTGAAAGTTTTTCCAGTTAAAAATATTGTCAAAGGGCTGTACATTCGGAATCAGATTCATTAGGAGGATAGCTGATTCCATTCTACAGTATTCAGTGATTCATGATACGATTGAGACTCAAAAACTCACTGTAATACTGATATGCAATTTTTTATTTTGTCAAGGTAGATTCAACTGAGGTTGAAAGTATTCACCCAGTCGGAGTCAATGAGAGTTTTGCTAATTCTAAATCTCTCTGAGCGAGTGAGATTCCATCAAGAATGGGCTCTGTTTCTCAATTGGTTTCGATATGATAATGAATGATTGAATGCTATAATATCCAATGAATTGCACAATTGATCGCATCGGATTCAATAGGGATGTAACCGATTCAAAAAATCTGTAGGCGACTGGAATTCTATCAGAAATAGGTGTTGCTACTCAATCGGATATGAAAAGAACATGACCAATAGCGTTCTATAGTATTTAATGATTTACATTACGATACGGGATGGAAATCACGCTCAGCCGTTGATATACAAGGTGTACTTCTGCAAGTGAGTTGTACACAGGGATCGCCTCATTTACCCAGTCGGATTCAATGAGCGTTCAGTCAATTTGAAACATCTGGAACCGAGTGGACCTTTATTAGTGTAGGATCTACTACTCAATCGGATCCAATAGGGATATGACCGACTGGATTCTATCGTACTCATCAAGTTATATTAAGATGTGGAATGGAAAGCATACCGAAACACTGATTATGCGAATGGTACTATTCATAATGAGCTATAAAAAGGAATCGCACGACTGAACCAAGTGGATCCAATGGGGGTTTGACCGATCCAAAACATTTGTTTGTGAATCAAATTTCTTCAGAGACAGACTCTAGTACTGAACCGGATCCGCTACGGGTACGATAGATTGGATTCTATCGTAACCAATGAGTCATATGATGATACACAATGATATCACGCCAAAACATGGTTTTGCAAATTACACCATTCAAAATGAGTTGTAAAAAGGAATCGCACAACTGACCCAATCGGATCCAATGGGCAATTAGCCGATTCACAACATCTGTTTGCGAATAAAATTTCATCAAAGATAGACTCTACTACTCAATCGGATTCGATAGAGACATGAACAATTGGATTCTATAGTATTCTATAGTTCACTGGTTCATATCACGATAGAGGATGGGAATCATACTGAGATGCTGATACACAAGGTAAACTATTGCAACTAAGTTGTAAACAGAAATCGCCCAATTGACTCAATCGGATTCGATGGAGGTTTAGTCGACTCAGAAAATCTGTAGACGAATGAAATTCCATTAAAGAGAGGTTCTACTACTCAATCGGATCCGGTCATGGTATAGCCGATTGGATTGTATCTTATTCAACGAGTCATATCAATATACGAAATCTAAACCACACTGAACACCCTAAAAAGTATTATATACCCTCTGATCAAAAAGTACTCGGAATTCTCTATTCAAACAAACCGCGCTTGAGATATTGTCGGAACCTTTTGTTTTCCATGTCATTTCATCTGGAATTTTCATCAGTGATGGAATATCCATTGGATCCCATTGAAAAATATGTTACTGGTATCAATTATAATTGTAATGATTAATAAAATGCCGATTAAATCAAATTAGAACATATTGTGTCCGTCCGAATTGGAATTTTTATTATTGATAAAATACCTATTGGAGGCCATTGAAAAATATTTGACTGGTATCAATTAGAATCTTTATGATTAATAAAATACCGATTGAATCCAATTGAAAAATATTGTATTGGCATCAATCGGAATTTTCATTGCTCATAAAATACCAAGTGAATGCAATTACACAATATTTCATTGATATCAATCGGAATAATTATTATTGATAAAATATCAATTGGATCCCATTGAAAAATATTTGACTGGTATCAATTCAAATTTTCATGATTAATGAAATACCGATTCAATCCGATTAAAAAATATTTTATTGGTATCCATCGGAATTTTTTATCAACCATAAAATACCCATTGAATCTAATGAGGAAATATTTCCTTGGTATCAATGGGAATTTTTATGATTAATGAAATACCCATTGAATTCTATTGAAAAATATTTCACTGATATCAATCAGAATTTTGATGATCAATAAAATACCTATTTAATCAAATAAGAAACATTTTATTGTCATCAATTGGAATTTTTATTATTGATAAAATACCTAGTGGATGCCATTGAAAAATATTTGACTGGTATCAATTAGAATCTTCATAATTAATAACATACCGATTCAATGCAATTGAAAAATATTGTATTGGCGTCAATCGGAATTTTCATTGATCATAAAATACCAAATGAATCCAATTACATAATATTTCATTGATATCAATCGGAATTCTTATTATTGATAAAATACCTATTGGATCCCATTGGAAAATATTTGACTCGTATCAATTGAAATTTTCATAATTGATAAAATACCGATTGAATCCAATTGAAAAATATTGTATTGATATAAATCGGAATTTTTCATCCATCATAAAATACCGATCGAATCCAATTGGAAAGTATTTTCTTGGTTTTCATTGGGATTTTTATTATTAATGAACTCCCATGCTCTCATGAGGACGGATACAATCCCTCTTATGTCCAATGGACTATTACCAATTGAATCTTATTACTATAGGACACCCATCCCTGACATAAGACAGTCATTTAGTTCACATTGATAGGAAGCGAACTACTGCATCGAGCGAGCGGGTGTTCCAGATCGATCTTCTAGGTTAAGCAACAACAACTGCGGTACAAGGTGGATGGATTATCACCATGTTAATAACACATAAATGATCGTTTGAATTTATTTCAGCAATAATTTGTCATACGTAATGATTGAATGAATGATATATGTGTTTGTTTAATTGTTATAAAATGCGCCTATACAATGTATATAAACCGTTCGTTGGTTGGGTTAACAACCAATAAAATTCAATAAGAAAATCCCGATGGAGGAATCAATTCATTCCGATAAGTTTTTTTTATCGGATTCAATCGGATTTTTAAACAGGGGAAAGACCGATCAAATCCAATTAAAAATTATCTTATTGGTATCAATAGGAAATTTCCGATGCAGAAACTCAATTCATTCCGATAAAAATTTTTTTTATCGGATTCAATCGGATTGTTTAACCAGGGATTCCCTGTATGGAGATATTACGCTGAAAAATGTCTGCAAAACTATGAAAAATCTCTGAAGATAAAAGGAAAAAACTCTGAGAATCTCTGAAATTTTGATGAGAAATCTAATATTTTTGGGACATTCTTTACAGACTTTTTTCAGACTTTTTTCAGAGTTTCTCAGAGTTTTTTCATTCTTTTTCAGAGAAATAGTAACGAAATTGCACTCTGAAAAAACTCTGACAAAACTCTAATAAATTGTTTACATTTTTCTGATTATTGAAAAATCCTGAAATTCAATAAATACATTCATAAGCCGTACTCAAATATCATGTGTGAAAAAGAGTTTTTGAAAATTTTTTCTAAAAGTCAGAAAAATGTTAGCAATCCATCAGAGTTTTGTCAGAGTTTTTTCAGAGGGCAATTCCGTTACTATTTCTCTGAAAAAGAATGAAAAAACTCTGAGAAACTCTGAAAAAAGTCTGAAAAAAGTCTGTAAAGAATGTCCCAAAAATATTAGATTTCTCATCAAAATTTCAGAAATTCTCAGAATTTGTCAGAGTTTCTCAGAATTTTTTCATTTTTTTTCAGAGATTTTTCAAAGTTTTACAGACATTTTTCAGCGAAATATTTCCATACGGGTTTTACCATTCAAATGCAGATGGAGTCTCATTCATCGAATCATTGAATGCCTCATTGAACCCATTCAAATCGCAGCAAAGAGTTTGTGGGATATTTTTCGTTAATCCCGATCCGAATCATGAAAACACCTGTAGGATCCGATTGAGAGGCCCTGCGTTGCCCTGTGAATCCGCTCATCGATTCCAATTCAATTTGGTCTAAATTAACCGGCCACTCGCTTATTGGAACTCCTCAATTAATCGGCAGGATACCTAACGAATTCTATTGAGATGACGATATTAATATCACCGACCATGAAACCCAAACCCATGTGCCAACGTGGATTCATTCTCATTAAGTTCATCCGTTATCACTCGGATTCAGTACATGATACCCAACTGTCAAAATGCTGATACAATCTCATTGAATAAGATTCTCAAATGCCTGAACCGATTGCGATTCAGTGTAATCGAAGCTTATCGTTCTCATACATATGGGAGCCTATTCAATCCATCAGTCATACTCGCTTCTTTTCCTATTCATGAATGGGACAGCCCATGGCAGTGATCCGATTGGATTCAATCAGCATTTCGACTGCACAATGTCCTGATTCATTCCGATTAGTCGATTAATTAATAGTATTTGGTCGGAATCAATCGTTTTTTTTAACCAGGGTAAGATCAGCAGTTTTGAGGTTATGAGTGCATATGGATAACACTTCAAATGTCTTTGTTCACAATCCAATTGCGAAGAAGAATAATTCGTTCATAAATTAAAAGCTTGAATAATCCATGTAAATACTAACAAATTCTGTGAAAAGTACAAATTTCTAACCTTGCAGTGCTAGCACTAAAAGTAACGAATCTCCAAGTCACAATATTTTGCGAATTATCGAACTTCTTACGCTGAATTTTATGTACGGCCTTCGTGTACGGTGATTCTATCAAATTCTCATTCACAATTACTAATAAGTTGTTTTTCAATAACGGTGAGAAAGCAATAATTGAAAGGTATCTATGATATCCATCAGACACTAACGATCACTGGATCACGTACTCCAATATATTCCACCAAATTCATTAAACTGTTCAAATTTTAAGCACAATCAACTTATCTTATATTTGTATATGTAATAAACGCTTTGTTCAAAAGATCACTTTTACTCTGAAAATATACACCGCTGACAATAGCTAAGTTCGTTTACCGATGTCCCAAGTTACCCCAACTCGCTCCAAGTATTTTGGATTCGCTACTTCCAGTTTAAGCAACGAAATGATTGGTTTGGTACAAGTTGGAGCAACTCAGGGCACGTAGAACGAACGAACCTATTATATCTTACTATGTCATATTGACGATTATAAGGACGGTCATCAAATTGTCCCTATGGCTCAGGTCATTGAAGCGTAGGTACGTCGTGAAATGTCCGGGTTCGAATCTCACAACTCCAAGAATCCAAAATGAGGCGAAATTGGTAGGACCGAGGGGGGATCAAAAGAAAAGAAAAAGAAGAAGAAAAAGAGGGAAGAATTTTTTTTTATGCACGATTCGAGATTTCCCTTAGATATTTTTATGAATTCTTCAAGACATTTCTAAGACTTGATCGAATACGTCTAAAACATATCTTCCGCAAGACCTTTTTGAGATATCTTAAACTCGTCGAAATCAGTCGCGTAAGACATCTTTTAGATTTCTAAAAGACATCTTCGAGACCTTTTTGCAAGACATCTTCCAAAATTGCGAGATATCTTTTAGATATTAATTGGATAATTCATCACTCCGGTGTATTTTTTCCCGGTCCATGTGCGACAAGGGTATTTGAATTGGCCGGAACGGAAAAATAACTGGAATGTCACTAGGACCTATTTCCCGTTCCGGTCACATATTCCGTCGCGTGTGAGAGCACCCTGAGTCCACTAGAGAGCCTCAAGGGAGAGGGTGGACATCGGAGGTTTGCTGTGATTGGCCAAGGCCTTAAGAAGACATATTGATGGAGTATTCCTATATTGAGGCTCTCTAAGGGGGAGAGTGGACATCGGAGGTTTGCTGTGATTGGCCAAGGCCTTAAGAAGCCATATTGATGGAGTATTCCCATTATAGCTAAGTTCGTTTACCGATGTCCCAAGTTACCCCAACTCGCTCCAAGTATTTTGGATTCGCTACTTCCAGTTTAAGCAACGAAATGATTGGTTTGGTACAAGTTGGAGCAACTCAGGGCACGTAGAACGAACGAACCTTTTGATTATGATTATATTTGGCTTATAATCATAATCATAATAGGAATACTCCATCAATATGGCTTCTTAAGGCCTTGGCCAATCACAGCAAACCTCCGATGTCCACTCTCTCCCTTGAGGCTCTCTAGAGTCCACTATTCTTTTTTCTCAGTGTGGTACTACATATCCAAATTACAGAAGTGACTTATGTGAAATTATTTATTTGTTCAATATCTATGGAATTATAATTTTTTTATTGAGTGAAGAAACTTGAATTTGATTCCCCTAAAAATGACCCTAAAAAATTTATTATATACAGTACAATGTATAGTATGATAAAAGGCAAATTGAATTCTCCAAGGACTCTATTCCGCTGACATTTCAGTAGTTCATTTTGTAATTCCGAAAGGATTCAATGAGATCTAGTTTTTGGAACTATTGCTATTTGGGTGTTTCACTTGTCCAAAACTTGTTCTGGGGGCACTGGCTGTGCCATCGCTAACTCTGACAGGGAATTCCATTGAACTGTATAACATACTGGAAAGAGCACTGGCGAAATTTCCTATAGGATGGAAGAAGAGATCTTTCGTCCGTGTGAAATGCAAGATGAAATAGCGTTGTCTCTTTTCAATCCATGCATCTTAAAAAGGGATGAGGAGTGTAAAGGGTATCTGCTTCTTTTTCCCGCACAGTGTACTCGACTGTCTCTCTTTGACGAAAAATTTTTGAATGGTGTTCATTCCAATATATTATACAGTTCAATGGGGAATTCTCAATAGCTAAGGCTGGTCTCCCATGTAACCGGACTGTCCGGAACGGAACGATCCTAATTGGTAGAATACTAGTTTCATTTGGATATAACTATAACAACACTAGGGATCCACCAATTATGAGCGTTCCGTTCCGGACAATCCGGTTGCATGGGAGACTAGCCCAAGTTCGTTTAGGGGTGTCCCATGGTGCCCCAAATTACCCCAACTCACTCCAAGTATTTTGGATTCGCTATTTCCAGTTATAGAAACCAAATGATTGGTTTGGTACAAGTTGGAGCAACTCGGAACAGGTAGAACGAACCTATCATATCCAATGAACACTTCTCACGTAAGCGAGTTCGGTGGGGTATCTGTGCATTGATTAACTCTTACGTTCATTCCAAATTTTCCAACACGCCATCCAGCGCTCCTAGCGGATAGAAGACATTCAATGGACATGAATCTAGTGAAAAATCATTGAAGTGTCAGGGGCGTGGGCAATACAAGAAGTATCAGGAGGGAACGTAAGAGTGGAAGGGGTAGAAATTATTGAAACGGAAACTCACACCCCCAAGGTCAACTTTCTTATGGCTCCAAACAACGGAAGTTCTGTTTCCAAAAGTAAAATTCACTTATTACTTCTGGAATTGTGCTCTCATTGATTGGACCCTTTAGAAAGTAAATCTTGAGGGCGTGGGTTTCTGTTTCATCCCCACCACCGCTATGTTCCCTCCTGATACTCCTTGGGGCAATACTTAGAGCATATACTACTGGAGCGAGCATTACCTATGATTTCAATAGAAATAAGTGTAGTTAAATTGAGAGAGAGAGAGACTGAGAGAGAGAGAGAGATCCGACTTTTAGGCAGTTATCTCTCTTTTCATCCAATGAGATTCAAACGAAGATAGCACTGCCTAAAAGTCAGAACTCTCATTCTATCTTCAATTCAAACTAACCACACTTCTCCGTAGCCTTCGCTCGCTCCAGTAGTATATGCTCTAAGGGGCAATACTATAGCCACCAATACATACCCCTTTTTAGTGTGCACATGAATGTGAAAAGCGGTATGTGTTCGTGGCTATAGTATTGCCCTCTACAGTTTCAGATGGCGAACACAAAACGGCTTGGATACCCTGTATCATAAGGTTCGTTCGTTCTACGTGCTCTGAGTTGCTCCAACTTGTACCAAACCAATCATTTCGTGGCTTAAACTGGAAGTAGCGAATCCAAAATACTTGGAGCGAGTTGGAGTAACTTGGGACATCGGTAAACGAACTTAGCTATAGAGATATAAAAATAGAGAAGGAAAGTCAAGTGAAATGTGTAAGTGGAAAAATAACATCGGATAAGAGAGAGAGCAGCACAGGAGTTCTCTGGCTAGCCAATCAGCGAAGTTGTCACAGAACTCTTCTATTCCTCTCTCTTTTTACACCGTGGTACATGTTTTCGGCCAACTCACCTCCTCTATTCTTATATCTATGGATACTATTCTCTTCAATGACAATGCCCATCTAGCAGCTCCAGTGTTGTGATATTCATCGAGCTGGGAAATCGCAGCTTGGTCACGTGACTACGTTTTGTACTGACACATGTGAGCGTTCTTATGGGTGAACCGTTCACCGACAAGAACACATACATGTGTTGGTGCAAACCGTAGTCACGTGACCGAGCTGCGATTTCCCAGCTCGGCGAATATCACAACACGGAGCAGCTCTGGTAGCCGCAAACTTTACTCCTTTCGGGTAAATGACCTTTCAGGGACTTGCTAACTTACCATTTCGATTCGCATAAGGGGGCCTATTTCATGAGAGCTTCAGCATCAAGCGTCAACATTGGAAGAAAGCAGAGGTCTGACAGGCTCTCTCTTTTCTTCCAATGTTGACGCTTGACGCGGAAGCTCCCATGAAATAGGCCCCTTACTGAGACTGTTTATACAATCTTTGAGATGTTTTTGTGAACTCAAATTAATTATTTTGTACTGTTTGAAATGGATAACATATATAAACGCAACGGTCGTCGATACCCGAAGAGAACATAAAGCTTCAGCGAACGTTCAGATCAGATGTGTATAGATCGAGCCGAAGGTTCATCAGAGCTAACTTTTAGATTCACAAACGTTTGACAAAGGTTCTACGGACGCCTCGAAATACGTTCAGAAAACATAGACGGCACGTTCGCTGAAGGTTCATCGAAGGTTTGACGAAGCTTCACAAAAACATCTATACTTATATTAATTTTGATCAATTTATATGGAAAATAAATTAATTAATAAACATAAATTATTATAAATCAATCTAAGTATAGATATTTTTGTGAAGCTTCCTCGAACCTTCGATGAACCTTCAATGAACGTTCCATCTATGTTTCCTGAAAGTATTTTGAGGCGGACATTTCAACGTTCGTAGCAGGGTTGGGTTTATTACGTGATTTTTCAATTTCTTACGTATCATACTTGGTTTCTGACACGTAATATATGTAAGATATTTGAACCCTCCTATCCCCCCAAAGGGAAGGGGTTGGTTTTATGCGTAAGATCTTCGGTTTCTTACGTGTCGTCAACTATGTAAAATACTTAGAAGTATACTACGTGCCAACCCTGGTTCGTAGTACCTTTGACAAACGTTTGTGTATTTAAAAGTTAGCTTTCATGAACCTTCGATCCGATCTATACAGATCTAATCTGAACGTTCGCTGAAGCTTCATGTTCTCTTCAGGTATCTTCCTCTTTCTTTTATTCTCTATCTCTTTCCCCCTATCAAACCTGTCTGACTGAAGTTCCACCTGCAGATGGCAGTATGATTAAATGATTGACTTGCTCTTCGACGCTCGAGGCCTTGGATGCTGTTTGCTAATTTCGCGATACTATGAGTACATTTTTACAAGTTCGGCTTTGTTTTGTCTGTAAAAGACTTTTGTGCAATTGAAAATTTTATGCACTACGTAAAAGTGGAATTCTGTGATCTTAGATATTTAGTCATTTCAAATATTTTACCTTGTGGATTGAAGTTACCAACGATTATTCATTTTCTTTTGTTTAACATCAATCAAAAATTAATGTGTGATTGAGTTACGAATTCTAAATAAGATCAATATTTTACAAGAAACCAAATACTCGAGTGGTCAAGGTATTTTTTTGCTTTTTGTATTACTCTTCAGTCTAGTATAATCTTAAAACAAACAAAAAGGATGCAACTGTATTGATAAACTTGACAGGTATACAATGATGTTTTGTTTTCAGAAAATTTACTCAATGGATGAATAGGATATCATGACTAGATGCTAAAACACCAAGTCATCAACAACTTCAGAATTAAAAATAAAATCGAGTTTTTGAACATAGAACATTGTCCGCCACGGCTTTCACAGAGATGGTTGGGTTGGCGGGTGGGGGAGGTCATCTCTATCCCTCGCCCCCGATACAGCCTACTCCAGAATGTAAAAATGAATGCTTTATATTTACATTTTCAACTCACAAGTAACATATCCATTCAACTTCATTTCTGTTTATAGTAAGAGAAATGACAGGAATAGCACCAAGTGCACCAACCAGTGCAGATGCTTGTCTGAGTATAGTCCATTCTTTGATGTGTCATCGACAGGGAGGAGAAAGTGAAGGTTTCAGTAAGCGTGCAATTGAATCCTTGGTCAAAAAACTGAAGGTACATGGATTCTTTGAAATCTTTGCAGAATAATGAACAAAAAAAGACTTATGTTCCTAAGAAAGATGATAATGTCTTATATCTTCAAGAGTAAATTGAAGATTCTTAATTATCCTTTTAGGAAAAAAGAGATGAGTTGGATAGTCTGATAACGGCAATTACCACAAATGGTGCTCATCCCAGCAAATGTGTTACAATTCAAAGAACTCTTGATGGTAGATTGCAAGTAGCTGGACGCAAAGGTTTTCCACATGTGATTTATGCTAGAATTTGGAGATGGCCTGATTTACATAAAAATGAACTCAAACATGTTAAATACTGCCAATTTGCTTTTGATTTGAAATGTGATTCTGTATGTGTGAATCCATACCACTATGAAAGAGTTGTTTCTCCTGGCATAGGTATGAATAGATCTGAACCTCATACATTTGTTTTTGTCAGATAAACAGTGTATCAATGGAGTATACTGATTGTAGTGTTCTTTCGATTGTTAATTTTTCTTTACGGCACTTCATTAAAATTCCATTCTATTACAATGTGCCATGGAAAATTTAATTTGATTATTGACTTTTCATTTCGAAACTAAAAAGGACATTAAGCATTGTGTACACAGGCATGATTGATAAATTTAGTTTTTTCTTGAATACTGGATACTATAATAATTTAACCATATGTTTATGATTTTAATACTTATAGTGAATAGATGCTATCAATATTTTTCACAGTTTGTTCTTTCTATGTTTCAATCAAGTCTTCTCATTCAATTGAATTTTGATTTTCTGACTCAAAGAGTCCCTTGAATATTTGAAATTACATTATAAACTGAAATGATAATAACATGATATTAAATGACAGGATGAAATGGGTAAAGTTGTATGGAATTATTTTAATTTTTTCACAACTTCTTGCAATAACTTCAAAATATAATTCATTGAGGAGATGCCAATATCATACTGTTAACGAAATCGTTTCCCCACTTATTATTCAGAAATAGAATCATATAATTCAAATATTACTTTATATATTTATATATCCAAATATTACTCTATACTCTATATATCTATATATATACTCTATATATGCATAATTTGTAAAACACTATTTGACTGATGTCATGGTATAAGACAATGATTCAATGATTTTCCATGATATACAGTTATATATATATAAATGAATTTTTCATCATTTTCCATGAGGAGAAAATTAGAATGGATATTTTATGCACTTACAAAGATTATTTATCCACGTGAATGAGAAACTACCTTTTCTGTAGTTTAGAAAGGATTAAAATCGAAAGAAGACTATTGTTTGAGTTGAAGATGTTGAGTTATCATTATTGATGTTCGTGGAAGAAACTTTAACTTATAACTTAATACAGGATAATGTAAAATTTGATTTTTATGCTTTAAAGCTTTTTATGCATTCTTTTTTTGTAAGCATTATTTTTTATTTTACTGTTATGGCTTTGGTGTATGATGGAATGGGTTGGTTTCCCCCACACAGACCCGTTCTTTACAGACCTGTCTGGATTAACTCTGCAATCTGGCGTCGGTGTTGGGCCTGGTGGTAGGCTCGTCAAGGATGAATATACAGTAGGTGGTGGAGGAAGTACTACTGGAAGTGTAGGATCTGGAATGGATGTTGATGGAGAAATGAATCAAACAATTCAACATCATCCTCCAGCTCAACCAACTCCAACAACTAATGGGCAACAACCACAACAAACATTCATACCAGGCTTAGCACCAACCAATCCAAGTGAGACTTTTTAAATTGACATATTCCTCCAAATATAACCGATACATGTTCTTATTTCTGTTTCGAAAATACCAAATATTGTAAAATTTTCCTGAAATTCGTGTTATTTGAAATGAAAATTCATACATATTTTAAAAATCTGATAAACCTTATGTGTATTATAAATTTTTTCAAATGCATGAACATATCCTTCATGTATGGTTTAATTTTGGTTTTAATTATTGTTAATGTTCACAATTTTACCTTCAAAACAAATATTGAACTCATAAAATTGTTTTTTTTCGCACTTTTAATTTTAGCTCTTTTTCATTATTTTTTTGTTTATTTTTTTTTTATGATTTTGCACAGCTAGTGGTGGTGAGGGTATGTTTGGCAGTGGTGGTGGAGGGAATAATGGTAACCCTCACACTAAACTGGAGGATAATAATTGCCCTAGGCAAACTTGGATTCCCACACCTCATCACTCTACAACTCGTAACATACATCATTGTATGTATTTATAATGAAAGCTTTTTATTATCGCAAAAAGCAGGGTATTTAAATCATTCAGTTAATCGATTTTCAGTTGGAGTTTCTTTTTAATTAGCTTTCATTACTATTTATTGCACTTATAAAAATGTATTTCATATCCATTTATCCAGTCGTTTTAAATATCAATAATTAAAAATTTCAAGTTGAATCATTTGTGATGATTTTAATATTTTTAATTTTACAGCGGTAGTACATCCAATGAGTCATAGTATAAGTAGTCAAGCGCAAACATTAAATCCTCCTAGCAGCAGTGGAAGTTCTCAAATTCTTAGTCCCACTCAAGGACAATCAACAGACTCATTCTATGGAACAACTACTCCTCCTCAAGATCTCAATCAACCGTCTCCAAGTGTGGATGCGTTAACTGCATCTCTTGGTAAATTCAATAGCATTTATTTATGTACTTTAACTTGAATTTGATTTCAATTAACAATCTGTCCATTGCGATTGATTATATTTTGAATATTTTGTTTACAATCTGTCATACCCTATTTGTTTTTCTTATGTTAGGAGAAAGTCAAAGTTCTCCAGTATCGCCTGTTCACCTTCATCATCCAAATGGATTCGCCGTAGCTACTGCCGCGAATCCTTATAACACAGGGGCACCTCAGTGGAAAGGTGCTAATACACTTACTTATACACAAAGTATGCAACCTCCGGACCACAGACAACACCTTCATGCTTCATCTTATTGTGAGTACTTTTTATAAACTTTTTTAAACCTTTCCAAGTTGAGTATTTCTATCAAAAAAGGTTATCAATGACACAATTGCTATTATTTGCAAATTAGGGGGTGGTCATGGAAGTGATGTAGGTGGAAGCATTGGTGGATTATTATCTACGCAACCAGCGCCTGAATATTGGTGTTCTGTTGGGTACTTTGAATTAGATACTCAAGTGGGTGAAACTTTCAAAGTTAGTAGTGGATGCCCAACTGTCACCGTTGATGGGTACGTAGATCCCAGTGGTGGAAACAGATTTTGTTTAGGAGCTTTGAGTAATGTACATAGAACGGAAAAGAGTGAAAAGGCACGACTTCATATAGGTAAGTGTATTTTGTATTGTATTGAAATTGTGGAAAATAAAATGCATTTGTCAAACAAATGAAATTCCTTGCAGGGAAAGGTGTTGTATTAGATTTAAGAGGAGAAGGAGATGTATGGTTGAGATGTCTGAGCGAACACAGTGTTTTTGTTCAATCATATTATTTAGATAGAGAAGCTGGTCGAGCACCTGGCGATGCTGTACACAAGATCTATCCATCAGCCTATATTAAAGTTTTTGACCTACGTCAATGTTATAAACAAATGAGAGGACAAGCTGCCACTGCACAAGCAGCAGCTGCTGCTCAAGCAGCTGCTGTCGCTGGTCACCTAACACACGGTGCACCAATTACTAAAAGTTCGTATCAATTTGTTTGTATCATATCTTCAAAGTTATATCTTTCAAGATTTACGACGAAAAGTAATTTTTATCAATAGGTCTTAGCGCAGCTGCAGGTATTGGCGTAGATGATCTTCGGCGACTTTGCATTTTACGTCTGAGTTTTGTCAAAGGTTGGGGACCTGATTACCCCAGGCAAAGTATAAAAGAAACTCCCTGCTGGATTGAGGTATCACTTTTTATATATATTTCGATATCGAAACGCTCTGAGACATGTAATGACTGATTCGAAGTAATCGTTGTTAACAGGTACATTTACATAGAGCTTTACAACTTTTGGATGAAGTTTTACACACAATGCCAATAGATGGACCACGGGCTATTGAATAAATACATAAATGAAGAAAAAGAAAGAGCAACTCACATGTGTGTGCATCTTGTATATTACAAAACGCTAATATCATATTAAGATAAAAGTTTTAGAATATTAGAATTTGAAAACACGCTGATAATTTAAACCGTAAAGCTATGTCGAGGGGAAAAAGAGTTACGTGAAGATTAATTGTCAAGAACACAAATTAGAACAATTTATATCTGTCAATAGTACATTGTGTACCAAGGGAGTAAAGAGGGTCTTTCAACGACGAGCGTGATGTTTCCAATACGAGTAGTAGGCGCGCGAGCCGAAGACGAGTGATGAAAATATCGCGCGAGGCGTTAAAGGCTCTATCTCCGTGGTGCACACAGTACTTTATGTAACAAAGTAGGATTTGTAAGTGTTTTGTACACTGTAAAAAATAGAATTGTACTTCTACTACATTCAGCGTAGGTAATAAAATTACCTACGTTCAGCGTAGGACATTCGTAAAAAAAAATGGTGAATTCCCTATGTTCAGAGTTGTACTATATCTATCTGTGGTTGGACCTTTGCCTCAAGATTTGTGATTTTACCACTGCCTGTGATTGTTCATGTTCAGCGTAGGTAACTTTATTACCTACGTTGCACGTGACAGTTTTACAACTGCCATGTAACATTTCTATGCTAAGCGTGGGATAAATACAATTTGTAAAGGCTTATGTACAAATGTTGTACAAGTTTTCACCACAAAACACAATTTTACTGTTTTGAAAATGTAGTTCTGCTACGCTTAGCGTAGGAATATTACAAAAATTTACCTCTGCAATAATACAATCAGAGTTTGTAAAGTTCATTTCATTTTTCACAGTGTATGTAAGAACAACTTCCAAGCGCGAGGGACTTTTAACTCCTAGCAGTGATGCCAGATTCGGCCAACCGACTCGGTTTACCCTCTCCATTACACCCATCTGTATAGAACTTTCACACACACAATGAAACCACCGACAAAAGGAATTTGATTGTGTAGAGCGTGATGGAGGGGGTACACCGAGTCGGTCGGCCAAATCTGGCATCACTGACTCCTAGTACCATAATGAGTACATTTGTTTACAGTGCGGCATCCCCACTACTGATTTTCCCCCAGTCGCCAAAAACACCATTTTCATGCGTTGAGACGCGCATGAAAACGCGCAAATCGTACTGCGTTACATAAACGTAATATATTATGTGAGACCAGTGATGCCAGATTCAAGACCGAGACCATTTTTACCCACCCCATTGACCGCTTCCCTTTTCTCCCACCATGCAGATGAAGTCAGGCGAGCAAGAGAGAGTGATAGTTACTCTTTCTCTCTCGCTCACCCGACTCAATCCGCATGGTGGGAGAAAGTGGAAGCGGTCGATGAAGAGGGTAAAATAGTCTTGAATCTGGCATCCAGGGGGCATAAACTCGGATAAACAATTTTTAGACTGGTTTCAGCGCTGCCGTACGGAAGGGCACCTGAAGTAATTTTACATGGATACGCTAACACAAGTCATCAACAAATCATCATAATTTTCGAATCAGTATTAGTGTATTCATGTGAAATTATTTCCAGTGCTCTTCCGTACGGTGGCGCTGAAATCCGTCTAAAAATTTTTCATTTGAGTTGATGCTCCCTGCTGGCAGTGATGCCAGGAAAAACGGTGCGGACCGAAAAATCAGCCCCTCCATTGTTCACACAATGACACGTTCGTATACATGTGACTCACATGTATACGAAAGTTTCATCGTGTGCATGGTAGAGGGGCTGATTTTTCGGTCCGCACCGTCTTTCCTGGCATCACTGCCTGCTGACATCACTGTAGTGAGACAACCATAATGTGCCACGGCCTTGCATTGATAATGTACAAAAAGAAAAAACCAAGAAATCTTATTTTTGTTTGTGAAGTAAATTATTTTTTGACTAAAACCAATAGATAATGAATATCCATCAAAAAAAAAATAAACGTAGAGCAAGATATTAATATTTTACTAGGTGACCAGCTAAAATTTCTGATCATAGCTCTGATGAAAAAGTTTCTTCAACTTTTTATATTTTTGTACTTTTGACTCACAATTTCGAAAGAAAACGCACAGATTTTGGTTTTGAGTTCTAAAACATATTAATACAAATGTCATGAACAAAAAAAGAGCTCGATTTATCAGTATAATATTTGATCTTTATTGGCCTTAAATATGAAAGCATAAAAATAACCTTACAAATACTGATTTCTGGTGTTTCAAAGGGTCGCTGATAGTTCAGCAATGCCGGTAATCATCATTCAATGATCCTTTTTAACACCTTCAATCGTCTTTACTGGGAATAGAAATTTTTTTTTATAGGATAAGCATTACAGTTCTCCACGTGGCAGAGGTTGTGAGCAATGAGAAATCCACGTAAATAGTTCTGCAACAATCTTTCATGAAGTTTAGTCACGTACAGAATTATGTAGCTAATATAATTGTAAAATATTATCACACATATTAAACGTATCGATTATAACGAAATCACTTGAACGAAATATATTATTATAGCACTTTTATGTGTGAATGGGCTCATGTGTGTGTATGTGTAAATATGAGTATGAATGTTTTTCAAAAAAACTTGTACTTGAATTCAGAAGAAGTCAAATTGTTTTATGAATTTCAGCACATGTGTATAACAATTAGGAAATAGCACGATGTTACCTTGAAACATTATAGTAATGTAACTCCAACATTCGCGGACATTTAATATTATAGGGACGTTTCGGTAACATAAAAATGTTTATGAATATCCCTTTGGTACTAATGCAATATTTTATCGTGACATGTGCTATGTGGACTAAATTCAACTTGTTTTCACAATCTTCTTTATGCTTATAATTATTTAACATGTCGTGAAAATATAGAATGATTAGTATTTTAATGAACTATAGTTCATGTTTTTTCAAATAATATGCCCCATTCCTCATAGATATTCGAAATACATTAATACTTGAGAATTATTTTGAGTATGCTGTCAGTTTTTATTATTATTTCTAATACCGTTTATTGTTTATTGAATATATATTTAATTATGTTTTCTTTTGTATATTCCTTTTTATATGTTGAAACAAAATAACAGTTATATGATTTCCACTTCTTCTTAATCTGTTTTTACTGTTTTTGAGGGGAAACAGGTATTACAAACCCCGAAGAGAACATGAAGCTTCAGCGAACGTTCATATTAGATCTGTATAGATCGGATCGAAGGTTCATGAAAGCTAACTTTTGGATTCACAAACGTTTGTCAAAGGTACTACGAACGTTGAAATGTCCACCTCAAAATACTTTCAGGAAACATCAATGGAACGTTCATTGAAGGTTCATCGAAGGTTTGAGGAAGCTTCACAAAAATATCTATATTTTGATTAATTTATAATAATTTGTGTTCATTAATGAGTTTATTAATGAGTTTATTTTTCATATAAATTGATCAAAATTAATATAAGTATAGATATTGTTGCGGAGCTTCGTCAAACCTTCAATGAACCTTCAGTGAACGTTTCATCTATGTTTCCTGGACGTATTTCGAGGCGGACATTTCAACGTCCGTTGAACCTTTGTCAAACGTTTGTGAATATAAAAGTTAGCTCTAATGAACCTTCGGCCCGATCTATACACATCTGATCTGAACGTTCGCTGAAGCTTCATGTTCTCTTCGGGTTTTGCCTGGGTTATCAACCGTATCGAACTTTTTTGGAGGGTTGAGTCATTTGGAGGATCAATGGGAGGCCCAAAAAGATGCCCGTTCATAATCAGAACGAAATTTTTCGATGGATGATCTCTCAATGAAAAACTGATATGAATCGATGTCACATCGATGCTGTTTCGATGTGAAATCGATGTTCCGGGAATTTGAAATATATCATGCCCATAATTCTACAAAGCGTCTTATCACTCGTGTATCCCGAAGAGAACATGAAGCTTCAGCGAACGTTCAGATCAGATGTGCATAGATCGGGCCGAAGGTTCATTAGAGCTAACTTTTAGATTCACAAACGTTTGACAAAGGTTCTACGGACGTTGAAATGTACGCCTCGAAATACGTTCAGAAAACATAGATGGAACGTTCGCTGAAGGTTCATCGAAGGTTTGACGAAGCTTCACAAAAATATCTATACTTATATTAATTTTGATCAATTTATATGAAAAATAAATGAATTAATGAACATAAAACATTATAAGTTAATCTAAGTATAGATATTTTTGTGAAGCTTCGTCAAATCTTCGATGAACCTTCAGCGAACGTTCCATCTATTTTTCCTGAACGTATTTCGAGGCGGACATTTCAACGTCCGTAGAACCTTTGTCAAACGTTTCTGAATCTAAAAGTTAGCTTTCATGAACCTTTGATCTGATCTACAGGGTGATTCAAAATTCCCGCACTCTTCTTTGGGAGTAGATTCCTGATGAAATTCTGAAACGATTTGTCCTTTTGCACAATGCTCTCCGACGCATAATTTCCGAGATATAATTAATTAAAGTTGACTAATTATGAGGTGGATGCATCGGTCATTCAGGAGCGTCATAACAGAACAAGAGAGGAAGGTGCTTGCAGAGGGCGCTCATACGATCAGCTGATCGGTATAATCGATACGATTTACCAACATACAAATTGGTAAATTTTCTATGTAGAACGATTGAATTCGTCAACACTGTGGAAAAATTGATTATTGTCATGAATTCTCATCACGATATGCTGTAGGTGAAAGTTGTCATTTCAGTAATGATTTTTATTACGCAGACGAATGTAAAATAGTGTTATTTCGTAGGGATAGGGATTCAAGTGGGAGAAAGAAGTATAACTACTCGTCTTCAATCAGAATTTTCATGTAAAGAAGAAAACATGAGAATTTCCATTCATCCGATACCCAATTTGAACGCTTTGATTAGTAAGTTTAACACAAGAGATTGGATTCCGAATCCGGTATTCTGATTGGTCGAGAATCAATGTATGTTAGATCAATCCTCGGCCGTTTCGAATGATTCTTCTGAAAAATGTGTTTTCGACTTATCCCAACCACAACATTGAACAATGATGAATTTATTCGAATTCACCCTTTTTACATCATTCGATGATTATAAAGGGTTTATCGAACGTTAATAACTTACTTCAACTTGCAGAATCCATCAATTTTGACGAAAATACAAGGTGTGACATCGTATACGACCCAATCATTGCACTTGATTGACATTGTAATCACATACGGTTTGTTTAGCTTAAATCAACCATTCGTGATACGAATCAACCAATCAGGTGACAGCTCGAAACAGTTTCATTCAAAGCACATATGACTTCAAAGGGCATATTGTTATTCCAAATGGAAAAAGAATTGTCTTTGAAGATTAACCAAATCCGTCCTTTTTAGGACGAATACATTTTCTAAACGTAGAAACGCGCTCGAACTTGCACACAATTTGAATTAGATTTTGATTTAAACATGAATGATCTTGAGTGATCTCAAGTAAGTTATTAACGTTCGATAAACCCTTTATAATCATCGAATGATGTAAAAAAGGTGAATTCGAATAAATTCATCATTGTTCAATGTTGTGGTCGGGATAAGTCGAAAACACATTCTTCAGAAGAATCATTTGAAACGGCCGAGGATTGATCTAACATACATTGATTCTCGACCAATCAGAATACAGGATTCGGAATCCAATCTCTTGTGTTAAACTTACTAATCAAAGCGTTCAAATTGGGTATCGGATGAATGAAAATTCTCATGTTTTTTTCTTTACATGAAAATTCTGATTGAAAACGAGTAGTTATACTTTTTTCTCACACTTGAATCCCTATCCCTACGAAATAACACTATTTTACATTTGTCTGCGTGATAAAAATAATTACTGAAATTACAACTTTCACCTACAGCATATTGTGATAAGAATTCATGACAATAATCAATTTATCCACAGTGTCAACGAATTCAATCGTTCTACATAGAAAATTTACCAATTTGTATGTTGGTAAATCGTATCGATTATACCGATCAGCTGATCGTATGAGCGCCCTCTGCAAGCACCTTCCTCTCTTGTTCTGTTATGACGCTCCTGAATAACCGATGGATCTACCTCATAATTAGTCAACTTTAATTAATTATATCTCGGAAATTATGTGTCGGAGAGCATTGTGCGAAAGGAGAAATCGTTTTAGAATTTCATCAGGAATCTACTCCCAAAAAAGAGTGCGGGAATTTTGAATCACCCTGTATACAGATCTGATCTGAACGTTCGCTGAAGTTTCATGTTCTCTTCGGGAATTAAGATCCAATATCGAAATGATATCGAATTGACATCCAGTCGAGATCATTTGTTATTTTCCCTTACAGCGGGTGAAAAACCATACACTGTATCTATCCAACAGTGTTTTTGGAGGTGCAATACTCAAAAAACGTCCCGCTCAAGCGGTGTTCATTTGTCATTTCAGAAGATTCTGAATCGATTGATATATATCCCACGGTGACAAATTTTTGAAATTTTTTCATGAGTTTGCTCCAGCACTTGGCAAAATTTGGAGGTGCGCTTTTAAAAAAACGTTCCTCTCAAATTCTATTCATTTTTCATTTCAGGAAATTCTGAATCGATATTTCTATAAATACACCTTTAAAGCTGCTAACCCTTGAATCTATTGTTCAATTTCAAACATTCTTCCCTATCTCATTCATTGGTCCCATCAGGATGATGCATCATCCTGAAACGCTATTTTTGAAATACATTGAAACCCCGCCAATTTTGTGACAACTCTCAACGATTCTGATTGAATTCGCCATTTCCAGACGGAACCAATCAATCCTAATATCAAAAGTCAGCCAAACTGATATAGAAACTCAATCTAGCAGCAATCGGCAAGTTCACCGCGTTAAAAAAACAACTGGTCGAGTTCAATAAAATATTTATTGTTGATAAATATAACGATTCGACATATCACAGTATATCTACTTATACTAGGAAAAATGAATGATGACAGACCAGTAAGTATTCTTTTCGTATCGCAAGCGTCACATTTTTCAGACGAACCTTTCAATGAAGTCTACAAAAAATAACCTCAAATAACTTCCATGAAAATGATATATCTTCAAAATTTCGTGTATTCATTTCTACGGCAATTGATGAAATAATTTCTCAGTTCTTCTCATTGTAGAACATATTTGCGATGAGCTTTGTCATAACCAAAAAAATTACAGAAGATTGAAGATTGAGGTTAAGTTGCATTTTTCGGTTTTTTTGATACCCTCAATTTTTTTTCTTCTGTCTTTGATTACAAATTATACGTTCGATTCAAAATTTGTACCATAAAATAACTCTTAGCTTATTAGAGTCAACTGTATGCAACAGGTTTGACCCGATAGGAACATGGTTTCATAAATCAAAAGTTCAGTGAGCTTCTTTACTCTTATGATTGGCATGAATTCTTGCCACAGAAAAACTCATCATTTAAAACTCCCAATAATAAACATTTGTATAAGTATCCGTACATGTTAGGATACTCACTACAATATCAAGTCATGAGGCAATTTCCATATTGGTTCAGGTTTTATACATGTTTCTCAGCATTGCAAGATAGATCTACAGCAATTCGAATGTCATATTACTGAATATTTTAAATCCATATATACATGTAATTATGAAATGAATTACTTTGCAGTAACAAAATTTCCTGTCATGAGATGCTCATCACTTGTGAAGGTTTATAAGACATTCAGAATGTACAAATGTTACTAGAATATATTCCTAATAGAACACGAAGGTCCGAATGTTTAGTACAGGCGCATTGAACGTCCGGATATTTGATGGTCCATTGAACATTCCTTGAACGTGAAGGAACATACAATGAACCTAAATTTCACCTAAGAAGTTTATGTTCTCTTGGAGATTAGAATGATTCATGAGCTTCGTTCGTTCTAAGGTGTTCTAAGTTGCCCCAACTTGCACCAAACCAATCAATTCATGTTTATAACTAGAAGAGCCAATCACAAATATCTGGAGCACGTTGGAGCAACTTAGAACACCCTTGAACGAACGAAGCTATGAGTTCCTATAATTGGTAGCTGCTTATTGGTGTTTAATCGAATTTGATATTTACCAACTTTCA
The DNA here is from genome assembly GCA_018340375.1 of Gonatopus flavifemur. Classification (NCBI taxonomy): domain Eukaryota; kingdom Metazoa; phylum Arthropoda; class Insecta; order Hymenoptera; family Dryinidae; genus Gonatopus; species Gonatopus flavifemur. The sequence goes on from JAFFJZ010000014.1 coordinate 2,846,594, forward strand.
GTATATATTTGTGTATTGTACTACCGAGAACTCACTATACGATATAATTTTGTTTCTCTTCCACATTTATATTCAACCATTTGTCACAAAAAACTTGGGCAAAGATGAAACTCGTCTTTTATAGCAAGAGTGTACTGTACACGTAGAAAAACACGTTCCAAAAAGTCCCATAATTTACTGAGGATCAGCACTAGTTTATAACGGATCTAATTATTGACCTGAATATAGCGTCAAAAATATCCTAATTTCTTATAGAACTACATTCCAGCAAATACACAAAATTCTTTGTAACATGCATATTGCATGTAACTCACATACAATAGGTGATTTCTTACTCGCGGATGTAACTGGTTACATCCATGAGTAGGAAGTAACTTATTAGTGATGGGACTCGAGTGGTTGTTCACTCGAGTGACTCGAGTAATATGGTTTCGAGTTGGACTCGAGTCAAATTCTTCAATGCCGAGTTCACTCGTTACTCGAGTCCAAAAATTCACTCGAATTCAAAAACTTACTCGAGTCCAAAAACTCATTCGAGTCGCATGGTACCCACACAGTACGGAATATTTCATATATCTATAAAATATCTATACGATATTATTCATGTGTATATTATATGTATAAAATATTAGAATATGAAAATACAGGGCGTCCCATTTGAAACAGGACAGCTGAATAACTCTTCAGGGAATAGAGGGGGAAAAAAATTGTTCAGATAAAAGTTGTAGGGTTCGAAGGGGGCCATAAGATGGTGACCTTGAATTTGACCTTGAGGTCAATTTTGAGCATAATTGATGGTCAAAGTATGTTTTTTCGAATGGAAAACCCTACGTTCGACCTCAGAAATGGAAAGAGCGGAAAATTTTACGTCCGAATATGTTAACATATCAGGTCATTTAGAGGTCATTTGAAGGTCAAAAATCCATTTTCTATGGATTTTCACGGAAAAGCCTCAAACGAGTTGTTTCTCTGATCAAAGTTATTAAAGTTAAAGTGAAACCCCACGTTTCGACCTTGAATTGAAAGTCAACAGAACTAACCTTCAGAGTTTATTCTTCATATCAGTACGAAAATGATCATTAGGAAGTTTTCATCGTTTACGGTGTAAGTGCGGGTTCAAAATGGTTTATTCACCTAACGAATGTGTTGATATTTTAATGATCTTGGGTGAGTGTCGCGGAGTGTATCAAAGAGCGTCACGATTGTACAGAGAGCGGTTTGGAGATCGGCAGCATCATCCTTCTCCAGAAGTCATTCGCCAAGTTGAAAGAAATTGTCGACAAGGAAGGATTGGTCAACGCCGAAACAATCAAGGTTTCAACTTTAACGACCCTCGATGCGTTGCTGTTTTAGCAATAATACACATGAATCCTCATGTTAGTTTACGTGATATTGAACGCGATTTGGGTATTCCACGCAGTACGGCACACAGAATTCTACAAGCTGCTCAATATCATCTGTACCACATCATACTGACCCAAGAATTATCTCAACAAGATATGCAGAATCGGGTTAACTTTTGCCATTGGGCTTTACAGAGGTTGAACGAAGCGCCCGATTTCTTTCGATATGTTCTTTTCAGTGATGAATTAACGTTTCAAAGTACTGGCTTGTTAAATCGTCACAATAGCCACCATTGGTCAGCGGAAAACCCGCACTGGACTCAACAAGTTGATCATCAGCATCGGTGGAGTATAAATGTTTGGTGTGGAATTCTAGACAATCAAGTTATTGGGCCGTATTTTTTTGATGGAACTGTTAACGGTCCTAATCATCTACAGTTTTTACAGAATGAATTACCAGCTCTCATGGAAGATGTGACATTAGCAACTAGGCAGAGGATGTGGTATCAGCAAGACGGTGCACCACCACACTTTGCTCGATGTGTGAGGGATTATCTAAATATCCTTTTCCCCAATCGTTGGATTGGTCGAGGTGGATTTGTACTCTGGCCGGCAAGATCTCCTGATCTCACCCCTCTAGATTTCTATTTGTGGGGTTACGTAAAAAATGTCGTTTATACCAACCGACCAACAACACCTGTGGATCTACAACAACGCATCAGATACGCAATTGCGAATATTCGTGCAGAAGTTTTTCAGTCTGTTCTTGGAAACTTTCGACGCCGGCTGGAGTTATGTATTGAAGTAAATGGGGGTCAATTCGAACATCTCCTGCAATAAGTGTGTCTTACCCGTCAACGGATTTGTGCCATCTGTAGTTATAAAACGACGAACTGGAAAAATAAATAATTTTTTAATTATTGTTCCAAATTTGGCATTCATTATCGTTCTCAAGGTCGAATTCAAGGTCGAAACGTGGGGTTTCACTTTAACTTTGATAACTTTGGTCAGAGAAACAACTCGTTTGAGGCTTTCCCGTGAAAATCCATAGAAAATGGTTTTTTGACCTTCAAATGACCTCTAAATGACCTGGTATGTTGACATATTCGGACGTAAAATTTTCCGCTCTTTCCATTTCTGAGGTCGAACGTAGGGTTTTCCATTTGAAAAAACATACTTTGACCATCAATTATGCTCAAAATTGACCTCAAGGTCAAATTCAAGGTCACCATCTTATGGCCCCCTTCGAACCCTACAACTTTTATCTGAACAATTTTTTCCCCCTCCATTCCCTGAAGAGTTATTCAGCTGTCCTGTTTCAAATGGGACGCCCTGTATATAACAAAAAAAGAAATGCACCCAATCTTAGATCATATACTATTGGAGCGATCAAAGGCTACGAAGAAGTGTGGTTAGGTTGATACCCCAAGAGAACACAGACCTCTTAGGTGAAATTCAGGTCCATTGTACGTACTTTCACGCTCATGGAACGTCCACTGGACCATCAAACGTCCAGCCGTTCAATTCACCCCACTCAATTCTGAAATGACGTGATTCGATTTGATTCAATTACATTATTTATTTCATTATTTAATTCAATTATATAAGAATATTACTATTTGAGAGATGAACATTTATTTTGAGTTGAAATTGTTGTGTCGTATTACAGTGCAACCTGTGAATAAGGCCGGACATGGGGCTGTAGGGGAAGGTTTTTCTTGGAATCGCGTTACCCCCACCAGCGGCCCGCGCTCGACGGAGTACAAATGAAGTTGCTACCTATGAATAAGGCCACTTTGCGTCCTAATGATCATATCGATACATACCTTTCGATACACATCGGATTTATGAACAATAGTTTTTGGTTATCTTTTGGAATTTTTCTTACCAAAGAAGCTTTCCCGTAATCTTGGAAAGATGGTGAGTATGTCCTGAGCAGTTTGCATCAAAATGTAGAAAAAAACGTTGATTTGTTTGTGTATCCATCTCATCTCAGACTAATATTGCACCATTTCTTAGAATGAAAAAAAACAGCGTTTACACCAAGAGAAGAATTTGCGTGCATAAATGACATATTGAAAATTAGTCTAAGCATGATATAAGCTATAAATAATGATCATAAACAGCAAACCAAAATTGAATTCACGAACATTGATTTATAAAAAGTTCATACTAACTTCAGATTGATGATTCATTATATATCAACAAATTTTTCTCACAAATCAATAATAACAATTCTCAATGATGGTTCTAAAATTGTAGAAATATAAATAATTTTCCAAAAATATATAGATCAGTCAACAAATTAATTCGTATTTATGTGAATAAACCTGATGAATTCTTGTGATTGAATTTGTATATTTTATTCGATTGATTACGATGAATATTGATATCTCATTTGCTTCAACCCTCTATAACACAATAATGATTTTGGAGTTCAGTGCAATATAAATATGTATTGTAACCATCCTGATAGGATACATATATATATATACATACAGGTTGGTTGAAAAGTTCCTGCGCTCACCAAGAGATAGCACTGCTAGCTCAAAACTTTTTTTTTCTCAAGTTGGTATATCTGTCCTGAGAACACATGAAAAGTTACAAGTCATTCTGTCAATTCATTCTTTGTTTACAAGCCATTTGAAGTTGACGTGTCATTGATTTTTCTTAATATGGAAAAAATTGAATATCGTGCAGTCATTAGATTCTTTGTTTTGAAGGGTTTCAAAGCAAAGGAAATTTATGAACAATTCTTAGAAGTGTATAAGGAGTCCTCACCTTCAAAACGCACCGTTGAATTTTGGGCTGGTGAATTTAAACGTGGTCGTACTAGCCTTGAAGACGATCCACGCGAAGGACGACCAAAAACTGCAACCACAGCAGAAATCATTGAGCATGTACATAATATGGTTAGTGAAGATCCAAGTTTTTCAAGATCTCAGACGAACGAGTACTCCATATTTTACATGAAGAATTACGTATGAAAAAACTGTTTGGAAAGTTAGTGCCGCACACGTTAACAATTCAACAAAAACTGGATCGAAAACAAATTTCTCAGCGTAATTTGGAGCGTTTTAAGCAGAATAAAACCGACTTCTTGCGTCGTTTTATAACTATGGATGAGACTTGGATCTACCACCATGATCCTAAATTGAAACAAGAACGTTTACAGTGGACTGAAGCTGGTTGTTCAGCTCCAAAGCAGGTGAAGTCACAACGATCAGCAAAGAAGGTTATGGCATCAGTTTTTTGGGATGTAAAAGGAATTTTGTTCATTGATTATCTTCAGAAAGGTAAAGCAATCAACTCCGAATATTACTGCAGCCTTTTGGATCAGCTGGATGAAAAAATTCGTGAGAAAAGACCTGGTTTAAAGAAGAAAAAATCATTCTTCATCAAGATAATGCACCTGCTCACAAAAGACTTTTGACGATGGCTAAATTCAAAGAACTCAAGTACGAATTGCTTGAACATCCACCGTATTCACCAGATTTGGCTCCTAGCGACTACTATCTCTTCAGAAATCTCAAACAATTCCTTCGTGGAAAGCATTTTTCGTCGAATGAAGAGGCCATAGCAGCCGTGGACGGTTATTTTGCAGAGCTTCCGGAAAACCATTATAAGGATGGGATAAAATTATTGGAAGATCATTGGAACAAGTGTATTGAGCTTCTAAGAGATTATATCAAATAAAAAAATATATTTCGTAACAAAAACAGTATTCTTTCATTTCGAGCGCAGAAACTTTTCAACCAACCTGTATATGGATTCATCATGAACTTTTTCTCAACCGATGTGACTTGTGGGTTAGGTATGAATGTGCTCAAATGTGCAAGACATGACAATTTTTGATCGACAGCTTTGAAATAGTTCCAGTCCCAGACAGCACACGAGAATCTCAAATGAATTTTGAAAAAAGAACTCTTTCAGAATACAAAGTGTTCTTAAAGAGTTTCAAACGCATTCGATTCGTCAGACATTTGTGAGTTCCGTTAGAATTCTGAAAGAAGTCTCATAAAATTTTGAGAGAACTCGCAAATGTCTGATGAACCGAATTCGTTTGAAACTCTTTAAGAACACTTTGGATTCTAAAAGAATTCTTCGAGAGTTCTTTTTTCACAATTCATTTGGGATTCTCGTGTGCTGTCTGGGTTCTTTATGTATGTATGTATGATGTATGTATGTGTGTATGTGTGTATGTATACACATACGTACATACATACATACATACATACATACAGAATGAAACTATTTCAAAGCTGTCGATCAAAAATTGTCATATCCTGCACATTTAAGCACATTCATAGTTAACCCACACGTCACATCGGTTGAGAAGAGGTTCATGATGAATCCATTGAAAAATTATGAGAATTCAAAATGAATGCATTAAGAACTCTTCCTGAACTGTTGTGCTGTGTGGGGAGGAAGTTAAAGTACAATATTTATTTGTTGATTTTTAATGAAATTTTTGTGTAGAATGAAATGAAAGAACCTGCAATCAGAGGAAAAAAACGCCTTCATAAGTGTAGTGAATCCCAAGTTACACCACTGGAAATACAAGCTGTCCATCATTGTATTGATCAAGATGCAGGAGGCGCATCAAAAAAAACACGTCAGCGATTTTCCTTTCAAGAGAAGAAGAATATCTTGGAAGAATATGAATTTCAGTCACCCGAATCGGTTTGTGAAAAATATAAAATTGATCAGCGCACATTAAGAAAATGGAGGGAGAAAAAACAGTTGATCTTTGATTCTGCGAGAAACTTGAACTCTGGGAGTAAAAACAGAATCGTAGCTGATACGAAAGAATTGGATGATGCTCTGTACTTGTGGATGTTGGATTCTCTAGCACAGGGAATTCCCATCACAGGACCGATCATCCAAAGAAAAGCTTCAAGTTTGAATAAAGAATTGGGGGGTATTTCTGACTTCAAAGCTAGCAATGGATGGCTCCAAGGCTGGAAAAAAAGAAAAAACGTGAGATGTTTAAGGATCACAGGTGAAGATATATTCACCCATACAGCACGTATGGCAAAAATAATATGTAAGGAATATGGAATCATGTGGATAGCACTTTTGCGGAAATTCGCATATTCTTCCTACGGTTCTAGTATATGTGGGAGTATTCATGAATATGCCATACAGATAGACACCAAATTCTCTCGCCATATGTGCTGTACGGTGTTGGATTTAATTATTGTATACATGTTTTTCATTTTTTCTCTTTCAAATTTCTGAAATTAATAGAAGATCATAGTCGAATGAGATAGTACAATATCTCACATATATAACAGCTTTTTGAATATTATGTATGTGTGCATTTTTGAGGAGCTCTTTTAAAGGTCAAAAGTTCGAAAAGAGTTCGTTGAAAATTCTCTCGAGCTTCTCGATACCTATAGACTGATGAAAGAGGCTGAATCACCCCAGCAAATTTGAAGCGGATTCATCCATTTATACCGTGAAAACCCCGCACTTCTATGACAGAAGTGCGAATACGGGAATGATTCGATATTTACGTGATATAACTACAATCCTAATGCGGTACAAATCTGGTATTTTATATTGTTCGAATTTGAATCATTCACCAAAAAGAACTTATGTAAATTGTTACACAGACAGCACAGAAAGTCCTCTGCACGTTTAAGAAACGTACTCTTGGTTCTGCGCGTTTTGGTGCCCATGGAGTAGGTTTTTCAAACGTTTACAGTACTTTCTCTTTCTCTTTTTATGTCCCTGATTACGTTCTAAGCATGTTCTTGGATGGATTCTGTAACAGTGATGTCCATGAGACAACATATTTCCCCATCATCAGGTCATATTTCGTTTCAATAAATGATGCAAATTTCAGAGATTTGATATTTTTACGGTGGAATCTGTTATATGTATAATACAGTAGCTTCATATCCAATGGGGCAATTTGGTCTCTCTTTGGCTTCAACCTTTCTTCGAAGGTGATGAATAATTTGAATGATAAATATTCCAAGTAGGACTCTATAAATTCAGGACCGATGAAGTTTCATATGTTAAATTTGAACAAAATCACCGAAACTCAAAACAATTCACAGGCGAAAAATTAAACGCTGATCAGGAAGCAGCAACGGAATGGAAAGGAGAATTTGAAAAAATCATATCAACTAAACAACTGTCCAGAGCGCGAATTTTCAACATGGACGAAACTGGCTTGATGTTTAGAATGGTACCTAATAAAACCTTAGCACCTAGAGAAATCAAACAAGTCTCCGGCACGAAAAAACAAATAGAAAGAATCACAATCGCGGCTTGTTGCAATGCTGATGGGTCCTTCAAAATGCCTCTCACTGCTATCGGGAAAGCTGCGAATCCACGTTCATTGAAAAATTTTAATAAACAACGTTTGCCTGTTTGGTATCGTCATCAAAAAAACTCTTGGATGGAGGTAGATATTTTTGAAGAATGGTTTGCTCAAGAATTCGTGCCCAAAGTAAAGGAGTTTCTGAAATCGAAAAATCTCTCTCAAACTGCAGTCTTGTTAGTGGATAACTGTCGAGCGCATAAGTACTTAAAAATTGATGACATTGAGGTGGCTTTCTTGCCACCAAATGTAACTTCGTTGATCCAACCTTTGGACCAGGGAATTTCGCAAGATCTAAAATTGAATTATCAAGGTTTGTTGGTTGAATCAAGTCTCGAGGCTCAGGAAAAGAAAATTTCAATCCTTGAGCATTTAAAAAACGTGACCGTGAAAGAAGCTATTTTTTGGGCAGCTGAATCCTGGGAGAAAGTTAATCAATGGACAATATACAGGTGCTGGAATAAAATATGGCCACATACAACGCGAGATGTGAGTACATGATCCGACGATGACTCAGCTTTTACTATTTTGGATTCATCAGTAGGAGTCGAATGCGCAGAGGATTTATTGGGCCCCAATCATAAACTCAAAAATCTGTTGAAATCTGTTCAAAATATTAACGGATATGACAAAGTAGATGAAGGAACTTTATTAGAATGGTTGAAGAAACCTATAGCAGGTAAATTTTTTTGAACTCCGCATTTTCTGGAGGATGCTCTCTAAATCTGAAAAAGTGAGAATTTGGCTCGAACGAAAAGATAGGTTCCCTTCTTTCCATTCGAGTGGAATTCTCACTTGCCCGTACTTAGAGAGTATAATTGAATCCCAATTTTGGTTTATTTATTTACAGCACAGGAATTAGAGATGTGGTCGTACGAAGAAATTATTGATCAAGCGAAAGGATCCCCAGATACAACTAGCCCAGAAAATTCAATGGTCTTGGATGATGAAATGGACAGTTTTTGCCAAAATTTAGATATGAACTTCCTGTCTGATGCATTTAACCCTCAACCACGCACCTGGGTCCTTTGGACCCGAGCAATTTTTTCTTTTACTTCTCATTCTGTTGCAATGCACAGGCAAGGGCTGCTATTGTAATGTAAGCAACTTCGAACCTTCCTGCTTTGAATGCTTTTTGGAAATCCGGGATCCGCCACTTAGTTTTCGAGTAGCATGTATTTGAAATTCAGCTCGGGTCCTGTGGACCCGATGTGCGTGGTTGTGTAACTTTTTTTGGCGGAAAACTGGAAAATGTTTCAAGACTGCATAGAAGATGTTCATGTATCCTTTTGAGGAAGGATGTATTGTTTCGATATGATAAAGGTATACATATGTGTGCAGCCCCCCCCCCCTCCGAGGGGATTGAATCATAACCCATTCAACTACACTAAAAAATATATATTTGCATCAAATACATTTTTTTTTGTCTGGCAAGTATTTAGTGGTATTGATTACCTACGCTGCACATGAGTTCAGAAGGAGTCCATAATGAATTCATTGGGAACTATGAAAGTTCAAAATGAGTACATTAAAGTTCTTTCAGAATTGTTGTGTAGTTTGAGCAAGCATTGAATTAAAGTAATTGAATTCTATTCCTACAAATCCTCTGGGAAAAATATAATGTACATTCGCGTAAGGAACTGTAACATGTTACATTTCAAAAGCGCAAAATGACTCTTAGGGTACATTCGCTTCTAACTTCACCCACACTCCATGGCATTCTTTACGGTTAATTTTCGCCAGTGTAATCGTTTTTGTTCCATCCCATCCACTGTAGTTCTGATAGCAATGAATATTTTTTGGATAAAGAACGAATCGATATTCAGTTTAAATGATTTTTTCTTGAGTGTATATGTACTTATATGCACTGAGGGTATTCATAATCAACAAAGGATAGTCTTGAAGGATAAAAGTGTTTCGAACATTATTCTTATCGGTTTCTATATTTTTTCCCTCTAATATTCCGATAAATATCTTTAATTCACTAATTGTGGATTCTTTGAAATACCCAAACTTCACTCTTGTAAATAATTATGTTTTTTTCTAGCTATCATTGGGAACTATTCTTTTCCTGGAAGTTGAACTTTTTCTGATTACAAAACGGTGGTTATTTTTGTCTTTACGTCTTTGTGCGGGATAGATATGATTTTTTGAAAAAAATCGTTTTTCTCACTGTTTTTTTCAGATTTATGTTCCTTCTTTCCTACATAACTCACAGAAATCCCAAGACAATCTTCTTCCACAATGCTGATCACTATTCTTGACATTACGGCGAATCGATTGGAAAAAAAATCATCTCAAAAGGATAATATTTGAAGACAATACAGCCAAAATAAGATGAGCCGGGTCCAAAAGACCCGGGTGCGTGGATTAGGGATTTTTCCGAAGGTGCGTGGTTGAGGGTTAACGTTTTGAATGAATCCGAATAAAATTTCAAGAATTCATCGCTTGCTTATTTCTTATAATGTTTATTAATTTTCTCAATCTCGAAATTTCTTTATGGCTGTTCTCATTTTTTTCTCAATTATGCATTCAATTTGACCTATTACCGCTGATAATCTCTCAAATTGGGGATGTTTTTACATAAATGAATTGTGTACAAATATGCAAAATGTAAGGACAATATTCGAATTTGATGAGTAGGTCGATGAGGATTCGTATAAAGTTTAAAAAGACAAACATACAGTTTAATGTACACATACATGAAATGGCAAAACGTCACATCTTACCCTGCGGCCTTATTCATAGGTTGTATTCCGATTCTTCGGTTCTCTGTCTTGTGTATAATGGTGGGAGAAACGCTCGAGCGAGAATGAGGGAAAGCGGCCCTATTCAAAGAGGCCTTATTCACAGGTTGCACTGTATTATAATTCAGATTAAAAAGATAATTATGATGGATCTTCTACCGAGAGAACACAATATAATTTGATTTATGTTTCATATTTAATGATACGTTGGTATCTTAATTTACATTCAACAAGAGTTTCTAATATGTAAGCAGGAAAATCACAAATATATTTTAATTTTTGTTGCATTGTATTTCGATTTTATTTATTGGATGTAAAGAGACGTATATTTTTCAATTCAATTATGTATGGTGTTGCATTCATTCTCACACAGCACGCTGATCCTGATGTATTCATCAAGAATTCTTTATGAATTCATCGTGGGATTCTTTAACAGTCTTCGTTGTGACCGTTCAGGAAAAGTTCTTTATGGATCCCTGGTATTCAAAGAGAATTCTTGAAGAATCCTTTCGGAACTGACATAACAAGAATTCATTTGAAACATGCACTGGGAAAAGGATCATGTTGAATCGACATGGAAACATGTAGATCAAACATGGATGGCAAGTTCAAGTGGCAGGGAAAAGACATGTAAACGTGTCATGTTGTTTTCACTTGTGAAACATGTAGAAATAACTGGTTTATAAATTGAAAGAACATGATATTGGCTACTTGCTAAGTTCATGTTGATTGAACAAATTATTTTTCCCAGTGACTATGCTGTATGGGTTGGATCAATAATATGTTGTATTTGGCCTGGCGGAAAAATGTTTGTTGAATTTTATTCTCGTTTTGGACACGGTTTCAATAAAATTCAACAAAAATCCACACACTTCCATGAACGCCAACGAATTTCAATAAAAGTTATTGAATTTTGTGGATGATTATTGAATTTTACCGAACTTTTGTTGAATTTTGTTAATTTTCAATGAAAAGCTAATGTCCAAAATGTGAATAAAATTCAATAAAATTCAATAAAATCAATGAAATTCAATAAAATTCACCGAAATTTTTCCACCAGGGTGATCAAACTCAACTTTATTTTTTGTTGAATATCGAGAATGTTGATTTTGTTCTTGTGTGCAATATATTGTATACATGAATTTGGATAGTATACAACAATACCGAATGCTCATAAGATCGAATTTTTCTCAATAGTCAAAATCTAGGATTTCTCAGTAGTTTTATGACAAGTTATTATGAGTTACTGGGTTTTAAACAACGAGAATGATTCGGTATTATGATCAATTACCTAAATTTTGTATGAATACACTTGCAACTTATTTCATGATTACCTGATTTGCAATTTTTCATCAACTCACGTTGTGTGGTTATGCTATTCAAATTGATTTTCTCTTATCTGTGCTCACAAACCATTCGAGCAGTGTTGGCAAAAAAAGTAGTGAAATACCTTAATTGAAGGGCCGGATTGAGTACAGTCCGCTCTCTCAACAGTGCCGGTGATGGGAGAGTAGGGGAGTATTTTTCTTAGAACTCATGTACCCCCACCATTGGCGTACGCGTATGTTCTCAACATTCGTAAGCCACCCTCGCAATAGTGCCACACGCTTGTGTATGCAAAATTACTCTCTTTCACATTCCTGTATACATACTTGATGTTTGAATTTATTTGTATCATTTTTCGGTTATTCCTTCTTGATTAATTCCAGAGTAATCACACCAATTTTCTATTCTTCGTCTCGACACATTTGCCGTGATGGAACATGGATCAGAGTAATTGAACATCAGTTATAAAGAGTTCTTGATCATATTTGCGGGTGGCACTATTGCGAGAAACGGTTTCAAATGTGATGCCGCACGATAGCGTGATGGATGGTGGGGGTAGTGTTCGAGCACGAATGAGGAGAATCGGCACTATTCAGAGGGGCACTGTTGAGAGAGCGGACTGTAATCGGTTGTGCGCGTGACCTCTCGTCTAGTGCACCTGAAAGTGGGCAACCACCGCTAATCACGTTTCAGGACTTTCATATTAAAAACATACAAGAAATTCGTGATACTAGGAAAACTTCCAGGGGGAAAGTTGTTGCAAATGTATTCAACAACACTCTGACGAATTTTGAGACAATTCCGTATTGTAGGTTAGAAATTATTGCAGGTTGAGTGAAAAAAATGCCATGTGCATCGATTGAGATGTTACAATATGGGTGTTTTCAAAGGGGATAAAAATGATTATGTACATGAAGCTGTTCAAAAAAATTCTCAAATGCACTTCACCCAAATCGATTAAATATTTCACACTTTTTTTCAATAAATCATAGTCACATACATGGAAAAATGTATGATAGTTATTTGAACGTTTTATTGGAAAGAACCAATAATTGAATATTGGCAAATTTGAGAACATGAACGTTTCTGGTCCTCTGACATGGCTGTTGAATGATGGTTTCAATCTAGAAATATCAATTTTGCGACAGTGGAATTCATAAACAACACATTTCCTCATCTTTAGTTTAGATTCCGTTTCAACGAACGATTCAAAGTTTGAGAATACAACAAGTATGCCTTCCCACTGGAAAAAATAATAGGAACTCGTACGTTTTATTAAAATCTGATAAAAGTGTCCAAATGCCACTATTGAACCTGATAAAATCTTATAAACATATATGGGGATTCTAGAGCGGTATTTGAAAGTCTATGAGATTTTTTCAACGGCGTATGAATTGAAAGAATTTTTATTCCAATACATCGTATAAATCTTCCCCATATATTAAAAAAACAACAAACCGAATATTATAGAATAAAACATGGAATAATAAACTTAAGAATGAATCATACGAATTTCAGAATTTTTCTTATCATTCACAAAGTTCTTTATCGTTTTATCGTTTTTGTTAGGATCACGAATTGTCGTGTTTTTGAAAAGATTTTCATAAAAAGCCTGACCTTTCACGCTCAAATATTGCTGCAAACTTTTTAGATCTCTCGATTTTGCGCTTGAAATCCCTACTTCAGGCGCCGGGGGGTGCATTTCCTAAATCATTGAATAAAGTATTCACCTCGACGAAAAGGTTCAACGGTTCTCCTTTGTACTGATGGTACATGTTAATTTTACCGTTTGGGAAATAATCCATTTTAACCGCAGATCCTATTTTGATCTTGCGAATTTCAGAATTTTTTTTTAAAATCGATTCAAAATCTCTTACGTTGCATTGTGCAGCGTCAATCATTGTAAAAAGAGGATTTCTAGAATTTTCAATGATTTCAATATACTCTTCGAGTGTTTCAATGGTTTCTTGCATATTTTTCTTCTGATCGTATCTACCAAAATTCCTATCACATTCACAATATGAGTGTCCACGGACAGGGTAGAGATGTTCAATGAAAACCTCAAAGTTTTGAGAGAACATTGACAAAAAAAAGACCATCATATAATTTCTATTTTGACCTCCTGCAGCATCAGAATATAAAAAGATTTTGTTATACCCCTTTTTTTGTAATTCAAGGCGCAAAGCATGATATAACAAATTACAAACCGTGTTTGCTCCTTTCTTGAGTATTCCTTCAATGGAATGAAACATATTCTTCATTCAGAATCGACTTATGTTTCATTCCATGGAAGGAATACTCAAGAAAGGAGCAACCACGGTTTGTAATTTGTTATATCATGCTTTGCGCCTTGAATTACAAAAAAAGGGGTGTAACAAAATCTTTTTATATTCTGATGCTGCAGGAGGTCAAAATAGAAATTATATGATGGTCCTTTTTTTGTCAATGTTCTCTCAAAACTTCGAGGTTTTTATTGAACATCTCTACCCTGTCCGTGGACACTCATATTGTGAATGTGATAGGAATTTTGGTAGATACGGTCAGAAGAAAAAAATGCAAGAAACCATTGAAACACCCGAAGAGTACATTGAAATTATTGAAAATTCTAGAAATCCTCCTTTCACAATGATTGACGCTGCACAATGCAACGTAAGAGATTTTGAATCGATTTTAAAAAAAAATTCTGGAATTCGCAAGATCAAAATAGGATCTGCGGTTAAAATGGATTATTTCCCAAACGGTAAAATTAACATGTACCATCAGTACAAAGGAGAACCGTTGAAAATTTCTGTCGAGGTGAATACTTTATTACTGAAGTAGGGATTTCAAGCGCAAAATCGAGAGATCTAAAAAGTTTGCCGCAATATTTGAGCGTGAAAGGTCAGGCTTTTTATGAAAATCTTTTCAAAAACACGACAATTCGTGATCCTAACAAAAACGATAAAACGATAAAGAACTTTGTGAATGATGAGAAAAATTCTGAAATTAGTATGATTTATTCTTAAGTTTATTATTCCATTTTTTATTCTATAATATTTGGTTTGTTGCTTTTTGAATGTATGGAAAAGGTTTATACGATGTATTGAAATAAAAATTCTTTCAATTCAAAGGCATACTGGTTGTATTCTTAAACTTTGAATCGTTCATTGAAACGGAATGTAAATTAAAGACGAGGAAATGTGTTGTTTATGAATTCCACTGTCGCAGTATTGATGTTTCTAGATTGAAACCATCATTCAACAGCCATGTCAGATGAACAGCAACGTTCATGTTCTCAAATTTGCCAATATTCAATTATTGGTTCTTTCCAATAAAACGTTTAAATAACTATCATACATTTTTCCATGTATGTGATTATGTTTTATTGGAAAAAAGTGTGAAATATTTAATCGATTTGGGTGAACTGCATTTGAGAATTGTTTTTGAACAGCTTCATGTATCTAATCATTTTCATCCCCTTTGAAAACACCCATATTGTAACATCTCAATCGATGCACATGGCATTTTTTTCACTCAACCTGCAATAATTTCTAACCTACAATACGGAATTGTCTCAAAATTCGTCAGAGTGTTGTTGAACACATTTGCAACAACTTTCCCACTGGAAGTTTCTTTAATATCGCGAATTTCTTGTATGTTTTCAATCTGAAAGTCCTGAAACGTGATTAGCGGTGGTTGCCTACTTTCAGGTGCACTAGACGAGAGGTCACGCGCACAACCGATTACTCGATCCGGCCCTTCAATTATTGGTTGATCCTTCCAAAGTCGAAAGTATGATTGGTCAGTTACATGAGAAGTAATCAATCGATGCAATGAGGCTGCTTCTTCTAGAAATTCTGTACTCGAGTCATCCATGCCCACTAGTCATTCGAGTCAAAAAATCCCACTCGAGTTGCATGATTACTCGAGTGAAACCCGATGTTTTTTATATTTTCATGCGAGTCACTCGATTAAAAAAATCCCACTCGAGTCCCATCACTATAACTTATTATATGTGAGTTAAATACAGTATGCGTGTGACAAAGAATTTGGTGTGATACTTTTAAAAGTAAATTCAAGTGAATAACTCTATCTGTCACAGACTAACACGAATTCTCAATAAATTATGGGACTTTTCAACACATTCATTCTCTCTGCGTGTATATTTATGGAACCGTATACACATTTTTCATGTGTCATAATTCTACTATCGTCAACTGAATATAAACAAAGTGGTCCCTATCTCTTTGAAAATATACGAGTCTCCCATATTTCGCTTATGTGAATAGATATGTCATTTCACAGTGACTATAAACTAGTTTGATATGTCTTGGAGTATTCGTTCTAGCTCTGAATTGTACCATGTCTTTTTCTGTTGTTATTTCGAATTGGTAAATCAAGCTGATATTGGCACTGTTACTCAAATCATAAACCTTATGCAACAAAATGCCTTCGGATATACAACGAAAATCTGCCCTAATGAGAAGGCTCCTGATATTGGAGCCAATTAACGAAAGAAAAACCAATTGTGTTTCGAAAGCTCGAAATTCAGCGTTGATCGAGATCAGAATGAGCTCGAAATTCAGCGTTGATCGAGATCAAAATGAGCTCGAAATAGTGAGTACTGTACGATCGAATCGATCTTGATTTCGAGATTATTTCGATGTCCCCAAATTGATATCAAATTGACGGTAAGGGTCGATTCTGCAGCATAATCGATTTGCAGAAATTTCATTTTGCCGAAAAGTCACCAACTTGAAGTTCGATGACAATGCGATACATTGAGAGGCAACGGCCCCGTGGGATTGTAAACACAGATGTCTCTGTAGTCGGGTTTAACGAAAGATTATGACATTGCAGGGAGATATGATAACCAAAGAATTCAGGGGCGTACTCAGCATCTAAGAGGGGGTAGCTGGTCGCCCCTTGATCCGTTATTAACATGTATGTTTAAACGGACGGCAAGAGGGGAAGAGAAGAAGCTGCGTAGGCACATGAAACGGATGGCATACATACATTCAACGAATTATATATGCATGCACACGTGGTTACATCACGTATTTGGGAGAACCGATAATTTGTATACTGAATAGAATGGATACAAAAATGACTGGGATGAAATTATATGTAATGCGAAGAGAAGTTGATGCTGGAGGTGCAATGTTCATTTTAGTGCAGGAAACACTGGGAATAGAATGCGCATCGCGATATTATTGGAAGAATTCCACATCAGAGAAGGAGGAATTGAGAAGGTTCGAACACGCATCGGAATCAACAATTTGGGAAAGCGACCCTCCGACTGTTTGAGGGTAAATTTACCTCTCGGAGTGAAGTAATTCATCCGTGTGGTTTCCTTTTGAAATCATCACTCAATATCTCGTCGTTTCATCACCCATAGAAAGAATTACAGCTCAATTTACTTCTTTTACCGATGAAACTCATCCCCTAAAAAGAAGAGGGTTGTTCTGACGACCTTGCGCTTTGGATATATGCTTGAACTGAACGAATTAGGATTCTCAGTGGAGATCTCGTCGTTCAATCACCCACAGAACAAATTACAGCTCAATTTACTCATTTTACCAATTGAAACCATCCCCTAAAAGAGAGAGGGTTGTTCTGACGACCTCGTGCTTCGTATACATCCTTGAACTGACCGAATTAGGATTCTTAGTAGAGATCTGATCGTTTAATCACCCATAGGGAATATTACAGCTCAATTTACTCATTTTACCGATGAAAATCATCCCCTGAAAAGAAGAGAGTTGCTCTTACGATCTTGTGCTTTGGATATATGCTCGAACTGACCAAATTACGATTTTCAGTGAAGATCCCATCGTTTCATCACCCATAGAAAAAATTACAGCTCAATTTACTCATTTTACCAATGAAAATCATCTCCTGAAGGGGAGGGTTGTTCTGATGACCTTGCGCTTTAGATATATCCTTGAACTGACCGAATTAAGATTCTTAGTGGAGATATGGTCGTTTCATCACCCATAGGGAATATTACAGCTCAATTCACTCATTTTACCAATGAAAATCATCCCCCAAAAGAAAGAAGGTTGTTCTGACGACCTTGCGCTTCGGATATATCCTTGAACTGACCGAATTAGGATTTTTAGTGAAGATCTCGTCGTTTAATCACCCATAGAAAAAATTACAGGTCAATTTACTCATTTTACCGATGAAAATCATCCCCTAAAAAATAGAGGATTGTTCTCGCAATCTTGTGCTTTGCATATATCCTCGAACTGGCAGAATTGGGATTTCTAGTGACCATCTCCCCGTTCAATCACCCATGGGAAAATTATAGCTCGATTTACTTATTTTACCAATCAAAATCATCCCCTAAAAAGAAGGGTTGTTCTGATGACCTTGTGCTTCGGATATATCCTTGAACTGACCGAATCAGGATTTTTAGTGGAGATCTCGTCGTTGAATCAACCATAGAAAAAATGACAGCTCAATTTACTTATTTTACCAATGAAAATCATCCCCTGAAAAGGAGAGGGTTGTTCTGACGACTCCGTGCTCCGGATACATGCTTGAACTGACCGAATGAGGATTTTAAGTGAAGATTTCGTCGTCTAATCACCCATAGAAAAAAGTACAGCTCAATTTACTTATTTTACAAATGAAAATCATCCCCTAAAGGGTAGAGTTGTTCTGATGACCTTGTGTTTCGGGTATTCCCTGGAACTGACCGAATTAGGATTTTTAGTGGAGATCTCGTCGTTTAATCACCCGAAGAAGGAATTACAGCTCAATTTACTCATCTTAGCAATGAAAATCATCCCCTAAGGAGGAGAGGGTTGTTCTGACGACCTTGCGCTTCGGATATATGCTTGTACAGTCTGAATTAGGATTTCCAGGCAAGATCTTGTCGCTTCATCACTCATAGAAGAGATGACAGCTCAATGTACTCATTCCACCAATCAAAATCATCCCCTAAAAAGGAGAGGGTTGTTCTGATGACTTCGTGCTCCGGATACATGCTTGAACTGACCGACATAGGATTTCTAGTAACCATCTCCTCGTTCAATCACTCATGGAAAAATTACAGCACAATTTACTTAGGGATCGTTCATAAATTACGTAACGCTATTGACTTTATCTTCCTCTATCCCACTCTTCATGTCTGAAGTTGGTGCAACAAGGAACTACAGAAGGGAAAGCGTTACGTAATTTATGGACGGTCCCTTATTGTACCGATGAAAATCATCCCCTGAAGGGAAGGGCTGTTCTGATGACCTTGTTGCTTTGAATATATCCTTGAACTGAACGGATTAGGATTTCCAGTGGAGATCTCGTCGTTGATTCACCCATAGAACGACTTACAGCTCAATTTACTTATTTGACCAATGAAAATCATCCTCTAAAAAGGAGAGGGTTGTTCTGACGACCTTGTGCTCTGGATATATGCTTGAACTGACCGGATTAGGATTTCTAGTGAAGAACTCGTCGTTTCGTTACCCGAGCTCCAAATGAACGGCTTTAGTCGCAAGGCAAATAAAGATCGCGATGTCGCCTTTGTAGGATTCAAAGCCCCTACCGGGAGCACACCTAATATGGGAGGGACCAGCGTAGTCCACACCCGACTTGGCGAATGGCCGGCCGGGCTTTGCGCGAACCTGTGGGAGAGAACCCAATTTGTGATAAGCGGTGCTGCCCCTAAACCTAATACAAATGTTGCAACTATTAATCACAGCGCGAGCCAAATGGCCAGCCCGAACTATCCAGTTCTCTTGCCTAGTGGTAGCAAGTGTGAGACGTATACCTCCGTGCAAAGTCTTGATGTGATTATGCCGTAGCAACAAGCGCGATAAAGGGGCATTTGGCGGTAGGATAAGAGGGTGCTTCTCTTCGTGCGTGAGAAATGAATTTTGTAGCCTCCCTGCTACCCGTATTAAGCCTTCTTCCAAAAAGGGATTCAGCTTAATCAATGAGCTAGATTTGGACAGCTTATTTTCGTTTAATTCCCGGGTTTCGGGAATATAGTAAGCCCGCTGAGTCACGTACACTAGGGCACGACGTGCCCTCTCTAATTTATTAGCGGACAGTATAGTATCTTCTCGGTACTGAACTGTATTGAACCAGCGAGAGGAGCATAACCGGAAACGGGAATTTTGAGCAAGTTTAGCTTCAAGTAGAAGAACATGAACAAAGCGCAGCACATAGGCTGTTACACGAACTGATTTTAGGTAAGAAGAGTAGTTCAACAGTATTTCCCAATTGTCTGGATCCTTTTTACGGGGGCTGCAATTGACGACCAACGAGGTGAGTTCAGTCTCCGGCTGAGCTTCATCCCCTACGAAAGGTTGAGGCAGTTCTCGCTCTTCTGAAAGCCATCTCGGCCCTTTCCACCACAACGGGTGATCTAGCAAGACATCTGGGCTGATGCCCCTGGAGGCACAATCCCCTGGGTTGTCAGCCGACCTCACATGGTGCCAAAGCGCGTTCGGTTGGAGCAGATGTATCTTGGAACACCTATTAGCTACAAAAATCGGCCACCTAGATGGGTGCGATCGGAGCCAGTACAATACATCCATGGAGTCTGTCCAGAGATGAGTTGACTGTATTTTGATTCCAAGTGAATCCTCCGTTCTCTTGGCCAGCTGAGCAAGCAATAGGGCAGCGCACAGCTCCAACCTCGGAATTGTCACGGTGGTTTTAACCGGAGCAACCCTTGTCTTGGCCTGTAATAGGTGAACAGATATTTTTTCTCGAGCGAACACGCGTAAATAAAGTACCGCGCCATAAGCCAGTGAAGACGCGTCAGCGAAACCATGAATTTCCACCGTGACATCCGGATAATAATCGAGCCAGCGTTCAATTCTGAGCTCATTCAAAGTTGTGAGGCTCCTGTACCAGACAAGCCACTGATGGCACAAATCCGTGGGTAAGTCACTGTCCCAATCAAGTTTTTTCAACCATAACTGCTGTGAAAATATCTTAGCCGTGACTAAGACAGGAGCCACCCAACCTAAGGGGTCAACCACTCCAGCAACTTTGGACAATATTTGTCTCTTGGACCAAGCTTCTCTTGAATCTATACAACTAATCCTAAAAAGGAAGCGATCAGCAATCGGATCCCAACTTAAGCCTAATATACTATTCACATCGCCCAAGGGCTTTACATCCACAGGATTCCCTACTCCAGTGACGGCAAGCAAGCGCTCGTCGTTGGCCAACCATTTGTGGAGGGTAAAACCATCCACCTTGCAAAGGTTGATTAGCTGGTTTCGACGCAGTAAGGCCTCGCCTAGACTATGACCGCCGGAAGGCATGTCGTCCATGTACGAATCACGCCGAAGAATGTCTGCACCTAAGGGATAATCTTCCTGCTCATCGTCGGCCAATTGCCGCAGAACCCTTATGGCGAGGTAAGGGCTCGAGACCATACCATAAGTTACGGTTTGCAAGAGCCAAGTTTGCATAGCCGCAGCAGAATTCCATCGCCACAAAATTCCCTGAAAGGCTTGGTCCTCCTGATGCACTCTGATCTGCCTGAACATCTATTTGATGTCGGCAACGAATACAAAACGAAATTGGCGCCAACGCCATAGTACTTCCGAAAGGTCAGGTAACAAGTTGGGCCCACAATGCAGCAAGTCGTTGATGGAGATCCCACTGTCACATTTGGCCGATCCATTGAATACCGTCCTAATTTTATCCCTAGAACCGGAATTCTTAAAACTCCATGGTGTGGTAAGTGAAAACGGCAGCTTTGGGGGGTTTCAGCTGGTAGAGACAGCATGTGACCCTGCTTAGCATAGTCGGTCATGAACTTTTTGTAGAGCCCAGCAAAGGCATCATCTTTAGTGAAGCGTCTCTCCATTTTCTCCGCCATTTTAAAGGCTACCCGGCAAGAACCAGGAAATTCCCATTCTCCCGACGCTGAGCTTTTAAAGGGCAAGCGTACTGAATAACGCCCTAAGCTATCACGAGAAGTGGTTTCTCGAAAGAATTCTTCAGCTTCCTTCTCGTCCGGAGAAAGAATTTTGGCAGAGCTTGAAGGAATCCTGCTCACAGAAACGCTGGAACAACTCGTTTAAGCGCATGTCTTCGGCCACATGAAGCACCGTCAACTTTTCGGATGATCCTCTATTTGAAGAGGGGCCCGAAATCACCCATCCCAGCTTCGTTCCCATAGCAATGAGTTGATCGGGTTTGCCACGCCGTAAGCCCCCATCCATAATGATCGCGTGGACGGCGGCTCCCAGTAGAACGTCGATTTTCTCAGGATTCATGAAGTCGGGGTCGGCTAGAGTCATCCCTTTTAAGTAGAGCAAGCTGATACTTTTCTGAGATCCTGGCGGCGCATAATTAGTCATTTTTGGCAGAACATAGGCCTGTACCGAGCAAACGAAGTCTGACTCAAAGTGAGGTTTAAGAGAGAAGCTCACTAGTTTTCGGCAAGTGAAATGATGCTTCCCAGCCACTCCCGAAATCGGCACAGCAATAGGCTTGTAATTTAGCTTAAGCCTTTGGCACAAGGACTCGGTGACAAAGGAAGATTGCGAACCTTGATCCACGAGTGCCCCGGCCCAGCAAAACTCTCCTACCGAGGAGCAAATCTTAATTCTCGCAGTGGATAGTAAGACTGGTGTGGAAGATACGCTAGAAAGAACAGCACTGCTTGTTGTCTCCACTTCACTGGACGCTTGGGCCCTAGAAGGATGGTACTCTCCTCCCGAGGATACTAACGGAGACTTTATAGAGCTATCAATATGGAGGCTGGTGTGTTGTCTGTCACTACAGTTCTGACATCTCTTAGGGGATCTGCAATCTTTCACCAAGTGTGCGGATAAGCAATTGAAGCAGCGTTTTTGTGCCATTATCCAATCCCTACGTTGGGGAACGGATTTAGCTTTATAAGCGTTACAAAACAGAAAGAAATGATTAGCCCCACAAATTGGGCACTTCCCTGGATTAGCGTTCGGAGGAGGTGTTTTTCGGGGGCCAGCATGGGGTACTTTGGTTGAAGCAACATTTACTGCTCGAGAGAAAGTGGGTTTTGGAACTGGTGCTGAAACCGGTTTACCTGATTTGAAATTTCTGCAGCCAGTCTCCTCTAAAGCCTCCAAAGCAGGAATGTGGCCTTCCAAAAATTCTAATCATTTCTTTAAAGAAGGGGGTTCCTCCTTTCTTTCAGCTCCTGATTGAAGATGCTCCCATCGCTTTCGGGTTTCGGGCTCCAGCAAGGTAAGGATATGAAACACTAAGAGATCGTCCCAGTGATCGGTAGGGCGCTTGAGCGCCATTAAGGCAGCAAAGGGAGTGCGGAACCCGTTCAGAATCCTCTTAACCTCGGCGGCCGTTTCAAACTTCATCGGCCTGAGAGAATAAATCGCCGAAACATGAGAAAAAACTAGCCGACCGACATCCTCATATCTATCTTTCAGACAGGACCAGGCCGCTTCGAAATTATCGGCGGTGGTAGCATAAGCACTAATAAGCTGAGCTGCTTCGCCCTCAACGCACGTTTTTAAATGATGTAACTTCGTGACGTTAGAGATGCCTGCTTTACTTTCCACTCAAGTGGTGAATAAATCCCTAAAGGACTCCCATTCCCTGTAATCTCCCCTGAACTTGGGCAGAGAAATCCGGGGTAACCTTTCCGATTCCTCACTAGCAATGAGAGATCAGTCCAAAGAACTTGAAGCTCCACCTGGAACGACGGTTTTCCGTGTCGATAAATGTCTGGAATTCGCCACATCTTTCCAGATACAATTGCTCCGTTGAATCGAAGAGCTCCTCCCTAAAATACGGCTGATCCTCGAATAAAGATCGACTAGGCAACAGCTGGTAGTGATTATCCTCAAATCGGGACCAATTACCCTGCAAGTTTTTTAGCCGGGTATTACAATTGCTTAGGGTCATCTTGGTCGACCCATCCTTTTTAAAATTTGAAAAAGCTCTATCAATTCGCGCAATAAGACTAAGTTGTTGTTCCAGTAACTCTTCCATCTTTTAGTTTTTGAATTCTATCAAAATTAGAAATAGGTGGTAGGATGGAAGAAAAAAATCAGACAAATTGTTCAAAGCAAGTGATTGAAAGGAAGGGGAGAACACTGCTCAGGAATCCATAGGTTCTAAGATAAAAGCAGTAGAAAAGAGCACGAAGTTTTGTAATGAAAAGGTACCAACAGGTTCAGACGGGTTGATTGACTTTCCGCGAACTTACACACTGAATATATCAAAAAAGTAATTCCTAATCGAAAAGCCGGAAGAATAAGCAATTAGGCAAAAAATATTCGGCAATAAAAACAACCCCCAATTAGTGAATAAATATGCCACAATGGAATTACACAAGCATCGGTTTTCAATTTTGTGGCATAATTTGGTAGTGTCTTTTCCTTTCGTAAACAGAACATTAACCTGAAAAGAATAACACACAAAAAAGGTAGCGAGGAGAAGAGAATTCAGCTAATCAATACATTAATCAAGCACAATCAATGAATTGTGATTGCGATGTCTGTAGGAAATTTTCTAGCATTCCAAGCACAAATAGCATGGCACAACGTAAAACTGACTACTAAATTCTCTTCCAGAGGCAAAGAGCATAAGAGAATTATATCATATAGTCAACACAATAGTGAGCAGTTTGGCATTAATCAATATAGAGAGTTCAGCGAGAAGACTCATGTCAATTAAGCAACAACTGATAGCAACAAAATCAGCATGATATTAAATCAGTAGCAATAACCAATAGAACGCCAAAATGATATCATAAAACTTCAGTTTTGCCCTTTTTCCAGGTTCTTCTCAAATTTCTCAACAAGTGCAATTCGAATAATACCGCTCATTGAAAATGCCTTATAGCACTACGTGATAAGGAACACAAATGAATTCGACGATCGATAAATTGATTTTGCAAATGCAAATCTAAGAATTCCACTTATAAAGAGAGTCTTTCGATATAATTTCACTCTCCGAATATATTGAATACGACTTTCAAAACGATATAATATCTAATCCTATTTCATATTAACATGTCATCATATTAGCGCGACAAAATATTTCATCGATCGATATAAATAGAATTTTCTGTTCGACTCAATCTATACTGCCTGTGTATAAGGCACAACGACAAACAAAGTGTCGACTCAAGGTTGACGACGAAGTAAATACAATTTTATGCACGAACAAAGGGCAAAGCGCTACATTCGAAAAACCATGTTTCACGTATGATTTTAAGAATTTCAGCAAGATAATTCAAGCATTTTCAATTCCTCAAATACAATTGAGCTACTTGCGCATACGAAGACGATGAGCAGATAACGGGAAAAGCGATGCATCAACAGCCGGCGTCCAGCATTCAAATCACCAGTGGTTTGAATTGGAATGAGTTAATTCAAGCGAAAAGCGCCGTTGATGATGTGGTGATCCAGTAACGACTTTTCCCTCCAAATGAAAAGGCAATAGATCAGGATCCAAAGAAACGGGGAAAATGCAACTCCCGAGCCTTCACTTTAGCGGCAGCACGACCATGTAACGCTTTCTTACAGGATCCTTCCAATAGCGTGGAAAAACTCAGGTATCGAGAATTCTCCAACGAATAGAGCAGCAGCAACTTTTAATGCTTTTCAGCAGCACAAGGAAATCTCAAATCTGGAGACTCCTTTCCTCTCGTGAGATCTCTCGCACTTTTGTCTTTATTTTGACGCCGCACAGCAGAATCCTTTTGTTTTTTAAACAAAAAACTTTCCCAATGGAACCTTTGAAGCCTCACACGATTTTACTCGATCAACCAGCATAAATCACAAGGAAACCACGCTCTGCTACCAGAAATGTTGAGACGAGTGATGTTAAATAGAACGCACTTCGCGTATAAGAGTGAGGACAAGATTTAATTGAGGTAAAGGGTGCGGTTAATTAATCACACATGCCTTGTAATATTAACAAAACTTAACAAGGTTTATTGAGAACTATACATGTGTCTCGGTAACAAATTAAAACGTGCTAGTCTATAGCGGCGAGAGAACTGAGGTAACTCAGCTCTAGTTCGAAAAATCCGTTCGAAAAGGGGGTCATCCCCACACATAGCTCATTATCATATTTCGGCAAGAACCGAATATCGCTTGCATCGATAACGTCGGTCACTAGTCTAATGGTGCGAATCTTACACCTAGCGCGAGGGAAGATGTTGTTTAGGCGCTCCTTTCTCAACACAATCGTTTTTAAAAAGTTTACGAGGCGACACAAGTCGAGACAGAGGAATGCGACCTCTCTTTCATAGAAACCTGTGATATCAAGACCGGTGTTAATTAATAAATCAGAATATCAGGTTAATCGTTGACTATTTATTCGAGAAACCTATCTCAATTGTCTTTATTCTAACAATCTAAGTGTGGGGTTACAGACTCTCTGCCACCCTTTCGGTTAACGGTTGCGCCATCTTGAAAGTGCACGAGTGCTAATTTTCGAGTTTGAAAAATCGAGTGGATGTGTCGCGCGCGGCGATGCTGTGTGTTCGGTTACGACGAAATTTCGATTACGTGTGTCAGAGCGAGGTTTCCTCCAAACGATTAACAACCGATATACGAGGGTGGATTGATAAGTTTCCGGCCTGACCAAGAGATGGCGCCACTAGGCCTACCTTGAGGTGGCGTTCTATAGTACCATCCTTAGATAGCTTGTAGCTATAGTTTCAGTCCGATCGCCATGTTAGTTTAGTTTTGAGAGCACGCTGACCAAGACGCCTCTGTGTTCTTCGTAAATATGGAAAAGCTGGAAAATCGTGCTGTCATCAAATACTTTTATTTGAAGGGGTTAACGCCGAAGGAAATTAAAGAAGAGATGGACTCAACACTGGGGACATCCTCCCCATCATATTCAACCGTTAAGCAGTGGGTTTCCGAGTTTGAAAAGGGTCGTGTGAGCACCTCTGATGAGCCTCGCTCAGGACGCCCCATTGAGGTCACAACTCCAGATATGATCGAAAAAATCCATCAAATAGTGCTGAAAGATCGCAGATTAAAAGTTCGTGAGATAGCTGAGACCTGTAAGATGTCATATGAACGTGTACAAAATATTTTGCACCAACATTTGTATATGGAAAAGCTCTGTGCAAGATGGGTGCCGCGTTTGCTAACAGTCGACCAAAAATTGATTCGAAAGAACATTTCTACCGCCAATTTGGCGTTGTATAAGCGTAATCCAAGCGAATTTTTGCGTCGATTCGTAACCGTTGACGAAACTTGGGTCCACCACTACACTCCTGAAACCAAAGAACAGTCTAAACAGTGGATTGGACCAGGGGAACCAACTCCAAAGAAGGCAAAAACAATTCTTTCGGCGAACAAGGTTATGGCTACTGTTTTTTGGGATGCAAGAGGTATTATATACATTGATTACCTTGAAAAGGGTAAAACTATCACTGGTCAATACTACGCAGACTTATTGCAACGTTTGAGCCACGAAGTGAAAATTAAACGACCTCATCTGGCGAAGAAAAAAATCTTGTTTCATCACGATAACGCACCAGCGCACACGTCAATCGTTACGATGGCTAAAATCAACGATCTGAAGTTTG
This sequence comes from Gonatopus flavifemur, assembly GCA_018340375.1. Taxonomy (NCBI): domain Eukaryota; kingdom Metazoa; phylum Arthropoda; class Insecta; order Hymenoptera; family Dryinidae; genus Gonatopus; species Gonatopus flavifemur. Next base: position 2,873,861 of record JAFFJZ010000014.1, read on the forward strand.
AATTAATGCCGCACCCTCCCTACTCTCCAGACCTAGCCCCGAGTGACTATTATCTGTTTCCTAACCTCAAAAAATGGCTTGGCGGTAAGAGATTTGCGGACAATGAAGAAGTAATCGAAGCTGTAAATGGGTATTTTGAGGAGCTTGACGAATCAGTCTATAGAGATGGCATTACTAGACTAGAACACCGCTATGAGAAATGTATCAGCCTTGGAGGAGATTATGTTGAGAAATAAAAAAAAAAAAATTCTTAAAAACGTTGTTTTTCTTGGTCAGGCCGGAAACTTATCAATCCACCCTCGTATATATATTTCGTTTTCTTTCATATACGTGAGTGTCATTCGAGATGTCACAAGACAACGGTGCGTGTCGGTACGTTGGCGAGAACACGTTCGATCGTTTTCAACGGAATATGGATCCAGGGAGATCTACCCCGATCCCTGGAGTGGATCAGGCTCACGTACCACTCCACAACGCATCGTATTGGAATCGCACAGACATGCCGTCTGCGATAAATGCGTTTGAGAATTCGCAATACGATATGTCAGGAAGTCAGGTACATGCGTCTCACACGAGAGACGATACGTTGGTGCCTCCTGAAAATTATCGAGATACGAATGTGAATCCGTCGAATTACCAGTGAAACATCCCAGTGTCGCAACGGGTTAACTATGCACCGCGAAGTGAAGGAATCGTTTCGGGACCGGGATTTGCGTTGCCGCGTTTTCCGAATATACGAGAGACAAGGCCGCCGTTTGTCGGTCATGCAGATCACGCGGGGCCGCGGTTCACAACCGCGCCACAGGGGGCTTCGCTATCTACCGGTTCGTACCAACCTCCGAATTATTCTGTGCCGCTGGCACACGGAGTTAATGCGAACTCCGCTGGAGGGCCTTACCTCCCTCCGTACGACCCAGTGTTTACAATGTTACATGAGATGATACGTCAGAACTCTAATATCACACAACAGCTACTCCAATCACAGAAGGAGTTTCATGTGATGCCGGATTCTTCCAAATCTGTTCCTACGTTCAAGGGAGAAGAAGGACCGCTGGAAGCAAAGCTGTGGCTTCGACAAGTCGAGACAGCGACGAAAGCCAATCAATGGCCGGATTCTTTCACACTTCAGACGGCGAAGAATCAACTTGAGGGAGCAGCACAATCATGGTATCGAGGCTCTCCAGGTGACCTTGCCGAGTGGAATACGTTCCGCACTAAGTTTAAGACTGCGTTTATGCAGGATACGTGTAGAAGTGAGGCTTGGGATAAAATGCAAGCTAGATTACAAAAGCCTGAAGGATCTATCGCAGCTTATTTCTACGACAAAACTGGTTTTTGTCGTCCGTTGGAAATGTCGTTTTTGGGAGTCAAAGATCACGTCGCAGATGGGCTCATTTCACGAAAAATTATGAGATACGTAAACACCATACATTGCGACAACGAAAATCAGCTGTTTGCAAGAATGACAGGATACGAGACGAGACTCAAGAACTTCAATCTTAATCATTCACAGGGCGAGAAGAAAAATGAGAAAAGAGAACTTTCTGCGAACCCTGAAACGAAGAAAATAACTTCAGATGAAAAATTGAGTGGCAAAAGTGTTGTGGGTGCTAATCTCGAGTGTTTTAATTGTCAGGGAAAGGGACACATGCCACGTGATTGTCCTCAGCCGCGTCGTGAGCGTACATGTGGTCGTTGTTAGGAAAAAGGTCACGGCACGAAAGATTGTTTAAAACCGACACCCGTGAGTGATGGTGAAGTGCATATGGTGAATGCGATTCACAACGAAGCGAGTCTCAAATATGTTAAAACGGTGAAAGTGAATGGAATACCAATAACAGCGTTCATAGACAACGGAAGTTCCGATTGCACGATCACGGCAATTACCGCAATTACGATCGAACTAAATATTGAACGTGTAAACAGTGAATTGTACGGTTTTGGTGAAAATAGTTCGGTGAAATCACCCGGTATCGTACGGGCCAACCTTATTGTGGACGGAGTTAGTGGTCAAAATATTGTGATGCGGGTTGTTCCCGATATTGTGCAGAAATGGCTTGTAATTATTGTTCGTACGTTTACTGATCTACCACACATTGCTTATGTGAAAATCGGTGACAAGTTTAAATTTCACGAAGTGTCACCATTAGATTCGATCCAAAACGAATTCGAAAAAACAATAAGTTATCGTCCAGTTTCCATGCGTGAGGAAAAATTGAAACCCGGAAGCGTGAAATTCATTGATGGTCCGTATCGGTGAAGAAAGTCTGCCAATGGGCGTGCTCAGCCTTGGTCCAACGAAGATGCGTCGAAACCAGGCGCTCGATTCCCACATATTGTCGATCGAGCCAGTCAACGTGGTTCCTCTAAGGGAAGAACCTATCACCTCCGAGGAGGTCAACACGGATGAGTCCGTCACACCTGAGCAACGACAGGAGTTGTTGCAACTACTCAACAAACATCGAGAATGCGTTTCCAAGGATATCACCGAATTGGGATGTACAAATTTGGTAGAAATGTCACGGAAAATGTCACGGAAACGTCCTCCCCTTACGCGAGTCCTGTACTTTTAGTTGAAAAGAAATCCGGTGAATCGAGACTTGTTGTGGATTATCAAAAGTTAAATGCGCAGACCGAGCGGGTGAACTTTCCTTTACCAAGTATTGACGAATATTTTGAAGCTATGTCCGGGAGTAGGATTTTCGCGACGCTCGATTTAGCGAACGGGTACCTACAAATGCCGTTGAAACCGGAAGTACGTTGTAAGACCGCGTTTATTACTCCCGACGAGACAGGGGAATTTACGCGTGTGGTTTTTGGTTTGATGAATGCCCCATTTTATTTTTCAAAAATGATGGAGCAAGCTCTGGGTCCGTTACGGAACAAAATATTGTTATTTTATCTTGATGATATTCTTGTAATGGCGCGCGATTGGTGTGAACTCATGTCGAGATTGCGTTCGGTGTTTCAGGCTCTGATTCGGGCGGGATTAACTTCAAAGTTGGAGAAGTGTCATTTTGGAATGTCGAGGGTGGAGTTTCTCAGATTCGTTGTAAGTGCGAGCGGAATAGAACCGGGTCCAAATGAGGCGCGCGCAATCGCCGAATTTCCAAGACCGAAAAAATGCGCACGAGGTGCGACGATTTATAGGAATGACAAGCTTCTTCCGACGCTTTGTTCCGGGTTTCGCAGGGGTAGCCGCTCCTTTGAACGACCTTACTCGTGCAAATGCGATATTTGAGTGGACCGAGGAACATGAGAACGCGTACAATACTCTGAGGGGAACTCTTTCGTCGAGTCCTGTTTTGGCTGTGTTTTCTCCTCGTGCAAGCGAAACAGAATTGCACACGGACGCGAGCAGCGAGGGATTGGGAGCGATGCTGTTGCAGAGCGATGAGTCGGGAAAATTACGATTAGTATACGCGATAAGTCGCCGTACTTCCGAAATCGAGTCACGCTACCATTCGAGCAAGCTGGAGTTGTTGGCGATAGTGTGGGCCGTGGAACGCTTGCGCGTGTTCCTTATTGGATTGACGTTTGAGATTATCACCGATTGTCAGGCTCTAATCTTTTTGAATACGAATAAGACGACCAATCCCCAGGTTGCTCGATGGTCGAATACTCTTTGCGAATATGATTTTCATGTTAAACATAGGAAGGGAGAAAGCATGGAACATGTCGATGCGATATCACGAGCTCCCGTGGATGATTCGTCAGAAGCGGAGAGGCAAGCGAGTATTTTCGTGATTAATACGAGCGAAAACGAGATTTTAGTACATCAGCGATCAGACGAAGCGCTGGAGAAAAAATCAAAATATTGGAAAAAAACGTTTATGAGCGAACGAAACGTGAAAAACAGGGAATTTCTGGATACTGGATTACGTGATGGGATTTTGTATAGAACCGAGGAACGCGATGGGCAAGAAGTAAGATTGTACGCTGTTCCTAAAGTCATGCGTAAGTCACTTTTGATCCGATTTCACGATCAGTCGAGTCATCTTGGTATTGATAAGACGTTGTCGCGATTGAGACGGTATTATTATTTCCCGAGGATGCGTAATTGTGTGGCACAGCACATAGCACACGGTTTACCCTGCATTCTCAACAAAAAACCGCGAGGGAAACAGCCCGGAGAGCTACACCCTATACCTGTAGGAAATCGTCCCTTCGCGATTGTACATATGGACCATTTAGGGCCGTTTCCGGAAAGTGCCAGGGGGAATAAGCATGTACTTGTAATGACCGATAATCCGACAAAATTTGTTGTTCTCTACGCTGTAAGAAGTACGGATGCTGCGTCTACGGTTAAAAGGACGGCATTACTCATTGATCAGTTCGGAGCGCCGAATCGAATAATTTGCGATAGGGAAACCGCTTTCACGTCTGAGTGTTTTGCTAAGCTTTGTGATAAGCACGGAATCAGATTGACATTCAATTCGAGTCGTCATCCGCAGGCAAACGGTCTCGTTGAGAGAATGAACCAGACGATTCTGGCTCCTATGAAAATCGCCGCCGATAATGATGGATCCACACAATGGGATCGGAGTTTGAAACAGCTTGCGCGCGACGTGAATTCCTCTATCAATAAGACCACGGGATGTGCGTCATATGAAGCGCTATTCGGCTACTTACCACGATTTTCTGGAGGCCGAGTCCGCGAATTGACCGAGAGTTGTGGAACATACCGCATTCCGAGCGAGGTCCAACAAGAAGTGCGACAGGCGATTCAAGAAGCGCAAGAGGAATATGAGCGCCGATACGATGCGAAACGTAGAGTAAATGTGAAATTTGAAATCGGCGATATTATATTTATCAGTTCCAACCCTGTCGCGACAGGGGAAAGTACAAAATTACAACCGAGATATGAAGGCCCTTTTGTAGTCACTCAAATCCTACCGGGCGGAACATACGCGATTGAAAAACTGACAAATAAGCGCCGGACAAAACAGCGTCTCACCACACATGTATCACAAATGAAAATCTGGCGAGGTCAAGACCTGCATGAAGGAATGAAAAATTGTGATTCGGATAGCAATGATAGTGAATCGGATCCAGAAAATGAAGCGAGCGAGTCGCTAAATATGAACAAGCGACACACAAAAATCGACGATCCTAATGAATCTCGTAGAACGAAAAGTAATGTAACGGTTTCCACACAAGTGTCAATGCGCGAGAAGAAGAAACCGAATTACCTTAAGGATTATGTTCAAGGACTAGGATTAAGGCCACGAAATACAAATGTCGGAAAATACAAAATGTATTATTAACTTTGTTCTATTTTGTTTACGATAAGAATAATCTTCAAATTTTTTGTATTCTTGAGGGACCAAGAAAAGGTTAAGTTGGCCGAATGTTAGAAATTTCGGTCCACCATTATGAAGAGGGCATTGGTTGACGCCAACCAATGTAATTTTTAAGAACGCACCCTTAGTAAAAAGGTAGAGGGCGATCCGAACGAGGTGCTACGAGGAGCTCGTGGAGGCAGGCAGTCGTTTTTAAAAAGTTTACGAGGCGACAAAAATCGAGAGTGAGAAATGCGACCTCTCTTTTATAGAAACCTGTGATATCAAGGCCGGTGTTAATTAATAAATCAGAATATCAGTAAATTCGTTGACTATTCATTCGAGAAACCTATCTCAATTGTCTTTATTCCAACAGAACGGAAACCGAAGAATGGGATGGGGAAGAGAAACAACATTCTTCGAGTCGGAGCGTGGAATGTTAGATCACTGAGGCAAGCGGGAAAATTAGAAAATTTGAAATTAGAAATAAATAGGTTGAATATAGACGTAATGGGGATTAGCGAAATGAGATGGCCACAAGAGGGCGATTTCTGGAGTGGGGATTATAGAATAATTCAAACAGGATCAAAGAACGGTCAAGCAGGTGTAGGAATCGTAATGCACAAAAGAGTAGGAAATAGAATAGAAAATTATTTGCAACTTAATGAACGTGTAATGATGGTTAGAATCAGAACAAAACCGGTAGACACAGTCATAGTCCAAGTATACATGCCCACATCTGCATATTCGGAGGAAGATATTGAAAAAACGTACGAAGAAATAGAAGTGATAGAATATGTGAAGGGAGGAGAGAATTTGATAGTGATGGGGGATTGGAATGCGGTAGTAGGACAAGGAAAAGAGGACGATATAATAGGAGATTTTGCGTTAGGGGGGAGGAACGATAGAGGACAATGTTGAGTCGAACTTTGTGAAAATCATAAGATGGTTATCACAGACACTTCATTTCGAAATCATCCAAGGAGAATCTACACTCGGAAAATGCGAGGCAATACAGCAAGATACCAAATTGATTACATATTAGTGAAACAAAGATTCAGAAACCAAGTGAAAAACTGTAAAACTTATCCCAGTGCAGATATGGATAGTGATCATAATATGTTGATGATGAAATGTTCTCTGAAATTCAAATCTCTGAAGAAGAAAAGGAAAATGCAAAAAAGATGGAATTTAAAGAACCTTGAGCAAAAACAAACACATGAGGCATTCGACAAAATGTTGGATGAAAAATTGGGAGATCAAAACGAGAAAGACTCAAGAATAGAGAGGAGATGGACAAAGATGAAGGGGAATATTAGAGAATGTGCGGATAAGATCTTTGAGGAGAATAGAGTAGAACCTAAAAACCCATGGATAACGGGGGAAATTTCAGAATTGATGAATGAAAGAAGAAAATACAAGAATAATGATAGCCAAGAAGGCCAGCAACGATACAAATCATTGAAAAATGAAATAATAAGAGAATCGAGGAAAGCAAAAGAACAGTGGTTAGAAGAGAAATGTCAGGAAATAGAAATAAGATTGCATTTAGGGAAAATAGATGAAGCATATAGGATTATTGAAAGATTTTTCGGACAAATGAAATCTAGAAGCAATAAGATTAGAAACTCTCTAGAACGACAATTGATGAAAACGGAACAGGAAATAGAACAGTGGATCAATCATTCGGAAGACTTGTATAGAGGAACCGATGATATAGCACTTTTAGAGAAGGAGGAGGATGTAGATGAGGAAGAGTTGAGAGATTCGATATTGAGATCAGAATTCAACAAGGCTTTGGAAGAATTGAAAAATAATAGAGCGCCAGGCATAGATGGCATAAGTGCGGACCTTATGGAAGCCTCCAGTGAAGGAACTCGTGACGCACTGTTTGAATTGATGAGAGATATGTACGGAAGAGGAGAAGTACCGGAAGATTTCCAAAAGAATAAAATTGTCGCTATCCCGAACAAACAAGGGGCAGACAAATGCGAGAACTACGAAACGATTAGTTTAACCTCACATGCTTCGAAAATACTGACCAGAATTATATACAGGAGGATGGAAAATAAAATCGAGAGTAAATTGGCAGAAGATCAATTTGGTTTCAGAAAAAATAGGGGAACGCGAGAAGCAATTTTAGCACTTAGGGCAGTGATACAGAAAAGGATAGCGCTGAAGAAATCTGTGTACATAGGTTTTGTAGATATACAGAAGGCTTTCGATAATGTGGACTGGGAGAAGATGTTTGCGATCCTGGAGAAGGTGGGAATGAATTATAAAGATAGAAGAATAATATACAAATTATATAAGAATCAAAGTGCAATAATAGACATAGAGGGTCAGGGAGGGGAAGCACAAATAAGAAGAGGGGTGAGACAAGGATGCTCATTATCGCCACTGATTTTCAGTTTATATATAGAAGGAGCAATGAGCGAAGTGAAGGAGGAAATTTAATCGGAATTACAGATTCAGGGAGAAAATATAAGTATGTTGAGATTCGCGGATGACATAGCTATACTTGCCACGAGTAGTACTGAGTTAGAAAATATTTTCAACACTATGAGAACAATATTATTGGAAAACTATTGCATGAATATAAATAAAGACAAAACAAAATTCATGATGTGTACAGCAGCGAAAACAGCTAGAAGAACGAGAATCAAAATAGATACCGAGACAATTGAACAGGTGAAAGAATTCAAATATCTAGGAAGCATAATTACAGAGAACGGCAAAAGCGAAAGAGATATAAGAGCAAGAATAGCACAAGGGAAACAGGCTTTTTACCAAAAGGAAGAGTTATTATCCCAGACAGCACAGAAAGTTCTCTGTATGTTTCGGAAACGTACTCTTGGTTCTGCGTGTTTCGGTCTCCATGGAATAGGTTTTCCAAACGTTTGAAGTATCTTCCCTTTTGATGCTCCTGATTGAGTTCTGAGCACGTTCTTTTTATCTACTACGGGATGTTCTCGCCATGTCTTCCAAACGTCCTTTCATGAAAACTACCCTTCAAAAACACAAAATCACACGGTGGACATGAATGGAACTAAACGGGACATTTGCATGTCCCTGGGACGTACATGTGACGTTCTTAGAACATCTTGAGACGTTATTTGCACGTTCCCTTTGTAACCAAGTACGTTTTCGGAACCTTCAAAAAACCTCCCGGTGCTGTATGGGTATGCTCGAAACACATGAGCTTGGAAGGAAGGAAGGAATTCTTGAAAAGTTATGTTTGGAGCACAGCATTAAATGGTTGCGAAACTTGGACAATGGGGAAAACTGATCAACGAAGACTTGAAGTTTTTGAAATGTGGTGTTATAGGAGGATGCTGAGAAAAAAATGGATAGACAAAGTCAAAAATGAAGAAGTACTCGAGCAGATAAATGAGGGAAGAAATCTTTTGAAACACATCGTGAAAAGGAGGAGCAATCTTATAGCACACACATTACGGCATGGGAGTTTATTGAAAACGATATTGGAAGGGAAAATGAATGGTAAAACTGGTAAAGGTAGACCTGGAGCAAGTTATATGAAGCAAATCGTACAAGACAGGGGATGTAGTAGATATGTAGAAATTAAACGTTTGGCGGATAATAGATAGGGGTGGAGGGTTTCATCAAACCAATCGTAAGACTGATTACTCCACGATGATGATAACCAATGAAGATCATCCCTTGAAAAATAGCGGGTTCTTACGATCTTGTGCTCCGGATATATGCTCGAAGTGACCGAATCAGGATTTTTAGTCAAGATCTCGTCGTTCAATCACCCATAGAGGAAATTACAGCTCAATTTACTTATTATACCAATGAAAATCATCCCCTAAAAGAGAGAGGGTTGTTCTGACGACTTTGTGCCCCGGATACATGCTTGAACTGACCGAATTGGGATTTTTAGTGGACATCCCGTCCTTTCATCACCCATAGAAGAAATAAAGGCTGAATTTACTTATTTTAACAATGAAAATCATCCCCTCGAAATAAGAGGGTTGTTCTGACGACCTTGCGCTTCGGATATATGCTTGAACTGACCGAATTAGGATCTTCAGGCAAGATCTCGTCGTTTCATCACCCATACAAGAAATGAGAGCTCAATTCACTTATTTCACCAATGAAAATCATCCCCTAAAAAGAAGAGGGTTGTTCTGATGACCTTGTGCTCAAGATATATCCTTGAACTGACCGAATTGGGATGTTGAGTGAAGAGCTCGTCGTTTCATCATCCATAGAAAAAATTACAGGCCAATTCACTCATTTTCCCAATGAAAATCATCCCCTCAAAAGGAGAGGGTGGTTCTGAAGACCTTGCGCTTTGGATATATGCTCGAACCGAATGATTCAGGATTTTTAGTGCAGATGTCATCGTTTCATCACCCATAGAACAAATTGCAGCTCAATTGACTTATTTTACCAATGAAAATCATCCCCTAAAAAGGAGAGGGGTTGTTCTGACGACTTTGTGCTTCGGATACATGCTTGAACTGACCGGATGAGGATTTTGAGTGAAGATCTCTTCGTTTCATCACCCATAGAAAGAATTACAACTCAATTTACTTATTTTACCACTGAAAATCATCCCCTCAAAGAAAGAAGGTTGCTCTTACGACCTTGTGCTCTGGATATATCCTTTACCTGACCGAATTGGGATTTTGAGTGAAGATCTCGTCGTTTCATCCTCCATAGAAAAAATTACAGCTCAATTTACTTATTTTACCAATGAAAATCATCCCCTAAAAAGAGCAGGGTTGTTGTGACGACCTTGTGCTCTGGATATATCCTTGAACTGACCGAATTAAGATTTTGAGTGAGGATTTCGTCCTTTAATCACCCACAGAAAAAATGACAGGTCGATTTACTTATTTTACCACAGAAAATCATCCCCTCAAAAGGAGAGGGTTGTTCGTACGATCTCGGCTTTTGGATATACGCTCACCCGACCGAATTAGGATTCTTCGTGATGGTTTCGTCATCCAATCTCATTTGAATAGGAAACCACACGGATGAATCACTTCACTCCGAGAGGTAAATTTACCCTCAAACAGTCGGAAGGTCGCTTTTCCAAATTGTTGATTCCGATGCGTGTTCGAACCTTCTCAATTCCTCCTCCTCTGATGTGGAATTCTTCCAATAATATCGCGATGCGCATTCCATTCCCAGTGTTTCCTGCACTAAAATAAACATCGCACCTCCAGCATCAACTTCTCTTTGCATTACATATAATTTCATCCCAGTCATTTCTGTATCCATTCCATTCAGTATACAAATGATCGGTTCTCCCAAATACGTGATGTAATCACGTGTGCATGGATATATAATTCGTTGAATGTATGTATGCCATCCGTTTCATGTGCCTACGCAGCTTCTTCTCTTCCCCTTTTGCCGTCCGTTTAAACATACATGTTAATAACGGATCAAGGGGCGACCAGCTATCCCCTCTTAGATGCTGGGTACGCCCCTGGATTCTTTGGTTATCATATTTCCCTGCAATGTCATAATCTTCCGTTAAACCCGACTACAGAGACATCTGTGTTTACAATCCCACGGGGCCGTTGCCTCTCAATGTATCGCATTGTCATCGAACTTCAAGTTAGTGACTTTTCGGCAAAATTGAATTTCTGCAAATCGATTATTCTGAAGAATCGACCCTTACCGAAATTGACATCTTTTCGACTATTCACTTCTGCCTGGGAAAACTTCTCTTTTTAGTAAGGGAATCAACTTCCCTGTATGCGCATTTTTTACGAATCAAGTGTGATCTTCCGATTCAAATATGCCTTAGCCCCAGTACTTCTCCCACGTACAATACCTCACTCATGTAATTATGATCTATACAGAAGTGATAAGACCGTCGGTAAAATCTTCACCATGATTCATTCCGAATCCCCATCACATCGATTTCATATCGATTCCACATCGAAACAACATCGATGGAACATCAATGAACATGCTCTCTCCACTCCACGCTCTCAATCCCCTCCCCTTGGCCTGTCTGTCCCCTCCGTTAACCATTCCTCTTCCAAGTCACGCCTACTTCCTCCGCTTCCCGACGCCAGTGATGCCAGGAAAAACGGTGCGGACCATTGAACTTGTAATATACTGGAAGGCGCACCATTCAAAAATTTTTCGTCAAAGAGAGATAGTTGGGTACACTGTGCGAGAAAAAGAAGCAGATACCCTTTACACTCATCATCCCTTTTTAAGATGCATGTATTGAAATGAAACAACGCTATTTCATCTTGCATTTCACACTGACGAAGAATCTCTTCTTCCATCCTACAGGAAATTTCGCCAGTGCTCTTTCCAGTGGGTCGGTGCCGAATCAACGAAAAACCAAATCAACGAAAAAAAATTTACTAGCAGTATGAAGTTGTCATCTTGTTGCAGTATGAAATGAAATTAGTCATAGATCATTGATTGAATTAAACGAAAATTCTTTATGTTCACCTGTTCACTGCACCCGTTTATTACAGTAGACACGTAATTCATCATTCTAATAAAATTATTAATGATCCTCCTAATCGATCAGTACAATCAAACTGTTTCAAACGTCTGTAGAGAACGAAAATCGGTTTGTTGTTATAAACATAACCATACTATAATCATAAACATAACAAAGGGAAATTAAGTTTACCGTGGGGTTGTGTTAGCAAATCAATGTTTTTTACTTTTCGTTTAATTTAATCAATGATCTATGACTAATTTCATTTCATACTGAAACAAAATGACAACTTCATACTGCAAGTAAATTTTTTTTCGTTGATTCGGCACCGACCCTTCCCAGTATGTTATATAGTTCAATGGCGCGGACCGAGAAATCAGCCCCTCCATTGTTCACACAATGACACATTCGTGACTCACATGCATACAAAAGTTTCATCGTGTGCACGGTAGAGGGGCTGATTTTTCAGTCCACACCGTCTTTCCTGGCATCACTTACCCGACGCACAGTGGACCGAAATCCACAAAAAGTGCTCAAAACTATATGGCGTCGTCTGATTCATGCATTGTTCTCAACTGAGGGATTTCGGGGATCGCTGATTACGAATCTGTAGTCAGATTTTCCGAATTCAAGATGGCGGATCCGATATGGTGGACGAAAATGTCAGAATTACTTTGATTTGCCTAGAACTCATTCCGGGAGAGTTTCTTGGATCGCTGATTACGAATCTGCAGTCAGATTTTCAGAATTCAAGATGGCGGATCCAATATGGCGGACGAAAATGTCAAAATCACTCCGATTTGCCTAAAACTCATTCCGGGAGAGTTTTTTTTGGATCGCTGATTACGAATCTGCAGTCAGATTTTCAGAATTCAAGATGACGGATCCAATATGGCGGACGAAAATGTCAAAATCACTCCGATTTGCCTGAAACTCGTCCTGGGAGAGTTTTTTTGGACGTTGCCAAACTATCAAAGAACAGTAGTCAGAGATTAAATAAAATTCATCCGATACTCTAGAAATTTCCGCACGCTCTACTTAAACCTTACTTGCACGGAGAAAAATGATGTATCAAATATTACTGCATTCGCTCGTACATTGATGCCCGTAAATGAAATAGTATAATGTTTACAACTGAATGTAGCAAAACATCGTGCCCCTAATGGAAATGATACACCGAAGCAACACCGGGATTTTTTGGTGTGTTTGTGAATTTTTCACACCATGATTGGAGGTGGAACTACACCCAGATTTATTTCAGTTCGTTTAACACCAAGTGATCTTCCTAGCTATCCTCACTTGGAGTACGGATACATTGAATGTCAATCAAGTTTCTAATTGAATTCACACTCACTTTCTACTGAGACAATCATCTAGGGAATCTTTTCTCCATATTCCAAAACTAGGTTCACACCATGGTTATCTTTTGACATGGCGTTGATGAGGTTTGAATGAGATTAAATATGAAAATTCTCGGACAAGAATCAAACTAGTTGACAAGTTGATAAGTTTCAATCGGATCAAATCGGACCTCCAAAGCAGGGATATTACTTCAAATCCGGAGAAAAAAGTGGTGTTATTTTTGACGTAATTTATGACGTTGAAAATCACATCAAAAATGACACTCACGTAATATACACCATGATTTTTCACGTCATTCTCAACGCCATAAATTAAGTGGAAACTTGACTTATCACTTCAAACTCACTTCAACGTCACTTTTTCAAATTAAGTGAAAAATAACTCCACCCTGGGAACAAGACAAAGATCCTAAACATACCGCAAAAAACCATTAAGAATGGTTAATCATTACATAACGTTCGTAGAAGGTTAATTACCCCTCCACAATCACCTAATATCAATCCCAATAAAGATTTATGGCGCATATTGGATTTGGAAATCAGAAAATATAAAACTCTGGTGAAAACGAATTAAAAAGATGAAATAGTGAAAAATGGCAACATATATCAAATGAGATTATCAAAAGATTGGGTGAATCATTGCCAAGGAGATTACAAGCAGTCACAGACGCAAACGGGATGCACACAGAATATAAAGAATATCATCACAGGATTCTATTGTTTCTATTCCATCTAATTCTTCCATGTGGATGGATATGTGCAAGAACTTCCAATGTTTTCATTGTTCGAATAGAATTATTTGAAAAAACAAGGTGTGCAAATAATTTTTCTTCCCCACTGTAGCACATTATCATTATGATTGATATGTTGAAAAAAAATGTCCTCCATATTCATTGCAAAACAAGCCACATTATTTTTTATTCAAAATAACATCATATTACTTTATTGTCAGAAGACAGTTGGAAAACATGCTTTAACGTCCCGTGTGTAATGGATTTGGGGGTGTACAAAATTTGATGAATTCGCAGTACATGATAAGAAAGATTTCACTACACGCCGAATACAAATAATAATGCCGATTCCAGGTACTTCCAGTTATGGAGATATACGAATTGAAATTGAGGCGATATTGCTGCACACAGGACAGCACAAATATGTCCCAATAAATGAACTAAAATACACAAACTTCTTTTTTCGAAGTAATCTTCAATAATAAACACAAATGATCATTGATGCGGACGAACACTTGTACCGGTATAAAATGACGCGAGGATGCAAGAACGATGCTACCGGTAGTATAAATGGGCGAAGAGGAACGCTACGTACAGCGTTGAGGCGATACTGCTGCATATAGCATGGCACAAATATGTTTGAATAAATAAACTAAAATACACAAATTTCTTTTCTTGGAGTAATCTTCAATAATGACCGCAAATGATTGCGAATGATCGTTGATGCGTACGAACACTTGTACCGGTATAAAATGGCGCTGGATGGAAGAACGATGCTACCGGTAGTGCAAATGGGCGAGGAGGAACGCTACGTACAGCGTTGCCAGATGTCTTCCACAAACAAGCGGGAAATGTTGCTGAAAGAAAACGCAGGGATGCCAGCAAAAACCGCCAACTCTAGTCATTGGCTATTCCTTAGGCAGAGACTCATGCTAGTGGCCACGTTTACACCGGAGGACCAGATCGTCGTTTGGTATGCTGACTAAAACAATTTGCTATAATTCATGTGACACAAATTACATCAAAATTATTTGGTCCGCGTACCGAACTGCCGTTTGGTCCTCCGGGGTATTCCGGACCATAGACTGTCGCGCAAGACATGAAGAGAAGAAAGGAGGGGGGATGTTTTTTCGGATGGGAGCCAACCCGGATAGCACACATCAATCTCAAATGAATTCCGAAAAGAGAAATCTTGAAGAACTGTTTTAGAATACAAAGAGTTCTTGAAGAGTGTCAACAAGCCTAGATAACACGCGAAGAATTCTTTTTCAAGAGCAAGAATATCACTCTTCAAGAACTCTTTTCGAACTGATGAATTCATATAGAGTTCTTGAGGAGTTCAATCTGTCGGACATTAACAAGTTCTTTGAGAGTACTCAAACAATACTTCCGATATTCTCAAGGAACTTGTTAATGTCCGACAGATTGAACTCCTCCAGAGCTCTATATGAATCCATTAGTTCGAAAAGAGTTCTTGAAGAATTCAATTCTTATTCTTGGAAAAGAATTCTTCGTGTGTTATCTGGGAGGATTCGATTTGTCAGAGATTTGCGAGTTCCGTTGAAATCCTCGAAGAAGTCTCATAGATGGTGTTTCCGATATTCACGCAAATTTTACAAATTGTGCAAAATTCAGTACTTGTGTCCTTTTTCTTCTTATTGAGTTTGCGAAATTTGCAAATATGTCGGAAGCACCCAAAATTTCGAGAGAATTTGTGAATATCTGACGAATCGAATTCTTTCCGAAACTCTTCAGGAACTCTTTGCGTTCCCAAAGAGTTCTTCAAAAGTTCCTTTGCAGAATTCTTGTGTGCTATTCGAGAAATCAACGGGAGGACAAATCAGCGGAATCAGTGTTTAGAAAGAGAATGTGTGATATACCATTCTTTTCAACTAATGTTTTCGTTGATTTGATTTTTTGTTCAGTTGGCATCCATCTATTTTTTCAACTCGGGTGTCTTTTTTACATCTAAACTGGGAAAAATTGGAAGGCTAAACTTTGCAAAACTCCCGTGTGCAACGCTCCAATAGATTGAACGATCAAGATTGGTGGATTAATGCCTAGGGTTTTCCGGATAAAACTAGGAATCAAGCAATCTTGGACATTCCGCGTTGCGCTCTTCCGCTCCATGGGAGCAAAGTTGCCAGATGGGCATTGCCGTTGAGGGGAATAGTACCCTCCCCATCGTATGATGTATATACCCATACTTATAATTATACCGACGCACATAGGTAACTCATATATGTGAGGCGATAGAAGTAATGTACTTGGCGTCGAGACGCTACCGCGTCTCTTGAAATTGCCCTCAACGGCAATGCCCATCTGGCAGCTCTGCCGCTATCTGGGTGGGTGCCAAATCAACAAAAAACCAAATCAACAAAACCGTCAGTTGAAAAGAGTTGAAAAGAATAATACATCACACTCTCTCTTTCCAAACACTGATTTCGTGGATTTGGTTTTTCGTTGATTTGGCACCCATCCCGCTATCTAAGAAGCACGTGAGAGAGACAGAGGCAAAATACCCAGATCACACAACAGTGAAAAAGATCTATACAAAATACATTGTATGCATTATGAATTCTTCCAGAATTCCTGTGCTATTTTGGGCTATGAGGCGGCGCAAATCCTCTGCGCATACCCTCTCATTCTATTCCGTACTCACATGGGTGCGCTGTGAGTTTTGCGCAGCCTCAGATCTGGTCTCTCTCTCACATGCGTGGTCTCTATACAGGGCGTCCCATTTGAAACAGGACAGCTGAATAACTCTTCAGGGAATGGAGGGGGAAAAAAATTGTTCGGATAAAAGTTGTAGGGTTCGAAAGAGGCCATAAGATGGTGACCTTGAATTTGACCTTGAGGTCAATTTTGAGCATAATTGATGGTCAAAGTATGTTTTTTCGAACGGAAAACCCTACGTTCGACCTCAGAAATGGAAAGAGCGGGAAATTTTACGTCCGAAGATGTTAACATGTCAGGTCATTTAGAGGTCATTTGAAGGTCGAAAAACCATTTTCTATGGATTTTCACGGAAAAGCCTCAAACGAGTTGTTTCTCTGACCAAAGTTATCAAAGTTAAAGTGAAACCCCACGTTTCGACCTTGAATTCGACCTTGAGAACGATAATGAATGCCAAATTTGAAACAATAATTGAAAAATTATTTATTTTTCCAGTTCGTCGTTTTATAATTACAGATGGCACAAATCCGTTGACGGGTAAGACACACTTATTGCAGGAGATGTTCGAATTGACCGCCATTTACTCCAATACATAACTCCAGCCGGCGTCGAAAGTTTTCAAGAACAGACTGAAAAACTTCTGCACGAATATTCGCAATTGCGTATCTGATGCGTTGTTGTAGATCCATAGGTGTTGTTGGTCGGTTGGTATAAACGACATTTTTTACGTAACCTCACAAATAAAAATCTAGAGGAGTGAGATCAGGAGATCTTGCCGGCCACAGTACAAATCCACCTCGACCAATCCAACGATTGGGGAAAAGGATATTCAGATAATCCCTCACACATCGAGCAAAGTGTGGTGGTGCACCGTCTTGCTGATACCACATCCTCTGCCTAGTTGCTAATGTCACATCTTCCATGAGAACTGGTAATTCATTCTGTGAACACTGTAGATAATTAGGACCGTTAACAGTTCCATCAAAAAAATACGGCCCAATCACTTGATTGTCTAGAATTCCACACCAAACATTTATACTCCACCGATGCGGATGATCAACTTGTTGAGTCCAGTGCGGGTTTTGCGCTGACCAATAGTGGCTATCGTAACGATTTAACAAGCCATGCTTTGAAACGTTGATTCATCACTGAAAAGAACATATCGAAAGAAATCGGGCGCTTCGTTCAACCTCTGTAAAGCCCAATGGCAAAAGTTAACCCGATTCTGCATATCTTGTTGAGATAATTCTTGGGTCAGTGTGATGTGGTACGGATGATATTGAGCAGCTTGTAGAATTCTGTGTGCCGTACTGCGTGGAATACCCAAATCGCGTTCAATATCACGTAAACTCACATGAGGATTCATGTGTATTATTGCTAAAACAGCAACGCATCGAGGGTCGTTAAAGTTGAAACCTTGATTGTTTCGGCGTTGACCAATCTTTCCTTGTCGACAATTTCTTTCAACTTGGCGAATGACTTCTGGAGAAGGATGATGCTGCCGATCTCCAAACCGCTCTCTGTACAATCGTGATGCTCTTTGATACACTCCGCGACACTCACCCAAGATCATTAAAATATCAACACATTCGTTAGGTGAATAAACCATTTTGAACTCGCACTTACACCGTAAACGATGAAAACTTCTTAATAATCATTTTCGTACTGATATGACGAATAAACTCTGAAGGTTAGTTCTGTTTACTTTCAATTCAAGGTCGAAACGTGGGGTTTCACTTTAACTTTGATAACTTTGGTCAGAGAAACAACTCGTTTGAGGCTTTTCCGTGAAAATCCATAGAAAATGGTTTCTTGACCTCCAAACGACCTCTAAATGACCTGATATGTTAACATATTCGGACGTGAAATTTTCCGCTTTTTCCATTTCTGAGGTCGAACGTAGGGTTTTCCATTCGAAAAAACATACTTTGACCATCAATTATGCTCAAAATGGACCTCAAGGTCAAATTCAAGGTCACCATCTTATGGCCCCCTTCGAACCCTACAACTTTTATCCGAACAATTTTTTTCCCCCTCCATTCCCTGAAGAGTTATTCAGCTGTCCTGTTTCAAATGGGACGCCCTGTATATATTATACGTTTATGTCTTCTCCTTTGTGTTTACTGGGATCTCCCGCGTTTTATAAGAACCAACCGGCAACGCTGGAGGTACCTTTCCTCCTGACACATTATATCCATTTTCCCGCACTTTATACTGGTACACGTGTGCGTGGATGTATTAATGGCTGCATTTGCGTTCATCATTGAACATCACTTACAAAATACGGGTTCCTCAATCTTATTTCACTTACATATACATCCCTGATGGGACCGCCATCGGGAATTCATCGTATAAAGAAACAAATCGATAAGAAACCGATGAAAATTTATCGGTTTTCTATCGATTTGCTCTTTATACGATAAATTCCCGATGGCGGTGCCATCAGGGATGTTTGTTCCATTCTGTATGTAACAATACCACCTCAGCTGTAATTCGTACATCTTTATAAAAACAGTACCTGGAATCGGCGTTATTGTGTGTCCTTTCCCGCTTTTTTTATGAAAGACATCTGGCAACGCTGTACGTAGCGTTTCCCCCAGGGTTGGGTTTACTACGCGATTTTTCGATTTATTACTTATACCAGATAGCAAAAAGAGAATCCTTGAAATGTCAGTGTAATAGGACTCGTGGAGAATTCATTTCGAGCTATGTAGTTCTTATTGGTTCCATTTCACTGACATTTCGAGAATTCTTTTTTTAATTGGTGAATGATTCAAAAAGGATGCTTTTCCCAAAATTTTGCTATCTGGGTATCTTACACACGTAATATATGTAAGATTGTGTAAGATACTTGAACCCTCTTAAGCTTATATTACATGCGTGCGTTTACTGCATGCGACATCATTAGATGAAAAGAGAAGTCCTAGGGTAAAACACTTCACCCCTTCTCTCATCTAATGATGTCGCATGCAGCAAACGCACGCATGTAATATAAGCTTGATCCCCCCAAAGGCAAGGGGTTGGTTTTGTGCGTAAAATACCCGGTATCTTACGCGTCGTCAACTATGTAAAATACTTGGAAGTATATTACGTGCCAACCCTGGTTCCCCCTAGCCCATTTGCAGGGTTGGGTTTACTACGCGATTTTTCGACTTATTACGTATCTTACACACGTAATATATGTAAGATTGTGTAAGATACTTGAACCCTCTTATCCCCCCCAAAGGCAAGGGGTTGATTTTGTGCATAAGATACCCGGTATCTTACGCGTCGTAAGCTATGTAAAATACTTTCAGGTATATTACGTGCCAACCCTGCCCATTTGTACTACCGGCAGAGTTTTCAACTAAATCATCGTACACTTCGTTCATTAGTCAATTCTTGTGTAATCAAAGACGTGATTGATCAATCTAAGAGAATTGACCAATCAACATCGTGTACAATAATATTGGCATCTCTGACTACCGGCAGCCAGGGTTGGCACGTAATATACTTCCAAGCATTTTACATAGTTTACGACGCGTAAGATACCGGGTATCTTACGCACAAAACCAACCCCTTGCCTTTGGGGGGATAAAAGGGTTCAAGTATCTTACACAATCTTACATACGTTATGTGTGTTAGATACGTAATGAATCGAAAAATCGCGTAGTAAACCCAACCAGAGATGAGTTGGAGAGATTGCTAATGCAATGTTGTAATCGTGGTACGGTTTTTGGACTAGCGCCATCACGCGGAAATAATACCAACTAACAAATAAGAATTTGATGATGGCTCAGATGGAATGGAAATTCTCAAATCCTGTGGAATTAACCAATCAAGTGGGTTATACTTTTTAGTTGGTATCATTTCTGCGTGATGGCGCTAGTCCAAAAACCATCCACGATTTCAATATTTCGTTAGCGATCTCTCCAACTCATCTCTGACCCAACCCTGCCGGCAGCATCGTTCTTCCATTCTCGCGCCATTTTATACCGGTATAAGGTAACTGACCCCATTAGCGAACGCGACCCCTTTAGTGAACCTCGAGATAATAAAACCTCTTTTACGAACAAGAAGTGTTTACCTATTATGTGCTGTGAAGATTATTCCAATCTTCAAACATTATTGTTCGTGATTAATACGGAAACAAATGGAAGAAAGAAAAATGTAATTCACGAAATAAATGAAGATTCATGCCGAGTGTCACAACGAGCTTTGCCTTCGTGAATCTTACAAGGTGAGTTAAGAATGGACATTTTTCCAATTGTGCATTTTCATAGTATTAATGCGACCATTGAACTATTTTATGTATCCAATGATTCGATATTATTGAAATTAAGATAATATAGGGTTATTTTCAATAACTGTCAGTCGCTAACCTAGGAAATTGCGCGTTCAGAAATACACACACGAAAATGATTGGTGAATCTATTACTGAACGAATAAACGTAACAATTCATATCTTGGTATCTACTCTAGGAAAATTTTTTCATGAATTCTCATAATGCGCATAATTTTTCAATCAATCTACAGGGTGATTCGAAATTCGCGCACTCTTTTTTGGGAGTAGATTCCTGATGAAATTCTAAAACGATTTGTCCTTTTGCACAATGCTCTTCGACGCATAATTTCCGAGATATAATTAATTAAAGTTGACTAATTATGGGGTGGATCCATCGGTCATTCAGGAGCGTCATAACAGAACAAGAGAGGAAGGTGCTTGCAGGGGGCGCTCATACGATCAGCTGATCGGTATAATCGATACGATTTACCAACATACAAATTGGTAAATTTTCTATGTAGAACGATTGAATTCGTCGACACTGTGGAAAAATTGATTATTGTCATGAATTCTTATCACGATATGCTGTAGGTGAAAGTTGTAATTTCAGTAATGATTTTTATTACGCAGACAAATGTAAAATAGTGTTATTTCGTAGGGATAGGGATTCAAGTGGGAGAAAAAAGTATAACTACTCGTTTTCAATCAGAATTTTCATGTAAAGAAGAAAACATGAGAATTTTCATTCATCCGATACCCAATTTGAACGGTTTGATTAGTAAGTTTAACACAAGAGATTGGATTCCGAATCCTGTATTCTGATTGGTCGAGAATCAATGTATGTTAGATCAATCCTCGGCCGTTCCAAATGATTCTTCTGAAGAATGTGTTTCCGACTTATCCCAACCACAACATTGAACAATGATGAATTTATTCGAATTCACCCTTTTTACATCATTCGATGATTATAAAGGGTTTATCGAACGTTAATAACTTACTTCAACTTGTACGTAATTAACGTTAAGTTAACCGATGAAAAGTGATCAGCAAAAAGGTTAGCCATTCCAGCTGCAGAGTCAGCAACTACATCATTTAACATGATAGTACTAGGTAAGTCATTAAATGAACGCGTACTGTTAACAAAATTCCAAAAAGATTTAACATCCTTCCGAATATTAATCTCAACTTGGCGAATGTAATTCGAATAACAAGCCCGAGCTCGTGATTGACATTGAGCACGCAAAAAAGAGAACGCTAAATAATCGCCGCGACTATAAGACGGTTTGTAAATCATATGGGCAACTTTCTTTCTTCTGATTAATTTTTTGAGCTCAGGAGTAAACCAAAGAGGATAAATAGATCTTTTGATCAATGTTTTCGGAACGTACAACTCAATAGCCACAGAAAGTTGATCATACAAAAAACTAATAGCAGTATTTACATCCATGCATTTTAACTCCAAATCCCAATCACTTTGATTGAAATGCTGCCGTATAGAAGAAAAATCAGCCAATTCATAATTGTACCGTTACGTGTCGGTACAAGACAAAGATCTCAATGAAAGAGAATACAATCTAATTTCAATAGGGGGATGATAAGCATCACAATGTAGGAGGTAATCAATCGGACTAATAGTTTCAACATACTCATCGGTGGTAAAAATCAAGTCCAGCATACCATTGAAATCATTGTAAATATTGTTTTTTTGATATAAACCAAAGTAGTTGAAATATTGAATCAAAATCTTCACCGAAGACCTTTCATTCAGTATCACACCAGGACGAAACGATGCCGCTAGAGAAGAGTCGTCATTGCGCCAAACCACATGCGGAAGATTGTAGTCACCGAAGAGGAAAATTGAAGAATCATAATCCTGACACAGTACCTCGGCCAGAGAAACACAATGTTCAAGGTAAAGAGATGATGATGAGGCAGGGGGGAAGTAACTTGCTCCAATAAAAACAGACTCCGAATTAAAATGCAACTTGACAAGAATATGTTCCACGCTAGTAGGTGGCAAATCAACCAATGCACTATTCAAATACTTTTTGACCGCAATCAGCACACCACCTCCTCCAGAAAAAACACTGGTGCGCCTGCTCCTGTCCAACCGATACAAGACATAATCATTAAAGGACAATTCTTCATCAGATATGTTATCCGTTAACCAGGTTTCAGAGAAGATAATGACATCATACGTAGAAGTAAGAGATGAAAGTGAAATTTGCAAATCTTGGAGTTTAGTAAGAAGACCACGAACATTCTGATGGTATATCAAAGGGTGAGTTATAGGTTTTTTCTCTGGGACACAGTACGCGTGTCAACAATCGTTGGCAATTCATTTATACACTTGATTCTTTTGTTGGTATCACCACCATCGATCAGATTCTTGAGTTCCGCACGTAACCTGGTTGAATAATTCCTTTCTTGAACAGTTTGATCTTGATAAATTTTAAACGGTTCATTCTGATTAGATTTACGTTTCAAGATATTTATAACATCCTGAGACGATGGAAAAGAAACAAAATAGGTCTGTGTTTGTTCGCAACCTTTTTCCCGATTCTATGCAACCTAATATCATCATGAACGGAAGGATTAATATTTCGGAGTAGTGTTTGCACCTTCGCTGCATCATTTTGCTGTTGATTGTCCGGCGTCTCATCAATACCAACAATAATAATATTGCGAGATCGCTTCTGTCGCTCGTTGACTTCATGAATAATCGTTTCAAGATCACGAGAATCGCGGTCTTGTTTTGAAACGTCGAGTTTGTTCTCAACTTCAGTCAATCTCGCAGTGAGGAAAAGAATAGTTCGACTAAGAGAAACTATCTTGTCCTGGTAAACCCGAGCCATTTCATCACGAAATTTCGAAAATTCTTCATGGATGAGCTCCTTTATATTTACCAGCAGAGACGAGTCTTCTGGCAAAGATGAATCAATTTGATGTGAAGAAGCATCTGAACAATCGATGAGTTTGTTCACACTCCACGGATGATTACATCTGTGCACACATCCTGGATGCGGATGAATATTACACGTATGACAGCTCACAGGATGAGAGACAGGTTGAGTACAACCTTTACAGATTTTCTTATCTTGTTGTGACATTTTAAATATATGAAAGGATCAAAACGTAGAGCAGATGATAATCACTGGTACTAGTAACACACAACACACACACACGAGTAATGGTCTGTTTACTGTTTTTGTATCACACAACGAAGCGGCAATGTAAGTGACAGTATGTATGTTAGGCTACTGCATCCGTGAGACGAAACTTTTCGACAAATGATGATTTCAAATCAGTAAAAACGTGGTAGACAAGGCGCAAACCGGGAAGTGAAATACTACACGAGATGCACAGTGAAAAACACTATACCGAGCAAACTGAATAGCAGTCAGACAGACACTATCAAAAGCAACGGATGAGAAAATTATCGGAGCAGCAAATGCACGTCAAACTCGCATGGCGTCTTGTTATTATCTCCTATTGAATCTCCTATATTATCTATATTGAAATTTTGTATCTTGAAAAAGGATCGTATCGACCCGGAACGTCGATCGGCTTTTCGAAGGAAGTAAAATAAATTTGTTCGACAAACTTGCTTGGATAGAAATTGGATCGAACTTTCGCCTACTGAATCATTGAATTCCTGCGCCAAGCACTTTCCCAACCCATTCATAAAAACTACCCACATCCGAGTCGATGGGTCCAGATGATACTTCTTCCAACCACGTTCTCTCTCCTCTACGATTATATTGAGATTTTGTATCTTGAAAAAGGATCGTATCGACCCGAAACGTTGATCGGCTTTTCGAAGGAAGTAAAATAAATCCGTCCGACAAACTTGCTTGGATAGAAATTGGATCGAACTTTCGCCTACTGAATCATTGAATTCCTGCGCCAAGCACTTTCCTAACCAACTCATAAAAACCACCCACATCCGAGTCGATGGGTCCAGATGATACTTCTTTCAACCACGGTCTCTCTCCTCTACGATTATATTGAAATTTTGTATCTTGAAAAAGGATCGTATCGATCCGAAACGTCGATCGGCTTTTCGAAGGAAGTAAAATAAATTCGTTCGACAAACTTGCTCGGATAGAAATTGGATCGAACTTTCGCCTACTGAATCATTGAATTCCTGCGCCAAGCACTTTCCCAACCAATTCATAAAAACCACCCACATCCGAGTCGATGGGTCCAGATGATACTTCTTTCAACCACGTTCTCTCTCCTCTACGATTGTATTGAAATTTTGTATCTTGAAAAAGGATCGTATCGATCCGAAATGTCGATCGGCTTTCCGAAGGAAGTAAAATAAATTCGTTCGACAAACTTGCTTGGATAGAAATTGGATCGAACTTTCGCCCACTGAATCATTGAATCCCTGCGCCAAGCACTTTCCCAATCAATTCATATTCATCATAATGATAATTCAAATTTTTTCGAAATGATTGATGTTCAGTACTCATGCTATGAATTGTGTGCCTCATTTCACACTTGATGAATTCAAAATTTCGATACTGTAAATTTACACGTTCATATTGAATCATTAATAGAAGAGCTTTCTATGGAAAAAACAGCTCCTTCATTGAATAAACATGAATAAAGGAAGCCAACCCAAAAGGAGCACAATCCATAAAAGGAACAAGAGAAGACCCCTTCAATATTGTGCTTTATATCCTGATCAAGTATTATCAGCTTTACCATCTGGATTCTTACAACCAGTAAATACACCTCAAATTACTTACATATCATATTGCACAACTTGACCTTATGGAGTTAACAATATTATTTCTAAATTCATCATAAATCAGTGGCTCTTTCATCTGGAACGAAGACACGCGCTCAACATGAGATTCCAATGATTGCTCTTGCAGATCGTCAAACTTCAAAACGGTACGACATACACAGTTCATCGGAATGAGAAGCGAACATAT
The DNA here is from genome assembly GCA_018340375.1 of Gonatopus flavifemur. Classification (NCBI taxonomy): domain Eukaryota; kingdom Metazoa; phylum Arthropoda; class Insecta; order Hymenoptera; family Dryinidae; genus Gonatopus; species Gonatopus flavifemur. The sequence continues at coordinate 2,899,566 of JAFFJZ010000014.1, forward strand.
CATGAGGCCAAAATAATCAAGGGATGAGAAGGCTTCCTCTAACTGCAGGTTCTCAACACGTCCAAGGAAATTCGTGTTATGATTTCCATTCAGTGGGATGCTATCGGGACTGTTTATAAATTTTCAAATATATTGAAAAGCAGCGATTTATGTATGAACGAAATCATAAAAACCGATGGAATGATGCCTGTACTGTATTTGCAATTTGAAATTTGAATGATTTTTTATTTTCATGTTTTAACATATGATGGAAAATAATAAAAATTTCACGAAGCGAACACTAGATCTGGACAATTTCATCGATTTCCATGATTTCGTCTATACAGAAGTGTTACATTATTCTTCAAAATATGGTTTTGTGAATCGAAATTTCACAATTTCATTTTCTGAAAGGTGTCCTCATATTTTCGGTTACTGAGTAATCGTAGTTTGAAATTTCCGATATTTCAATCAATCAGAATTCAGCATCTTCAAACCACGAAATAACTTCAACTGCCATCCAAGAAAAATCAAATTCAACCTCAAGAGATGAAATTAGATGTAACTAGATCTCTTTGGAGCAAAAAAAAAAATGGAATGAGATGGATCTGCTCAGATGTAAATGATGTACTTGAATAACAATAGATCTACTCAGATCTAAGTAGATGTATTCAAATCTACTGAGATGAAAATACAAAAGGAACTGTAGCCTGTACACAGATCTTTGTACGTCTATGTACATCTATTTAGATGTGAGGAGATCTATGTCATTCCATTTTCTTCATTTGAGGAGGTTTAATTACAACTGATTTGATCTAATTTATTTGAACTGAAAATGCTGCAAGGCCTAAATGTCAGTGTAGTTTGGATCATTCATCGAAACGAATTCAATGTTGACTGAAGGTATTCCCCACATTGTTCGAATGATTTAAATCTCTGTTGTAAACTGTAAATGCCCTGGTGTGAACAATCCCATTCAGCCTCATTCATGAATAGGAATCAATCGGTTTTCTGAATAAGAATGAATAGGAATCAATCGGTTTTCCTCGGGATTCTATGGGATTCTCCAACCAGGGTGGAAAGGAACGTCACATTATAAATTCCCTGTTGGAAACGGAGATGATTTCGGATGGATTTGGATACAATTCCAATCCGTGCCAATAGTTCTGAGTACGGAGTGATGAAACGGATTTAAATTCAATCCAATTCAATCCAATCCCATCTAGATTCCCACAAGGTTTACTATATTCACTGAGAGAAAAGTCTACTGTAAATGGTACTATTTTGATAAGTAAAACGTATACTAGTTACAATAACTAATCCATTAGTATATTTGCATAATAATATAGCGAAAGTAACTGATTGAAAATATTTAAAGATACTACCGAAATCCGTGGAGAAAATGAAGGTAGTTGGCATTTATTTCTTAGTAAAACTTTCCACTATTCTTCCATAGTGAAATTAACTTCGAAAACTTATTCCTATTTACAATTCAGATTAGTTAGATTGAAGAATGAATAGAACTTGATATACGCAAAAAAGATGCTTCTACTCAAGCGATCGGCGGTGGCTTGAGTAATAGAGTCTTGACGTTCAGTCCCAACAACCTGTGTTCAATTCTCGTGGAAGTGATTCTTTTTTTCAATCCATAGCAGTATTCCACTACCAAAAATAGTGAAAAATTTTCCATTGTCAATGGGTTATATCGAATAGTTCATTTTACATTTCAATATTCGGTGGAAAAAAATGGTATCTTTTACGAATATTCATGATTTATTGAACTAACAAATTCTACTATTTTTCATGGTTGAGTCCTTTCCCAACTCGGGAAATTAGTAAAAAAAAAAAAAAAATTCCACTATTTTTCTCTCTCGGTGTTGTTAGCAACTTACGGGACGGACTTACTTCATGATATCATTTAGTTAGACACTTTCTAAATGATATCATAAAGCAAGTCTATCACGTAAGGGCTGGCAATATAGTATTTGATAATGTGACATTTCTCTCCGTGAATGATAATTGGTAAATTAATTTCCTTCGGCCAATACCAACAGCAGTTACGAGAGAATGAGTAATCATTTGGACAATATCGGAACTGTGACGGATTCAAATACATCAATCGAATACGGTGGTTTGCTAATGTATTTGTGAATCGTTGACACCGCAACAACGAAAGCCATTTTCCTCGTTTTCACACCAAGGGATCACTCTAAATATTCTCACTTGGGAGCCTTCCGAAGTAGATGATCCAAGTGATCCGGATCACTTTTCAAGCTTTTTGATTGGTTGAAAACCAATCCGGATCACTTGGATCAGCTACTTGGGAAGGCTCCTTGAAGTGAAGTTGTACCGAATCTCTATCGAATCCACAGTCACTTTTTACTGAGTGAACATTCGAAGATATCAGTGTGAAAAAATTAACAAATACACCTAGTTTCTACAGTGAAATCCAAAAATATCATCCATCTTCCACTTGATTTGCATTAATACTAATTTTCCAACAAAAAAGCATGGTGCAACATTTTCATTAGGTAAATACCCAAGTAGCATCCGAAAATTTGTATATGCACTAAAGTGTATATATTTTTTCTGATTGAAAACTTTTCAAGTGTTTTTATAGCAACACCAAGTCAGATTAGGATTTCTCAGAACAAATGACGGGAATTCGAAGGATATTTTAACTTATTGAAATGATTGATTACACTTGACTGCAAGTAATTGGTATTAGAAAACGATATTTTTGCGTCAGAATAAAATCATCCACTTCATCCATCTGGAAAATAATTGAAAATCATGAAAGGTCTTGAAAAGTATTGAACAGAAATGGAAATTATTTATGATTTGTCACGATCCACACCTCATAGTAGGAAATTTTCCTTCATCATATTATATTGTAATTATACTTTGAAATTACATTATTTGTTTTACTTTTATTTCTGTCAGGATAAGAGTATTCATAGTGTATCTAGATACACCCCACACAGCACGAATCTCCTAGCGACGTCGTCAGGACATCTTGGGGATATTTCAATGCCCCTAGGATATCCTGAGGACGTCGCTAGGAGATATTCGTAGAAAAATTTTCTCCGAATTTTTCTCCATTTTCGTTCGCCAATTTTCACTCCATGTTTCATCCATCGTGACGTCATTTCTGCTTCAAGAAAATGAATTGAAAAATGTAGCGTTTCGGACCCCTGTTCACCAATTTTTTTTGTAGGAAAAGTTTCTCCAGTTTTCCTTCATTTTTTCCGCCAAAATTTACTCCATATTTCACCTATGTGTATGTCATTTCTGTTAAAAAAATGGAAACTGGAAAAACCCCGCAGACCAACTGTAGTAAAAAATTGGAAAACAGGGGTCTAAAACGCTGTATTTTTCCTTCATTTTCCTTGGAGCAAAACTGACGTGAACATAGGTGAAACATGGAGTGAAAATTGGCGAACAAAAATGGAGAAAAGTTGGAGAAACTTTCCCCACAAGGAAACTCGACGAACAGGGACTTAGAAAGCTGCATTTTTCCTCCATTTTCAAAAAAATAAAAATGAGGTAAACATGGGTGAAATATGAAGTAAAATTTGGCGAAATAAATAGAGGAAAATTGGAGAAACTTTTCCTAGTAAACGAATTGGCGAACAGGGGTCCGAAACGCTACATTTTTTCCTCAATTTTCTTGGCGCAGAAATGACCTCAAGATGGATAAAACATGGAGTAAAAATTGGCGAACAAAAATGGAGAAAAATTTTCCTACGGGTTCTGTGCAGTGTGGGCACTATGTATGTGCATAGTATGTATACAACATTCTGGTGCTACTAAGGAAATATTAGGTTTCCTCATAAGGGAAGATCCCCTTCATAAAGTTACTTTGACGATGATAGTCTTCTTTTCAATTCGGATAAAGATACATTATATGGAAATACATTTATAACTCATAATAATCATTATTTTTCAGGAATCAAAATACAGGGACGGATGATGAATCCAATCCGCAACAAATTGAAACATCTCATACCGATTTTCAAATCGGAGGCACAGGAACTCCTGAATACGAGAGTTTCAAAGACAGTTCACAAATAAACGGCAGTGGATGCCAGGAACATGTATCATCAAATCACAGGAGCAATACTTCCAACCCTGCAAGTGAAGATGGTCAAGATCTCAATTTTGATGAACATAGGATTCGTCGGAAGTGTAATAAACGCTTGTATGACAACAACAATCTCCGTATTCGTGACGATGATGATGATGAGGTTCGAAATGATGAAAATTATGACGATTATGACAACGCTTATCACGGAGACTCCGAAGATGGCGGTAATGATGGAAATCAAAACGACGATGAGATTCAAAATGATGAGGAAGATAGTGACGAATATGATGATACTTATTACGGAGACTCCGAGAATAATGGTGATGATGAAAATCAAAGCGACAATGAAGTTCGAAATGATGAAGAAGATCAGGACGATTATGACAATGTTCATTATGAAGATTCTGGTGATAACAGTGACGATGACGCTATTATGAATTTCCAAAGCAGACGATTTCTCAATGCCACGAGACAGATGAATTTTCCTCTTACTTCGAAAATCAATTTTGGTAACGTGGATCATCTGCTGGCTATCATCACTATTTCGATAAGACATCACTTTACTCACGAAGCTACATTAAGTATATTGAAATGGATTAAAATTTCTCATGAAGCTAATAATGTGCCAGCTACCAAATATGCGTTATGGAAATCTTTGAATCGTGATGATACTGTAGTCATTCGACACATGTATTGTCAAGAATGCCAAGATTATCTGGAAACATGTAAAAAGCCTAACAAACAATGTGCATGCCAAGCATGTGGTCCTAACGTCAAAACCAAAAAGTTGCAATACTTTTTGCAAATTGATTTGCTTGCTTAAATCGCGGAATCACTTCGTGTTCCAAATATACACGAATTATGGATGGATAGATTCAATAGAACAAAAAAAAGTGCTGAATCTATTGAGGATATATACGATGGTAAGATGTATCGTCAACTCTCTTCATCAGGGAATTTTTTACATAATTCATATCACTTCTCATTCACACTAAACACCGATGGCACTCAAGTTTCCAAATCTTCTCGTACGAGTGCGTGGCCTGTTTATCTGATGATAAATGAATCGCCTCCTCATGTGCGAAAAAGATACATGTTGTTAGCTGGAGTATTCGTTGATATCAAGCATCCGTCACTCAATAGTTTTCTACGTCCAATTATAAATGATTTGAGACATTTTACGAAACTGGTGTCGAATGGAATATTTCGGCAAACATCACGAAAATATCAAAGTTCATAGTGACAACATGTAGCGTTGATTCTCCTTGCCGAGCAGCGATCACCAGAACAACGCAATTCAATGGTTTTTATGGATGTTCATTTTGTTATGCGAAGGGAGAACATGTTTCTTCTAAGCACGTCTATCCAATTCGTCATAACTTTGGACCTCTTCGTACCGACGCTGAATTGAGAAGGGATATGTGTAAGGCGTTCAAAACTCAAACCACAATCAGGGAAGTGAAAGGGATTTCACCATTAGTAGCTTTACCAGGGTTCGATATGCAAAAAGGAGTTATTGTTGAGGGGATGCATGCTGTTTTTATAGGAGTCATTCAACAACATACAAGTATTTTGCTTGAAGATGTGCATTCTCATTTTTATATTGGAAGTCCCGTACAAATGAAACGTATAGATGAACGCCTATTATCAATAACACCTCCTACTCACCGTTCCCGATAACCAAGGAGCATTATCAAATACAAACAGTGGAAAGCTTCTGAATGGCGGAATTGGCTTGATTATGCTCCAGCTTGCTTAGAGAAGATCATTCACAAAAAATACATCCATCATATTGACCTTTTATCTCAAGCTATACACTATTTCAACAATGGTTCTCTTAGAATGGTAGAATTGAATGCAGCAACTGATCTCTCGAAAGATTATGTTTCATCTTTTCAACGTTATTTTGGAGAAGGAAGAATGAGCTTCAATGTTCACCTATTGAGTCATCTTCCTGAAACTGTATGGAACTGGGGACCAATGTGGGCTCATTCTGCATTCACATTTGAATCGTGGAACAAGAAAATCATAGATAACGTGAAAGGTCCTAATCACAAAGCTGATCAAATTGCGACCCGTTATTTGATGTTGAAATTTATTCAGATGATAACCTGGGATGATTCAATATCGGTTGATGTGAAAGATTTCTTTTCAAGGCGCTCAAGAAGAGTATATAATAATAATAATAATAACAATAATAATAATAATAATAATTTTTTTTTATAGAGGGGGGAATGATGCACCTTCAGGAAGCTGGTATTGTTGCTCCCCGGTGTGTGGGACTCCTGCTTCAGCTGGAGATGTTGGGCGCCTATCGCAGTTTACCCACTAAAACCCACCTCTTTCCTCCTCGGACCCAGCTCGGAACCGTTCATCACATTACTTCGAGCTGGGCCCTTCTTTCCCCTGTAACCGAAAGACCGCCGCCATTACCCTGCCCTGTCCAGGTCCACCTTCTTGAGGCGGAGGATGGACTGTACGAAGGAGTTCACCACCCGCCAACTGGAGTCATCTCAAAGCATCAGACCCACGATGTTCTCGGGAGTGATGTCTCCGAGCTCCGTTTGTAGCGCCACCCGATGTGCTTCCCACCGAGCACACTCGAAGAACGTGTGCTCAGCATGGTCCCTCTCGGCGGGACAATAGAGGCACTCGGGGGACGCTACTTTCCCCATTTGGTGCAGGTACTTCCTGAAGTATCCATGGCCAGTGAGGAACTGGGTCAGGAAGTACCCCACCTCTCCATGCTCGCGCTCTGTCCACGGTGTGACCAGAGGAATGAGTCTTGCGGTCCATCTCCCCCTGGTCTCCCCGTCCCAGGAGGCCTGCCAGGCGAGGAACGTGCGGGTACGTTCCTCGGCCGCCACTGCGCTTCTTTGCCCTCCAGCCCTGCTTCGCCGGAAGATGCTTTCCGTTCCCTAGCGAGAAGCGCAACGGGAACGACTCCGGACACAACAAACACCGCAGGACCAGAGACCGTGCGATATGCAGACGCGACCCGAAGCGCTCCGAGTCTTTGGACTCGCTCGAGTCGCCCACTGCAGCTCTTCTTCTCCGTGGCATGCCCCCAGATCTCGGCACCATATAGGAGGACCGAGTTGACCGTGGACATCAGCAATCGTCTCCTGTCCGACTTGGGGCCACCGACGTTCGCGATAAGCCTGCTAAGAGCTGTAACCTTCTTAGCGGCTTTGTCGGCAGCCCTCCAGATGTGGTCCCGGAAGCTAAGCCTCCGGTCCACTGTGAGGCCCAGGTACCGTGCCGCGGGCTTCGACTCCACTACTTCCTGCCCCACCCGCAGAGGGAGGACAGTAGTGATTCTCTTTTTCGTGAGAACCACGATCTCTGTCTTGCCGAGAGCCATAGATAACCCATGCTCCCTCATCCAAGCTTCGATGCGTCGCATCGCCTGGTTGAGTACCAGTTGGGCTTGCGCAACGCCGCGGGCCTCAGCAGACTGTCGTAAGCGACATTCCAAAGATCGGGGCCCAGAATAGACCCCTGCGCCGCTCCCGACGTGACCTCAGTTCTCTTCCAGCCCGCGGTAGTCTCGTAAACGAGAGCACGGCCCTGTAAATAGTGGTCCACCATCCTGAGGAGGTACAGAGGCACACGGAACGTATGCTCCAATGCCCAGAGCATGTCCCTCGAGCGTGCGGAATTGAACGCGTTCCTCACGTCCAACGTCACGAGGAAGACCACCCGGCTAGAGTGAGGATTGTGCTCCTCCGCGCGCCGCACGGCTTCCACTACTTCCTGGACCGCATCGAGGGTCGAGTGACCCACACAGAACCCGTACTGCCTCGGCGACAGGCCACCCGCCTCATTGATCGCCTGAAGCAGTCTCCCCTTGAGGAGCCTCTCCAACACCTTCCCTGCTGTGTCTAGCATGCACAGCGGCCGGTAAGAGAACGGCATTCCTGGATCGCCTTTGCCCTTCACGATGAGAGCAAGGCGAGCGAGCTTCCAGCGCGCGCTGAAGACCCCAGCCATCAGGCATGCGTTGTACATGTCTAACAGCGAGTGGGGTCGACAGCGCCACACCATCTTCGAAACCTCCCTTGGCACACCATCCGGACCCGGAGCCTTGTTATTCTTCAGCTGACGTACGGCGACGCTCAGCTCCCCAGTGGTGAAGAGCGGGACGTCGCCCACGTCACCGAAGTCTCGGCGCGGCCGGATAGGGTGCGTCGGGAAAAGCTCCGAAACAACTAGGTCCGCGAGGGCTCCATCCAACACGACCACCGACCACCAGGCCCCCAGGCTCTGAGTCACAATTTTGTAACCCAGACCCCAGGGGTCCGCGTCGACAGCCAGCGCCAGCTCCTTCCAACAGGAGTCTTCGCTTCTATTGATAGCCCTGCGGAGCCGTCTCCTCGCTGCCTTGTGTTCTGCCGACCTGGTCGCCGCTTCTGGGCGATTTCTCGTCCTCTGAGCGGCCCTGCGTAGTCAAAGACACTCCCGGCGCGCATCAGCAATCTCCGGAGTCCACCAGTACACGGTGCATGGCATGGAGGCATCGCACGCGGGAGCGATCAGGCTCATGGTTGAGTCCATGAGAACGTCGACCATTTGAGTCCCACCGGCGGCCGAAACCTCGCTGGTCACTGCTCCCGAGGATATCGCCTGTTCAAATGTTCCAACGTCGACCCGGTCGACGTTCCATCTCCTCAGCCGCCGCGGAGGCACCCTGCCCTCCCGTGCATTCTCGTGGACCCCAAACTCGATGTACTGATGGTCGCTGCCGGGGTAATCCTCGACCACTCTCCAGTTCTGGATTCGAGCCGTCAGTTCCTCGGAGGCGAGGGAAATATCGGGGATGGTCCCCGAGTATCCTGGGTGACGGAACGTTGAGATGTTGCCAACGTTCAGGACCACCAAACCTGTCCTAGCCGCCATACCCAGGATGTATTTCCCTCTGGAGTTGGTGCAATCCATGCCCCACTCCACCACTCTAGAGTTGAAGTCCCCAACGACAATCATTTTCGTGGTTGTGCTATGGATCGCATCCTCCAGAGCGTCGACCTTCCGCCGAAAGCCAGCCATACGGTCGTTTGGCGAGAGATAGCAGCTAAAGACAACCATCCCTCCACAATCGACCCAGACAAAGCCCTCGCCGGTGCCGTGCCTCCGAACAAGCACCTTGCTGCGATTTGTCACCCAGATCGCAGCGGTGCCGAGCACGTCCCGGTACCAGTCCGGTGAGTTACGGTTCCGGTACTGCTCGCTGATCGCCACTAGGTCGGCGTTCCTCTCTCGCATCATCTGGAGCAGGAGATTATCCGCCACCAGGCTCCCGTTCGACTTCGCCTGGAGGACGTTGAACGCTCTCTCTGCTTCTCCCGCTCCAAGGCCTCCTTGAAAACCACACACTCCCTGGTGCCGGGGGCGTGGGCCAGTCAAGCAGACTCTATCTCTCTTTCTGCGCAGAGCATGCACCTTGGTGTAGCGGTGCACTCCCTCGCCTTGTGTCCCTCTCCCCCGCATTTATAGCAGAGAGTGGACCTGTTAGGAGCAGTGCAGGATCGGGCGAGGTGACCATACCCGTTGCATCTGAAACAATGCTCCACCACCGCCCTCTTTCTGACCCCGCACTTGAGCCAACCGACCTTGATCTTCTTCGGTGGTTGGCTCAATAACTTGGCGGCGGTCTTCCGGCCACATTCTATGATGGCCGCCCTCTCGCCCCTCACATTTGTGCCAGTCAGAGAGACCTTAACGCCAGTCACGTCGTCGAGATCCCTGTGTAGGGCGACCATCACATCCCCTACCTCGGTGACGCAGTCCAGACCCCGAATCTCCAATGTCCCACGAGGTTCAAAACTGCGCGCCACAGCGTTCTCTCCGAGGATGCCTTTCAGGGCGCCGGCGAACTCGCCCCTGTCTCTGGTCTTCGGACCAAGTTCAATGAGGAGATCCCCGGCCCGTGTTTTGCGGATGCTCTTCATGTCCGCTTCGGCATCCTCGGATTCAACGCTTCTACGTATCTCACCCAGGACCTGGGCGTATGTCCTCTCCTGGCTAGTCTTGATGAGGATAGCCTCGGTCCTGGGTTTCGATACCCCCTCCTTCTTCTTTCTTCCCTCCTTCCCCTCCTTTTTCTTCTTTGTCGCCCTTGCGCCCTGTTCATCAGGGAGCTGCGGGGCCGCGACCTCACTTCTTCGCGTTCTCCCTCCTCCACTGTCTCCCGTCGTCCCCCTGCCCCTCTCCTTCCGTGACTGGACAAGTGTCCATTCCTGGGAAGGTAGGACTACGGGGTCCGGGGGAGCGGTCGCATCTTCAGGCGCCGTTGCTGATGGTGCGACTTGAGTTGAGGGGGGAGTTTTCTTTTTCTTCCGCTTCGGCGTCCTCCTTCTTTCCTCCGGGCTATTCCCGGGAGTTCTCGGCCGTTTTTGCGGGGTGGTGGTTGCGGGCCCGAAGGTCCCCGATTTGTTGAAATCCTTATTGCGGTTCCCCGTCTTCCTAGCAACCCTGTTCTTCTCCACCCACTCAAAATTGGTATCAAAGACACTCTTCCCTTCTTCTATCCGTTTGAGCGTCCACAGCATGGCATCCGTCCATTCTCTCACCCTGGGGAGCCCATCCTTGACCGTCATATTGACGTTTCTCTGGACTCCGCAGGCTTCAATCATGTTCCTTACCTCGCTGGCTACTAGAGGGAGCAACTTGCCCATTTCCTTGCGGAAATTAGCGAGCTCCTCCTTCCGTTCTCTTAGGCCTCGCGCTTCCACCGTAGTGTCCACGCTCAGCCCAGAGATAGCGCTCGAGGTGCTGGCCATGCTAGTGACTGGTCCCTGCGTATCTGGGCTCCACCGTGCCGAGGTGTTATAGGCACGGTGAGGCTGACGACATCTGTCACGATGTCTGGCGCACCAGTTCCTCCCTCCTCCCCTGAGCTATCTACGGCTCTCATTCCCCTCCTCATGTCCCCGTTTTTCTTGTCTTTATTCGCTATATTGATTATTTGGTGCTTAAGACGGTTCGGCCATCATGGCAACCTCACCGCAGTGAGACAATTGTCCCCGCCTGTAATGTACCCCTAGTGATGGGCATCGAAAACCGAGAAGCGATAGTTCGGCTGGTCAGGCCTATCGATGCCAGTGACTCTAATAAAAAATGTGACGGGATAGGCCCGCGCCATGATTGATGCGAAAGGTTTTACGTCACCCCCATCGAGTGGACGGCAGCCGATCCGAACGGCTGCCTGGCCCACAGCTCAGGCTAGACGGTGCTACGGGTAAATCCCCTCCGTAGCAAAAGGGTATGACCACGCAACACCTCCACTCCCACCGCTCGGTTCTCGAGGCGTCGACCCCACCATTGAGTCCAGACAGTGCGGCGCCAACAGGTTCCCACAATGATCGTGTTGGGTCCAAGGCGGGAAGTGTGCTCCTCAAGGTAGGCTTATGGTCTCCCGTATGTCACCACAGAGGTCAGGTACTGAGTTCCGCCAGCTACGGCCAGCATTTCGCCGCACCCCAGAGAGGCCAATCACTAGTTGACCTCAGGTCAGTCTAATAGAAATGTTCACCAAGGGAACCGAACGATGTTTCATTCACGCAACATCCGCTCACCCATTCATTCCGTCACCAGAACGCCGCCCGATACGGGAACAGACGCGTCTGGAGTTTTGGGTAGCTCATCCGCCTCTGACACCGTTGGGGACCTTTGTCCCTCCTCCGCCGCCGGAGCCGATGGCCTGGTATCGTTGATCCCGGTTCCCTCCCCAGAGACCAATCCGCAAACGGGCACGAGGCCCACGGCGTAGCTCCCTGGTTCATCAGGCAGCGTCCCTGGAACAGAGAGCGACCCATAAGTGCGCACGATACACCCTGGCTCTCTTCCTGCATGTCGAGACGCTCTGTCCTCCACGGCGGGGACTCCGGAAGGCACATGAGACCCCAAGCATGCTTCGCCGGTTCACAGGACGAATCGATCAAGCCCCCCCACCGCGGCAAGGTGATACCACGGAGAGGAATAATAATAATAATAATGATAATAATAATAATAATAATAATAATTTTTTCTTATAGAGGGGGAAATGCTTTATGCACCGTCAGGGAGCTGATGTCATCGCTCCCCGGTGTGTGGGACTCCTGCTGTGGCTGGAGATGACAGTTGCCGATCGCAGTATACCTACTAAAACCCCCGTTTCACGTGGCCCCTCCGCCTTCCCTGCTGGCTCTCGCATCGAGGACCCTCTTCTTCCGTCGCAGGACCGACTCCGCAAAGCTGGCGACATCAGTCCATGCGTCCTGGCTTAGCAGCATGGCTCCAGCGATGTTCTCTGGAGTCACACTGCCGTAGATCTCTTCGAGGCGACTTCTCTCCGCCCGCCACTCCTTACACTCAAAGAACGCGTGGAGGGCATCGTCTCGTTTGGAGTCGCAGAAGACACAGTCTGAGTCCTGCGCCTTGCCCATTTTACAGAGGTAGGCTTGGAACAGACCGTGCCCCGTCAGCAGCTGAGTGAGGAAGTAATTGACTTCCCCATGCTGACGGTTGAGCCAGGAATCCAGACGAGGTGTTATCCTCGCTGTCCATCTGGCTCGCGACTCTCCTTCCCACCGTTCTTGCCAGGTACGCAAAGACACGTCTCTAGCTTGACGCCTCGCTTCATCCCTCCCTGGGACGGAAGCTCCGCGGTGGACGGACCTCCGTTTCTGGGCGAGGAGGTCAATTGGTATGACCCCCGCAATGACCAACGCTGCAGGCTCCGAGACCGTGCGGCAGGAGCAGACGATACGGAGGGCCCCTCTCCGCTGAACTGCGACCATGCGCTTCCGGTATTTTTCGTACCGCAGCGCATCGGCCCAGACCTCGGCACCGTAGAGCATGATGGACTCGGTGGTTCGTAGGAGTAGTTTTCTCCTGCAGGGTCGGGGGCCGCCGATATTGGCCATGACCCTGCTCAAGGATGTGACTATTTCCGACGCCTTGTCCGCTCTGTTCCTTATTTCTTCCCAGAAGGTGAGCCGTGAATCTAGGCACACCCCCAGGTACTTCACCGATGCCTTCGTCTGGACCGTCACCTGTCCTACCTGCATATCCCTGATCAGGGGGATATGCTTCTTGGTGAGGAGCACGATCTCGGTCTTCGCCAATGCCAGCTGCAATCCGTGGCCGTCTATCCAGGAACGGACGCGACGCATGGTCGGGTTGAGCAGCATCTGCGCCTGTTCGACGGCGCGTGCGATAATGACCGCACCGACGTCATCCACATACCCAACCAGAAACACCCCTCCGGCAGCTCCATACGGAGAATCCCGTCATAGGTAGCGTTCCATATATTGGGTCCCAGTATGGAGCCTTGAGCCGCTCCAGAGGTCAACTCTCTCCACCGGGCCAACCTTGGTCCCATACATTAGGGAGCGGGATCTCAGGTAGTCGTCGAGTACCCTCATGAGATATTCGGGCACTCGAAAGTCCCGCTCCAGCGCGCTTATAGCGTCGCTCCATCTAACCGAGTTGAAGGCGTTGCGCACATCCAACGTGACCAGCAGACAAACGGGCCGGGAATAGTGATTCCCGCGCTCCGTGCCCCTGGCTGCCTCGATCACCTCCTGGATAGCGTGAACCATCGACCTCCCCACTCAATAAACACCAATAGATTGGAGGTCTTTCGGTACAGTTCAAGTATATTCGCACAAGTATACGGATGTTTCCAGTTCATACACCGAAATCATAGGCGTGCCTACGATGGATGCCGTTGATGTCCCGGCACTCAGAATTCGGAGTTGATTATTGATTCCTATCCCCCCTATGGAAATTCAATCATACTTTGATCATGCACTGAAATTATCTAGTATATTTGTAGACTTTTCATACCATAATTACACTGAAGTAATACTGTCACACAAGTCAGACTGGGTTCACACCAAAAATATATCCAAATATGGTTCATTTCCGGTATTTCTTGGGTGTGGATCATTCATATACCGAAATATTACTCGTCGAATACAAAATGATTGGAGATCTTTCGGTACACTTCAAGTATGTATAATGATTGCACAAGTATGCGAGATGTTTTCAGTTCACTTTAAGTCAGAATTTGGTATTCCACCAGATTACCACCAGGTTCACACCAATTGTATATCATACCCAAATTATGCTGACAGAATACCGAAATCGCGCTACCTCAGAGTAGGTAGTGCAGTGAATTTCCGAACATCGAAATTACAACAAATTTATATTAACATTTGCTAAATCTATCATTGGTGGTATTTCGGAATGTAAAATTCATTCCACTATCAACCATGGGTCAGTGTGATTTCCTTGTACTTTCACAATACATTTCTGTACGAATACATTCAGCGATTATGTCTACCAAAATTACACCGATCCCACTCTTATATGATGCAGTGAATATCATTGAAAGTAATTTTTGAGTATACGAAGATGAAACCAACCCACGGTAAGTAGTAATATGAATTGTGTATACCAAAGGCGCACCAAGATTTTACCGGTTGAATATCAAGGAATTCAGTGTTGGTGTAATTTTGGTATACAAACTCGATTTTACTCCCTATCGTGGGCTGTTTCGATCTTCGTGTATTTCAAGTGTACGTCAAAAAATGTTCAGTCGACATCATGTCAGCGTGAAGTTGGTGTAATCTTAGTGGGTGTAATTTTTACGACAGTTGGTGTAAAAAATTCACAAATACACCGTGTACTTTTGGTATAGATGTCGTAAAAATACATCGAAATACCGGAATATCACAGGTACTCCAATTTCACGCTTACCTTCTAAATACACGAAAATTATTTTCTAGAACCACGGTGTAACATTTTCAGTAGGGGCAATTGAGTGCAACTTCATATCATAAAGCATGAGATTTTACTACATTCAGTTGTAAACATCATACTATTTCACTTACGAGCACTAATGTACGAGTAAATGTAGTAATATTTGATACATCATTTTTCTGCATGTGATTTATTGTAATGTTGCATGTTGCATATCACTGTTAAAAATTTCCACCGCAAATTTAAGAATATTGATATTAATTGTGATACAAAAGTTTGTAAGCTATTGACGAAACATATTTTGTTTATTGAATTTCCCATACTTCTATTAAAATTCAAACACAATATTGTTTTAAAGTGCTTTTCATACAAAATTTGATTTGGATCCTCATAAAATCTGTAGTGAATTTCGAACACAAATATGTGTGTTAATTGCTTCCAAATTTTGTGTATTCAATCCACAAACTTTTTCAACAGTGTATACCGGAGAACTAATAATTTTACAGATACTGTGTCATAGAAATAACCATACCACTCGTTGCGCAGGTCTGCGCAGCATAAATAAAAGTGATTTGCAAGTAGGAATCATCCAAGAACACATTGCAAAAACCTCCCAGGGAGAGTTTTTTGAAGTATTTGAGAAAATCGTCAATGAAATATCGAAATTGATGATTTCATTCGTACGCACAACTCAAAAACGCAATGTTCCATCCTAACACTCATGTCCCCTGGACAATATTTATTATTTTTATATTGAAACAACATGTAAACTTCCACAAAATCCTTAGATATCAAGATCATGAGGGCTTGCAAGCGTTGATTACTTCGAAAACTCTTGTATTATTTTTCGGGAATTTTTAGAATTTCACAGTAATTTCTGTAGCATACGTAACAATATCTCACAAACTAACTCGCCTTCAGACACAGCGTTACATACCTTCATACTACTAATGTATTGGAGTAAGAAAATACCAACATTCTCGAATTTTAGAGTATTTCAGAAAAGGGGGTTTTGAGCACTTTTTGTGGATTTCGGCCCACTGTGCGACGCGACTAAACTCGGAGTTTTCTTCAATAATTCTCCATATTTCAACTCGTTGTATTTCGTTGAAAACCATATGAATGTCATTTTTTTTCCACCTACTACGTTCTTCGAATTCTCCCCTCTCAAGATGATTATAAGATTCTTTTCTCTGCTTCCACCGCTGTGAAATCTTGATTCTCCGAACATCGATTCTACATCGAAAGCACATCGGTCGTTTGCACATTTCGAAGTTCGAAAGTATATCGATTCGACATCGATCTGGTCCACCAGGGGAATCTCCGCTCGATCTTGCTTCTCTGTGTAAAATTCGTGCGGTGGGCGTTTCCAAGCCTGCTCCATTCTCTCACCGTTCTTCCCCGACTCGGCAGTCACACCAGTCACACTCCGCCTCGTCGCTGCTCCACCGCACTGAAATTCTTCGATAAATTGAAGTTCTTAAAATCGTTGATTCATGCTTTTAATGGATGGGGGCCAAATCAACGAAATCAGTGTTTGAAAAAAGAGAGTGTGATGTATCTCTCTTTTCAACCAACTTTTCGTTGATTTGGTTTCGTTAATTTGGCCCCCATCCCTCTTAATTACGGAATTTTGCAATTTCGTTTCTTTTGATTGTTAGATTGACCACTCAAATTTCCGAAACTCTCTTTACTTCCCTTTCTACTTTCATGTTTCGCATCGATGTTAACCTTTTCCTGAGGGTCTTCGGACGGTCTTTTCTAGGCGCAAAATGATGATCTCTACAGGATTTTCAGAGCGTATCCATGGTCTACCAGGGCAACGAACAATCAAACAAATTCCACGACATTTTTGAGAAGCAGAGGCCATTTACTAAGCAAGGAAGCCGAAAAGTTATGTTGCTCCATGATAACGCTCGACCTCATGTTGCTCGCGCGACTTAGGAAACCATTTTAAACTTCACCCCAGGGAAGTTCACCCTGATAACAAAATCCGAATGGAAACTATAGGAAACGATTGATTTTGCAAAATATTGTATCGTTTTTTATCATGCCTATCGTAGTTGATTTTGGGATCGATAGGAATGCTATCGTTTTCAATGCGAATCTATCATACTTGGGTTTAATCGCCAGAAAACGATAGGAAGTTTTTCGTTTCATATCGTATTTTATGATCATACCCGTGACTCATATGACATTGAGGATATGAAATTTATAGTATCTTATGTGATGTTTACAAAGCCGTTTTCTATGGCATGTAATGTAAAACTTACGAAAGACATTCAATCGTTGTCGAACACAAACTTAAGCAATCGTGTTGGAGGTGAAATGAACGATGGAAAGTCTATCGTAGTTTATGTGATATTTCACATACCTATTTTCTATCACAAGTAATGTGAAGCTTACGATGGACGTTCAATCGTTGCCAATCACAGATTTATGCAATCGTGATGCATGTGGAATGAACGATAGACAGTCTATCGTAGTTCATGTGATATTTCACATATCCGTTTGCTATCACAAGTAATGTGGAACTGACGATAGGCATTCAATCGTTGTCAATCACAAACTTGAGCAGTCGTGGTGCATGTGGAATGAATGATATAGTCTATCGTAGTTTATGTGATATTTCACATACCTGTTTTCTATCACAATTGATGTGGAATTTACGATAGGCATTCAATCGTTGCCAATCACAAATTTATGCAATCGTGATGCATGTAGAATGAACGATAGACAGTTCATCTTAGTTTAAGTGATATTTCACATACCTGTTTTCTATCACAAATCATGTGAATTACTATGAACTATTGGCACGATAGATACTTATAAGGGACAGATTGTCGAGAATCACTTAGTAATAACTTCATTGAACTATGGATGTAGTTATAAATAATTATATATGAACAAATTATTAGGTCCATTTGCAAGAATCAGAATCAATTGAATATTTATATTGTTGCATGTGAGGTATGGTGGTGAACGAAATTCCCTATGCTTGTAATTTGAGAGATGATCTTTCTAACGGTAAGAATCCTCAACTCCATTCATAACTACATGTATCATTCAATGAAGTTATGTACAAATATTTCTTGGAATCAAATCACAGTCAAGTATCCATCATACCAATTGTCAGGGAGAATGTACTACCCTGCTTAAAAACCCGGATAGGACCCGGATAAGGTCCCGATAGACATCGGAACTTCATCCGGGTCTATACGACGCTTTATCCGGTTTTTGTGTTCGGGTCTCATCCGGGACTACCCGGGACTCGGTCGGGAATTTTCCCACGAATTTAGCGCTGAGACCCGTTCAAGTGTCGGAACTTTATACAGGTTTATGTGGGAAATGATCGAGTTTTCGTGGTCGGGTTCTCATCAGGTCCGTTCCGGGTCTGACTCGGGATTGATTTCAAGATTTCCATTCGGAACCTGGATAGGACCCGTATAGGTATCAGAACATTATCTGGGTCTATACGGTGACTTGTACGGTTTTTGTATCCTGCTCTCACCCAGGACCATCCGGGACGCATTCCGGATTTTTCACACGAATTGAAGTTGAGACCCGGATAAGACCCGAATAACAGTCGGAACTTTATCCGAGTTCATCCGGGAATGAAACGGGTTCTTGTATTCGGGTCCTAATCGATTTCTTTATTCGGATCCATCTGAAAATTTTCGATCTATATTATTGTACAGAAAAAAAATTTGTTGTGATAATTCGATTTTATATGCGTTGCAGACGATTTTTCTTATTCTAATTACCGATGAAAATCAACTTAAAATTGAATTGTTGGAAGTTCGCTCAGCAAAGATTGGAACCGGGTTCTGCGAGTGAGAGACAAAGCCTCTATCATATCAGCGGATCTCCGAGATGAAGACAAAACTAGGGATGCACCGGATATCCGGCCCTGATCCGGTATCCGGCCTCATTTTCCAAAATTCATATTATCCCAGAGGATGACTCGCTTGTTCAATATTATTGAAATATTGTTCAAATGATATACAGTGGAACGTTTCAGTTTTCCCTAATTAAAGAAATCTGTTGAATCTTCCCATATCTGATTGAATCTTGTACAGGGAGTGAAAAAGTCGGTGTCCGTTCCAACGAGCAGATTTCTGGAATTTTGTTGTAGTTCGCAGTATTGTAACCCCTCTGATGCATGATAAAACAAACATCAAAACTCGTTATCCACTCAATCAATGAGAGCAATGTTTCAAAATTTTGAAAATAATTACAGAATACCAGGAATCTACCGTTGGAACCAAAACGGACTTTCTTCACTCACTGTACAATGATCTGATTATCAGCGATTTGAATAGTTTCAATTAGACTCAGTGAGATTTAGTGCACGAAGAAAATATAATAGCGATTGCTTTCTTGGGCACGAACGGCCCGTGTTGGAAAAAATTATGAGTTCGCTCTTGTTTTGGATGCCACGGTATGCGTCAATGATATATCCATTATGTTTGAGCGGAATGGTTTCTCATAATGCATCCATGATACCATAAATGTAACACCGGCATTGGCTCTTGTTTCGAATGCCACATCGCGTATCGATATTTCATCATTGATTGAGGAACATGATGCTCGTATACAGGGTGATCCAAAGCTCGCGCACTCTTTTTTGGGAGTAGATTCCTGATGATTTTCTGAAACGATTTGTCCTTTTGCACAATGCTCTCCGACGCATAATTTCCGAGATATAATTAATTGAAGTTGACTAATTATGAGGTGGATCCATCGGTCATTCAGGAGCGTCATAACAGAACAAGAGAGGAAGGTGCTTGCAGAGGGCGCTTATACGATCAGCTGATCGGTATAATCGATACGATTTACCAACATACAAATTGGTGAATTTCCTATGTAGAACGATTGAATTCGTCGACACTGTGGAAAAATTGATTATTGTCATGAATTCTTATCACGATATGCTGTAGGTGAAAGTTGTAATTTCAGTAATGATTTTTATTACGCAGACAAATGTAAAATAGTGTTATTTCGTAGGGATAGGGATTCAAGTGGGAGAAAAAAGTATAACTACTCGTTTTCAATCAGAATTTTCATGTAAAGAAGAAAACATGAGAATTTTCATTCATCCGATACCCAATTTGAACGGTTTGATTAGTAAGTTTAACACAAGAGATTGGATTCCGAATCCTGTATTCTGATTGGTCGAGAATCGATGTATGTTAGATCAATCCTCGGCCGTCCCAAATGATTCTTCTGAAGAATGTGTTTTCGACTTATCCCAACCACAACATTGAACAATGATGAATTTATTCGAATTCACCCTTTTTACATCATTCGATGATTATAAAGGGTTTATCGAACGTTAATAACTTACTTGAGATCACTCAAGATCATTCATGTTTAAATCAAAATCTGATTCAAATTTTGTGCAAGTTCGAGCGCGTTTCTACGTTTAGAAAATGTATTCGTCCTAAAAAGGACGGATTTGGTTAATCTTCGAAGACAATTCTTTCTCCATTTGAAATAACAATATGCCCTTTGAAGTCATATGTGCTTCAAATGAAACTGTTTCGAGCTGTCACCTGATTGGTTGATTCGATCACGAATAGTTGATTTAAGCTAAACAAACCGTATGTGATTACAATGTCAATCAAGTGCAATGATTGGCTCGTATACGATGTCACACCCTGTATTTTCGTCAAAACTGATGAATTCTGCAAGTTGAAGTAAGTTATTAACGTTCGATAAACCCTTTATAATCATCGAATGATGTAAAAAGGGTGAATTCGAATAAATTCATCATTGTTCAATGTTGTGGTTGGGATAAGTCGAAAACACATTCTTCAGAAGAATCACTTGGGACGGCCGAGGATTGATCTAACATACATTGATTCTCGACCAATCAGA
The DNA here is from genome assembly GCA_018340375.1 of Gonatopus flavifemur. Classification (NCBI taxonomy): domain Eukaryota; kingdom Metazoa; phylum Arthropoda; class Insecta; order Hymenoptera; family Dryinidae; genus Gonatopus; species Gonatopus flavifemur. Next base: position 2,920,258 of record JAFFJZ010000014.1, read on the forward strand.
ATACAGGATTCGGAATCCAATCTCTTGTGTTAAACTTACTAATCAAACCGTTCAAATTGGGTATCGGATGAATGAAAATTCTCATGTCTTCTTCTTTACATGAAAATTCTGATTGAAAACGAGTAGTTATACTTTTTTCTCCCATTTGAATCCCTATCCCTACGAAATAACATTATTTTACATTTGTCTGCGTAATAAAAATCATTACTGAAATTACAACTTTCACCTACAGCATATCGTGATAAGAATTCATGACAATAATCAATTTTTCCACAGTGTCGACGAATTCAATCGTTCTACATAGGAAATTCACCAATTTGTATGTTGGTAAATCGTATCGATTATACCGATCAGCTGATCGTATAAGCGCCCTCTGCAAGCACCTTCCTCTCTTGTTCTGTTATGACGCTCCTGAATGACCGATGGATCCACCTCATAATTAGTCAACTTCAATTAATTATATCTCGGAAATTATGCGTCGGAGAGCATTGTGCAAAAGGACAAATCGTTTTAGAATTTCATCAGGAATCTACTCCCAAAAAGAGTGCGGGAATTTTGAATCACCCTGTAGATTGTGCCCAATAACGGTGTTTGATACAGAAACACCTTGGTACCGTCATGCCAACATTTCCCTTCTTTGCCATGGGTCCATTATGGTACCATTATGAGCATATTTTTCTTATCTGGGAATATACTATACTGAGGCAATACATTTGATTAATGTGAATACAGTAATCAATGGTGTGGGACTTTTTTTTCATGACTTGAATCATTCATGTCAAATTCTTAATAGCTAATGTTACGGGCTATTTCGGAGGAAAATTTGTTGAATCCTGTTAAATCTTTGTGACGTGATAAATGATCACAAAAAGAGTCGCGAGATGGCACCACGCATGATCCCCAGTGATATTAGTCGTAAACTTTCAGAACACGTTTAATTCATCCGAAAGAACACAGTTGTCGCTCGCTCACACGAGAATCGGGAACACATCTCCTCTCCTTTTCATCCCTGCCCCCCTCTAATCCCTGCCTTTTATGATTTGTTGAGGTTTCCCGTCCCCGGAGGCAGTGCCACTTGCGCCACAAGTACCAGCAAAGATTGGTTCAACGCCAGAAGACAACACCAGCGCCACTCCAACTGTTCCTCGGTCGTCAACCTTCCCGCAGACCGGAAATTCCTCGTGGGTACCTCCATCTCTCTCCAACCCCGGACCACAGAGAGAGGAATAACCAGGATAAGTCGTATCCGAGGATGCCACCCTGTCCCTGGACCGGTGGAACAACGGCGGAGGTCGACCCGATCACACTGTACCCCTTCTTCCCACCCCTCCAGAAGTTGGAGAAGGACACAAACACTCGCGCCCGGAGGATCTCCACAACGCACATGCGCACACTCACTCAACGAGTAGTAAGAAGCCACCACCACTCGAGCGCGCGAAACGAGCTCAAGAGTGCGCTCCAACGGAAAGTCACCGACGGGGTTTCGTATATGATTTTGTGAACTCACCCGTCGGTGGAGGAGAAGGAAGTGGCCATGTTGCCTGTCACTTCTTGTGTGACTGAGCGACCGCCAAGTTCGCGTCCAAACGGATCATCGAAAATAGTCTATACGGTGAGTGTGCTGTGCCATCGGGGCTCAGGTTTCGACTGCGATTCAGAATTCCGCATCTGCCAGGTTTCTCCGCTGGTGTGGAAGTGCTAGTGCGGTGAAAATTGGTTTGTGGTAAAGAATCGTGTCATTCACGTCGCCACCTCCAGGTGTCCTGGTCCCGTGTTTTTCCTCTCCCCTGCTGTTTTGAATTAGAGTCACCCCCTTCGCCCGTGTTTGCCCACCCTCGATTGATTTTATGGTAGCGGTCTCCCGGTATTTCTCTTTCACTTTGATTCATGTAAACGGCATAGTCCGTGTAGTATATTCGCTCGTGGTCGCCCCCTCCTTGTCTCTTTCTTTTCCCCGTGTTCCCCTAACTCTTTCATACATTTACCTGGCTTATTGTGCTTTTGCTTCCACGCCGAAGTCGTGCGAATTTTGTACTACTTGAGAGAGATTTAAAATATACTTGTGCTGCGAGCACGTGTCTAACCTAGAAACCGAGTATAGTTCCTTTACAATCTCTAGAATCGACCCACCCCCTCTCCCTGAGTTTTTCCTTTTCCTTTGACCCCTCAAGACCATCGAGAACTATTTACTTGTTTGATTTCAATATATTTCAGATCTCGGCCCCTTATAAATATCGACGACGGGGATCGTGGAGGCGCTCGACGACCCTTGCGCCTTTGTGTATGAGTATAGGAGTTATCCATCACATCTGATTGATCGATATCAGGTCGATGTTATATCGTTATACGATGTAGCAACATCGATGTTCATCGATTTCATAGCTATCGATGTTTAGTGAACACTAGGTTACGGCCGAGAGAATGTGAATATTCGGAGAACCGTATCTATAATGATTGAACCTCTGCACTCTCTAGTGGTGAACTATAAAATTTTTTGAATCAAATGAATATGTTATTTCAATCGAGCAAGATCAACATTTTAATTTACTCCAATAATGCTTTGTTTAACGGGAACAACAATCCTTCAACCGGAGTGAATCTTTGATATACAGGGTGAGGCATTTATCTTGAGACAACTAAATATCTTGGTGGGATCACTTTTTTCGGAAAATGTTTCATACAAAAGTTGTTATACAAAGGGGGGGCCACAAAACTACGATATCAGTTTCATCATAGATGGCGTTATGATTGATTAAAATGGGGTCAACATCATTTTTTTAAACGGGAACCCCCACTTTTCATTGCATATCTTGATTCTACGCAGAAAACTGAGTAACTTTTGCTCGAAACGTTTTTCTGAATTTCAGAAGATATTCAGTTGTCTCAAGATAAATGCCTCACCCTGTGTAACAAATCTGGGATGAGAATGGTTTTTCACGAAAGTGCCTAAGGTACACGTACACGTGCGATTCTTTGGAAATCAGCTCCAAACTCTTGCGACTCGTAAAGTATATTACTACAGAAGGTAGCTCTTCAGAGGTAGCATTTGGCCTCCTGTTTTTTCGATGAATGCAATCCGGCAGGGCATCAATTGCCCGACTGCTCATCTGTCCGAATATTCATTCACCGGAGAATTTCAAGTTTGATGTACATTTTCAGTGCAACAATCATACCCCCCCCCCCTTTGTTTGACTTGAGAATTGAAAAGAGATGTTCGATAGAATTCGAGTGAATGGAGTTCAAGCAAATGAATATTCGGGTCAATGCACAGTCGAGGATTTGATGCCTTACTCGTGATAAAAAATTCCGGGGGTTCGAGATAGTATAGTCTTCCATAGTATCCCCTAGTTACAACACGAGGTCCAACCAGGTTCTTCAATAATACATTGTATTCATTATGAGCTCTTTTACAATTCTTGTGCTGTCTGAGTCTATAATATAGAAACTAGGACAGCAGCGTCAGGATTACTATAAATTAACTGTCACGTATGAATTTGTTGGGAATGATTGAAGAGAATGAGAGAACTAAACGAGTTATGATCCATAACTATACGAGTTATATCCAATCCTTTATTACGAATAAGGACTGATTGATAGGAATTATGACTTGGTCCGAGTATAGGAAATTAGTATTCTCAGAGAAACGAGATTGTTGATATAAATTCCGAATTTTCTTCAATTTTTCTTAATCAATACGAAAAAATGTTCAATATCCGGCCACCGGATATTTGGCCGGATTATCTGGCAATTGCGATCCGGCCGGATTATCCGGTATCCGGCAACGATCGTGAGGCTGGATATCCAGTATCCGGCAAAAACCTGATCCGGTGCATCCCTAGACAAAACACTCACAGAGTCTTTTATTATACCCTGGTGAGAAAAACCGGATAGGGCCAGAGAGGACCCGGACTGGGACCCGAACGGGGTGATATCCCGGTGCATACGAGTATTATACAGGGAAGGTTGTTCGTTTCGGGTATATATTCGGGTCTATACAGGTGCAGTATCGGGACTGCGAAATGGGAATTGGACATTTATCCAGGTTTATCCGGGAGTAAGACGGGAATAATTCACCAAAATTCATTTATAAGTATCAATCGGAATTTATTTCGGGTGTCTCCGGGTTCTATCTGAGGCAGTTCCAGAGAGATGGTTTTCTATACTGGTCTATCCGAGTTGTGCCTGGGGATCTTGGAGCTCAAAACGGATACGTATTAGGGTTCATCCGGGAGTAATACAAAAATTCATCATCGAAATCCATTCAGAAGTTTCAATCGGCATTCATTCCAGATTTATCTAGATGCGATCTGAAAAATTCTTCGAATAATGGTTTCATATACAGATTCGTCCGGGTTGCTACTCGTTAACTTCACCACTTAAAGCGGATATATGCTCGGCTTTATCCGGGTTCCATCTGGAAAAGTCAAGATGTATTCTCGTATTACTCCCGGACGAACCCGGATACGTATCCGCTGTGAGCTTCGAAGTTCCCATGCACAACCCGGATGGGCCCGTATAGAAAACCATATTTCTGAAACTGCTCCAGATAGAACCCGTGTAACCTTGAATGAAACCCGATTGAAATTTATAAATCAATTTTGGTTATCAATTCCCAGATAAACCCGGATACGTATTCGTTTTGAGCTTCAAGGTTCCCGGGCACAACCAGGATAGACCTGTATAGAACACCATGTGTCTGAGACTGCTCCAGATAGAACCCGGAAAGACTCGCAACGAATCCCGATTGAGACTGAGGAATGAATTTCGGTGAATCATCCCCTGATGAGCCCGGATACGTATCCGTCTCAAGCTTCAAAGCTCCCGGTTACCACCCGGATACACCCGTATACAAAACCTATTCCCGAAAATTGTCCCAGAAGGAACCCGAATAAGCCCGGATACATGTCCGATTCTCACTTCGGAGTCCCGGCACTGCATCCGTATAGACCCGTATGTGTATCCGAAACGGAAAGAACCTCCGTATGAAACCCGTATGCACCTGGATACCATTCCGTTCCGGGTCCAGTCCGGATGCTATCCGGTTTCTATCCGGTTTTTTTACCACGGATGCCGACTGAAACTTATTAATTAATTTCGGTCACAAATGTTCGTATTACTCCCGAATACATATCCGTTTCAAGCTTCGCAGTTCCCAACTAGTATCCGGATAGACTCAAACACGAAACGCATTTCCGAAAATTTTCCCGGATTAACCCGGAATGAATCCCCCCATTGAAACTTATTAATTAATTCCGGTGACTAATTCCCGTATTACTCCCGAATGATCCCGGATACATATCCGTTTTCAGCTTCAGAGTTCCCGGCTACTACCCAGATAGACTCGAACACGGAACGCATTTCCGAAAATTTTCCCGCAAAGGACCCGGATTAATCCGGAATGAATCCCGATTGGAACCCAATCATTAATTCCGGTGACAAATTCCCGTATTACTCCCGGATGATCCCGGATACACATCCGTTTTCAGCTTCATAGTTCCCAGCTACTACCCGAATAGACCCGTATACAAACCCTATTCCTGAAAATTTTCCCAGATAGGACCTGAATGAATCCGGATTCATGTCCGAAATCATTTCGCAGTCTCGGTACTGCCCCGGGTAGAAATTTGGTAAGGCCAACCTCGGGGCCTTATGAGGTAAGCTATTCGTCCCATAAGGCCCCGACGTTGGCCTTACCAAATTTCTACTCGGGTGCACCCGTTTAGACCCGTGTATATACCCGAAACGGAAAACCTTCCCCGTGTAAAACCCGTATGCACCCGGATACCATTCCGTTCCGGGGCTAGTCCGGGTCCTATCCGGTCTTAGTCCGGGTCCTATCCGGTCTTTATCCGGTTTCTATCCGGTTTTTTCACCAGGGTATGACTACTACTTTTGTAAACCTCTGATGATTTTTCAGATGATCAAGTGGAATGAAGTGATGTCATTCCTTAGATTCACAATCTGTATGAAGTGAAATGACCAGCCACTTCGTTGACATATATTTTTTGCGAATAAGGAGTAGGTATCCATAACAGTGGAGTCGATGAAGAAATTGACTCATACGAGGTGTGTTCAGAAAGTGAGGTGACTTCGTATTTTTAAGGAAAAATATTTATTTATTCATCAATATTTATGTTGTCCCCTTCAAAGTAATCCCCCTCAGATACAATACACTTATGCCAACGGTTTTTCCAATCCTCAAAGCACTTCTCATAAGCACTTTTCGGTATAGCCTTGAGCTCTTCCAGCGATGCAGTCTTCATCTCTTCAATCGTTGCAAATCTCCGTCCTTTCATGGGTCTCTTTAGTTTTGGGAACAAGAAAAAGTCACATGGGGGCAAATCCGGTGAATATGGTGGCTGAGGCATGATTGTGGTGTTGTTTTTGGCCAAAAAATCTCTCACAAGCAAAGATGAGTTAGCAGGGGCATTATCGTGATGCAAAAGCCATGAATTTTTTTTCACAATTCTGGACGTTTTCTTCGTATTGCTTCTCGCAAACGGCGCATAACTTCAAGATAATACTGTTTATTGACCGTACGAGCATATGGTAAAAACTCCTGATGCACCACGCCATGGTAATCGAAGAAAACAGTGAGCAAAACTTTGACATTTGATCGAACTTGGCGTGCTTTTTTCGGTCTTGGCTCATCTGGGGTCTTCCATTGGGACGATTGGACTTTGGTTTCGACATCATAACCATATACCCATGATTCGTCACCAGTTATGACCCTTTTGAGTAAACCTGGGTCGTCGTTGACGTCATTCAACAGTTCTTGAGCGATGCTCATGCGACGGTTCTTTTGGTTAAAATTTAGCAATTTCGGAACAAACTTCGCTGACACACGTCTCATGCCCAAAACGTTAGAAAAAATTTCATGGCACGAGCCAAGCGATAAACCAACATTCTCAGCAACTTCTCTGATAGTGATTCGACGATTTTCCAAAACAATTTTCTTCACTGCTTGAACGTTTTCATCAGTTGTTGACGTGCTTGGGCGTCCAGAGCGAGGCTCGTCATTGGCATCTTCCCGGCCATCTTGGAAGAGTTTGTACCACTTGTAAACATTTTTTTCACTCAGAACAGTTTCACCGTATGCTACTGTCAACATTTTAAGTGTTTCGGAGCACTGTATTTTATTTTTTACACAAAATTTGATGCAAATCCTTTGATCAATATTTTTCGATAGCAAGAAATCGCCGAGCACGCAAAACACTTATAACCTTTACCCGTCTCACAACCAAACAAAAAATGCTATACACTTGAAACTTGGTACAGATGTTCGGGAAGAGTGTGCCAACATAACAAAACAAAAAAATCGATAATCGAAAGTAGGTTGCCCGCGAAATTTGAAAAGTCACCTTACTCTTTGAACACACCTCGTATATTGGGAGCACGGTGAGTTTTCTTTACTCTGACTACCATGAACCATTGGCACGATAGATACTTATAAAAGATATTGACTGTCAAAAATTACTTGAAAATAACTTCATTGAACTATGCATGTATTTATAAATAATTAGATATGAACAAATTATTCAGTCAATTTGTAAGAATGAAAATCAATTGAATATTTCTTATGTCAAGTGTAATTTATGGTAATGAAGGGAATTCTCTGTGCTTGTAATTTGACAGATGATTTTTTATTGCTGAAATCCTTAGGCTCCATTTATACCCACATACAGGGCGTCCCATTTGAAACAGGACAGCTGAATAACTCTTCAGGGAATGGAGGGGGAAAAAATTGTTCAGGTAAAAGTTGTAGGGTTCGAAGGGGGCCATAAGATGGTCACCTTGAATTTGACCTTGAGGTCAATTTTGAGCATGATTGATGGTCAAAGTATGTTTTTTCGAAGAGGAAACCCTACGTTCGACCTCAGAAATGGAAAGAGCGGAAAATTTTACGTCCGAATATGTCAACATATCAGGTCACTTAGAGGTCATTTGAAGGTCAAAAAACCATTTTCTATGGATTTTCACGGAAAAGCCTCGAACGAGTTGTTCCTCTGACCAAAGTTATTAAAGTTGAAGTGAAGCCTCACGTTTCGACCTCGAATTGAAAGTAAACAGAACTAACCTTCAGAGTTTATTCTTCATATCAGTACGAAAATGATCATTAAGAAGTTTTCATCGTTTACGGTGTAAGTGCGGGTTCAAAATGGTTTATTCACCTAACGAATGTGTTGATATTTTAATGATCTTGGGTGAGTGTCGCGGAGTGTATCAAAGAGCGTCACGATTGTACAGAGAGCGGTTTGGAGATCGGCAGCATCATCCTTCTCCAGAAGTCATTCGCCAAGTTGAAAGAAATTGTCGACAAGGAAGGATTGGTCAACGCCGAAACAATCAAGGTTTCAACTTTAACGACCCTCGATGCATTGCTGTTCTAGCAATAATACACATGAATCCTCATGTTAGTTTACGTGATATTGAACGGGATTTGGGTATTCCACGCAGTACGGCACACAGAATTCTACAAGCTGCTCAATATCATCCGTACCACATCACACTGACCCAAGAATTATCTCAACAAGATATGCAGAATCGGGTTAACTTTTGCCATTGGGCTTTACAGAGGTTGAACGAAGCGCCCGATTTCTTTCGATATGTTCTTTTCAGTGATGAATCAACGTTTCAAAGTACTGGCTTGTTAAATCGTCACAATAGCCACTATTGGTCAGCGCAAAACCTGCACTGGACTCAACAAGTTGATCATCAGCATCGGTGGAGTATAAATGTTTGGTGTGGAATTCTAGACAATCAAGTTATTGGGCCGTATTTTTTTGATGGAACTGTTAACGGTCCTAATTATCTACAGTTCTTACAGAATGAATTACCAGTTCTCATGGAAGATGTGACATTAGCAACTAGGCAAAGGATGTGGTATCAGCAAGACGGTGCACCACCACACTTTGCTCGATGTGTGAGGGATTATCTAAATATCATTTTCCCCAATCGTTGGATTGGTCGAGGTGGATTTGTACTGTGGCCGGCAAGATCTCCTGATCTGACCCCTCTAGATTTTTATTTGTGGGGTTACGTAAAAAATGTCGTTCATACCAACCGACCAACAACGCCTGTGGATCTACAACAACGCATCAGATACGCAATTGCGAATATTCGTGCAGAAGTTTTTCAGTCTGTTCTTGGAAACTTTCGACGCCGGCTGGAGTTATGTATTGGAGTAAATGGCGGTCAATTCGAACATCTCCTGCAATGAGTGTGTCTCACCCGTCAACGGATTTGTGCCATCTGTAATTATAAAACGACGAACTGGAAAAATAAATAATTTTTCAATTATTGTTCCAAATTTGGCATTCATTATCGTTCTCAAGGTCGAATTCAAGGTCGAAACGTGGGGTTTCATTTTAACTTTGATAACTTCGGTCAGAGAAACAACTCGTTTGAGGCTTCTCCGTGAAAATCCATAAAAAATGGTTTTTTGACCTTCAAATGACCTCTAAATGACCTGATATGTTAACATATTCGGACGTAAAATTTTCCGCTCTTTCCATTTCTGAGGTCGAACGTAGGGTTTTCTCTTCGAAAAAACATACTTTGACCATCAATTATGCTCAAAATCGACCTCAAGGTCAAATTCAAGGTGACCATCTTATGGCCCCCTTCGAACCCTACAACTTTTATCTGAACAATTTTTTTCCCCCTCCATTCCCTGAAGAGTTATTCAGCTGTCCTGTTTCAAATGGGACGCCCTGTATATGTATTTTTCAATAAAGTGATGTCGAAATACTCTCTAGAAGCAAACCACAGTTAAGTGTCCATCATGCCAGTAGTTAATTCTGATCAGAGTAAGAAAACTCACTGCGCTTCCGAAATATGTGTAAGATGATATCTTTCACGATTCAAGTCATACTTATCCGTACACGGAAAGAACTCTGAAGCTACCGTAGTATGTGAGCCTGTCGCACTATAGTAGCTTGGCTGCCCACATACAAGCGTAGTGCCGCTGTGTACCAAAGTTGATTCGACAGTCAGCCAATGTGGTATGACGAAGCGCCGAACTGAATTCGCTCCCGTGTAATACCACGATGGTATGGCTCAGGAGCAAACAGGCTCCGGCGCGCGTACTCGCGCTGCTCTCCATTACGCGCGTCGAAGCCTGTTTGCTCCTGAGCCATACCATCGTGGTATTACACGGGAGCGAATTCAGTTCAGCGCTTCGTCATACCACATTGGCTGACTGTCGAATCAACTTTGGTACACAGCGGCACTACGCTCTGATGTGGGCAACCGAGCTACTATGGTGCGACAGGCTCATATACTACGGTAGCTTCAGAGTTTTTTCCGTGTAGACAATTTATTCCAACAAACTTACAGTTCATTTTATATTATGCACATTGTTTGAGTGAGGAAGTCATTCCACGTCACTTATCAAAAAACCCTCCACTTCACTTTAAGTGATTAGGGTAACTTAATCAGAAGCTCACATATATAAGTGAGCAAAATGATAATGGATGCCCATGATACACGAACTCCACTTTGAAGCATTACAAAAAACCGTGACTGCTCTCTTCTTTGATCAATCTAAATGAAATAGATCTATGTGACTCTTACACACCATAAACATGATTCCACAAAAGGCTCCTTTGGGATTTGATTTTGATGAGAAACAGGGACACTTGAAGGATCATGACGATACATTCATAACTTGTAATATTTCCACTTCACTTTTCACACACAACATTAGGTGAATAAGTTTTCAGTGGAAAGCACAAAATAATGAATTCAAACCAAAATATAATCTTATCACAAAAATCCCATTAATTTATCACTGTTATGAAGAATTTTATGTTTGATTAGATACAAAACAAAAACAAATTCCAAAGGTAGGGTTATGTCTTTATGTTATGTTTATTGGAATCACTTTTTTAAGCACTGTCAATTTTATCACTTATATTTTACGGGAATGAATTTTGACAATTTTTCAGCGCGATGATTACGATATGTAGAAGTACGAAGAATGTGTAGTTTAAATGTAGTGGGTCAACTTCCATGGTACAACCACCAGGGAACTGGTGGAACTGTTTACTAGCAAATGTTTTAATCAAATAAGCTCTAAATTCTGAAGTGCAGAATAGCTACGTTGGCAAGGTGTTAGGTTTCGATAGGTTAGGTAGGTAGGTAGAGCAGGTTCGCTTCCCCGTTAGGTTAAAAACTTGTCACCATCGCCAACAGAGTTATTCCAGACCAGTGATGCCAGCATTCGGTCGACCGACTCGATTTACCCTCTCCATCACACCTATCTGCAAAGAAATCTCACACACACAATCAAACCTCCGACAAAAGAAATTAGATCGTATGGAGCGTGATGGAGGGGGGAAAACTCGCCGGCCGGCCGAATGCTGGCATCACTGTTCCAGACAATAATGATTAATGTGTGTCATATTGCATTTCTACCAACATATAGTGGAGCGCAGTTTGGTGTTATTTTTTTTTCATCATCTTTGAATGAATCAATAAAAGTAAATTTAGTGAAATTCCACGAAAAGATATGATAAGAATTTCATCCAAAATTTTACATAGGAAACGATAGCGATACATCCGGAAATTCTACGTAAAAATACGACCGAAAATTTATCCAAAATCTTACATACGAAATGATAGTAAATCACGATGGAAACTACGAAAAGATTGTAACATAAGTGTTACTAGAAGAGAGTAGAGGGGGGCACCATTGAGGAGGTAGAGGGGGCAATAGCGGCGAGAGTCGTGATGAGTGAAGACGGGAGATCAGATCGTTACCGGCAACCGACACGTCAGCTACCTGATAGCATTAACACTTACACGCCCCATGAGGCAGACCCATTGTGCCGCAGTAAAGTCCCTTCTGAGTGACTCTGGGACCTCATACCCCGCGGTACTCATGATACGCTCGACGAGCCCTGGAAACTCGAACCTCCTCGCAGCCGCCCTTACCTCCACGGTGAACATTAGGAACAGCACCTCGCCGGCGCGCGGATTTTACGCCACGACTTACAGACACCCACGACACCCATACACCAGATACACACACACTATTAGCGGTAAGAAAACATACTCATATCGAATTGTATTTTTTTTGTATTATTTTGTTGCGATCGAAGATCGAAGAATATATGTATATCGATAATATTGTCCTACATACGCTGGCTTCACACTCAGTTTTCTCCAAAACACATTCATCATAAGATATGATCGAAATGGTATCCGAAATATTACATAAGAAACGGTAGCCATACATTTCGGAGATGAAGAAAGGAATTGATAGAGTCCGAATTTGAAATCAGGGGTATGCAACTTTATAGGATGACCTCAAACCTTATTTCGATTACGGTCATATTTATTCACATGTTGGCATGTCGATCAGGGGCTAAAACAGTCATGGCGGCCTAGTATAGTGACATAACCTTGGTATTAATCTCATCAGTTTGGATTTTGAGAAATCAACAGTATTTCAACAATAAAGCATCAGAAACAACTCTGAAACTGAATGAGTCCAACTGATAATTCGGTTTTAGAATTGTTCAATGCTTTAGTCAGTGCCGGATTTACCCATGGTGGGGCCCCTAGGCGAAATTTCGTGGCGGGCCCATGTAAGGCGACCGATTTCCAAACATTTAGGTTCTTTGAAATAAGAACAGTGTAACTTTCTTAATCAATTCCATAGAAATCAAGCGATGTGGAATGAAATTCCGAAAAATGAAAAAACGTACTGATATTAAAAAAGTATTGAAATCCAATTCTTCTCAATACTATTTTCACTATAAGTACTAGAGCTGATACTATTTTTTTCATCAGAAGTGTTAGTTTTCTTTATAAAAGAAATAAGATTTAACAAGCCAATTCAAATACTCATTGCAAAAGTAACACGCCCAGAAAACGTCACCCTGATGAGAAAATTTCACTGAAAATCTCTGAACATTTCACGGATTTTTCACAGAAGAGTTTTTGAGAGGATTTCAGAGGTATTCATAGTTTTTCAAACAAATCTAGAGTTCTTCACATTGAGAGAACGCTAGGTTTGGGTTGTTGGTAGCTACAGCAAGAATCACTGACTTCATGTCAAACATAGCATTTTCTGAGTGTATTCAGAAGTATTATATTCCAATACTTTTGAATACATTTTGTTTACTAGAAAGTGTTGGATTCCTTTGATTTTCAAAACTGTTTCTGCAGTAAGCATGTGAGTGAGATTGTTTTTTTCATGGGGGTTAAGAAATCGAAATTCCGATTTCTGCAAAACCTGATCGATGAGTAGGGGCCCCACAACCGTGGGGGCCTCTAGGCGGCGCCTAGTCCGCCTCTATGGTGAATTCGGCCCTGGCTTTAGTGTTGAAATATTGTTGATGCTTCTAAATACAAAGGAACTATAATAATTTTGAGGTTATCCCGGTGTACCAGATCGCCATATTAATTTTCACTTCGTATGAATATTTATTTAGGAGATGGCGCGCAAATAAGGTTTCATTATACTCATTGGAGTTGCCTCCCCCTGTATGAAATCGAAGATAAAAAACGATAGTACTGAGATGAAAAAATCACGAAAAGATGACATAGAATCTCTGTCGGGAATACAGGATAAAATCTCATACAACTACGATTCAAAGTCCATATTCAAAACGATAGAAAACTTTTTCATCGTTTTCTATCGGGTTTTGTCATCAGGGTACCTCAAGCAGCATATTCACCGGACTTAGCTTCATCTGATTATCATCTCTACTGGTCCATGCAGATACCCACTTCCAAACTCTAGATGACGTACGAAAATTCGTCGATAACTTTATCGCCTCAAAGCCTGCAAGTTTTTTCCGCGATGGCATTTGTATGGTGCCTGATCGATGGTGCGAGGCCATCGAAAACAACGGACAATATTTCGAGGATTAATCTGATGTTCATGTCTTCCATAATATAAAATATTTTTCGTGGAAAAAAGTCAGAAATTAAGTTATACACCTAATATTCCATGCCAGGAGTTCAAAACTATTGGCAGCATGTAAATTACCAGATATGAAGGCTTCTGAGGTTTTCTGGACGTTCCGAAAACGTGCTTGGTTACACAGAGAACGTGCAAATAACGTCTCATGATGTTCTAAAAACGTCGCATGTATGTCGCAGGAACACGCAAATGTCCAGTTCAGTTCTATTCATGTCTTCTTGCAATGTTCTTGGGACGTATTCAAGGAAAGGTTTCCACAACGTTCCGCGGCGTTGCGGATATGTTTTTGAAAGGTTAGTTTTCATGGAAGCACGTTTAGAAAACGCGGAAAGAACGTCCCGTAGTATATGAAAAGAACGTGCTCGGTACGTATTCATGTGCATCAAAAGCGAAGGTACTGGATGCTTCCGATTGCGAGAGCTCTTGGCCCCAGGGGCCATGATTCAGCCAATGGGAATTCAGTATTCTAGCCCTAGGGGCTAGCCCCTGCCTGCAATCGGAAGCATCCACTCTAAACATTCGGAAAATATGTGCCTTGGGCACCAACACACGCGGAACCAAGATTATGTTGATAGAACATTCAGAGAACTTTCTGTGCTGTCTGGGTTAAGATTCACATATCCTCAAAATAGACGCGACACATAATTTCACTAAATGCGTTGTATTCAAGAGATGCAATTATAATGTATCGAATCTCTCGATACAGGCTCTACCGCAGTTCATTTGCATTTTGTCGAAATGAGGAGTATCAAAAGATTTGGCACAAGTTTAATCATCAACAAACTCTCATTTTCAATGTTTTATAAACGTTCCATGAAGACCTAAGGCTGGTGTCACATGGAGCTAAAAAGGGGCGGAGAGCGGAACGCGGAACCTTTGGTTGAAGAGAGAGGCAAATATCCACCTCTCTCTTCAACCAAAGGTTCCGCGTCCCGCTTTTCGCTCTTTTTCAGCTCCATGTGACACCACCCTGAGTAAGACTATACACAGGGCTCTAGCCCAAATTTTTATATCTCGACTGGGGTGCATGCAGAAGATTCGAAATGTGAAAGATTCGATAGTTGAAAAGAGATGCGGCATCTGACTTCTCTTTTTATCCAAGGTTTCGAATCTTCTGCATACACTCCTCGACTGAGGAAAATTCCGACTCATGTCCAGACAGCACAGAAAGTTCTCTTAACGTTCTGAAAACATGCACTTGGTCTCACGTGTTTTAGTCTTCGAGGAGTACATTTTCGAAATGTTGAGAGTTCCTGCACTTCGGATGCCGCTGAATACGTTCTAAACACGTTCTAAATACGTTCCTTGCATTTATTTCGGGACGTTCTGATAATGTTTCCTCAACGTACTTTCATGAAAACTAACCTTTAAAAACATGTGCGCAGCTTCGCAAAACCTCATGGAAACCTTAATTGAACACATTCCCAGAACGTCGCATGGTGCACATGAGTGGAACCAACCGGGACATTTGCATGTACCAGTGATCCCAGATGAGCTCCGAACTGAGGGGAAGAGTATCCCCCACCACTATGCCATATATACATGTAACAAACGTGTTGGTCCATCACTACATATGTTCGTGAATATATGACATAGTGGTGGGGGATACTCTTCCCCTCAGTTCGGAGCTCATCTGGGATCACTGGCATGTACCTGGGTCACACATGTGACGTTCTCAGAACATCCTTGGACGTTAATTTAACGTCCTGAGTGTGACCAAGCACGTTTCCTGAACTTTCAAAAGACCTCTCGGTGCTGTATGGGATGATGCATTCTCAAATCTCTCCGATCTTCGCCTCCTTTTCTATCTTATAGTAATGATAAATTGGAGATGCATCTCAGAGTAGGATTACCTTCAATTGAGTCGAGATCAGGCCCCTGATTCTTCAATGACTTTTCACTAGATTCCTATCCATTTAGGAGCTTTCCGGAATGTATAACCCGGGGCGTCAGGGGCGTGGAATAAACCAATAGGAATCCATAGTTCGCGCCCCAGACGCTTCGGGTCAAACACTTTGGAAAGCTCCTTGATGTCCTCTATCCGCTAGGAGCGCTGGATATCATGTTGGTGAGCGTGGAATTAATGTAAGAATCATGGAAAATGGAGAAACGGAGTACGATCAAAGCCTGGTTCCTCCAACGGAAAGTGTACATGAAATTATGACCCAGGTAGTTCATGATTTTACCACTGATGGGGATATTTTTTGATACGTTACAATTTGCGGTACATAGCCCTAATTTGAAATTTCAAACACAAATTCTCTTCACCGACTGAGGAAGAAATTTTTTCTTCAAATTTGACATTCGGGCTCAGTACCACGAATTATGAAGTATCAAAGAATATTCCCTGATAATTTGAAACTGTGTCATGAATTCAGTTCGGAGAAATCTTGCAGACAAAATCTTTACTCGGATAGTATTATAGTATTCCGTTAAGAATCAGTTCTTTTTAGGGGAATTACTGGAAAGTACTAGTTTTTGACCAATCAAGAAATTTCGGGCCAACAAACATTCGGAACATCGAGTGTCTACCATCGTTAGCAACCTCTCCAACTCATATCTGACTCAGGCTGGTCTCTCACAGGGGGTGGTAACTCCTATAGAGCAGTTTAACACAGCATTTTTAGCGCCACCATAGTAGTTGGTACGGAAATGATGAATTAATTGAGTAGTTGATGCACATGCGCGAATTCAGATCCCGGAAGTTATTTTGAGCGGCATCCTGATGCATGAAATTGAGGTTATAAGGTAATGAGCATCATCGAATTCAATCGGTGGTAATCGCTCATATTTAAAACGATTTCCAAGAAATTCAGTACAATTGAGTGGAGTGTATTGTACCTTTGAAATAGCTTGATAGAAACCAGGTAAGACCACTGATCTCTATATACACTGGATGCACAATCTAATAGGTTCGGGTGAAGCAATTCGAAAGCCGCATCCACCATGTTTTAGTAGGTGAAAGCGGCCAAACTATGGCGGCAAGTTCAAATGTCAAATTGAATTAAACTTTGGAATGTTGACTAAAAAAATGTGAAATGCACATTTTCAGACATAATATCAGGGAAATTGATAAGTTATTGAGAGAAAAGTGGAACGGTAATGAAATTACAATTATTTTGATTTTTGTTCAACATATACAACCAATCATTCTTCAAGAATATTCACATAATTGATTGTATTAAATAGAAAAATGTCTAGGCAATCAAGATAAAATTCATCAAAAATTACACAATATGTATAATTGGTTCGACAAATTAGAAGTTACAGATCCTTACCTGCTGAATCAGCTTCCTGATAAACATTCCTGAGGAATTCTTCCAGAACTCTCTGGAATATATCTAAAAAAATTCGTTAAGATATCTTGTGTAATACTCAAAAATCTCTCTCAGATATCTTGATTTCAGATTTTTGAACGTTTTCTCAAGATGCCTTTGAGCGTTAATTAAGATCTACACGTTTTTGATAAGATATATGAATGAGTCGTCCCTGAAATCGTATAGATCACTTAAAGATACCGTTCCGAAAATGTTTATTAGATTCATTCCTCTGGATTGAGAGAGGAGTCATGTAGTATATCGGTGAAGTATTCCCGCAACCTTTCCAGTTATCCAGCAGACGCAATTTGCTGAAAGCTCAAAAATTTAGAGATATTTATAAATATCCAGTATTAATAAATATGCTCTCAAATAGAAAAAAATATGACATCCAAGATAGGAAAAATAGTAATTAAATTTATTGGATATATCGGAGTTTAAAAAACAAGCAAATACTATAATCGATAAAATCATGAATGTAGATTTGTTAAACAATATCTGAGTTCTACAACTTGATTTTAACAATGAGTCAACTTATATTTTAAGACTTGTAATAAACAAAATAATACTGGACGAAAATAATTATACTAAATATAAAAATCTTGAAATATCAAACACTGTTGCAGAACATATGTTCATACGTTCATATGACTATATAGGCATGCAAGAAATACAGGGAAATATTGTGTACATAGGAAATATCACAGTTATGAGTAACAAACTTTTCTTACACTTTAAAAATATATAAATTATCAGCTATCAGTCGTATTCTCATGCAAAAAAAATTCAAGAACCGAAAAGGACAAGAAAAAGCATATCACATTTTTGTCATAATTGAATTAGGAAAGAGCCAACGCCATGGATATTATTGATGTTGTCAAATTATTTGACGATTCAAATGATGGCGAATCTTAGGTCCATTTTGTTCGGCTGTAACTGCCTTTGTTGCAGAGTACATTCGTAAATGAATATAAGATTGACATACTTTTATAGCTAAAGTGTATACACGATTGCCTTCTTCTAGTGCATCGTCAAACATGTGGTCTTGCAAAGAAGGGAATAGGGTGCAATGAGTTTGTAAAAGATCATGCAATACTTTAGAACAAAGAACGGCTCGAAAATTTCCTTCTTTCGGAATCCAATCATCAATTTTGTATAAAGCGAACTTTAAAAATTGTTCTGTTCGTTGACAGATTATTATTACGGATTCACTAGGATAAATGAGTCCACCATGAGTTTTTGCCTGGATATACAAACTGTCATCATATTCAGCTCTTGTTTGGCAAGGTTGGAAAAGAGCTTGACGACAGTGTTCACATTTAATTTTCAGGCCAGGTTTTTGATCGTCGACCAATTTTTTGACGACCCAGCCAGCAATGTACCCTACGCACCTTTTCGAGAAAGAAGAAAGTTGATCAGGGAGTGCATCATTAAATATAAGAAATTCCTCGATAAATTTCTTTGAACTATCAGTAGTTCCATCAATTTGATCCAGACCGTACTTTTCCTCAACTCGAAGATTACTCATGGTATCATAAACGGAAGGATCATAGTAATCGATCTTCTTTGTTTTTGGCATAGTGCTAGGTACAGTTAGAATAGTAGTTGAGTCCATGGCCTCAACATTACCATTCGTGGCTGCTACTTCATGACGGACCAGCAATCTTTTATACGCTGTTACGAACTGAGTACAGGTTGGATTCGGGCACCAACCCCCACATTTTCTAATTGCAAAGAAAAAAAGCTCTAAATGATCCTGACTTAGTTTGTACGTTGATAAATATTTGATCTGAGATCCTACTGGCTTGACGTGAATATCGTGAATATTAATTACAAATATCACAGCAGTAATGAAACCAACGGAAGGAACTTTTCGAACAGTTTTCCACATCGGTTTACCTGAAACGTCAGTAATACCTTGCAAGTATTCTATCTCCTCCAAGATATTTTTCCGCCAGAAAATCTCATTACTTCGTCTCAACGGAGATTTAAACCCTTTACCAAAAGGGTTTCGAGAATTTAGAAAATCAAATAATCGATTTATACACCGGATAAATCTCACTGTTGCCGCACTATCTTTGAATTTTGATGAATGCAGATTTTCACTGCAGTATTGTATCGCATATGCTGTACTACTACTGAAGGTCTAAGCTGCTAAAATCACCTTCATTTTCATTTTCAGAAATTTCAGATGAGCTCTTCGAAGCTCATTACCAAGTCTGAGACCTTCTTGATCTTGTAATTCAGTTAAAGTTTCAATGGAACGCCATTCAATTGAATGACCGTCACAATCTTTCAAAACTTTCAAGGTTCCTAAGCAATTTCTCATTAGTTTCAACATGTGACAAGCATCAAAAAGTACCGAAATCTTTTCATTTGTAGAAGGATGGAGAAGAAAAGGTTCTGGATTTGGCATATTAAAACTTGCTCCAAGTTGTTTCATTGCAGCAAAATGTTCTGCTGGGCCATCTAATGTGACTGACACTACTTTCACACCAATATCGTGTAGACGGATTAAAGAATTTCTAATCAAACCAGAAGTACTGGCTTAATCCATTCCATTGACGAAAACGTACCCTATCGGAAGCTTCCAACTTCCATCTACAGACACAAACATCAATACCACAGCATCTTTGGCTTGTTGTATAGTACCACTGTCATCCAGTTCACTCCCTATATTAACATAACCCCGAACTACACCATTAGGGAGATATTGTACGCCTTTTTTTATGGAAATTCCATCAATCATCAAACTGGTGATAATTTCTTTATTATTGTGTTTAGCTTCAGACACTTTCATCTGCAGAGCATGGAAACTTTCTGAGGTAAGCCCTGCTCTGAGAGTATTCGGATGAGGAAGAGCCTTGCAAAATTTATTCCTGACAAAATTATATGCCTTCGGAGAGTAAAAATGAAGCGTGATGGCAAATGATCGTAAACTTGGTGGATAAGTTTCCCTAGAAAGACCATCTTTTTCTCTCTGGCGTCGAGATTTAAAAAGTTTTTTCCTAGCCGGTTTTTCCTTGCTCTGACTATTATTATAGTTTTTGAGATATCGGGTCAAAAGCTGGGAAACATCACTATTTGCAATGGAATTCGAACATGGAAGTCCACTCTCACCAATCATGCCGTTGCGACGTAATTCACTCACTATTTCAGTTAGTGTTGAAACTTTCTTCTTGAGTCGCCTCACACGCTGCTTCTGCAACTTTGATGTCTTTCTGAACATTTGCAATTTTTGTTTGGTGTTCAGTAACTGTTTTTTCAAAGTTTCTGGAGTGGAATAATAATTGTGATCGTGATTGAGGAACTGAATACTCCGAGGAGTATCTGGAATTTTACTTTCATTTTCAATTATATGACTGTCGCTAGATTTGGTAGTTCTTTCAGCGAAAATTGATTTTATGAAAGTATAAATCCAAATCATTATACAGCAAAGGAAGCAGAAAGAAAGGAAAATGATTTTGTCTGCAGAATATGTTGTCGCAATCGTAGATGCAGTTTCTTTATCAGTTGTATTACCTGCAAAAATAATATAAAGAATCATGTATTTCATAGATTTTTTCATTCATAATATGAAAAATATAGGAAAAAAAATCAATAGTAATTTGTACAATTCATTAAAAGCAGGAGAAATACTGGTATAGAAATTGATAAGCACTTGAAAATATTTTTGAGAATTTATGAGAGTCTATAAAAGAATTTCTCATATGAGATTTTCCCAACAGAATGAAATTTACTAACCAATCTTGTTCACTAAATCACTTTCATTCATTACATTTAGATCACCGTCATCTTCAACTTCACTCAGTTTTAGGTGCTTTGCATCTGGAAAGTTATCTGAACATGGTTGTTTATCACCTTTCATCAATGATTTATAATTTGTAGGATCTTCTAAATAATCACAGTCATTTTGAGAATTTGTACCATCAGTGACATCACTGACAAGACTTTCATTAGTATCTGAAATAATAAATGATAAATAACTCCTGTGTACGTTACTATGATATTGTACTTTGTATGTAATACCTGCAAAACTATGTATGGTAATCACAGTTGGAAATGAATTGTTCCTTAAACCTATTGAACCTTCACGTTTAATCTGGAAACATTTTTTCTCGAAATGATGATCGCAAAGCAGACTTTTTTCAGTAGGATGAAAATTTTCTTGTTGAATTGCTTTCAACCATGCTTCTAGGAGTTTTTCATTTTTCAGAGGAAACCTACACATACCAAGTTTTTTTATTGTCTTTATTTGCCAATAACTTTTCAACAACTAATACCCCACTAATGCCCACGTAGAGGCAACACAGAGGATGTGTTGTAAAGGAAACTATATCATTAATTCATGGATTGATTGAATTTGAATTTTCTTTCAGAACATTCAACTTACTTGTGGAAAGATATATTCGATCCTGGTTTTTTCACATCAGAACAACTCACGCATTTCAGATAATATCTTCCAAATTCTGTTGGTATACTTCCAGGCAAAAGTCTCGATCTATCATTTGCATTGTCGAAATATGTCTTCTCAAAGTGATCGGAACATAATTTTTTATTTCTTACAGTATTTACTGTTAAATGATGAAGACCAGTATTATGAAGCCAAAGTTTACATTTGTCTGGATCTGATGGAAATCTGTATACCACAAGACATTCATGATGAACAACAGTCTTGCTTTTGGTACATTATCGAAAAAAAGTATAAGAGATAACATGAATCGACTTGGTTAGGGTGCGCATGAGCGAGCGGTTGTGTGCGAGCGAGTGCTGATAGATTTTAGACGATATTTTGAGATATTTTGTTCAAGAGAGGAGTGAAAGTGGTTGAGAAGGTGTAAGATTAGGAGGAGTAAGCGTGGAAATAAAGGTGATGAATTTTATTCGGAAGAAAAAGGATAATTTAGGGATAAGTGAGAGCGTGAGAAGTTAGGTTATGTACAAAAACGGGCAAACAGGAGAAAAAAGCGGAAGATCGGAAGGTGGGGTAGGTAAAAGTGATAAGTTACAGGATAGTAAACAAAGAACACTACAGATGGCGGTAGCTTCGACCAAGAAAGTTTCTTTCAAAGGAGGTGAGGGTAAAGATTTGGATAATATTAGAGATGGGATACGTAGAGAATTGAGAAGAGTAGAAGAGGAGAGAAAGAAATGCGAAGATACACTGAGAAAATTGGAGGAAAAAGAGGAGGAATGGGAGAAGAAATTAGAGGATTGGGAGAAGAAGATGTCAAAATGGGATGAAGAAATACACGATAAATTGAGAGAAATAGATAATGAGAGGAGTGAATCAATGGGATATGAGGAGGATAGAGGAAGTAGAAGCGGTCGAAGTTATACTAGTTATGCAGATACGCAGATGAGTAGTAGGAGAGGGTCGAGTTGGAGTATGTGAGGTTCAAGCAATGCGGAGATTGATAAAGTTGAAAGATTAGTTAATGAAAAAGAGAAAGAGGAGGAGAAGAATAATATTGTGATGAAATTTAAGAGGGGAAGAGGGGGAATCAATAAGGAGTGGGTAGAAAATTTATGTAGAGGAAAACTTGGAGTTGAAGTGAGAGTAGATATGATAATGAATAGGGGTAAGATGGTGGTGGTGAAATTCAACAGTATGGAGGAAAAAGTTGGAGTTATGAAAAATAAATATCAACTAGGAAACGAGGACATTTTCATAGAAAAGGATCTTACTTGGGAGGAGAGAAGAGTACAGGGAAAGATAAGACAATGGGTGTTTGAACAGAAGAAAAAAGGTGTCAGTGTAAAAGCGGGATATAACATAGTGTTTGTAGAGGGTAACTGGGTATGGTGGAGGGAAATGGAACAACAACAAATAGGGGAAGAGGTAGGGGGAAATAAAGAGGAGGATGTAGAACAGGAAAGGGAAGAGGAAGGTGATGGCAACAAAGGCAAAAGAGACGAAGGAGAGGGGAGAAGGGGTGAAAAAATTGGGGGAAGATTGTGAAAAAGCAAGAAGAGAATTAGGAAAGGAAGGACTGAGAAAAAGAGATACAGATAGAATTAAGGGAATGAGATTATTATTCTGGAATGTAGCGGGTTTGAAAGAGGAGGATAGGGAATTTTGGGAGTATATAGAGGAATTTGATATGATAAACTTGATGGAAACTTGGGTAGAGGAAAGAGAGTGGGGGAATATGCAGAATTTACTACCAGAGACTCATGAGTGGGAACTTGTTCAAGCAAAAAGGAATAAGAGGAAAGGGAGGGCAATGGGGGGTTTCGTGATAGGCATAAGAAAACAATCTAACACAATTAGGAAAGATGATACAAGGGAAGGAATCATAGAAATAGTAAACGATGCTATAGTGAAGTCACATGTCATAGTAGGGAAGGACAGAAAGGTTGAGATTTGGGCAGTATATAATAGGGGAGATTTGACATTACTAGGTGAAACGATAAAAGAGGAAATAAAAGGACTCGAAGATAGGGATATTGTAATAGGTGGAGACTTTAACATAAGGACGGGAGAATTAGAAGCGAATAAAATAGGAAATAGCAATCAAATGCAAATAGGAATAAGATGTAGTAAAGATAGAGTAATAAGTAATGTAGGAAAAGAGCTAATAGAGATAATTAGAGATAAAGGAATGTATGTACTAAATGGATCAACTGAGGGAGATTGAGAGGGTAATTATACTTATATAGGAGTGAGGGGTAATACTGTTATAGATTATTGTATTGTAAACGAAAAATGTGTTAATATAATAAATAATTTCAAAGGAGGGAACAGGACAGAATCAGACCATTCACCGTTGGAATTAGAAGTGATGTTTGAAGAAGATATAAGAAAGAGAAAGGGGGGGAAGAAAAAAGATAGATATATAAATAAAATAGTTTGAGACAAGAAATCAATCGAAATATTCAGAGAAAAAACTATGTATTGTGAGACAATAGAGGGAGATAATATAGAAGAAAAATGGGAGACATTAAAAGAAATAGTTAAGTGCGCTATGATTAGAAAAAAGTTTAAAATAAGGGAAAAGAGAATAGGTTATAAAGGATGGTGGAATAAGGAGTGCACAAGAAGGAAAAGCATTCTAAGAAGGAGACTCGGAGCGATGAAGAAGGGAAAGATCACTAGCAGGGAGTACTTGGAAGAGAAGAAAAAAACCATGGTCTACTTCAAAGAGAGAAAAGAGGAGATGATAAAGCAAGAAGAGAAAACTTGGAAAAGTCTCAAAAAGGAAGCTGATATATGGGAAAATCTGAATTAAAAGAGAAAAAGGAGGAATGTAGTCAAAAACAATATAGGAAAAGAAGAATGGAAGAGGCACTTTATGGAGCTGTTGGAAGGTTCAAGGGATAAGCTGGTGCAAAGGGAATCGAAAGAAGTCCGAAGGAAGGAAAATACAGAAGAAGCGGGGGAAGATATAGGAGAAGGTGAAGTCTTGAAAGAAGAGGAAATAATGGAGGCAATAAGAAAGCTGAAAATAGGGAAAGCAACTGATGTAGATGGGATACCGGCCGAAGCCTGGAAATACGCGGGAGAAGAGGTGAAAAAGGGATTATTAAATGTAATGAAGGACGTCTGGAATGGAGGAGGAATGCCGAATGATTGGAGGGAAAGTATTACAGCTACAATTCTCAAAAAAGGTAACAAAGAGGAAGCGAAGAATTACAGAGGAGTCGCGCTTTTGTGTTCGGCCTACGAAGTATACACGGAAGTCATCAGAAGCAGACTAGAGGCGGAAATCAAAGGAAGAGATTCTTTACCGGAAAACCATACAGGCTTCAGGAACGGAAGATCCACGATCGAGAATATATTCGTCCTGAATCATATAGCGCAGAGGAAACAGAAAAAGGAGGTGGTGTTTGCACTTTTTTTGGACCTTCAGGCGGTCTTTGATAAGGTGAATAGGAACAAGTTGTGGGAATGCTTAGAGGAGAAGAAGATAAATAGACATTTGATAGAAAAACTGAGAGCAATATATAAGGAAACTTCTACATCAATAAGGACGGAACAAGGATTAACTTCGAAATTTTGGACTGGAAGAGGATTGAGACAGGGTTGTTGTTTGAGCCCAACTTTGTTCAGTCTATATGTGGCGAATGTGGGAGAAATATTGAAGAAAAGAGGGATAGGTGGGGTAGGTTCAGGAAATACTAGGATTTGGTCATTGGCCTATGCAGATGATATAGTGTTTTTAGCTAATAATAGGGATGCTCTGTTAGATATGATAGGAACGATTAGAAAATACTTGAGAGATGAAGACTTGAAAGCGAATGTGGAAAAGACAAAAATATTGATTTTTAACAAGAGATATTATAATAGAATAGAAGAATGGAAATGGGGTAATGAAAATATAGAATTAATGAAGAACTTCAAGTACCTAGGATTTGTTTTTAATAAAAATGGGGATTATAAAGATCATATTGAGGAATTAAAGAACAAGGGAAAAGTGGCTAGAAATAAGACATGAGGGACAGGGGGAATGGTTATGTAAAGACGATTTTGTAAGAAGGTGGAAATTATTCGGATATCTGGTCAAGAGTGCGATGTCGTACGGGGTAGATTTATGGGGTTGGGAAGAACAAGATAGTTTAGAGAAAATACTGTTGGATTACGTGCGAGGTTTGTTCAAACTCAGTATTAATACGCCAAAAGATATTATATACAGAGAATTAGGAATTCAAAAATTGGGAGTAAAATGGGGGATGAGGGCAATGATATATGAGGAAGGAATAAAGAATATGGAGGAATTGAGATTTGTAAAGATGTGTTTGAGAGAGAAAGAAAAAGAGGGATGTAAGGATAAATATAGCATACAAAAAGAAATGTTTTTCAATAGAAATGGTCTAGGAATAGTAGGAGTAGGAATGAAAAGAATGTTGAACATAGATTTGGGTATAAGTATTAGGAAAAGGGAGAGTGAGGTGCATAGACAAATAATAGAGGATAAAATTTTACAGGCAAAGTATAATACAAGATATAAGGATATAGAATGTATTGGTTTTCCAAAGTATTTGATGGGTCTGAAAGGGAAAACAGATATAATGTATGGCAATAAGAGCATTATGTAAGGCAAGGTGCGGTAATTTGGAAATAGGAAATAAATACTGGGAAAAAGAGGAAAATAGGAAATGTGAATTTTGTGGTTGAGAATTGGGTTATTTGGAGCATTACATAGATTGTAGGGAAGTAGGACATATTTTTAGAAATTTAGGCAATGGTAAGACAGAAATAAAAGATAAAATATTGAATGATATGTTATACGAGGAGAAGGAAAGAGTATTAGTTATGTTTGTGAAAATCAAAGATCAGAAACAAAAAGAGATTAAAAGGGAAGGAATTAGTATGAGTGAATAGGATATGAAAGTTGAACGGACAGGAGAGATTTGAAAGGATAAATAGATGCTAAAATAGTGAAGAGAAAAAAAAAACGATGTGATATTATTGTGATAAAATACATAAATATTTATTTATAATAGGAATAGTTGGAAATATGGAAGAATAAGATTTGTATATAGGTTTGAGGTGTGAATGGGTGTATGTGGTTAAGATTAATCAAGTATGTAAACCAAGTCCACTTCTTTGTAATTCAATTTACTGAAGTTTAATAAATTTAATTATATGGATAACATGAATCATTGTTACAGAATAATAAGTTTTTTTTACACAGGATAATAAATGATAATAAATGAACATGAACTTAACCTCGATATCATACTCTGATAATACTTACTTGTGAAAAGACCCATTTCCCTTAGTTTCTGTTCGCCCGCAAGACACATTGGAAAACCATGGTTCACGTATTTTTATTCTATTTCTCAATTATTAATAAAATACTTAATATTTCATTCAAATATCAAAACACTCGCACACTGACATTATGAATTCGCCGCTGTAGTTTGTCCGCTTTGACCTACTAAAACATGGCGGATGCGGCTTTCGAATTGCTTCACCCGAACCTATTGGATTGTGCATCCAATGTATATAGAGATCAGTGAGTAAGACGATTTGCGATTTTCACTATAAAGCGAATAAAATAAAATTGTTTTGAATGTCAACAACAACGTGTGTAATGTGTAATTATGGATATCCAAAGTGATGATTCCATCAAAATTCAAAGACATAATGTTCTTTTTCCTTTGAAATGATAAATCAATTGATGTACAATGTCGTGAATAATTCGTAGTTCAAATTGCTATTGAAATTTTAGGTTTTCTGCAACATGGTTAGATATAAATGTGTTGTGAAAGGTGTCCTTCAAGAAATGGTATTCCTGCTCATCGTTTCCTCAAAAATGAGGAACGTGCTCTACAGTGGCAAAGGAGTATCAATTCTGTCAGATGTAATGATTTAACTTTGGAGCAATTGCATCAACGATATGTTTGTCTGTTACATTTTACAGACGATTCGAATCAGTTAACAGCTGTTATTCGGAAATTGAAAAATACCGCAGTTCCAACACTGAATTTGAATAATAATAATAATCCGAATTGTCCAGAAACAACATCGCCAGGATGCAGCAATAATAATTTATATGAACAAGAAATGAAACTCGATACGAGAGATACTGGAGATAGTGGAACCATCACATCAAATGCCGAATTTTCTGAACGTTGTGAAGATCCTTGTGGTATATTTTCAGAACCAAATCTTGATAACTCTAGTTCTATAATTGTAGCCCATACGGAAATTTCTAAGTCAACAACAAGAAGTATCCTTGGACCAGATGTTACGCGCAGCATTCAGTTGACACCCAAAACCCGACATTTATACAATCAAGTGAAATTATTGAAGAAACATCAAATCCAGGATAGAAGACGAATGGATCGATTTTCTGTACGTCTGCAAAAGGCAAAAGGATTCATGAAAACAATCAAGATCCATCAATTCATGAAACTGAGTGAAGCGCAACAAAATTCTGTCCTTATGCAATTGCGTCATGTAGATGTCCCTCCTAAGGTATGAACGATATCACATTTATCTCATTCCATCCTATTCCATTATGCATCCAATCTAATCAATGCTTTCATTAGCATCGAATTTTCTGTGAATATTTCAGATCATTATGTTTTTCTATAGTACATTCGAATTCTCAATAATGAACTTTAAATTTTATATATTATTGCAATTATACATGGCACAAATATCAATCTAATTTTCTCAACTTGAAAAAGAAATATCACTTCATAGAATATTGAGTCTGAGAAATTGATTCCGTTTTTCATATTATAACGTGATGCTTCTTTGCTGACGTAAAATTATTCTTTCATATATACATATATATATGTACTAATTTTTCCTATACTCGCTGAACTAAAAATCAAATAACAATCGGAGATGCATAATTGAGGGAATACTCAATGTTTAATCGTTTTTTAAAAATATTTCTCAAAGCTGAAGAATAAGCGGAGCGGTTTTTTATTGTATTTAAAGTGCAGAAATGTATTCAACGGAATCAATGTTATCAAACGGACTCACACAACACAATAGTTCAGGTAGAATTCTTAATGAATTCATTTGGAAATATGAGGATTCAAAATGGATTCATTATGAACTGATGTGCTGTGTAGGGAATTATATTATTCTATTGCAAATGATAATCAGTCTTTAATAACGCTGTATGTTTGTGCAACATATCATGAAGGAATTTATGTTCATAATAGGGTAGACGTTACACTTTGTGAGAAAAGTTGATGTGCCTTTCAATTTATAAGAAATCTGGACACTCTTACAAACTATTATCCAATCTATTCACATTACCAAGTGCCAAAATCCTCAGAAACCTCCTCCAAAAAATTCCTCTGGATACAGGTTTTTCACCCCTCATTAAGAAGTATTTACTTAATCAATCTAAAATGATGACAAGAGATGAAGAATTGTGCGTCTTGATGTAGGATGAGATGAGTTCACATCCCCACATCCAATACAGTACGGAGTTTGACAAACTAATTGGCGTTGAAGATTGGGGATATAAAAGAACATCGAAATTTGCAGATCATGTTGTGGTTTTCATGCTGAGGGGTGTTGTTAGTGGTTGGACACTTCCGGTCAGCTACAATTTTTGTGAAAGCCTGACAGGAACCATGAAATTTATGGAAACCATTGAAGTAGTCATTCGAGGAGTTTCCAGTGCTGGCTTTACAATTATTGCAACCATTTGTGATTCACTGAGCTGCAATGTTGGAGCAATAAGGAATCTCATTCAGCAAAGTAATGAGGTTCGTCTGAAATGTGGTAAACGAAAAGGTATTTGATCCAATTGCGTTAATATTATTCTACTACAATGTATTAATATTATATTTTTTATAATAGGAAATATAATATCCATGCATCAACAAGAAATCGTACCACTATTTGACCCGTCATATTTAATAAAAGGTGCTCGGAATAATTTGCTAAATAAGGATTGAGAATTCAACTTTGACACTGAAGAATCTACTACGAAGCACTTTGCATCTTGGAAGATGATCAAAACAGCTTTCGACATTGATACGAATACAAATGTATTGAAACGTATGTTACCAAAACTCACAGTAGAGCATGTTGACGAAAATCGTATTAAAAAAATGCGAGTCAAACATGCAGTCCAAGTACTCGGTAGAAGTGTAGCTGGATATTTAGAACTTCTCAGTCACATGAAAGGTACATTTTTTATTCTTGAATCATCAATATACTCATACGAAAAGTTCGCATTTTTCACTCACAAAAAATTATTATATATTTGTATGTATATTTTTCTTTAATCACAACACATTTCAATGTTATCATTCCTAAAGCTTCACTGAGATCAATTTCATTATTTTTTATTCAAGGTCACATTGAAACCAAAATTGGGGATATAAGTACCCCACCTTCTCGAAGTGTGAAAGATACAGCAGCAGTATGTTGTTTTTTTGATGACTTATTTGATTTGATCAATGGGTGCAAAAAGGAAGGAGATGCTCCTTCAAGATCTCCAGTTACACAAAATAGTTTACATAGTAAATTTTGGAAAGAAAGCATATCAAAATTGAGGACAATGAAATTTGTGAATCCAGATAATAAAGAACCCACTAGAAAAGTACCTCGTCTATCAAATTGGATTTCTACCATTGAAGGATTCGAAAGAATTTGGGAAATACTGAAACAGAAAGGACTCAATAGCTTCAAACCATGATTTTTTAACCAAGATTGCCTAGAAAACTTGAACGGTTTAGCCAGAAGCCATGGGATCAGAAATACTAATCCTACCTAGTGGCAATACATCTTTATATGAAAAACTACACTCATCAACAATTTAACCACTTCTAAAACCGCTGGCGCCAATTGTGAAACTCTTTGTGATGGGGAGATGTTAGCTCATCAACCTTCGATGACGTTGATGAAAGACGAAGCGTCACACGAAGATTTTGAAAGAAAACGTACTGAGGAAGAAGGAGGACACATTGAAGAATCAATAGGAGCACAGTCGTCAGAAATAAGAATTGAGGGAAACTTTGATGTATCTAAAATGAGGAAATTTAATGAAATTCTGAGAAAAACGTTATCATTGTCAGGGGTGAGAGGTTGCAAGGATTGTGAAATGTCATTTTTGAGACTGAAAATATCTCAAAATGAACGATCGATTTTCGATGTAATTTTCGCACCCGTTAGTTTTTGTCAAGTATTTCTAATCTTCTATATTTCCATGTAACAATTCATTTCCTAAACTTCATCATTTCTGGTTTAATCGAGAACTAAGAAGTCTCAGATTTTTTTAAAAAGTATAATTTTTTCGAACCGCTTTTTCCCCGTGTATTTCAAATATGCCTCCATAAATATCAACTTCCGGTAGGAACATTTTAGTTAGCTACTTCCGTACCATTTACTATGGTGGCGCCACAAATGCTGTGTCTGTAGGCAGTGCGCAGTCGCGTATACTGGGTTACTGCGCGATTGGTCACACGAATAACACAATGATCATGTTCTTGAGTTGGTTGCAAGATCTGGTACCGACAGCACGCGTCAATAATATTCCACCACGGCTCCGCGCCTTTTCTCTGTCGTCTAGCGACAAAGTCAAATTTCGTTCTTTTATATATCGAATAAATTATATCAATAATACTTCCGAGTACGGTTTTAATGGCACGACCCATCCCGGTAGAATTGTAGGCTACCGTAATAATTCGTCTGATATTTGAAATATCAGATCGACATTCCCTACAATTGGTGACCCAGACGTGATCGTCCAAACTTTTCCTACGGGTTGACTTACGAGTCTCAATCTCGATTAAGTACACGAGGAAGCAATTTCTCCAATGAGTCTAGTGTGCATTGTTGAGAAACATTAAGTCGCGTGTGAACAAATGTGGTACGGCAAGTAGAGAAGTGAATCCCGAAGTTCTAATCAACTAGAAGATTTCGAAAAGCAACAAACATTCACCGAAAAACAATTTCGGATGAAATCCACCAAGTTCACCGTCATTAAGGCCTGAAAAACATGAAGGGCAAATAAAAAGCCAATCGGTACGTCTCACCGACATCTTGCAAAGTCATGCCGTTGTAACGAAAATGACGCTAAAACGGCGGCCATTCGCATGCTTATTCGTCTTCCTCGCTGCAACCAATCAACGAGCGCCGACGTACCGCTATCGATATACGTCATCAGAAAGTATATCGACTCGGACCAGGACAAGGGGACCGCGGAAAGGCAACAGTCCACGGTCGGTCAAACTACTCCGCGTCCAACTCCACGAGATTTAGAAAACGGCTATCACAGACACGTCACAAGTCGTACAACGCAGTCAACAGTGAAGTAGAAATCTCTCCAGGTTTTTTTTCTTCTTCCTCTTTTCTTTCTCATCTATTACAAAATATTTCCTTATTCAGTAATAAAAAAAGAAAAAAAAACCTTTTGTTACCGTGAAGGACAAGTTTGATTTGAATGTCAATGATCATTTTATACGCAACAAGTTACTCATTACCTCGTTAGATTGAATATCTTGATTCAATCTTGGATTTTGGTGACTGTGCTACACACGTTCGAAGAGTAAGTAGATTCAACAAATCTGATGATATTCTGATCAAATTTTCTGTATGAAAGTGGACGTGATTCATTTCACATTTTAAACAATTCTGTTTTCACATCGAAGAAACAACACGAGTTGATTTATCGATCGCGAACACCAAATCGTGTTAATAAAAAAACAGTTGGCAGCATTAAAAGTTCAATTGTGGATCTCAATCTCTCTGCGAACGATATGTCAGCTCGCGTAGCATAATCAAAATATAGAAACAATAGCGTTCGAAATGAAACGCATTTTTATGTTGTGAATACTTTTTTTTGTGTATGTTCTGTATGTTTTTGTTTTTAACAAATGATTTGAGATGATTATAAGTGAAAATCGGTGCAGTTATCCATAATACATGTCAAGTGACATATACTACAAACCTGACGATACGTGCTCATTTGAACATCGCGCATTTTATGGAATCAAAGCGCATGATAATTGAAAAGATAATTCATGTCATACCATCCTATTTCTTGATAGTGATTTCCATATGCATGATTTGATTATTACTTTATTCGAGAGTACCTTGTATATATTTTTCTCAATATTTTTCATTTGCTTTCTCTGGAATCGAAAAATGGCTAACACGAATCCACCGGACGGGAATTCCACAGCAAGTGGATCAGCACCAAACGCACAAATTGCTGCGTATCGCGCTCCGAAAATTCCGCAATTTTTCAAGGAGGATCCGACACCGGTGTTTACGAGTCGATCAAACTCTTAGGAATGCAGGAATTACGCAAGACGGCACAAAAGCCGATTCTTCAATCGCAAAGTTGGAGTTCGAGTATCTCGTCGCGATCAGGGATCTGCTAACACAAAATCCTCGTCCGGGTGACTTGTACGAACAAATTGAAGCTCGGTTAATCAGTAGATTTCTATCTTCCCAAGAATCACGATTACGACAACTCCTGAAGGGAGAAGTCGTCGCGGAGGGTAAACTGTCTTTGATATTGAGCAGACTACAAGCATCAAACGATGGCGTAGTTAGAGTCATTTTTCTCGAACAACTTCCTGCACACGTGAGGCAAATTTTAACTGCGTCTCAAAATATAAATCTACAAGATATGGCCGAAATAGTGGACAGGATACTAGAAGCCGCAAAACCAGCGGGCTGGGTCAATGCGGTCGCGAGTGGATCCGAACGTTTGAGTAGATCACCAATGAGAAATGCCTCGAAGATCAAACCTTCTGAACTTAAATACGAGGAGTTAAGAGAGGATAGATCTGACGTGAATCACTCAGAACTTAGCGAATTGCGTGAACAAGTTCGAACGCTATCCAATAACTTCGCGGAACTAAATGCGTCAATCGAAAATTTGAAACGAAATCGCTCTAGCAGTCCTGGTAGAAATAAAACTCACAACAAAAATCAGTGTAGTAAAACAGGATCGGATTCAAACAAATTCTGTGTTCTTGGAACTCGAAAAACTAATAGGACTGACCCACAGGGAGGTAGTGGGATCAGTATCCAAACCTTCCAAACGCCTCCAAATTCGCGACATTGAAACCGGACGTATTTTTCTTATCGATACCGGATCAGATGTATCCTTGTTGCCAGCGGATAATTCCTCCATTGCACATCCGGATAGTCCAGTTCTGTACGCGGCAAACAACACGTGGGTGCGTACATTTGGAGAAAAACGCATATGAGTCGACGTAGGCTTACGCAGGGTTATGACTTAGACCTTTCTGGTAGCCGCAGTCCCAACCCCAATCATAGGTGCCGATTTTTCAGCACAATTTAAATGAGCACCAGTATTACACGAAGCACGCCTAGTAGACTCAATCACCGGATTAAGCGTAAGGGGATTTTGTCGACAGTCAACCGTGACAGGGATGAGTTTAATTGACAATTCTAATCATTTCGCGGAAATACTAGCAGAATTCCCGAGTATTACCGGCACGTCCAACATTAGGGAAATTACACATAACGAAGTAGAGCATAACACCTTAACGACGGGACCGCCAGTTTTCGAACGGGCAAAACGATTACCCCCGGACAAATTAGACGCTGCTAAAACACAATTCCAACAGATGGTCCAAGACGGCATTTGTCGTCCATCAAATAGCCCGTGAGCGTCTCCGTTACATATCACGCGAAAGAAAAACGGGGAATGGCGATTATGCGATGACTATCGACGGTTCAATGCAATAACCATTCCTGATCGGTATCCTGTTCCACCCTTGCATGATTTCAACGCAAACTTACTGGGAAAAACAGTTTTTTCTAAACTCGATCTCGATGAAGCATATTACCAAATTCCTGTTTCACCCGAAAATATAGCAAAAACTGCGGTAATCACCCCTTTTGGGTTATACGAATTCACCCGCATGACCTTTGGGTTGCGAAACGCGGGGCAAACCTTCCAGCGATATATCCATCGCGCATTAGGAGACCTGGATTTTGTCTTCCGAATAGTTTTCGAGAGATTGCATGAGTTTACATCGCGTCTCAATGTAGAGAAATGCCAATTTGGGGTGAATCAAATCGAATTTTCAGGATATACAATAGATTCAAAAGGATTAAGACCTGTACCAACAAAAGTAGAAGCTATTACTAAATTTCCAAAGCCGAAAACGATCAAGAAATTAAGGCGATTCCTCGGAATGATAAATTTTTACCGACGAAACATCCCAAAAGCTGTGATCACGTTGGCACTGTTGGATGAATATCTCGCCGGGTCTAAGAAAAATGACAATCGCGTAATTACATGGAACCCAGAATCAGATCGAGCTTTTAAACAAGCCAAAACTGACTCGTCAAATGCTGCCTTACTCGCTCACCCCTCACCTAACGCTGAGACCAGGTTAATCACTGATGCATTTGATACAGGTATGGGGGCAGCTCTAGAATAATTTAGCTCAGGTAAATGGAAACCTTTAGCTTTCTTCTCTCGTCGTTTCACTTCTGCCCAAAAGGCATACAGTACGTACGACAGAGAACTTAACGCAATTTATGAGTCCATACGTTACTTTAGACATTTCCTGGAAGGTCAAAATTTCAAAATTATCACCGACCACAAACCAATTCAATACGCGTTTTTACAGAAGCTAGATAGCGCACCGCCACGTAGACGAAGGCAATTGGCCTACATATCAGAATTCACGACTCAAATAGAGCATCTAGCTGGGGATAAAAACATGGTCGCGGATACATTGTCTCGTATATCCTCATCGAGATTGCCAACTGAATGGAGCATCAGCGAGTTGGCGCAAGAACAAGAATCAGACAAGGAAATTCAAAAAATCTTACGAGACAAAGACACTTCTCTAAATATCAATCCAATCAATTTATTTAAGGCCAGCTAACTCCAAAAAACGTCATTTTCTTCGATACATTTTATTTATAGTATAAAACATGTTGAGTAATCAATTTTTTTACATATGAAAGTACATATATGAAATTACTTAAGAACATTTTTTTTTTTTGGCGGTCCTGAAAATAGCTGCTGGAACTCATCTGATTCGTAGATGGATGACACTCTCATTTCAAAACTATTGCACTTATCGATATGAACCAAACGGCATTTTACTCTTTAGATGGCCTCAAGCAGAATGAAACATTTTCAATGAAAAAAAAACAAAATGGCGGACTTTTGATTTTTTTTTACCCTTTCTTTCACTTTTAATTGTTTATAACTTTTTTAAATAATAATAAATATTTCTGGTTCTGCTTAAGGCCATAGCCAGACATCCAAATAGTAAAATGCCGTTTGGTTCATATCGATAAGTGCAATAGTTTTGAAATGAGAGTGTCATCCATCTACGAATCAGATGAGTTTCAGCAGCCATTTTCAGGACCGCCGAAAAAAAAAATGTTTCCAAGTAATTTCATATATGTACTTTCATATGTAAAAAAATTGATTACTCAACATGTTTTGTACTATAAATAAAATGTATTGAAGAAAATTACGTTTTTTGGAGTAAGCTGGCCTTAATTTCAATCTTCATACAGGTTATAAAATGAACTTGGTTCACACTCCAGATAAAATGAATAAAATACATTTACATAACTATCTCCCATATTTGCTTATTAATACAATCTCTTTCTTATATCTGGTTATTGAGTTGAAAGCGTCTCTTTACAAATGAACTAAACTACCAACTTACTTCAAAATATGTATTCCTTATTTTTATTGTCAATTCCTACATATACCATTATTATTCTATTATACCTTTTTATCCTTGAATCCCCCTGAATCCTCCTATACCCATTACCTCATAAACTACATATTAAATCAAGACTATTACAATTTATTCCTCAACACCTTCTGTGTTTTTTCCCCTGCTTTCTTTTTTCTCAGTTTTTCTATACTACTTAAAATCCTAATTTTTTTACAATCTGGCATATCATCCATTACTTTAAATTCAACCATTTTCATCTGATTACAGACCCCTGACGTATATGGACATTCCTCAATAATATGTTCTAACGTATCTAATTCCAATCCACAGAATGTGCACATTTTTTCTTCCTCCTTCAACCAATACTTATTAGCCTTCTCCATATTAACACACCTTAATCTAGCCATCAACCTTTTACCCTCACCTGAAATATGGTATCTCAAATATGTAGGCATCCAGATCCCTTCCCATTCCTTATACCTCTCAGTATATTTCGCATTTTTTATTTTTGCCTCTATCCATTGTAATTCTGCATCCTTATCTCTTTGCCATAAGTCTATCTCAATCCACCCTCCCTTAATTCTTTCCCGCTCAAGTCCCTCCATACTTATACTCAACCTATTGTAATTTTTTTCTCTTTCTCTACTATAAATATCCCTACCTCCATTTGACTTTTTTTCTAACCAACATTCTCTAATCAATCTCCCTTGTTCACACAAACTCACTTTCATCTCAAATTTCGCCGCTCCAAGTCTCCAATTTATTTCCAGTTTTTGTACCCCCGCTTCTTTCAAGACTATATACCTTGGAGTACAAAAATCTAACCCTAGTACCCACATGATATAATCTGATTGTATTCTTTCTAACTCCGCTTTTTCCTCCCATCCCCATATCTCAACGCCATAACTTATTACACTTTCTGTTAAATATCTAAATAACATTTTTCTTCAAATGAAATCATTCTTGCACTTCCTTTCGCCTAGCCCCCATGTTTTCTTTGCCGCCACAATCCTCTTCCTTCTCAAGTTCTTTATGTGCTCCTTATAATTCCCTTGTTTATTAAATGTGAAATCTAAGTAACAATAAGACTTCACCACTTCAATCTCACCTCCCTTCCATTTAAATATCTCCATCCTTCCGCCTGTTTTCTCGAATACTAATAATTTGGCTTTCTGTCTGCTTAAAATTGAGTCCTTACATTTGAGTGCTACTCCTAAAATATCCATCATAACCATCAATTGCCTCCTTATTCTTCGCTAACAACACAAGGTCGTCCACATACGCCAAGGACCATATCCTTACCTTATTTATTGAGATTTCTCCAATATTTTTCTCCTTAAATCTATCCTCTAAATTCGCTATGTACAAACAAAAGAGCAACGTACTCACCACGGAACCCTGTTTAACTCCCTTAATCGTCCAAAACTCCTGCGATGCTACTTGTCCAATACGTATAGAACACCTCGTTTCCTCACACAGCTCTATAATCCTTTGAATCAAGTACTCACTTATTCCTCTTTCTGCCATAATCCTCCATAGCTTCTCCCTATTAACTGTATTGAAGGCCGCTTTCAAATCCACGAACATCGCATATACCTTTGAATTCTTCTCTATAGCGGATTTAGCCACGTGATTGACAATGTATATATTTTCCATCGTCGATCTTCCTCTTCGAAACCCCGCCTGCCCGTCTGGAAGACATTTTTTTACTTTCACCTCTTCTTCCAATCTTTTCCTCAAAATTTCTGAGTAAATCTTATATGCTGATTGCAACAAAGAGATACCCCTATAATTTGCCGGATCCAGTCTATCTCCTTTCTTAAAAACCGGAACTATATAACTAGATCTCCATTCGTCTGGTATTCCAGCCCCATTCCAAATATCTTTGCATATTGCTACCATGTCCTACTTCACCCCCACTCCACTGTACAGCCATGCCTCGTTCGGAATTTTGTCGATTCCCGGTGCTTCTTTAACTTTGAGAGATGTGATAGCTGCATACACTTCCTCCTCTCGTAATTCCTAAACCTCTGATTTGTCTTCCTTCCTTCTTTGCCCTATGTGTACTGATGATTTTCCATCCAAAAGTTGCTGAAAATGTGCCTTCCGAACGTCTCATTTTATGTCATTATCCGTGGACTTCCTTCTTTTCCTGTCTCTATTTAGGAATTCCCAAATCTCCTTTTCCGTACATAATGATCTGAGAATTTCTTGCTCGGAGCATTTTTCTTTGCCTTCCTTATCTCTAGAAAGTTTTTTCATCTCCTTCCTTTGTGTTGAAAATTCTTCTTTACTGATTTTTCCCTTCCTCCATTTAAAATACGCTCTTTTGACTTTCCTTTTTTTATGAGTAAATTCACGATTCCACCATGTTTTGTATCCTAGTTTATTTGTTTTCAACCTAAACGTTTCCAAGGGCATAGCCCTCAATATCGTGTCTTTTAATATTTTCCATTTCCCATCAATATCCTTTGCCTTTTGAATTTCTGCACTTCTCGAGCTTGTTATTTTTTTGAAATTCTCCTTGCTATCTATTGTCCATTTTGCCATCCTACTCCATTGGTCCTCTGTATTCTTTGTTTGCTCCATTTTCTCCGTTTCTTGACTGCTCAAAGAGAGTAACAGAGGCGCAAGATCTGAATGTATACAATTCCCCACTCTAAATTCTTGTACATCCTGTATTATTTTTTCATTTACAAAAATGTAATCTATTACCGTATTACCCATATGTCCCATGTACGTGAACTCCCCAGTCCAATCACCTTCCATTACACCGTTTGATAAGTGCCATCCTTTCTCTTCTGTGGATTCTATAAACTTTCTGCCCTCATTACTTATCTTTGAATCTTTGCTTTCTCTCTTCCTTATGACTAAATTTGCATCTACCCCTATAAGACCTCCTAATCCCCCTGTCCTTATATTGAAATCACCACCCATTATTATCCCCTCATTTTCATCGAAAATACAATATTTATCTAACCCCTCTTTCAACTCCCCAAATTTTCCTCTGTAATATATAGAAATCACATTCAAAGTATCCATTTCTTGTTTTATTTTCGTTAAAACAATCCCTTCACTAACTTCCACTACTAATAACCTCCCTTCCTTTGTCCAACCTCCCTTTACTCCAATTAAAAATCCACCCTTGGCCCTCCCTTTTTTTTCTCTCTTTTTG
This sequence comes from Gonatopus flavifemur, assembly GCA_018340375.1. Classification (NCBI taxonomy): domain Eukaryota; kingdom Metazoa; phylum Arthropoda; class Insecta; order Hymenoptera; family Dryinidae; genus Gonatopus; species Gonatopus flavifemur. The sequence goes on from JAFFJZ010000014.1 coordinate 2,959,811, forward strand.
CGAATATCGCTGTCCAGACAAATTCTTTTGACAATTTCCCTCTCAATTGTTCCCAGCCTTTCTCTCCTAGCCATGTTTCAATCAGACTAACGAAATCAAAACCTCCCAGATACAAGCAAAACTCCCTGTCCTTATTCCATATCCCTGTCCTTATTCCATATCCCTGCCACATTCCAAAATAAATATTTTTTATCACCAAACCTTCCCTGTCCCCCTATTTTTGTTCTGTCTGTTTCTATTCCATTCTTTTTCTCCCTCCTCACCCTTCCTTCCTTGTTTCTAAAAAAACCACCTCTATCGCTCCCCATCCCCCCTTTTTTCCTCTCTTCTTCCTCTACCTCTATATTTAAATCCTTTTCCACTTCCTGCCACAATTCCCATTCATCTCCTATTTTTACCCTACCTTGTCCTACTTTAACTATTTTTCCTTGTCTTCTTTGTTCTCTTGCCCATACAGCTATCCTTGCCTGTTTCTTTCTCTCCTCCCACGATAAATCATTCTCCACAAAAATATTCATCCTCAGTAACTTATGCTTGTTTTTCATAATCATTGCTTTTTCTTCAAACGATGTTAACACAACTATAATCACCTTTCCACTCTCCTTAATCCTTGAAATATTGCACACCACCCCAAGCTTATCATCCAACCATTCTTCAATTTTTTCCTTGTTATCGAACACATCCACATCCAATCCCTTTATAGCTATGTTGTTTTTTCTCTCAGGTCTATCTTGTACCTCAATAAATTTCTTTATTTTGCTCACTTCTCTGTCATCAAGACTTAGAAAGCTACCCACAGTAGAAGCTCTATTTCTTCCCAAGTAAAGTGACGCCCTCTCTGATTCAAGACCAGAACCTTCTGAACCTACCTCACATTCCCCTCTTCTTTCCCCTAACCGCAGTTCCAAACTTTGCAATTTCTTCTCGATATTATCCATTTTTTCTTCCAATAATTTGTCCCTTGCCATAATTTCTGCTTTCCAACCTTCTAATTTATATCTTTCTTCTTGAATTTTATTCAATTCCACTTTTAATTCCCTTTTCCAATGTCCGAATTCGTTTCTATCAATCCAACCTCCCTTTTCAACATTCTCAGTTTCCTTGGATGTAACTCTTTTATTTTTAATCAAATGAGTATCTAAGCTTTTCTGACTTTTATCTTTCGTTTCCTTACCTCTTTCCCCATCCTTTGAACTTCTTGCCTCCTCCTCCGACTTCCCGCCTCTACCCGTCATATTCCAGCGTCTTCCTAACCTCACTTCTTTCCGACAATCTAAGATTGGATTTATCAATCCAATATGCACACACCCACTAAAGTTTATTATTTCCTTATAATCTATTTCCAACTACCTTCCTTTTTCCACAAACTTATAAATACAATCCTTCTACAAACTTTAAATTCGCTCCAAATTATATTAGAGACGCTTTCACGCAACCGCACGCAAACACGACCACTAACCAAGTCACTTCTCTGAATATTCGGAAGATCCAATGGGGTAGAGATCACTCAACGATCGTATGCGATCTTATAAGTGAGGATTTACGACCAACAACTCCAACATCCCTAAGAAAAAAAGTTTTCCATCTTTTCCACAACCCGGCTGGTCCGAGTGGAAAAGTAACGGACCGAATAATATGTAAAAGATATGTCTGGCCAAACATGCATAAAGACATTACAGAATGGTGTAAGTCCTGCCTCGAATGTCAGCAATCTAAGGTCATTTGACATAACCACGTGCAGCCCGCACAATTCGTCGCCCCTGATGGGCGGTTCAAACACGTGCACATCGACATCGTTGGCCCACTTCCAGTATCGGATGGATTTAAATACTGTCTCACGATGATCGATCGTTTTTCACGTTGGCCCGAAGCTATACCTCTTAAGGATGTGGAAGCACTCACAGTGTGTCGTGCGTTCACAGACAACTGGATATCGCGGTTCGGAGCCCCAGAAACCCTAACATCGGATCAAGGCGCGCAATTCGAATCTCAATTATTCATAGCACTTGTGCAATTAACGGGTTGTAATAAAATCCACACCACTCCATACCATCCGTCCGCAAACGGTATGATCGAACGGTGGCATAGGTCGTTCACGGCTGCAATTATGTGCCACGCGGATACCCAATGGACGCGATCGTTGTCTGTCGTGCTATTGGGTCTTAGATCCAACATACTGGACTTAGGCTCTTCTCCGGCAGAATATCTGTACGGCAAAGTCTGACGTATTCCGGGAGAATTCGTGTTAGCTGCCCAATCAAACAAAAAGACATCTTTTAGATATCTAAAAGATATCTCGCAATTTTGTAAGATGTCTTGCAAAAAGGTATCGAAGATGTCCTTTAGAAATCTAAAAGATGTCTTACGCGACTGATTTCGACAAGTTTAAGATATCGCAAAAAGGTCTGGCAGAAGATATGTTTTAGACGTATTCGATCAAGTCTTAAAAAAGAATTCATAAAAATATCTTAGGGAAATCTCGAATCGTGCATAAAAAAAATTCTTCCCTCTTTTTCTTCTTCTTCTTCCTTTCTTTTCTTTCGATCCCCCTCTCGGTCCTACCAATTTCGCCTCAATTTGGATTCTTGGAGTTGCAAGATTCGAACCCGGACATTTCACGACGTACCTACGCTTCAATGACCTGAGCCATAGGGACAATTTGATGACCGTCCTTATAATCGTCAATATGACATAGTAAGATTTAATGTCAGCGGTGTATATTTTCAGAGTAAAAGTGATCTTTTGAACAAGGTGTTTATTACATATACAAATATAAGATAAGTTGATTGTGTTTCAAATTTGAACAGTTTGATGAATTCGGTGGAATATATTGGAGTACGTGATCCAGTGATCGTTAGTGTCTGATTAATATCATAGATACCTTTCAATTATTTCTTTCTCACTGTTATTGAAAAACAACTTATTAGTAAATGTGAATGAGAATTTGATAAAATCACCGTAAACGAAGGCCATACATAAAATTCAGCGTAAGAAGTTCAATAATTCGCAAAATATTGTGACTTGGAGATTCGTTACTTTTAGTGCTGGCACTGCAAGGTTACAAATTTGTACTTTTCACAGAATTTGTTAGTATTTACATGGATTATTCAAGCTTTCAATTTATGAACGAATTCACCTTCTTCGCAATTTGATTGTGAACAAAGACATTTGAAGTGTTATCCATATGCATCATAACCTCAAAACTGCTGATCTCAGAGATACATTTGGCAAAACATCTTAAACATATCTTTTTGATATTTCTTGTAGATGTCTTTCAAAAGATATCTTCAAGATATCTTGAAGATGTTCATGTTTATTGGGTGATGAAGAAACCCCAAACCCGCACGCTTTCCTGGAAGAATTTCGCGAGCACATGCGGGCGATTAAGCCAATTCTCGTAGGGCAAAAATACAAACGAAAAGCATTTTTATTCAAAGAATTGAAAGACTGCACTCACGTTTTCCTCCGTGTTGGCCCAATAAAAAAAGCGCTTGAGCGGCCTTATACTGGTCTGCATAGGGTGATTGAACGTAGTTCCGATCGAGTACTGGAGATCGATGTCAATGGCACGTCTCGTCAGGTGTCGGTTGAAAATGTTAAGCCTGCATATTTTTCGCGCGATGATTTACCAACACGAGTCACTGTAGGAAACGAATTACCAAAAATGCGAACGTACGCAAAGAAAAAAACCGTTACTTTCAAAAATTCAACGTAGTTATAGGTACAAATTATTATTTTTGTATTAGATGCACCCGTACAAACCAAGTTATATACAACAAAAAACTATGTATCGTAACATAAGCTTCAGTTGCATCAATGTACATAAATCAAATCGAACGATGTAATAGCACGTAAGCAAAACATGTAATATTTTCAAAAACGCACTTCGACGCTAGACGAAATTCAAGTAAGAATTCATATTCATTTTCTTCTTCAATATTTAATAGTACTGCACATTTAAAATTCGCTCCTGCAACTCGCTGGGAGGGGAGTATTGTAGGCGGTGCGCAGTCGCGTATACTCGGTTACTGCGCGATTGGTCACACGAATAACGCAATGATCATGTTCTTGAGTTGGTTGCAAGGTCTGGTACCGACAGCACGCGTCAATGATATTCCACCACGGCTCCGCGCCTTTTCTCTATCGTCTAGCGACAAAGTCAAATTTCGTTCTTTTATATTTCGAATAAATTATATCAATAATAATTCCGAGTACGGTTTTAATGGCACGACCCATCCCGGTAGAATTGAAGGCTACCGTAATAATTCGTCTGATATTTGAAATATCAGATCGACATTCCCTACATGTCATATTGAAGTATGCTAGATACCACCCCCTGGTCTCTCATGCAACCGGATTTGCCGGAACGGATCGCTCATAATTGATGGCTCCCTAGTATTGTTATAGTTACATCCAAATGAAACTAGTATTCTACCAATTAGGATCGTTCCGGACAATCCGGTTGCATGGGAGACTAACCTCAGGCCAACCTCCCATGGACCGGAATTCGTTCCCGCGGAATGACTTTAAACCAATCGTTTTCACAATTTCTTTTGGAGCGTTCTATCAGAAATCTATAAGAAATTGTGCATTGGCTCAATTTTCATTCCGCCGGAACGAATTCCGGTCCATGGGAGGCCAGCCTCAGGGTGCTCTCCCATGCATCGAAATATTCTATTGTAACGGAACGGTGTTCTCAGTAGAATTTTAGTTTCTTATATGTTCCGTTCAATTCAGTCGCTCTGCTGATAAACACCCGTTGGACCGGGAGCCCGTTAGACCCAAACACGGTTGGACCGAAATTTATTTGACCGAATGACAATAATCCGTAAAAGTCTTGGTGACATTTTATCTTATTCGCGCACGATTGGTGATGTATAGTAAGATTTCGGATTATTGTCATTTGGTGAAATAAATTTCGGTCCAAAGGGTGTTTACCCGCTGTGCTCTCCCATGGACCGGAATGTGCTGGGACGGAATATTATCATAACTAATGAAACTTGGTTTATAGCTTTCTGGTAGAACCTGTTAGAAGAAATCTGAGTAATAATTGGTCAATTTTCATTCCGGTCGTGATCATTCCGGATCATGTGCGACAAGGTATACCCTTTCGAAGGAACGGAACGGGGACTAAAATGTCACTGAAAGTCTTTTTCCGTCCCGGTAGTTCATTCCGATGCATAGAAGAGCAGCCTCAGAGCTGCCAGATGGGCATTGCCGTTGAGGGGAAGTGTACAGTCGGTGTAACAAGGGATACAATCGGAGAAAAATATTAAAAATTCATTAAGGATGTCCCCTGGTCGATTTTTCACTAAAAAACTACTAGATCGTTTCAACCATTTCACGTCATTAATATTCAATCAATTACGTCGACGTTGAGATCAAAAAATCCAGAATAAATCAGAGATGCCGGCTCTGGTCTCTAAATAATTGTACATGGATGATATTTATTATAATATCAAAAAAACTGAATAGCGGTTTCTTATTGGCTGATAACGAAATTTCGTTCTAATTATTCATGACGAGGTAGTTGAACAGCGAACAGACCAGACCCGGATTGTTTGATTGATTCTGAATCATTTCATCCAAAGTTGATTGCAACTGATTGAATATTTTTGACGTAGAATGATTGAAACGATCTAGTAGTTTTTTGGTGAAGAAATCGACCAGAGCACTCCCTTAACGGGATTCACCACCTTCCCAAAAAGTCATTAGATTCCAAAATCGCCCCCCCCCCCTAGTTTTCACGGAAACGAACAAATAAAATGAAAAATAAAGAGTAGCTGCACTTTCTTTGATATGCTAAGAAGATGCACCTGCTCATTAAAATCGATTATATTCATTAAACGTTGAGAAAACTGGGGGGAGAGATCCAGTAACTTTGCCTCTGATAAATGCCCTTAAGGGGATTCATTACTCCCTGTAAAAGGTACTAGATTCCAAATTTCTCCCCTCAGTTTTCTCAGAAACGAACACATAAAATGAAAAATAATGAGTAGCTGCTTTCCTCAATAGCCTAAGAAGATGCACCTGCTCATTAAAATTGATTCTATTCATTGATCACTGAGAAAACTGGAGGGAGAGATCTAGTAACTTGGCTTGTGGGGAATCGCTTCAATAACAAAGTATTGAAAGATATTTCCGATATAACTGTAAACGGATTTGTTACACCGAATGTACCCCCATTATTGTCCCATGTATATAAATTACATGTGTGTGTAAAGTTAGTTTGGAGAAGAGGATACGTATATGAACGATGGTAGATGGTAGGGGTACTATTCTACTCGATGGCAATGCTCATCTGGCTCTGACTCCGGGTTAATTGTGGTTTACCGATAGACCAAAGGATTATTATGCCGAATGTATCTGATGAAAACTACAATTTCTTGTAGATTCTACAAAAATGAGGGTTCCGAACGCATTCGACGGTAGGGCTCAGGCTGGCCTCCCATGCAGTGATGCCAGCATTTGGTCGACCGAGTCGATTTACCCTCTCCATCTGACCATTTCTCGTCCCCACCATTCCAGCCGGGTGGACGCACACATTGAAACCCGTATTCATGTGATTCGGAACCGGTCGGTTCATTTCGAGTCGGCTCGGACAATCGAGAGAGAACCAACTATCTGTCGGTCTTTGCCTTCTCAATATGTTTTACGATCGGCTAACTCCGTGCAAGATCGGGAAAAGTTTAAAGCCCACGCGGTCGACTTACCGAAAAGTTTCACCGCTTTTTCTCTTCCAAGCGACGATTTTGTTGTAATCAGTATCGAACTGACTTACCCGGTACCCCGGGCAATTCTCGGCCGGGGCCCTTCGATATTTTTTTCGTTTTTTTTTCAATTGAAGAGCCAGTTCAATACTGATTATTGAATTATCACGATGAAATATAGATTTGATGCATAGCATCATTTAATTGAATTAAAATCGACCATAAGTAAATAATTTTTCAATTATTATTTATTTTTCATAAATTTTATAAGATTATTGGTTAATATTATGACTGATCATGAAGCTTTCAAGAACTCATGTATGTATTGTATAAAAATTTTCTGATAGTTACGCATTTCTAATCATTATTTTAAATCTTGATGATTTTTCAATTAATTTCATTAGAATTGTCAATCAATCGATGATTGAAAAATTCTGAGATAGTTTGGGGATCTATGATAAGCGTCCAGCGGTGAATTCCATAATTTTCCCTGATGAATTAATTTTCAGAGATCACTATGATATTCCAATGAGGATAATCAAATCAACATCGATTATCAGATGTTGATCAACATCAAAATAATAAGACTGAATAGTCAATTGATTGAGTGCAAATTACTTTCAATGGACTGAATGATTAGATTCGAGCATTCAAATTGATATTTCATCATTTCACGCACTATCAGTCTCTTTCCTTCGCTGCATCACTTCATAGACGTAGTATGTGGATCGAAATATCACAAGACCCCATAGCCTAGCGGCAAAAGACATGGTTCTTGAGAAAGAACGGTCGGGTTCGATTCTCTGTGGGAGACATTTCATTTTTTTTTGTCATCTCTCTGGTGAATAATTAAATTTCACATCCGATTATTATTTTTTATGTCATTACATCGTCATGTTATCAATAATCCTAATCTTCCAGAATGCACTTGCGGATTCAACCAAGTACAGGTTCGAGTCGATTAGAAATTTCCCAAATATTCGTGTCCATGAGATATACACAGTAAAAAATTTTTCGTCAAATTCAACACACAAGCGAATGTTAACCATATTTCTTCACACTCAACGTGTGTTGAACTCACAAAGTGTTAATTTGAACTCGAATAACATTTTAATGTGTTGGAAATGAATCGATCGAACAGCATTTGATCAATGTGTTAAATGAACACACGAAAGTGTTAAATATTCAACACTTGAATTTTGACACGTAGTTAAATATTCAACACTTGAATTTTGACACGTACTTTTACACAATGACGGAATTTTTTTTACTGTGTAGACCGATCGATGCAGAATCTTCTGAAATGAGGAATGAATAGCACTTCAGAGGAACGTTTTTGAAAAAGTTCACTTGCAAATTCCATCAAACCCTTTGACAAATTGGTGCAAAAATTTCGAAACTCCGTGGAATATAGACCGATTGATTCGAAATCTTCTGAAAAGAAAAACAATGAATATCATTTCGAAGGAACGTTTTCAAAAGAGTGTACTTGCAAATTCCATCAATTCCTGTGACAAATCGATGGACAAAATTTCAGAAACTTGTGTCCATCGAATAAAGACCGATCGATTCGCAATCTACTGAAATGAGAAATGAAATCACTTCGAAGGAATGTTTTTAAAAAAGTATACTTGCAAATTCCATCAAACCCCTCGACGAATTGATGAAAAAATTTCGAAACTTTGTCTCCGGGGAATATGGACCGATCGATTCTGAATTTCCTCACGGACAGCAATGGATCCTAAGGAGTATGACAAATATCATGAAGGCTGGAATATTTGATAATATATTTTCGAGTATGAGGACAAGTATCTAGATTATAAGTGTTATAAGAACAAGTATCCATTTATGATGAAGGTATTTGTTTTGGGGTAGATGGTACTGTCAACCAGTAATATATCAATATGATAACAGCAAGGAAAGAAAGTTAGTTCCTATTATAATATAAGATTATTACAATTACTATCTTCAGTTGCTTGAAATAAGAAAAGAATAATATGAAATCGAGAAAAAAAGATATCCCTCAAGACATGAACCCGCCCAGATAACACACGAAGAATTCTTCTTCAAGAGCGAGGATAGAACTCTTCAAGAACTAATGAATTCATATAGAGCTCTGGAGGAGTTCAATCTGTCGGACACACGATGTGAGAAAAATAGGTGTGTTATCTTCCCTGTCGGTGTGAACATTCTTTGATGCAGGCTTTGTGCCAGTTCCAATTTCGCCACCAGTTGGCGAAAGTGTCGTAAAGGCCAGATAAATTTCGATTTTTTGAAATAAAATCAAGTTCAAATGAAAAATAACTTCCCTCTGTAAAAGTTATGTGTTTTAATACGATTTTAATTTTTTTCTTTATCAATTTGGATTATTATTTCCAACATCTAATTTGAATTGACCGCTTTTTTTGGCCTTAGCTACTCGAATTTCGTAGTGGCAAAATCAAGAACTAGGACAGAAAAATCTCACAACACATGCAAAAGATAACACACCTATTCTTCTTACATCGTGGTCGGACATTAACAAGTTCCCCTAGCGTACTCAAACAATACTTCCGATATGCTCAAAGAGCTTGTTAATGTCCGACAGATTGAACACCTCCAGAGGACCGATTGATCCGAAATCTTCTGAAATGAAAAATGAACAGCACTTCAGGGGAACGTTTTCATAAAATGCGTTTGCAAATTTTGTACTCCTTTCCGCATCACCCAGGAGGTAAAGTACAAGCGAATGCGGTTTTTTTTCAACCCTGAGAAGAAGAATAGCTCAATTCCAGCCAGTAATACGAATCCATCGATTTCTATTTCAGATCGAAACGATACCTCAACTAAGAAAGAAGAAGTTGTAAACTGTATATCTCACAGAATCCCTATCCGGACGATTTTTAAAATAGTTTGAGCTACCAGAATTTGAGTCGATTTTATAACAGTGCATGTGAGATATACCACAGCTCATGGCTACCGTCCTCTCCTGCTGTGAAATCAACTGAGATTGTGATAGCTCGGACTATTTTTCGAAATCTTTCAAATTTAGACTTCATAAGATGTAAATTTCACAACTTACTTCCCTGGGTGTAGCGTATCGAAATCAGAATGCAGTACAATAGAATCGATGTGTTTGACATCAGATCTATATCATAATGACATTCGCTTTCTGGTTGGAGTCTAGAGCCAATATAAATGATGTATCCCGCATCACAATTTTGGATCATTCTTTTGGATCATCCTGCAAGATATCTTGAAGAATTTGAAGGAAAATCTCTTAAAACACCAAAAGGTAGCTTCGAAGTCTTGATGTGAGATTTCTCATGGTTTTCTAAATGTATCTTTCAGAATTCCTGGAAACATCTCCCATAAGATATTCCCGAGTTATCTTTAGGTGCGCCATAAGACATGTTCCAGAATCCCGAGGAATCTTCCAGAATGTTCTTGTAGAGTTCCCCATAATTGTGATCTGGGAAGTCATTATAATTTCTCCGTTCTACTTTTTTCTCAGGGTTAACGTGGTATCCACAGTTGGCCTATTCCACGATACTTCCTCTTCAGCAATGAAAATTGCTGTTCACATCCCGAGTCGCGTGATCCTTGTTGCTCGATCATGATGCCTGAAACACTACAAAACAGTAGGTGCAGTAATGAATAGACTGCCTGACTCTCGCCCGACAGCCTGGGGGGGGGGGGGAGGAAGATGCTATACGGACGGAGGAAGAAGCCTCACTAACAAAATGGGATTGAAAAGTCCTCCTCTTCTAAAATATTTCCAAAAGATTATCGTTGAATTCATTTTGATGAAGAACATGATGAAAAATTAGGAATGTTGCGATGCAAGAATCAGAAGGGGAATTACAAATACTACCTCATCAACTATGGTGTATATATATATATATATATATATATATATATGTGTGTGTGTGTGTGTGATGTGCCAGTGTACCGTTTGTGTTCCGTAATGTATAACGGAGATTATCCACAAATTGGGAGAAGAAGCAAGATACATTTCGGGGATGTTTTCTGAACGTTCAGAAATCCTCCCCTACGTTCTATAAGAATTCAATAGACGCTCCAGTGGCACGTTGTGCTGTCTGGGTGTTCGATGATCAAGTTTACATGTGCAATATCGACGTCCTCGATATCGCAATGAAACTGACTCGTCGATATGAAATTATGGAATCCGAAACCTATTAAAAATGTCCTAGATGATTAATCGAAAACTAAGAGAGATGCACAATCTAAGATTGATACGCCATGGTTCTTCAGATCCACAGTATTTAGAGACTCCTAAACAGTCGGAAAACCTTCCTTCCCTACGTTCTATAGACCTCCCATCAACGTTCCAGTAGCACGTGTTACTGTCTAGGTGATCGATGATCAAGTTTACATGTGCAATATCGACGTCCTCGATATTACAATGAAACTGACTCGTCGATATGAAATTATGGGATCCGAAACCTATCATAAATTTCCTAGATGAATGATCGAAAACTGAGGGAGACGCACAATCTGAGATTATGACCCCGTGGTTCGTCACCTCCACAGTATTTTGGGACTCCAAACCCTCTTAGAATATGTGCGTGGATCAATCAATCAATTTTTATAGAAAAAATAATCCAAAGATGATGGAATGTGGAATGCAACCAAAGGAACCTCAATGTGGAAAATGTGGGCTTGAAAATGAAATCGTAAAAATACTCATCCGAATCGAGTGGAAATTACTACATTACCCTGCGTACAGATGTAACCCACTTGGCTTCTCCGATGATTTTGAATCCCCGTACAAATACTTATAATTCATCGAAGCCAAGTGACCTTCATCAATGGGCATGGTACGAGCATTTTCTTTCCTACTTTTCAATAAATATTTGATGACACAACTGGAATTTAATGTTTCAGGACTCAATTTATTCCTCTTTTTAGTTTTAATATCCGGAATCATGGAGAACGCCCTTTCTGCCGCGGCCATAGAATGAGGAAGAGTCCTAACTGCAGGGGAAAGTGTTCGAAGGGCCGAAAATCGTATATCTCCTTCACTTGTACAAAGAGAACTAATTCTAATCCACGTTTGATCAAAATCAAGCTTCGATAAATCACGTCTCAATGTGAGATCCAAAGAGTACATAGAATTCCATTCTTCCCTCAGAGAATTTTCATCGAAACCACCCAATTTCCGACTAGCGTAAATAATCATCGATGCAGCTTTTTGTCGATCCGGTTCGAATAAAGCAATTTCCGTTTTCAATGCAGTGAGAGAATACAAAAACGGATCATGTGTGGGAAGTCGTTTGAAAATTTCTGTAGAAGCAGTGATGTGAAATTTTAAACAATTTTGGCGTACTTCATTCACTTTTGAAATATTTTCAGGGTCAAGATTTTCCAAATATTCTCCGCATTCACTGCCTACGTCGATATCTCCCAAAGCTAATTGGTTCGCGGGTAAAGAAAAATTCACACACTTGATCAAGTCCAAGTGATTGAGTAGCGCGGATTTTAGAAATTTTTTCAAGAAAAACACTAACAAATCAAGTGAGCGTGGTTGCAATAAATGTACCATTGTTTGTTCTCTCTCTTCAGAAAGTTTTCCAAAGTATTCCAATTCTCTAAGATTCTCACAATGCATTGATGACGGGTTAACCAACGAGGTTTCGCGAATTTTAAGATCTGTAGATTACTTTCTTGAAAACTATCCTGAAAATCTTTAAATATCGCAGTTCTCTTGGGACTACCATTGATGAAAGTAGCCAAACCTGCAATCAGTTGCTCGCACTCTGGTGGGATCATGGCACAAGCAGCACTTGCTGCCAAAGCGGAAGAATGACAAACACATGGGAACATCAAAACCTGTGGATTTTTTTCCATCAATTTTGTTTTGAAAGAAGATTTATTCCCAATCATGACAGACGCGTTGTCAGTACCTAATGCAACAATATTGCTAATCGGAATCTGATTTTTCCACAATGTACGAGGTGTGTTCAAAAAGTAAGGTGACTTTTCAAATTTCACGGGCAACGTACTTTCGATTATCGATTTTTTTGTTTTGTTATGTTGGCATACTCTTCCCGAACATCTGTACCAAGTTTCAAGTGTATAGCATTTTTTGTTTGGTTGTGAGAGGCGTAAAGGTTATAAGTGTTTTGCGTGCTCCGCGATTTCTTGCTATCGAAAAATATGAATCAAAGGATTTGCATCAAATTTTGTGTAAAAAATAAAATAAAGTGCTCCGAAACACTTAGAATGTTGACAGTAGCATACGGTGAAACTGTTCTGAGTGAAAAAAATGTTGACAAGTGGTACAAACTCTTCCAAGATAGCCGGGAAGATGCCAATGACGAGCCTCGCTCTGGACGCCATTGAAAAGTCATCACGGCATGGAGGAACAGCATCGGCCCCATCTACAACGATCCTATCACCAAAAGACTGAGGAATGGAATTGACACATTGCCCTCCTGGTGATATCCCATCAAGAGATGGAACATCCGAAACCATCGATCTGACATTTTCGAAAGTTTTAGAGAAAGAAGGAGAAGAATCTACATTACCTCGGTCGAAATGGAATAACTTGCTCTGTTGCAAATGATGTTGGCTCTTGGAATGGGCTCTGATTCTTGCAGGGCCATCACACCAAACACTCTTTTGGCATATCTCACAAAAAAATTTCGAGCTATCACTCGGATCTTCACGAACCCACATTCTTCACTCAGGGTCTTTGAGCAACCAATTTTGCGAAAAATGTGGAGTGCTTTTTTTTTCTTAATAAGTAAAAAATCACTGCCCTCCATTCTGAACAAACAAAATATTTTCAAATGTAAAATTATGAACAGGAAGATCAAACACAGAATTTATCCGGGTACTATTGAATTCAACACTTCAAACCTTTTGCAATTATTTTATAACTCAAAATCCGATTTAAAACTATAGGTAATCGAAAAGACGTCCACCTCGGTCCGTATCACATATGCAATAGATGAAAGAAAACAAAAACATAAACAGTTGGGGTCGCGCAATGTTTTGTTTTGATAAATACGTTGGCGGTTCGAAAATCCCATCCTTTGGTACAATACAGTGCATTGACACAACGTCGTAATAAATGCTGTTTAGCTATGGATCAATACATTTTGTAAATCAATGTAACTTTCATACGATAATTCCAATAATGATTTTGCATCAAGGAAGAGAAACATTACGAAAATTACGACATTCTCCAATCGCTAAATTAACAGAGTAAGTGGAAATATCCCTCTCCTTGTCAGACAGCGTAGAAGAAATATATCACGTTTGCAGTATAAACATGCGATCTTGAGTATAATCGAATTTCCATATTCATGACTGTTTTTCGTTTCTCTCATTGCAGATGTGATAAGGAACGCGGTGATTGGATTTTCAATTACATGCAGAGTCGAATCATTATTCCAGATTTTGGATTATAAGAATTGGGAAGAATTTCAACTATTGAATTCAATGTATTCTAATGAATTCTATCTTCTATCTCATTGTTGATATTTTTACATTCAGAAATATCTATTTTGTTCAGGATGAGGGGTGACTTTTTCTCTCAGTGGAGATATCATTTCGATGTGAAATCCAAATTGTTGGATTCATATGTCTGACTGGGATTAGGCAATCCTCCCTCTAAGGGTTGAAAAAACGCATTCGCCCTCAATTCACCTCCTGGTGGATGCACAGAGGAGTACAAAATTTGCAAGTGCACTGTTTCAAAATGTACCTCAAAAGTACTGTTCATTTTTAATTCCAGAAGATTTCAAATTGATTGGCCTATATGCCACGGAAACAAATTTCTTCATCAATTTGTCACAGGATTTGTTGAATTTCGCAGTTAAGCTTCTTCAAAAACATTTCCCTAAAATGCTATCCATTTTTCATTACAGCACGGAGAGAAATGGATTATGCAAATCGCATTGTAGAATTTTAGATACAAACTGTTAATATATGTATGTTCAGGGATATTACTTTTTCTTTAGTACTGAAATACGAGATTCTCACGGTTAAACTGTATGTTATTATAGGAAGAATATACTTCCCATAAAAATCCGTATTTTGATCATGAGAATCTCTGTCACTTGCAAAGACGGAATGGAAATTCCAAGAACAGTATTATATGGACCAACAGAATGTATAGTTATCATTGAAATCCGTATTTCGATCATAAGAATCACTGTTCCTTGCAGCTATGAAATCGAGATTACAACAATAGTATTATACGGACCAACAAAATACATAGTTATGATGAACAACAATCTTTCATTAAATTCATCATCATAATCTCCCTTCTTGATGGAAGTCAAGTACAAACTATAAGAATCATGAGATGTGGACATTTTGAAGAGTTGACGTGCTCTAAGTAAGGCTATAATTTTCATTCAAATTTGTGAGCAAGCCACGATAGCCGAGCGGCTGAGGTGACCGACGCTACCAACCCGCCCAGATAACACACGGAGAATCCTTTTTCAAGAGCAAGAATAGAACTCTTCAAGAATTCTTTTCGAACCAGTGAATTCATATGAAGCTCTGAATGTGTTCAATCTGTCGGGCATTAACAAGCTCTTTGAGAATATCGGAAGTATTGTTTGAGTACGCCCAAAGAACTTGTTAATGTCCGACAGATTGAACTCCTCCAGAGCTCTATATGAATCCATTAGTTCTTGAAGAGTTCTATTCTCGCTCTTGAAAAAGAATTCTTGGTGTGTTATCTGGGCGGGTTCATGTCCTGAGGAATATCTTTTTTTTCCGATTTCATATTATTCTTTTCTTATTTCAAGCAACTGAAGATGTAATTGTAATAATCTTATATTATAATAGGAAATAACTTTTTTTCCTTGCTGTTATCATATTGATATATTACTGGTTGACAGTACCATCTACACTGTTAGCAAAATCTGTTTGGAATTTAATGTAAAAAGTTCAGAAGGAATTAACACACACAATTGTGTATTAATTTTCAAACATTTTTGTATCCCCAAAATAATAGACAGGATTTTGAAATTCAAGCCATAACATTATAAAAATCGATGTAAAAAAATGCATGAATTTTCGACACTATATTACTTGATTTCCAAAATTCCTCCCAAATGTTTCATCATGTTATGGTGTGAAATTAATACAAATAATCCTGAAAATGAAAATACACATATGAGCGAATTATTAGAACTGCGTGATTTGATTTCACAATTAGTGATGTTGATTTTACAAGTCATTTTCCCTACAAAAATTCACATCGAAAGGGTAGACCACGATTGTCCCGAAATTTCCTGATTTATTGAAAACTAGTACTTTCTAGTCATTTCTCAAAATCTACTAGTTTTTAACAGACCGGGGAATTACAGGTCCACACTTTTCCGGGATAATCGCATATATCGGGATATGAATTTTCATAGATTGTGGTGAATATCAGAAACTTTGTTTGAAATTTGAGAAATATGTGATTGATTTCCCAATATTCAAATAAATACAGAAATTCAATATCTACAGTTATGAATTTTCACAAACTGTTATGAATTTCAAAACTTATGTTTGAAGTTCATGAAATATGTGATTCATTTTTCAACATCCAAGTGTGGAATAAAATTCATATAGCGCCCTTGAAAATTAATGTACTTTTTTCTATGAACGTATATTGAATTCACAAACATTTTTAACAGTGTACCCCAAAACAAACACCTTCATCATAAATGGATACTTGTACTTATAACACTTATAATCTAGATACTTGTCCTCATACTCGAAAATATATCATCAAATATTCCAGCCTTCATGGTATTTGTCATACTCCTTAGAATCCATTGCTCTCCGTGAGGAAATTCAGAATCGATCGGTCTATATTCCACGGAGATAAAGTTTCGAAATTTTTTTATCAATTCGTCACAGGGTTTGATGGAATTTGCAAGTATACTTTTTCAAAAACGTTTCTCCGAAGTGATTTAATTTTTCATTTCATTAGATTTCGAATCGATCGGTCTTTATTCGATGGACACAAATTTTTGGAATTTTTTCATCAATTTGTCACAGGAATTGATGGAATTTGCAAGTAAACTTTTTCAAAAACATTCCTCTGAAGTGCTATTCATTTCTCATTTCAGAAGATTCTGCATCGATCGGTCTACACAGTAAAAAAAATTCCGTCATTGTGTAAAAAAGAAGTACGTGTCAAAATTCAAGTGTTGAATATTTAACTACGTGTCAAAATTAAAGTGTTGAATATTTAACTACGTGTTAAAATTCAAGTGTTGAATATTTAACACTTTTGTGTGTTCATTTAACACACTGATCAAATGCTGTTCGATCGATTCATTTTCAACACATTGAAATGTTATTCGAGTTCAAATTAACACTTTGTGAGTGTCACTCTGGAATCAACACACGTTGAGTGTGAAGAGAAATGGTTGACATTCGCTTGTGTGTTACATTTGACGAAAAATTTTTTACTGTGTATATCTCATGGACACGAATATTTGGGAAATTTCCAATTGACTGGAACCTGTACTTGGTCGAATCCGCAAGTGCATTCTGAGAGATCAGGATTATTGATAACATGACGATGTAATGACATAAAGAATAATAATCGGATGTGAAATTTAATTATTCACCAGAGAGATGACAAAAAAAAATGAAATGCCTCCCACAGAGAATCGAACCCGACCGTTCTTTCTCAAGAACCATGTCTTTTGCCGCTAGGCTATGGGGTCTTGTGATATTCCGATCCACATCCTACGTCTATGAAGTAATGCAGCGAAGGAAATAGACTGATAGTGCGTGAAATGATGAAATATCAATTTGAACGCTCAAATCTAATCATTCAGTCCATTGAAAATGATTTGCACTCAATCAATTGAATATTCAGTCTTATTATTTTGATGTTGATCATCATCTGATAATCGATGTTGATTTGATTATCCTCATTGGAATATCATAGTGATCTCTGGAAATTAATTTATCAGGGAAAACTATCTTAGAATTTTTCAACCATCGATTGATTGACAATTCTAATGAAATTCATTGAAAAATCATCAAGATTTCAAATAATGATCAGAAATGCGTAACTATTAGAGAATTTTTATACAACACATATAGGAGTTCTTGAAAGCTTCATAATCAGTCATAAAAATAACCAATAATCTTATAAAATTTATGAAAAATAAATAATAATTGAAAAATTATTTACTCATATTATATTTTAATTCAATTAAATGATGCTATGCATCAAATCTATATTTCATCGTGATGATTTAATAATCAGTATTGAACTGGCTCTTTAATTGAAAAAAAAACGAAAAAAATATCGAAGGGCCCCGGCCGAGAATTGCCCGGGGTGCCGGGTAAGTCAGTTCGATACTGATTACAATAAAATTGTCGCTTGGAAGAGAAAAAGCGGTGAAACTTTTCGGTAAGTCGACCGCGTGGGCTCTAAACTTTTTCCGATCTTGCACGCAGTTAGCCGATCGTAAAACATATTGAGAAGACAAAGACCGACAGATAGTTGGTTCTCTCTCGATTGTCCGAGCCGACTCGAAATGAACCGACCGGTTCCGAATCACATGAATACGGGTTTCAATGTGTCCGTACACCCGGCTGGAATGGTGGGGACGAGAAATGGTCAGATGGTGAGGGTAAATCGACTCGGTCGACCAAATGCTGGCATCACTGCTCCCATGGACCGGAATTCGTTCCGGCGGAATGAAAATTGAGCCAATGCACAATTTTTTATAGATTTCTGATAGAACGCTCTAAAATAAATTGTGAAAGCGATTGGTTTAAAGTCATTCCGCCGGAACGAACTCCAGTCCATGGGAGGTTAGCCTCAATTGGCCCGTATGAGAGTAAGCCCGAAAGGGCTGTTGACTTGGAATAAAATAGACTCGACTGAAGTTAGACCCCAAAAATCAGCACATCTCACTAGACATACTTCAGGGTGTCCTCCCATGGCACTGAAATTGGAAAGGAGTAAGCACACAAATGCACTAAGCGGAAAACAGCATAAGTATAACCATAACGTGATGTGCAGAACCTATTTCTGCGCATCCGACTTGTGCTTATGTCAAATGCGTATTCATGTATGTGTTTAGTCCTAAACTGAAATGAATAATCTTGAGAACGATATTCAACGCCACCTGAGTCGAGCGCAGGAACTAAATAGGAATCCCCTTTCATGTATATAACACATTGAATTGTTTATACTCACACATTCGTAAATTAAAATATATGTATGTGATGTGTGCGAATTTGCTGACATAATCTATATTAATGTGAGTTTTCCTGTTATTCTTTCAATTATTATCCATTTAGTTCTCATATCCAGCTTTCATGGGATGGGGGCCAAATTGACGAAAAACCAAATAAACGGAAAATTGGTTGAAAAGAGAGATATGTCACACTCTCTCTTTTCAAACTCTGTCAAACACTGATTTCGTTGATTTGTCTTTCCGTTGATTTGGCCACCATCTATTTATGTATTGATTTATTTCATTTTTCAATCGTATTTGTAGGTGACTTATGGAATAAGGACGTTCATATAATAATTTATTATTGTTGATTGAAATGGCACTACTTACTTCAGAGACGTCTATATTCCATAAGTCACCTATAAATACGATTGGAGAATGAAATAAATCAATACATAAAAGCTGGATATGAACTGAATGAATAATAATTGAAAGAATAACAGAAAAACTCACATTAATATAGGTTATGTCAGCAACTTCGCACACATCCATTGAACTCTTCAATATACTGGAATGATTACTCCCCAGATTATCGCGGTCAGAGAGAGAAGTTCGAGCCTCACATACCAGACAAAGATAAGGAGAATAAGGGGTAGAGGTTCAAGAGAGAAGAAATCTTCCCACAATAGTATGTGGCTGACCAGCCTAAACTATAGAATATGTGGGGAGTGCTCATTCCAGTATCTTATAGAGTTCAATGCACACATCGCATACATATATTTTCATTTACGAATGTGTGAGTATAAACAATTCAATGTGTTATATACATGAAAGAGGATTCCCATTTAGTTCCTGCGCTCAATTCAGGTGGCGCTGAATATCTTTCTAAGGCTGGCCTCCCATGGACCGGAATTCGTTCCGGCGGAATGAAAATTGAACCAATGCACAATTTGTTATAGATTTCTGATAGAACGCTCTGAAAGAAATTGTGAAAACGATTGGTTCAAAGTCATTCCGCCGGAACGAATTTCGGTCCATGGGAGGTTAGCCTCACGATTATTCATTTCAGTTCATGTCCCCTGGGCAATGCTCATCTCCGAAGCACCATTGGCCCGAAATCAAAAACCCCGAAATCTTACTATACGTTACTGATCGTGTCCGAATAAAGGTGTGATTATACGCGTGCGATTGTCGCATGTAACAAAATATTTCACATGAGAAGGAAGAAGAGGTCCGAGGGACCTCCCGTTTCTCCTTATGGTTGCAACAGTCGTACGCATGTAATAGGCCCTTAAGATAAAATGTCACTGAAACTTTTTCGGAATTTCAGTTTTCGGACTAACGGGGGCTACCGTCTCCATTGAGCTCTATATACCTACAGGAGGGACCGCAGTAATGCGACCACGTGTACAACGAAAGAGATGCGAACGGGATGGGGGCCAAATTAATGAAAAACCAAATCAACGAAAAGTTGGTTGAAAAGAGAGATACGTCACACTCTCTCTTTTCAAACACTGATTTCGTTGATTTGGCCCCCATCCTGCGAACGGATGAATGTGTCCTTGTCTATTTAATCATAATGACGAGAGGGAAACTCGAACGGGGGTGGATCTATATTCGTTCAGTAGATAGCGTTGTCTTTTTTTAATACCCTCTCTCTCCCTCTCCGGACACGGGAATGTGGAGCTTTCTGAAGTAACTGATCCAAGGGATCCGGATCACTTTCCAAGCATTTTGATTGGCTACTTCGGGGAGCTCCTGCATTGCTGCACTCACTTCAGTATGTATATAGAGCCCAATGACTGTTTCGTATGGAGGTGAGAGTGGATGCTTCCGATTGCGAAAGCCCTTGGCCTCAGGGGGCATGAATTAACCAATGGGAGTTCATTATCAAAGCCCCAGGGGGGCTATGAATGTCTGTAATCGGAAGCATCAAGTATGTATATGAACGATGGTAGAGGTACTGAATGCTTCCGATTGCGAGAGCTCTTGAGCCCAGGGGCCATGATTCAGTCAATGGGAATCCAGTATTCTCGCCCTAGGAGCCAGCCCCTGCCTGCAATCGGAAGCATCCATCATGGTACTATTCCTCTCAACGGCAATGCCCATCTGGCAGCTCTGCTCTCCTATGGGCTGAATACCAGGGGGCATCAACTCGATGGGAAAATTTTCAGACGGATTTCAGCCCCACGCTGCTCTCCCATGCAACGGAATGGACTACCGGAACGGAACAAAACTTTCAGTGACATTTTAGTCCCCGTTCCGTTCCTTCGAAATCGTATACCTTGTCGCACATGATCCGGAACGATTATGACCGGAATGAAAATTGACCAATTACTCAGATTTCTTTTAGCAGGTTCTACCAGAAAGCTATAAATCAAGCTTCATTAGTTATGATAATATTCCGTTCCAGCACATTCCGGTCCATGGGAGAGCAGAGCGACTGAATTGAACGGAACATATAAGAAACTGAAATTCTACTGAGATCACCGTTCTGTTCCAGTAGAATATTCCGATGCATGGGAGAACACCCTTGGACAAAATGTCACCAAGACTTTTTCGGATTATTGTCATTCGGTAAAATAAATTCCGGTCCAACGGTCTTTCGGCCTAAGGCTAGCGTCCCATGAACAGAAAAAGTGACGGAAAGCGAATTGCGGCACCAATAAATTTTCAGAATTTTTAGTGACTGTTGGATGAAACCAAATAAAACTAGGCATACTTGAAAAGTATTGGTACCGCAATTCACTTTCCATCACTTTTTCCGTCCATGGGACGCCAGCCTAACGGGCTTTCGGCCCAACGGGTGTTTACCCGTTCGGGTTGAATGCAGTCGGGCTCAGGGGGCATAAACTTAAATGCAAAGTTTTCAGATGGGTTTCAGCGCCACTGTACGGTACCTCCATTGAAGTAGATTTACATGGACACGCCAACACAAATGATTGACAAATCATAAAAATTGTTGAAGTAGTGTTAGTGTATTTATGAAAATTACTTCAATGGAGGTACCGTACGGCGGCGCTGAAATCCGTCTGAATATTTTTCATCTGAGATTATGCCCCTTGGTCGGGCTCAAGTGTCATTCGGGCTTATTGCAATACTACCCAATTGAGAATGTCTTCAGTGCAGAGTGACCAACTGTGCATAATTTATGCAGTTTTGCCATTGGATCATCCCATCACAGTGTTTTATTAAAAAGCATGACCAATGAGAAAAGTTGAGCAATTTGAGAATTGGGCACCGTGCTTCAGTGCGAGAGCGTAATGATCGCACCGAACTCAACAAATAATAGGTTCGTTCGTTCCAGGGTACACAAACCTCAAGTGGGGAGAAAGTTTGGCGTAGTTCACTATCCACAGAACCAGGCGCCGCTAGTGTGCCTGGCTTGGTTTCCCTCTCTCTAATTCAAAATCAGAGACGCTATGGTTATGATGCCGCTGCCAGTGGGGCGACGATTGTGAATAAGGTAAGGTCGTGAAAAGTGAACAGTGGTGAAAAACAGTGAACAGTGAACTCTTTTGATCAAATATCAAAGTTTGAATAGAAAAAATCCTGTTTATCGATGCAAGTCCTGAGAGAAATCTCAAAAGTGATGTACGTATGTTGAGAAATGTGTGTAAGTGCTCACCTTGTACCAAAATTGTTATGTTAGAGCAAGAGGTGTTCAAATATGTACAATTTTTCCATATTTATTGCATTAGAATTGTACTTACACAATATGAATTACTGCGATGAAGGGCTTGACGCTTTGATTTTGAAGTTCATCAAAGGAGCCACTAATTTGAATCAATCTCACTATGATTCAAATGAGACGTACAAAACATAAGTTGATCAAATTTCCCTGTCAATACTCCCATAATAGTAACATGAAGTGTAACATAAAAACCTTAACATAAAAAACATAACCTTCAACATAAAGAAAAGAGCCTCAAGAAAACAGTTCATCGACTCACCTTTTGCTAAACATGTACAATCTCTTGAATTATTTCTATAAACTTTTATCATTGGAAAGGATATTTCCAATTTGTATTTATATTTATGGGTTTTTGTGATAAAGATTAAGCCTTGCGACATAGTATTAGCAGTTATAATTTTTTGGTTGACCTTTGTATCAAACCCAAGTTCCAAATGTATTATAAATATTATCCATCTTAGAATTCTAATGATATTTATAACACATTTGAAACTTGGGTTTGATACAAAGATTAATGGAAATAATTCAAGTGATTGTACATATTCAGAAAAAGGTGAGTCGATGAGATATTTTCTTGAGGCCACGTTTTTATGTTAAAGGTGCACACTTCATGTAACTATTATGGGAGTATTGACAGGGAAATTTGATCAAATTGTGTTGTGTACTTTTCACTTGAATTATAGTGAGGTTCATTCAAATTAGTGGCTCCTTTGATGCACTTCAAAATCAAAGCGTCAAGCCCTCCATCGCAGCAATTCATATTGTGTAAGTACAATTCTAATACAATAAATATGGAAGAATTGTACATATTTATACACCTCTTGTTCTAACAGAACAATTTTGGTACAAAGTAGGCACTTACACACATTTCTCAACATACATACAGCACTTTTGGGATTTCTACCAAGACTTGCATCGATGAACAGGATTTTTTCTATTCAAACTTTGATATTTAGGTTGATCAAAAGAATCTCCAATTTTATTGAATCTTTATACTTATTGGAGTGATGTATGGATCATAGAATCTACCTAAACCAGGATTTTTTTTCTAATTCTTGTTCAATGTCTTTCCAACTTTTTTTCAGATCTCAAATCAATCAACACCCACTATACCAAGTAAACCTGGACCTTCTCTTCAAAATCCAAGTCAGGCTGTAACGGCACCAGTTAAAGAAGTGGTACGATAATTGGTTCTATTAAGTTATATATATATATATATTACATACAAATATATATACATATTTCCTCAGAATTCAGGTGCTCCTCTCATGAACCTTAGGCATAATGAAAATAGTTGGAATATGTGATAGAGATTTTCCCGATCTTCAAGTATTGTATACATATTGAAGCCAGTGGAAGTCGCATACTCAAATACGAGAATGCCTCGAAAAATTCCTTCTCTATAGCGTGCATTTGAGATCATCATTTAATCATCTGAGTGAAACAACCAAAAAGTCTTGTAAAGTTCCTAATTTTCATGAACTTATAATAAACATTTTGCCAGATAGCGGGTTGAAAACTTTGTACTGTGAAGTTTTGTAATGTAATTTCATATTCGAATCTATCCTTGAGACTTCAAAAATATGATTTAGAGATACTGTCCCATTTACTTGAAGAGGAATGGATGACTCTCTCCATAATTGAACGTATAAATCTTTTTCAATGCATGGCCAGAATATAATATTAACAAAATAATATAATTTGTATGAATTTTAGGTGCACGAACTCATGGACGATGCGTTACACTCCTCGTGTAAAATTCTTCACGTGTCTGCATACACTTGGATGATCGGGAGAGAGGACTTTATTGAGAACTGGTTGCTCTTGCTGCCCCTTCGCTGGAAGCATATCCAGTGTTCTTTGGAGTTTTTTCCAATTCTTTTCTATCTCAAATTCCTTACTTGGTAGAGAATCAATGTTGACAGAGAAACAAAATCAAACACGCTGTAAGAAACATCTAATATACATGACCCATTGAAAGTTGGAAAAAATCACAGTCTTCTATAAGAGTACTGTGTTCAGCGTAGAGAAAATATACTTTTCATTGTAACAGTCCTATGCTCAATGTTATGACAACACAAAACTTTTGTAAACTGTTCACATCCAGCGTAGGAAACTTCAACACCTCTGCTGGATGTGAACAGATTACAAAAGTTTTGTGATATCATAATTTTAAGCGTAGGACTGTGACAATCGAAGGTATATTTTCTCTACGCTGAGCACAAAACTCTTATGGGAGACTGTGATTTTCTCCAATTTTCAATTAGTCATGTATATTAAATGTTTTATTACATTGTGTTTGATTTCATTTTTCTCTGAACATTGATTTCCTACCAAGTAAGGAATTGGAGATAGAAAAGAATTGGGAAAACTTACAAAGAATACTGTGAAAACATTTCATATAAAATTACACAATGGATCATTGGCAGTATGTTAGCCAATGATATATTGTGGGTTTTTACAGAACATTGTAGCTTTTTACAGTCCTATATTCTTAAAAATTACAATTTTTGGTAAAATAACATTATGAACCATCAGAAAAAGTTACAAACTTCACAATATGATATTGACTAATACATTACCAATGATTTATTGTGTAATTTCATATGAAATGTTTTCACAGTATTCTTTATAAGTTTTTCCAATTCTTTTCTATCTCAAATTCCTTACTTGGAAGAAAATCAATGTTCACAGAGGAACAAAATCAAACACGCTGTAAGAAACATCTAATATACATGACCCATTGAAAGTTGGAGAAAATCACAGTCTCCCATGAGAGTATTGTGCTCAGCATAGAGAAAATATACTTTTGATTGTAACAGTTCTACGCTCAATGTTATGATATCACCAAACTCTTGTAAACTTTCAACGTCCAGCGTAGGAAACTTTATCACTTATGCTGGATACGAACAGATTACAAAAGTTTTGTGATATCATAACATTGAGCGTCGGGCTGTTAGAATAAAAAGTATATTTCCCTAACGCTGAACACAGTACTTTCACAGTTGATTGTGATTTCTCCAAACTTTGAATAGGTAATGTACTTTGAATATTTTCTGCAGTGTAACCCTAACGTGTTTTGTAAACATGGAAAAAACATAAAAATGAAATTCTCCACTGTTTTCTTTGGAAAATTTCGTGCCGAGCAATGTATCAAACATTCTGTTTTTACATTTTCTGTGAACATTGATGAGATAATTTCAATATTCAAGCGCGGTGTTTTCAAGTTTTCATATAATATTTATACACTTTATATGTGTACACGATATTTACAGTTCGTTACATAAGTGGAGTAAATAAATTTTTATAATTCTCAAATTCTCATGAAGCATATTCTAAAGTATATTCATAACACGTAATAGAAACATAAAATACTTTGAAGTGCAAAATTGTACAGTATAATTTGTAAAATATGGATTATGAAACCAATTTTGGTATATAAAGTGGATATATATGTTGAAATTTTTCACTTACCGAATACACACCTTTTGTTATAAATATACTTTTGAATATTGGCTAAGTTGATGTAATTCCAAGTAACCACCTTCAATTTACTCATAATATATTTATTTTTGAATTCCAATAATAACTTTTTTCATTTCAGATACTTAATTACTTGATTTATAGGAATGTTGAGTTATGAATGAAATTTCATTTCCAGTTGAGAAAAATCAATATCAGTTGAGATGCTTGAATTTATGATGAAATTTTGTGAAAAATGATTATAAATGAAAAACAAGCATTTATGTCATTTTTATTCATTTTACACTGAATTGAATTGTGAATTTATTCATTCCAATTAATATTGATTTTTTGTAATTGAAATTGTATTTTGTTAATAAGTTAGCATTTTTAAAAATCAGGAAATTAAATATCTGAAATAGAAAAAATTATTATATATAAGTATACCTATATATCTATCTCACGTATATTCAGTACCCTGCATGTGTGTGTAGTAGCCTATGGGATTCCCCGCTCACATATGAGAACGTATTTGTGTAGGTAAAATTCCCCAGACACACTAACGCCACCTGGTACTGTGGAAGATGAAATACACAACTTCGGTGGTTAACACGGTGGCTTGCGTACCCTGGTTCGTTCTACGTGTTCTGGGTTGCTCTAACTTGTAACAAACCAATCATTTCGTTCCTACAATTGGAAATAACGAATCCAAAATACTTGGAGCAAGTTGGGGTAACTTGGGACACCACTCAACGAACTTAGCTAGAAATCCATCGTTGTACGATGATGATTTTCGTTTGCCGAGTTTTGGTGCGATCATTGCGCCCTCGCACTGAAGACATTCTCAATTGAACTAAATCGTGACTGAGTATTTCTCATAAAGTTGAATCCTTCTGGTCATTTTCGAAAATCTTGTCTATCTCATCTCACATGATCATTGCAGATCAATTATCACAAAGTGAAATGTCGAGTCAGGTATAACGTTGTACGCTATATGATCTGAAAAAAAAATTCATCTCAAATCATTTTTACACAAACAGTGATGAAAAAGACTGGTCTTGTCGTTTCCTCAATACTATTCTGGGAAACTGATTGAACGATCGTGTATATTGGAACAAACGAATGAAAAACAATCCTGTGTTCATAAAAAATAATATCCTTTGAATAATTTTTTGTACTTGTTTTGGAATTTCCTCATTAATGACTTCAAGTATACGAATAATTTAGAATAATGGGTGTTGGCTTGAAACCATTGGAATTCACAGATTGTTTGACTGATAGCCCATATTTCCGTGAAAATCTTCATTATCACGAACGGGAATTAGAAAAAACCAGTCAACAAATTAAACGTCTCATCAAGGAGGTCAAAGATCTATTGTTAGCTGCCAAGAGTAAGTTAGATGCTTGATGTTTTTCCTCGATTTCTCATTTTTAATGATCTATACGAATTATATGTCACCACCGTTTTCGTTTTCTATTACCAAGAAATATTTTATGGTGTGTGCGTGTATGCGCGTGCACGTTTGGATATGTACATACACAACAATTATGATTAATCATCACTTCATTCAATTCTGCAAATTTGTAAATTTCAATAATCGCTTTAGATTGTCGTGATTTCAGGCATTCATAATCATTCATTCTTCTTTCTGTTGAAATCAACCAAGTTGACAACGTTTTTCTATTATTTTGTGTTTGTATTTGTTTTCCACGATTTTTAGTCAGAAATCAATAGAAATAGCAGATCTTGTTAGGAACAATTAATTTGTTGAATAGTGTTTCATATCTATAATTGGTTTGAATAAGTATTTCTTCGTTATAACAATGCTTAGAAGTCTTACTGGTCTTTGGATAGTTAATCTTGTTGTTATGACTCACTGTTACATAATTCATATCAACTGAAATGAGATGAAGTTCTGATTCAATGAATGGAATTGATGATAAATTATCACAGCACAAAAATATTGTCCTGTTCCATACTTTTGTATCAAATTTTTCTACATATTAATTTATTTTCATTTTCAATGCATGTATTATCATCTAATTAGTTGATTATTGCAGGTACCTGTTTTATACACTATTATTATTAGAATATGATAAACAGAGTTTTATCCAAGACCATGTCGAATCCTATCCTGTCAACTCGTACATAGCATAGAAGAGGTCTCAGACTAGTCTCTGCATATCATCTTAAATATAATTGATCACAAATTGCCAAAAATTCAATTATTTTAATTCCTATTGGAATTAGGCTTTGTTTGTGGACATAGTGAATTTGCATTAACAGTATTTGTTTAAAATACACCATGTATACTGCCAGTGTAAATTTACCCTAGAATGATAGATTTTGATCCGAGTTTATATTTTAATTTGTTCTGAGGATATTGAATATAATACAAAGAACAATGTAAAAATGTGATTCAAACAACATTTACAAAATCAATCAAAACTTTTGATTCATTGATGCAATACAGAATGGAATATTTCATTTTTTTTTATATTATTATTTTTTAGACCTATCCCGAGCCCAAAGAGCATTCTCCAAAACACTCCAAAATTTTAGTTTTGAGTGTATAGGAGAAACACAAACCGAAGATGAAACCCACATATCACAAAGTCTGAAGGAATTTGGTAAACTTATTGCATCAATAGAGGATGAAAGGGACCGCATGGTATGCAGTGCTTCTAGAATTTTTTCAATACTTGATTAAGAAATACTGTTCTCTCTTTCGGAATCCTTTGTGAAAACAAATTGTTGGAGTTCCAATATATTTCAACCTGTTCACTTGAAGTGTAGAATGAATTTTATAAAGCTGAAAACTAGATTTTTTGTCATAACTGTAAGACTATTATTTGCAATCTTATTATACCTGCATGATCAACAACAGTTCTATGCTATCAGTCTATCCTATAGTGCAGAATATGTTTTTCATGCTCAGAAACATAATGAAATGCTGGGAACTGAAAAAAAATTCGAAATTTTATTGACCACATTTTCGCACTCCTGGCATCATTCTCAAGTCACAGTCTATGGAAAAGACATTTACAATGCATCTTCTGAGAGTTCAAATGAACGGTTTAATTGGAATTCCATTGCATGCAGTTTGAATGTGATAGCTTTTTGTTAGACATTTTTTTGGTCATAGACAAGAGGATTTTCTTAGTATTTGTTTCATACTCAATTCCTTGTTTTATTTTCAATCAAATCGTCGGTGACATGGGAACACGTATCAAATTACGTTATTAAATCATTGTCATTGTGATGACAACAGATGTTTCTGATGGCGATCCCTTACAAATTTGCTATCAAATTTTACGTCCGAATCATAGCTACCCTGAAGAATTCATTTCGAATTATTATTCAACTTTCACAATAACGAAAATGGAGAAAATATAACGTGCCTCGTTACGTTTTTTCATGTCACCGACAAAATAGTGGGAGTCTGTTCAAGTTTCTTTTACCGAATAATCGTGATTGGCAAAGACTACAAGGAAATAACATGTTCTATTTTTAATTTTAAAAGACTGAAAATAAAAAAAACAGTATGAAACTTTGAAATATGATTTTCATTGATAAAGAAATGATCTGCATTGATGCAGATCCAGAAGGAATGACAATAGAAGATGATCCTCACAACCCTCTTTTACACAGTTTTACAGCATGTTATAACACATCTGTGTGTGTTATATTGCTACACATACGTATGCTTCTTATCAGCTATGCAAAAACATGTGCTACATCCACACTTGGGGAAAAATTGTAAAATTTAGGCTCACTGTTTAAGAACAAATTTAGAATTCAACCTAAAACAGTTGATAACATGAAACTTCATCTTTTCAAAAATATTTGGTTAATATTTCAACAAAATTCCATGAAAACTTTTTTTACGCAGGAAAGGATTAAAAGTTATTCAGTGAGGAAGCATCGGAACGGGTTTTTACCGGATATCCGGTCTTATAATCGTTCCCAGATACCGAATAATCTTGCTGGATCGGAACTGCCGGATAATCCGGTAAAATATCCGGTGGTCGGATATTAAATATTCCTTTAAATTGATTGAGCCAAATTGAAATAAGTTGAAAATTTACGACGAAAATCTCGTTTTTCTCAAAATACAAGTTCCGTACATTTTAACCTAATTCATGATTTTTATCAATCAGTTTTCATTCGTAATAGGAGCTTGAATATTTTGATTACCATCCGATTCAAGGCTTTCATTCCTTCCAACCTTTTTTGACGAATTCATTTGTGACAATTAATTTATATTAACCCTAACGTTACTGTTCTAGTTGAACAAATTCGACTGAATTCGCCATGGGAAATTGAGAGCCATGGACAGTGATGTGAGCTCGTCAAATGACCGGTCATGTGACGGTCATGACCGTTACTTGACGGGGACAATTTTTGTCAGTTTTGACGGTCAAGTCATACTGACCGGTCAAAAAACTTTCTGATAGTCAAACTCACATCTAAAAAATAGTAAAATAATTTGGCAAAAATTCCCTTGCAATAGAATTTTTCATGATTTCTCATATTTTTTCATAATTTTTATCATAACTTTTTCTCATGTTTTTCTCATAAAATCTCATAATTTCTCAAGATTTTGGAACATCATCATAAGAGGTGATTCTCTCATAATTGTTCATATTTTTTCCATAATTTGTCCATAAAATTTGATGATTTCTTGGAATTTTTTATTTGAAAATTTCCAACTTCTTTAGGAAATTATACTATTTCAAGGATTGATGGGTTTTCGAGAATTCATGAAGAAAACTAATAAAACTTGCAATAAATATGGTAAATTGTAAACGTGTGTGATTTTCCATAGAACAGCAAGGAAAATATCTACAAATATGGCTATATGAAATTTTTTGAAAAATTTGGTGTATATTTTTGTTCATGAGGATTATCGGTTTTTATGAGAAATTATGACTTCTTAGTTTAAAAGTACCACGAACATATGAACATTTATAAAAATTATGAGAAATATGAAAAAATATTGAAATACAGAAAAACTATGAGAAACTTTCTCTCCAGGGTTGTTTTCTCCTGAGAGATAATCTTTTCTCAGTTATTTCAATAAAACAAATTAATATTGGAGTCGTGAATTTATGATTTCATATTAATAGAAAAGTCAAGATGTTTTTATGTCCTTTGAAATCAGTGAAGCCACGTTGATCTAGGAGTTTTCCGAAGTAGCTGATCTATGTGTCCCGGATCACTTCTCAACCTTTTTGATTGGTTGAGGAACTGGTGATTTCTAGTGAACTTACTAAACGTCACTAACAATCGATCAATTATAGTAGAGTCGAGCCATATAGCACACCAGATCAGAAAGAGTTCATAAAGAATTCAATTGGCACTTGAAGAACGCTTTATGAACTCTTAAGTACTCTTTTTGAACTTCTGTGCTGTGTGAGGAACTTATTACCAATCGGGCTTATTGCCTACTACCAGGGGGGTGCATTCATTTTGCATTCATAAACCATTTTCAAAGAGCTCTCGAACAGCCCCCGTTTTTCCAGTAAAAATGGATTCGATGTGAATTCAGTGAATACATACTGAATACTCAAATAACATGGTAAGAAAAATCTCTGAAATCTCTAGATCGTTCCATATTTTGGGATATGCGTTCAAAATATTCAGAGTAATTTCAGAGGAATCATGATTGTATTATATATACATCATGATATCGAGGAAATTTTCTTACCCCCAAGTACACATCTTTTTGTGTTTAGAAAAAAAAATATATTCTTAGAACGAGAAAATATTTTCTTATGATTACACCAATTTTTTTTCAACGATCTCCGAATTTGTGTAAAACCTCTTGAAACTTATGATTATTTTTTCGCACCATTCAAAATGAGTTGTCAAAATTCGTCTACAATCTCTCTGAATGTCTCTGGATATTTCCAAATCGTTTTGAATCCAACAGAATGTGATATAAATTATTTATCATTCAAATTCAAAATGAATCAACTTTACAGGTTATAATTATTCACAATACAAAATTGAATCATAATATTTCGCTAGTATATTTTTATAATTTTAATTCAAATTTAAATTATGAATAAGTGAAATCCGAGGGGTTAACAAAGATTTAGGAATATTTTTAAAGATTCAAAGAAGTAAGGACGTTTTTGCACTGAGTTTGACTGATTGAAAAAAATGTAGAAGTGCAGATGAAATCAAAGGAAGCTTCGAAATAAGCGAAATCCAGAGACATTCAGGCAAATTTGGGGACAATTCATCAATTCAAAGATTAAAAAAGTTTCTCGGAAACTGGCAGCCGTATAGTGAGCAGCCAATTCTCATAACTTTTTATACAAAACTTTGATCAAGTATTTAAGTATTTGAATCGTCTAGTGGAATGCTACTCAATACATTTCTGGTGTAAACAAGAAGAGGAGTTCAGTGCCCGATTTTTCCCAATTCATCTGTCTCTGTATTGTTCTGAATCTTCCTGAATAACGCTGGAAACTCATGCTAGCAACTGTCGCGTGCGACGCCATTAGAAGAAAGAAGAGGAAGGATATTTTCAAAGATGGGGGCCAAATCAACGAAATCATTGAAAAGAGAAAGTATGATATGTTATTCTTTTCAATTATTGGTTTCGTTAATTTCGCTCCATTTTTTCTTCCAATTATGTCACGCGCGACAATCGCTAGCATGATCTCTTGCCTAACGTTCAATTTTTCTGAATTCCCATGAATCTTTCCAAATCTTTCTGAAACATACAATTTTCAAAGAGATTTATGGGCGTGTTTCTACTAGGAAATTTCATATGAAACCACCATATAGATTCTTTTTGAACATTAACTTGTTCAATAAAAATTCATTTTGAATTCAAAGTGTTCATAATGAATTTACGTTAACTAACATAAAGGGCACTCTTTTTTTGTACGGGTACCCAATCCATAGACATCTTTATAATATGCTGGACAGCAAACATGCTATAGTTTATGCAGTTGAAGTTGAGGCAACACATTGATATAAGAAATTTCTGTGTATTTGTGGCAGCCATCTTTCAGGGGGTGAACCAAATCCCTTCGTTTTTACAATGTGTGAGTTTACTCCATTAAAGGTGGCTTCCTCCATCAATTTACTCAACAGCCCGCTGTCTAGTTCAATAAGTAGGACTCTGTGACCCAATCATACAGAGCTGCCAGGTGGGCATTGCCATTGAGGGGAAGTCTACCCCCACTATCGTCCCATGTATATGAGTTACATGCCGGGATGGGTTCTGTGCGCGTGCGATAAGTAATATGCGTTAACTATGCGCAGATTATGCATAAAACATGTGAAATACGCAGAAAATGCATAAGACATTGTAAAATTAATTCCGACGTGAAATTCAAAATTCAGAATATATGAAATAGACATTTATGAGTGTTGAAATGGTAAACAATTCATAGTTTTAAAATTATAACCCAACTTGACCATAAAAAAAGATGATGCAGAAAACCCCCCTTAGTTATCTGCATTATGTGCATGAGTTTTATGCGCACATTATTCCTTGCATAAAAACCTTCCGTATTATGCATACCCAACCCTGGTTACATGTGTATATAGGTTTCGTGTGAAGGTGTATGTATATGAACGATGGTGGGGGTACTATTCCCCTCAATGGCAATGCCCATCTCACAGCTCTGCAATCATGAGGATTGTTTTAAGTTTTGAATTGATCATCTAAAACTCACAAAATAAATTACTACAGCGAATATATCCCGAAAAAGAGTGATGAACAGTGATCTAAAAATATTCACCGCTTTATTAAAATGGATAATAAAATGGACATTTCTTCGGATTTCTTGGAGATACAAAATTCTCTGCAGTGGTCTTGAAAACACAAGAAGTGGTGAACAGTGATCTAAAAATATTTACCGCTTTATTCAAATTTAAAAATTTATCCAAACATTTCCACAAAGTTTATCCATATACTAGCGAACAACTTTGTCGCGGGAAGTTTTTTGTAGCTCATACTTCCCCCGACACCGCACGGAAAAAGTGATTTGAACTTCGAATTGAAAATTCAACCAAAAACTAACTCACGTGTTGCTTAATTCCTTGTTGCTTATTTGATAAATGTTATAGAATAGGCAATAAATTGAGCAATAAATGAGTCAATTTTTTTTATTACAGAATAAATGTTTAGTTACAAAATAATTACGCCTTCAGCGAAAGTGAAGAAAATAATGAATAAAAGTTGAATAAAGAAAGATATGTTGGATTTCTAGAAATTTGAGAAAATTAACGAATTACTCGAAAAATTCCGAGTAGCAGAAGGTACTCGACTCGAAAATACTCTACAATTTCGAGTGTTAACCAGTGTTCGGAACTCCTAAGATCGTACACGATTCTGATTGATCGCTTCTCATAGAATGTTGGAGGTAATTGGTTGCTCTATAAGAATTGACCAATAAACATCGTGTACGATCCTAGGAGTTCCGAACACTGGTGTTAACACACACCTAGTTATAACCGTAGTCATCTGTGACGTAAATTTGAACTCGATACATGCAAAGGCAATTTTTATATGCTAAACCTCCTAGACTCTTCCTTGCATCACTGATTCCAAATATGTTTATATTACTTCTGAAATATCCGTGTGCTGTTCAGGTGGAATATTGTTAAAACTAATAACGAAACATATTTGCGTAAAAGAAACCTCATCTTCCAGAATCTGAAGTCAGACTTCTGAAATTATCAATAAGATAAGATTTTTCTCTTATCGTAAGATTTTCTTACAGAACAATATTGTGATTGTGCTCAAATTTCCTTGAGAATTCATTTTAAAAACTTTACCTCGCATCACTCCGGTCAAACAAACATATTGAAAATGTGCTAAAGCCCCATCGAAAATATCAACAGATCTGGTTGAATCTCATTTGGTCATTTATCAATGAAATGTGATGAGATTCAATAAATCCAAAACTCCGTGAAACTCAAACTAGCGGCAAAAGCTAACAGCTGCTGGTTGTAACTTCTGATTGAGTGGCTTTCCACTATGTGATTTGATTACTTGAATATTTATTTTTAATAGAAGTGTTCTATCAAAAGTTACATCTACCCTCCGTAATTGGCCACTAGTTTCAAATTCATAGAAACTTATTGAGCTTCCCCAAATGTCTCTGAAGACTGAATAATGTTTTTTATTCTATAATCATTTTTTCTAACTTGTTGGTTGCTAGGGATGAAGTGGAAGCTGTCGGCCGCAGGGGTTATGTTTTGGCTGGGACTGTACCTGAACAAAACGACCGAACTATTTGGATATTTTCTCCATAAATACATGCTAAAATGAGATAATGATGATATCTAAAAATATGAATTTGTGGTATTTGAGACGAGGAATTCGAAAATAAAAGATTTTTCACGATACGAGGTCGTTTTCATAGGATTTTTTGCAGAGAAACGAGGGGTTATATATTGGTTCTAACGAATTTCATCACCTACTGATGAGACGACGGTCGATTCAGAGGATGAAATGCATCAATTCTTATAGGAAATCGTCCAAGAAATCGAATGGTGTACGGCTCATTCCGGTACGCGGCCGTTTTCATGCAGTTTTCGTCGGAAGGAGGCGAGATTTTTGTCAATTTGCACAGAATTTGCATGAATTTCGTTATTTAAAGACAAGTCGACGTCCGATTCTTGGAGTAAGAACTATGCATTTTGATGAGGAATTGTCTGCAGAATCCAGTGATATACGGCTCATACCGGTACACCGCGGTGTTCTTGATTTTTCACGCCACAAGTCGTTGACTGGTATTTGACGGAATTATCAATACATATGCGAATTCTTCCATCGGCCGCAAGGTTGTTCGATTGGGAGAATCTGATGCATCAATTCTTATAGGAAATTGTCCAAGGAATCCAATGGTGTGTGGCTCATTTCGGTACGCGGCCGTTTTCATGCAGTTTTCGTCGGAAGAAGGCGAGATTTTTGTCAATTTGCACAGAATTTGCATGAATGTCGTTATTTAACGACAAGTCGACGTCCGATTCTTGGAGTAAAATGTATGGATTCTGATGAGGAATTGTCTGCAGAATCCAGTGATATACGGCTCATTCCGTTACGCTGCCGTGTTTTTGATTTTTCACGGCAAAAGTCGTTGACTGGTATTTGACGGAATGATCAAGACTTATGCGAATTCTTCCATCGGCCGCAAGGTTCTCGTTCGATTGGGAGAATTTGATGCATCAATTCTTATAGGAAATCGTCCAAGGAACCCAATGGTGCCGTATATCACTGGATTTTGCAGACAATTCCTCATAAGAATCCATAGATTTTACTCCAAGAATCGGACGTCGACTTGTCTTTAAATAACGAAATTCATGCAAACTCTGTGCAAATTGAAAAAAATCTTGCCTTCTTCCCACGAAAACTGCATGAAAACGGCCGCGTACCGGGATGAGCCGTACAGCATTGGATTCCGTGGACGATTTCCTATAAGGATTAATGTATCAGATTCTTCCAATCGAACGACAACCTTGCGGCCGATGGAAGAATTCCCATAATCTCGATTATTCCGTCAAATACCAGTCAACGACTTTTGGCGTAGAAAATCAAGAACACGGCAGCGTACCGGAATGAGCTGTATATCATTGAATTCTGCAGTCAATTCCTCATGAGGATCCATAGATTTTACCCCAGGAATTGGACGTCGACCTGTCTTCAAATGACGAAATTCACTCAACTTGTTTGCGAATTGACGAAAATCTCCCCTTCTTTCGACGAAAACTCCATGAAAACGGCCGCGTACCGGAATGAGCCGGACATCAATGGATTCCTTGGACGACTTCCCATAAGAATTGATGCATCAGATTCTCCCAATCAAACTACAACCTTGCGGCCGATGCCCGGAGCAAACTGGAATAGTGACGTTCACCATTATCGTTTAGTAGAACCTTGTTTCGCTGAAAGCACTAAGCAATCAATTTATTCTACTAAATATAATTCAGTAAAGATTCGTGATTTCAACAAAACGGTGCAGTAGTCCATGTATGATCAATATTACGGAGGGTGTAGTTAGTTTGACTGACTCAATTGCCTTTACTACGCTGTTTAGTAATGATAACTATTTTATTCGCGCTCGAGCGGAGTGAACCGAAACGAGTCGAACATAACCGAATATACGAACTCTCCTCGCTTACCGACACTGTTTTGTTTATAAACGATTTTTTTTCTCATAAATGTGTTAATGGCAGGAAAGGAGTTGATGATAACTCGTATATGGAATATGCCTATCATGATTCTCGTCTTAATAATCAACACTTGACAAAATCAATTTATTTAGAAAATCCAAAATTGTTTCAACAGTATCCTCTAATCATAAGTTCTCCAAACACTTATAAGAGATACGCAAAGTTAGCAAAATTATATGTTCAGTTTAGCTCAAGTGGTATACGCGTTAGGTTTAGGTAGGTAGGTAGGTAGGTAGGTAGGATGTTGAGGTTCGATTCCCGCCTTCAGCACCCTGCATGTCATGTGCAATCGATGTTCGATGCTACAACTTCACGCTCAACTAAACAGTAATGAATGTCAAGCAATCAAAATTTTTGCTGCTTTGGGAAATTATTTCTAAAGACAACATTAACAACCTTCATAATATAACAAAAACTTTTTTATTGTTGAATCGAATTCATATTGTTGTTTAGTAAAAATGATCATGGCCATTCCGCGGAATAGATGATTTGCGTGGTGGAACCAATTATGCGACCATTCACTGTTTGGTACGAATAACAATGCTTGGGTAATCGAATGAAATACAAATTTAGTAAAATTAATTTGACTTGTTATGGTGACATGAACTGTACGTGCATTCGGTTTCTAATACTAAACATTTGGTCTGTCTATATTTCACTAAATCTTCAAGTACGAGATACCATTGGTTTGATTGATATCACTATTCAGTTTTCTCCGTGTGGAAGAATTCGCATACGTATTGATAATTCCGTCAAATACCAACCAACGCGTTTCGGCGTGAAAAATCAAGAACACGGCAGCGTACCGGAATGAGCCGTATATCATTGGATTCTGTAGACAATTCCTCATAAGAATCCATAGATTTCACTTCAAGAATCGGACGTCGACTTGTCTTTAAATAACGAAATTCATGCAAATTCTGTGCAAATTGACAAAAATTTCGCCTTCTTTCGACGAAAACTGCATGAAAACGGCGGCGCACCGGAATGAGTCGTACACTATTGAATTCCTTGGACAATTTCCTTTAGGAATTGATGAATTTCAATCCCTGACTCGGACGACGTCCTATCATGAAATAACAAAATTCACCGAGATCATGTAGAAGTTGTTAGAAATGTCGCTTTTTATTGACAAAAAACCCACGAAAACGGCCGCGTACCAAAATGAATTATATATATACCATTGGATTCCTCAGACAAAATATTATAAGAATTGATGCATTTTATCCTCCGAATCGACCGTCGTCTCATCAGTAGGTGATGAAATTCGTTAGAGCCAATATATAACCCCTCGTTTCTTTGCAAAAAATCCTATGAAAACGACCTCGTATCGTGAAAAATCTTTTATTTTCGAATTCCTCGTCTCAAATACTACAAATTCATATTTTTAGATATCATCATTATCTCATTTTAGCATGTATTTATGGAGAAAATATCCAAATAGTTCGGTCGTTTTGTTCAGGTACAGTCCCAGCCAAAACATAACCCCTGCGGCCGACAGCTTCCTCCTCATTTGCTAGGGTTATTGAACCTGTGAGTGGAAAAAAATGTCAAAATTTTATACAAGGCATATATAATTACGTATAAACTATATATAATTTTGAAAATTTCCCCACTCTAGCCGAATTGAAAAAATCACATATTATATGACATTTCAACAAAGTTTTGTCTCAAAATCTGAGTAAAGAAGGTTGAGAATTTCTGCCATCGTTTCCAAAAATAGTCATGAAAAAAATACGTTACTCCTTGCAGTCTAAAATTTTTCTGTAGCCTGTTATCTCGATTCTCCAACGTCAGTGAACAATTCTCAATTCTCTTTTTCAAATCTTCAATATAAAATCACAGAAATGATGTATATATATATTAGGGTGTGTTAACAACAATTTTTTTTGCATTAAAGAGGCTTAAACTCTTCAATCCGACCCCAAACTGAACCTCCTAAAACCTGAGGTCTCTAGCTTCAAATTTAGAGGTCACTCAATCGAGTTTTATATTCCGATTTCACTGCCAGTTTGAAAAACGACCTACTCTGTGGCATTTCGGACTTTTTATACAAAATTCGCTGCCAAGCACAATTTTGATGACATTACGATGAACTTGAGCTCAAAATACTCGTAAGGAATCGACCTTCGATGATAATCTACCCCTCTCTTCGTGAGAAAGGTGGTTAACGTTTGTTACAAAGGGTGAATTTCATGAAACACATGTGAAATGGAAATAATAATGATGAAACGAAGTAAAACCGTACGAACTATCGACGAAATGTTATTTACCTGTATTTTCCCATTGGAAAGGAAGCATTAGGTGAGTGAAGAGTTCTCAGTATGATTCAGTATCAGCTAGCAACCCCTATTTAGGGGTGAGAAATGAATTGTCCCAAAAATAGGAGTTGTTTTTTCAACCCATTAAGGCCCATCGGTAAACCAGACGGGATATGGAAAAGTTTGCATATGGATTCATGGGATGCTGAGGAATGTACAAACTTGCAATAAAAAGATAAAAAAAAAAAAAATTGTTTATGAAAAAATTCTTTAAACAAAGTACAGAAACAATTTTTCCACTTGAAAACTGATACCGCCATTCGATTCTACGGAGAAAATCATCCTGAAAACATGCATTACATTATCATATTGGACCCTGAGTTTGTTTAAAAAAAATAATAAACAATTGTTAGATATGGATTACATCCGTTCCACCCCATTGTCAAACCAGTTGGGATGTGAAAATGTTTGATTCAATATCAGCTAGCAGCGCCTATTTAGGGGTGAGAAATGGATTTTCCCCAAAATAGGAGTTTTTTTCTTAATAACGATTATAACTTTCAACTGGAATGTGATTTTCAATGAGTGAAGGTTTTATAAAATTCATCCGCAGTATACTTGTATATCAATCACCCCTAATTAGGAGCCAGAAACGCATTTCTTCAAATATAGGAGATTTCCTTGAATGAAAAAGATTAATAGCATCAGGAATGTGATTTTTCTTGACATTTGTCTGCTTAAAGTCATTCTGATCTTGAATATAAATCAGGCACCCCCATTCAGGGATGGGAATGTATTTACCCATACATGAGAGTTCTTGTTTTGAATAACGAAAATTAATTTCAAATGTCATGGGATTTTCAACGGATGCAGTTTTCAAAAATGTCATTCTTAGTATACTTGATTATCAACCACCCCTAATTTGAGGGTTAGAAATGGGTTTTCCCAAACACGTGAGGTTTTCTTTCAATAACGATAACACAGTGCTACAAAAAAGAAAAAATCAAAGACGCTTCTCAAATAACCTAGTGTAGTTTGTTGGTCTGGTCGAATAACACACAAAACCATGTTTGAAAGATTTTTTACACCCTCAAATTTTCAAGTCATGGTCAAAAAACTGATTTTTGGGGATTTAGTACATTTAAACATTTCTCACTCGGTCATTTTTGGACCAATTTCAAATTTCCAAACGGGTTCTGAAAAGAGAATGTTGGCACTTTCGAGACACATATATGCTTTTGAGTATTAAATAGAACTTAGTGGAAATTTTTCCTCAGGAATTTGAAATTTTTACGTTTTTTTGTTCATTTTTTCTATTTCAAAAGGATTTTTTTGCGACTATACTTCAAGAACCAATGGCTTATCATATATGGTATGGAAGTGGGTTCAATTCTGTGTGAAATAAGTCGTTCATTGAAATCGATCAAGAATTGTCGGAGTTATAAAATTTTTTCCAAAAAATTGCTCTATCATTACGCTGAGAAAAGAACATAGGCCAAGTAGGTAGAACTCAGGCTAATATGATTATATTATTATAATAATAATTAATATTTAATAATTTTTTTCAAAAAAGGAAATGTTGGTCTCATACGAAAATTGATGTAGAGTTCAACTAATAATATTCTATGCATCATATGACGTATTATGGTATCGAACATGATGTTGACTTGTTCTATCATAACGCTGGGAAAAGAATATAGGCCAAATAGGTAGAACTCAGGCTAACATAATTATATTATCATAATTATATTTTCGTATGAGACCGAAATTTCCTTTTTTGGGAAAAATTGTATAACTCCGACAAGTCTTGATCGATTTCAATGAACAATGGCTTATTCCAGACAGAATCAAACCCACTTCCATACCATATATGATAAACCATTGGTTCTTGAAGTATAGTCGCAAAAAAAATGCTTTTGAAATAGAAAAAATGGAAAAAACACGTGAAAATTTCAAATTCTTGAGGAAAAATTTCCACTAAGTTCTATTTAATACTCAAAACCATATACAGGGCGTCCCATTTGAAACAGGACAGCTGAATAACTCTTCAGGAAATGGAGAGGGAGAAAAATTGTCCAGATAAAAGTTGTAGGGTTCGAAGGGGGCCATAAGATGGTGACCTTGAATTTGACCTTGAGGTCAATTTTGAGCATAATTGATGGTCAAAGTATGTTTTTTCAAATGGAAAACCCTACGTTCGACCTCAGAAATGGAAAGAGCGGAAAATTTTACGTCCGAATATGTTAACATATCAGGTCATTTAGAGGTCATTTGAAGGTCAAGAAACCATTTTCTATGGATTTTCACGGAAAAGCCTCAAACGAGTTGTTTCTCTGACCAAAGTTATCAAAGTTAAAGTGAAACCCCACGTTTCGACCTTGAATTCGACCTTGAGAACGATAATGAATGCCAAATTTGAAACAATAATTAAAAAATTATTCATTTTTCCAGTTCGTCGTTTTATAATTACAGATGGCACAAATCCGTTGACGGGTAAGACACACTTATTGCAGGAGATGTTCGAATTGACCGCCATTTACTTCAATACATAACTCCAGCCGGCGTCGAAAGTTTCCAAGAACAGACTGAAAAACTTCTGCACGAATATTCGCAATTGCGTATCTGATGCGTTGTTGTAGATCCACAGGTGTTGTTGGTCGGTTGGTATAAACGACATTTTTTACGTAACCCCACAAATAAAAATCTAGAGGGGTGAGATCAGGAGATCTTGCCGGCCACAGTACAAATCCACCTCGACCAATCCAACGATTGGGGAAAAGGATATTTAGATAATCCCTCACACATCGAGCAAAGTGTGGTGGTGCACCGTCTTGCTGATACCACATCCTCTGCCTAGTTGCTAATGTCACATCTTCCATGAGAACTGGTAATTCATTCTGTAAAAACTGTAGATAATTAGGACCGTTAACAGTTCCATCAAAAAAATACGGCCCAATAACTTGATTGTCTAGAATTCCACACCAAACATTTATACTCCACCGATGCTGATGATCAACTTGTTGAGTCCAGTGCGGGTTTTGCGCTGACCAATAGTGGCTATTGTGACGATTTAACAAGCCAGTACTTTGAAACGTTGATTCATCACTGAAAAGAACATATCGAAAGAAATCGGGCGCTTCGTTCAACCTCTGTAAAGCCCAATGGCAAAAGTTAACCCGATTCTGCATAACTTGTTGAGATAATTCTTGGGTCAGTATGATGTGGTCCGGATGATATTGAGCAGCTTGTAGAATTCTGTGTGCCGTACTGCGTGGAATACCCAAATCGCGTTCAATATCACGTAAACTAACATGAGGATTCATGTGTATTATTGCTAAAACAGCAACGCATCGAGGGTCGTTAAAGTTGAAGACTTGATTGTTTCGGCGTTGACCAATCTTTCCTTGTCGACCATTTCTTTCAACTTGGCGAATGACTTCTGGAGAAGGATGATGCTGCCGATCTCCAAACCGCTCTCTGTACAATCGTGACGCTCTTTGATACACTCCGCGACACTCACCCAAGATCATTAAAATATCAACACATTCGTTAGGTGAATAAACCATTTTGAACCCGCACTTACACCGTAAACGATGAAAACTTCTTAATGATCTTTTTCGTACTGATATGAAGAATAAACTCTGAAGGTTAGTTCTGTTTACTTTCAATTCAAGGTCGAAACGTGGGGTTTCACTTTAACTTCAATAACTTTGGTCAGAGAAACAACTCGTTTGAGGCTTTTCTGTGAAAATCCATAGAAAATGGTTTCTTGACCTTCAAATGACCTCTAAATGACCTGATATGTTAACATATTCGGACGTAAAATTTTCCGCTCTTTCCATTTCTGAAGTCAAACGTAGGGTTTTCCATTTGAAAAAACATACTTTGACCATCAATTATGCTCAAAATTGACCTCAAGGTCAAATTCAAGGTCACCATCTTATGGCCCCCTTCGAACCCTACAACTTTTATCTGAACAATTTTTCTCCCCCTCCATTTCCTGAAGAGTTATTCAGCTGTCCTGTTTCAAATGGGACGCCCTGTATATGTCTCGAATTCCCCTTTCAGAACCCGTTTGGAATTTTGAAATTGGTCAAAAAATAGTCGAGTTAGGAAATTTCAAATGTACAAAATCCCCAAAAATCAGGTTTTTGACCATAACTTGAAAATTGAGGGTGTAAAAAATTTTTCAAACATGGTTTTGTGTTGTATTCGACCAGACCAACAACCGACACTAGGTCATTCGAAAAGTGCCTGACCAGTGTAGCACCGTGTAATGAATTTCAGACGAAATGTGATTTTTAATAAGTGGAGGGTTCAAAAAATTCATCCTCAGTATAGTTGTATATCAATCACCCCCTAATTAGGGGTCAGAAATGCATTCCTCCGAATATCGGAGATTTTCTTGAATGAAAAAGATTGATAACATTAGGAATGTGATTTTTCTTTAGATTTGTTCGCCGAAAGTCATTCTCGATCTGAATAAGTATCAGGCACCTAAATTCAGGGGTGAGAAATGGATTGTTCCAAGCAGCAGTTTTTCTTTTAATAACGATCATAAATTCCAATGGAAACGTGATTTTTAATGAGCAAAGTTTTCGAAAATTCTATCCTCAGTATAGTTGCGGATCAATCCTATCTCCCTATTTAGGGGTGAGTGATGTATTCCTCCAAATATAGAAAATTGTCTTGAATGAACAAAATGGTCTTGAGGGAAGGTTCTCATCAAGCGAACTCCGAAAAAAGGTGATTTTCTCGAATTCTCTTTTATGGAAGGAAGTGAGTAAAGGCCTTAAGTTTTTTGACACTTATTTAATAAATCTTACAGTGCATAAAAAAATTTTTTTCGAATCAAAAAACTCTTATAGAGAAACTTTATGGGTGCTTCTCTCGGAACCATGGTTTTCCACCTGGGCGA
The DNA here is from genome assembly GCA_018340375.1 of Gonatopus flavifemur. Taxonomy (NCBI): domain Eukaryota; kingdom Metazoa; phylum Arthropoda; class Insecta; order Hymenoptera; family Dryinidae; genus Gonatopus; species Gonatopus flavifemur. The sequence goes on from JAFFJZ010000014.1 coordinate 3,004,226, forward strand.
CACGATATCTCAAAAACTACTGAATATATCGCTATTCTTCTTTCATTTTGAAATAAATTAAATTTACTGGGACACAAAGTTGAAAAATGATGATATTTTGGTATCTAATAATTTTCGACAGCACTTCAAAAAGCAGAAAAAAACGAAAAAATGCCACCAAAAGTTTGCATGTCCGCCATTTTCTAAATTTTTAACTTTTTGCTGGATTCCAACAAATGTGATATATTCCATAAAAATTTTGGGTTTTTTGGAATCAGATGATATGTGCAAGTGCTACAATGTCGCCTGCTTGGTTACTTTCTTTTTAGGCAGTGATGCGTCAACACTTGTAAACAATTCCCATGGCATTATTTTGTAATGAAAAAAAAATTTTTCAAGTCCTCCAAGACTCAAATAATAAGCGTCAAGAAATCCAAGTTCTTCATTCAATTCCTCCTACACTGAGAAAAGGAATTACTAATACCAAGAAAACATTTCCTTGAATATTTTTAATAATACATATCTTGATGACAGCTGATATGTTGTGAGCTCAAGTGGAATTTCCTTGAATCAAGAGAATACTTTTTATCAATTTAAAAAATACACACTTGATTCCAAGAAAATTTTCTTGTATCAAGAACACAGATTTTCTAAGAAATGGATTGCTTGGAGCATCATGTTATTGGCGATAGTAATTATTTCTCTCAGTGTATGGAGAAAAAATTCGAGAAAATCACCGTATTTCGGAGTCGCTTGATGAGAACTTCCTCCCAATGGGGAATGTGATTTCTTTTGAGATTTTTTTTGCTCAAAGTCATACTCAATCTGAATACATATCGGGCACCTCGATTCAGGGGTGAGGAATGGAATACCCCAAACGAGAAGTTTTGGATTCATGGGATGCTGAGGAGTGTGCGAATTTGCAATAAAAGAACCTTGGGAAAAATTGTTTATAAAAAAATTATGTAAACAGAACAGAAAAAATTATTCCACGTAGGAACTGATACCATTATTCAGGGATGTGCGATAGTTCACAATAGCAATTCTTTATACAAAATTTGTATCAAATTTACATCGATATTTTATGAAATTCAGTATAAACTCGACAAAATTTCTATAAAAAATATCGATATTTTCATGTACCGCCCATCACTAACGCCATTCGATTATACGGAAAAACTCGTACTGAAAACATGTATAACATTGTCATATTGGACCCTGTGTTTGTTGAAAAAAAATAATAACCAAATCTTACATATGGATTACACCCGTTTCAGCCCATCGTCAAACCAGTCGGGATATGAAATAGTTTGCATATGGATTCATGGGATGCTAAGGAGTGTGTAAATTTGCAATGAGGAAACTTTGAAAAAAATGATTATAAGAAAATTATTGAAACAAATTACAGAAAAAATTATTCCACGTGGAAACTGATACCGCTATTCGATTCTACGGGAACAAACGTCCCGAGAAATCGAATGGCGGTATCAGTGTTTACTTCGAACAACTTTTTCGGCAATTTTTTAAAATAATTCTCATATAAACAATTTTTTCTCCAGGTTTTCTTATTGCAAATTTGTACACTCCTCAGCATCCCATGAATCCATATGCAAACTTTTCTATATCCCTGTTGGTTTGGCGATGGGCTGGAACGGGTGTAATCCATATCTAATAATTGTTTATTATTTTTCTTAAACGAACACAGGGTCCAATATGATGATGTTATGCATGTTTTCAGAACGATTTTCTCCGTAGAATCGTATGGCAATATCAGTTTTCAAGTGGAAAAATTTTTTCTGTGGTTTGTTTGAATAATGTTTTTATGAACAATTTTATGTTAAGGTTCTCTCATTGCAAACTTGTACACTTCTCAGCATTCCATGAATCCATATGCAGACGTTTTACATCCCAGCTGGTTTGACGTTGGCTGGAACGGGTGTAATCCATATCTAACAATTGTGTATTATTTTTCTTAAACAAACACAAGGTCCAATATGATGATGTTATGCATGTTTTCAGGACGATTTTCTCCGTAGAATCGAATGGCGGTATCAGTTTTTAAGTGGAAAAATTTTTTCTGTACTTTGTTTAAAGAATTTTTTTATAAACAATTTTTTGTCAAGGTTCTCTTATTGCAAACTTGGCCACTCCTCAGCATCCCATGAATCCATATGCAAACTTTTTCACATCCCAACTGGTTTGACGATGGGGTGGAACGGATGTGATCCATATCTAACAATTGTTTATTATTTGTTTTTAAACAAACTCAGGGTCCAATATGACAATGTTATACATGTTCTTAGAACCATTTCTCCCGGAGAATCGAATGGCGGTATCAGTTTCTACGTGGAATAATCGTTTCTGTAATTTGTTGAAATAATTTTTTTATGAACAATTTTTTTTCAAGATCTTTTTATTGCAAGTTTGTACATTCCTCAGCATCCCATGAATCCATATGCAAACTTTTCCATATCCCGTCTGGTTTACCGATGGGCCTTAATGGGTTGAAAAAACAATTTCTCACCCCTAAATAGGGGTTGCCAGCTGATACTGAATCATACTGAGAACTCTTCACTCACCTAATGTTTCCTTTCCAATGGGAAAACACAGGTAAATAACATTTCGTCGATAGTTCGTACGGTTTTATTTCGTTTCATCATTATTATTTCCATTTCACATGTGTTTCATGAAATTCACCCTTTGTAACAAACGTTAACCACCTTTCTCACGAAGAGAGGGGTAGATTATCATCGAAGGTAGATTCCTTACGAGTATTTTGAGCTCAAGTTCATCGTGATATCTTCAAAATTGTGCTTGGCAGCGAATTTTGTCCAAAAAGTCCGAAATGCCACATAGTAGGTCGTTTTTCAAACTGGCAGTAAAAACGAAATATATAACTCGATTGAGCGACCTCTAAATTTGAAGCTAGAGACCTCAGGTTTTAGGAGGTCCAGTTTGGGGTCGGAATGAAGAGTTTGAGCCTCTTTAATGAAAAAGAAAAATTTCTTTTGACACACTGTAATATATATATATATATATACTAGGGGCATTCCAAAAAATTCCGAACGATTTTCTCCCTTGACATTTCCGAATCCAATGAGGATTTTTTGGCGTGTGTACCTACGTTCAAAGGACTCCCATCCATTTTTACAGATTTTCTCATTCGCTCGTTTTCGAGTTATTAATTTATTTATTCATAAAACTCCGCCCAATTTTGAAAATCTGAAAAAATCTTCAAAAATACTGTGACCAATACTGAACAACTCCCAACTCTCGAAAAAGTGGGATCAATTCTTTCAACATTTCTTTTTCAATTTTTTTTTCAATTTTCAATCGATTTTCTTTCTAAATGTATCAATAAGGATCATATAATGTTACAGAAATACGAAAATTAGATACACTTTCCAAATGAATCATTGCAGGGTTGTTGATCTGGTCGAGTAGAACCGGAAACCATGTTGGAAAGATTTTTTACACCCTCAAATTTGCAATTTATCGTTGGGGCATTCCATGTCAAGTGTACCCACGTGAAAACCTTAATCGCTGGGATTTTGATGAAACTACGTGGAGTTGTTGTACTATTGGAGTACATAATACGTACAAAAAGAGGGAAGGAAATATCGACGGGTTGCCGAGATACAGGGGCTCAAAGTTTCGGGCATGTTTATCTCCGTTAAATTATAACTCGGTTATATTTCCTTTGAAAACAAAAAAACTCGGGTCATGTTTTTTGTTGGTTTTTTCCGTTCTTTCCAATGACAATTGGGAGGATTCTCCAAATTAATTATTTGTGCAAAAGAAGTGATTTTTATTTTTCTTTTCGATTTTTTTTGGAGATCGACATTCTTGAAAATTTTTTAATCACGCTCAAAAGGAAGCCCATTCTTCTCCCTTCAAAATCATTGGTCACACATGATGGGCTCCCATGAACTCATCCAACCGCCAAGTAGTGATGCCGATTTTTGAACAAAATCGATTCTTTTTCATAGAAAAAGTATTTAATTTTTATAGATTTGTATAAAATATGGATAAAAATTGGATACATTTTGTATAAAAAAGAATCGATTCTTCTAAGAATCGGCATCACTACCGCCAAGCGCGCTGAAAATGCTGGTCAGCCGTGACCCGGTATGGCGATGTCGATGGAAATTTTTTTCCATAGACCATTGCAAGCATAATTGATAAAATCCATGGAACATCCTTTATTCACTATAGAAATTAATTATTAATATTCTCATCATCTACATGAAATCAATCTTTTCTGAAATCGCTCACGAGATCAATCAGCTCTTCTCATCGAAATGTAATCTTTCATCCCTGCCATGATACGATTATTTTAATCATCTTTATGAAACAATAAAATCATCAACATTACTATCGTACACGCAATAAAATAATACTATAGAATTCACAACACTCTTCATGTTTAACTGAAGTTGTCGTGAACATTGTTTTGTTTTAACATCAATGTGAAGCTATCTTCACAATGTTCAATGTTTACATTGTAAAAATAAAAGCACTGCACATCTCAATTTTACTGGAGACCTATTTACTTGAAGAATGCTGTGAGTTCAACAACATTATCTTGTTCCGTGTAAAGTAAACTGAATTGTCAATTATCAAGTGTATCCGTCATTTACGATCCGAAGTGAATATTGTCTACGTTACGTCACTTTCACGCATCACTCGATTTGAATGAAGATATGATGTTCATCCAACTAAACCGCATTCCCATTTTATGATGGAGAGGAAAAGTTTTGGGTCTCGCTGTTCCAATCCCCTCGAAAACGCCCAACACCCTGCGTTTTCTGGAGCATTGAGAACAATTTCCGAAAGTCTTCAGAGAAAATATCTTTTTTTTCCAAAAGATGCTAAAATATGCGGAACCTGTCGAGAAAAAATGACTAATCTTGCCGCTATGTCGCCACTATACATTCAACTCGAGCCAATGGAAGTGGTAAGATAAAAAAATTATACTCAAAGAATTCTAAATCTATTTCTAAATCCGGCAATACGTTACTCAGAAGCGATTGCTCGGGGAATCGTTTTCACTAGCTGTAGGACTGTTTTATTACATCCTGGTCATACTTTATAAAGTAGATGATGAACAATGTATAAGGGAAGGGACAAGAAGTGTATAAACAGGGTTCAGACAAATCTGGAATTACGGGAAATTCGGGGAAACTCAGGGAAATGGAAATTTAACTCAAAACTCCGGGAATTCTCAGGGAAATCATCAAAAATTCTCAAAAGCCTGGAAATCTCAGGGAAATTATCAAAATTTCTTCGTCAGTTCTGTTTTTAATTTTGTACAACATATTTTCCGAATTAGTACTGGTGAAATCTTAGAAATCATACATTGAGGCAAAAATTCCCTTCAACCCATCACACCGTAGGCGTTGAAAAAAATTGAAAAAAATTGAAAATTAGGTTTCACACTTCTAAAATTTTTAATTGTTAGATGGAAATGAAAAGGAATTAGTAATTGGAATCAATTCTGACCTTATGTTCCAAATGATCAAATACGAAGAAATCGTAATCACCAAATTTATTTTTAATTTTTTTCCAATGGAATATTTTTCCATGTACTAGGTTTCTTTACTTATTGAACAAAGTATTCGAGCACTACATTCAACAATTTTTATTTTGATATCATCTTATCCAATTAATGATGGGTTTGTAGATGAAATATGAAACGTCTTGGCTGTTATGATTTTTGTATAACCCTTGAAAATGGCCTGAAGCTGAAACTAGCAGCCAGTTCTTGTAACTTTTGATTAAACATTGTTGAAGCTTCGTTTATATCAGGAATCGATTAAGTTGCATCCCACTAAACGTTTCAGATACTTAAATCTTTGATATAAATGTTATGTAAGAAATTATGACAATCGACTGCTAGCTTTACGGCTGTCAGTTTCAGCTTCATGAAAATGGTTAGTATCTGGCCGAAAAATCAGCACGAATAAACTTCGACCACTGCTTTATAATCTTGGTTTCTCAAATTTATTGTTCATTTTACTTGGTAGTAGTGAAACATGGAGTATCATAATTATAATTTATCAAAACAAAGTTTGGTTTATATCAATTTTCTATAATTTTAGATACAATATCACGGTCATCATAATCCAGTGGTGGCAAAACAATGTTTTAAAAAAAAATTCTTTATTTATTTGAAAATCTTATTCATTTTGAACTGCTAGATTTGGGGAGTTGATTAAAATGAATTCTTATAAGTTTTTATATTTATGAAGTAATTATTATTCAGTGAATATCTGTATTTGACAATCCATTTAATCATTGTGATTTTCTGATACTGACCTATTAATGAATTGTTAGAGAAACATGATTCATTTTATTTCATTGTATGCTAGTAGAAATACATTTAATAACAGTTTTATGATAAAATCTTTCAGATAAATGAAGTACCTGGAGATGCTTCTGGCGAACTAATCATTACAAATATGTTCTCCAATAACCAACTAACCTCAGTAGAAATCATTCTAGGCGTACCTTTGGCGTGAGAGTGGATCTTAATACTACACGCAGAGAAAAGTTACGTAGAATGCTTCACTTGTGCCTTGTTTGCACCAAAATAGGAACTAGAATGTTTTATACCAGTGCTCTTGAATAGATAATATGTAAGGTGTTATATAAAATAACACTTTACTTAACACGATGATGTTATTTAGACATCAAGTCATTTTATAATAGATTTTTCATTTTTCTATTGGAAAAAATATTTGATTGATTCAATTACAACGAGGTTGTATACGGCAAAACTTGTTGTGCAGTGATTCAATCTACCCTGTACAAAAATTGATTGAATCGCATATCGACTTTCTCCGTATTTCACTTCACTGTGGTTGGGTCGACAGAATCTGTTTGAAAGTTCACTATTTCTGCAAGGATTGAAAATCAATTTACTATGAGATTGTAATATCGACATTCATGATTTGACGATTTTTGGAAATTGGGATTTTACTCAGGGAAATCACAGGGAAAACTCAGGGAAATCACAGGGAAAACTCAGGGAAATTGATAAAACAAAAGTTGTCTGAACCCTGATAAAATGCAGCATTGTATAAATTAGTATAGTGAATTCATGCCACCAATTTATTCGCGACTTGTAAAATATTCTATCAGACTGATAATAGAATGGACTCAACTGGTTTTTTTTACATTATAATTTTAGAGCGATGATGAAGAGACAGACCACCAAGTTTTTGATAATCATCAAGGTATTGATATTTTCGAGAGTCCTTCTGTTTCAAAGTATCGAAAAACAGGAAACGATTGTGGAAACGAACAACATTCAGCGGCAGTTGAGGTTTTAGATCAAATTGAAGAAAAATTTGCGAATTCAAAAAGTCATTCGGAAAGACTAACTCTCGACATTCTCACTCTCGCACCGAAGTCTTGAGGTCGAAGAAAATTAGCTACAGAATTTGGTGCTACTGAACGCCAAGCAAGAAAAGCCAAGCAGTTGGTGAATGAATGTAGTATTTTAACCCAACCAAATTCCAAAATAGGTAAAAATTTCCTAACTGATACAGCTAATTTGATCGTCGCATTTTATGAAGATGATGAGAATAGTCCTATCATGCCAGGGATGAAAGATTACGTGTCGATCAAAAAACCAGATGGATCTCGTGAGCATGTTCAGAAGAGACTGATTTTATGTAATCTTCCCAAATTATTTCAAATTTTCAAAAGCACATACCCTACAATGAAGATAGGTTTCTCTAAATTTTGTGTACGGAACGGTGTTCTTGCCGGAGCCAGTGGTACTCACACCGTATGTGTTTGCGTCTACCATGAAAATGTGAATCTGATGTGGGAAGCTGTGAATTTCAAAGACTTGACTTGTGGAACTGAATTTTCATTTCAAACGTACCACAATATTTTCGAAATAACGATAGGTACAACACCGACTCCAAAATGTCACCTTAATGAATGCGAAGAGGGCCCTAATATCGGAATTGTGAAAGAATCCTTCAAGTCAGTTCTTGTAGATCAGGACATTGAAAATATAGACTTCTAAAACTGGCAGCAGACCGATAGGAGTGTCTTGCTCACTGTATTCTTGAATTCAGAAGATTTTGTAGATCAGTCTTTTGATCGCTTACGAAAGTTAAGATCTCATTCTTTCATTGCTAAACAGCAGTCAAATTTTTTGAAACATATTAAGCAAAGTCTGAAAGAAGGGGAATTTCTCGTAACATGTGATTTCGCTGAGAATTATTCTTCAATTGCGCAAAATGCTGCGCAATCTTTCCATTGGGATAACGATCAGACCACAATATTTACAGTAGTATTTTATTATGAAAGGGGAATGATATTGCACATGAAAGTATGGCAATTTTATTCGATAATCTAAAACATGACACGGTCGCAGTGTGCGCTTTCCAAAAAATATTGATTACGTACTTGCGACAAAAGTCCAATGTTAAGAAAATATTTTATTCCTCCGATGGAGCAGCACAGCATTTCAAAAACAAGTACAATTTTCAAAATCTACCCCACCATGAGGAGGATTTTGGTATTAAAGCTGAGTGGCACTTCCATGAGACTGCACACGGTAAACGGTTATGTGATGGTATCGTTGGAAACATAAAAAGATTATCAATGCGTGCAAGCTTACAGGCATCCTCAAGGGATCAAATTTTAACCTGCGATGCATTTTATACATGGGCGAAAGATAACTTTCCAGGAACAAAAATATTTTTCAGTTCTGAAGAGAACCATGGAAAGATAAAAGATGAGTTGTAGTGTCGATTCGACTGTGCGAAAACGATTCCGGGAACACTAAAATATCATGCGTTCGTCCCCGTTTCACAAACGACCCTCCAAGTTAGAAGATATTCTTCCTACTCTAATAGCGAATTGTTTCCAAAACTTCAGAGAAAAATTAAGAAAACGTGATGTACACATTTTTTCTCAATTTCATAGACAACATACATACACTTGTAACAATATTCATAACGTTAATGTGAGAAAATTTTATATACTTCTAATGAACAAAATTCGTTAATGATGAGAATATTAATAATAATGTTAATAATTGATTTCTATAATAAATAAAGGATGTTCCATGTATTTTATCAATTATGCTTGCAATAGTCCATGGAAAAAAATTTCCACCGACATCGCCATACCGGGTCACGGTTGACCAGCATTTTCAACGCGTTTGGCAGTTGGATCGCGCCGGCTTTAACGATTGCATTCATTGATTGATGAGTTCATGGGAGCCTATCATGTGTGACCAATGATTTTGAAGGGAGAAGAATGAGCTTTCTCTTGAGCGTGATTAAAAAATTTTCAAAAATGCCGATCTTCAAAAAAAATCGAAAAGAAAAATAAAAGTCACTTTTTTTTGCATAAATAATTAATTTGGAAAATCGTCCCAATTTTCATTGGCAAGAACGGAAAAAACCGACGACAAGCATAACTCGCGTTTTTTTTAAAGGAAATATAACCGAGTTATAATTCAACGGAGATGAACATGCTCAAAACTTTGAGCCCCTGTATCTCGGCAACCCGTCGATATTTCATCCCCCCCCCCTTTCGCACAAATTATGTGGTCCAATAGTACAACAACCCCACCAAGTTCCATCAAAATCCCAGCGATTAAGGTTTTTACGTGGGTACGTTTGACGTGAAATGCCCCTGTTGAGAAACTGATTTTCCATGATTCGGTGCATTCAAAAATTCGTCACTCAGCCATTTTTCAACCAATTTCAGAATTTCGAACGGCTTCTAGGAGGGGAATGTTAACACTTTCGAGACATGTATACTGCTTCACGCGTTAAACAGAACTTTGAGCAGTGTTTTTCAAACAAATCTGAAATTCTTTCCACGTTTTATTATTTTTCGTGTTTTAACAACTCTCCTTGCGAGAGCATTCAGGAAAAAATTCTGCAGTTCGCACATTATTGAATCGCGTTCAATTCTGAGTGAAACGAGTAGTTGATTACTGAAATCAGTCACAAATGGGCGGAGTTATGGAATTTTTTCCGGGAAAAGAAATTTCAAGTGCCTAAGGATTATCCATGTGCAAATATATATATCTTACATGTATCCATATCCTACGTATATATCATACATATTTCTCTATTCGTGTGTCCATTCAACACATCTCCTTGGAATTTTGTAATGTTTGAAGATGTTTGCTCAATTCAATTGAAAATTTGAGGGTATATACAACTTTTTATACATGATTTTGTGTTCTACTCAACTAGACCCCTGACCAGGTCTATTAAGCTGACCATCTCTATCTAACCGCATCGGACCAATTGCATCTTTTTTTTGCTAATTTTTTGCAATAATTTGCCGTAAGGAACGATTTTTTTGCTCTAGCCATCCCCGTTGCGTTGGATAGGTAAAGTACCAAGCTATCCAGAAATCGAGAAAATGGCATGAAGGGGATGTTGTGGGGGCAAAAGGATTGTGTGGGATTTTTTGCTATGTTTTTGCTGCCAGATAGGGTACGTGATTTTTTTTTAATTTCTGAATTCTTTTCTCCAGAATTGTTTCCTCGTTAGAGGGAAGCTTCGTGATCATTTCGAGAAACCGAAAATTTTTTTCTCCCTAAACTCAAAATCTCTTAGGCCAAAATGTTCCTCCAAACTCGGGAAAAATTCTTGGTTCCGTGTCTATGGATTAATTTGCGAACGCACATATTTCCTTTCCTATTATTCGATCGTCTTGAAATTCTTACCGCGGTTACATGTAGTATTGACAATGGTCCCATATAAGTTCTAACTTGATTGTTACAGAAGAACCGGAGGGATAAGAAAAAATGTAAATAAAAAATTGTGATTTTACGAACGCCCATTATCCGATTGTGATGAAATTTACACCACGTTCTGAGTATAATCCAATCGTGGTCCCATATGAGTTTCATACTAATCCGTTGGAAACAGTGGAAAATTTTTTTTTGCAATCCGCGTTTTTTGGCCATATTTTGAAAGCATGCCTTCCTTATATTCCTATGATCCAAATGCCATGGAACTTCGTGCACATTCAATTCGCGAGATGCTAGTTGTACGATACAAATTTCAAGCGAATTGGAAGCGAGGAAAGAGAATGGTAAGCACTAAGCTTCAACACAAAATTTGAAAATCTCGTAAATGCCGCTATCATGCGGATATCTTCCGTTCCTATCATCCGATCGTTATGAAATTTAACGTGTTATCGAAAATTGTGATTTTGGGACAAGGGCATGTTTCCCCTTCCTGTTACTGTCCACTTGCAATGAAATTTATGCCATGTTCTAGTCGTGATCCGACAGTGTTCCCACATGAGTTTCATGCCAATCGGTTGAAAACTGTGGGAAATGTCTTCTTGCGACTTGCATTATTTGATACAAACGAGGACGCCATGTGCCAATTGGCAGAGTTTCTTTTTTTTATTCTTTGAAATTTTTTTGAGAGTCATTCTTTACGCAAGTGTGCTGTGCAGGGGCTTCAGAATGATCGGGAAAATGAATGAATCAGCTGGATCTTGGATAATTTGCCGTGACAATCAAGTTTCTTGCTTTAGCCGTTACCGAGATACGGTGAGTTAGGAAGGTTAGGTATTGACCTATCTAAAGATGGCATGAAGGGACGTTGTGGGGAAGAGAGGTTTACATGGGATTTTTTGTCTATTTGTTTGCTACCAGATGGCGTATGTGATTTTTTTTGGATTTCGCAATTTTTCGTTTGAAATTTGAAAAGAAAATTGTCGAATATTGATCTTGGCGTGACAGTACGGTGCAGAAGGTTCAGCACGACCAAGACAGTGGATGAATCAGCCAGATCTGTGGGAATACTTGCTCTGACAAAGATTCGCCCCTTGGAGGTACAATGAATTTTTTGCTACCATCTAGTTCACTAAAGGATTGTTTTGCTACCATCTAGTTTGGTCTAGAATTTTTTGCCACTATTTAGATCACCTAAGTTTTTTTCGCTGCCATCTAGTTCAGTCTAGATTCTTTTGCCACCATCTAATTCACCGCAGAATTTTTTTGCTACTATCTAGTTCATCCTAGAATTTTTTGCTGCTATCTGGATCGACTTTGCTTCCATGTAGTTCACTTGAGGATGTTATTGCTACTATCTAGTTCACTTTAGGAATTTTTTGCTACCACCTAGTTCGGTCTAGAATTTTCTGATACCATCTAGTCTACTCTAGGATTTGTTTGCTATCATATAGTTCACTCTAGCATTTTTCGCCACCATCTGGTTGCCCCTAGGATTTTTTTCCTCCCACCTAGTTCACTTTAGGAATCGTTAGCTACCATCTAATTTCGTCTGCAATTTTTTGATACCTTCTAGTTGACCCTAGGATTTTCCCGCCACCACCTAGTTCACTCCTGGATTTCTTCGATACCATCCACTTGATTCTAGAATTTTTCGCAGCTATCTAAATCAACTTCTGAGTTCTTGGCTTCCATGTAGTTCACGTGAGGGTTTTTTCTTCACTTCCATCTAGTTCACTCTAAGATTCTTTTGCTACCATCTAGTTCACTCTAGACTTTTTTGCTGCTATCTAGATCAACTTCTGACTTTTCACTCCCATCTAGTTTACTTTAGGATTATCTTGCTAGCATCTAGTTCGGTCTAGAATTTCCTGCTACGATCAAGTGGCTCCTAGGGGAAATTTTAGGATGAACTAGATGGTATCGGAGAAATCCTAAAGTGAACTAGATCGGAGCAAAAAAATCTGAAGTTGATCTAGGTCGCAGCGAAAAATTCCAGAGTGGACTAGATGGTAGCAGAACATCCTGGGGTGGACAAGATGGTAGCAGTAACATCCTGAAGTGAACTAGATGGAAGCAAAAGAATCCGAAGTTGATCTAGGTAGCAGCAAGAAATTCTGGAGTGGACTAGGTGGAAGCAGAAAAATCCTAGAGTGATCTAGATAGTGGCGAAAAATTCTAAACCGAACTAGATGGTAGCAGAACAATCCTTGGGTGAACTAGATGGTAGCGAAATATTCTAGACTGGACTAGATGGTAGCAGGGAAATCCTACAGCAAATCAGATGGGAGCAAAAACATCAGAAGTCGATCTAGATACCAGCGAAAAATTCTAGAGTGAACTAGATGGGAGTGCAAAAATCAGAGACCAGTTTAGATGGCAGCGAAAAATTCGGATATGGTTCTAGATGGTAGCAAAACATTCACTGTACTCCCATGGGTGAAGCTTATTCAGAGCAGGTATTCCCAAATGTCCGGCTAACTCATTCATTGCCTTGATCATTCTGAACCTTCTGCATCGTACTGTTAGGTGGAGATCAAATTCTAAAAATTTTTTGCAAAATTTCAAAGAAAGGATTCCGAAATTTCAAAGGAAAAACATATGCGCTCCCTGATAGGAAACAAATAAACAGAAAATCCCAATGGAATCCTTTTTTCCCCACAACGTCCCCTTCATGCCATTTCCTCGATTTCTTGATAGCTTAAGGGAATACCAGCAGCTGGGCTTTTAAAAATTTTTTCGGGATGTACTAGATGAAAATACGTACAGTAATTCAAAATATCTCTCTGTACAGCATTTCTTGAACTGCTGAAGAAGTGCTGTACAGAGGGATATTTTGAATTATTGCGTGCAGTTTTATTGTAGTTTGTCCCGTAAAAATTATAGCCCTGGTATCACGTTAATACCTGATCTTTCTAACTCACCTATCTCGGTAACGGCTAGAGCAAAACAATCGATTCTTACGGCAAATTATCCAAGATCCAACTGATTCATCCATTTTCCCGAGCATTCTGAAGCCCCTGCCCCGCACACTTGCGTAAAGGATGACTTTCAAAAAAATTTCAAAAGATCAAAAAAACTTTTGAAAAAAAGAATTTTGAAATTAAAAACAATTCACATACCCTATCTGGTAGCAAAAACATGGCTAAAAAATCCCACACAAACCTTTTACACCCACAACATCCCCTTCATGCCATTTTCTCGATTTCTAGATGGCTCGATACCTAACCTATCCAACTCACTGTATTTCAGGCACGGCTAAAGTAGAAAAATCGTTCCTTACGGCAAATTTTTGCAAAAAATTGGCAAAAAAGATGCAATTGGTCCGATTGTAGTTAGAGAGAGATTGTCAGATAGCTTAATAGCCCTGTTCAAGGGTCTAGTTGAGGAGAACACAAAATCATGTATAAAAAGTTGTATATACCCTCAAATTTTCGAATGAATTGAGCAAACATCTTCAAATATTGCAAAATTCCAAGGAGATGTGTTGAATCAACACACGAATGGAGCAATATGTATGATATACATATACGTAGGATATGTATACATGTAGGATATATATTAGGGTGGTAAGAAAATCTTGCGACACTGTTTTTTTCAATTAATCTACTTTTTCTAATAACAAAGTTCGAGAACATTCGAGAATCGTCTATGCGAGATTAGTCTAGAATTTTCCATACTGCAGTGTTTATGAACCAGTCAGTTGTTCCGCGCAGTCAGTACGAGCAAAAATGGAACAAAGTGCACTTCGAGCAAACGCTTATTACGAATTTTCACAAGTGCAGTCTGGAAGAGCTGTAGCCGCTAGTATTTGCAGCGCGTTCAAGTCAGACGTTGTTCATGATCCAACTGTATCTCGTTGGTATCAACGTTTCCCTTTAGGCGATACATCTTTTGAAGACAAACCCAGGTCCGACAGGAAATCAGCTGTTAGCGATGAAAAACTGCATGCACTTATAAAGGCGAAGCCTAGGACTTCGTCACGAGAATTAGCCAAAACCAGGTCCGACAGGAAATCAGCTGTTAGCGATGAAAAACTGCGTGCACTTATGAAGGCGAAGCCTAGGACTTCGTCACGAGAATTAGCCAACAAACTCGGTTGTAGCCACCCCACGATTCTCCAACATTTACAAGAGATGGGATATAGAAAAGTTGTGTCGTCTTGGATACCACACGATCTCAGTGAATCAAACAAAGCGTCAATGGTGTATATATGGCTTTAACTCCAGCATCGTCCGAACGGAAAGGATTTTCTTCGAGAAATCGTCACTGGAGATGAAAGTTGGGTACTCTATGTAACTACACACGCAAGCGTCAGTGGCTACCGAAAGGAGAAAAACCAAGCCAACTGCTAAACTGCCTCGCGGAGTACAGAGAGTATTACTCTGTTGTTGGTGGGACTCTGAAAGCTCGGAACGCATCACAAATTTGATCCAAACGGTCCCGTCGGAGGTCGAAAAAAAAAGTCGGAATTTTGAAAATCAAAAAATACTAGGTCATAGAGCTTGAAAAAACAAGGTCAGTGTCCCTTTACCATTTTTTTCTAGGATGAATAGTTTTCGAGAAAAAAAATAAAAACTACACATTTTTTCATACCAAAAATCAATGTTTTCCAACATTAGACTCATTGGATCTCATTCATTTTTCGGCGAATCGGAATAAAACTTACAGATTCTGATTTGTGAGACTTCACCGAAGACGACAATGTTGGAAAAATTTGTAGAAATTAATAATAAAATTAATTAATTTTTTATTCGGAGTAAAAATCACGTGTTTTATGCTTTGCATTAAAAAAGTGTCGGGGGAAGTATGAGGTACAAAACACTTCCGGCGACAAAGTTGTTCGCTAAGGTATGGACAAACTTCTTGGAAAGTTCCAGATCCATTTGATTATTAGTTAGCAAAATACAGGGATTTATTTATTAGCGCGCAACGGAAATCTATCACGATTATGCGTCTTTCACCGGGTGACTATCAGGGTCCGTAGGAAAGATTGGATTCACTCACTTTTTCAACTTGAGATGTTCTTTTGGGTCGGAGAATTCGAATATCCAACTATTTTCACGAGATTTCATTTCCTTTCATCATCATCATGAAGTAATCAGTCTTATGACTGGTTTGATGAAATCCTCCAACCCTGCCTATTATCCGCTAACCATTTAATTTCTGCATATCTACGATAACCCTTATCTTGTATAATTTGCTTCATATAACTTAATCTAGGTCGACCTCTTCGAGTTTTACCATTCATTTTTCCTTCCAATATTGTTTTCAATAAGCTGTCATGCCTTAATGTGTGCCCTATCAGATTACTTCTTCTTTTCACGATCTGTCTCAAAAGACTTCTCTTTTCATTTACCTTCTCAAGTACTTCTTCATTTCTCACTCTCTCTCCATCCACTTTACTCTAAGCATCCTTATATAACACCACATTTCAGAAGCTTCCAGCCTTCGTTGGACCGTTTTTCCAATTGTCCAAGTTTCGCAACCATATAATGCTGTGCTCCAAACGTAACTCTTCAAGAATTTCTTCCTTACTGCAAGGCTGATATTCTTCGAACACAGTAACTGTTTCTTTTGGTGGAAAGCCTGTTTTCCTTGTGCTATTCTTGCTCTTATATCTCTCTCACTTTCACCGTTTCCTGTAATTATGCTCCCTAGATATTTAAATTCTTTGACTTGCTGAATTGTCTCTGCATCTATTTTGATTTTCGTTCTCCTTGGTGTTTTCGCTGTTGCACAAATCATGAATTTTGTTTTGTCCTTATCTATATTCATACAATAGTTTTCTAGTAATATTGTTTTCATCGTGTTGAGAGTATTTTCTAACTCAGCACCACTCGTAGCTGATATAGCTATGTCATTCGCAAATCTCAGCATGCTGACATTTTCACCTTGAATCTGTAATTTCAATTGCACTTGTTCCTTCACTTCGTTCATTGCTTCTTCTATATACAAATTGAAAATCCACGGCGATAGTGAGCATCCTTGTCTCACCCCTCTTTTAATTTGTGCTTCTCCTTTTTGACCCTCATTTCCTTTATCCATGTTTTTGTTATACAAAATTTGATTGAAGTTACAGAAAGAATAACTCGCTTAGTGCTTGAAATCACGTAGAAGAGTGATCATATCGGGCAATAAAAACAAGTACGTGGAAACAATGAATAAAAAATATACATATTCAGATTCTTGTGAGTAAAACTTCCTATTTTGACACATATTTCTCAAGATGAAGATAATAAATCAAAAACATTATCGGTCTCAAATCAATAGTTTTGAAACCGTACCTCACGATTACTCAGTCGTTTGTTAGCGAGATCGAATGCTATTTTCAGGATGTGTGCTCAATAGTATATCAATTATCACCAACTACGAGATTTTGTGAAAAGCATAATGTGTTGAATTTTATTCAATCACAAATCAATGCTAATCGAACATTACGTTTCACGTCCTTCGAAGAAAAGAAGTATCGAAAGAATTTGTCCTACCACTGTAAGAAATAAAACGAGGAGAATACTCGTAGTTCATGAGAATTTCGATCCTACGATGTTTCTCTAATTCTTTTTACACTCGTGCCGCCGACACAATTCGATTTTCATTTGTTTACAAACTGCAGGATTCAACGTTATTATCACGTTTGTCGTATTACATTTAATGTAATTGTGAGGTATGGTTTCAAAACTATTGATTTGAGACCGATAAAGTTTTTGATTTATTATTTTCATCTTGAGAAATATGTGTCAAAATAGGAAGTTTCACTCACAAGAATCTGAATATGTATATTTTTTATTACTTGTTTCCACGTACTTGTTTTTATTGCCCGATATGATCACTCTTCTACGTGATTTCAAGCACTAAGCGAGTTATCCTTTCTGTAACTTCAATCAAATTTTTTATAACGAAAACATGGATCACGGAAATGAAATCTCGTGAAAATAGTTGGATATTCGAATTCTCCGACCCAAAAAAACATCTCAATTTGAAAAAGTGGGTGAATCCAATCTTTCCTACCGACCCTGATAGTCACCCGGTGAAAGACGCATAATCGTGAGTGAATGTGAAGTAGGCATAACAAATGCTGGCATTGCACGGGAAAGTGACAGTTCCAGTAGCATTCACCATAGTTCTATAGTTCTTGCTAATTTGGAACAATAGTTCTATTCATATTATTCAGAGAAATTGAATTTGAAAAAATGGAATACCAAGTTCTACAATGATATGATAGCATTCGAGCGATGAGAGGTTGGAACAATCAGAACTCGAGAGTTCTGGGATTGTGAGCATGCGGGAAAGTGAAGAATGGAGAGTTCCAATCATTAAAAGCGATATATGAAATTTTGTTTTAATATTTATGGAAATGATATGCTGGATTCTATGACGAATCCATAGCATTGCAAGCTATATTGGAAGGAGGGATCAATATCTCAAAGTTCGGTGATGGGGTACAGACGGAGGAGTTGGGAATGCAGAGTTCTAACATCAACAGTGGGTGAATTCGTTTTTGCTTTCATGATAAGCCGAGTTTGGAGATGACGCGGGGAGACGAAATATTTTGTTACCTTGAGAATCGGAGTTTTGATACAGCTTGGACGGGGACTTCGATTACCTTGAAGCCTGTCTGGTTACCCGTCCGACTTTCTGTCTGAACTGGGGTTCTGACCAGCATTGCAGGGGATTCGAATGATTCTGACCAGCATTGCACGGAATTCGAATAGTTCTGACCAGCATTGCCTCGATTTCGAGTAGTTCTGGCCAGCATTGCACGGAATTTGGAAGGTTCTGCATAGCACTGCATGGAATTCGAAGAGTTCTGGACAGCATTGCACGAAATTCGGATACCTCTGGCCAGCATTGCACGGAATTCGAATAGTTCTGACCAGCATTGCCTCGATTTCGAGTAGTTCTGGCCAGCATTGCACGGAATTTGGAAGGTTCTGCATAGCACTGCATGGAATTCGAAGAGTTCTGGACAGCATTGCACGAAATTCGGATAGTTCTGGACAGCATTGCACGAAATTCGGATACCTCTTGCCAGCATGGCCTCGATTCCGAGGAGTTCTGGCCAGAATTGCACGGAATTTGGAAAGAACTATTCGAATTCGTGCAATGCTATCCAGAACTACTCGAAATCGAGGCAATGCTGGTCAGAACTATTCGAATTCCGTGCAATGCTGGTCAGAATCATTCGAATCCCCTGCAATGCTGGTCAGAACCCCAGTTCAGACAGAAAGTCGGACGGGTAACCAGACAGGCTTCAAGGTAATCGAAGTCCCCGTCCAAGCTGTATCAAAACTCCGATTCTCAAGGTAACAAAATATTTCGTCTCCCCGCGTCATCTTCAAACTCGGCTTATCATGAAAGCAAAAACGAATTCACCCATTGTTGATGTTAGAACTCTGCATTCCCAACTCCTCCGTCTGTACCCCATCACCGAACTTTGAGATATTGATCCCT
The DNA here is from genome assembly GCA_018340375.1 of Gonatopus flavifemur. Lineage (NCBI taxonomy): Eukaryota > Metazoa > Arthropoda > Insecta > Hymenoptera > Dryinidae > Gonatopus > Gonatopus flavifemur. The sequence continues at coordinate 3,023,400 of JAFFJZ010000014.1, forward strand.
CCTTCCAATATAGCTTGCAATGCTATGGATTCGTCATAGAATCCAGCATATCATTTCCATAAATATTAAAACAAAATTTCATATATCGCTTTTAATGATTGGAACTCTCCATTCTTCACTTTCCCGCATGCTCACAATCCCAGAACTCTCGAGTTCTGATTGTTCCAACCTCTCATCGCTCGAATGCTATCATATCATTGTAGAACTTGGCATTCCATTTTTTCAAATTCAATTTTTCTGAGTAATATGAATATAACTATTGTTCCAAATTATCAAGAACTATAGAACTATGGTGAATGCTACTGGAACTGTCACTTTCTCGTGCAATGCCAGCATTTGATATGCCAACTTCACATTCACTAATCGTGATAGATTTCCGTTGCGTGCTAATAAATAAATCCCTGTATTTTGCAAACTAATAATCCAATCGATCTGGAACTTTCCAAAAAGTTTTTCCGTACCTTAGCGAACAACTTTGTCGCTGGAAGTTTTTTGTACCTCATACTTCCCCCGACACTTTTTTAATGCAGAGCATAAAACACGTAATTTTTACTTCGAATGAAAAATTAATTATTTTATTATTAATTTCTACAAATTTTTTCGAGATTGTCGTCTTTGGTGAAGTCTCACAAATCAAAATCTGTAAGTTTCATTCCGATTCGCCGAAAAATGAATGAGATCCAATGAGTTTAATGTTGGAAAACATTGATTTCTGGTATGAAAAAATGTGTAGTTTTTATTTTTTTTCTCGAAAACTATTCATCCTAGAAAAAAATGGTAAAGGGACACTGACCTTGCTTTTTCAAGCTCTATGACCTAGTATTTTTTGATTTTCAAAATTCCGACTTTTTTTTTCGACCTCCGACGGGACCGTTTGGATCACACTTGTGATGCGTTCCGAGCGCTGAGCGAGTTTTTCTTCCCGGCACCTCAATTGAAGGCCTGGATGCAATAAGGGGACTACCGCTCGAAAACACGGAAAACCATTGTCCAAGCCATGACGTCACACGCCAAAATCAAAAGTCGGAATTTCGAAAATTGAAAAATACTGGGTGATAGGGCTTGAAAAATGAATGTGAGTATCTGTTTACGATTTTTTTCTAGGATCGATGGTTTTCGAGAAAAAAAATAGAAACTTCCTATTTTTTCGCACCAAGAATCAATGTTTTTCAATATTCAACTCGTTCTAACTCGGTCATTTTTCGATGCATCGGAATGAACCTTGCGAATTTCGATTCGTAAGACTTTTCCGAAGACAACAATATCGTGAAAGTTTGTAAAAATTAAGAACAAGTGAATAAATTTTGAATTCGAAGTGAAAATCACGTTTTCCATGCTTTGCTTCAAAAAAGTGTCGGGGGAAGTATGAGCTACAAAAAACTTCCAGCGACAAAGTTGTTCGCTAGTATACGGACAAACTTTGTGGAAATTTTTAGATCGATTGGACTATTAGTTCGTAAAATACAGCGGTTTGTTCATTAAGGCGGAACGAAAACTTTCCATGCTTTTGCGTCGTTTACAGGTTAAGTATTGAAATGCGTAGGAAAAAATGTATTCACTGGATTTCTCATCGTGGGTTTATGTTTCTTGGGTCGGAGAATACAAATATCGAAGAATTTTTTTGAAATTCGTCATCCAATTGTTCATTTATCTATTTTGCAATCAAATTGTTTATAACAAAAAAGTAATAACGATTTTCAAAAAAATTCTTCGATATTTGTATTCTCCGACCCAAGAAACATAAACCCACGATGAGAAATCCAGTGAATACATTTTTTCCTACGCATTTCAATACTTAACCTGTAAACGACGCAAAATCATAAAAAGTTTTCGTTCCGCTTTAATGAATAAATCGCTGTATTTTACGAACTAATAGTCCAATCGATCTAAAAATTTCCACAAAGTTTGTCCATATACTAGCGAACAACTTTGTCGCTGGAAGTTTTCTGTAGCTCATACTTCCCCCGACACTTTTTTGAAGCAAAGCATGGAAAACGTGATTTTCACTTCGAATTCAAAATTTATTCACTTGTTCTTAATTTTTACAAACTTTCACGATATTGTTGTCTTCGGAAAAGTCTTACGAATCGAAATTCGCAAAGTTTATTCCAATGCATCGGAAAACGACCGAGTTAGAACGAGTTTAATATTGAAAAACATTGATTCTTGGTGCGAAGAAATAGGAAGTTTCTATTTTTTCTCTCGAAAACTATCGATCCTAGAAAAAAATGGTAAACAGATACTCACATTCATTTTTCAAGCCCTATCATCCAGTATTTTTCAATTTTCGAAATTCCGACTTTTGATTTTGGCGTGTGACGTCATGGCTTGGACAATAGTTTTCCGTGTTTTCGAGCGTTAGTCCCCTTATTGCATCCGGGCCTTCAATTCTTGAATACACCGAATCATCAAAAATCAGTTTCTTAACAATAATTTGCAAATTTGAGGGTGTAAAAAATCTTTCCAACATGGTTTCTGGTTCTACTCGTCCAGATCAACAACCTGCAATGATTCATTTGGAAATTGTATCTAATCTTCGTATTTTTGTAACATTATATGATCCTTGATGATAGATTTAGGAAGAAAATCGATTGAAAATTGGAAAAAAATTCAAAAAGAAATGTTCAAAGAATCGATTCAAAATTTAAAAAAGAATTTAACATTGGGCGGAGTTTTATGCATAAAAAAATTGATAACTCAAAAACGAACGAATCAAAAAATCTGTAAAAATCCATGGGAGTCCTTTGAGTGTAGATACACACGCCACAAAATCCTCGTCGAATTCGGAGACCTCAAGGGAAAAAATCGTTCGAAATTCCTTGGAATGCCCCATATATACATATGTATATATTTATATATGGGCTTATCCGATTTTCGATGAAAGTGTGCGCATTTAGATCCTCGATTTCACTCGTGATTTTCCATATAAAAGTATGTACTACACTGAGACAAGTTGAGTCAGCAGAATATTCGGTAGACTCAATAAAATATGATTAAAGTGAATGAAGTTTAGTTGACTTTATCAAATATTTTGTTCACTCAGCTACATCCCGTCGTTCGCCATACCCAACTACATATGGAGTTGGCTCCGCAATCTTTTTTCTCAGTGTGAAAGTAGACTTTACCTCAATTTTTAGCCAAAAATATTCAAAACTGTGGCTGTGGTGATTTTAGAAATTTTCAGAATTGATAATTTAAGCATTTTCAATAATTTGTTCGTCAGGCCGTTTTCAATCAAATGGCTTTGTTGACCCCGCGTTTTCCTCGTTAGATTGCGTATGTTTGGAAAAAATTTTCCCCCGTGTATTCCGAAGTCCCTTATTTGTACATTCAATTATACGCAAATAAAAAGTTGTGGAATTTGATGAATCTGCAATCATTGGGCAAATCGACAATTTACAAGCACTTTGGTTCCAAGTTACGGCAAAATTTTCGTTTTTGATTACACTTGCCAAATAAGGGACTTCGGAATATATGGGAGGGAAAATTTTCCCAAAACAATACGCAATCTAACGAAGAAGATGCGTCCTCAACAGTCATTCAATCGGAAACACCCTGAAAAAACAATTATTCAAAATCCGTGAAAAATGCCTAATTTTTATACTTTCAGAATTACTACATCCGCAATGTTGAATATTTTTGGCCTGAAATTGAGGTACCGCCTGCTTTGAGTATTTACTTTCATGTGAGAAATCACGAACGAGAAGATCTAAATGCGCACACTTCTGTCGAAAAGTAATGGACACGTCCATATATGTTTTGAATGATGATTCAATATGTTCCATATTCCCTGTCGTGAAAACGAAGTATATTGAATTGTTATTAAATAAACTCAACTTCTTTAATTTTTTTCAAATTAAATCATACCAAATGTGGATGATGTTTTCCAGAAGAATTTGAAATATTCTGATTTTATTTAATGAATAAAAAATTGCTGACTTATGTAAATACAAAGTTCATGTTTCAAGATGGTACTATAAAACGGCGATCCTGGAAACATCAGCTAAAATCTATCCTCTAGCGGCTGTAACTTCCTGTAGCAGGGCTCATAACGTTGCTATTTTTTGTTGATTGGTCATTCTAACCGCAAAGATCAGGTGATTGGGTGGTTTCGTTAGAAAAAGGAACTGAATGGCCGCCCTGCTGTTGGAAGGTTTATGAAAGATTCAAAGCGGATGTATTGAACGATTGAATGCTACTTAATCAATTTCTTTAATGAAAAGTACTCCGACAAATTTCAATGAAAAGTTATAACAGTTGCCTGAGTAGAAACTTTTGAAAAATTATATATAATTTATATATAATTAAATATACTTTTTACATGAGTTATATGTAGCTTAAAAAATGTTCCCACTCAGGTGACCAATAGATTTCAGCCAATGTCTTTGGATTTATCATAAAACGTGTTTATAAAATCATTTTACCGAGTAGAAAAAAGTTGTTGAGTTTACTTCTTAGAGAGTGAAAATATCACCAATCCTCAAAATGTAGTTCGAACTACCACAATTTTTATTTTTATTTTTTCCAGCCAACACAAATGATCAATTTGAATTCATAAAGACTTCTCAAAGACCTCTCGAATAGTCCCCGTTATGCAATCAAGAATGAATTCGATAAGAATTGAATGAATTTAAAATGAAAACGTATTGAATTTCCGGAGAATTCATTATGAAATCTCTCGAATTCTTTCTGAACATTAATTTGTTCATCAAAAATTCATTTTGAACCCAAAATATTCATAAGTAATGCTTATTGATTAGCATAACGGGAGCTCTTTGCGGGAACTCTTGTACTGTATGGGTTTACATCGGCGAATGTAAGATATACACCAACTAATGTAGCTACACTTTGAAGTTGGCGATATTTTTACTCCTCTTTTTTTCAGTGAAGAATTATGGCGTTGAAATAAAGAATAATAATTATTGTTTTGAAATTATGATACCAAAAATGATCTTCCTCCAAACTGGATTTATAATGGATGAATAATATGTTTATATGTGTGCTTTGTTTTTAGCTTGAACGAGCTTACGATCAAATCATACTGCCTTTAGAAAATTTCAGAAAAGAGCATATTGGAGGAGTCAAGGTAAATAGAGATATCTCTCCCGGTTTATGTCAAGTATTAGATGAATATTCGTGATTTAACATTTATTATGAATTTCATTAACAGGATGGAAAAAAAAAATTTGAGAAACAAACTATCAAATTCTGTCAGAGCCAAGAAAGATATTTGAATCTGTCAACCAAAAAACAAGATAATGTTTTACAAGAGGTACGTTTATTGTGTTTCTATTTTTCATCATCAGATCTGGAGATATCAACATGAAATCTTTAGATATGTACGTAGTGGATGTACGTATGTATAGTTATCAGTGTGGCGAACTAAGTCGCGAGTTCAATGGAGTAGGGTGACCAATTTACTGTCCCCTTCGTTGTAACACAGTCCTGAATAATGAGTAATTACATCCATCGTTAGAGTGGAATGTTTGTGTCTCTTCGTAATAATTTTCTAGGATATTAGGATATCCCTCTCTGTTTCATGTGAGAATAATGCTTACATATGGGCGTGTCCAAGCCAAGCGGAACACCGGGCGCTCGCGACATCTTTTTCGCATCAAATGTACTGTGTTCAACTCGCCCACAGTTGATGGAAAATAGCTAAATAATTATCTGAAGACATAGATTGATGTATTTTTCCCCGCTCTTTCTAATGGTGTCATCAGTTTTCACTCAAAAACATTTTTTCATGGGGAAAATCGAGTTTAAACTGCAAGTTGGATTTTCTCCAAATACGCCTTTGTACAAATTCTTTAAACGGATACCAACCAAAAGAGCAACTCTTCAACAATATGTGGAAAACATTTCAGAGTGGAGAAGCGAAGGGTATTTAAATGACAAACAAATTCAGACAGCGACACGTAGTCCCGCGCGCCACCTCCACCGTGCCGTCACTTGTTTTACAATGAAGTTGTCTGTAACTTATTAGTTCATATATTCTGAATGACTATATCACAAATATACTTGTCACGCTCACTTCAGCATGCATATGGAGTTGAATCGAAAATCGCTCTTTCGGTTAGTATCAGTTTAAACAAATTTTTACAGGGACGTATTTGGAGAAAATCCAACTTGAAGTATAAACTCGATTTTCTCCATGAAAAAATGTTTTTGAGTGAAAACTGACGACACCATCAGAAAGAGCGGGGAAAATACATCGATCTATGTCTTCAGATAATTATTTAGCTATTTTTCATCAACTGTGAGCGAGTTGAACACAATGCATTTGATGCGAAAAAGGTGTCACGAGCGCTCGGTGTTCCACTTGGCTTGGACGCGCCCATATGCATATATTACATTTATTCATGATTTATAAACTTGATTGGAATACCACATACGTATTTTCACATAATGACTCATTTGGTTTCGCAAAACTACTTCTACAACCCAAGTTCTGGACAAAAAAATTCCTTCGTAAGTTATAAACTCTCATCAGGATAATTGAATAAAACTTGATGTATAATCAATTTGTCGATATACATTTTTCTAGAAGATAAAACACAACAAATCTCCTAGGGTTAAGACTGTAAGTCTTTGAACCGGTTTGTCATTGTAGAAATCGTATCTTGTGATAACACCTTTTCAATGAGAAAAAATCCAACTATTACCTTGTCGGTTGTCAAACTCAGAATTAACTGACAAGCAAATAACAAGAATTCATTTCTATTTAATTCCGTCAAACGTTTTCACACTCAGAGAAATTTCTATAGTCACTGTAACTAAAACATCTCAACTAAATCCTCCTAATGAGAGCTACTGAAAATTTGGTTGATTCAACCAAAAAAGTATAGTTAATTCATCACTTAGTTGTATCAACTATATTTCCTTAGAAATATTACCTATATTAGCTTCTACTAAGAATATTTGGTTGAGGCGTTTTAGTTGCAGTAACGTCAAAAATTTATCTCAGTGCATCGTCCAACACCTAATTCGTATATGGGGCAAAATTTCTCAAGCGTACCAGCTCAAAAATTTTTACCTCCCCAATCTTCCTGAAATTTCACTGAAATGTAATACTAGTTAGTGACTTTTGATCCTATAAAGAATTTTGCTCTGGTACCTCTAGTTATCAAACTACACTGAGAAAAATATCCATAGTTGCGGCAACTAAAAAGGGACACCCATTTTAATTTTGTTTTTGGAACTATGTTTTTATAGTTGCTGTGACTATGTGTGGTTTCCATAACTAAAAAACATTATTACGATAACTAATATGCTATAACTATGTTTTCATTGTAATGTTAATAATTATAAATATTTAGTTGGAATACTCAAACTTCAACTTGTTTCCATAACTATCTTTTCAAACTGCACACAACTGAAATGTATTACAAATAACTTTTCTCATAACTGATTACCTGTTACTGATAGTGATTTACTTATTTGATGGATTTTGTGCATTTTTACCACACGTGTATGTCCCAGGAAATCCACTTGCAATTTATGTTGCATATTAATACAAAAAATGTATCAAATCAACACAAAAATGTTAAATTTACACTGAAAATCTGTGAATATCAGAATGTAATATGTTGTTTCCAACACGAACTCTGAGTGGACCTCCTATGACACAAAATTTTTCGCTGTGTGGAATTTGATTTTTCGAAATTACAAGGATTCCGATTTTATATTCCAATGACTATGAAAATATGCTTTTAATTGTGGTTATGGGGAGTTTGGAAATTACGATTACGATTACAAATGGTTCCGGTTACATTTTAGCTTATACATCATTTTTTATCGGTGAATGCTTCTTATTGCGGAGAGGTTATAGACAACAGAATTAATTTTGACAAACTTCATTCATTCGTAAAACAATAACTTCTTTTAAGTTGCTCTTATATGAATTCGCGGTGTAGCTTATCGGTTAGGTGTAAAGTTTGTAGATTGTTAGGTAGGTAAGTAGGATTTATAGGTTCGATTCCCTGTCAGGTGAGATAGAAAATTTTCCTTGTATTCTTGAGTGATAAAAATCACAAGTACTAGTATCAGTACTTTAACTCTATGACGTACATTAGATTAATTTTTTTTTTCATCATACAATTTGTTCAATCTTCTGATCGTAAATATTGATTAATAGTTGTGGTGACTAACTGTTCATAGTTCTCTCAAGTATTTTCAGTAGTTCTAATGACTATTTTTTCTGAGGACATAATGTTACTGACTCGATTTCAATCACATTTAACTCTTGATACGTCCAATCTCAAAAACATAGTTGCTCCTACTATGTCATATGAATTTTGACCGAAAAAAATTTCTAGTTTCTACAACTTCTGTGGTCATTGTGATCCAATTTACATGGTTCATCTGAATATAGCCTACATAGTTCTGAAAACAAAAATTACATAGTTGAGGTGCTATTCCACCACATTTTCATAGTTGGTAATACCATTTTTTTCTCTGGGTGTACAGGGGTCCAAAATACCTGTATGAAGTTAGCCCCCGAAGTGGAAAAAAGAATTTTTTTTATGGCATCCGGAAGAACATCGTTAGTACCCATTGAACTGTATAATATACTGGAATGAGCACCATTCAAAAATTTTTCGTCAGAGAGACAGTTGAGTCCACTGTGCGAGAAAAAGAAGCAGTTGCCCTTTACACTCATCATCCCTTTTTAAGATACATGTATTGAAAAGAAACACCGCTATTTCATCTTGCATTTCGCACTGACGAAAGATCTCTTCTTCCATCCTATAGGAAATTTCGCCAGTGCTCTTTCCAGTATCTTATATTGTTCAATGTTAGTACCTGATTGTACCGGAAAAAATTTCGTTTGTACCTCAAAAATAAAGGAGCTACAAGGTTTCAAAAAATGGGTTGCTCCCGACTTTCACCGATTTTAATGAATAACAGCTCATTTGAAAGGTCTTAGAACGTAAATAATTGTACCATAAAGAATTTTCCGAAGAAGTCAAGGAGGGGGGAGTTCCAAGCAAAAAACTGATTTTACATGGGAAAAAAATTTTTTTTCGAACTTGAGACGATCATACAGAACTGCCCCTGACTGGAGCCACTTTTATATGGATAAATTATTGTTCGGGGACCTCCCGAGAATATTCTCTGCAAGTTTCATCGTTTTTACCTCCTTGGTTCGGAAGTTATAAGCCTTAGAATATATAAAAGTGAGAATTTTCGAACTTTCTTATATTCTAAGGCTTATAAATTCCGAACCAAGGAGGTACGAACGATGAAACACGCAGGGAATATTCTTAAGAGGGGCTAGAACAATAATTTATCCACATAAAAGTTGCCCCAGTCAGGGGCAACTCTGCATGATTTTTCAGAGTTCGAAGATTCTCATTTTTATATATTCTAACATTCCTAACTTCCGAACCAAGGGGGTACAAACGATGAAACTTGCATGGAATATTTTTGGGAGGTCCCCGAACAATAATTTATTCATATAAAAGTTGCTCCAGTCAGGGGCAGTTGTGTATGATGTTCCAAAGTTCGAAAATTCTGACTTTTATATTTTCTAAGACTTATAACTTCCGAACCAAGGAGGTACAAACGATGAAACTTGCAGGGAATATTCTCGGGAGGTCTTAAAATAATAATGTATCCATATAAAAGTGGCCCCAGTCAGGGGCAGTTCTGCATGATCGTCTCAAGTTCGAAAAAAAATTTTTTTCCCATGTAAAATCAGTTTTTTGCTTGTAACTCCCCCCTCCTTGACTTTTTCGGAAAATTATTTATGGTACAATCATCTACGTTCCAAGACCTTTCAAATGAGCTATTATTCATCAAAATCGGTGAAAGTCGGAGGCAATCCATTTTTTTAAACCTTGTAACTTTTTTATTTTTGAGGTACAAACGAAATTTCCTGTGGTACAATCAGTCACTAACGATGTTCTTTCGGATGCCATGAAAAAAAATTTTTTTCTCCACTTCGGGGGCTAACTTCATACAGGTGTCAAAAATTCACAGATTTCGTTTAATCAGCTCTTTTGAAGATATAATTTCTTAAATTACATTTTTTTTATAAAATTATTTCCGATCTCGTTTTTCGTAGCTTTTTTTCTGTTCTTTACAATGGTGTGATCTGTTCTGGTGAGAAAAAATTTTTTCCAACAAATTTAGCGAGTTTAAAGTTATTTTTGCATTTTTTTTTTTCAATTTCAACAATTTTGAAAATTTTTTCAGCCAGCTCATCTGAAAGCTGGATTCTTCAGCTTCAAAATCGTGTAAGAGAGATTATGGGAAGAAAATTTTATCCCGCATTCGCAACGGTTTGAAGCGCGCGTGTCGCATATTCCCATGTGGGAATCGCCGGAGTTGACAAATCGCCCAGTACTGGAAAGGTTGTATTTGCCAGACTTCGGCAAAAACAACTGTTCCTGTTCAGACCCATTACTGTTTTTCAACTGGTTGTACATGTTCGACGGAGTTGAGACGGTATTGGTTGGCGTGGACAGACAGTGTTGGGCCAGTCATGAATCAATACTGGCCGGAAAATACACGGATCGTAGTGTAACGGAGCCGCGCCAGTACTGTGCCAGGGTTGGGATCACCATTCAATATATCCAATAGGCGATCGAGTGCCAGGATCGGTAGGGCAATGGCTAACTACAAAATCGGTAGTCGAACTACGTTAAAATTATGTCTATGGAAATCCGGCTGTTATGGTAAACCAAAGCGGCGCCAGTACTGAGCCAGAGTGCGGATTACTATTTCATAGATTTGATAGCCGACTATATGCCAGTGTCAATATGGCACTGGCCGACTACGAAATCGATGTTGTATTGTCGTTAAAATCAATTCATTATGACAAATGGCGTGATACTGGCGAGGTTGTATTTGCCAGAGTTCGGCAAAAACAACTGTGCCTGTTCAGAATCATTACCGTTTTTCAACTGTCGGCGAACATTCGCAAAATTTCAGCCGGTATTGGCTCGCGTGGACACACGATATAGGGTCAGTATCGAATGAATACTGTCTGGACAATACCCAGGATTCCGAGGAACGGTACCGCGCCAGTATTCAGCCAGAGTCGGTATTATCATTCCATATGTACAACAGACGGCAACATGCCAGTAATGATATGACTCTGGCTGACTACAAAATCGATAGTCGATTGATGTTACAATTATGATCTTGGCAACTCGGCTGTTGTGGTCAGCCGGAGTCGCGCCAGTATTGAGCCAGAGTTGGTATTAGGATTCAATATGTTCGATAGACGACATGGTACCAGTATTGGTGGGACTCTGGTTGACTACGGAATCGGTAGTCGATTGACATTAAAATCACGATCTTGGCAACTTGATTTTTGTAGTGAGCCGGAGTCGCGCCAGTATCAAGACAGAGTTGGTATGATCATTCAATATGTTCGATAGAGAACAATGAACCAGTATTGGTAGAATCTTGTTTCACTACGGAGTCTATGGTAAATTGCGTGACTTCAAGGGAATTGGTGCAATAAATGGGAATTTAAGTGGTCCGTTGTCAACTCGGAGATTAGCTGATGTGATAGAGACTCTGTTTCTCACTCGCAGGTCCCGGGTTCAATCCTTGCCCAATGAACTTTCATGAAACCACTTCCAAAGCGGCTTTCTCAGATAACGGTGATGAGAAAAATAGATTCACAAAGTTTTGAAAGTTCAAATTGAATGTATTTTTTTTTGTTTTACTTGAAATATAACTCCGGGGATCCATAATTACCAGCACTGTGCCAGTACTGGGTCGGGTCTGAATTCCTACGTAGGATGTATTATTTTGACCCTCTACCACTTCTCATCCAGTACTGGCCGAACAACTGATTCTGTTGCAATGCCAGAGTTCCACCATAGTAGGCACACACCAAATATCGCTACCGACGTGGTTGTAAATGTTTTACCTTTATGGCCCTTATCTAAAATGATGTTATCATTCCGACTCCTTGCCAGTACCGTCCAAACCACTGGCCCCATAAGGGCAAGGTTGGATTTGCCAGTACTGGCAACCCTGGCAACAGTAACGCACCAGTAGCGGCCCGTGTTTACATTTCCACATTGGTTCCTATTATCTCCTGATACGGTTCGTCATACCGTTGACGCGGAATACAAGTGAAACGAACTGTTTTTCAATAAAATATGATTTTTTAATCATGCCAATGATTTCATACAATGTTACCGTACCATTATATCATCAAACTTTATCAATAACAGCTTTTGAAATTATGAAACATAATCATGAATAAATACACGTAATATAATAAATATGGAATAATTCTGCTCGAAGCAATATATTTAGCGCAATTTCTTATTCTTATCAATTTTCTTTTGAATTTTCATCAACGGGAAAACATCTACATTCAATGATGACCAAAATACTCGTAAATGCAAAGTCATGTTCGAAGTTAGGATGAAACAATGATATTTGAGCGTTCCTGGGGTTGTTTTTGCAGTTTCGAAGCGAGTTTTGAGCTCTTTAGCAGTGATTTCATGATTTGTCTTCGAACTAAAAAAAACAACAGTTTCTGATAGATTTCTCTTCGCCTATTCGTAAAGCGCATCAGGATTTTAAATTTGCTGCTCAGACCTCGCTTGAAGACTCGCTCGAGCTGCTAGTCGTTTCAGATTACCACCGATACCGTCACAACGCCCTTTTCCATGAGCGGTTGCATGGAAATGCCATTCAGCTGCTATTCCAAAATCTTCGTGATGATACAACAGATTTTTGAAATTATATCTATTCTTGAAGTGCTGAGATGCTCCATCCGTTAAATACAAAATTTTTCTTGGTTGAAAATGCTCTTTCAGGTACGCTATTATAATTTTTCTGAATTCGTACACAGCGTTTGTATCGTGATTCAAATTATCCGATAAAATAGCAACGCTCCGATGACTGAGTTTGTTTCCTTGTTTGTAATAAATGACAGTGGTGAAAAATGTCGTTTGGTCGTTGTTCCAGTGGAAACCCTGTGCAGCATTCTGGGCTACAAACGCATAATTTTCCGCGAAATCGCATAAAACTAAAAATTCTCCTTCTTGTAAATTATCCTTCAAATTTCTCAGAAAAGATGACTACTGTTTCGCAACGAATGAATGGAATTTAAGTTTGGAAAGGCAACGAGAAAGTTCTTCCAAAAAAACTTCTGCATCTGCAACTTCGGTGCGCAAAGTGCTACGATCAGTCTGTTGCCAAATTTGATATTCGAGTTTTTCGATGCAATTGTCTTCGAAAACTGTTTTTCGAAAAACCCTCTTTGCCAGGACATAATAAACATTCATCGAGATAACATTCGGCACATGGATTCTGACATAAAAACATTCTGAGAGCATCATGATAAGTGGCGATTGGATTATTCGTACCGGATGTTAATTTTTGAATATCTATCGCATCAAGCATTAAATTGACATTCTCGTGATGGTCACAAACGCAAACAGTATGCGTTCCACTAGCACCAGCGAGTACGCAATTACGAGGTCTAAGCTGCGGGAATGTAGAGAGACTGACCGGAACAGTAGGATTCTGATCTTTGAAAGCAAAATATAATTCTGAAACATTGCACAGAATCAATCTCTTTTGTACGTGCTCTCATGATCTGTCTTCTTTTTTAACTGAAACAAAATCTTTCATGCCCGGCATTATACGACTATTTTCATCATTATAGAAACTTATGATCTTGTTTTTTATTTCAAAAGCTAGAGTATGACCCTTTCTTGGAGCTGGTGACGTTAAAATACCATTTTCTTTCACCAGTTCGATAGTTTTCCTAGCTTGGCGTTCAGAAGTCTCAAACTCGTCAGCAAGTCTCTTCCGACTCCAGGATTTTGGCGCAAGTGTGAGGAGTAATACTTTTTCCGAAGCACTCAAGGAAGTTTTATATTTCTGCTTAATTTGATCAAGAACCTTCATAGCCGATTCATGTTCCTCAATATTACAATCTCTTGGTTTCTCCTCTAATGGCTGGTAATCATCGTCATTACCATGTTCATCAATACCATCATCATCGTCATCCTGAATTGTATGAAACATATCGTAGTGATTAATTGTCATTCACATAAATGTATTGTTCATTTTCATTGATGTACAAATTGTATTTTTAGCAATTGAAAATATGATATGATATCAATACCTCGAGTGAAACATGACCGAACGAATCATATAGTGCATCAATTGGAGACTTCTCTCCAGAACAAGCAGCAGCTTCTTTTCTACATAACCCACTCACTTTTGCATCGGGGAGGATACTGGGAAACTTTTTTTGTAGATTTGGAGAAATAGTTCTCAAATCTCTTGATTTGAATTTGTGATGGATTTTGTGCAAAGGGTTACAACAACGATCAACGAAACTTTGAGTTGCAGAAATTTTTGAGAATCAAGAAATGTTGTGTCAATAATGCTGTTATTCATCTATTAATTGAATTGCCTACAAACAAACACAATCAAACAGTTGGGAAAGAAAAAATTGATTTTCATCACGAATTGTGAATCATATTTAGAATTGAAACAATTTTACTCACAATTCAAGATCATGTCATGCGATGCGATTTTTCGTGTGACATCAAGTTGTATGAAGTATGCGTATAAACAAGGAAAAACAAATGAACATCGTCGATATCTTTGATATATCGAAGATGTTTAGAGAATTTCAATTGTTCATCGAATTGAGAAAAATCGATCATAAATTCAAATGAATAGATTTGAGAACTATTTTTCCGAGTCTATAACAAAAGTTTCCCAACATTCTTCCCAATGCAGAAGTGTGTGGGTTATGCAGGAAAGAAGCCGGTATATTTTCTAGAGAGCAAAATTATTCCATATTTATTATATTATGTATATTTATTCATTATTATGTCCCATAATTTCAAAAGCTGTTATTGATAAAGTTTGATGATATAATGGTACGGTAACATTGTATGACATCATTGGCATGATTAAAAAATCATATTTTATTGAAAAATAGTTCGTTTCACATCAATTCCACGTCAACGTTATGACGAACCGTATCAGGAGATAGTAGGAATATGCGACACGCGCGCTTCAAACCGTTGCGAATGCGAGATAAAATTTTCTTCCCATAATTTCTCTTACACGATTTTAAAGCTGAAAAATCCAGCTTTCAGATGAGCTAGCTTAAAAAATTTTCAAAATTGTCGAAATTGAAAAAAAAATGCAAAAATAACTTTAAAATCGCTGAATTGGTTGGAAAAAATTGTTTCTCACCAAAACAGATTACGCCATTGTAAAGAACAGAAAGAAAGCTACAAAAAACAATATCGAAAATAATTTTATAAAAAAATGTAATTTAAGAAATTATATCTTCAAAAGAGCTGATTAAACGAAATCTGCACTGAGAGAAATAAAATGTACTTTTTGGCTCCGTACAAACTTTTTGGCAAATACAACAGAGAAACCTGTAATGTTTCATATCATAAATGTAATATTATGTCATTATTACATTTTATGATATGAAACATTACAGTTTTCTCGGTTTCATTTGCCAAAAAGTTTGTACGGGGCTAAAAAGTACATTTTATTTTTCTCAGTGTGTGAATTTTGGACCCCTGTAGTTTGACAACCAGAGGTACCAGAGCAAAATCCTTTGTAGGATTAAAAGCCACCAACTAGTACTACATTTCAGTGAAATTTCAGAAAGATTGAGGAGGTAAAAATTTTTGAGCTGGTACGCTTGAGAAATTTTGCCCCATATATAACGTAACGAGAATTTGCATCATAATTTCGTATTTCTCAATTTTTGCCAAAAAAATAAGAAATATGTAAAATTCCTAAAATTTCCAGGCGGATGCGACACTGGAGATGGCCGAAAGACATTTTTGTCAAGCTAGCTTAGAATACGTATTTCTACTCCAGGAGGTTCAAGAGCGTAAAAAGTTTGAATTCGTCGAAACGGTGAATTTAGTTTAAATTCCATTACAATTTATGTGTTTTTTGAGAATTTTTCAAGACGTGGTGTTATTATTTTACAGTTACTTGGTTTTATGTTTGGTTGGTTGACATTTTACCATCAAGGTCATGAAGTGGCAAAAGATTTCAAACCTTATATGACAGAATTGCAATTGAAGATACAAAAGGTTAGTCGAGTTTTTAAATATAAAAAACCAAATGTTTGATATTGATCTCTCTTATGTTTCTGTTTTGTTTTAAGAACATAATATGCAATTAGAACGTGTTATTATTGTTATCGTTAATAAAGGTGATAGTGGAGGATCCAAAGGAACAAATATTCATAACAATTTGATATATTATATTAACATCACGATTAAGCATGTATAGTGTTACAAATGAAATACCTTTCATCGAATTTTCAGCATGTCAAGTAATATAACTGCACATTCAATTTTTCCATCGTTGATAAACAAGTTTATTTTTCCAAATTGCGTACATTTTGTACGTAAAATGAGACGTTTGTGTTGTGATAAAGAAGTCATATTAGATGTAGGTGATATTAAATTCAACTTTGTATTATAACAAATATTTATCATGGAGTAGAAATAATAACCGCACGATAAATGGCTTACTAATTTTCATTTTTACGTGTGCGCGTGTGTATTTTGTTTCACAAGACTAGAGAGAATTTCCTTGCTACCCGGGATAAAACAGAGTCGCTCATGAATAAAATGAAGGATATGAAGAAGGTAAGAAAAGTTTATATCATATGAAATTACTGATGAAAAAACGAAAAAAAGGGTAGTAGTAGAGCTCTTCGTTATAAGTATGTATAGTGCGTCTTGGAACTTTAAACATTTTTCAAATATACAACTTATACCGAGGCTCCGTTGTAATAATCGTATACTATGGTCCTGTTCATTTTCAAAACACTGTTTATATACGTCATCTTTTAATTTATAGTCTACTTTAGAAACTGGACAGAACAAATCGAATACTCGCGAGGGCTATCTTTTTTTAATGGAAAAAAGTAAGTGCATAATAAAGTGTATCATTCAGCAAAATTTTAATAAATAATTGATGCATCACGAACTTTCGATATCAATTGGAGAAATTCGGTTTCCTTTCAGAGGCTTTTGGCACAACATGGACGAAACAATACTGTACATATCAAAAAGATAAGAAAGAGTTTACTATGATTCCTTATAATCAATTGACAGGAAAATTTGTAAGTACTTTTAATTTTTCACTGTGGTTTATAAAATTCAACTTGAGTATCCATTTTTTTTTGTTCATAGAGCAGTAAGGAAACTTTGAGACTGGCATCCTGCGTACGTCGTATGTCCGATACGATTGAGAAAAGATTTTGCTTTGATATCACCGCAGTGGATAAGTGAGTAATATACTGAGATGGATATCATTACTGTGGTACTAGCTAGGGATCCACCGGATAACCCGTCCTGATCCGGTATCCAGCCTATCCGGCACGACTGACGATTCAGCCGAATCACTGGATCGGACGCAAATCCGGTCGAATAAAGAATCAAATATGTATACAATTCATATTATTCTGAAGAGAAACGTTCTCAAAGATACATCTCTTATCCAATATTATTAAAATAATGTTGAAATAATATTTAATGTAACTTTTCTGTTCTTGGAAATTATTATAGGTTATCTCAATTTTATGAGTGAAAATTCCTGCATTTCATATGGAATTCGATTTCAATTTGAATGAATTGATTTTAATGCAGTTTTTACATGATGTCGACCTTTCTCTGAAAAATCGATAATGAATACCATTGACAGTTCATGGTATGGTTGGGTCACAGAGTCCACATAATGAATTAGACAGCGAGCTGTTGAATAACTTGATGAGGCAATTTATGGAGGAGGCCATCTTCAATGGGGTAAATTCACACATTTTAAAAACGAAGGGATTTGGTAAATGCTTTATCCATGTTCACCCCATAAAAGATAGCTGCCTCCAATACACAGAGTGGCCACAGACCGGGAAAACCGGGAATTATCAGGGAATTTTATTTAACCGGGAATTATCAGGGAAATTTCAGGGAATCTTCCAAGTGATCAGGGAATTTTTCATTTTCATAGAAATCTTATGTAAAACGCTCTACTTTGATGATTTTTTTCATATAAGGGTCAGAATTTCTAAAATCAGCTCGAATTAAATTTTGATTCTCATAATTCAATGAAATGTACCAAAAATGATATTGATATGAGCTCTTTATGTTAGAAATGAGTTTACCAAATGATTTAGCAAAATATTTTTTTTATTATAAAAATAGGAAACTTGATTTACACTCAATTCCCATGCGATGACCCATGCGAACTAATTGGGAATTTACAGAACGGTACTTACTAGAAGAATGGAGTATATATTGATTCTTTATGTACAACCTGTATCCTGAACAGAAAACTTGCAATAAAATTCCGACATCTTGCGAGGACTAACTACAATTCGTAACAGCGGAAAGAGTATCCGGAGAGAAATGTTACATTACAAATTACTATATTGCTAGCAAGTACGAGACAGACTTTCCTTTATGATGACATTTACTCCCGTACTTTCTGAAAAATTGCTATATCCGATAGTAGAATATGCAAGTATTATACTATCTGTATTATACTATCAGATACAGTAATTTTTCAGAGAGTACCGGAGTAAATGTCGGTGTGTTTGTAATATAACATTTCTCTCCGTGTATAACTTCGTTTTAAAACCACATTCCTTCGTTTCAATGAATTAATGAGTTCAATCGATCTATGTATTTTTTTATTTGACTCAACATTTTTTTCAAAACGACATTCAAACAAAGAGAAACGTCTAAAATTCTCAAAAATATAAACATCTGAATAATTCCAATCCACAGAATACTTTTCTACAGGAATATGTTTAGAAATCGGAAACTATCTTTGAGATCCGAATTCAAATCAGTGAATGAGATTATTCCTTGTCATTGTCATAAAAAGTGTTTTTATATCGACTGAAATTGTTATTGTTCCTGAAAACATTGAATAACTCAAAAAAACGATGCTGAAATTCGCTCGAGGATGTAGCTCAAGTACAGGGCCGCGACATGACGGAGTAATATAAATTTTAAACTCCTGCTTATGAACACAAAAATCGGGCTACTTTCTCGGACTAATTTCAGCATCGTTTCAAAAATTGTTATATTTCTCCCCTCCTGATTCGTTGGAAAATAGAAAATAATAAGTACCTGCATTTTCTTTACAACTGGAATGAGATGCAAGTATTGATTATTATTTTATTCACTCCTACCTGAAGAAGATAGACACAGAAATTGAGGATCTATTAATTTCTGTATAGAGAGAAATGAATGCCGTTGAGCTGTACTCTGGAAAAAACACTACTTCAGATAAAGGAACCGTTTCTTCCAATAGAGACAGAGGAATGTCCTCCCAATTTCATGTATATTTTATTGTATCGGTGACCATTTAATCGAATCGATAAAGCATATTTTGGAACAAAGAAATATACATTTGAATGAGAGAAATATTTCCTTTCCACTATTGGAAAGAATGATTTTTTTGTCTAAAGTAATTTTCTCTCACAAGTCTAAAATGAGATATTGAAAGCGAGAAACCTACCAGACAGCGCAAGAATACTTAAAGAATTCAAAAGGATTCATTTGGCGTTTTTGAATGGTCCCCGTTATGTCTGCACCCAGTGAACGCTTTGAGAATTGATTCCATTCGAAATTCAAACTGAATTTTCGATGAATTCTCTTTGAATATAATGAGTTCACAAGCTGCTCATTTGGTGCAGCCATTAACGGAAGTTCATATGGAATTATAGCGTGCTGTTTGGACCTGTATGTTGAAATGAATGTTAATCGTTCAGTACATGATTCTCCAATTGACTATGTATAGTATGATATCATCAAAAAATACTGAGAAAGTTGAATTGTTTTTCATTTGGATTATTCTAGATCCAATCACTGATTTGTTGCCAATAAATAATTAGAACTTGAAGAGCATATATCATTCAAGTTACACTGGAAAAAATATTTATTTGTCCCGTCTTCGTAAAATTTATTTTTAGAAATCAAGTATTCAATTTGATACAGAAATTGATGATGTGTGGGGAATGCGTTCTTTATTTAGAAGATGAATTTATTCAGGGCAAGCATTCTGTTATTTGATTTAATTGAATATTTCATCAGTCCCAAAGAATCTACTATGGAGAGAAAAAAAATTACCTGTCCATTTGGCAAGAAGGAACTTTTCCAGTGGATATGAATATGGATACATATTCCAAACGATAATTACGATAATCACCAATGTTTAGTTTTATTCCAAACTTCATATAAAGAAGTAGAAGAGCCTTTGAATCAATTGTGGGAATTCAAAGAAATCGTTTCTTCCGTCATGATTGAGGTGCCGGGAAGAATGACTCGCTTAGCGCTCGGAACGCATCACAAATTTGATCCCAACGGTCCCGTCGGAGGTCGAAAAAAAAAGTATTTATTAGCGCGCAACGGAAACCTATCACGATTATACGTCTTTTACCGGGTGACTATCAGGGTCCGTAGGAAAGATTGTATTCACTCACTTTTTCAACTTGAGATGTTTTTTTGGGTCGGAGAATTCGAATATTCAACTATTTTCACGAGATTTCATTTCCTTTATCCATGTTTTTGTTATAAAAAATTTGATAATTTTCAATTTCAGATTTGAGTATTCTCCTCGTTATATTTCTTACAGTGGTAGGACAAATTCTTTCGATACTTCTTTTCTTCGAAGTACGTGAAACGTAATTTTCGATTAGCATTGATTTGTGATTGAATAAAATTCAACACATTATGCTTTTCACAAAATCTCGTAGTTGGTGATAATTGATATACTATTGAGCACACATCCTGAAAATAGCATTCGATCTCGTTAACAGACGACTGAGTAATCGTGAGGTATGTTTTCGAAACTATTGATTTGAGACCGAGAATGTTTTTGATTTATTATTTTCATCTTGAGAAATATGTGTCAAAATAGGAAGTTTTACTTACAAGAATCTGAATATGTATATTTTTTATGACTTGTTTTTATCGCCCAATATGATCACTCTTCTTCGTGATTTCAAGCATTAAACAAGTTATTCTTTCTGTAACAATCAGTACACGGAATTAAAAACTATCCAACTTCTAATTGGATTACTCAAATATTCCAGAAAATACGGTCAGATGCACACTGGTCTATAATCTCAAAAAGCTGGCAGAAAATGAAAAAAAAAGTTCTTATTTTGAAACTTCTTGCGATTGAAATAATTGAAGTAATGTCTCTAGTATGTGTTTCAACTGTTTATAAGGCTCAAATGTTATTTTATACCTCTAGAAATCATTACATACATGTGCGGTGTGCACGTCGCATTTAAAGCTCTTGTGGAATTGAAAAAAACAATATAACTTCAAACGTACACAAATATTCGTAGGGTTGAGATATTTCAATTTGCCAATATGTGTTCTTTTCCTGAAGGTATGTAGAATTCTGATATGCAACACAAGATATGCATCAAACATATTCGTAAGAATGAATTGAAAACGAAGTTGGTTATGATTTTCTTGAATGCGCTTTAAAAAATTGAGATAAAAATAGCCTTAAGTAAAATTCCCTACGTTTCCCCACTCTGAAATCGAATTCTCATCATTCAGTAGACCCTCCTCTAACAACCTAACCAAAAATCAGCTGCCCCTAGCTGCCCAAATGGATTCTATGAAAGTTTTTGTGTAATGATAGACTAACGCATCTCATACCGATCATAATCAACTTGGTGTTTTATGAAACTTGAATATTATAAATGATTGTTTTTCATATCAATAATGCCTAATAACATTAAACTAACATGTAACACATGTTTAAATAACATGTTTACTGAGAAATATATTTTTTCAATATCGTTAATTAACATTGAAGGATGGATTTTTCAAGTATTGTTTATTCATGTTAGATAATAAATGTGTGTTCATAAGTTTGAAATGTAATAATACATTCGATATTTCACAGACGTATTTTTTATCGAAATTCTCAATATAATATAGCCTTTATACAGGATAGATGTGAATTTCATGAAATTTCACAAACTTGAAGGAATGTAACAGGAATTCAATTATAGAGTCCTATCTTAAATAACCATTCATCCGATTCCAAATCTCATATCAGTCAGAACTATCTCGAATATTCGAATTTCATCAATAAGAAGTTTAGAGAATCAGAAGAAATGGATTGAAGTTTGCGCCATACGTTTTCAACAAATGAGCAGTGATTGAATTATGAAAATATGCAACAATAAACCTGAGGGTCTGTATTACCCGATGAATATAAATGAAAATTTCAAAATGATTCTTGAGCGGATACCAGTGTGACTTGCGACCTCTCTTTCTTTCGTATAGGCATGTCCTTTTCTAGCCAATGTGTTTCGAAGATAATACTAATATCCTCTTAAGACGGTACTAAAGTTACCATCGTTTTTTGTAACAAAATACTCGAAACTGAATTTATTCAAAAATCTGATTTTCAGGTATGATTCTTTGAGACTTTATCTAGGTCAGTATAGAGCTCGAATTTTGAATTCCGGAAGAAGGGTTTTTCAAAACATTTTTCGGGTTCTTTACAGATCTAGATAAAGTCTCAAAGCATCATCCCTGAAGAGTTCAGATTTTTTTATGCATTCAGTTTCAAGTATTTTGTTGCGAAAAAAACGTGTTTCGACGGTCACTCTGGTACCCTCTTAAAAATGAGGAGAATTTTTGATATTTTGGGATTATTTTGTTGATGATTTTTTTCAGAATTCTTAGGAATCGCTTGAGGACTTGAATTCGTAGTCATCGTGAAATGCGGACAGTTTGATTTATTTCTGCATCTTCGAAATTTTGAATTATTGCTTCGTTGTTGAAATGTTATGGCACAAACTTTCATCCATTTCTTCTGACGCCCGAAAGTTTTAAAATTAAAAATTGGCGTAAACAAATTTCGAATCTGAATTATCCGCTCTTATTCATTTAGAAAACAATGATAATATTTCCTTTTGTGAAATATGTTTTAACTTTTGTCAGAACCTGTGCTCAATCAGAAAGAAATTCGTCTGGCAAGAAAAGACATTTTTTCACTTCTGAAAAATCAATTGAATGGAGATATCAAGACAGCTTATAATATCATTGAGGATGAGGTGTTCAAGCAAACAAAACGTGCCTACACTATGCCACAAAATGTTAGAAAAATTATTGGTAGATTGATACCCAAATTAAGAAATAAATGGCAGCAAGCCAGTAGAACAGAAGAACGGTTCTTCAAGACATTCGAAAATTGGCTGAGCGTCCCAGTTTGTTTCATCACCCAAAATGAAGATATTAAAACTGAAAAAAGACAAGGCAAAGGGCGTTCGATATTGAACTTCGAAGAATCGAGTGAACGGACAAAGTGGAAAAAAGTTGAAAATCTTCGGCAACAATATAGCGTGCAAGAATTAGCCTTTGCTACTGAGATGAGTTTCCGAGCATCAGGCAGTTCAGATGCTGCAAAAGTAATAAATGAAATCAGAACAAGTAGCCCTTCAAAAGCATCGAGCTACAGAACTTCTATAAATAAAGTTCCAGAACAACAAATGTCAGCCGATAGAGCTCTTGCATTTTTAATAAATAATAAATTATCTAAAAGCCAATATCAGGGAATAAGATCTGATAGCCAATCGCACAATTGTGAATTGTATCCGCCATACGCATCAATCTTAAAAGCGAAGAAAGAGTGTTATCCCCCGAAATTGGAGATTACTGTGAAAGAATCTAGCGCCGAGATTAAATTACAAGCTTTGTTAAATCACACCTCGGAAAGAATATTGCTGACACAAACGGATGTTATCAAGAGCTTATCTGGTGAAGTACTAAACTGAGATCTGATTTGCAAATGGGGTTGCGATAGTACTTCTGGACAAAGTATGTTTAGACAAAAATTTACTGATGATGATGGAACTAAATCTGATTCAAGTATTTTTTTCACTTCATTGGTGCCATTCCCAAGTAGCACCAGAATATACTATGAACGTTCTTAGAATATTCGAAATATGTTCTATGTAGATTCGAATGAGACCGTTTCATAGGTGCTATGCATGTTCATCGAACGTATGTAATCGAATATACGACGGTACGTGAATCGAACGTCCATTGAATGAATATCGTACATTTCGAATGTACGATGTACATTCTAAGTATATTTAAAACAGTCTCATTCGAAGATTCCATGAACGTTCATTATATGTTCTTCGTATCTCATTCGTACATTCTACGAACGTTTCTATTTCGTATATACTTTGAACTTCCGTTGCTGCTTGGGTTGCAACTTGTATCGATTGATGGAGAAACGAACTCAAAAATAATTGTATGGAAAAATCCTAGGCCTTCCTCCCCACGATTCTGTAGACCAATAAAAATCGAATTCTTACACGAAACTGCAGATGTCACCAGGTCAGAAGTGGATTATATTCAACAGCAACAGAAAAACCTCATTCCATTTGAAACAATTGTTGATGGAAAGAAACTTACCGTTGCGTACAAACTGGCATTTACCATGATTGATGGAAAAGTATGTAATTCGGTAACTAATAACACATCCACTCAGCGTTGTTATTTATGTCAAGCTACATCTAAAGATTTCAATAACATCGACATGTTTCTCGATAAAAAAGTTGATGAAAGCAACTTACAATATGGAATTTCGTCTCTACACGCATGGATACGTCTGTTTGAATGCTGTATACACTTATCGTATAAATTGGGGATTCAAAAGTGGCAGGCACGCAGTAATTCGGACAAAGAAAGTGTTCAGACTCGTAAGTTGCATGTACAAAAAGGTTTTCGTCTACAATTGGGCTTGATTATCGATCAACCAAAGCCAGGATTTGGAAGTACGAATGACGGCAACACTGCTCGACGTTTTTTCGAAAAACCTGAGATTGCTGCTTCCATAACGGGAGTGGATTTGGACCTAATAAAGAGACTCCATGTGATATTACAAGTGATTTCGTGCGGTTATGACGTTGATGTCGCGAAATTTCAAGAATTCACTTTGAATACAGCTCGCAAGTATGTGGAACTTTATCCATGGTATCCTATGCCTACTACCCTGCACAAAATTTTGATACATAGCCCACAAATTATAAATTCCCTTTTATTGCCGATTGGTCAAATGTCTGAGGAAGCACAAGAATCATGTAACAAATATATCAAACAATTCAGACAAGATTTTGCCAGAAAATGCAGCCGAATTGAAAATATGGAGGATATTTTATCGAGGCTACTGGTGGCATCAGATTCGTATATTTTTAGTTTACGGAAATTGCCGCAAAAAAAAGCTGAAATCATTGTTACCAGAAGTCATTCAACTATTAATTCCCCCATCATTTCAATTAGCTGAAGATTCAATAATACACGAATCTACTGATGACGATGACGATTCTTCTTCTTCCTCAGATAGTGAATCTTCATAAAAGAACTATTTACACCAATATGAAATATTATCTAGATCATAAGACAATTGAGATCCAAACTTTTTTGAATGAACGTCTTTAAATAAATTATGCTCCATAAATTAATATAAATTCAATAGATTATTGAATGAAAAAGTATCTAATTATTGAATTGAATTGTTATCATTATTATTGAATGTATTTTCTGAAGAGGTTATAAATTATTATAAACTGTGCTACTTTCCACATTGCCTTTTGAAAATCATTGATTAGAGTCTTCTTCAAACCTTTCAATCACAAATTGAAATTGAATTAATTCAGATCTTCTTAATTCCACCCACCATTTTTCTGCTGCTCAATTGTTTTTCAAGAACGCAACCACAGATTTGTAATTGGTAACCTCAAAAACCTTGGTATACAATTTTTTGTAAGAAATTTATGATTTTTGAACAAAGTGGTCCGTCATTTTGAAGCCGCCATTTTGTTTCATGGCAATCTCATCGCAGATTCGTCATGAGTGCCCTCGAAAACCCCCGTATACGAACTTTTGTACAGAATCAATCATTTATAAGCAAAGGAGTCCGCCATTTTGGAGCCGCCATTTTGTTTTTCAAAAATTTGACTTCAGATTCTTAACCAGCGGCCTCAAAAAACCCCGTATACGAACTTTTGTACAGAATCAATCATTTATAAGCGAATTAGTCCGCCATTTTGAAGCCGCCATTTTGTTCTTCAAAAACTCGACTTCGGATTCTCAACGAGCGACCTCAAAAAACCCCCTATACGAGCTTTTGTACAGAATCAATCATTTATAAGCAAAGTAGTCCGCCATTCTGTTTTTCAACAACTTGACTTCAGATTCTTAACCAGCGGCCTCAAAAAACCCCGTATACGAACTTTTGTACAGGATCAATCATTTATAAGCGAATTAGTCCGCCATTTTGAAGCCGCCATTTTGTTTTCCAAAAATTTGACTTTGGATTCTTAATGAGCGACCTCAAAAAACCCCGTATACGAACTTTTGTACAGAATCAATCATTTATAAGCAAAGTAGTCCGCCATTTTGAAGCCGCCATTTTGTTTTTCAAAAACTTGACTTCAGATTCGTAATCAGCGACCCCAAAAACCTTGATATACTGCCCTTTTGTGGAAATGGAACCACTACATGATTTGATGCCAGGTTTTCAGCATTTCAGACCACTGTGAGATGGTACGATACCGGGCGCAATAGGCACTTCGTACTACATATACCGATAAGTGCCTAAAAATGCATAAGTATCCATGTAAATAAAACAGGATTGACAAGGATTGAAATGAATTGAGGAAAATATGTAGAGCTCATATAAATATAAAATTTCCCTCTCTATAGAGGGAAGAAATTTGAACGAGAAAGAGATCTATAGCATTACTCAAGTAGCAGAATGTATCTTGAATACGAATTAATGTTGTTAGTTAATTTCTCATGGCGAATCCACCCAAATTTCTCACACCAGAACGGTAACATTAGAGTTCATGTAAATTAACTGTCATAAATCAATTCGTTGAGAATTGAATCGGATTATAATCCCAATATTCAATCTCCTATTACGAATAAGAACTGACTGACAAAAATGATGAATTAGATTCGAGTCTATGGAACTTGTATTTTGAGAAAAACGAGATTGTTGATGTAAACTTTCAATTTATTTCAATTCATCTCAACCAATTCAAAAAATATTTAATATCCGGCCACTGGATATTCTACCAGATTATCCGGCAGTTCCGATCCGGTCGAATCATCTGGTATCCGGCAAAAACCTAAGCCGGTGAATCCCCAATATTAGTCAAATAGTTTCTTTTTGTCACAAATTGTGAACCGAAATGAAGCAGTATGATCAATATATCGTTTCATACACGGAGACATATTTTGATTATATAACGTTTCATTTTTTGATCATTTTCAAGGTATAATGTGGCTAGGTATTTTTCTAGTTTATACTGAAAGTAACAGAAACTAATGAAACGTTGTTTCAGGCCGAATATAGTATATACATTCCAAGCGCTTTCCGAGGAAGATAGAAAATTGTGGATGGACGCGATGGATGGAAAAGAACCGGTGAGAATAAAAAATAAACGAATCAGTTGTTCTCACAATCTCTCATTATTCATATTGAATTTTTTGCTGATAGACTTATCCTGTTGCGGGTATATCTACTAAATCCGAAGAGACCGTTTTAGATGAAATAGGTTTCACTTTTGTATCAAAATGTATTGCTGCGCTCGAAGAAAGAGGTAATGTTATGAACATATTTTATTCGTTACAAACATATATTTCAACGAATTTTCACATTCTTTTAGGTCTTGAAGAACAAGGCATTTATAGAGTTGTAGGTGTTGCGTCCAAAGTAAATAAGCTTTTAGCTATGGGACTTGATAGGAGGAAATTGGATAAATTGTCATTGGACGATCGGTTCGAATGGGAGAGTAAGACCATTACCAGTGCTCTCAAGAGTTATCTTCGAATGCTGTCAGAGCCCCTGATGACTTTTCGATATTACACCAGCTTCATTGCAGCTGCGAGTGCGTATAGGTATTTTTTATGTTATTTTTATTTGCACTTTTGAACAAAGAGTGTCCCGTATACCATATTTGAGAATGGTTTACTGTAAAATGAAAGTGCTTATTTAAAACAATTTTTTTTCTTTTTCAATGTTTCGTCATGTATTTTTATAATTCAGATCCAAAATATTCCCGCATCGATGAAAATTAATGAATTCAAACATTACAGAACAAGAAACCAAAGAAGCACGTATAAATTACATTCACACGCTTGTTTATCGACTTCCCAAAGCCAATTTCAATATGCTGGTTGTACTCATCGATCATCTTTGCAGGTATGTAGGGAAAAAAATGGAATCTCCATTTGTCTCTCGTGTATAATTGATAACAAGCAAACCCGTCTGTATAGAGTTGCAAAGAAGAGTGACAAAAATTTGATGACTGTGGGGAATTTAGCGGTTTGTTTCGGTCCAACTTTGTTAAGGCCTGAAGAGGAAACAGTGGCTTCTATAATGGATATCAAATTTTATAATATCGTTGTAGAAATATTGATTGAAAATTGTGGAAGAATCATTGCTGGTCCTCCTCAAGAATTTGTGCGCACAACACAGATACCTCAAACGACTGTGCCATCTATATCACGAATTGATATCGAAGATGGACAGTGTTCTGCAGGAAATGGAACACCACCAATTAGATATGCCATGCATAAAGCACTTCCCATTTCACATCCACAAGTGAGATGTGTTATATTATTCATCCGATATGATAAACACTAGACTAAGATGTGAAAATGACTTATTTTTATGCATTCTCTTTTTTATAGCTCGTCACAAAAGCGTATTACGACGGCCCTATATCAGTTGTTACTAAACCAACCACTGTAGACGAAAGGAAAAATGGAGACTATGCTGAAATTGACCACAATAGTCATAGAGTCCCAACTTACGCGGATAGTCGACCTTCTCGAGTGAAATTAACGAACGCCAATTTCATTTATCATTCAGCAGATAAAGGTTATTATAACACCTCATATCGTCACCAATTGCATATCTCCAAATTAAACCTTTAAAAAAATATGATTCTTTATGGTTTAGTATTAACTAGTGGAAATACAAGCAGTTCGAACGAATCTATTGCATCGGACCCACATCCGTTCACATCGGATTTGCCGGTGAAACAAAAACGTGGTTCTCTAATGTCTATGCATTATCCAACTAATTATCCAGCGCGAAATAATCCAGCGGTTTCCATGTAAGTTGATAGTTTCTGACGTTTTTCGTACATGATGTGTATTCTTGAAGCTCTTAAAAAAATGGAAAGAAACACATGAATTTTTGCGACAACTTTTTTTTCATCAATCACATGTTAAGAACAAATCTGAAATAAATAAATTATCAGATGCATACCTGAAACTATAAGAGTGATTCT
This sequence comes from Gonatopus flavifemur, assembly GCA_018340375.1. Taxonomy (NCBI): domain Eukaryota; kingdom Metazoa; phylum Arthropoda; class Insecta; order Hymenoptera; family Dryinidae; genus Gonatopus; species Gonatopus flavifemur. The sequence goes on from JAFFJZ010000014.1 coordinate 3,052,750, forward strand.
CAGTTAAGGGGTATAAAATCCATAAGTTTTTAGCAAACAAAGGAAGGTATTCAATTCACAATATTTCATATTGATTAGCTCATTTAGGGATAACTTATACATCTCCTGAAGATGACAAACCAATTGATTCATTTTTTATGATTTCACAAGAGGCCAGGGGAGATTCAAGATTCAAACTTCCTGATCTGTTCAAATTTTTCAGTTTAGACATGACTTGCGATGAAGTTTAGCTATTGAAATTCATAGTTTGACGTCAATTTGTATGGGATAACATTGATTGTATCGTGTAAAATCTCCTGTAGACACTTTGTATCTTCTCTGGGTATATTGTATTTCCCCTGGCAGTTTTGACCAGCTGGCCGGGGGAAGTATGATAGAGGAGATACTTTTCGGAAGAAATTTTGAGATTGAAAAGAAAGTGGACTCGCTTGAAAATTTGACGGATTGAAAACTCAATTCATTGTAGTGTATCAAATCACAACAACGATGAATCAATTACTCCTCGTAGAAAACAGTTCACCAGGAGAAATATTGTGATTACCTTACCTAATACACAAACCACGTTGAAACATTGGAAGAAGTAATCAATGAAGATCGCTGAGCGATTTAATTAGCAACGCCGTGAGACGAAACGAGAATGAGCTTTTTTTCGTCTCGTCTCGACATTTCCGATACCCAATCTCATCTCATTTGTCTCGGCATTTAAAAAATTTTTTAGCGATATTGCCAAAATATCATTCAATATCATTTTTTACCTCTCCGAACTGAATTTTTGTTGCTCGTCAAATCGTTCTTGTTTCGAATTTCTCGTTTCTCGCACCATCACCAGATTTAAACGATGTTATCGACTCAACATCACTCCTCACCCCTTACCAGGTGGATGAGAACTTTCGTAAAACATACTATGATTATTTTTATTTATGAATATAAAAATATACCAGGGGAGGATACATCAAAGTTGAGGGATAAAATTTGAATTGAAAGACAATCACTCAGAAAATTTATTGGTAGTTCCAATCCTACAACACGATCATGTATTGATGAAAGTACATACACAAAAAGTATTGTACCGATATAATCTGAATAGGATTTTGTTTGTCAGTGATTTCGTACGACAAACGAGGAAAGGACAGGCCAGGGGAGATACATTTCTTGTATTTTATCATGAAGTTCAGAAACATCATTGAAATTTTATTACTCAAACATGATGTATTTGACAGATTACAAAGTTATGTATTATACTATCCCTTTTAGAACAATATAATGCTCAATTTTCAGTATTTTTTCCCATTGCCGTAGAAATTAGGCACCGTCCAAACTAATGTGTCTGAAAATTAAGGTGACTTAGCATTTATTTTGAAAAATCTTCACTTATTCTCCCAAATCAAGTTAATCGCCTTCAAAGTGATCCCTCCGAGATACAATGCACTCATGCCAACGAATTTTCCAATCTTCGGAACAATTGTTCAAGTCGATTCCCGGGATGGCCTTCAACTTGTATTTCTTCTATCGACTCAAAACGGTGTCCCCAATCTTTTGTCTTTTGTCCCGAGTTTTTTGGGTTTGTTGAATAGTCACAGGTCGCCCGATGCCAAATCAAGTGGTTGTGGAACGATATGGGTCGAGTTTTTTGCGAATTGGTCACTGTTTAAAAATCGACAAACAAACTTTGTAAGTATCAAAAAACCTGTACATGATTTGAGAATAGAAAATTGAACAATGAATAGAAACGCAATGGGAAAGAGAGAACACACGGACCGTATGATACGCGGAGGAAATTCTATCGGTTATGAGCGGGGATTTCGTAATGTTTAAGGTTCGGAAATAAGATAGTCAGAGTTCTATAACAACAATACAATTCAAAACATGAAAGTATAACGAGAAATATAAAACATAAAAGTTGATAAAACTCGAAATGTTTACAAAGACCATATCAACATAACACATCGTTGAATAAGTCCCGAGACTAACCCAGAGATGGTGCTTGTGGTACCAAACTGGGCCACGTTTCCCTAGAGTGCGAACTTTCACATGAAACGTGTAAAAATGTCACGTCGATCGGACCACAAACAGCAGAGTTATCGAGGTTAGAGTAAAGTCACTTTGTGATTTGTTTGAAAAATGAAAAAAAGCGAGTTTCGCGTGTTGATAAAACATTGTTTTTTAATGGGTAAAAACACCGTAGAAGCCCAGCAATGGCTTGAAAAACGTTACCCGGACTCCGCTCCATCCAAATCAACGATTTGCCGTTGGTATGCTGAGTTTAAACGTGGTCGTACGGACACAAACGATGCGGAACGTTCGGGTAGGCCATTGGAAGCCATTACACCGGAAAATGTGAGTGAAGTGTTGAAAATCGTAATAAAAAATCGCAAAGTGAAGGTCCGCGAGGTTGCAGAAATGACACAGATATCATCTGGAAGCGTATTTACAATCCTTCATGAAAAATTGAGCATGAAAAAGGTTTTTTCCAAGTGGGTGCCGCGATTGCTTTCAGTGGAACAAAAACAGCAACGAGTCGACGATTCAGAGAGCTGTTTATCGCTATTTACTCGCGATCAAAAGGATTTCCTGCGTCGATACGTGACCATGGATGAAACATGGATACATCATTTCACTCCGGAGTCGAATCGGCAATCATCTGAGTGGCGCATGACTGGCAAAAGCCGCCCAAAGTGTCCAACAACGCAGCAGTCTGCTGGCAAAGTCATGGCGTCTGTTTTTTGGGATACACATGACGTGATTCTCATTGACTACCTAGAAAAAGGTAAATCGATCAACAGTGATTATTATATTGACTTGTTGGTACGTTGGAAGGAGGAGATCGCAGCAAAGCGACCGCACATGAAGAAAATAATCCTTTTTCACCAAGACAATGCACCATGCCACAAGTCAATGAAAACAATGGCAAAATTCAACGAGTTGGGCTTTGATCTGCTTCCCCACCCCCCCGTATTCGCCAGATTCAACCCCCAGCGACTACTGGGTATTTGCTGATTTGAAAAAAATGCTCCAAGGGAAAAAATTTGGCTTGAATGAGGAGGTCATTGCCGAACCTGAAGCCTATTTTTCAGCAAAGGATAAATCCTTCTATAAACATGGTATAGAAATGTTGGAAAGGCGTTGGAAAGATTGTGTCACTCTAAAAGGAGATTATATTGATGAATAAAAATGATTTTTGAAAAAAAATGTTGATTTCGTTGTTAGCCTCGGGACTTATTGAACGACGTGTTATATAAGCGTATACCTCACGTAAGCTGGCCAGCATACCACACACACACGCATACATACGCACCGGTGCGGTGTACCGATTGTTGCTACCAGGTGAGAAGAAAAGACAAGATATCCAAATCTCGTGTGGGAGGTTGAACATCCGTCCGGAACAGAAAAGATGTCCAGCGAGCGGAGAATGAATATTGTTCCAATAACGAACGTGAACCGGAAGGAGAAACGAACTTGAGCTCATGAACTGCACGTAAATTCACGCCGTTAAAGAACCTCAGCGGTGAACGCGGAACCACGTGCAAAATATGAAACTCAGAGAAACGAGGATTCACGTAACAAGAGTCGTAGCCGCACTGAAGAGGTCGAGTTTCGGCGATTAGATCGTGTCATCGACTATCCCCACTAACGTCATGATTAGTTCAAATGATCCCGTGGGAGGTGGGATGACGAGTGTATGTCGTTGATACTTTCGGCAAGCGTAGTGACCGAACAGTCACGAAGAATCAATGCAGTGTGAGACGGTGCATTGTCGTGGTGCCAAAATCAAGAGCTTAAAAGGGTATTGACTGATCCTCTTGAAATGCCAACATCATCAGCAAGATCTTTAATTGTCAATCAACGATTTACAAGCACCAAATCTTCAATTTTTTGGTCACGAGCTTGGCCGTTTGAGGTTGATGGTCAACCGGGGTGCTCTTTGTCTTCGACACGTTCTTGACCTCCTTGGAACTCCTTATACCACTCATAAACATTTTTCCTCAACATAGCCTCATCGCTAAAGGCTTTCTGCACCATCCTAAAAAAATCAGCAGCAGGAAATCCATTCCACAAACAAAATTTGATGCAAATTCTTTACTCAACAAATGCAGGAATTATAAAAATCGGAAAATTCAATTTCAGCGGCTTACAAAACAAAGCGTATCTCAAACATTAATGAATATTTAGATGTGACCCTTGGCACGGATATCAAAGAGAGTCCTGTCAACCTAAAAATAAGAGCACTTCTCCAAATACATTTGCGGGCGAAGTTTGAATTCAAATGTCACCTTACTTTTTGAACAAAGTAGTACACCCCGTCGCGCTTTTTTTATATCTTTCTTTGTCGCACCAACTTCGAACATGATGAGTGAGATACAGAAAGAGATAGTAAACAGCGTGATGTAATATATGGACGGTCTCTTATCCCCTAACTGAGAATCACCCACACTGAGAGAAGTGGAATGTAATGATTACCATGTAGAAATAGTAATTAGGGGACAACTTCGCGAATTTGGTTTCGGATACTATAGAGAATCGTAGCAATGTTCATGCACATGGGAATGGTTACCATTTACATGAAGATGGATACCAAATAACCTGATTCTGTCATTCAACTACTATTTTCGCATGGTAATGGTTACAGTTCACTTTTCTCAGTGCATAAATGACCTAAGTATAGAGTAGAATTTCCCAATTGAAATAGATTTTCAATGTCGATGTGAATTAAATATTATGCCAACGTTCAATCGATATGAACATCGAAAACCCATCAAAATTTTGAGCCCAACCACTTCGATATCGAATCCATTTTTGGTATTTGCTCATGAACTCTGAACATAAGAAATATTTGAGGTTTTTTTTTCTTCCAAAAGTCTGTTATCACCATAACAATCGAAAAACCAAAATTCGAAGTTGAAATTCATCCCTATGCAGAGGAAATCTTACACTAGTGATTACTGTAGCCCACATCACTGACTCGTGTTAAGGGCCCTCGAGCGCGGTAGAACTGTAAATTTGAGAGTACACACATACAGCGTATACGTATAGTATAAGGAAGGAAAATTGCGCTAAACTTTTGTGCAAAACAGCAATTGGTGTGAAATTTGAAAAATATTTTACCGTATTTCTTACCTGGGATTGCGCCGTGAATATAAATCTAACGGTGGAATCACTCTCCATTCCCTGTAAAAAATTGGTGAATACGCGGAGCTATTTGACATTTTGTCGTCGCCATAATAATTTTGAGACTATCGTAAGATGCAGCTGACGGTTCTGGCTCGAAATAAACACTTGATTATTTTTATATTCAAAATTTCAAGGTTTTCGAAATGATTAATCGATGAATGGAATGTTCCCATATTGTACGTGATATATGGTAATAGAATTTATATGTATATACGATTGAAACTATTCCGCATGGAGAAATATTCCGATGTAAAAACACGTTACACTTCCCATGAACCCTCTATAAATGTGATTGAAGTTGTTATACTTTAACTACTGATTGTAGTTTGGTTATCATCCCCCATAAAATTTTCTCGGCAAAATTCTGATTCATTTATGAAAAAAATATTACCATTTAAGAAACAATGAATTTTGATTGACAAACAAATTTTATGTGTAACGATCAAATGTCGATACATTGTTTTCATCACATTATTCTATGTACGGTTATGTCAAATTTCGATTTCATTCAAACACGCATAGTCCACAGAAAATGCAACGCAATTTCCACACAGGAATATTTCCCTAACAGCACACTTCGTCGCATCTCCGTGGTCTCTACCCGTGGAGATAGGTGGTATCTACGTGAAGACCACGGAGAGGCGAAGGAGTGTGCTGTTAGGGTTGTTTATTACATTATACATTATCATTTTGACAGCACATTATGGTGTGAAATTATGGAAAGTTTTACGATTTTAAGACAAAATTTTCTTGTCATTCTGACTATGAGAAGAAAAAAAATGTTTACTTCAAAACGCCAACTTCAACTGCATCTTGTGATATTCTCCAAAGCGGCGCAGCAACGACGGAATGTCGAATCGTCTCGCGTATTTACGAATTTTTTACAGGAAATGGAGATCGATTTTACCGCTAGATTTATATTCACGGCGCAATCCCAGGTAAGCACTGTGGTATAATATTTGTGAACTTTCATATCCATTGCTATTTTGCACAAAGGTTTGCCGAGGCAATTTGACATTTCGTCACCACTATGTCGAATTTGAAGATATTGTAAAATGCAGTTGAAGGTTGCGTTTTGAAGAAACGTCAAAATTCTTTTTATGATCAGAATATCGAAGTTTTTTTACAAGATTATAAAGTTCTTTAGAAGTTCACACTGTAAAATGAAAAGTGTTGTAAAAGTGTTGTGAAGTATATGATTGAAATTGCTCATCATAAAAAATATTTCAGTATAAAAATTACGTCATATTTCTCATGAACTATACGTGTTTGAATGAAATCAAATGTTGACATAACCGTACGTAGAATTATAATGAAAACGAGGTATCGGTAATTGACCGTTATACGTACAATTCGTTCATCATAATCAAAGGTTTCGAAAAATTTTGTAAAGTTTCGTAAAATTACGTAAAGTTTCGTAATACTCCGTAATGTTGAGATGAGTTTTTTGCATAACACAAACTAGTCATGTGGGCTACGGTAATCACTTGTGTAAGATTTTCTCCGTGTAGTTACTCATTCCATTATTGTGTGTTTGAAATTCACAACTGTTTTATAGGTTCTGAAAAGAGTTGTCATAAAATTTCACATGCTACTTTCAAAACTCTACGTCCAATAACTAATGAAACACTAATGGTATTTTCCAAGATTCAAAAAATGTATCTGAAAAAAGTTAATATTCCTTGTTTCTTTTTCAATGATCGCAGAGTCAATACTTCTCCAAGTAGTGGCCGTTCGAGTCCTGGACAACTGGCCGGAATATGGTAATGGCTGGACTTTATGAGTTGATTATGCCTTATGTGACTGGGAAGATTAGTACCGTATTTATTTCAATGGCAACCAGAGGGTTCCGCCTCCTAACTGCTTCGCTTCGCTCAGCAGTCCGACCCCCTTCAAAATTCACTTCGCTCATTTTGAATACATTGCATATATGCTCGCTTCGCTCACATCTCAAAGTCGACAATTTATTAAGCTTCGACACTTTTAGACAATTCAGGTATCCGGGAATATATGAGAAGGCACTCATCAGTTTTTCATTCAACTCCAAAAAATTTCAGAAACAATATTCAGAGTGTCTAAAACTGGTTGCTTACCATTCTTCATATCGTCTTCAAATATTTTGAAAACATGTTCCTAAACAACTGCAATTGTCATAATGTCAAACATCTTTTGAAGAATGTTCAGATGCAAAAACGCTCACACGCAAAGATCGAAATTCTTATTATTTTAAATATGTCATGAAAATTTTTGAAAATTCAGGAAGAAAGGGGATCTCAGGGCTGCAAACCAATTATAGGGTACAGATTACTAACCTTACTAACCAAAAATTGAAATTACTGACTCTGCTTGTAACAACATTTTTACAAAACCAACATATGAAAATGGTCTGGATCATAAAGCAGGGTAAATTGAAACGCCCTTAGATGTGACATCTGCCATCCGTCATTGTATGTCACGGTTGAAAATTATTATTCAAAATACCTACTAACAGAACAATGTCCCCTTCTGAGGCATTCGAAGGCACTTAGCAAAGGGAAAATCTGTGTATTTCAAACTTTTCGAATGAAAGACACTTCTGAAAGTGTTTTGAAAACTTTCGTCTTGTATGTGCCTAAGCAAACAATGCCAAGATTGCAATTAGACAATTGCTATCAGCTAATTGTAAATTCCAATAGCCCGAGTCGAAAAATTTTGGACTACTTTTATTCTTTCTGGAAAATCCCTAATTTATCTTCAAAGGAATACTAGCGGCTTGGTAGCAGACAAATCGTTTATGACAAATTACTGGTAAACATTTCAATGTAATCAAAATATCGCTCTGTACAGCACTTCTTTGATTCAAGTAAAAGTGCTGTACAGAACGATATTTTGGTTCAATTGAAGCGTGTGCCCGTATTTTATCATAAACGATTTGGCTGCTGCCACACCGCTAGTATCAACTCAACTATTGTTTTCATTCTATTTCGTGTAAACATTTATATTTGTTTTCGTCCATAATCTTCAACAAACAGGAGAAAAGCAGTATTTATTTTGGTCTGAGTATATTCTCCAACCGGACAAAAACAGACTTCGTTGCTGATTGATTTGACCATACAGTCGGACAAAAATAGCCTAAAATGGAATCTGTTACAACCTTCCAAAAGCCGAATTTGATTCATATTAAATTAAGTTTTAATCAACAGCTCTTTTAAAATGATAATTTAATGTTGATTTTAATAATTGAGACATGTTCTGTATATGTTTTCAATCAAGATCAAAATACAACAGAGGGCACCGCTCCCTGACTGCTTCGCTTCGCTCATTTTGAATCAATCGTAGCCCACATATGCTCGCTTCGCTCGCATCTTGATATCAGATCAGCATCAGATATCCAGGGGGATATGAAAAGGCACTGAAGAGTCGAGTGATTGCCTACCATTTTTTATACCATCTTCGAACGATTCAGAAACATGATTTTAAACAACTGCAAAATTTTGAACACTGTCCTGGTAAAAATGAAGCCTTGGCGGGGGGGGGGGGGGGGGCCGAAAAACCGTAAGCTGAGAAGCATTTGAACGCAATGAAGAGTCATTTGAGCGTAATGAAAAGTCATCTAGGCGTAATTTACGCATGAAGTAGAACATTTTAACGCTTCATTGGTTTCAATAAATACTTTCTACACGGAGAGAAGTATATGGTAACGATTACCAGAAAGAATAGGAATTCGGTGACAGATATTCCCAAATTGTAATAAGTACCGTTTGAAATCGGGCTGAGTACAATAAACTGTTTACGTTACCATGGAAACGATAGGTTAGCATAAGAACGATCACCAAATCGCGAGTCATCACTCACTTCCTATTCTAAAGCCACGACGAGAACTAGAACCAATGGTAATCAATCCCATGCACTTTTCTCCGTGTACACTTTTGAATGAACACTAGTGTGCAGTTGTCATAACGTCAACCAGCTTCTGAAGAGTGTTCGGATGCGAAGGAGTTTACACGGGAAGATCGGAATTCTCATTTTTTGTAACATTTGATCTCAGATTTTGATTCAGAATCCCCTGAAAACCCACAGAAACTAATGTTTCATATAAATCTGTCCACAAATGTGAAGATGACTGGATTCACGTCCGGCATATTGGTTCCGCCATCTTGAATGAGTTTTCTGACACCGAAATTGGATCCAGTACCCTGTAAAACATCCAGAACCCATGTTCCATATGAATCTGTCTATGAATGCGAAAACGATCGGATTCACGTTTGCTATATTGGATTCATCATCTTTAATGCGTTTTTTAACGTTAGATTCGGATTCAAACCCCTCTAAAACCCCTGGAACCCATATCTCACGATAATCTGGCCATGAATCCCGAAATGACTGAATCCACGTCCGGTGTATTGGATCCCCCACTCCGGATTTGTTTCTTGGCATCAGATTTGGACTGCCCTTTCTCGAAAAGCTCTAGAACCCGTGTTCCATGAATGCCGAAACCACTGATTTCACGTCCACTGCATTGGATCCGCCACCGTGAATTCATTTGTCGACCTCCAAAACCCCTAGAACTCATATTTCATGAATATCTGTCCATGAATCCCAAAAGGAGTGAACTCACGACCGCCATATTGGATTCATTTCCTGACTGCAGATTCGGATTCAGCGCCCTTGAAAACCCCTAGAACCCATGTTTCATACAAATCTGTCCACGAATGTTAAAATGACTAATTCCACGTCTGCCATCTTGGATTCGTTTTCTGACAGCAGATTCAGATTCAGCACCCTTGAAAACCCCTAGAACCCATCTTCCATAATATTCCGTTGATTCAAGCCAGAGTAACGGATATTCAAACCCCGCGGAGAAAACACTGTAAAAAGAAAGTCTTAAATTCAGCTCATTTCATGGCTGAATCTATGATGCAAACAAATTAAGACTTTCTTTTTACAGTGAATGACACATATATATATGTATATATGTATGCAGCGGAGAAAATTTTCTCCAAGATCACCTATTTCTTGAGAAAAAAATATAAAAAAATAGAAGCACTTGTCCGATTCCAATAAAAATTGAATGATCCTTGGTGGAGGATTTGAAGAAGGTCTTCTATAAATTCCAGTTCATTTGGTCCACTCGCTTTAGAAATATCTCGAATACAGACAGAGCGACAGACAGATCACCCCACAGGTCATCAATCCGTGTTGCATGAAATGAAAAACTATTCAACTCCCAATTGGATTACTCAAATATTTTAGAAGATACGGTCACGTACCATCGTACCGATGGCGGGTGCAATAGGCACTCTGTGCTGGTATACTACGTATACCGATGATCGCCTAAAAATGGCTGCGCCTAGAGACGCCGTGAATTTTTATTGGTAATATATCTACATATATAAAAACTATAGATATCCTGCCAATGTCAATTCACCGTGATACTAGACAAAGCTATAAAAATATACGGACCATACTTTTTGATACCATAATTGAATTAATACTTGTTCAAAAAATTTTTACTCCAGAACAACTTCAACTCGAATTCAATTGAATTCCCTGAAAAAACTTATTATAGAGATAGATAAAATTTCAATAGAATTATTGTACTTATAATATTGAACATTATAAAATCCATTTTAAAATTATGAAATGGTCACATCATAATTATTGATCACCCCAAAATTAAGATTACGGTCTTCATAAGATATTACGATATTCGGTGTGTTCCCTCATACACGCAAACAAGATGATTATCAAAATAAGAGTATCTCTCTCATTTTGATGCAACTTCTCCTCTAATATATGGTATCAAAAGTATTCCTCTCCATTTGAGAGAATCATTCTTTGTGGCAAAAGAATTTTCATTTACTCAAAATCGTAGAGGGATATACTCAATTGAAGAAGAAAACAAAAGTGGAATATCTTTTTTGATTAAGAGGGATTTTTTCTCTCATTTACAAATTACTTTTTCTTGGGTGTAAAAATTTTGGATTATTCTGAAAGATATCTCGAAGAATTCAAAAAAATGTCTCATGAAACACCAGAAGATACTATTTGCTTTTATTTTCTCCTGGATTGACTTAGTCCAACCTGATGTTTCTTCATCCCATTTTCAACGATTCCTATATGGATTGAAAAATGCCAAAATGGTTCCAGCACTTTGCAAGCCTTCATTTCCTTCAATTATCACTGCCATCCAATCGCCCGCGATCCATATTTTTGTGTAAGATGTTCAAGTTGTCTTTCCATCCAAGTTCAAAAAATCTCAAAAATATGGCAAGGGCCGGAAATCGCAAAAATATTTTTCAAACTGCATTTTGTCTAGTGAAGAATTATTTTACGTAATTGCAAATATTCTTATCGTAAAGTACGGAAAAATGCGATGAAAATCATTATTCAGTGATTTTGATCAACCCCTTTCTCTTTGTTTGGAAATTACGATGAAATGGGCAAATAAGAAAAACCTTCAAAATTTGAGCCCCTGTATCTCGGCAACCAGTCGATCTTTTTCCCCCCCAATTTCACAAAAACTTTGGACTCTGATAATGCAACAACTTCCCCAAGCTTTATCGAAATCGAAGACTACAATTGAAAATGGAAACACTTGACGTGAAATGACCTTATAATAAATTTGTGGGAATTTTGTTGAAAATTCGAAATTTCAGTCAACTTGTGCAAACAGAAGATGTTGTTTCACCACCTTGCGCTTCCGCACGGATGTTTTGACGTGTAAAAGTAAAGTTTTTTCGCTATTGGAATTCGCTTCGTGAAAAAGGCGGATTTTCGACCCATCCTACTGGATAATTGTTGAGGGAGAATAATTCTTTCTTCCTGATTGACTCAAACTTATATTGATGATGATCTCCACACATGAAGATTTATCATTTCATGTTGATAGATTTGATCAATAAATCATGTGCACAAATTAGTAGTTCGGGCAAAGATTGGGGGAAAATGATAATTTCTCCCCTAACTGGCTCCAAATTGTATTTGTGACAATGTTGACAGATCAAAAGTTCTCATCGACAATCTATCCAACAACATTCATATGAAATCTATCAACAATGTATGATAAGAAATTTTAATCTGCAAATATCATAAACAATGTAACTTCGAGTCAATCAGGAGAGAAAAACCATAATTTTCCCCCAGTAATATCCCAGATCATCAAATTACTTTCATAATTAATTTACAATATCAAGAAATTATAATTAACTACATACTTACATAATAAGACATCACTTTGACGAGAGAATGGAACAATTTTGATGACAAAATACAATTTTCTTACAAAACATTCCCAGTACTACCCATTCGTCCAAATGATTTATTAATAACAATTCATCTCCTGTATCAACCGCTCATTCACCTACGGTACCGTAAAATGGGGTTACTTTGATCAATTTCAAAATTTATAACAATTTAAAAGTCAAACTACTTGAGATGGGATTTCACAGAATGAGTATCATAATCGGTTTTTATAACACTGTCAATATGTTTCATTAGAAAAAATTCGGTTAGTTAGTTCGGATTTGAATAATTGAAAACCCTATGATCAAAGTTACCCATCAAGCGGGGTTATTTTGATCTCTTATATTCTGAGTAGTCGTGTGCTCAGTGCATGGTTATATTTCCTTATGAAATGAATAATACTGGTCAAGAAACATCCAAGAATGATAAACGTTCACGAGGATAATGAAATAACGTATCTCCGTTAAATCTTTCCAACAAACACAATCTTTAAAAGTTGTCAAGAAATGCTGCATAAGGCGTCTTTCAGATATCCATTAGATATTTTTTAGACAATGATCTGAAAGATATTTATTAAGTAATTAAAAGACTTCTTATGCAACATTTTCCATCAAGTTTTAGACGCTGTGTTTGTTGGGTTTATTTACATTATTGCAGGGATGTAGAGCACAAATTTTGATCTTTTCGAGTTCGCATCGTAGAGCGAGCGACCCTCGAAATTCATAATGGTGATCCGCTCGGGATAGGAGCAGGTAACAAGTACTAAGGATTGAATCCGAGTGAGAGTCGAAGCAGGTTCTAATACAATGAATCCGCTCCCGAGTTGTACCTGAGAGCGGTCGTATACTTTAGATCCTTGAGCGATCGAATCCTAAGACCATGCGAGCGGCTCGAATCACGAGTTAAACTCTTTAACGAGTTGGGACTTTAACTCAACTCGGGAGTCGAGCCGAAGAGCGAGCGGATACTTTAACTCCTTAAGCGATCGAATCGTTGAAAGATCGAAGGATTCGATCAAGGAGTTAAACTCCTGATCGAAAAAGAGTTTTACTCGTGTCAGAGAATAGTCCATCAGCTGAATATGAGAGTGCGTATGGAAATTATGTCCGTGGGTTCTGTGGATGGGGGTCTGAATTTTTTTGGTCGTAGAATCCGAATTTGAAATTATTGTCGTAAGATTCGTGATCTGAACAATTCAATTGTTTATAACAAAACACGGGCTATAAATTCTCAAAAAGTCATCCAATAATCTAGATTCTCCGACCAATTACACTCAAACCGCCGTTGAAAGATCCAGTTCCGGCGACCTAATTATTTATTTAAAAAATGCATTTGGATAAACAATCGAGAAATCGAAAAAATAGTTCAGACAAAGTGTATTCTCCGATGAGAAATGAATAATTGTCGTCTGAACAATTTTCCGATAAAAACAATAGTTTGACCGTCAATGCGTTATAAACAATTCAATTGTTTATAACAAAACACGGGCCATGAATTCCCAAAAAGGCATCCAATAATCTAGATTCTCCGACCAACTACACTGAAACCGCCGTTGAAAGATCCAGTTCCGGCGACCTAATTATTTATTTAAAAAACGCATTCGAATAAACAATCGAGAAATCGAAAAAATAGTTCAGATAAAGTGTATTCTCCGATGAGAAATGAATAATTGTCGTCTGAACAATTTTCCGATAAAAACAATAGTTTGACCGTCGATGCGTTATAAACAATTCAATTGTTTATAACAAAACACAGATCACGAATCTTACGACAATAGTTTCAAATTCGGATTCTATGACCAAAAAAATTCAGACTCCCATTCACAGAACCCACGGACATAATTTCCATACGCATTCTCATATTCAGCTGATGGACTATTCTCTGACACGAGTAAAACTCCTTTTCGATCAGGAGTTTAACTCCTTGATCGAATCCTCCGCTCTTTCCACGATTCGATCGCTCAAGGAGTTGAAGTATGCGAGAGCCCGGAGGTTTAACTCCTCAAAAGAGTTGCTCGCTCGGGATCTAAAATGTCCTCGCTCTTCGAGGGATCGCTCTTTGGAGTATCCAGCAGGTATAAATCCTCACACATTCAGATCGCAGAAAGAGCGATCCTTTGTGTGAGTTCAGGTAACCGGCTCTTTATATGATTAGCTCTACATACGAGCAAACATACAGCACTCTTCGCAAATCCTCATCCCGCAGGTATCGAATACTTAAAGAGCCAGAAACGTTTTACTCATCGACCGAAAGTTCTTCTTACGGTCGATACGTGTTTTGATCGGGAGCGATTCAGGAGTTATATTGCCGCTCGGATTTAATCCTCATCCCTGCATTATTGTAAACAAAAACAAAATCTTACTGGAATCACATAAACTCAGATCGTTTAATATGAAAACTGGAGTAAAATTTCACATATGGGTTTCAAATATCAGTGCGGAACTGAAATCCTGTATGATCTGTATCATGTAGTGCAATTGAATGTCAAAAAACTCTCTTCATAGAACATCTGAATGTCTCTTTCTGTGTTGATCAAGTTTTCTTCGCCCTTTGCTTCTTCTTTTCTGCAGAAGTTGGAACATTTCCATCATTTTGGTTTCCTGACTCCAACACTGATACACTCGCTCCCAGAGCAACATTTGATCCAGTCCTCCCTCTCATTATCACCTTATGTGGCTGATCAAAATCACAACATACCGTTGATCAAAGTTATCCCATATACCTGATCAAAATAACCCCGTACACAAAATCTTTTAACCCCGAGTACACATTGGGGAGCAAAAATTTGAGTTTTGATTCATAGTATCTTCAAAAAATTGATCAATCACATATTGCAATCCTAGATTCATTGGAATTTAGGGATGAAATCAGCGATAAAGTTTTCCGATATTATGAATTCAATAAAAAAATTACACTGAAGTCTTTACTATTTTTCTCACATTCATTTACGATACATATTGTTACATTGCTAACAGAATTATTTAAGGGTCTCCTGTGTTGCTGACCAGTGAGGGAAAAATTAAAAATTGAATCTCATCTGCGCTTAAAATATTGTTTTGTATACAAACAAAGTAGTTATCAAAGTAAATCCGCGGATCAAAGTAACCCCATTCTACGGTACATTGCCGTGCATCGGATTCAACTAATAATGAGACAAATCTGTGGAAAATTTAATTTTGAATTTTTTCAAAAAAATCGAAAATCTAATTTTTCTATTCTGAAAGGGATAACTGAAATATCAAGTTGAAAAAAATGATTGAATGCCTGA
Source organism: Gonatopus flavifemur (assembly GCA_018340375.1). Lineage (NCBI taxonomy): Eukaryota > Metazoa > Arthropoda > Insecta > Hymenoptera > Dryinidae > Gonatopus > Gonatopus flavifemur. Next base: position 3,068,411 of record JAFFJZ010000014.1, read on the forward strand.
AACACTGAGTGCGCCGATCACTTTAATCAAAAACTGACAAATTACTAACCTGCATCAAAATACTGATTGAAACTGACTTTACTGACTAGTTCACAGTTCTGGAATCGGTATCCATAGAAAAGGTACCCCATCCATTTCTACCAACTTGCCGAATTACTATATTTTTCTCCGTGTTCTGAGGGGGAAAAATGGGGCAAAGAATAACGAAACTTGGCAAGGATGAGGGAAAACATTCCTGAGAGTGAAGTAGGTGTACAGGTTCTTGACTCCATACATGTAGCTGACTCTTTATGTGTAAATTCAATATATTGAGTCAAATAGTTATCATTTGTCGGATCTCTGTGCATTGTCAAAACTTGCGGAATATGTTGGTACATAGAAGTTTGATGAATAATAAATATTTTGCTCAATATATTGAATTTACACACGAAGGGTCAGCTACACGTACGAGGTCGGGCACCAGTACCCCTACCGTACTTGAATTATGAACAAAAGTCAATGGTTGTATCATGGAAAAATCTTCTCCCCCATCAGCATCCTTATTGTAAACACGTTTCACATAACTTTCAGTTGTTTATGTACAATGAATTAATTACAAATACGTGAAAACGTGTTTGCAAAGAAGTGTCAATGGAATTTTTTCGAAGAGAAAGATTTCAAAACAATAACTGAAATAATTTTTGAATAATTCTCAACAGTCTATGAACGATTTTCAAATGGATGTCAACAGATGATATTAACTATTTCGAAGCAACCTTGAAATATTGCGAGACTAAAGCACTGTCGTGATAGTATTGTCGTACAGCCATCAAATTATTATGATGTGATTAGGATAACCTCTACACAGCAGAGCTGCCAGATGGGCATTGCCGTTGAAGAGGATAGTACCCCCACCATCGTTCATATACATACTCTTACCTTTACATGAAACCTATACACATACATGTAACTTATATATATGGGACAATAGTGGGGGTACACTACCCCTCAACGCCAATGCCCATCTGGCAGCTCTGCTACACAGTTATGAAATAGTCAGGAATGAGTCCTGAAATAGTTTTATGACAGTCAGCAGAGCAGTTCGATGGAATATCAGATATTCTGTCCTCCAAGAGAACACAAACCTTCAGGAACGTCCATTGAACGTTCGCGAACGTCCAGGAACATTCAATGAACGTTCCTGAAGGTTTGTGTTCTCTTGGGGTTATTACCTCAAGAACAAATCTGAAGCGTGGGCAAACCAGTTTCGGAAAAGTCTTCAGATGATTGTGAAATAGTCGTGGGACAATCATTCAATAATATCCAACCCATCCACTGGATCAATGGCAACAGAATTCTGAAAATAGCTCACGATGGATCCGGATCACCCAATCCTAATACATTCCAAAGCATTGCAAATGGGTGACAAATTTTCTTGCGAAACACTGGAAACACCACAATATATCGATACCATAACACCGTTGTGATTATGTATTTGGAATAACCCTTCATTTCCCACTTATTACAGGAATCGTCTGCGCACAGTCACTAGATAGCCTAAAAAATGTCTTGGAATAGTGCAAAAACAATCTGCAGATATGTGGTCGTCCATAGACTATGTGGCCCACAAAAGGGGAAGGAGGGGTAGGATGAAATGCTACGCTAGGCTGCATAGGTGGAGGGGCGGGGGGTTTGGTTTCAAGTTACGTGGTTTTGTACTTGAAAGAAAATTCTATACAGGGTGTCCCATTTTAATCTGTCACTTAGAATATCTCGAAAACGGATAGATTCAGAAGAAAATGTTCCGGGGAAAAAATGTAAGAATCTGAGGGGGACATCCGAAGGTGAACTTGGCTTTGACCTCAGATCCCACTTTCAAGGTCATTTTGAGGTCAACTCATGTTTTTTAAATGGAATCCCCTATTTTTTACTACCGGTTTATATTCTACGCTAAAAACCAAGGAAATTTTGTCTCAAACGTTTTTTCGAAATCCCCATAGATGGCGCTCTAATTGATGAGAAAATGAGAATTCTCAAACCCTCGGATTGTATTCTGTCTAACATAATGCTCAACTCTTGAGTGTTTCTCATCTCCCGGAAATTGCCGTCAGCATCAGCGTTACGAAGTTTACACATCATTGTGGCCCTGAGAAGGGCCGATTGTCTGAACTGGAGGTGTATCTTCGGGAACGCATTAGGCATTCAAAAGATGTTCAAAATGAGCGCTGTTTTGCCTTTGACCAAGCGCAATTCTTTTATGAAAGTTTTCTACAGTTGCTTGCAACGTAGCAGGTGTTATTGCTGTGCATGCTCTTCTTATTCGATCTTTCATGTCATCGCGTGTTGTTGGAGGTTTACAGAATACAACATTTTTTATGTAACCCCACAAGAAAAAATCGGGCGACGTCAGATCTGGTGACCTAGGTGGCCATCGCACAGGTCCTCCACGGCCAATCCACCTTCTGGGAAACTTCTCGTCCAGAAATTTTCGAACAATTCGCATGTAATGAGGAGGTGCTCCATCCTGTTGGAACCACATCCTTGATCTCACGTCAAGACTTACGTCTTCCATAAGAGCAGGGAGTTCAAAATGCAAAAAACGAAGATACTCCGCGCCAGTCAGGTTTCCTTTAAAAAAATACGGCCCTATGATCCTGGAATCAACAACTCCGCACCAAACGTTCACACTCCAACGGTGTTGATGATTAATTGTACGGACCCAGTAAGGATTCTGAGCACTCCAATAATGGCAATTGTGCCTATTGAGAATTCCAACATTGTGAAATATCCCGAAGACTGATATGGGGATTAATATGAATTAATGCCAGCGCAGCCAGCGATCTCACATCAGGATCATTGTCATCCGCATAAACTTTCTTGTTCCTCTGTCGTTTGAGGAGACCTTGACGAGCACGTTGTTCAAGAAATCGGATCGTAATGCGATATGGACACCTCCGATCCGGAAAACGACGTTGAAACGTTCTCACAGCGTCAACATCATTTCCCCGCGCTTCACCAAGACACAACAAAACGTCAACAATATCGTTTGGTGCGTAATCAGACATGATATTTAGAAATGTGTTTCCTCCAAATGATAACAGAGAACTGAGCAGTTTGGGAATGCTAAATTTCTAAGGTATTCGCATGTGAATCAAAACAATAACAATTTCCAAGAACAAAACCAAAACAAAACACAACCGACGGCAATTTCCGGGAGATGAGAAACACTCAAGAGTTGAGCATTATGTTAGACAGAATACAATCCGAGGGTTTGAGAATTCTCATTTTCTCATCAATTAGAGCGCCATCTATGGGGATTTCGAAAAAACGTTTGAGACAAAAGTTCCTTGGTTTTTAGCGTAGAATCTAAACCGGTAGTGAAAAATAGGGGATTCCATTTAAAAAACATGAGTTGACCTCAAAATGACCTTGAAAGTGGGATCTGAGGTCAAAGCCAAGTTCACCATCGGATGTCCCCCTCAGATTCTTACATTTTTTCCCCGGAACATTTTCTTCTGAATCTATTCGTTTTCGAGATATTCTAAGTGACAGATTAAAATGGGACACCCTGTATAAACATCCAGAAAGATGATCTACTTGAATATAAACCGAATAGAGATTTAATTGGATCAAATGAAATTCCACTTGATTCATGGCGAGTTCCGTGAATAAAACAACCGTGATTGTATGGACGAAGTATATTTTAATTCAAGAAAGAGCTACACAAGAACGATCTTGTTCAATGATTTTAATTGATAAACAAAAAAAATTACAGACCATGAACTTGGCATGATATATAAAACAGTTGTGCTCTCAAACGAAAATAAGGATAGGTAGTGAGACCAGAATGAATGTATAGGCGAGCTTTGATTGGATTCAACAATTCAAGTCAAGTTCATTTGGAATGGGAGGAATTTTATTTCAATGGAATGAATCATTCATTGCAGTTGATTGATTAAAATTTTATCAGGGTCATCTTTTGAATGAAAATCCATTTGATTGGAATTAATTCGATTGAACATAAAAAACTACGTTCCTACGTTGGGGGGGGGGGGGGTTAAGAGGAAGGCCACGGTGGAGCTACATGGGGGCAGGACAGTTACATCCCAAGCAGCACCGAGAGGAATTATGATGCGTACAGTATCCTGTGGACATGGATAGAAGGTGATTATCCAAAACAGTCTCATTTGGAGGTTCTAAGCATGTTCATGTCATATCTGAAAGATCCGTGTGCCGCTTGGGATATATATGGGTCATTCCATGGGAAATTTACAATCAAATTTCAAATTCACGTGAAATATTTTTTTCTGTGTTCCTGATGGATGAATATTGGACACGTATTTTCCTATTTCGACATGATATGTTCTCGTCAAATTTTATGAAATTTTTTCATGTCGGATACAATGGATTTCTTCAACCGAAGGAGCTAAATATATTATTTTTCATGCGGTTAAAGGATGAATTTGAATACAACTCCCAATTGATTTCTGAATTGAGAAGCAAGTTCCATAACTCTCAAATCAGTCAACAAGAGAAAATTCAGATCTTGACCATTTTTCAAATGAGTTGGAGCGTGACTAAAATTGCTCAAACAATGAATACAACTTGTTATTTAGTTCGAAAAGCTAGAGAATTCAAACCGCGAGAAGGAATTCGTTTGTTAGCTGAAAAAAAAGTGGTGAGTGCGTTATTGAAAGATAGAAATTTCTATCCTATTGGATTTGCTAATTGATATGAATTTAAGGAATCTGCTCTTTCACCAAGTATTTCCGTTGTTAAAGGTAATCCCATATCAGTCGCAACTGAACTCAAAGTTGAAGAATTTTATGAATATGATGATATCAGTTCTATAATGCCAGGGCAAAAGGATACTAAGTCTGTTAAAATTGATGACAAAACTTCTAATCTCCAAAAACGTTTAATCATGGGAAACTTGAGAGATATTTATAAAAAGTTTCGAGATGCAAACTCGGATCCCAAAATTGGATTCTCCAAATTTTGTCCTCTTCGACCAACTCATTGCGTTTCAGCTGGTTCAGATGGAACTCATAGAGATTTTGTATTTGCCCTATTCATGAAAATATACATCTCATAGCATCAGGTGGATAATACAGAATAATATAAATAGCAATTCACGGTGACGAATTCATAATCGTTCACTGATGTACTCACCTTATGACTCCATGAATAATTTTGAAGAGCATCGAATGAATGATTGAATATACGTTCAATGTTACATTCAGATAAATATTTCATTGGGTTTTTTAGGCAGTCACATAGTTGAATTGATGAAAGCTGAAAACTGTCCTGTTAGTCATTATCAGGATAATTTAATGGAATTGATTCGCGACAATTCAGAGAAGAATTTGTTTTTCTTGACAATGTCATGCTTCCCCCAAAGATGAAACCGTGCAGGACAAAATTTTCGCAGTTTTTCATTTGTTCAGTGTTTCTACATCACAAGTACATCTTGATTCACAAGTTTGGAGAATGAACGCAAGGTCATATAAGCAGGAAAATGCTCCCTTCCACATAAGTGGCAGTGGCTTGAGTGATAGAGCTTTGGCGTCCGGTTTCGACGTCCCGCGTTCTTCACGTCTTATGAAGGTGATTTTTTTTTCAACAATCATGAACATGTGCATGAAATTCAAAGAACTTGTTATTGAATTTTCAATCATGATTTCTCTCAACAATCAAGAACATGTGCATGAAATTTGAAGAACTGGTTATTGGATTTTCAATACTACTGTACATTATTCTTCATTTACGTGAGTGGGAATTGCTTCCATTACATGTGATTGAAAATTCAATCACAAATTTATAACAGTGTACGGAGCATGCGAAGGATTTTATTTATCGATAACTCGGGAAGTATTCAACGATCCATCCTGAAATTTTCACAGTATTTTCTTGGGAGTTGGATGAATATTTTAAGAGTGAAAAGTTGAGAGAAAATCATATCCAAATTTGGCGAAAAATTGTTTCTTTATTCAAATCGGTCAATTTGTATATTTACATGAATGAAAAATGAATATTTTTTCCGAATAAATTCCGAGAAATCAGAGACAAACGGCTCACTTTCATGTCTAACAACATTTTCATACGTTCATTTTTTTTTTTTTTTTTTATAATTGTAAAACACCAAACAAGAATGGATTTTTCAGATTCTGGAATTTCAAAAATTCATAATACGGGAATTTTGAATAATATGTTGAAATACAAAAATACGTGTCCAATATTTATCCATCAGAAACGCAGAAAAAAAATATTTCACGTGAATTGAAAATTGGATTGTAAATTTCACATGGAATGACCCATATATGTATACATTGGAGAAAATTTTCTCCAATATCACTTGTTTTGAAAAAAAAAATTATTAAAAAATAGAAGGCCCTGTCCGATTTCAATGAAAATTAAATTGCCCTTGGGGAAGGGTTCTAAAGAAGGCCCCTATAAATTTTAACCCAGGCAAGTAATACCAAGACTGACAATCGGACCATGACTGGCGCCAAGCTTAGTATGCCAAGTCTCGTTAGCCTAGCCTTGGCCAATGCTTGGCCCATCGTAGCTGACTGAGCGTTGATAGAGCCTTGGATACCAATGCTAGGACCGGGCATATTTTGCCGTGTTTGATTCAATTTTCGTTAATCAAGTCTCGATTGATGCTTGGCCCGTCACAGCTAACCAACCCTTAAGAGCACTTCAGACATCAATGCTAGGACTCAGCATATTTCGCTGCGTTTGATTTATTTTTCGTCAACCAAGCTTCAATCGACACTAGGCTCGCCGTAAGCCTCCCAGACAGCACGACGTGCTATTGGAACGTTTATGAAAGGTTTATAGAACGTAGGGGAGGTTCTCTGAACGTTTAGAAAACGTCCCAATGACACGTTTTGCTGTTAGGGCTAGATATAGTCACATGACGTGAACTTGGAATTTATTCGCATTTCAGAAACTTGGAAGAGTAAACGCCTGAATATACATCAGCCCAAATACGGATATCCTCTCAAGGTCCTCCCAGATAGCACAAAAGTCCTAAAAGAGTTCTTTATGGATCCATTTCAATAATTATGGAGTCTTTCAGAACTCTTGTGCTATCTAGACTGAATTTACTGTGTCGGAATCCAATATTCCGAAATTTCATGTGTCGGAATATATTATATTCAATCAAGCTTGGATGCCAATAAGAAAACTATCCTATTCGTTTAGGTTGATTGTATATCAATCATGGCACCAATATCGATTCAAAACATGAAACCCATATTGAATTTTGATATTGAACCAAGCTTGGATGCCAAGCGTTGAACATGTTATCATCCCAAACATCAATCTAATTTGGTGCCAATGTTGATAACCATGCCGGGCCCAATGTCAACTAGCATTGGCTCAGGCTCGGCACCAAGCTGGGTACATTTTTCAACGCATACCTGGGAACCAATTCGGTCCATTCGTTCCGGAGATATCCGGAACACAGATGTCCAGCCAGACAGACAGACAGGCACACAGTCAACCCGATGGATTCCTAATCAGCATTGGATGAAATGAAAAACTACAACTCACGATGGAATTATTCAAATATTTCGAAAGATACTCACACAGGCCACGAAAGCGGGTGCAATAGGTACTCAGTGCTTAGTATACTATGTGTACTGATGAGTGCCAAAAAAGTTACCTGGGTACCTTTCCGGTCACATACAAATCATTCATCAACTATCCACATGCAAACACTTGAAATATTCAAATATTTTTCAGGAGAGTACGAACATTATACGCGTGTATGGCAGAGAACGATGGCGAGCTTTCATTTGAACCGAACCAAATAATTACAAATGGTAAGAGTAATTGAAAAACATAAGTTATCACTCCGAGGATGCTTCCGATTGCGAGAGCTCTCGCCCCCAGGGGCCATGATTCAGCCAATGGGAATCTAGTATCCTAGCCCTAGAGGCTAGCCCCTGCCTGCAATCGGAAGCATCCCGAGTGCAATCCCAGGGGGCCCGACTCCTTGAAATTCCTCTTTCTGTTATTTCTGGTCAGTTTATTCAATAGAAACGTTATGATTGATCAATTCCGTTGAATCTCAAGAACCATTCAACATCCTGAATCCAGTGATGCCAGATTCGAGGTCGAGACCGCTCTTACCCTCTCCATCGACCGCTTCCCCTTTCTCCCACCATGCGGATTAAATTGGGCGAGCGAGAGAGTGATACCTACTCTTTCTCTCTCGCTCGTCCCACTTAATCCGCATGGTGGGAGAAAGGGGAAGCGGTCGATGGAGAGGGTAAGAGCGATCTCGGTCTCGAATCTGGCATCACTGCCTGAATCTTGAATATGAATTCCATTATAAGTTATTTTTAATTGGCAATTTTTATGTAGTTCATGGAAGAAATTCATATTAACTCCCTTTAGTTGACAATTTAATTTTCTCCATGTGAAAATTTAAAAACGGAATAATAGAAGAAACATAATTATTTCATTTCTTCAAGTAAAACCATCGTTGGAACCAGGATGGTTGGAAGGTACATTGAATGGCAAAACAGGTTTGGTTCCCAAAAATTACGTCGAACAATTACCTTAAACGTCTGACGAGAACCGAAGTGTGCCTGACAAAAGTGATGAAATGTTTTCCACGCATTCTACGATCAATTTTGGTATAATTTTTACACAATACAAATATAAGATATATTAAAGATTGAAGAACAAAATCAATGCGCAATCTCATATTAGATTAATATCATCGACTTACGCATAATTTTTACATCCATTCTTTGATATAATATTGATAATGGTATGCATATTCTAAAATCTATGAGTGAAAAACAATACGAATTGACCTATAAAAAGTAAGACCTAAAGAAAATCTCAATTACAGTATTGTACCCATTCCGTTTTTTTATATATATATTTGTAGAATTTTCCATTGTACACTATTATGTGTAATATATTTTCCATGTTTTGCTCATCGGACAAAGATGTTTATATATATGGGGCATTCTTTGTGAGAGGGAACCCCCCCCCTGTCCAAAATTGAGGATAACCTAGGGTCATGATCATGGGGTCAAATTGAAGCTTGGGATGTCTACTTTCGATAGAACCGTGACCTTTTTGAGAATTCATCACGGTTGAGTCAGCATGGCCTAAAAAGTCCACACGTGTCGTGCATGGGAAACACGAAACTCAATACGAAAGACTGGTAAGCCCACCAAATTACTCATAAAATCGTTTATAGGAGGTTTTTGGGTTTTTGGATTGCGGGCTGCAACGCAATGTTAAAAAATCGATAATGAAAATCCCATTGTTGGTGATTGTTCTGGAAATGTTGAAATGGAACATCTAAAAAACACGAATGTCGATACCACAAATTCCTCATTCGATCATGAGAGTCATTTGCGGTTACGAGAATTAGAGGAATTACTCCAGGGATTGAAAGATAAATTTGATAGCTTGAAACTTGATCATCCTATGAAGGTGAGGATCCTCACAATTGCTCCTGACTGCTGGAGTATTAACAAAATTAGTAAGTAGTTTGGGGCATACAAAAAATTGGTGAGGAATGCCAAAGAATTGAAATTAACTGCAGGTGTCTTAGCTGGAGTCCATGCGAGAGCGGGGAACGCATTACCAGCTTCCACTGTCACGAAAGTAGAAGGTTTTTACAACTGTGATACGATCAGTAGGATAATACCTGGGCCGAGGGATGTAGTATCAGTTAAAGTTGATGGTAGACGTGAGAAAAGGCAGAAACGACTTCTGTTGATGGACCTGAAAGAATTACATCCACTATTTAAAACATCACATCCAGAAAGTCCAATCAGTTTCAGTGCCTTTGCAAAACTTCGTCCACGACAGTGCATTTTACCTGGGGCTAACGGAACCCATTCAATGTGTGTTTGTACCATCCACCAGAATTGTAGAATAATGCTGGATGCAATCAATGCAGAAAATTTAACGGAAAACCTGAATACCCCAATTCGTGACTATAAAGATTGCCTGGAACTGATGGTTTGTAAACCTCCTACTCCTGATTGTTTTCTCAATACATGTTGGCAGTGCCCAGTAGGGATCGGCGATACTGTATCGATATGTGGAAATATCGTTATCAAGATGCTAAAATATCGATATATTATATCGACACTTCATTAGCCCGATATTTTGGTATATTGATAACCACATATGAATATCGAATTTTGATACAGGCAGAGTGAAGATGCATGTACGCACGGACAGTAAAAAATGCACGGAGAAAAGAGATCTTCAAAAAATAGTCAAGTTCGCTGACATATGTATATAAGCATAGCCCCGACATGTGACATAGCAAATCATATCACGTTAGATATTGATTTGTAGCCCATGAAATTCAAATTGAGTGATGGAATTTACAGAAACTGTCAATTCTCATAGGGATTCACAAGAGTACTGAGTGACGTTACATTTTGTAATACTTTCCATCTCATAACCAATAAATTACGTAGCTCATTCTATTGGAAACATGTGAGAAATATTTATTGCTACATCAAATATTGAACTCCACTATTTTTCAAGGGGACAATTTTTTGCATGTGGACTGCTGAATTTGTTTTGAAATCAAACATTGATATACATTTGTTCATTTCGATGAATAGGTCATGAATGGCGAGGTACTAGGGATTTCGGAAAACTCACTGGAACTTACTAGTGTAAAGTCAAACAAAATGAACATTCAGCATATTGAATACCTCCCTGAGGATAGGGGGTGAATTTGCCGAATGAACATTCCGCCGAATAGACGTAATTTGACAATCGCTAGTCACTTTTTGATTACCACTAGCGATTGTCAAATTATGTTCATTCGGCGGAATGTTTTTTCGGCAAATTCACCTCCTACCCTCCCTGAGAATTTATATCGATGTTCACGGTATCGATAATTTATTCTACGATATCCTGGTGTATCGATATTTGATTTGCCAATACATATCGATCCACAATATCAATACTATAAGTCCGTATCGCCGATCCCTAGTGCCCAGATATTTCAGAATTTCAAGCATTGTTACTTGAAGCATTCCATGATGCATGTATTGATGAGATAGAGTACAGCTCGTGGACGAGTACAGACAGATCAACGGTCAAAACATTCAAAGTTGACGTAGATGACTTTGTATCAGAGGTGAGTGATAAGATGCGAATCCTGAAGCCGCATTCATTCATTGCGAAACAGCAATCACAATTCATAGCGTGAAGGAGAGATAATTTACATGAAGGTGAAGTAATTGTGATGTTCGACTTTTCGGAGAATTATTCGTACGTTGCTCAAGATGCTTCCCAAGCATTTCACTTCAACAATGAGCAATGTACTGTATTTCCAGTTATTTATTATTTCAAAGAAGACCAGGAATTGAAACACAATACTTGTATCTTCCTGTCTAATAGTGTGAAGCATGATACTGCTGCAGTCTTCACAATTCAGCAACAAATTAATCCCAGAAATAAAGAAGAATGTGAAAGGAGTTGGAAAACTTATTTATATGACGGATGGTGCAAAACAGCATTTCAAGAATAGATTTCAAATCGCTAATCTGAGTAACCATAAGGAAGATTGCGGTTTGGAGGCGGAATGGCATTATCACGCCACTGCACATGGCAAAAGCGGTTATGATGGTGTCGGAGCAATCTTCAAAAGAGAAGCTTATAGGAGGAGTCTCATAGTAAAACCGTCACAAGCTCTCCTTTCACCAGATGCCCTTTTACGATGGGCGCAAACCCGTTTCGAAAAAATAAAAATATTTTATTTCAGTAAAACCCACCATGATAAAATGTCGCGAAAGCTGAATAAACGATTTACATCGGCATCAAGTATTCCCGAAATTTCGAAGAATCACTCTTTCTCAATCTCAACATCGGGAAAACTGTGTATGAAAAAATACTCCAATGCTCCACACGGACAGGAAGTTACTTTGATTAACCAGAAATGAGATTTTATGTAGCACCTTTCTCCATTTCGTATCTTTTATCCATTGGACTACTATTTTCACCAAAATCTTGGTCCTTCCATTCCACTGTACTGTAATGTGCTGTTCATCATTGCGGTCAATAATATTCCCAATTTCACGACCGCCATATGGGGTCTACCATATTCAGTTTTGAGACATTGATTTCAGATTGGTAATCAGCAACTCTCAAAACCCCCGAGTACCAATTATCATCGTAATCGAAGAGGTTTTCAATTCCATGATCGCCATATCGGATCCGGCATTTTGAAGTTCGGAAAATTGATTTCAAATTTGCAATCAGCAACTCTCCAAACCTCCAAGTACCAATTTTCATCGCAATCAAAGAGGTTTTCGATTTCTCGACTGCTATTTTGAAATTTCCCAAATTTGACCCAAGATTCGTGTCGAGCAGCCCAAAACCCTCCTACAAACGATTTTATGAGTCATTTTGTGGGCTTACCAGTCTTTCGTATTGAGTTTTGTGTTTCCCATGCACGACACGTGTGGACTTTTTGGGCCATGCTGACCCAACCGTGATGAATTCTCAAGAAGGCCACGGTTCCATCGAAAGTAGACATCCCAAGCTTCAATTCGACCCTAAGATCATGACTCTAGGTTATCCTCAATTTTGGACAGAGGGGGAGGTTCCCTCTCACAAAGAATGCCCTATATATATACACACACACGCGCGCGCGCACACACACACACACACACACACACACACACACACACACACACACATACATACATACATGCATATACGGATTTATTAGGAGCTTTTTCGCTCATGAATACTTTGTATATATTATATGATGCACGTATATGAATATATAATATGGGAATATACCGTATATTTAACTATATTTGTACTATCTTTGTAGTGTGAAAAAAAAACATTCCGGAAGGCAATAACATTTGGTTCACATTATTCTAATTAGTGTATTATATAAAGTAATTATTTAATGTGATATGAAATGGATAGATACCAAATGCAGCTAGGTATTTTAGAACAAAAATTGTTGAACAGATTTTATTTTAATTAGGAAATTGAAAGTAAGATTGATTAAATTTTTATGCATATTCAAAACATTGTATTATTATGATATTATATTACGAACACATTGACTTTATTGTGATACATTGATTATTTGATTCCCTATCAAGTGTAAAAACAATAACAATAACTTTCAATTAAACATGTGTGCAAATAACTGGACCTCTTTTCAATAGATTTACGTTTCACCTTAAATCAGTACATATACGGCTGTCCTGCGCAGATAAGGTATATATATATATATATATATATATATATATATATATATATATATATATACAGCACCCTTCAGTACATTCGTGCTTCATAACAATGTACAATATTTTATATTCTTCACCCTAGATCTTAGTTGTCATTTCTCTGCTGTCGTTTGAAATTCTCAAACCCATTATACAGTGTCATATATAGACCTTTGTCACTTTTATTGTGGATCAGGAGCATATGAATTCCATCAATTATATTATCATAAAAACATCAACGTTGCAATAAAAACATTTGATCCAAACCCTTTACATAAATTGTCTAGAAATATGTGAACCAAAAGAACTCTTCTATAAATACCTATTGACCCTAATAGCATTATATGTTGCATATATAATAAATTTATATTCCGCAAGTAGTATATCTCTCAATTTTTAACATATTGCACAATCATCACATAATTTATATAATAATATTGAAATGAATAACTTATTGAACATTAACATCTTAGATTAAAATATATCCAAACAATGCAACCTCGAGTTATATATTTTTGACTCTTGATCGTTTCTTCGTAAATCTATTTTTCCTGTTCACTTTGCTCTCATGAAAATACGATGGAAATATCCGAAATATCCTATGCAGGCGTTATTTTTACCTTATGCAGCAAGAATAAGGAGTCTCAGGGAAATACTAGTGCCGTGACGCTATAGTATCCTCTTGATCACCTACAAACTGAATAAATCGATGAAAAAGATCGACTATCAAAAACGCATAAAATCAGGGTTCCCACTCACCTGGAAAAGTCAGGGCATTTTGTTTTGAATCTGGAAAACCTGGAAAAGTCAGGGAATTTTGTTTCGAATCTGGAAAACCTGGAAAAGTCAGGGGAATTTTCGAAAAGTTCCTGGGAAATTCTGATTTTGAGAAACTTTCTACAGGTTTGAAATTTTTCTGCTCAAATACAACTCTTGATTCGAATAGTTGAAAAGTATTGATTGAAGAGTAAATTTTAACCCGAACCCAATAACGTTCCGAGCAGAAAAGTCATTTTGTATTTTTTGTATTTTTGTATTTTGCTACAACTGATGTAGCAAAAACAATGATTTGACGTCTATTCATTTTAAATAAAAAAAAGTTAATTAATAGTAGCATAATTAATTTATTTGTCACAACTAACAATTCAAGTTCCAAATAGAATCTGATTACGCATGCGCTGACTGCCATTTCATCATTTTCAATTGTTTTACCGGCGTTTCCACCCATGTCCATTTTTCAACGACACGCCTGCAATCGCGTATAGTTTGCTGCGATCCGAGCTAATTCGAGTTTTGAGCATGAGCTCGGCTTGGCTCTTGTTTTTGACAAATAGGCTTGGCTCGCAAATCGGATCGATGGATCCACTGCTCGGATCGAAGCTCGGATTGGCTCGAAAATCGTCGAGCTAGATCTAAGATCTCACGATCCTACTTCGATCAAAACAAACGCGAATAAGAAATCCTTGCATCCAGGGGCTACTTGGAATAGAGCATACAGTACAGGCCATAAATTTGAATGAACCTAAAGACATTTAACATTTTGACATCTTCGCTGTTCGAAATTGATTCAATTCATATAAACTACATAAATAATAATCAAAGAATGTCTAAACAATATAAAACACAATAAACGTATGTAAATAAAGTAAGTTGATTTCCTAAAACAAACACATCAACTGAAAAAATTGTTTCTCCTTTGGGTATATTCAAACTTTTGGCCTGTACTGTATTTCTGAAGCTCTTGAAGTTCGAGTATAAAACAACGTTTTCTCAAAATTTTTATTACTCGGCAAATCAAATTTCATAAATGTTAGTTATAAAAACTCCATGAATGCATCTTCCAATGAATAAATAGATGAATATATCATGAAATCCATCTTCAGAGTATTGGCGATGAAGAAAAATCCACTTTATGAACATATTTTCTTAATATCGATTCCTCTATTAATTAAACATTGAACACAATATTGTTTCATAAACCGATTCTGACAAATGAAATTCCATTAGACTTGATCAGACCATTGTCCAAGATTCAATGAGATTTTGCGAGATTCAGTGAGATTTGACGAGAATCAATAGTTTTTCTCAACCAGGGTCCTCCGTCTGATACGAAATTTTCTCAGTAACGATCTAGCTCGTCGATCTCATAGTTCTGGCTTAGCTCAAAATCCGGATCGACTGAAATTTTTTCAGCTCTGCTCGAAGATCGGATCGTTTGAAATTATTGTGATCGGGTCGAAATTTCGAGCCGATCCCAGACGATCTTCGATCCGGATCGAAGATCGCGGCAACACTAATTGTGCGCAATGGTGATACGGAATTTTGGATTTTATTTTTGGAAGACAGATTACTCTATAGCAAAACTTGTCAGTTTCATTGGTTCAAAGGTTTTTTGAACGGGTTGTCTGAAGAATATTCGTACAAAATCTTTTTTTATGCAGTGAAATTGTGCTGAAATATGGAGCAAGTGGAAATGCGAAGAATTTTTCAGAATCTCTCCTGACTAAATATCCTCAGCAAAACTCAGTCTAGTTATTCTCCAGGCCTTGCAAGATCTCACGATGCCCTTGCGAGGGACTTTCAGACCTTATAACCTAGAAAGTCACTGGAGTCATTTCTAGCAAGGTTGTTTAGTGATTCCTGGTATATATTTGATTTTCAATATTTTATCGACTAGATAATTTAGTTGAAATAACATTTTGATTTACTTGGAATATTTGGTTAGCACAACGTCAAAATATTTATTTGTGAGGAGTGAAAGTTTTACTCAATCCAACTAAATTCAATTGACTAAACAAAATGCGTTGATTTGAATAAAAGTCTAGCTGTCTGATATATGAATAAATTATTTTGCCGCTGTGGCTAGCATTGAGTTACTATGTGATTTTTCTCAGTGCATCATGATCTCGTGTTATGGATGGAACCAGTGAAATCCAATGTACTCCACGAAGGAATTTACAGATGAAAATGGGATGATAGGAATTGCAGATGATATTCCATGAATTATCCAACTCGATTTTTGCGTTCCAGATAGGTCCACTGAAATGCATCGCATTTCACTGGATTTTTCATTGG
Source organism: Gonatopus flavifemur (assembly GCA_018340375.1). Lineage (NCBI taxonomy): Eukaryota > Metazoa > Arthropoda > Insecta > Hymenoptera > Dryinidae > Gonatopus > Gonatopus flavifemur. The sequence continues at coordinate 3,084,727 of JAFFJZ010000014.1, forward strand.
AATCCAATGGAATCGATTGGACCGTTGCAATAGGGGGTGTTGAAAAAAGTCCATTTAATCGCATCGATTGATGAGATCGAATACAAATTTTGCAATGGTCAATGACCATTGGAAACTCATTTTTTGCACATATTCAATGCCCTATACAGGGGGGTCCATTTGATGTGATATAGTCAGATATCTCGGAAACTAGTGGAGATGGAAAAAAATGTTCCAGATAAAAAGTTGAGAGTTCCAAGGGGGAAGTATGATGCTGACCTTGAAAAATCCCTCAGAGGTCATTTTGAAGGTCATTTAGAGGTCAAGATGGTTTTTTTAAATTGGACCCCCATTTTTTTATCATGGCATGGGAAAGCTGGTTTCAAACCTTTTACGAAACATTGGTCATGGACCCCTTTCCGCCCATTCCGGGGTGCAAGGTATGGACCGTCGAAGTTATTGATGAACTACTCTGAGCGCTACCCAGGAACAACGACGCGGACGTGGTAGTTCTCTGTTCCCTCCGGAGTGTTTGATTATTGTGAGTCCCCTTGCCTCTCACATGTGGGGTGCTTGATTATTGTGAGTCCCCCTGCCTCTTACATGAGGGGTGCTTGATGCTGTTACAATAATTGCTCGAAGTTACCCCCCTCTGCCTGGATACATAATCCCAGTCTCCACCAAAAATTTGTAACCGTTCTCATGAACATTGATCGCGGAATGTTGGCACAAACAGTGCGGATGCGATCGATCATGTCCTCCCTCGTTGTTGGTTGGGCCTTGAATACTTCGTCTTTCAGAAATCCCCAGAAGAAACAGTCGGGAGATGTCAAGTCGGGTGAGCGTGGAGGCCACGCAACTGGCCCACCTCGTCCAACCTACCTTCCCGGTAAATGATGATCAAGGTATTCTCTCACGATCAATGCGTAATGGGGTGGCGCTCCATCCAGTCGGACCCACATCCTCTGCCTTGTTTGTAAATCCAGATCCTCAAGCAAGCCTGGTAAATGATCCGCCAGAAATTCCAGGGACATGAGGGGACCATGACCAGTGTTTCGTAAAGGGTTTGAAACCAGCTTTCCCATGCCATGATAAAAAAATGGGGGTCCAATTTAAACAACCATCTTGACCCCTGAATGACCTCTGAGGGATTTTTCAAGGTCAGCATCATACTTCCCCCTTGGAACCCTGAAGTTTTTATCTGGAACATTTTTTTCCATCTCCGCTAGTTTCCGAGATATTTGACTATATCACTTCAAATGGACCTGTATATCAGTGTCAACGGAAGGAAATGGGTGCAGGTTTCGTGGAAGAATGTGGTAATAATATCAAGACAAGGAAAATGAGAGAATGAAAATGAAAGAATAAGAATTTGAGAAAGAGAGAATATGAGAATGCGAATGAGAGACTGAGAGGAAAAGACTGTCCAAATTCAATTATATTTATACACACATAGGGAAATATTTTAGGTACCCTCACCAAATAGGTTTGAGTCAGATTTTCGTCAGGCCAATCAAAAGGTTGATTGTCACAACTCGAAAACTCTATCAAAATATTTTGCTTGTATTACCAAATATTATGGTAGAGTTTTCAAGTCGTGTCAGTCAATATTATTGACGTGACAACCAACTTTCCGATCAGGTCAACGAGTGAACTTGAACCAAACCTATTTAGTTAGGGGAACCGAACCATTTTTCGAAGCGGGCACTCTCCTCCTCTCATTTTCATGATCATGAGTCATTCCATTTTACCTCAGCATTACAACAGGAATCATTTATCTGTTAATTTGACTAATAAACTTTCCGGGCAAGTATTGTGAAGAGTAGTGGATACATCAAGTATAGTAGCCTCTCGTTATACCAATTCTTATGTGAGAAAAAGATGCATATAGCTTACAACGATACTTATAACGAGAGCCTACTGTAGGGTATTTACGAGGACGAGGGAGCAGGACGGAGAGGGCGATTACGTGTTTTCCCGCCCACGCTCCGCTCGTGCGACAAACTCACATCCTTCGGTAATCGCCCACTTCCCTCTCTTGAAACGTAACTAACAAAAGACTTGTTCCTCTTTTATCGACGGGCTCAACAGGATAATCGTCAAGCTTTCTAAAGCGACCGCTGAGGCACGTAGCGTGGTTCCGGGAGTCTCACAAATGAATCGTTATTGGAGGCTTCCGAAGTGGTTAATTCTGATCCTTGGACCACTTTTCCAGCTTTTTGATTGGTTAAAAAGTGATCGGATCAAGATGCAGGTATCAGGATCAACTACTTCGGAAGCCTCCATTCATACAGTACTCTCCAGCAGTGATGCCAAGAAAGACGGTGTTGACCGAAAAATCAGCCCCTCTACCGTGCACACGATGAAATTTTCGTATACATGTGAGTCACACGTATACGAACATGTCATTGTGTGAACAATGGAGGGGCTGATTTTTCGGTCCGCACCGTTTTTCCTGGCATCGCTGCTCTCCGGTTGTCTCCAGTATAACCTGGATGGTAGAGATCGTTGGAGACAACTTAGACCTATAGCACCTAACAAGAATTAACGGAGAAACAATCCAATTAGCCGAGCAGTGCTTTTTTTTATTGAAAAAGCCACTGTTTCGCCCAGACACTGGGCATTTTCAAGGTAAAAAATCACAACTGTGGATATACAGGAAAAATAGTGTGACAAAAGACAAAAAATTGAGTATAAAAAGTACAAAAATTCGTGTAACATGTACATAAGGTGGAGATCGTGTAGAGAGATACATGAGGAAAAAACGCTTCAACATTACATGTAAAAAAGTTGGAAAAAGACCGGAAAGATCTTGAACAAATAATGGGCTCCAGACGAATGAACACCGGGCGATGAGCTTCGAAGCGAGCGAGGCAGTGATGCCAGCATTTGGTCGACCGAGTCGATTTACCCTCTCCATCTGACCATTTCTCGTCCCCACCATTCCAGCCGGGTGTACGCACACATTGAAACCCGTATTCATGTGATTCGGAACCGGTCGGTTCACTTCGAGTCGACTCGGACAATCGAGAGAGAACCAACTATCCGTCGGTCTTTGTCTTCTCAATATGTTTCACGATCGACTAACTCCGTGCAAGATCGGGAAAAGTTTAAAGCCCACGCGGTCGACTTACCGGAAAGTTTCACCGCTTTTTCTCTTCCAAGCGACAATTTTATTGTAATCAGTATCGAACTGACTTACCCGGCACCCCGGGCAATTCTCGGCCGGGGCCCTTCGATATCTTTTTCGTTTTTTTTTCAATTAAAGAGCCAGTTCAATACTGATTATTGAATTATCACGATGAAATATAGACTTGATGCATAGCATCATTTAATTGAATTAAAATCGAATATAAGTGAATAATTTTTCAATTATTATTCATTTTTCATAAATTTTATAAGATTATTGGTTATTCTTATGACTGATTATGAAGCTTTCAAGAACTCCTGTATGTATTGTATGAAAATTTTCTAATAGTCACGCATTTCTAATCATTATTTTAAATCTTGATGATTTTTTAATGAATTTCATTAGAATTGTCAATGAATCGATGGTTGAAAAATTCTAAGATAGTTTTCCCTGATAAATTAATTTTCAGAGATCACTATGATATTCCAATGAGGATAATCAAATCAACATCGATTATCAGATGTTGATCAACATCAAAATAATAAGACTGAATATTCAATTGATTGAGTGCAAATTATTTTCAATGGACTGAATAATTAGATTTGAGCGTTCAAATTGATATTTCATCATTTCACGCACTATCAGTCTCTTTCCTTCGCTGCATTACTTCATGGACGTAGTATGTGGATCGGAATATCACAAGACCCCATAGCCTAGCGGCAAAAGACATGGTTCTTGAGAAAGAACGGTCGGGTTCGATTCTCTGTGGGAGACATTTCATTTTTTTTTGTCATCTCTCTGGTGAATAACCGAACTTCACATCCGATTATTGTTTTTATATCATTACAACGTCATGTTATCAATGATCCTGATCTTTCAGAATGCACTTGCGGATTCGACCAAGTACAGGTTCGAGTCGATTGGAAATTTCCCAAATATTCGTGTCCATGAGATATACACAGTAAAAAATTTTTCGTCAAATTTAACACACAAGCGAATGTTAACCATTTTCCTTCACACTCAACGTGTGTTGATTCCAGAGTGATACTCACAAAGTGTTAATTTGAACTCGAATAACATTTCAATGGGTTGAAAATGAATCGATCGAACAGCATTTGATCAGTGTGTTAAATGAACACACAAAAGTGTTGAATATTCAACACTTGAATTTTAACACGTAGTTAAATATTCAACACTTGAATTTTGACACGTACTTCTTTTTTACACAATGACGGGATTTCTTTTCACTGTGTAGACCGATCGATGCAGAATCTTCCGAAATGGGAAATGAATAGCACTTCAGAGGAACGTTTTTGAAAAAGTTTACTTGCAAATTCCATCAATTCCTGTGACAAATTGATGAAAAAATTTCAAAAATTTATGTCCATCGAAAAAAGACCGATTGATTCGAAATCTAATGAAATGAAAAATTAAATCACTTCGGAGAAACGTTTTTGAAAAAGTATACTTGCAAATTCCATCAAACCCTCTGACGAATTGATAAAAAAATTTCGAAACTCTGTCTCCGTGGAATATAGATCGATCGATTCTGAATTTCCTCACGGTTAGCAATGGATTCTAAGGAGTATGACAAATATCATGAAGGCTGGAATATTTGATAATTTATTTTCGAGTATGAGGACAAGTATCTAGATTATAAGTGTTATAAGTACAAGTATCCATTTATGATGAAGGTGTTTGTTTTGGGGTATAGATGGTACTGTCAACCAGTAATATATCAATATGATAACAGCAAGGAAAAAAAGTTAGTTCCTATTATAATATAAGATTATTACAATTACATCTTCAGTTGCTTGAAATAAGAAAAGAATAATATGAAATCGGAAAAAAAAGATATTCCTCAGGACATAAACCCGCCCAGATAACACACGAAGAATTCTTTTCCAAGAGCGAGAATAGAACTCTTCAAGAATTAATGAATTCATATAGAGCTCTGGAGGAGTTCAATCTGTCGGACATTAACAAGTTCTTTGGGCGTACTCAAACAATACTTCCGATATTCTCAAAGAGCTTGTTAATGTCCGACAGATTGAACACATCCAGAGGACCGATTGATCCGAAATCTTCTGAAATGAAAAATAAACAACACTTCAGAGGAACGTTCTCAAGAAATGCGTTTGCAAATTTTGTACTCCTTTCCGCATCACCCAGGAGTCAAAGTACAAGCGAATGCGTTTTTTTTCAACCCTGAGAAGAAGAATAGCTCAATCCCAGCCATTAATACGAATCCATCGATTTTTATTCCGGATAGAAACGATACCTCAACTAAGAAAGAAGTTGTAAACTGTATATCTTACAGAATCCCTATTTGGACGATTTTAAAATAGTTTGAGCTACCAGAATTTGAGTCGATTTTATAACAGTACATGTGAGATATGCCACAGCTCATGGATACCGTACTCTCCTTCTGTGAAATCAACTGAGATTGTGATAAGTCGGACTATTTTTCGAAATCATTCAAATTCAGACTTCATAAGATGTAGATTTTACAACTTCCTTCCCTGGGTGTAGCGTATCGAAATCAGAATGGGGTTCAATAGAATTGATGTGTTTGACATTAGATCTATATCATAATGACATTCGCTTTCTGGTTGGAGTCTAGAGCCAATATAAATGATGTATCCCGCATCACAATTTTCGATCATTCTTTTGGATCATTCTGCAAGATATATTGAAGAATTTGAAGGGAAGTCTCCTCAAACACCAGAAGGTAGCTTCGAAGTCTTGATGTGAGATTTCTCATGGTTTTCTGAATGTATCTTTTAGAATTCCTGAAAATATCTCCCATAAGATATTCCCGAGTTATCTTTAGGTGCGCCATAAGACATGTTCCAGAATTCCGAGAAATCTTCCAGAATGTTCTTGTAGAGTTCCCCAGAATTGTGATGTGGGAACTCATTATAATTTCTCCGTTCTACCTTTTTCTCAGGGTTAACGTGGTATCCCCAGTAGGCCTATTCCACGATACTTTCTCTTTAGCAGTGAAAATTGCTGTTCACATCCCGAGTCCCGTGGTCCTTGTTGCTCCACCAGATGCCTGAAACACTACAAAACAGTAAGTGCAGTAATGAATGGACTGCCTGACTCTCGCCCGACAGCCTGGGGGGGGGGGGAGGAAGATGCTATACGGACGGAGGAAGAAGCCTCACTAACAAAATGGGATTGAAAAGTCCTCCTCTTTTAGAATATTTCCAAAAGATTATCGTTGAATTCATTTTGATGAAGAACATGATAAAAAATTAGGAATGTTGCGATGCAAGAATCAGAAGGGGAATTAGAAATACTACCTCATCAACTATGGTGTATATATATATATATATATGTGTGTGTGTGTGTGATGTGCCACTGTACCGTTTGTGTTTTGTAATGTATAACGGAGATTATCCACAAATTGGGAGAAGAAGCAAGATACATTTCGGGGATGTTTTCTGAACTTTCAGAAATCTTCCCCTACGTTCTATAAAGATTCAATAAACGCTCCAGTGGCACGTTGTGCTGTCTGGGTGTTCGATGATCAAGTTTACATGTGCAATATCGACGTCCTCGATATCGCAATGAAACTCATTCGTCGATATGAAATTATGGAATCTGGAACCTATTAAAAATGTCCTAGATGAATCATCGAAAACTAACAGAGATGCACAATCTCAGAATAATACGCCGTGGTTCGTCAGCCCCACAGTATTTAGAGACTCCTAAACAGTCGGAAAACCTTCCTTCCCTACGTACTATAGACCTCCTATCAACGTCCCAGTGGCACGTTGTACTGTCTGGGTGATCGATGATCAAGTTTACATGTGCAATATCGACGTCCTCGATATGACAATGAAACTGACTCGTCGATATGAAATTATGGGATCCGATCATAACCTATCATAAATTTCCTAGATGAATGATCGAAAACTAAGGGAGATGCACAATCTAAGATTAGGACCCCGTGGTTCGTCACCTCCACAGTAATTTGGGACTCCAAACCCTCTTAGAATATGTGCGTGGATCAATCAATCAATTTTTATAGAAAAATCAATCCAAAGATGATGAAATGTGGAATGCAACCAAAGGAACCTCAATGTAGGAAATGTGAGCTTGAAAATGAAATCGTAAAAATACTCATCCGAATTGAGTGGAAAATACTTTATTCTTCAAAGAATGCTCCCCAGGGTTTTACCCCCGGGGGCGGATACAAAATGGCACTGAGGCCTGGCTTATGATCTATGACATATAAAAACAAAGGTACAATAATCATCTGGCTCCAGGGGGTGCTCTAATAAATAAATTATAGCCCACCTATGGGCTATAGTACAACTCCAGTTTTGAGCGTTGATTTCGATAATAAAAATGGGTGGCACCACCTGGCCCACCCATATCATATTGGCTCATTCTTATCAATGGGGTACCCTCTGGAGCAACCAGACCTATAAACTTAATCTAGACATAAAATAGTAATAATTGCCCCCGCGGAGCTATCACAGTGTATCATGAATAAATAAATAAATAGATAAATAGATAAATAAATAAATACATAAATGGATAAATAAATACATAAACACAGGTGTATATATAAATTGTATAAATAGATTGTATAGATAAAATTGTATATTGCATAAATAAAATCAGTTAAAATCTTGACCCTGGCGGCTCAATCACAGATTTTACATATAGAGACTAGCGGTTAAAAGGCACACCAGGGTCATCCGCGGGGGCCAGGATAAAATCATCGCATGTATAAAATAACTTCGCGACATTCACACACTCATTCACACAATAAGGAAAAAAAAAAAAAAGAAAAAGAAGTTGCTTGTTCGGCAGTGCCATAATTAATCTGTGGTTAACGAAAGAAAAACGCAATCATACCCACACATAACAAGAACACCAAAAAAAAGGAAAAAGATTGGCAGAGGAGCGCGCAAGCGTGCGGTGGATCAATCGACCGAGATTTCTTGAGCCGCTTCAGCTCCAGCTAATCTTCGCGGTGCGGACGGCGCCTGATACTGGCGCGCGCCGGAAACATGCTCCAAGTATATGTCGCGTGACCAGCGGATGGTCTCCGACACCATGAGGCGGCGCATAAGCTGCGCGTATCGTGAGCTGATATTGAGCAGCCTAAGGACCCCCTCATTGGACGGATCCCACGAGCCGAGCGCTCCTATCACGAACGCATGGACAGCAACACGGTACCCTTTTGAGCGAAGGTGTTCAGCCAGAGGCGCATAGTGTGCAAATTCACGCTCTCTGGCTTCCCACATCGCCTCCCTCCGGTTTTCGAAGGGGATGGTAACGTCCACTATCACGATGCTCTTTGAGGGTTCGTGTCGTATGACCAAGTCAGGTCGTAAACCCCCAAAGTCGTGATCGATGCCCTCGATCCGCTGCTTGACCTTTTTCTCCCCCGGGAGACGGCAGGCCGCACTCAGGCGGTCCAGCACAGCGTTATGCCGATACTGGATGGCCGCCGAGTGAGGGGGGCAGTGACAGATGACGTGCGGCAAGGTCTCTAGTCCACTACCGCAGCGCCGGCAGCGCTTGTCACCATCGCCCCAACGCCTAGCCCCGTTAAGAGGTAGTACGTCTAGTCGGGCACGATGAATGAACCGCCACTCGGCAAAGCGGGTGAAGCTCCCCGTACGGAAGAAGTGATTAGACACATTCGACCGCACGGAGACATCAGCGACCTTACCCTGGTCCTTCTTCGCGAGAAGAGAGACCAGGTACCTTTGTGTCACCGCCGCCCTCACCCGATGGATCACCTGCTTCTTGGCGCCAGGTGGTACGACGACAGGCCGCCCTTCCGCCCCCGGGCACACCAACTGCAGCTCCACTAGTTCGGCAGACCACCTCCAAGTTATCCCAGCCTTCTTGGATTGTCTCATAATGGCGTTCCGCACTCTCGACCACATGGAGCCCATCTGAGCGTCCCTTCGAAATTCCCCCTCCAGCGAGCCAGAGAGGTATTTCGCCAGATCTTCACCGGACGCAGGCCTACCAATCTTGTCTCTCACCGCCTGACGGAGGGTGTCCCAGGCCAGCATGCTCACCGACTCGTCATCCGCATTCAGAAGCCTGAAGGAATGCGCGACGGTGAGCTCGTCGGCCAAGTCCGCGAGCGGGAGGAGTCCACAGCCACCCTTGCTAGGAGGGATGTAGACCACCTCCGCGCTCGCCCTCTGCGGCAGGTTGAGCCAAGATTTGACGACCTTTTTGATAAGGTCGTCAGCCGTTTTCAGTGGTTTCTTCTCCACGTGGGCTCCCCTCAGAAGGAAATCCAACCTGGGCAGCAAGAATGTCGCCACAGTTTCGATTTTCTGCCAAGGGGCCAAGAGAGAACGGTCCACCATGCCGAGATCCCCAATCAGCCGGTCTATGTCGGAGATTGGGGTCTGCCTCACCTGGTAGCCCGTCGGCACACTCAGGTGCACGTACGCCTCTTCCGTCTCCAGCGGGCGAATGTCCGCCCCCATGAGCCCGAAGACGGTCGGTCGGACCCCGCCGCGAGCCGTTCCACCGATGTGGAGGGTCGCACATTTGGCGGGGTTGAACCGCAATCCGATCGACCCGGCCTCGGCCTCCACTGCACTCAGCAGCTCCCTTATTCCTTCGGGAGTGTCGGCAATGAGTGCCACGTCGTCCGCGTACGCTAGTCTATTGCGCCGCTGACCTTGAATTGTGTAACCCGCCCCAAGCCCGTCCAGCTTACGCAGGACGGACTCGAGAGCGAGGTTAAAGGTCACTGGACTCAGTGGACAACCCTGACGAACCCCCCTCCGGATGGGGATGGGACCGGTGTACCCCTCGGCGGTCCGCACGCGGGTCACGCATTCGTGGTACATGGACTTCCAGATGTTAAGGAAGCCATGTGGCACACCCGAATGCACCAGGGCGTTCTCGATGGTCGCGTGCGGGACCGATCCAAACGCGTTGGAAAGGTCCAGCCACGCCACCACCGCCTGCTTCTTGTGCCGCTTCGCATCCTGAATGATCTCCTGCAGCACAAAGTTATGCTCGTAGCAACCCTCGTGCGGCGGGAAACCCTTCTGCGCCGGGTCCAGCCTCCCGTGTCGCACCGCCCATCCCGTCAGTCGGTCCGCCATGACCGCAGCCATCAGCTTGGGCATGGTGTCGCCCATGGCGAGGGGTCGCCAGTTGGACAAGTCGTCTCGGTCGCCCTTCTTGTACACCAAGACGGTGTTTGATGTTTTCCAGGTGTCCGGGATCCGACCTATTCTGTAGCAGGCGTTGAACAGCGACGCTAGTAACACCGACCCAGGATCACCCCCCGCAAATCCCTGTAAGTCAGGCCGTCAGGACCAGGCGCCGAATTGGTCATGCGCCTGATCCGACGGTCCACCTCACCGGGCGCGAAGGGGATCTCCAGGGCCTCCGTGTCCGCACCGTCCAACGCCGCCAGCCGGTAGGCGGGAGGGACAGGCTCGAAGGCCTCCTCCCCGGCGTGCACATCCAGGAAGTGCTGCTCTATCCTCTCCTTCTGCATTCGGCAGTGGTGTGAGGGACCCTGAAGCACGTCCTGGACCGCACGCCGGCGATTCGCCCTGTACAAGGCCTGTATCCTCGTGGCCTCCCGCACTGGATCCCGGGCACCATCCAAGGGACGACCATTGACTCCCCGGTCCGAGTGCTCCCCCTCCCCACGCGCTCCACCCACCCTCCCCTCCGGTCTGCGTCCACGCATTCCGCCGCCAGGACGTGCGCCGCGACCCAGAGCCGCCCCCCGCGCGCCGGACGCTCCCCCCGTGTTGGTCGACGCCTGGAAAAACCGCCGGACATGGTCCGCCAATTCCCCCAGAGCCTTGGCCGAGGCAACCGAGTCGGCCGCGAGCACCAGTTGGTCCCGCTCGGCCCGCCGCGCCGCCGCGGTCCTCCGGTCGCGCACACCCGCAGAAGGTGCCGCTTCCGAACCCCGCGGCCCCGCGACGGGTCGCTCGGGCCCGCTACCTCGCCGACCCTGCCCCCCTGGTGGGCCCGCCCGTCGCCCGGATGACGGCTCCGCCACGGGACGACCTTCCCCTACCCCCTCCCCTGCGAAACGACACCCCCCAACGCCCCGAGCCCCCCGCGTACCCCCCCTCGCGTGGTTTCTCCCGCGTGCCATAGCGCCGAGAGCCACATCGGGACTCAACGCTTCGCATGTTACCGGACTTGCCGCGTCAGCATCTGAAAGGAGATTGAAAACATTGTTATTTGCGCCGTCCGCTCTGACCTCCGGTCCGCCGTTGCCTCCACGGCTCCCGTTCGCATTATGACGTCCCCCAAAGTGGGGGATCGACGTCGTCTGCGTCGCCGCATTCGCCAGCGTCCGCGATCCGGCCCCCGGCCGCACTTCCCTTGGCATGAAATCAGCCAAAGTTATTGGCGTCAGCCGTGTCCGATCCCTCGGCGACGGAACTGCACCCGATGTTGGCGGTGGTGATGACGATGATGATGTCGACGATCCGAGGACCCTGTTCCGCCGCCTCCTTGTCGCCGCAAGCCGCCAGCCCTGCCGGTCCGCGAAGGGATCGTCGTCCTCGTCGCTGGAGTTGGTCGTTGGGCAGCCACCTTTGAACGACCCTACACTCCCACCACTGGCCCGATGTCCTGGTCTGTCGGAGATGACGATGGGCACCGCCGGAGATGTTATTGGCGATGCCCCTGGTGTCTTCGACGGTGGGATTTCGAGCCGCTCGAGAACCACACTCGACAGCCTTCCCTCATTGATGTCGGGAAGAGCAGGTGGAGTGGCGACGATAGTAGTGGCCCTTCCCGACAAGTGTGACCCCGTGGCCATGATTGGGGCCCCACACGTTGATACCGTGACTGTCGAGGTAGTCAGCGTCGTGGCGATGGAGGTCATCAATGGTCCGCTGTCCGTCACACCCGACGAGGAACTGACGCTGGGTGGTGATTGACTGTTTGGCGTCAGTCCACTGGTGCGGTTGGGCTGCACCAGTACGGGTGTGACATCCCTCGATGGGGGAGCAGCTTGAGATGGAGGTCCAATCGCTGTTGCTGCCCCCCTGCGTGCCACCGATGCCCCCGCCGTAATTGGTGGAGTGTCCGACGCTGACCTCACGACGCCTTTGGTGACTTCCGCGAAGGTGGTGGTTGCGGAAGCCAGTCGTGATCCCGGTATTGCCGATGATCTCAGTTTCCTCGTTGGGGGGGACCTTGGTTGGAGGCTGGTCCCCCTCTTCCCCCTTTCCCCGGGATCACTTCCCAACCTACCTCTGCTGGTGGTGTTGGAGGATGTGGCTCTCGACTCCACCGACACACTGGCTGCCCTCGGCCGCCGCAGGTTGTACTCCACCCCATAATTGTATGCAGATGTTGTGCTGGTAGCAGTAGTTTGAGGTGGAGTCCTTGGCGACGACCCGTTGCTACTCTGGCCGGATGTTCTTCTCTGTGCCGGTGGATTGCTGCCTTTTAGGTAGGTGAGGATGCTGCTGGACGTCGTGGCACTGGTCCTTGGCGGCAGCCTTCCTCGCCCCGCGGATGTCGTTGCAGTAGCAGATGTTGTGCCCGCTATCCTTCGCAGACCACGCTGGGACGTGGCCCCACTCGCGACGACCTGTCTCATGGTGTATGTCGACGATGTCGTTGCGGACACGGCAGACGCCAAAGATGCTGCCGGAGAACGGCGCGCAGAGGCCGACGATACGGTCGGCGCTCTCACCGCACGCGCAACCGTGCCGACGTTTGAAGGCTGTGTTTGGCGAGCCACGTGGGGTCGTGTCAGTTACCACATTTGGACTAGAATGGCCACTTCTGCCACCCGAGGGCGCGGGAACCTCCGTACCGTGCATCTTCTTAAAATGTTCCTTAACGACTCTCAACTTGTAGGTTTTCGCACCGGTACTTCGGAACCCGCAGTGGCCGCAAACATAATCTATTTCGACCCCCGGGTGGTACTTTCCCACGTGCTTCGCGAGATCTCCCGTGGTGCCGTATGTGCCCACCAACCTGCGATTTCCCCCTCTCCCATACGTCTGTTCTTCGACTTCTCGCGAAGGACGGCACCCCGGCATGCAATAGAAACGAGGATTGCCTGCCGGGTCCTTCTCGCCGTATATCTCGTACGGGATGGGGACCGTTAAAACATTTTGCTCCGTCGGATTCGCCACGGCAAGTGAGAAAGAAGAGATAGAGAGGGGATGTGTTGGACTCGGTTGCGGTTCGGAACCAGCGGAGAGTCCCCACAAACCGGATCCAACGGAAAATGAAGAGAGAGAGGGAGAAAGAGTGTGCCGGAAGCAGTTGCGGGTCGGTTCCAACGGAAATTCCCCAAGAACTGGTTCCAACGGAAAGTTCAGAGAGAGAGAGAAAGCTGGATTCGGGAGAAAGAGGTTGTTGGAATCAGCCGCGGTTCGATTCCAGGGGAAACTCACCACGAGCTGGGTCCAACGGAAGGAGAAAGAGCGGGAAAGTGTTGGAAGCGGCCGCGGTTCAGTCCCAGCGGAAATTTCCCGCAGGCCGGGTCCAACGGAAAGGGGGTTGGGTTGTGTCGGACACCACTGTGGTTCAGTTCCAGAGGAAAATCCCCACAGAGGAATCCAACGGAATGTGAGAACCGAAGAAAGAGAGAGGTGAGGCCTCGAACAGCCGTCTCACTCTACCCGTCGGAACTCACGGGAGAGTGGTCTCGAACACACCAGCGACTAGTCGCTGCCGTGCTGGAGAACGGGAGAGGTAAAGGAGTGTGTTGGACACCACTGTGGTTCAGATCCAAAGGGAAGTCCCCACAGAGGAATCCAACGGAATGTGGGAACCGAAGAGAGAGAGAGGTGAGGCCTCGAACAGCCGTCTCACTCTACCCGTCGGAACTCACGGGAGAGTGTTCTCGAACACACCAGCGACTAGTCGCTGCCGTGCTAGAGAACGGGAAAGGTAGGGCAGAGGAAATACTACATTACCCTGCGTACAGATGTAATCCACTCGGCTTTTCCGATGATTTTGAATCCCCGTACAAATACTTATAATTCATCGAAGCCAAGTGACCTTCATCAATGGGCATGGTACGAGCATTTTCTTTCCTACTTTTCAATAAATATTTGATGACGCAACTGGAATTCAATGTTTCAGGACTCAATTTATTCCTCTTTTTAGTTTGATTATCCGGAATCATGGAGAACGCCCTTTCTGCCGCGGCCATAGAATGAGGAAGAGTCCTAACTGCAGAGGAAAGTGTTCGGAGGTTCGGAAATCGTATATCTCCTCCACTTGTACAAAGAGAACTAATTCTAATCCACGTTTGATCAAAATCAAGCTTCGATAAATCACGTCTCAATGTGAGATCCAAAAAGTCCATAGAATTCCATTCTTCCCTCAGAGAATTTTCATCGAAACCACCCAATTTCCGACTAGCGTGAATAATCATCGATGCAGCTTTTTGTCGATCCGGTTCGAATAAAGCGATTTCCGTTTTCAATGCAGTGAGAGAATACAAAAACGGATCATGTGTGGGAAGTCGTTTGAGAATTTCTGTAGAAGCAGTGATGTAAAATTTTAAACAATTTTGGCGTACTTCATTCACTTTTGAAATATTTTCAGGGTCAAGATTTTCCAAATATTCTCCGCATTCACTGCCCACGTCGATATCTTCCAAAGCTAATTGGTTCGCGGGTAAAGAAAAATTCACACACTTGATCAAGTCCAAGTGATTGAGTAGCGCGGGTTTTAAAAATTTTTTCAAGAAAAACACTAACAAATCAAGTGAGCGTGGTTGCAATAAATGTACCATTGTTTGTTCTCTCTGAAAGGATGCATTATATTTATTGAATTGATCCAGAGTATACGATAGAAATAGAAAGTACGCTTGTATCGCAGGATCCTTCAAAAGATTCAATAATTTCTCAGCAGGTTGACAACGATCAGAAACCACCTGTTCAAATAAAAAGTTTTCCAAAGTATTCCAATTCTCTAAAATTCTCACAATGCATTGATGACGGGTTAACCAACGAGTTTTCGCGAATTTCAAGATCTGTAGATTACTTTCTTGAAAACTATCCTGAAAATCTTTAAATATCGCAGTTCTCTTGGGACTACCATTGATGAAAGTAGCCAAACCTGCAATCAGTTGCTCGCACTCTGGTGGGATCATGGCACAAGCAGCACTTGCTGCCGAAGCGGAAGAATGACAAACACATGGGAACATCAAAACCTGTGGATTTTTTTCCATCAATTTTGTTTTGAAAGAAGATTTATTCCCAATCATGACAGACGCGTTGTCAGTACCTAATGCAACAATATTGCTAATCGGAATCTGATTTTTCCACAATGTACGAGGTGTGTTCAAAAAGTAAGGTGACTTTTCAAATTTCACGGGCAACGTACTTTCGATTATCGATTTTATTGTTTTGTTATGTTGGCACACTCTTCCCGAACATCTGTACCATGTTTCAAGTGTATAGCATTTTTTGTTCGGTTGTGAGAGGCGTAAAGGTTATAAGTGTTTTGCGTGCTCGGCGATTTCTTGCTGTCAAAAAATATGGATCAAAGGATTTGCATCAAATTTTGTGTAAAAAATGAAATAAAGTGCTCCGAAACACTTAAAATGTTGACAGTAGCATACGGTGAAACTGTTCTGAGTAAAAAAAATGTTTAAAAGTGGTACAAACTCTTCCAAGATGGCCGGGAAGATGCCAATGACGAGCCTCGCTCTGGACGCCCAAGCACGTCAACAACTGATGAAAACGTTCAAGCAGTGAAGAAAATTGTTTTGGAAAATCGTCGAATCACTATCAGAGAAGTTGCTGAGAATGTTGGTTTATCGCTTGGCTCGTGCCATGAAATTTCTTCTAACGTTTTGGGCATGAGACGTGTGTCAGCGGAGTTTGTTCCGAAATTGCTAAATTTTGACCAAAAGAACCGTCGCATGAGCATCGCTCAAGGACTGTTGAATGACGTCAACGGCGACCCAGATTTACTCAAAAGGGTCATAACTGGTGACGAATCATGGGTATATGTTTATGATGTCGAAACCAAAGTCCAATCGTCCCAATGGAAGACCCCAGATGAGCCAAGACCGAAAAAAGCACGCCAAGTTCGATCAAATGTCAAAGTTTTGCTCACTGTTTTCTTCGATTACCCTGGCGTGGTGCATCAGGAGTTCTCACCATATGGGCATACGGTCAATAAACAGTATTATCTTGAAGTTATGCGTCGTTTGCGAGAAGCAATACGAAGAAAACGTCCAGAATTGTGGAAAAATAATTCATGGCTTTTGCATCACGATAATGCCCCTGCTCACTCATCTTCGCTCGTGAGAGATTTTTTGGCCGAAAACAACACCACAATCATGCCTCAGCCACCATATTCACCGGATTTGGCCCCATGTGACTTCTTCTTGTTCCCAAAACCAAAGAGACCTATGAAAGGACGGAGATTTGCAACGATTGAAGAGATAAAGACTGCATCGCTGGAAGAGCTCAAGGCTATACCGAAAAGTGCTTATGAGAAGTGCTTTGAGGATTGGAAGAACCGTTGGCATAAGTGTATTGTATCTGAGGGGGATTACTTTGAAGGGGACAACATAAATATTGATAAATAAATAAATATTTTTTCTTAAAAATACAAAGTCACCTTACTTTTTGAACACACCTCGTATTTCTAAAACTTTCAAACAATTTCGAAGCGGAGCAATCAGCAGCGTCTAAATGAATCATTTGCAATAATTCACATCTGACTTCTAACGTATTCGTTTCGATATAACGAGCCATGAATGTCATCCATTTATCGTTCGTTATATCTGACGTTTCGTCTTCGTGAACTGCAAATTTTGTGTGGCGTAAAACATCCGATAATCGGTTTGTTTCTTGAACGCAAATAACCCTATTCACAATATTTGTCAATTTTGTACGACTCATCGTCATTTTTTTAAGCACTTCCGGTTCCTTCCCTATATCTTGCATAAGGAGTAAGGGGTCCTTTGCATGACTATAAGGAATACTTTTTTCTGCGAAAATTGTCGCGAAACGAATTTCTGCTATTAGAACTTTTGTTTTGAGATCTAGAGGCTCATCATCCGGATTTGAACTCTCCAATCCAATTGTTTGCTGGCATTTTGAAGAAGCAGAAAACGAGGCAGCATTCAATTGAGGAGTATTTGGATCTTGGGAACATCCCAAACGATCATCATTCAAAGAAGAGGATGCAACGGGATTCCCCAATCTATCGTCAGCTTTTCGCGAAAACCTATCTGAATTTTCGACTGAAATTTCATCAACAAAAGAATAAACATCTGATCCGCGACTATTATTATTATTATCCCTAACAGAGGGAGAATCAGATCCTTGGAGAAGATCTGAATTCTCATACCCCTCACAAACGGCATCCGATTGATCAACGGTATCATTCATTGGAAAGTCATCACGGCATGGAGGAACAGCATCGGCCCCATCTACAACGATCCTATCACCAAAAGACTGAGGAATGGAATTGACACATTGCCCTCCTGGTGATATCCCATCAAGAGATGGAACATCCGAAACTATGGATCTGACATTTTCGAAAGTTTTAGAGAAAGAAGGAGAAGAATCTACATCACCTCGGTCGAAATGGAATAACTTGCTCTGTTGCAAATGATGTTGGCTCTTGGAATGGGCTCTGATTCTTGCAGGGCCATCACACCGAACACTCTTTTGGCATATCTCACAAAAGAATTTCGAGCTATCACTCGGATCTTCACGAACCCACATTTTCCACTCAGGGTCTTTGAGCAACCAATTTTGCGAAAAATGTGGAGTGCTTTTTTTTTTCTTAATAAGTAAAAAATCACTGCCCTCCATTCTGAACAAACAAAATATTTCCAAATGTAAAACTATGAACAGGAAGATCAAACACAGAATTTATCCGAGTACTATTGAATTCAACACTTCAAACCTTTTGCAATTATTTTATAACTCAAAATCCGATTTAAAACTATAGGTAATCGAAAAGACGTCCACCTCGGTCCGTATCACATATGCGATAGATGAAAGAAAACAAAAACATAAACAGTTGGTGTCGCGCAATGTTTTGTTTTGATAAATACGTTGGCGGTTCGAAAATCCCATCCTTTGGTACAATACAGTGCATTGACACAACGTCGTAATAAATGCTTTTTAGCTATGGATCAATACATTTTGTAAATCAATGTAACTTTCATACGATAATTCCAATAATGATTTTGCATCAAGGAAGAGAAACATTACGAAAATTACGACATTCTCCAATCGCTAAATCAACAGAGTAAGTGGAAATATCCCTCTCCTTGTCAGACAGCGTAGAAGGAATATATCACAGTTTGCAGTATAAACATGCGATCTTGAGTATAATCGAATTTCCATATTCATGACTGTTTTTCGTTTCTCTCATTGCAGATGTGATAAGGAACGCAGTGATTGGATTTTCAATTACATGCAGTGTCGAATCATTATTCCAGATTTTGGATTATAAGAATTGGGAAGAATTTCAACTGTTGAATTCAATGTATTCTAATGAATTCTATCTTCTATCTCATTGTTGATATTTTTACATTCAGAAATATCTATTTTGTTCAGGATGAGGAGTGACTTTTTCTCTCAGTGGAGTCATCATTTCGATGTGAAATCCAAATTGTTGGATTCATATTTCTGACTGGGATTAGGCAATCCTCCCTCTAAGGGTTGAAAAAACGCATTCGCTCTCAATTCACCTCCTGGTGGATGCACAGAGGAGTACAAAATTCGCAAGTGCACTGTTTCAAAATGTACCTCAAAAGTACTGTTTATTTTTAATTCCAGAAGATTTCAAATTGATTGGCCTATATGCCACGGAAACAAATTTTTGCATCAATTTGTCACAGGATTTGTTGAAATTCGCAGTTGAACTTCTTCAAAAACATTTTTCTGAAATGCTATCCATTTTTCATTACAGCACGGAGAGAAATGGATTATGCAAATCGCATTGTAGAACTGTAGATACTAACTGTTAATATATGTATGTTCAGGGATATTAACTTCTTCTTTAGTACTGAAATACGAGATTCTCACGGTTAAACTGTATGTTATTATAGGAAGAATATACTTCCCATAAAAATCCGTATTTTAATCATAAGAATCTCTGTTACTTGCAAAGACGGAATGAAAATTTCAAGAACAGTATTATATGGACCAACAGAATGTATAGTTATCATTGGAATCCGTATTTCGATCATAAGAATCACTGTTCCTTGCAGCTATGAAATCGAGATTACAACAATAGTATTATACGGACCAATAAAATACATAGTTATGATGAACGACAATCTTTTATTATATTCATCATCATAATCTCCCTTCTTGATGGAAGTCAAGTACAAACTATAAGAATCATGAGATGGGGACATTTTGAAGAGTTGACGTGCTCTAAATAAGGCTATAATTTTCATTCAAATTTGTAAGCAAGCCACGATAGCCGAGCGGCTGAGGTGACCGACGCTACCAACCCGCCCAGATAACACACGGAGAATCCTTTTTCAAGAGCAAGAATAGAACTCTTCAAGAATTCTTTTCGAACTAGTGAATTCATATGGAGCTCTGGATGTGTTCAATCTGTCGGACATTAACAAGCTCTTTGAGAATATCGGAAGTATTGTTTGAGTACGCCCAAAGAACTTGTTAATGTCCGACAGATTGAACTCCTCCAGAGCTCTATATGAATTCATTAATTCTTGAAGAGTTCTATTCTCGCTCTTGGAAAAGAATTCTTCGTGTGTTATCTGGGCGGGTTTATGTCCTGAGGAATATCTTTTTTTTCCGATTTCATATTATTCTTTTTTTATTTCAAGCAACTGAAGATGTAATTGTAATAATCTTATATTATAATAGGAACTAACTTTTTTTCCTTGCTGTTATCATATTGATATGTTACTGGTTGACAGTACCATCTATACCCCAAAACAAACACCTTCATCATGAATGGATACTTGTACTTGTAACACTTATAATCTAGATACTTGTCCTCATACTCGAAAATAAATTATCAAATATTCCAGCCTTCATGATATTTGTCATACTCCTTAGAATCCATTGCTCTCCGTGAGGGAATTCAGAATCGATCGATTTATATTCCACGGAGACAAAGTTTCGAAATTTTTTTATCAATTCGTCGAAGGGTTTGATGGAATTTGCAAGAATACTTTTTTAAAAACATTCCTCTGAAGTGATTTCATTTTTCATTTCAGTATATCGCGAATCGATCGGTCTTTATTCGATGGACACAAGTTTCTGAAATTTTTCCCATCAATTTGTCACATGAATTGATGGAATTTGCAAGTACACTCTTTTAAAAACGTTCCTTCGAAGTGATATTCATTGTTTTTCTTTTCAGAAGATTTCGCATCGATCGGTCTATATTCCACGGAGATAAAGTTTCGAAATTTTTTTATCAATTTGTCAGAGGGTTTGATGGAATTTGCAAGTATACTTTTTCAAAAACGTTTCTCCGAAGTGATTTAATTTTTCATTTCATTAGATTTCGAATCAATCGGTCTTTATTCGATGGACATAAATTTTTGAAATTTTTTCATCAATTTGTCACAGGAATTGATGGAATTTGCAAGTAAACTTTTTCAAAAACGTTCCTCTGAAGTGCTATTCATTTCTCATTTCGGAAGATCCCGCATCGATCGGTCTACACAGTGAAAAGGAATTCCGTCATTGTGTAAAAAAGAAGTACGTGTCAAAATTCAAGTGTTGAATATTTAACTACGTGTTAAAATTCGAGTGTTGAATATTCAACACTTTTGTGTGTTCATTTAACACACTGATCAAATGCTGTTCGATCGATTCATTTTCAACACATTGAAATGTTATTCGAGTTCAAATTAACACTTTGTGAGTGTCACTCTGGAATCAACACACGTTGAGTGTGAAGAAAAATGGTTAACATTCGCTTGTGTGTTAAATTTGACGAAAAATTTTTTACTGTGTATATCTCATGGACACGAATATTTGGGAAATTTCCAATCGACTCGAACCTGTACTTGGTCAAATCCGCAAGTGCATTCTGAAAGATCAGGATCATTGATAACATGACGATGTAATGACATAAAAAATAATAATCGGATGTGAAGTTTGGTTATCCACCAGAGAGATGATAAAAACAAATGAAATGTCTCCCACAGAGAATCGAACCCGACCGTTCTTTCTCAAGAACCATGTCTTTTGCCGCTAGGCTATGGGGTCTTGTGATATTCCGATCCACATACTACGTCTATGAAGCAATGCAGCGAAGGAAAGAGACTGATAGTGCGTGAAATGATGAAATATCAATTTGAACGCTCAAATCTAATTATTCAGTCCATTGAAAATAATTTGCACTCAATCAATTGAATATTCAGTCTTATTATTTTGATGTTGATCAACATCTGATAATCGATGTTGATTTGATTATCCTCATTGGAATATCATAGTGATCTCTGAAAATTAATTTATCAGGAAAAACTGTCTTAGAATTTTTCAACCATCGATTGATTGACAATTCTAATGAAATTCATTGAAAAATCATCAAGATTTAAAATAATGATTAGAAATGCGTGACTATTGGAGATTTTTTTACAATACATACAGGAGTTCTTGAAAGCTTCATAATCAGTCATAAGAATAACCAATAATCTTATCAAATTTATGAAAAATGAATAATAATTGGAAAATTATTTACTTATATTCGATTTTAATTCAATTAAATGATGCTATGCATCAAATCTATA
The DNA here is from genome assembly GCA_018340375.1 of Gonatopus flavifemur. Classification (NCBI taxonomy): domain Eukaryota; kingdom Metazoa; phylum Arthropoda; class Insecta; order Hymenoptera; family Dryinidae; genus Gonatopus; species Gonatopus flavifemur. The sequence goes on from JAFFJZ010000014.1 coordinate 3,106,557, forward strand.
TTTCATCGTGATAATTCAATAATCAGTATTGAACTGGCTCTTCAATTGAAAAAAAAACGAAAAAGATATCGAAGGGCCCCGGCCGAGAATTGCCCGGGGTGCCGGGTAAGTCAGTTCGATACTGATTACAATAAAATTGTCGCTTGGAAGAGAAAAAGCGGTGAAACTTTCCGGTAAGTCGACCGCGTGGGCTTTAAACTTTTTCCGATCTTGCACGGAGTTAGCCGATCGTAAAACATATTGAGAAGACAAAGACCGACGGATAGTTGGTTCTCTCTCGATTGTCCGAGTCGACTCGAAGTGAACCGACTGGTTCCGAATCACATGAATACGGGTTTCAATGTGTGCGCACACCCGGCTGGAATGGTGGGGGCGAGAAATGGTCAGATGGAGAGGGTAAATCGACTCGGTCGACCAAATGCTGGCATCACTGGTGCACACATGCGAGCGAGAATCAATAGCGGTAGAACGGTTCGACGCTGGAAGAGGGGGAAAAAAATTCTTCTTCACCCTCTACCTCCGCGCGCCGTGGGTAAGCTGTGTACATCGATCGATCAAGAAGATCACGTGAACCATGGAACAATAAAAAATGTGAATGAACGTGATATCAAGGTAATGATGGTAAGAAAACAGTTCATGATTTTGAAAAGTTTCTTTGGAAAATCAGTGGAAAACATTTTTTCAGCAAAATTGTTATTATAAGTAGATGGGTTTTCTGAATAAATTTATTAGATCAAAAAGATTTTCCTTGAAAATAAGAAAATTCTTAAGAAATTAGTGAAAAAATTGGAAAAATGTCTGCAAGGAGGGATTACATACGATAGTTGTAGAGAAGACGAAACTTTGGCAGGAGTTTTCCTCTCATATTGGGTTCGTTCGTTCTACGTGCCCTGAGTTGCTCCAACTTGTACCAAACCAATCATTTCGTTGCTTAAACTGGAAGTAGCGAATCCAAAATACTTGGAGCGAGTTGGGGTAACTTGGGACATCGGTAAACGAACTGAGCTATTACAACGAAGATACCCCTCTTTGAAATGAATTTGGATTTTTCGTTAAAATGGCCTTGAATTATCTCGAACTTTCATGAAAGTAACCTCGATAGGGGGATGATCGCCATCATTATCACTTGATATCAAGATCAAAACACTAAAAATTTTGATTCAGATTCGATCGACGGCAGCTTTACAAATCGAACGAATACAAATCACCATTCATGTGTATACATGTATTCAATTTCATGACAAGATTAGATTTATATACAGGGTGGGGCATTTAAAGTGTCGCGGGCGTTTTTTCCAAAAATAAAATGAGATACGAGAAAATTTTTCGGACAAAAATTGTAGGGTATCGAGGGGAACATCCGATGGTGGCCTTGGCTTTGACCTCAAATCTCATCTTCAAGGGCATTCTGAGGTCAACTCTTGTTTTTTGAATAGCATCTCATATTTTTTACTGCAGATTTGGATTCTAGGTCAAAAACCAAGAAACTTTTGTCTGAACCATTTTCCTGAAATCCGCAAAGATGGCGCTCTAATCGATATTGTTCCATACTGAATCTGACATTCGAATAACTCGGAAACGAAGGGTCTTGGAGGAGAATGTTTCGGACAAAAGTTGTCTGATTCCAAGGGGGATCCCTTGAACTGAAACGGAGGTGATGGGGTATAACAGACAAAACACAACACATTTCAATCGTCTATATCACTTGGATAATTTTAATGCAGTAGATGCTCAAAATGATGGCCTTCGACTTCAATACACATTTCAGAACGTTTTACAAAAGATTGCTGAACTCGTGCTAAAATATCTTCATTGATGCTCGCGCATGCATTGATGATTCGTTGACGCATATTCTCAGGTATAGTCGGTGCTTGTTGATGAACTGTATCTTTTATGTATCCCCATAAAAAAAAATCTGGAGAAGTAAGATCCGGAGAACGGGCAGGCCAATGAACTGGTCCACGACGTCCTATCCATCGTCCAGGATAATCTCTGTCCAATATTTTTAGAGCTGTGACTGCATAATGGGATGGACAACCATCGTGTTGATACCACATATTCAATCGTTCCTGAATAGGTATGTCTTCAAGTAATGTTGGAAGTACTTGATCTAAGAAATGTCTGTACTTCTCTCCATTTAGCGTATCTGCAATGAAGTACGGTCCAATTACTCGAGATCGAAAAATACCACACCAAACATTCACAGCCCATTGTCTTTGATGCTCTACTTGACGTAACCATCTTGGATTTCCTGTCGCCCAGTAATGCATATTATGTCGATTTACTTGACCATGATTGGTGAACGTCGACTCATCAGAAAATAATATGTTGATGAAGTTGTTATTGTGCATTTGCGCTAGACCCCATCGACAAAACTGTACACGATTTTCGAAATCATCACCGTGAAGGTCTTGATGCAAACAAATGTGATACGGATGGAATTTGTGACGTTTCAGTATTCGAAGAACACTTCTTCGAGAAATTCCCGAATGGAGTTCAATTTCACGAGAGCTCACGTGTGGATTATTGGCTACTGCAGCTAGTACATTAACTTCCGCATTTTCTCCGCTAACAGTTCTCATTCGATGTCGTTTTCCCCTTGTAACACTTCCCGTTTCTGAGAATAATTTTGTAATGCGTTGAAAATACCTAATGGATGGCGTTGTTCTTTCAGGAAATCGTTCTGCATACAAGTCATATGCTTGTCTGGGGTTCTTATGCACTTCACCGTAAATGTAGATCATATCGATTTTTTCAGAAACCGTGTATCGGATATCCATGATTTTCAATTTGTCATAAACCAAGTAATAATCAAATGTAACTGACAAACTGACTTTCAAAATCGTGAATTTTTACTGAACCCCGTCGTTTGTTTACATCGCGTGAGCTCTGAATGGTGGTAATGTAGACGATTGAAATGTGTTGTGTATTGACAACTTTTGTACGAAACATTCTTTTGCAAGACCCTTCGTTTTTGAGTTATTCGAATGTCAGATTCAGTATGGAACAATATCGATTAGAGCGCCATCTTTGCGGATTTCAGGAAAATGGTTCAGACAAAAGTTTCTTGGTTTTTGACCTAGAATCCAAATCTGCAGTAAAAAATATGAGATGCTAGTTGAAAAACAAGAGTTGACCTCAGAATGCCCTTGAAGATGAGATTTGAGGTCAAAGCCAAGGCCACCATCGGATGTCCCCCTCGATACCCTACAATTTTTGTCCGAAAAATTTTCTCGTATCTCATTTTATTTTTGGAAAAAACGCCCGCGACACTTTAAATGCCCCACCCTGTATACTTGTATAATGACCCAATCTCATACTATTGAAGATTCATCTAAAAACAGATCTTGAGAGTCGATATAATAATTATTTCATGATGATTATGACACCGATTAGGAGTTGAATCAACTTATCAATTCATCATCATCATCATGGAGTAATCAATCTTATGACTAGTTTGATGAAATCCTCCAACCCTGCCTATTGTCCGCTAACCGTTCATTTTCTGCATATCTACAACCCTTATCTTGTATAATTTGCTTCATATAACTTAATCTGAGTCTACCTCTTCGAGTTTTACCATTCATTTTCCCTTCCAATATTGTTTTCAATAAGCTATCATGCTTAACGTGTGTCCTATCAGATTACTTCTTCTTTTCACGATCGATCTCAAAAGACTTCTCTTTTCATTCAGCTTCTCAAGTACTTCTTCATTTCTTACTCTCTCTATCCACTTCACTCTAAGCATCCTTCTATAACACCACATTTCAAGAGCTTCCAGCCTTCATTGGTCCGTTTTTTCAATTGTCCAAGTTTCGCAACCATATAATGCTGTGCTCCAAACGTAACTCTCCAAGAATTTCTTCCTCACTGATAAGCTAATATCCCTCGAACATAGTAACTGTTTCTTTTGGTGGAAAGCCTGTCTCCCTTGTGCTATTCTTGCTCTTATATCTCTTTCGCTTTTACCGTTTTCTGTGATTATGCTTCCTAGATATTTAAATTCTTTGACTTGCTGAATTGCCTCTGCATCTATTTCGATTTTTGTTCTCCTTGATGTTTCCGCTGTTGCACAAATCATGAATTTTGTTTTGTCCTTATTTATATTCATACAATAGTTTTCTAGTAATATTGTTTTCATCGTGTTGAGAGTATTTTCTAACTCAGAACCACTCGTAGCTAATATAGCTATGCCATCCGCAAATCTCAGCATGCTTACATTTTCACCTTGAATCTGTAATTTCGATTGCACTTGCTCCTTCACTTCGTTCATCGCTTCTTCTATATACAAATTGAAAATCAATGGCGATAGTGAGCATCCTTGTCTCACGCCTCTTTTAATTTGTGCTTCTCCTTTTTGACCCCATATTTCTATGATTGCTGTTTGATTCTTATATAATTCATATATTATTCTCCTATCCTTGAAATTAATTCCTACCTTTTTCAAAATCGTGAAAATTCTCTCCCAATCACCATTATCGAATGCTTTTTGTATATCTACAAAACTTGTATACACAGACTTTTTTAACTCTAAACTTTTCTCTACAACTGTTCTGAGTGCTAATATTGCTTCCCGCGTTCCCCTATTTTTCCTGAAACCAAACCGATCTGCTAATCTACTCTCTATTTTATTCTCTGTTCTCCTGTATATAATTTTTGTCAGTATTTTCGAGACATCTGAAGTTAAACTGATCGTTCTGTAGTTCTCGCATTTGTCTGCTCCTTGTTTTTTCGGAATGGTGACAATTTTATTCTTCTGGAAATCTTTCGGTACCTCTCCTCTTTCGTACATGTCTCTGATCAATTCGAACAGTGCGTCACGAGTTCTTTGACTGGAGGCTTTGATAAGGTCTGCGCTTATGCCATCTATGCTTGGCGCTTTATTATTTTTCAATTCTTTTAAAGCCCTGTCGAATTCTGATCTCAAAATTGAATCTCCCAATTCTTCTTCATCGACATCTTCCTCCCTTTCTGAAAATCGTATATTATCGCTTCCTTCATAAAGATCTTCTAAATGATTAATCCATTGTTCTATTTTTTCCTCCGTTCTTATCAATTGTCTCCCTAGTGAATTTTTAATTTTACTGCTTCTAGATTCCATTTGTCCAAAAAATCTCCTCACAATCCTATATGCCTCATCTATTTTCCCTAAATGTAATTTTACTTCCATATCCTAACATTTTTCCTCTAACCATTGTTCTTTTGCTTTCCTTGATTCTCTTATTATTTTATTCCTCAGTGCCTTGTATGTCTGCTGATCATGTTCGCTACTCTTATTCTTGTATTTCCTTCTTTCATTAATCAAATCGAGAATTCCTTTTGTTATCCATGGTTTCTTAGGTTCTACTCCATCGTTCCTCAAAACTTCTTCCGCACATTGTTCTATATTCCCCTTTATATTTGTCCATCCACTCTCTATTTCCAAGTCTTTCTCTTGTCGATCCTCCAATTTTTCGTCCAACATCACTTTGAATGCCTCCTGTGTTTGTTCTTGTTTGAGATTCTTCAAATTCCATCTTCTTCGCATTTTCCTTTTCTTCTTCAGAGAACATTTCATGAGCAACATATTGTGATCACTATCTATATCTGCGTCTGGATAAGTTTTACAGCTTTTCACTTGATTTCTGAATCTTTGTTTCACCAATATGTAATCAATTTGGTATCTTGCTGTATCTCCTGGCATTTTCCAAGTATAGATCCTTCTTGGATGATTTTTGAATAATGTGTTGGTAATAACCATTTTATGGCTTTCACAAAATTCGAATCAACGTTGTCCTCTCTCATTTCTTTTTCCTAACGCAAAATCTCCTGTTATGTTGCCCTCTTTTCCTTGCCCTACTACCGCATTCCAGTCACCTATAATCATCGAATTTTCTTCTCCCTTTACATATTCTATCACTTCTTCTATTTCATGGTACGTTTTTTCGATACCTTCCTCTGAATACGCAGATGTGGACATGTATACTTGAACTATAACAGTGTCTACCGGTTTTGTTCTAACCCCGACCATCATTACGCGTTCGCTATGTTGCAAATAATTTTCTATCCTATTCCCCACCCTTTCATGCATTATAATTCTCACACCTGCTTGACCATTCTTTGATCCTGTATGAATGGTTCTGTAATCCCCACTCCAGAAATCCCCTCCTTGCGACCATCTCATTTCTCTAATTCCCATTACATCGATACGTAACCTATTCATTTCCAATTTCAAATTTTCTAGCTTTCCTGTTTGTCTCAGTGATCCAACATTCCACGCTCCGACTCGAAGAATGTTCTCTTTCTTCCCCATCTTCTTTGGTTCTCTATCTTGTTTGATGAAGCTCTCTCGAGCAGCCTCCACCCGGAGATCCGAACGGGAGGCTATTTTACCTCCGGAATATTTTACTCGAGAGGACGCCATCATATTGTTATCGTTTTTTTTCATTAAATTAAAATTTCAAAATTCTAGGTTTGGAAAAAGATTTCATTTCCTCGGGAATATTAAAAGATGTCAAGGAAGGTAGTTTCCCCTTGCTTTCCCTCCGTTTTCGCCGATGTTCCTGGCGTTGGGATGATTCAGTTTCTCTCGGTTTGTACTCTCCCTCTCGAGTAGTTCATTCCACCCAAAAAAGAGACCTAAATCTGAGTTACTTATCCTCCCCACCACGTAAAGGAAACAGATACAACCAAGGATGGATAAAAAGGATATCAAGGACAGGTATCAAGAATATCCCCCTGGAAGACCCGCAATCATCCCACGGGGAGGAACTTATCAATTATTCACATCAAACTACCAGAGTTTGAGAATTTTCAATAAATCAATAAAGACTCTAAGACGGAAAAAATAAATTATAACACAAAGTAGCGAGGAACATCTAATCTTGAGGTGAAAATTGTCCGATTTAGATGGACTTTATTGACAAAAATAAGAATCAGGGCTCAGACGTTGTCTTACCTTAGAACGTAATCACATTTTCATCCGAGAAAGCGCTCCAATCGTATTTTACAAATTACGACACGGTACGAAGTAAAAAATAGAGGAACTCTGACAAGCATGCGAATCCTTCTGTGTCTGTTGATTCTGATGGTCAGCCTCAATAAGACCAATCTTTGAATGGTTTTAATTGAGGGTCCCCATGCAATAACCACGTAGGCGCTCGAGAAGCGGCCCAAGTATTGTCCAAGCCGTGACGTCAAAAGTTGAAAAAAAAATTCGGAATTTCGAAAATCTAGAAGTACTGGACAATAGGGCTTGAAAAATGAATATGAGTCTCCGTTTACGATTTTTTTGTAGGATCAGTAGTTTTCGAGAAAAACAAATAAAAACTATCTATTCTTCCGCACCACAAATCAATGTTTTCCAATATTAAACTCTTTCAAACTCGGTCATTCTTCGATGTATCTCGATGAATCTTGCGGATTCTGATTCGTAAGACTTCCCCAAAGACAACAGTGTATAAAAAATTCATAAACGTTGATAATTACCAATTTTTTAATCCGAATTTTTTATTCTTTGTTTTTGGGATTTTCATGTACTTGGCGTTATTTTTCTACTTTTTTGAGTTTTTTTGGGGGATTTCACTTCTTTTTTGAATATACTTCCAACTGAACCCAAATGAAAATGAAATACCCCTGTCGAGTTTATGGCAATCGTAGGAATGAAGGAAATGTCCTCAGATAACTTATGTGATATAAAAATCCACTTGGATTTCCATCAGAAAAGCGAATTCCCATAAACAAATATACGTGTGAAGAATTCCGAAAACTAAATTTTCCTTGACTGATAAGTTGGCGCTCAAAGCAGCTCAAAGCGCTCAAAGCAGTTCACAGCGCTCAAAGTAGCTCACGCCGCTCAAAACAGCCCACGATATTGTGCTGAACATGTCTTGAGCGGAAATTTCCAGTGTTTTCAAGAAATCATTGTAAGAAAATCGAAACAACATAGATCTTACAGACAGAGGAAACTTGCGTACAATATATTCAAGGTATCCAACAGAAAATTTTTTTGCAAGATAGAATTTGTACTGTTTAGCATGAAGCTAAAAATAGCTTTCCAGGAAAAATTTTTCGGTCACTCTTTTGGTCATTGCGAACAGTAGCAGATAGCAAAAGTTCTAAAAATTAGATCTCATTGAATTCTTTCGTGACCACAAAACGAACTACTGAAATGTCAGCAGAATAAAGTCCTTGGAGAATTCAAATCGCCTTTTGTCATACTGTATATTGTACTGTATATAGTGTGACAAAAGGCGATTTGAATTCCCCGAGAACTCCATTCTACTGACATTTCAGTGATTCATTTTATGGTTCCAGAAGGATTCAATGGGACCTGGTTTTTGGAACTTTTGCAATCTGGGTAAAGATGTCAAATATTTTTCATGCAACAAAAAGATATACCTTCAAGATATCAGATTGAAGACATTTTCTAGTACTGTACATTTTTCAGAATTCTGTGGAATATCCATCGAAATCATTCGAAACAATTCTCCAAGAATATTTGGTTCGTTATGGTATTATAAAGGTATTCTATATTCTTCAAAACTGTACAATATTACAGTAATTGAATTCTAATTTTATGATGAAGCGAAATTATTGCTTTTTAAAGAAATATATATACGAGTCTTTAGCATTACGTGGCCAATGTCGCTCTTCAACTTGCAGATCATGAATAAATATCCACTTTGTACCTTTACTCCGTAACATGCATGTGAAATTACCTTCAGAAATATTTTTACCCTGATGAAAAACAACAGCTATAACTTTATAAAAGTGTTGTGCAATTTTAATTTTTGAAGTTGGTACTGCTTTAATGTTTATATTTTCTACCTTTGTTGCTTCAACATTATTGTGATTAAATATCATCAATTGAGCCCACGGAAAGCACAACCGACGCACAGTGGGGCCAAATGCCAAAAAGCTGGACAAAATTATAAGGGGCTCTCAAATCCGCTTGCGACTTCGTACTCGGGAAGTTTATGGGGTCACTGATTACGAATCCGTTGTCAGAATTTCAAAATTCAGAATGGCGGATCCAATATGGCGGACGAAAATTGAAAGAAACCATCCGATTTTCTTCAAACTTGGTGATCAGGGGTTTTTGAGGTCGCTGATTACGAGTCTGCTGTTTGAGTTCCAAAATTCAGAATGGCGAATCCAATATGGCGGACGACAATTTTAAAAATCATCGGATTCTCCTCAAATTGGGTACCCAACGGTTTTTGGGGTCGCTAATTACGGATCCGTTGTTCTCATTTCGAAATTGAAAATGGCGGATCCAATATGGTGGACGAAAATCGGAAGAAATCATCGGATTTTTTTCAAATTTGGTGATCAGGGGTTTTCGGGATCGCTGATTACGAATCCGCTGTCTGAGTTCCCAAATTCAGAATGGCGAATCCAATATGGCGGACGAAAATTGAAAAAATTATCGGATTCTTTTCAAATTGGGTACCCAGGAATTTTTGGGGTCGCTGATTACAAATCCGTTGTCTGCATTTCGAAATTCGAAATGGCGGATCCAATATGGTGGAATAAAATCGAGAAGATCATCGGATTTTCTTCAAACTCGGCATCCAGGAGTTTTTGGGGTCACCAATTACGAATCCATTGTCAAAATTTTGAAATTCAGAATGGCGGATCCAATATTGTGGACAAAAATTAAGAAAATCATCGCATTTTCTTCAAACTCGGTACTCAGGGGTTTCTGTGGTCGCGGATTACGAATCGACGGTCTGAAATTCAAAATTCAAAATAACGGATCCAATATAGCGGACGAAAATTGTAAAAATCATCGGATTCCCTTCAAACTCGGTACCCAGGGGTTTTCGGGCTTGCTGATCACGAATCCGTTGTCAGAATTCCGGAATTCAGGATGGCGGATGCCAAAAATCAAAACTTCATTCATAACTTAATATTAAACAAGAACTAAACGGCCCATTTTGTTGTTCCCATTATGATCATTATTATTATTATTTCCAACATTGAATCATTATTAATATAATTATCGAATGATATTAACACATCAAATGTGTTAAATCGAAAGATATATACATTCACAATATATACAATAATATAAAAAACTGAAATCGTAATGGTTTTTACTTTTGCCACACTTTTTTTACTCAGATCAGTCTTCTTCTTCTCCACTCTCAGAGGAAGATGATGGGAAAGTTACGTTGTCTTTATCAAGTATATCCGGAGTTTTGATCAGGCTTAACACGTCTCTAGGGAGAAACTTTAGTTTTTTCTTGGGCAACTGTCTTTTACTCGATAACATTGGATCAGAACTCAAAAGGAACCATTTAAAAATGTCTTCACTCGTTTTTTCTCTACTGCATTTCCTGGAGTGATGCTCTCGGTACCTTTGAATGTTGTTGAGATATTTGAATATAATTATGTATTCATCGATACCGTTAAAGCTTTTGATCTCAACATGACAAGCAAAATCAAGGAAGAACAAAAAGCAGCTGCACTTTGGGGTCATCAGTATAAAGTTTTGAATAAATCCTCTAATTCATAAGTTTACTTGATTCTCAAAATTGTTTTCTAGTCTATGAATTTATGTTTCCAGAGGATGAACAATGTGGCTTATTAATAAAAAAAAGTATATGAATATTCATAATTCCCCGAATTCCTTACCAGAACAAAACAATCTTCGCGAACATATATTCTCGTGGTTACCATAAATATATAGTTTGCCTAGTAGTCAAAAACGCATTGTGCAATGTATCAAACTGATTGCAGTACTTGAGAAGTCAAATTTTTCCCTTCAAAGTGTCGAGTCCACTGTGACAAATATAGACTATTATTAGGTGATATACATCATTTTCACCTTTTAAAATCTTTGTTACGAGCCTCTTGTGCTTCCTCAGTCAATTGGCCTATAGGTAGAAGAGCAGATGCAATGATTTCAGGTCCGTGGATCAAAAACTTGTGCATCGTAGGTGACATTGGGTACCACGGATATTTTGTCGCGTAGTAGCGTGCCGTGTCTAAAGCGTAACTCCGAAACTTTTCAACGTCTATTTCATGGCCACTTGAAACGGTAGCTAATACTACATGAAGTCGTTGTATTAGGTTGACATCCACCCCTGTGATTTCGGCAGAAACTTCGGGTTGTGCGAAAAATCGCCTAGCGGTATTCCCATCATTTGAGTTCCCAAACCCTGGCTTAGGAACATCGACAATGAGGCCACATTTTTCTTTAAAACTTTTCTGTACAACCTTTTTTCGTTCTTTCACCAAAGCTTTATCTTGTTTTCGTGCTTGCCACTTCTGAATAGGTAGCTTATAAGACAAATGCAGGAGGCCCTCAAAAAATCGTATCCAGCCGTGTAGACAAGACAAACCAAACTGGAGGTTTTCGGTTTTGACCGGCCTGGATACTATATCATCAATTTTGTTGAATTCCTTAGATGTGGCACCACATATATAGCACTTCTGGGTATAGGTTGTCTCAGTTATGGCATTGCATACCTTCCCGTCCACCATAGAAAAGATCATCTCATGTTTCACTGAAACATGTTTTTCATCAGTTCTGAAAGAAGTAGCCCTCAGATTTTCTATTTCATTATCAACCCGTAGCTGCTCTGCAACCGAAACTTCAGTTAATTCTTTCACAAACTCTATTTTGATTGGCCTACAAAATCTGGTTGATGATGGCCTTGGATTCTGCCAAATTATTTTTGAATTGCAGTGTAGGCGGAGAGGCACAAGTGAAGTAATGAACACAGCGGAATCACTAGCTTCCGAACTTTGATATGCTTGTTTGTATGAGGAGTGGCCAGAGCTCCCATCAAACCCCCTTTTGGAAATAAGTACCAGGTTTTGTAACTCTTCATCAGATAGAGTCGACAAAACCGAATTCTGTAGCTTTAAAATACGTGTAGCTGTGTGATCAAGAAGTGCTTGTAGTTGCACAACAGCGCAGGTTTCTGTTATTTGAATAAATTCCTTGTCAGGGAAACACATGCGTTTGGCCAGTTGAATTTTTTTATAAGGTGGAAATTTCTGCGGATCAGCTTCACGCAATAAGCAGTACTGATGTTTTGAGAGCTCGGCATCTACTAGGAGAGCTAGAGCATCTTCATCATTCAACATCTTTGGCTCATTTCGCTTGAAAGTTTGATAACCTTTCATATACATTTTGGCAAGCTCAGGATCAGAAGATGTAACATCCTTTACAATTTTTGCGGCTTCGATTTGTCCAGACGCTCTCAAACACATTTGTGTGGCGTAAGACAGCTCTGAGATAGGAGTATTTACTCTGATATTCTCCGTTTCCCTACGTTTCGTTCTTTCTGAACATTCGTTGAATTCAACAAGAGGTCTTCCCACTTGCGTGTGAACAGTTACAGAATGGGGATTCCTGAAAGTACAAAACACTACCTCTTGTTTTAACCATTCTTCATTATTTTTAAGAAATCGTTCTTCGGTCCTTTGAGAAGATTCCCATCTCTTTTTAAATACACATTTGAAAGTAGATAAAAGGTTGGAGATCTCTGTAGTTTTGTTATCCGGACAACACGTTATCTCGATGATTTTTCCTTGAAGGAAAGTGAACTTTTCATCCAACGTAGGTAGAGGACTGCTCCTTAAAATATTGTACATCTCTCTCCGAGTCATAGATATTGAATCATCTTTGAAATCTACAAACGTTGTAGAATTCGATAAAATTCGCTACAGAAACCCCATGTGTTTCTAAAAATTTTCCTAATTTTCTTGGGTTGGATTCAACCCTCTTAAGCTAATTTTTTTCGCAGTCAACTGTTCAAATTAAACTACTAAGGAAATATAGGTTGTTGAAACACTCACCTATGGCAGCGGAATCCATCTCATTTGGAATTGTATGTTAACATTGAATGATTTTAAAAAACGAAAAATATTCACCAAGCTCCAAACTTGCACGCGGAAAGAAGTTTACGGTAACGATTACTAGCAAGAGTAAGAATTCGGTGACAGCTATTGCACAATTGTGATAAGCACCATTTGAAATCAGACCGATTACAACCAACTATTTACGTTGCCATGGAAACGATAGGTTAACATAAGAACGATCACCAAATCGCGAGTCATGATTCAGTTCACGAAAAGAAAAGAGATATCAATACTTGAATGACATTTATAAACATTTAGGAAAATGACGGTTACTTTAGGGAAAAAGAGCATCGCTGAAGAATGTTAGCAGTGAAGTTACCAAAAATTCGTAGTAATAATACCAAATGTTGGTAGTTTCATTGTCATTTCCCATAGTGAATTCATCAACTCATAGTAAATTCACTACGAATATTCTCCAGCAATACTGTTTTTCTCTCAATGGTCCATCATCTTCCTAAATATCAATGATTTCTGGCTTTTGTGTACCCTAAGCCCGCGATGAGAAGAAAAACGAATGGTAATCAATCTCATACAGTTTTCCTCGTGCAGCAAATGTACACTGGAAATAAAACACATACTAACGTTGAGATAAAATTCAAAGCGAATCTACTGAATTCTGAGTTTTGTGTCCACCATATTAGATACGCTATCTTTGATCCTTGGAATTTGACAACTGATTCGTAATCAATGACCCCACAAAACCCTGGATACCGAGTTTCAAGGACATCTGATGATTTTTTCAATTTTTTTCTGCCAAACTGGATCCGCCATTCTGAATTCCGGAATTCAGACACCGGATTCGGAATCAGCGACCTTAAAAACCTCAGGGTACCGAGTTTGAAGGTAATCCGATGATTTTTTCAATTTTCATCCGCCATATTGGATCCGCTATTTTGAATTTTGAAATTCAAACAACGGATTCGTAATCAGCGACCTCAGAAACCCCTGGGTAACGAATTTGAAGAAAATCCGATGATTTCTCTCAATTTTCGTCCGCCATATTGGATCCGCCATTTTGAATTCCGAATGAAGACAACGGATTCATAATCAGCGACCCCACAAACTTCTGCATATCAAGTTTCAGATGGATCTAAGGACTCCTCATCACTCCGTCTAATTTTTTGTGATTTCCTGCACAAAAACATGGAATTGCTCAGGGGCAGACATGGGCAGCCGTTTTTTTTCTGATGTTTAGGTAAGAGTCACATCTACCACCTCCAATACGTTGAACGACGTAATTTCGCGTAATTCTCTACTATTCCTTCAAAAACCAAACACATTTTCTCATTCATAGATATAGAAATTACATCCAATCATTGCTCTGTCAGTATTTTCCACTCATCAAATTGATATTCTCTCAATTTTTAGTGTATTCTACATAGTTTCAGTAATAGACTCCAATTTGAAAAAGTTGAATCGGTTCATTTTTCGAGACACAGCGTCTTTTTGAACATGCTCGTTATTTTACTGTCTTTCAATCACGCGGATTATACTTCAAGGAAGGTATTTTGCAACTGGTACACAAGGGCAGGGGGAGGGGATCAGATCTTCTTATATCAGAATTCCAATACTTGGGACATCACCTTACTTATCCCAAGGGTCAAATATCCCCAACTACAAACTTCATTTTTGGGGTTTTGGCCAGCTTTTTGGCATTTGGCCCCACTGTGCGACGATGCGTTCGAAAAGCGGTAAAAGTATTGTCCAAGCCGCCACGTGAAGGTTCGAAAAACAAATCAGAAATCTGAAAATCTAAAAATACTGGGGGATAGGGCTTGAAAAATCAATCTCAGTCTCCGTTTACAATTTTTTTTCTATGGTTGATAGTTTTCAAGGAAAAAAATGAAAAGCACCTATTTTTTGAAATCGAAAATCAATGTTTTTCAACATTAAACTCGTCGTAACTCGGCCATTTTTTCATGTATCGTGATGAATCTTGCGTAATCCGATTCGTAAGACTTTCTCGATGACGTATATGTTGGAAAAATTCGTGAAAGTTGATAAAAAATTATAAATTTTTTAATCCGAAGTGAAAACCATGTTTTTCATGCTTTGCGTTGAAAAAGTGTCGGGGGAAGTATGAGCTACAAAAAACTTCCAGCGACAAAGAAAACAAATAACGAATCTTGCCAAGACAGTTCCATATTTGGATTCCCTAACTCAAAAAACATAAACACGCATTGGAAAATCAAATGAATACAATCTCTCCTATGGACTCCAATATTCAGCCGGTAACACGACGCGAAATGATGAAAAATTCTCGTTGCGCGTTAATATTAAAATTGCTTTATTTTCAAAACTAATAGTTCAATCGATCTAAAAATTTCCACAAAGTTTCTCAATACACTAACGAAACACTTTGTCGCTGGAAGTTTTTCGTAGCTCATACTTCCCCCGACACTTTTCCAACGCAAAGCATGAAAAACATGGTTTCCACTTCGGATTAAAAAATTTATAATTTTTTATTAACTTTCACAAATTTTTCCAACATATACGTCATCGGAAAAGTCTTACGAATCGGATTACGCAAGATTCATTACGATACATGGAAAAATGGGCGAGTTACGACGAGTTTAATGTTGAAAAACATTGATTTTCAATTTAAAAAAATAGGTACTTTTTATTATTTTTCTTGAAAACTATCAACCATAGAGAAAAATTGTAAACGGAGACTGAGATTGATTTTTCAAGCCCTATCACCCAGTATTTTTAGATTTTCAAAATTCCGATTTTTTTTTCGAACCTTCACGTGGCGGCTTGGACAATACTTTTACCGCTTTTCGGACGCATCATCGGTTATCCTTTCCGTGGGTTCAATTGCACAATTACATATCCCTGGTAAAAATAAACTGTGCAAATAGTGTTCAAATATTCGAAAAAACGATGTGCGATTGATGTAGGGATGATGTACGGAAAGAATTATTAACAGCGTTCGGGAGGTGGGAAATGAGACATGAACAGCGTGCCAAATTCTCTGGTACAAACAGTGTGCAAATGATGTGCAGATAATGTAGATTCCGTAAAACGTTCAAACAAGGTCATTAAAGCGTTCAATTGAAGAGCTGACGAACAGTGTGAGGACTGCGCTGAAAATGCCAGACAAAACCGGATGAAAACCATTAGATCCTGGGATAAAAACCGGTTAGAATCAGGTAAAGCCGGACAAGTTCTTGCCCGACTCTGCCCAGTTCTACCCGGTTTTTGTCCCAGAGTTTACTGGTTTTCATCCGAATTTGCCTGGCATTTTCAGCAGGGAAGTACGTTCAAAATTATATTTTTCAACCCAAACGAAAAATTTTTTCCCACTACCTCATAATTCCTCATAGTGCTGATTAATAGAGGAAATGTGAGGATTCCTCTTGTTCTTCACCGTATTCCTTGAGGGAATTAACATTATGAAAAATTATAAAATATTACAAAAATTTTCGAATTGTGAGATACGAATGGAGTATGTGATTGCAGTGAACACAATAACTACAATATAATTCTTATTATTTATTGCAACATGTGAAATATATTTGAATTACCGAATTATGCCTGATAATGGTACAAACAATTCAATATGAATTAAATTTTTTTCTTTCCTATCAACCCTCTTCCATCACTCCAGTACTAGGATTGAGAATCATCCTTCCAAATTTTTTCAATTCTCCTGTTTGCGGATCAAGCTCCATACATCTGAAACAAATTCAAAGTATAACATCGATTTCTTCATGAACAAATGTCGTTGAAGTTGGAATCGTTTATTGAACCGAATTTGTGGTCCTATGCGAATATGTTGAAATGTGTATTTCTTCAATTTTTCTAATCAGATGTCCAAGTGTTATATTTCATGTAAAAAAGTGAATTGATTTTGGTGCAATCTTGAATCAGAGTTTTTCGTATTCAATCCTGAAACTCGTTTCGATAAACCTTTCAAACTTCAGCGACGTACATAGAAAAAAATTGGGAGTTAATCGCGGTAGCTCTCACTTCTGAGCCCAGTGAATATATGGATGACTATTTTTAGAGTAGGAATTATTCCGTTGGATTCTTCTGCATCAATTTTCGAGGAAAATTCACTTCATAAGGTAAACCCATAATCAGAATATCGTAGGCACTACCAAAGAATGTTGACTGATTATATGGAATAAGATTTACTCCTTTATTTTTTTCTGTGTTCGAATTACTCATATATAATTATCCCATACTCGTCTTCAATAGCATCTTCTTCAAGTGAACTTTGAGACTTCATCCTCTTCTTCCCCCTATGTCCTTGCATATCTGTGGCCCTATCAGATAGCATAGAACCCATGACGTTTAAATGTTCTTTCATGTAGGATTCGTTATACCCCAATCTTTTGAGATACTCGTGATAGTGATCTGGAAATTTAGATGATTCTTTACATCCAAAAAATATTGAGATGACATCGCATGTATATTACTACTTAAGTTCGGATTAATATTTTCATTTAATATGCATGAAGTGAATGATAATCGGGATACTGGAAATGATAACTCACGTTTCGCCGCAGCCAGGAATGATTTGGGAAAAGCTCTTAACCCTTCCGTTCTTGGTCGGCATCTATACAGATGAGCATCTTCATCGAAAACTCCTCGAAGAAGTGCACCTGCCCATTCGGACGTCTCTCTTGTTCGTTGCATTAGGTTCAAAGAGATCTTAGAAATAAACCAACCAAATCCTAAACTCACCTATAAATAGTAATATATGATAAACTTGACGAAATTAACTGATGCTGAGTGAACAATATACAAATAATGTTCTACACTGTACAAACCTTATCGTCGGACTCACACCGACCTAAAGAAGAGGACGTTGCAGAACTACATCCACTTGATGATGCAGTACATTTGGGTGGCTGCATTTCTGTAAAGTCATGATCGAACAAAAACTTGAAAATATTTGATAAAAAAGTATTTAATCCATAATATTAAAAGTCATTTTATGAAAAACTGTTTTTTGGTATTGTAGAACTCGGAGAAAATTTGATATATCATGATTGGGGTGTTCTCAGAATGAAAACAATTCATTGGCAGTTCAACATGATTCTCAAATTATTGAAATACAAAACTATTGTCAACCAATTCGACATGGTGATTGAAAGTTGATACTTTCTTCTCGAAAATACTTTGATGTTGACGAAATTTTGTTAAATTAGGATCAAATGTTTTAATGAAGTAAATTTCAATGTTCGAATGAAACAAAAAATCTCGAGTACGTAATGTATGTACTTCACATTATATCAAGACATGTGAAAAAACAAACATCTGTGTATTCTTTCTCCATAAATACAAAACTGAAAATATTGTATTTTCAATTGTATGACTCATTCATGTGCACTGTCTCATCATGCATGGAAATTCAAACTATAATCTATGATTTTAATACATTATTATCTCCTTATATGTATCATGTCTCATATCATATTCTATATAATAGTATCCTTAGCGAAAATGAGCTCATAATTTTCTCATTATTTTTCATAAAGTCCCAATTCCTAAAGAAATTATGAGAAAATCTCATAAATTCTCATGATTTCTCTTATTTTCTCTAGGAATTGGGACTTTATGAGAAATAATGAGAAATTATGACATCTTTTTCGCCAGGGATTATTTGGATATTTTTGTTATACACTTAGTTTGAATGGTTTTTGATTCTAAAAAATCTTTTAATACATTCAAACACGATTTCTTAGGATTCGCATTGTGATTTCTTTTCACGTGTAACATTTTGAATACAGAAAATCCTATGAAGATTGTCCAAGTTTCTTAAACAATTTATATTGATTTCGCTACTGTATATATTTGGGAAGGATAGGAGGAAGTGTGTGGAATTATGACAAAACTAAAGTAATTCAGAGCGTTGAATCTTTGGTTTTGATCGACGATTTATATCAGTAATTAATCATTATATCCAATTATTCATTGATTGGTGGAACACTGCCATGGATGGATTATGGATTTGAATATATCAAGTACATCTGTAGTATGATATGCAATAATGTTTATATTTGATAATAGTAATTTATATTTGAATACAATTGTTTCACGTACATATTCTATCTGTGTGCATAATTTGAGATAACTTTATATGCATTCATCACATAAATTTCATGATTATTCTATGTCGTTCATTCAAAAAAAAAAAAAATCCGTAAGGCGAAATTTCGTCAACTTCAAATTTCAAGTAGGAGCGAGAAGTCTCAATATTCACACCAGAATATTGGGAAATTATTATTCTAAGCACGCAATAACATTTTATCAATTTGTATAGATTCCAGGCCTTACAGTGTATGTGATGAAGGAAATGTATGAAAATATATGTTATTTATTTATCATTCTATCAATAACGTTTGATAAAATGTTTCATATTCAATGACCCAAGTCATTGAGAATTCTTTTCTACAGTAGTACATCACGCTCACAAAGAAAAGAACATTAAATGAATAAGGAGTAACTGGGAAGATCATTCTAAACTTTTAGAAATAGTCTTAATTTCACCCAATATTTTTTCCAGTGTAAATATTCCATATATGAATTTCTTCAAAAGAAATGAAACGACCATATTACAAATTTTTTGGCTTGAATGAAAATGAAAACCTGAGAATGAAAATATTGACAAGTTTCATTGAGAAAGTGAAGATAAAAATAAATGTTATTTCAACACTACGGAAACTATGTTTCTTCATAGTTTACGAAATCTCGAATATCATCATTGATCCATCAAGTCTTTTTGAAAAGTCTTTCGTTACAGTGAATGCTTTATAGACGATGTCTGCTAAGATGATCGAAGATGAAAATTTTCTAAGTTAATTTCATTGTATCTTGAATGATTATCGAGACTTTCACAACATTGAACATTCGTTTTTGCGGTACACAAAATTATTTTGAAAATATCTTTGAATATATATACATCATAATTCATTGGGGTAAACTTCACATGATTATACGTGAATGATTACAAAATTCATCACACTGTCTTCAACATACAGTATTGAATATACGTTTAATTTTTTTCTTCCATTCCTTTAGAATGTTGACTCAACCAATGTTCCACTTTGTAAGAATAAAGACGACTTACTGAATGCGTCCTCAATGTTTTTCAATTTTTGCTCCAAACTCTCAAGTTTTTTTAGGATAATATCATCTCGATCCACATTTGACTCTCCAGCCAATTGCTTTTCTAATTTTTCAATTCTTTTTTTCAGTTCTATATTCATCGCAGCCAAATTCTCATTTGACGATTCACTTTCATCTGTTGCTTGAGATATACTTGCTGAATGTTCATTTACAAATTTCGCCATCTGCAAGTTGGATGCTTCCATCTTTTTTTCTTTTTTCTTGCTCTGGAAAAGAACGAATATTAGTTTGATGAATAATTTCCTACATGCTGAACGTGTAATTTATTATATGGTTACGTTAACAATACTTATGTTTTCTTAATCCAAATATTTACAGCTTTCATCTTCGCTTGGTGAACCTCGTCAGTAATTTCTGATTCAGTTGAGCTGAGTGGGCCATCAGATTCCGTGAGTATCAGCTTTGGATGTGATGGTCTACGGTCACGAATAGATTTTTCCAACTGCTCCTCAGTTTCTAGAATTATTGACAACAATGATTCATACAAATGGTGACCAAAATATTTTTGTTTTTGATACTTGATTTCCCTTCCATTTCAGAATTTGTATTTCTTGAAAATCAACAATTCAAGAGACTCAATCAAAGTGAAATGAAAAATTTATATGAATGAAGAAATGTACATTTATTATCTCAGTCTTGTTCATATAAACCCTAGCGAGAATACAATGTTCAATAACGTTCGAATAGCGTGAAAAGAGTGGAAAGTGAGACGAAATTTGTCTTATTTCCCACTCTTCGGACGCTGTTGACACATTCCATTTTCGTTGTGGAAATGAGATTAAGTGTTGAGAAAATAATCACAGAAGAGCTCACCTGCGAGTCGTGCAATATATGCTCGGTATCGTTGTACTTCTCCATTAGGACTCCATTTAGACGTATACACCTTGTATTTTTTATCCCGCACATAGTCTTTAAGGTGAGTGGGTTTGAAAGCTTCTCCATCTTTCGTTTTAATATTGGATATATGTAGAACTTCAGTTTGGGAATCCGTATGCACAATGTAAGCCCACTGTGCCATCTTTTGTGAGAAGTTCAGTCACATTTACCGGTAACAGAATATTTTTTTCGTAAAAAATATTGCAAGTATCATTTCCTGCAACGCACTGAAAATAACTGTTCTGAATGAACAAGATGGACGTCGTGACTCTTTCGACACTCTTCGACACTATCACGGAAATCGAAGGGACTACGTAAGTTTTTATCGGTCTATAAGATAAACGAAGAATTAAAAAAAAAATAATGTCAGAAGTTCAAAATGAAGTATGTGTATTATATTATTATTACCAAAAATTTTATAATGACGCAATATGTCCTATTCAGTCAAAGCAAAAGCAGAGTTTACATAGTTATCTCATTCTGTATACTCAGGGAGCGTTTACAATTTTTACCTGCACAAGAGTGATGCCAGAAAACTAGCACGGTACCGGAAGTACCCGCTCCACGGACCCATCTATACATACAAGCTATAACTATGTATATGATATATACAGTTATAGCATGCGTGTATAGATGCGTCCATGGAGGGGGTGATTCCGGTACCGTGCTAGTTTTCTAGCATCACTCCCTGCACAAGAACATGGCGACTGATCAGGTGATCGCGTCGAATTACAATTGAACCAATCAGATTATCTGAAAGACGTGGGTCGCCTCAACAGGCATATGGCGTCTGCCGCTGTGTTGACAGAGACTTTTCCTTTGGAGTGAGATAACTGTTTTAATAAAATAATTAAACAAATAAATAAAGAAGAACTGTGTCAACTGTGGTAAAAGTGGAATGTGAAACGAATTTTTAAACGCTATCGCTATAAGAATATTCCAGTTCCTAGGAGTACTGCTTATCGACATGCGAAATGTCCTCTTGAATTACAAGTGGTGAGTTAACTGTTTCTGTATAGTCTACATATTGTAAGTACATGAGGTAAATTTCTTGAATTATTTGAGGCAATAAACGTTATCAAACACATTCATTTCGTTTTGTATATAACTTCGATAATTATGATTATTATCGATATAAAGATTATGTGAATCCAAACATCGCACATTTGATGGAAATATTTGTTCAAAAACAAGTTTTTATAACAAATTCAATTCTTCCAACCATTGTTTTTGACTGCAAACTATTCGACTTGCAGGCTGCTCAAATGCATCATGGAAACAGTTCTTCTGCTGAAAATGAAGAGTGTATCTTGGAAGTACAGTATAAGGATAAAATTTTGAAAAAAAAGCAATAGAGAAGGAATGTTGAAAAAAGAAAATGAGAAGCCAAGCTTGGAAGCTGAGAATTACGGACAAGTGAATATTGCAAACATTGATCAATGCTTCAACGTAAGTAGTTTTCAACAAAATATCAGAATATAAAAAAATAAAAATATTCTTTGAAAAAATAACAGATAGAAGAATATGTTTATACTTTTAAAATACAAAAGATACTTTTCATAATTCAAATAATTATTTTCTTCATCTTCATGCTATTTGGGTGAAAACACAATAATTCAACATGAATAGTCTTCAACAAAATATCAGAATAAAATATAAGAATATTCTGTGAAAATTAATAGATAGGAGAATATCTTTACCCTGGTTAAAGCGTCATAGAAATTCAATATCAGTCACACATATTCATTTATGAAATTCCATACATAATACAATCAAAGTTCTATGAATCGCTATGATGCTTCAACTGGGGTATCCTTTTCGAATACAAAAAATATTTTTCATAATTTATATAATTTTTTTCCATATTTTATGCTGCACGAGTGAAAACAAATCGGTTTAACAGAGATCACCGGATGATACTTCATCCAAGTATGGTTAAGATAGTCCCATATGTTTGCTCGACAGAAACAAATTGCGTATATAGTACTTATTGCTCAAACAACGCAAAAAAATCAAAAATTTTCCTTAGGGCCAAACGTGTACTATTTCTGCTGAGAATGCCAATCAGAACCGGTCAGAAAATTTCTAGAAGCTTTTATTCATTCCATTAATTTCAGATCGATTTGTTTTTACTCACACAATAAATAGTGAACCATCAAGGTAACTACTTATATGGATCACAGGATGAAGAATTTTCAAAATCAGCTCCAGTTGATGACATTCCATTCAAAGAAGGTACATCATCCAGCCGTGCAAGTTCAGTTGACATTTCAATGGAAAAAGATTCATCATACAGTCTCACAAGTGAAGAATATAACTGCAGTGAAGAGAATATAGATGAAAATCGAAAAGACATCAACCACGGCATCACTGATACAGTCCTTCCTGCAGTCAACAATCCCTTCAATAATGCTTCGAATGATATTATTTCTGATACTGCACATTCTGGGTGGGATTCGCACGATAGTATGTTCAATGCAGTCATTTGTGCATGCACTAAATCTACTGTGGGTGATGCAATTCTCATGTGTTTGGTGTTAGCTTTGAGACACAGTTTATCTTGGGTAGCGGTTATTGACATTTTAAAAATGATGAACAAACTGTATGGTGTAGAAGTAATTCCTGCCACAAATCATTATTTTTTGAGATTTTTGAAACAAGACAAGAATAACAAAATGTTGCATTTCTACTGTCCGTCTTGTGACGCTATGATTCAACAAGTTACAGAACTGACTGAGAATAAAATAATTGTCCGCAATTGTGGAGAAACGGTAGAACTCTCTTCTACATCATCATATTTCATTTCAATCGGACTGAGAGCTCAATTTAAAGAGCTTCTTGAAAATCCAGATATTGCTGCGTCACTGAATTATAGATTCAACAGAAAGAAACAGAGAGCAGACGCTATGGAAGATATCTATGATGGAGCTCAGTATCAAAAACATTGCAGTGATGGGGGTATTCTTTCAAATCCATTCAACTTTTCTTATTCATTCAACACCGATGGCATCCCGTTCGGTAAATCTTCCAAAAAAACTGTTTGGCCCATATACCTTACTCTCAATGAGTTGCCGCCAAAATTACGCATGAAGCATGTTCTACTTGCTGGCATCTGGGTAGCTGATAAAGATCCTACGATGATCAATTTTCTCGAACCATTCGTCAATGAGGCAAATGAGCTGTCTTCCGAAGGACTGATGTGGATGTATGAAGGGCGACAAATCATCAGTAAAATTATCCCGTTATGCTGTGTAGTTGACTCACAAGCACGTTGGAGAATATTGAACATGTGCCAATTCAATGCACAGCACGGCTGCACCTTTTGTTACCAAAAAACCAAACCTATGTCGAGCGGCAGACGATTCGTAATTCCACAAAAGAAAGCAGATGATAGAACCCATGAATCGACAATCAGAGATATGGAACAAGCATACAGTGAACGAAATTTGCCATCGAAAAAAAGACAAGTGAATGGTGTTAAAGGACCTTCACCTCTCAAAATATTGATGTTTTTCAACATGATCGAAGGAACAGTTCCAGATTACATGCATTGCCTTTTGCTAGGCGTCATTAGTCGACATATGGAACTACTTTTTGAGTCTCTGAGAAAAAAGTTTTGGATTAATGTGGAAAATTATATGGGAATAGATCACTTAATCGAAGCGATCGATGACCGTTCGCGGCATATAAAACCTCCAAGATCAATCACTAGAATACCCCGGAACATTCGTGACAGAAAATTGTGGAAAGCTTCGGAATGGAGATCTTGGTTAACTTTTTATTGCATTCCATGCCTCAGTGGTATTTTAAAACGTAAATATCTTGCTCATATCTCTATGCTTTCCAAAGCTACCAATATATTGTTACAAAAATCTATTAATGCGGAAGAATTGGCTGAAGCGCATATTCTTCTCATGAAATATGTCTTTTTGTATCAAGAGTACTTCGGAGAATCTAACATGGTTTATAATATACACCTACTTACTCATCTGACAAAAGCCGTTAAAAACTGGGGTCCATTGTGGACGCATAATGCGTTCATTTATGAAGGTGAAAATAGACGTATATTACAGTATATCAAAAGCCCAACTCACGTTTCTGGTCAAGTTGTGCGAAAATTTCAGATATTTAACGCTTTACCAATTTTATGTCAACAACTTGCATCTTCAGATGATGTTATGGACTTTTGTGAAGATTTATCCCGAAGAAAATTGAAATATTTTACACGTTCGGATAAAATTATACTTTTAGGAAAAGGTAAATCTCCAATTTTTTCTATAGAAGAAGAAACGGTTCTTGCTCAAAACTACCTTGATACAAAAAATTTGACGTCTTTTGATTGCATACTTTTAAATGGATTCAGAATTTGTACAAATACCTATTGTTCAAGATTCAAAAATAATGACTCGTTAATTTATACTAAAGATGGAAAAGCAGTGTTGATGGAAAAAATTTTATGTATTGAACATATGGCAGTCATATTTTTAGTTCGACATGTCTTACTTGAAACACAGCCTATACTTCAACATGAACATGTGAAGGTGGATCACATCCAAACAGTTTGTGGGTATGGAAGTTTACTTACTATCGATCAAAATGAAATTGATTGTCAGGGTTTTTTAATCGATGTAAAATCCAATTGATTTGTAAGCCGAATACCATATGGTTGTTATGGTGATTAGAATAAACTTTCATACTTCTTCATTAAGTGAAAAATGTATTTTTTATTATATTTGCTGAAATAACAAGCTTGTTCGGAAATATAGTATTTAATCTTCATCATAATTTTATTTCAATGAGAAATCATAAGATTTACTGACTTCTCAAATTGAATCATGTATTTATGACTTTGATGTTTCAGATGGTTTTCAGAAAGTATTTTCAAGAATAACTCCGTTCTATAATAGTTAACTTTGAACGTACTGAAATTCTCGTGCATACTACAATACGTATGGGAATAGAATAAGGATGCAATTTTCTTACTTTTCTCACGCCACTAAGGTCTTTTTTCGTTCTGAGAGATTATATATACCTATCACACCATCTGAGAAAAGAACTTGAATGTTTTCAATTCAAATACAAACTTCAGACACATAAACTGGTTCATCGGGATCATTGATCACATTTTGTATGCATTTCATAATTGAAAATTTGAATCCTCTAACGCCTGGCTGCCAAACCCCACTCTCGGTTTGGGTGGCACATCGTATAAGTGGGACGATCTCTTCACACGTGCGCCAGGGCCGTGAGATGGAGGAAAAGAAGAGAACAAAGAAATTCTGAATGTAAAAAGTAACAAAACTTGAATGACCGAAAAGTTTATACTTCATAAAGTTATCAAATGAGAATATATACTTCATTTTCGTGTTTTGGATTCACTCGGATCAACGTAATTCAGGTAAACAAAAATATATTCGTTGCTACATCAGTGGCGCGGGACAAAGAGTGGGGCGAAAGAGGGTGGAGAGGACCTCACGGTGGCACTAATACTCTCTCAGTTCACTAATACAGACGTATGACTCTCTGTGGTTGGCGTTTCCCCCACGCAACTCACACCGAGACTCTTCGCGACTCTCCGGCGTTAGAGGGTTAATGTCGATTAGAATTTATCCTTAGGTGTCAACTGTTTTAGATGAACAAGAATGAGCTGTGATGAAATTTAGAAATTTGAAAAAATTCGTTTCCGTAAAATATGATAAAAAAATGAGTATGTCCCCCAAGAGAACGCAAACCTTTAGGAACGTTTAATGAACGTCCGCGAACGTCCAGGAACATTCAATGAACGTTCTTGAAGGTTTGTGGTCTCTTGGGGTCATGAGATAAATGTTTTTTTCGAGGTTGAATTGTGTACTTTACCAAATGCTGGTCCAGGGGGTTGAGAAATTTCAAATTTCGTTTCCGTGAAATGTTAACCAATAGTTTCAAAATCTTCTGAAACGAAAAATGAATAGGTCTCTGGAGAGAAATTTGTTTTTATGTCAACTTGTAAATCTTATCAAGTATTCATTCACTCGTAAGATTGTACGAAGAGCGTATGAAGAGCATTAATCTAGTGTGTATAAGAGTTCGTAACAAATCGTTCAGACCAATTGAAATACAATGTCCACATAAGCCACAAAATAATGTGCAAACACCATGCATTTGGTGTTGAACTCAACAATGCAGAAACAGCGTGCAACGAAATAAAGTGAGCAGAATGTGTACACAACGTTCAGTATGGTAGAATGTGCACAGAGTAGATGAAAAAATAGGGAACAGTGTGCATGCACATTCTTATAGGCCCCGTAACATCATTTGCACATCATTTGAACATCGTTTTGCACGCTTTATTTTTACCAGGGATCGTTCTGACGCTGTTATAAATGATTTTTCAGTTTTATGCAAGTTATTACAATTGTCACAAGAATCTTCGAAAATTTTCCATGTTGAAAAATTGAACTTGAATATTTCTTGACACTCAAATGATTTTTGTGAAATTGGAGGTAGCACAAGACGTATAACACAATTTGTACCAACAATATTTTCGGTATATTCACATTTCGTACATTCCGTTACGGTAGTTATTTGGTGCTTCGCTAAATTTTCAATAGCCATTGAATTTTCGCAAATAGAAGCGATGAATTCTCCTGCATCTTGTGAGTGATTATGCAAGTATTGTGGACCTGCAAGCTGCTTTGAAGCTATGATGTCAAGGTTTTTTTGCGAATTGTAGTTCTGAATTGAAATATTTATGATGTAATTGGGGTCAGATAAAAGTGATTGAGCGGCCGGATCTAACAACCAGCCGCGCGCTCGAAAAGACGTAAAAGTATTGTCCAAGCCGTGACGTCACACACCAAAATTAAAAATTGGAATTTCGAAAAACAAAAAATACCAGGTGATAGGTCTTGAAAAATCAACCCAAGTCTCCGTCTGTGATTTTTTTCTGTAATCAGTAGTTTCTTCGTAAAAAAATGAAAACTGAAAATATTTGCGGTCTGAAAATCGATGTTTTTCAACATTAAACTCGCTGTAACTTTTTCATTTTCCAACGTATCGAGATGAATTTTATCAATTTTTATTCGTGAGACCTTCCCGAAGACGATGATGTTGAAAAAACTCGCAAAAAATCATTGAAAATTATTAATTTTTTAATCCAAAGTGATTTTTTAATCCAATCATCTTTTTCAAGCTTCGTATTACAAAAGTGATGAATAAAGTTTGAACAGGAGAAAACTTCCAGCGACAAAGTTGTTCGTTAGTGCATCAACCAACTTTGTGGAAAATTTCAGTTCGTTAAGCTATTAGTTTGAAAGATACAGCGATTTATTCATCAGCGCGTAACCTATATTCCTTATGATTCCTAAATAGTTGCAGGTTAACCGTAAGAGACTGTATGAAACACGAGTCCACTCGATTCCTTAATACAGGTTTATGTTTTTTGTGTCGAATAATTCGAATATCAAGCTATTTTCACATGATGGATTCTTTATTATAAACAAATAAACCAGTTTTTCAAAACAATGTTATGAACGAAAGCTTGATATTTGAGACAAATTGTGTAAACAAACAAGTTTCTTCTTCTTTTCGTTGAGGAATAAATTATGTATGAACTATGTTTCCAATACTAGGATTATTTATGTATATCATCAATTATAATTATATACAAAAGATGGAATTTTTTTTTAATAATGAATTGTATCGGTGTCTCAATACTTCAATTTCCTGATAAAGGAACATTGAGTAAAACATCATTCATACAAGATTTATTCTTTATTCTTCTAATATATCACTGAGGATAACATGTCCCATCAATGAATAACAGTAAACTTTTTTGAAAAAGTCATATACTCATTTCCAGGATTCAATGAATATCAGGTATTAAAATTTGTTCAACCATTTTATTTCAAGGTAATTCATAAACTTTTTAATGAATAAAATATGAAATTTTATATAGCTTCCAAATGAAACAATAATTTAGAATACAAAAAGAGAATTAAAAATGAAAACAAAGAATGAAATAATTAAAAGAAAATTAGAATTCTCATTTTCTTCATTGCTTTTTCGAACCATCTGTTTCTGATTTTTGGGTTTTACTAGTTTTTCTTATAGCTTCTATCGACGATTTGTTGAATAAACCCTTAAAAAACTCTTGCTCAAATACTTCATTAACGCTGGGACATCATTGAATTTTTGTTGACTTATTCCGACCGAATCAGCTAACGGTGTATACAACAAATCATCAAAAACAATATTTGATTCCACAGTGTGATTTCTCGGTTTTCCACTATAATCATAAAACAACTCAATTTGTTTATTTGGAAGATATACCATTTTTACCGCATCTCTGATGTGCAAATCTGTCGGTTTTTTAATCCCATGTAATAAAGTTTCAAAATTTTTAACCGTACACGCAGAATCTTTTATTATTTTGAATGGTGGTTTTCTCGCATTTTGAATTATGTCATAGTATTCTTCATCGGTTTCTATGGTCTCTATTTTTTTCTTTCTTTGTCCATACATCCCAAAATTGCGGTCACATGAACAATAAGAATGTCCACGTACAGGAAATAAATGTTGGATCTCAATCTGTAATTTTTCAGACAACAAAGACAAAAAATGCATGACCAAATAATTTTTATTTTGCCCTCCACAACCATCCGAAAATAGATAAATTTTATCGTAGTAAGAGATTTCCAATTCGCGACAAATTGTATCATAGAGGAGATTGCACACCGTATTTGCTCCTTTTTTGTATTTGCCTTCGATAAAAAAATACATATAACTATTTTTCTGATCTCCGAAAGTATTAACATTGAAAACGTGCAACCATATGAGTCGTCGATAAAATTGATCTGAGACCGGAATTTTTGGAAGAGGCAAATTCTGGCCAAAATCAAATTCCAAACATAAAACCTGATTTTCAGCGAGCATAGATTTTTTTAACAATTTGTGTTGGTCTACAAGTTCTTTGTGTTTCATCAAATCTTCATCATTTGCATCATTTTTATATTCGAAACAGAAGTTACAAACGTCAGTGCGTGGCTTTGAAAACGTGAAATTCAAATTATGATTAAAATATTTGATATAAGTTGACTCGCTTAAGGGAATATTCGAATTGCCCGCTTTACTGGTATAATACTCGAGAAACAAACTGTACAATTTAGTTAACATTAAATCAGGATTATCAAAATACTGCAATGAGGAATCTTCACGCTTATAATGGGACTCCGAATGAGGTATAGACGAGCAATGTTCTAGAATTATTTTTTTCACGTCAGGAGTTAATCGAATCGAACTCTCCTTGCTTCCTTTACCTCGGTTATCTTCTAGAGACTCGTTATTTTTCATTTTATTCTGGATTATAGCGAGTCTGGATTTATAAATTTTTAGCAGAGAACATAAAAAGCTTCGACACACTGATATATGGGTTGTTTGATGATGACAAAAATATTCCCACGAAGTAATTTTATTCATTCTTCCTTCCGATGAATTTAGAGTTTTCATCAACATCATTCCACGCAATAAACAATTTTGAGCGGTATATTCGCCAGTTGATCTCCAGAAGACATGAAACAACTCTTTTTGCTGCGAGATTTCAATTTTTTTGTAACATTCCTTCCTGCAGCAAGATTGAACGTTTTCAAACTCTTTTGCCACGACAGTCTTGTTGGAACGGGATACATACTCATTGCCGTAAGATTAAAAACAGATTTTCATTGCAAGAATTTCCAGGAAAAGAATATCAATGTTTTGAAACCATCAATCATCTAAGAAATCTTGTTTCTATATTCATATAACTTACCTTGTTTCTTGCTGTTTTTTTCTCATTTTGTTTCCAATTACTCTTATTTCTAGTTCGTTTTCTTGCATTGATTGAAGTTATTTATGTACGCTGTTAAATAAGTAGATAATTTTCAGATAATAATTATTTCAATATAGCGAAATTTCACTGAATCAAATTCAGAGGATATTTAAGCATAATCAGTCAACGTCACAATTGAGACACCGATACAATTAATTATTGAAAAACAATTTCATCTTTTGGATATAATTATAATTGATGATATAAATAAATAATCGTAGTATTGGAAACATAGTTCATACATAATTTATTCCTCAACGAAAAGAAGAAGAAACTTGTTTGTTTACACAATTTGTCTCAAATATCAAGCTTTCGTTCATAACATTGTTTTGAAAAACTGGTTTATTTGTTCATAATAAAGAATCCATCATGTGAAAATAGCTTGATATTCGAATTATTCGACACAAAAAACATAAACCTGTATTGAGGAATCGAGTGGACTCGTGTTTCATACAGTCTCTTACGGTTAACCTGCAACTATTTATCAATCATAAGGAATATAGGTTACGCGCTGATGAATAAATCGCTGTATCTTTCAAACTAATAGCTTAACGAACTGAAATTTTCCACAAAGTTGGTTGATGCACTAACGAACAACTTTGTCGCTGGAAGTTTTCTCCTGTTCAAACTTTATTCATCACTTTTGTAATACGAAGCTTGAAAAAGATGATTGGATTAAAAAATCACTTTGGATTAAAAAATTGATAATTTTCAATGATTTTTTGCGAGTTTTTTCAACATCATCGTCTTCGGGAAGGTCTCACGAATGAAAATTGATCAAATTCATCTCGATACGTTGGAAAATGAAAAAGTTGCAGCAAGTTTAATGTTGAAAAACATTGATTTTCAGACCGCAAATATTTTCAGTTTTTATTTTTTTACGAAGAAACTACTGATTACAGAAAAAAATCACAAACGGAGACTTGGGTTGATTTTTCAAGACCTATCACCTGGTATTTTTTGTTTTTCGAAATTCCAATTTTTAATTTTGGTGTGTGACGTCACGGCTTGGACAATACTTTTACGTCTTTTCGAGCGCGCAGCTGGTTGTTAGATCCGGCCGCTCAATTGTTTTGTCTTAGAAGCACAGTACAATATACACTGCGTTACTGCATTCAAATAAGAAGAAACACCGTCAACATTAGGAAGACCCATTACGTTTGACGCGTGTGTTTCTGTTGATTTTTCATCAATATTTTGGCTCCTGGATTATATATTATCCAATATCCTTATTCCTGAGTATCCAGGTGAAAAAGTTTTTTCAGTGAGTAAATTCTTTGAGTAAAATTACAGGTGAATCAAGAAAAAGGAGAAAGGATGCAGGTATACTATACATCTGTATGTTACTTACCACCACAATCAATATCATCAGGTAGCGTAGAATGAAAATGAAGAAAAGGTAGGAGTGCAGTGGATATACCACAGGTCCTTGCGTTAGGTACACTATTATCAGATTCTTCTAATAGAATCATAGGTAGATGAAGAAAAAGCAAGAAGGATGTGTCACAATACCTCTTCATGTTACGTACCACAATGATCAGTGTCATTAAGCAGCGTCATAGGAAAATGAAGAAAAGGCAGGAGTGCAGTGGATATACAAGTCCTTGCGTTGAATAATACCACTATCAGATTCTTCCAACAGAATCATAGGTGGATGAAGAAAAAGCAAAGAGGATGCAGATGTAACATACATCTGTACGTTGAATCCTACCATGATCATTAGGTAGCGTTGAAGGAAAATGCAGAAAAGATAGGAGCAAAGTGGATATACCACAAATCTTTGCATCGGGTGCTTTCTACTGACCAAATGACGAATGATCGGAGAGACTGTTTAGGATCAACTCAACGAAAATTGAGCAGATACAATATTCTGATCATAGAAATTGTTGCAGAACAACTACAGGTCAACTTGACTGATGTGACTGGATGTGACAATTCATTCTGAATGTTTTCTTCCGAAGTTCCATCTTTTCAGTTGTTCCATTCAAGCTGGATTAAATTTGTGTTCTTACAAACCTTCATTTTTATCTTTACTTATCTTGGTTTTGGAATGATTCAATTCTCAAATGTCATGAATTTTATTAAATTGTCATAGAGTATTTTGGGTTGAGAGATTTAGTAACTCTAGGATCTATGAAATGTTCAAAATGTATTCAAAGTGATTCATGATCATTAAAAAGCAATATTGTATCAAATAGCCAAACCTTTTAATATTTATCATATTTGAGAATTGAATCATTCCAAAAGCAAGATAAGTAAAGATAAAAATGATGGTTTGTAAGAACACAGATATAATCCAGCTTGAATGGAACAACTGAAAAGATGGAACTTTGGAAGAAAACATTCAGAATGAATTGTCACATCCAGTCACATCAGTCAAGTTGACCGGTAGTTGTTCTGTAGCAATTTATATAATCAGAATATTGTATCTGCTCATTTTTCGTGGAGTTGATCCTAAACAGTCTCTCCGATCATTCGTCAATTGGTCATGAGTGGAATGCACCCGATGCAAAGATTTGTGGTATATCCACTGTGCTCCTATCTTTTATGCATTTTCCTTCAACGCTACCTAATGATCATGGTAGTATTTAACGTACAGATGTATGGTACATCTACGTCCTGTTTGCTTTTCCTTCATCCACCTATGATTCTGTTGGAAGAATCTGATAGTGGTATCATTCAAAGCAAGGACTTGTATATCCACTGCACTTCTGCCTTTTCTTCATTTTCCTTCCACGCTACCTGATGATATTGATCGTGGTGGTAAATAACATACAGATGTGGGGTACATTTACATCCTTTTTGCTTTTTCTTCATCCACCTATGATTCTGTTGGAAGAATCTGATAGTGGTATCATTCAAAGCAAGGACTTGTATATCCACTGCACTTCTGCCTTTTCTTCATTTTCCTTCCACGCTACCTGATGATATTGATCGTGGTGGTAAATAACATACAGATGTATGGTATACCTGCATCCTTCCTACTTTTCCTTGATCCACCTGTAATTTCACTCAAAGAATCTAGGGAAACCATTTTGTACATAGTTCATAATTTTGATTCAGGATGTCATATTTCAGTATACCTCAAGTGCTCGGTGACTAACCTTATTTTCGAATGTTTTTCAAACTTGCTATAATTGAATTTACATTCATTATCTATTCACTATTCTGTTTCATTATTTGTTCACGATTCTGATTGCAGAATGGTGGATACTAGCAGACTGTCCATTGGATATTATGGTATATCCATTATACTTTTGCCTGTAAAAAAATAGCAAATAAACTTCAATAATCACCCTTGAGCAGGCTCGGCATGATCTCTTTCATTGATTGCCTACGATCCTAATTAGAGAAATCGACAGTGGAACCTTCCGAAGTAGCTGGTCATCTGGTTTTGATCAGCTACTTCGGAAGGCTCCAGTGGTTGACTGTCCGTCAGAACTTATGATATATCTCTGACTTTCTGGTATGTGGAGGAATTGCAAATAAACTTGAATCTTTTCCCTTAAGCATGCTCGATATGATCCATTTGATCATTTTCCAACGACTCTAGCAGGAGAACCTGATAGTAGATTGTTTGTAAGGGGGTTATGGTATATCCGATAAGATTTCACCTAAAAAGTAATGTATAAATTTGAATCATCATCTTCGACTAGACCTTGTATGATTTATTTGATCATCAGCCTGTGGTTCTGGTGGTAAGAACCAACAGTAGCAGACTGTTCATCAGGGATTACGGTACATCTGCTGAGCTGTTGTCTGTAAAAGAATATTGTATTTTATGAATAATACATCATACAGAGCTTACCTGTGTGTACACCAATTTTCTGAATGTAGCAAATAGATTTATTCATACCTTTCTCAAACTTTTTCTGTTTTTATGAATATTATTAGATTCCTAAGAGGAGTTGGTAAAGGAGTGGAAATTGACACCCTATTGATGGTATATAAAGCCACAGTTAGGGCGATTTATGATCACGGGTTATTCATATATTACCCATCTAATTTGAAACAAATAAAGCGAACGAGCTCAATTTACGGCGATCAGAGCGGCATTGGGCTTTCGAATTTCGACCCCTACAAATATTCTATTAGCAGAATCTGGATTAACAGATTTGAATAGTAGAGCTAAATATTTAGGAGGAAACTTTATGTTAAGTACAATTGCATATAAAAATAAGATTTTATATAATAAAATCCAGGTACTGAAATTCTCTAATATACAGTACGGATATCCAAGTAAAAAGAGAATCGAAAATATTCTTTGTGCAGTTAGTCAAGAATTGAGTCAAGAAGTAGAAAGGAAGTTTAAAAGTCAAGTTTACCCTGTATTTCAAATGCCATTTCAAACGTGTCCAACAAAAATCCAAGTAGATATAGATATTGGTAGAAAAGCAGGAACATTAAATTTTCAAGAGAATTTAATAGCCACAGAAATTATACTAAAACTGGATTTGAAAAGCAACACTAGCTTAATATTTACAGATGGATCTAAAATAAAGAGAGAAGATAGGAAAGAGGTTGGGATAGCCATAATCGATCGGAAAAGAGGTATAGAACGAGGTATTAAATTACACGATGATATGTCAATTTTTTCTGCTGAAACAATAGGAATATGTGAAGCACTTCAATACATTAACGAGATCGCTGATGGTGAGAATTTTATAATTATGACGGACTCGTTAAGTGTATTAAAAGCCCTGGAAAGTAGTAGCATCAATGTACACACAAATCCATACATCTGGAAGTGCAGAGAAAGTTATAGTCATTTTATAGAAAAATGGAAAGACCAAGCTAGAGTGGTAATAGCTTGGATTCCTGCACACGAAGGAATAATCGGAAATAAAATAGCGGATGAGGTAGCGAAAAATTGTAAAAATCAAATTAATGATAAGTTCAAAGTGCCTTATAGTGATTATAGAGAATTATTAAAAGATAATATGTATCAGACTGTAGATAATCTTATCAGAACACAAGGCAGATATGAAGGGATTAGATATGTTAACGAATTATTCCAAAGTATCAGACGGGTTTGGTATAAAGGGAAAAATTTACCACGATATGTCGTTACATGCATCAACAGAATAAGATCAGATCATTATAACTTAAATCAATCATTATTCAGAAACAATATGGTAGGAGATCCACACTGTGAATGTGGAAGCATTGAAGATGTAGATCATGTTATATTTGAATGTGAAAAATACAATACCCATAGAAGAGAAATTATAGAGCGATCCCGTAAAAAGGGTATGATAGATAAAATGGACATATTTAATATACTTGAAGAATGTGATAAAGAAGTTTTTTTTGAAGTAGCAAATTTTTTTAAGAAAATAAATCGAGTCATTTGAGCAGTACAAAGAACTGAATATTTAAGTTTAATCATTACATAATTGGAGATGATATGTAAGAAGAAGAACAGTATTATGTTATTATTTGAAATGTTATTATGGTAAAAAAAAAGCGCAGAGACCAAATATAGTTTTAGACAATTCGAATTCAAATAATGGAAATACGCCATATAACAAGAGGGCGTGGTACTACTCTGTGAAAACTAGTATTTAAGGTTACATGTAAATCAAGATATGTGTCGTATAAGTTGTGATTGGCTTGGAGATATAATAAACGGAAAAAAAATCCATCGTGTTTAGAAGAACCTTATGGAAAAATCGAGATATCCGCTGTTGGATTGTGATGAATTCCACCCCGCGCTGATATGTAAACTCAATTTTTTCGAGTCTGAGAATTTATCCTTTAATTCTGTATTCAGGTATGACTATAAACATTCCGACTTCAGGAGCATGTGTCGATATTTCAATCAGATTAATTGGGATGCTGAACTCTCTCAACTTGATCTGAACGAATCAGTTGAATTTCTTGTATTGAAATACAAGTGTTTTGATGAAAATTTTTGTGTACAAAATCTAATTATCGCAAGATAAGAAACTTTTGTTGTCAAGAAAATTTTTCTCTTTGGTCAATAGTATTTCCATAACAACGTTATGAACAATTGAATTGTTCATTCAAGAGAAATGAATACAGAATTTTGCGAAAATAATTCGATATTCGAATTTTCTGACCCCAAAAACATAAATCCAGGTTCAAATATTGAGCGAACACAATCTTTCCTACGGACCTTGATATTTAGTTGATGAATGACGCAAAATGGTGAAAAATTTCGGTCGCGCGTTAATAAATAAACCGCTGTATTTCGCGAACTAAGAGTCCAATCGATCTGAAACTTTCCACAAAGTTTGTCCATATACTAGTGAACAACTTTGTCGCTGGAAGTTTCTTGTAGCTCATACTTCCCCTGACACTTTTTCAATGCAAAGCATGGAAAACAGGGTTTTCACTTCGGATTAAACAATTGGTAATTTATTATCAACTTTGATGAATTTTTTATACACTGTTGTCTTCGGGGAAGTCTTACGAATCAGAATCCGCAAGATTCATCGAGATACATCGAAAAATGACCAAGTTTGAACGAGTTTAATATTGAAAAACATTGATTTGTGGTGCGAAAGAATAGATAGTTTTTATTTTTTTTCTCGAAAACTACTGATCCTAGAAAAAAATCGTAAGGGGAGACTCATATTCATTTTTCAAGCCATATTCTCCAGTATTCCTAGATTTTCGGAATTCCGAATTTTTTTTTCGACCCTTGACGTCACGGCTTGGACAATACTTATGCCGCTTCTCGAGCGCCTACGTGGTTATTGCATGGGGACCCTCAATTGTGCTCGTGCTCCTGTTGAACCTCATTTTTTGTTCTCCCTGAATGGAAAATACGAAAAAATTTGGTAATAACAATTCAGTCAAAAAAAAAATTTTTGGTTTGAAAAAACTCAAATTTGAGAAAAGGTTTTCTCAAGTACAGAAGATATCGAAATTTGGAGGAATTTGAAGGTTCAAAACTTCAGACCTGATCAGGTCGAAAGAAAAAATTGATTCAGATGAAAATTTTGAGGGAAAAATTTTTTTATAAGGTTTTTCGAAGTGAAAAATTTTGTGACAGAAGTTTTTGATGTTTCATGGAATGTGGGACGAATTTCCAGTTTTCGAAAAAATGTTCACGACAAAGTTGATTTCATCAAAATTTCATCAAAATTTCAAACGAAAGAAATCATTTGAATCGCTAGGGCAACCATCTGTAGGAAAATTCTAGAGAGTTATAGGAATGACCTAATTTATGAGTAGAGAATGAAGTGAATTTCTCAGAAAAAAGGTTATTTAAATTTTGAACTGGAAAGACGTAGTTACTTACTGAGAGGTGCTGAATGTTGCCACTGTCCAGTCAAATCAGGCACTTTTTGGAGGAAGGAAAAATTCTTCTCCCATAAATAAATATGTATATAAATAATTTTCTTGAATAAATCAATAATGCACTATGCATTATCAAAATATGGTTAATACGGCTATGAAGCAACTCGGATTTCTGAAGCGTATGTCTAAAGACTTCAAAGAACCCTCAACACTCTTGACACTATACAATGCTCTTGTCAGACCTAATTTAGAATATGCGTCCCAGATCTGGTCGCCTCACCAAGATAAATATTGTAAACTGATTGAGAAAGTTCGGCACAAGTTTTTGCGTTTCTTAGCTTTCAAAAATTTCACTCCCATGGCCGTGTCCTGTCATGATTATGGACCGTTAATGAGATCGTTTGACATGACCACGCTTGGAGCTCGTAGGTTGGTTGACGATCTCGTTTTCATTTTCAAAATCATTAATGGTCAAATCAGCTGTCCTGAACTACTCTCTCTTCTAAACTTCAATGTACCATCTAGAACTCTACGAAAGCCTTCGCTTTTCAATATTCCGATGTTCACTTCACATTATTTTTATTCTGATCCAGTCAACCGCATCTGTTGCTTGGCAAACTCATATAAAGATGATCTTGATTTCTTTTCGGGGTCAGTATCAATCTTTAAAAAATCGGCCCAGAAGGCTTTCTCTAAGAAGAGTGTGAGATTATAATTTATGTATTATTCCACATCTATACTTTAAGGTTCGTGATAATTTATACCGTGTCTTATTGTAATTTACTTTTTAGTACTTTATTTGAAAATTTTCTTTTGTTAACCGCCATGATATTGTTTACATACTTTTGTACCTAAAGGGCGTCTTAGCCCGTAAAATAAATCAAATCAAAATCAATAATTTATTGAAATGAATAAATAAATAAATAAATGAATAAATAATTGAGACGAACACGATAACGTTTTTGGTACTTCGTTTTGATAGATAAGTAACGTTTTCGAAAATTTCTTGAAGAAAAGACGAATTGAAACATTCGATAATTCGCGCACAAAGAGAACAAGTTTGATTCAGGAGGCATTACGACGGCAATGCACAGACACAGAGACAGAGATACTTAAATCTATGTGAATCAAATTCTCCAAACGATAGTTGGACAGGGAGAAAA
Source organism: Gonatopus flavifemur (assembly GCA_018340375.1). NCBI lineage: Eukaryota > Metazoa > Arthropoda > Insecta > Hymenoptera > Dryinidae > Gonatopus > Gonatopus flavifemur. The sequence goes on from JAFFJZ010000014.1 coordinate 3,145,707, forward strand.
CAATCACTAACGTTTCAGAAACGTAGACATATTGACTCGTGGGAGAAGCGGTAAATTTAAATTCTCCTCCTTTTAGTCAACTGTCTGCCTACTGAGCTGTATTCACCGTGAACGAACGAAGATGATGGTCCAGAATCTTGAGAATTGATAGTATTCTCGGTGTTGGCGATGTGAACACTTTCAGAAAAAAGTCTTCTCTTTCCATTCGGTTCTATGTCCAGAATTATAGGACTGGACAAATCAACGAATGGTTAAGTTCGACAAAGTGATTGGTAATAGCTTTCTGTGTCTCCGTGGTGGAGGTGACGTTTCTGGAGTGTTCATGAAGGCGTTTTTTAATTGGCCTCTTCGATTCACCAATGTACAGCGCTGGGCAGTCAGTACAACCGACTTTATAAACCGAATTGATTTCTAATAACGTGTCAGTACGATCTTTCGGTGGTTTAATCAAATGACTGAGGTTGTTACAATTTTTGTTGACAACTCTAGAAAATGTTTTCTACAGAAAACACTCACAGATATTCAGTTAGCTTTGTTCAATGTCCTTGATGATCTTGATTTTTCCACTATCTTCAACAATGTCCACGGAATTCCTCATAAAAACAGCTTTCTGCATCGTAAGAATTTGACGAAAAAGTTGAGTACACTCATCCAAAAACAACTTAACAGAATACCGATTGACAATGCTCTGATCCCTAAAGAACGTGATAATAATTGGTTAGTGAACTTGACTGATCTCCAAATTCCCGATGAAATGAAATCTATTCTTTCAAACTCCAACGAATTCAATCTATCGTATCAAAATCATTCACAAATCCCTTGGCTGGATATTTTCAAAGAACTCGAAGCCAAGAGTGATCGCATCTCTCCAGAAAACATTGACTCTGTTCGTCGTGATTTGATTCAACTGTTCCATCGTTTTAACTCCATTCCGATCCATTTAAACGAATCTGACCAAAAAAACGTTCATAACTACGAACTAGCCAGAAAATCCCTCAAAGAACACGAGGATATCATTGTTCTGAGATCTGACAAAGGTAATTCTAACGTCGTTATGAACCGGTCAGAATACGATGAAAAAATGTTGACATTGTTACAAGTCGAATCTACTTACATTCCAGTTTCGAGAGATCCCTTGTGGAAATCGAATAATACACGTATTTCATTGTTGAAAAGGTGGAAACATCTTGCTTATATAAGTGACGAAGAATACTCTCGTATGAATGTTACAAACGGTGAGCTACCGAAGGCATATGGTTTACCAAAAACACACGAACCTGATAATGCATTGAAGATTATCATTTCTAACGTCAATGGTCCATTAAGACCCATTGAACTGTACATCTTTAATGTTCTCAAAATTTCTCTACCCTGTCCTCAATATTCGATTCACAAAAGTTTTGATTTTGTTAAGAAACTCTCGTCTGTTCGTCATACCTCTTCTATTAAACTATATTCCTCCGACGGAGTCTCGCTGTTTAATAACATTTCTACGAAACTCGCACTTGAATATATCGATGAAAGCTGGCATCTTATCTCAAATAACACTCGCATGAGTAAAACCGTTCTTTTGAAAGCTGTAAAAACGATTTTCGACAACTTATACTTCTTTCATGGTGGAAAAACATACAAACAAGCCTTTGGGACACCCATGGGAGGTATCATTTCACCCATCATTGCGAACCTTGTGATGGATAGACTCGAAACGTTCTGTCTTAAAAAATTCAAACATATCATCTATTTTGGACTTGACGTTGATGACATTTTACTGATTTGTCCATCAGACCTTGATATCAATGTGGTTGTGAATGCCTTGAACGAATATCACGAGCGCCTGAAATTCACCATAGAGGAGGAGATCGACGGGAAAATCAACTTTCTCAACATCTCTATACAGAAAGAGAATGATGGATCCCTCACGACTGATTGGTACAGGGAATCTTTCTCGTCGGACAGGGCCCTCCATTTTTCCTCTTGTCACCCTCATAGACAAAAAACAGGCATAGTGCATAACCTCATTGATACAGCGATTCTCTTGTCTCCTTCCAAACATCATGAGGAAAACATTCGTAACGTCAAAAGTGAGTTGATTTACAGTAGATATCCACAAAAGTTCGTAGAATTTCATATTAAAAACGTTTAAAAAAACTCCAGCATTCAAGACAGAACAACGAGTCTCAGTCCCTAGCAGGCCCTTTTTGTTCCAACGATAACGATGATAGACCATACTTTGTCGTTCCCTATGTTGAACAGCTGAACAAGAAACTCAAGGGAGTTTTGAATCCATTTTTCAGGGTTGTCAACAAAAGTTGTAGCAACCTCAGTCGTTTGATGAAACCACCGCAAGATCTTACTGACACGTTATTAGAAATCAATTCGGTTCATCAAGTCGGTTGTACTGACTGCCCAGCGGTGGATATTGATGAATCGAAGAGGCCAATCAAAAAACGCTTCCATCAACACTTCAGAAATATCACCTCCACCACGGAGACACAGAAAGCTATTGCCAATTTGTAGAATACGATTGGAACGCTTTCTCGGATGAAAATGTGATTACGTTTTGAGGTAAGACAACGTCTTAGCCCTGATGCTTATTTTTGTCGATAGAATCCATCTAAATCGGACAATTTTTATCTGCAGATTAGATGTTCCTCGCTACTTTGTGTTATAGCTTGTTTTTTTCGTCTTGGAGTCTTTATTGATTTTTTGAAAATTCTCAGACTCTGGTAGTTTGAAGTGAATGATTGATGAGCTGATTTAACTCCTAATTAGTGTTATTATTATCATAAAATAATCATTATTAGGTGTATAACTTTGCTTCCGCCATTTTGCAATACATGGCTGCAGCAGTAAGTGGTAGTTGAAATGAATAGATCATAGATGGCATACAATAAGCTTAGGTATTTGCAAACATAGCACCATCGAAATTCTAGTCGATTTGTGTCTGTATTATGAAGTTATTCTCGATTAAACATGTTAGCTTACGAGCCAAATTCTCGTCATTTGCGGGAGGTTTCAATTTTCTGCTCTAATATGAAGAAATCTGCGGCTGAGGCTCATCGAATGCTCTCAAATACCTATTGTGAGGCCGCTCTTAGTGAGAGAACGTGCCGAGAGTGGTTTCAACGCTTCAAGAACGGTGATTTTAACGTCGAAGGCCAGCATGGCGGTGGAAGAGAGAAGGTTTTCGAAGATGCAGAATTAGAGGCATTACTTGATCAAGAACGCCCGAAGGTCATGGAAATGATTCAGAAACAAGGAAATTGGGTGCCGTACGAGTTGAAGCCGAGAGATGTTGAACGGCGTTTATATGTTTGTGAACAGCTGCTTGCAAGGCGAAGACGGAAGGGATTTCTGCACCGCATTGTGACTGGGGACGAAGAATGGGTTCATTAAGATAATCCCAAGCGCAGAAAATCATGGGGATATCCCGGCCATGCTTCCACGTCGACGGCGAAACCGAATATTCATCAACACAAATATGATCCAGCTTGAATGGAACAACTGAAAAGATGGAACTTTGGAAGAAAACATTCAGAATGAATTGTCACATCCAGTCACATCAGTCAAGTTGACCGGTAGTTGTTCTGCAACAATTTCTATGATCAGAATATTGTATCTGCTCAATTTTCGTTGAGTTGATCCTAAACAGTCTCTCCGATCATTCGTCATTTGGTCAGTAGAATGCACCCGATGCAAAGATTTGTGGTATATCCACTATGCTCCTATCTTTTCTGCATTTTCCTTCGACGCTACTTAATGATAATGGTAGGATTTAACGTACAGATGTATGGTACATCTACATCCTTTTTGCTTTTTCTTCATCCACCTATGATTCTGTTGGAAGAATCTGATAGTGGTATTATTCAACGCAAGGACTTGTATATCCACTGCACTTCTGCCTTTTCTTCATTTTCCTATGACGCTGCCTAATGACATTGATCATTGTGGTACGTATCATAAAGATGTATTGTGACATGCATCCTTCTTGCTTTTTCTTCATCTACCTGTGATTCTATTGGAAGAATCTGATAATAGTGTACCTAACGCGAGGACCTGTGTTATATCCACTGCACTCCTACCTTTTCTTCATTTTCCTTCTACGCTACCTGATGATATTGATCGTGGTGGTAAGTAACATACAAATGTATAGTATACCTGCATCCTTTCTACTTTTTCTTGATCCACCTGTAATTTTACTCAATGAATCTAGGGAAAACGTTTTGTACATAGTTCATAATTTTGATTCAGGATGTCACATTTTAGTATACCTCAAGTGCTCGGTGACTAACCTTATTTTCGAATGTTTTTCAAACTTGCTATGATTGAATTTACATTCATTATCTATTCACTATTCTGTTTCATTATTTGTTCACGATTCTGATTGCAGAATAGTGGATTCCATTAGAGATTATGGTATTTCCATTATACTTTTGCCTGCAAAAAAATAGCAAATAAACTTCAATAATCGCCCTTGAGCAGGCTCGGTACGATCTTTTACATCGATTGCCTATGATCCTAATTAGAGAAATCGACAGTGGAACCTTCCGAAGTAGCTGGTCATCTGGTTTTGATCAGCTACTTCGGAAGGCTCCAGTGGTTGACTGTCCGTCAGAACTTATGATATATCTCTGACTTTCTGGTATGTGGAGGAATTGCAAATAAACTTGAATCTTCTCCCTTGAGCATGCTCGATATGATCCATTTGATCATTTTCCAACGACTCTAGCAGGAGAACCTGATAGTAGATTGTTTGTAAGGGGGTTATGGTATATCCGATAAGATTTCACCTAAAAAGTAATGTATAAATTTGAATCATCATCTTCGACTAGACCTTGTATGATTTATTTGATCATCAGCCTGTGGTTCTGGTGGTAAAAACCAACAGTTACAGACTGTTCATCAGGGATTACGGTACATCTGCTGAGCTGTTGTCTGTAAAGGAATATTGTATTTCATGAATAATACATCATACAGAGCTTACCTGTGTGTACACCAATTTTCTGAATGTAGCAAATAGATTTATTCATACCTTTCTCAAACTTTTTCTGTTTTTTTTTGTTACAAATAACCTCTTCATCATTTATTCATTAATTCATTCATGGATTTTCCCAAGTCATATATGAAAGTATATAATTCCAGGTTGTTTGTGTGCGTTTGATTGTTGTTATAATGACCTGTAATACCTGTAATGTAGTATAACCTGCAATTCATCCGTTTTTCAATTATTCTTTTAATATTATAATAACCTATCAACACATCGCCTCATTGACAGGTTATTTGTTTATGTTTTGACAATGTATAGACCACACTACACTCAAATCAACGCTATTGGATGTTTTGATTATAATATACATCAACTGAAGTGAATGCTATTGGATATTGGAAGAAAGGAAAAAGGACAGAATATTAGATGTCCCAAGAAGGAAAGAGACAGAATATCTCAATGCCAATGGAAGAAACTCTCCCGAATTCCGATGACGAAGAACTATCGTCGCTATCGTGATTAAAATAAATCGAAAGTGGCGATGATGATGAAAAAAAATCCTGATGTTTTGATCGCATGAAAATTTTAAACGTTTGTATCTCGAGATCGCGTGAACGGATCAACTTCGTAGTGTGCTTAATCGGAAGTGTGTATTCGAATTATATAATAGAAGTGTAATTATTTTTTCGTGAAATTCAATGTGTGATGAGTTATTGTGGGTTAAAGATTTTTTGACTATAGAAAATATTGGTTTTCGTGTAAAGATACACGGTAGCGCACGACTTATGCCTCTTCATTCTTTTTTGGTTCTTTCAGGGTTTTCATGTACTTGGCGTCGAGACGCTACCGCGTCTCTTGATATGTCTTAATTTCTTAAAAATTTCATACAGTTTCTTCTTGCATCCGTAAAGACGAAAAGGATAATATGAAATATCAACACATATGAAAACATAGAAGCCTGCTGAAGTAACTGATCCAAGTGATCCGGATCTCCAAAAAGAATTCTCATTGAACGCATATCAGAACTCGCAAAACATTCATCAAGACTACATGAAGTATTCCAAAAGAACACCCGTTATGCGACAAAACATGAATCACCATGGAAGTTCAAGATGCATTCTCAGTTTGCCCAAATGAACACGAAATGAAAGCAAGAACTTGAATTCTTTCAGAAGTCATTTGATATTTATTAGAATGTCAGAAATTTGAAATGAGTGAAAATATTCATATTCAAAGCTTGGAATCTTTAAATTAATTTTATTTATCCAATTATAAAAGCTGATAGATGATGAAATACAATAGTGTAGTGGTAGTTGATCTTATTGCAATAACATGCAATAAATAAAATGATACTATAATTATTGACATTAATGGAATAACTGATGAAATAGTAGCTATGGCATTTTGATTCTAGCCTTCATTTTTTTCAATCGTACATCATAAATTGAAATTGAATATGCACTCTTCAATGTTATGTATCAATATATCAATATTTGAATGAAATTCAATACAAAAAAGTAAATAGTTCTCACTGTAGTTTCTTTTGTAAAACGATCATCACCTGAATCAACAATATGAAGTTTTCATATGATGCAATAAATAAAACAAAACAAACGAAACAAAACAAAACAAATTACAGCTATAAAAGTATATTTCATTTAATTGCGTTTATAACGATGATAATAATTTTTCTTTCGTTAAACGCTCCACTTACCCAAGCAGCACCAGAATATACTATGAACGTTCTTCGAATATTCGAAATATGTTCTATGCACATTTGAATGAGACCGTTCTATAGGTGCTATGCATATTTATCGAACGTATGTAACCGGATATACGACAGCACGTTGATTGAACGTCGATTGAATGTATATCGTAGATTTCGAATGTACTGCGTACGTTCTAAGTATATTTAAAACAGTCTCATTCGAACATTTTATGAACATTCATTATGTGTTCTTCGTATCTCATCCGTACATTCTACGAACGTTTCTACTTCGTATATACTTTGAAATTCTGTTGCTGCTTGGGTATCATCATGAACTTCATTGAATTGCAATAATTTTGTAAATAACTTGTGGATAATACAATAGTAAAAGTGACAAATTAGTTAACAATGCTAGTTTCGTTTAAGTTTCTATTTTCTTTCAAAGGGACACTAATAATTTTTCAATTGTATGGTGTATACATATTTTCAATTGGAATTTTTTCCAACTAACCTTTGAAAATGATATACATTATTTTTTAAAGAAAAGTTTTTCAAACCATTGAGTCTGCTTTTTTCAAATATCAAAGTGACTATTTCATGCATTTTTTTATTCAACGAGCATTAAAAACTGATACCATTATGCACGCAAAATGGATTCAAAACTGATTTCATTATGCACGCAAAATGTATTCAAAACTGATATCATTATGAACGTAATTTGTATTCAAAACCGAATAAGTTATGTGTTCATAATGTATCCATAATGGCGTTCAATATGAGTTCTGTTGGGTGGACTAGGTATTCTTTTTGACCTTCCATATGTTTTCATGTTCAGTCGCATAACGGGTGTACATGTTGATGTATCATAGAATTCATTCGGATGATTCTGGGGATTCAAAATGAATTCTCCCCAAAACTGAGGTGTTCTGAATGTTTTCTTCAAGAATTCTTTGTGAAATGGTGGTGCTGTCTGTGTGATTAATAAATTTTTATATGCGTACCCAAATTGCCAACAACCAGGATTAGTATTTTGCTGTCCTTGACTCCGGATCATTCCGAAAAAGTTTTCCACAGGGTTTTGATTTATATTACGATCTCCAAACCGTCTGTTCCAAATTTTTGAACCTTTTCGAAGATGATTGAAAAATTTTTTAAGGTAAAAGACAAATTTTTTAGTGATGGTACTCGTGGAACTGCTCGATGAAATGCTGGATCTACAAACCGCATTTTCGATATCTTTCAACTCGCATTTTGCCAAAATTTTTGATGACCACTTGTGTTGGAAATGCACTTTTTTCATGGGCCAAATGTAGTGCCACGATTTGTGGTGAAACTATTCACTGAGTCAAACAGATCGTTGAGGAATATCAATATATAAGCAGTATTTTTTGCTTCTGCAGACATAGTTAAATCACCAACTGTAGTTTCCAGAGGGCCTGCAAGTCATGATAAACATATATGTATGAGTTTAGATGATATGTATTGGAATTGGATTAGATATTTTACCTTCATGATTAGCTTCATGAGCTATGTAATTTGCCATAGTACGGCTTAGCACCTGTACTGCATGCTTGACCCTCATTTGAGGAACTTTTTTGGAGTCAATATGACGATCCGTAATTTTATGCGGTCTTCTAGTATGATCAATAACGTATAGGTTCATTTTATAAGCGGTTTCGATATGTGACCACTTGGCAAACTTTCTTCCCCGATCTTTATCTACCAGCCCCACATCAGTGTTACATGTCACAACAGAATGATTGGGCACATCCACGAAATATGACTCTGGTGTGGATTTGGATCGAATATCAAATTCCAAATCTTTTTTCATAAAATTATTCCTCATCGTTTCCAAATATGAGGCGGATCAAAGATTTGAACGATCTCAGCTTCACCGTGTTTGAAAGTCGTATCTACAAAAAATTATAGGAAAAAAGAGAATTATACAAAATTTGAAATAGTCTTCGAGGGATGGGATTCGTTGTACTCTGAGACAGTACGAATACTATTTTGTGAAAAACCTTTCTACTGGATGTCTCAAAGATATTTTATGCAATGTTGCTGAAGTTTGAATCGTTTATTGAAACGAATTTGTAACCGAATATCGAAATACTGAGGTGTTAAAGACCCCAAATCATGCAGAGCATTCTTTGAATGAGTTTTCCGGTTCCAAGGAGTTTATTCGAGAAGATAAACACTGGTGGTTCTCCGATTTTTCCGATCCATGATTTTCAATGTTCGTTTCGTTTCTGTGAACGATTCAAACTTCACGAATATCTTATGCAGTAGTTTTCAATGTTTTGAAGATATGCTTGTTTAAGGAATTTGAAATACCTTCTGATCAAAAAGTACCTGGAATTTCTTAATGAAACGAAAACGGTTCAATTATTCATCGATATTCACTTTATTTCCTTCGAAGTAATCTCCATTGCAAGCAATATACATATTCCAACGCTTCTTCCAATCTTCAAAACATTTGGCATAGGCCGATTTCGGAATCGCCTTCAGTTCCTTCTGCGAATTGTACTTTATTGCCTCAATCGTTTCCAAACGTTTTCCGCGAAGTGGTCACTTGAGCCGTGGGAATAAGAAAAAATCACAAGGAGCCATATCAGGTGAATCTGTAGCTTGAGGAACGGTATGAACATTGTTTTTAGTCAAATAATCGCGTACAAGATGAGATTTGCGTGTCGGTGCTTTATCGTGATGAAGAAACCACGAGTTATCTCTCCACAATTCTGGTCTCTTGCGACGAACGTTCTCCCTCAAACGCTTCAATGCGCTCACGTAATGTTCCTTATTCACTGTCTGACCTGGTGGGAGAAATTCGGAGTGGACCACATCACGGCAATCAAAGAAAACAGTCAACAAAACCTTGATTTTAGATCGACTCTGTCGCGGTTTTTTAGGTTTTGACTCGTCTGAAAAGCGCCATTCCGATGATTGTTGGTTGGTTTCGATATCATATTCATAGACCCATGTTTCGTCACCGGTAATGATGCCTTCGATAACATTTTGGCCCAAAGAAAGCATTTCTTTAGCAACATCAATGCGATGCAGTTTCTGCAACAAATTCAACATTCTCGGCACAAGCCGTGCTTCAACTCGTCTCATGGCCAAAATATCGTGCATAACGTTCTGCACCGATCCGAACGAGACACCAAGATCGGATGCTATCTCCCTAATGCTAACACGACGATTTCTTTAATTTTATCAATATTTTCGTCAGTGATACTGGTGGAAGGACGACCGGAACGAGGCAAATCATCAACCACGATACGACCTGCTTTTAACTCTTTGTACCACTCGCACGCTTGTGTTTCCGACATCGTCGAGTCCCCGTAGGTTTCTGTTGACATCTTCAACGGTTCCGCACATGAAATTTTGTTGAAAACAAAAAAATTTAGACAAGCTCTTTGCTCAACCAAATTTGACATTGCGAAATTCGCAGAACACAACAAACACTGACTCGTTTACAAGGCAACACGCACTAACTTCTGACGATTGAGGCGCAAACAGACATTTGAGCGCTAAATGAGATGAAATAACATGGACAAGAATAGATTCCGACAATATCTCTAGCGCGGTTTGTTTGAATAGAGAATTCCGGGTACTTTTCGATCAGAAGGTATGTCTTCAGATTCACTGTTACCACCAAGTCGCTAGATTCATCGAAATTACAAAAATCGAAGTAGAGAAAAATGAAAGTCGCTAAATTGGCATCAGTATTTAGATTGTTTTTACATTCCTCCATAAAAACATGTTTAAGACAGGAAAAACTGTTGTATAAAATATCTTTAAAACATCAAGTGGAAACATTTTAGGCAGGATAAAATGTGTGCTGTCTAGGCTATTTATTAATATATCAGGAAAAATATTGTTATTTTCCATTATGTCAAACAGTATGCGTGATAACATTTTTCTAAACCGCAATATGTTGTATTTAATGTAAATTAACCAAATTATTATGTTGGGTAATATAAATGAATTGACATGACAAAAATTATAATATGTACATTGAATATTATTCATCAAATCAAGTGAAATTAATTTACAGTATGACAAAATAAATGGTGGATTCATACTAATGAAATATGAGAAACATTTGTGAAATACTTACGTTGTGACTCCATATACATGCAGACACTCAACTGGTATATAGTAAAATCTTGTGAAAATAGCAATTAACAGTTGAATTGAATATTTTCACATGCATTAATTATTATCAATTGCGTCTGTGATACATAAAAGTATACTTCCTATAATTCGCGTGAGAGGTTATATGAGGTTATGGCTCGCAATAGTTTGGCGTCACCTCACGGATGTGTATTTAGTTTATGAGTGTGGGTAGGGAATTACACTTGTGTTGGTGATTATAGGTGATACCCCCACTTCCTGCATCCCATTCAAACTTCCACTAATCCTTGCTTGAGAGCGCCACATACAGTTCTGAAAATTTTATATTTCAGCAAAGATGAATAGCAGAGATTGCTAACACAATGTTAAAATCATGGTCCGTATCACGTTTTTTTCTTTTGAAGAAAAATATATGATTGATTGAATTTTTCTTCTAAGCCAACCAGCATGAAAAGATAAACGGAAAACGTGATGGTGCCAATCAGAAACTGGACTATGTTTTTCATATCTCGTTAGCAATCTCTTCAACTCATCTCTGATTTCAGTTAATGCCCCCTGTTCCCGAATTTCAAGATCCCGGAAAAACCATCCGCCCGAATTCTTATTTTCCTGAAGTCTTATAATTCCGAATCGTAATATCTGAGACTGGTCTCCCACGCAACCGGATTGTCCGGAACCGAACGCTCATAATTGGTGGATCTCTAGTATTGTTATAGTTATATCCAAATGAAACTAGTATTCTACCAATTAGGACAATCCGGTTGCATGGGAGACCAGCCTGAAAATTGATATAGAAAGTAAACCACACCAGAGATAAGTTGAAGAGATTGCTAACAATATATGGCAAGCATGGTCCAGTTTCTGATTGGTGGTATCACGTTTTCCGTTTGTCCTTCCATGCTGATTGATTCAGAAGAGAAATTCAACCAATAACGTAATTTTCTTCAAAAGAAAAACACGTGATACGGACCATGATTTGAACATTGCGTTAGCAATCTCTCCAATTCATTTCTGACCACACTAAACAAATTAATTCATCAAATGTAAGCGAGATGACGGTAAATGTATATGTCCGGATATATATAATGAAAAACAGAAAACAATTATAAAATAGAAGAATATTTTATAATTGCTTGTTCAAAAATCTATGAAATGAGAATAATTAACATTAATAATTAAAAAGTCGTTTTTTCAACATTAACGATAATGACATTTTTTAGGTTAGGTTCACTTCGAGTTTGTATAGAACGTATAGAATAATAATTTATGACATTCTAAAATTATACGTTTAATTCAAAATACCATAAGAATTTCATACTGAAAACAACAACATTCTATATCATTTTTACTTTTTGGATTTTATTACAAGAAAATTTCAGGTTTTCAATATTTAAATGGAAAGAATTACAATGAAGAAGAGTACTTCACAATGTTCTTACAATCAGAAGGATGAATATTACTGATAATAAAAATGTTTATGTAAAAATGAACTCGGTTTTGATATTATTGAAGTTTGGATCATTGATTAAAACAAAAAATGATCATGAACTATAGACGAATGGAATATATGCTAATTCAATTTTTTGAAATTGATGGAACCTTTCAAGTCCAAATATATCCCATTCTAAATTTATTCCAATGAACGATTGAAATATTGACTAGCATTCGTTTTAACCCTCATCCTCCACACGAGTGCGAATTTGCACCACATTACCTTCTCTTTTACCCATTATCCTCAATGGATTTTTCGGAAAATTCACCCTGAATTCATGTCATTTTCACTTTCATCCTGATTTATTTCCACGAAATTACACAGAATAAAAATCGGGAAGCCAAAGTCGCATTCGTGTGGAGGTAGTTTTTGCGTGAATGAGGTGTGGAGGCTGAGGGTTAAATTAACTTCAATTTCAGGTATTAGAAAAAATGAAAAACTCAATTATGAATCAACTATCTAGAAAATGTATTGCAATTTAAAACAAAAATACAAACCAACACTTAGTAATGGAAGTTGATTTTGTAAATGTCCCTTGTAAAAATGAATCATATATGCGGCATATATGACCACACATGGTACATATATGATTTCACAGATTCATATATGACCCCTATATAATTCATATATGGGCCATATATGATTTCAGGCATTCATATATGGACCATATACATTTTATATATGGCGTTATGTTCCCTATATATGGGTCATGTTTGGTCCTTATATGGATTGAACAATCGTATATGAATTTTATATGGTCATATATGCCACATATATGAATTACATATGATTCATATATTACCATATACATATGATTCGTACCAAGTCGATATATGAATCGAATGCAGTTTATATATGGGCCATATAAGAAACATTTTTACAAGGGGTGCATTATTTGTAACAACCCTGGGGAAAGCCCTGGTGGAACTGAACGAACACGGAACGACTATGAAATGACTGTCGTTTTGTTCAATAAAGCCACCTAGGAACGACCATAAAGCGACTTTGAGAAAAATTCGTGTTTTTCTTAAGAATAATTGAACGTAGGGAAAAAATAAACAAAGCATCATGAAGTAGAGGCTTTGATCTATCAATTGACATAAACATCATGCTGAAATTCGATGATTGAGGTACTGTTTGGATCGTTTGAGAAAGAGGAATTTTTGGAAGGAAATCGGCTTGGTACAACGGAACGCGTTGAGCGTGAGGGGCGGAGTTTGAGTCAAGGACACGTGGCGAAGAGGGGAGCGAGGGGGCAACTAATCACGCCTATCGAAGCAGGGACGCGTCAACGTAACAAGAACGACGAAACGACACTGGAACGACTAACAAACGACTTTCACTTAATGTTCAGGTTTAATAAATTTGTCTTTCATATGATTGTTATTTCGAAATGCATGAGTATGTGTTCACTGAAAAGGCTATTGATATGTGGATTGAACGGATGGATACTAATTACGGAAAAAACTCAGAAAGAGTTCATTTTGGATTGGGAACCAGAAAACAACCATAAAGCGACCTTAAAACGACCAAAAGGTGACTTTTTCGGAAATTCACTGATACTTTCGTTTTTTGATTTGATCGCGATCTCGTTGACAATTTGTGGTTTATATCTCACTTGAGGAAGGGTGTAACCGCATCATAATCCTATTGAGAAGATTCAGCTCAAGGTAAATTATTTGCAAATCGAATGCGGCAATAGAAAGCGACTATGGAACGACCAACCGACGACTTTCGGAGAAGTTTGAGGTTTCCCATTGTTTTACATATTCACTGAGGGAAATGTATTTCGTAGAACTAGCAACAAGAGCATTGCTGACATTTTATTGTTGAATGTACAATAATTTTCGTTCTTATAGAAATATATTTGTTCTCATGGCAATTATATTATTGTCTTAATCACAATAACTTTGTCAATTGAGCAATTTTATTGTTGGTTGAGATATGACAACTGTCATATATCAACCTACAATAAAAATCGTAAAAATATGACCGTTAACATTTCTGAATTGACAATTCTATTATGAACAAGACAACATGCATGGCTATAAAGCAAAAATTATTGTATTTCCAACAATAAAATGCCAACAATTCTGTGATTCCCTGGCAAAACTTTTTGTCATAATTTCTCATAGTCCGAATTCATGAAGAGAATATGAGAAATTCTATTGTTCTTTCTCATATTTTCTCCATGAATTGGGACTATGAGAAATTATGACAAAAATTTTCACTAGGGTTGCTGGTTCTACGACACACAATTTTCTCAGTGTTGTTACCATTTCGAATTGAATCAGCTGTTGACTAAATATTATATGGATATGTGAATCACGCGCATAAATGACAATTACGGAAAGAAATCGAAAAGAGTTCATTTTGGATTGGGAACCAGAAAACGACCATAAAATGACCAGAAAGTCACTTTTTTCATGAATTCCCTGATATTTCCGTTCTCGAAATTGCTCGCGAGTTCGTTGGTAATGTGTGATTTACATCTTAATTGAGGAATGGTGTAACAACATGAAATCCATATGGAGAAGATTCATCTCAACTCGAAATATTCGCAAATCGAGTGCGGAAATAGAAAGCGACTACGGAGCGACCAACCGATGACTTTTGTATGAGTTTCAGTTCTCCCATTCTTTTCCATATTGCTACCATTTCAAATTGAATCAGGTGTTTACTGAATGTTCTATTGATATGTCATCACGCGCATGACCAGCATTTAGGGAAAGAAATCGGAAAGAATTCATTTCGTTTCGGAACCAGAAACCGACCATAAAGCGACCTCAAAACGACCAAACAGTGACTTTTTTCATGAATTCACTGATATTGTCATTTTCTAAATTGCTCGCGAGTTCGTTCACAAATGGTGGACGATTTCTCACTTCAGAAGGGTGTAACAGCATAAAAATCATGTGAAGAAGAATCACCTCAGGGGAGAATATTCGCAAATCGGGTGCAGAAATAGAAAGTGACTATGGAACGATCAACCAACCACTTCTGTATAAGTTTCAGGTTCCCCATGTTTTTCATCACATTGTTATTCCTCATTGATTAAGTGTGTTTACTGAATGGTCTCCGAAAACGAGTAGTATGCAATAATTATGTGCCACGAAAAGAGGTCGAAAAGAGTTCAATTCGTACTGCACATGAGAAAACGACTTCCAAGCGACTATGAAACGACCAAGTGTGAACTTATTCATGAAATTGGTGTTATTTCCGTTTTCTCCACGGCTCCCAAGTTAGATGGGGATGAGAGGTCGTTATCTTATTCCAGAAAGAGTACGACTACACAGGAATGATATGGAGAATACACTGAGAAAAATAAAATGTACTTTTTGGCTCGGTCCCAAATTCCTGGCAAATAAAACAGAGAAAACTGTAATGTTTCATATTATCAAATGTAATAATGACATAATATGTAATTATTACATTTTTCATATGAAACATTACAGTTTTCTTTGTTTTATGTGCCAGGAATTTGGGACCGAGCCAAAAGATACATTTTATTTTTCTCAGTGTAATCATTAGTGAAAATCAATAGGATGGATACAGTCCACTTGATTCCAATTTTGAGTGAATATCTTCGAAAATGCTACAAATATTATGTGACGGTTTATTAAGTATTAAGAAAACATTATTCTCACCCTTGTGAGTCCTCGAGAAATGTACATAAATGGTGTACTTTTCCTTGCAGTCCTGGTACATACATAGAATACAAAAAGTCGCAATTGAAATTTTCTCACGAATCGCAAGACGCACTTTATAAAAACCATCCGTCTAATGTCCCAAAATAATATTATGAATTCCCCTACATAACAATGTTCATCTAGTTTAACATCACATATTATTTCTTATATAATATACTGCGTAGTTCTGAAAATTCTCTCCTAAATTCTAATACTGTATAAGTACATTTGATAATTAATTTTCTAAATTCTAACACACAATTCCGAAGTTTTCCACCTCGTTTCCACCCTGGTTGAATAAATCAGTCGATTCTCGCCAAATCTGACTAAATCACAAATAAACTTGCGCAATGTTCTGGCCAAATTTCACCAATTATTTTGCAATCAGATTTGGTCACAAAAATAAATTTTTTCAACGCGAATCTCGTTGAATCTCGTCAAATCTCATCAAATCTCGGACAATGTTCCGGCCAAACAGGACCGGCGTCAGGGCAGGGCGATCAGGGCGGCAAACTTAGGGGGGCGGCAGAGTCTAAGACAGATTTTTTATTCTGATCTCCAATTGATCTCACACTTTTTAGCACAAGCCATTTTCACTAGGTCGATCATTATTCATTTGATAGGACATACATTACGACATGATAGTTTATTGGAAACAATATTGGAAAGGGAAATGACAGGGTTGGCATCTGTGGGTCCAACCCAATTGGACCCAGTGGGTTTTTTCGGGTGGGTACGGATTGAAAAAACCCAGTCAAAAACCCACATAGTGCTCAATTGAATGGTTATTTTATAAAATGTATTTTTCCATGTTGTTCTTCTTTCTAAATTTGAATCAGTAGAATTTCATTGATTCTACAGTTATAAGTATCCCACTGGATAGAATTGGATGAATTTTACTACGTTATCAATTGATACTCACTATTTAGTGAGTGAAAGCTTACCTAAAGCTCGAAATAATGATTGATCGAAATGAGTCATATTTCATTGGGAAACTCAACACCGAAAAAAATAATTTATTTGATCGAATGAACTGAAGTTACTTGTGAAAATGAGTTCCGAGTAATAAAAGAATAGAAGCCGGTAATAAAAGCTGTAGTAAAGGCAACTTCAAATCAGTAACAGCAACTAAAGTCAGAGAAATTAAATTTGAATTTAGTTGAGCCAACGCCCGTTTTAGTTATCCAAATATCAACAACTGTATCTAATTGTTGGAACTAATTTGGAATAAGGGTAACTAATAATTTTTTTCGGTGAATGGATATTCACCGATGCAGTGCATTGGAGTGAAATACTAATAATCGCGATCCAGTGGAATTCCACTGATCTAAATACAGGAAGTTATTTAATTGAGATTTGTTCAAATGTTGCTCGAATACCGTTGAAAGACTTATTCATTAAAGTGTGATTTTTTTTATGAAAACGAATCCGTGAAAATCGCCCAGAACTTTTCATGCATATGCGGTACGACTAGCCATTGTTTTGGATCGTCGTTTTGTATTCTCGAAACCTTCCAAAGCATTGCCTAGCCAGATCATAAACGCTTGAGGAATGTTGAAAAATTTCAAAAAACACGTTTCCACTAAAAACCACACCTCCACTTATTAGTCAATAGAATGATCATGATAACTTCCTTCGAGTATAAAAAAAAAGGGAGATAAACATTAATAATTAAAAATGAATTCAATGGAAAACAATTTGTACAATGTAGGTTTTAATTATGACGAGACAGCATTTAATATGATTCAATAAAATAGCATAAAATTATAATTTGAATATGAATGTTCATATTTCGGTACAAATACAATGGTACATATTCATTCTTAATTTCTACATAATAAATGAGTTTGATAACTCTATTTGTTTATTTTTTATACACTGAGGGAAGAAATTCATTGGGACAAAAAAATATTACATCCAATGGTATCTATAAAATATTTCTCGAGATCAATGAAATTTTACTCCAATGGATGGAATGGTTTTTCAGTTGATGAAGTACTTCATGCAGTCAAAAACCATTTCATTCATTTGAATAATATTCAATTGGTTCAAAGAAATATTTTATAGATCATTGGATGAAATATTTTCTTGTCTCAATAACTTTTTTCCCTCAGTGTACTTATATGGGGTTTTTGTATTTTTTTTATTCAAAAAAAATATCACAACAAAAATTAGGGTGAACTACCTAGTAAATGAACGATGGCCTAATGGAATAAAGATTCATAAAAGAAGTAACTATTAAAAATTTCTACTACGTTAAAATAATTCGGTTGTTTTCAAAATAGTAACAACTTCTTATGAAAACAATCAAATTACTTTAATGTAGCAGAAATTTTTAATAATTACTTCTTTTATAAATCGTTGATCTACTGGGTAGTACACCCTATTTTAGAAAGTCTTAGTTGTAGTTAATCATCGTGTTGTTCATTTCGATAAAATTTATATAGTTTAACTAATTTAGTGGCCCTTTCTGGAACTAGTCTATTCCTCAGACTATTCTAAATATGCCCGAATGAAGAAAAAATTCTTTCAATCCCAGCACTGCTAGGTGGACACCTTAACAATTTGGCAAAAAACATGCAAAACCACTTGGTAGATTGTTTTGATGTGCAGTGTGGTCTTGCATCAAAATTAGAATGGACACAAAATACAAGGATTTGTAACGTCCAATTTGAATTGTGGCGATGCTGATCGAATTGCAGTAAAGTGCGTTAACGGGTGGAGTAAATTGCACTTGGAAATTTCACTAGTTTCAAACTTGATTTCAGCTCATGTAAACACAAATCTTGGTCCAATTTCAATCTGATCGAGGCCCAAACCTTGAAAGCTCAGGCCAAAGTCGAACAAAAATTGATCCCAGATTGTGGCTCACATGAGAGATTATATGAAAAGTAACTTTTTAGTTTATTCGGTATTTCTTGGTGACAATATAGAGTAAAATGGAATATGGTAGGGAGTCTTTTGGCAGAATCGACATGATTTGACAATCACTAGTCGCTTTCAGAGAACACTAGGGAATGACTAGCGGTGGTCAAATTATGTTCATTCGGCCAAAAGATCCCTTACCATGGAATATACATATGTAAATATATTATTCTATATCATCATATACGAAAAATGATAACATAGTACGATAAAAATGAAGATTAGTAGGTCATACTAAGAATCATCAGAGAAAACCAATGCCAATCAGCATTGCCAGTATTCCCTAGAAAAATCTTCAGCATCTGATGATTGGTCATTTCTTGTACAACTGGCCAATCATATTTTCAATTTGGAAAGAAATGACCAATGACAAAAAATCTGAAGATTTTTCTAGGAAATACTGGCATCACTGATGCCAATTTGATGAAACCCGAAAACCCCCGAAAAAACCTGATTGTACCCAGTGGGGCGGGTTTTAAAGAAAAAAACCCGGGTTTTTTCCAACCCTGGAAATGAATGGTAAAACTTGTTAAGGTAGACCTAGATTAAGTTATATGAAACAAATTATACAAGACAAGAGCTGTCGTAGATATGTAGAAATTAAATGTTTGGCGGGTAATAGACAGGATTGGAGGATTTCATCAAACCAGTTATGGGACTGATTACTTCACGATGATGATGATTATATATTCATAGGGAAAAGCAAGGAAAGTTCAACCCGTTTACAGGGATGGGCACTTTTGTACTCCCGGAATACTTTTACTGGGGGTACTTTTTTTTTGACCTCATATGAAGGCATAAAGACATTTTACACAAGAAAAAACAGTACTCCCAGTGAAAGTATTCCGGGAGTACAAAAGTGCCCATCCCTGCCCTCTATTAGTTCAATCAGGGTGTTTGAATCTGGAATTTTGTCGTTTGTTTTATTGGTTCTTCTTTTCAAACAAACCACGTAATTGACCCATTCCGTTAAAATTCCATAACCGCTGGACACCCTGGCTCAATAAAACGTGATTTGGAATAAAATGGGAGAAAATATTTTTCTATCAAAGATTCTTTCCATAATACAAATTACAAGGGTGCATTTGCATGATTATTTTCGCTTGGATCTTCATTGTAGGCAATTCTCATTAACGTGTATGTTATATCATGGTTCAGTTCAAGTTAGGCCTATAGTTAGGATTTCAGTAGAAAAATTTCAAAATTCCATCAATGTTTTTCCAACTCATTCCAGTTTGAGCTTCAAAGCAGAAAACATTTTATCACTTAGTTTGCGAGATATTTGAAGTTGCATTCAACATGATATCTCACACAACACTTCAGTTGAGAAAGAGTTCATAATGAATCAATTTGGAACTATGATAATTGAAAATAAATGCATTAAAAACTCTTTCTGAACTGTGGTATTGTGTGGTTTATGTTTTTCTATGATATATTTAAAATATAACTATAAATATGTCAGTAACTAAACAGTGAAATGTTTTCTGCTTTGAGCCTCAGAATAGAAATATTTAGTAGAGCAATTTACGAACTCCTAACCTTCAAACAGTAATATCGGTCTCACATACTGTTTGACCGGGATTTACGGTTGACGTGATTTTGAGAGGTGTTACCGTTTAAGGGTCAAAACAGAACGTTTTTAGAACTTCTTATGAATTGATTGGTTCAAAAAAATTTTGAGACAATTCCATTCGAGTTCTCGAAAAAAAAATGTTTTGAGTGGCTGGGAAATTTATTGTCTTCATCATTATTATTTCCAAAGAGCACCAACTGAAAATTACACGAAGTGTCAAAATTAAATTTCACAAGAATTATAATCATTATTTCAAAGCGATCATCCGCCACATGAGGGGAAAGTTAACGAGTGAATTGCAAATTTTGATATTCTTAAGAAAACTACGAGCATTTTTTTATACCACGATTACTTTGATGACTATTGAATCATACACGGAGAGAAATTTGTAGTTAAATTTACTATGTTATTATTGTTCCCGAGGAACAGACTGAATTCTGTCGGATTTTACTATGAAGGGCATATTTTTACTATGGTACAACAATAGAATGCTGATCATATTTACTATGTTTTATGGGGGAACCCGTCATAGTTCAGTCTGTTCCTCGGGAACAATAATAACATAGTAAATTCAACTACACATTTCTCTCCGTGTAGTAATTATTTTGATTTCCTGTATGATGTGAGCACTATCAAAGAAATGTCAACTGAAGCATTAACAGCAAAATGCGAAAAACTTTCCCACATCTTGACGAAGGACTCGGTGAGTGATATCAGTGCAGCAGAACTTCGAGATGAATTGAAAGTAGTTTCTACGCGTATGCAGCCTAGAAGTAGTCACATCGATACTCTTCAATTCATTACGCGGCACAATTTCGCTCCAAATGCAGCCATAGCTTTGAGGATTTTGCTGACTCTTCCTATGACGGTAGCGAGTGCAGGAAGAAGTTTCTCAAAATTGAAATTGGTGAGAACGTACTTGCGCTCCACGATATTCCAAAGTTGTTTGAATGGACAAGCAATCATTTCAATAGAGCACAAACTGGCAGAAGACTCGGACTTGACTGAAGTTTTGAAAGATCCCGTACAGCACACCTCCGTGGCCTCCACGGAGAACAAAGGTGGATCCTCCACGTAAGCAACGTGGAGGCTACGTAGCCGTTAGGTGGAAAACACGTAGAGTCTGCATAGAGGCGCCGGAGAAATGTCCGCCCTATGCAACGTTGCCACAGCGTGGAACGAAGGTGGTAGGAACGTGGTGGCGAGGTGGAACGAAAGTGGAGGCAACGGAGAAGCGAGGTGGAACAAAGGTGGACGCAACGGAGAGGCGACGTGGACGCATTGTAATATTCGGATAGGTGGCATCAACGTTGCTCCTGCGTGGTATTGATACATCGTACCACCTCGCCTCTACGTCGCCACCACGGAGATACGACGTAGAAACACACGCACTGCAACGTGGTGTACACGTGGAGTGAATTTTTACAGTTAGGTTTTGGCGCGCAAAATTTGAATGTTTGCAAGCATTTCAAAATTTCAACACTATGCGAATGATTAATTTATTTTTAGTTTGGGAAAGAATGAAAACACACTGGATCTCAAGGAAGGTAGGTTGACAACAATATATATTATTTTTGTAAATCAAATGAGAATGTTCTTCACATTGTGCTGCGAAGAGGCAGATTGAATAAAAAAATGCACAATTCGTCCGAATTTTTATTATATATATATATATAAAATACACTGGCAACAGTTTTTGGATTGGTCTTACATTATCTAATGATTTATTATAAAAATTCAACGTCACGCATGATACCTGAATTTCCAAAAAGAAAACTAACCATGGACAATGATTGTTTCATTGGAAGCAAAAAAAGAAAATTGAATCAATAATCGAAATTCCAACCTTCATAATTTAACCAAAACCTAGCTGTAAAAATTCACTCCACGTGTACACCACGTTGCAGTGCGTGTGTTTCTACGTCGTATCTTCGTGGTGGCGACGTGGAGGCGAGGTGGTACGATGTATCAATACCACGCAGGAGCAACGTTGATGCCACCTATCCGAATAGACGCATGCAGCGCCACCTTTCCGAATATTACAATGCGTCCACGTCGCCTCTCCGTTGCGTCCACCTTTGTTCCACCTCGCTTCTCCGTTGCCTCCACTTTCGTTCCACCTCGCCACCACGTTCCTACCACCTTCGTTCCACGCTGTGGCAACGTTGCATAGGGCGGACATTTCTCCGGCGCCTCTATGCAGACTCTACGTGTTTTCCACCTAACGGCTACGTAGCCTCCACGTTGCTTACGTGGAGGATCCACCTTTGTTCTCCGTGGAGGCCACGGAGGTGTGCTGTACGGGGACTTTGCCAGTGCAAAAGCGAGAAGAATTTCTTTTGTATGAAAGAGTTGTTAATGAACTAACTAATCACGACCGATATTCATAGCATCTTCAGAATTTCATTTCAACACGATGGTGCGACGTATGTTAGGGACCTTTTTTTTTGGTCGGTCAAGTACTCCCCGATGCAGGGGCGGCGGATTCCCTGGCGCCGGCCCTGCGGCCAAATCTCATGAAATTTCATTTTTCAGATTCAAGAATTCTTTTATTCAGGGCAATTCCATAACTTCATTAAATTCATTATTAGAATATTGATTTACATCAGAATTCATTCGAAAATTTCTCTCACAGTTCGTTTTACATCACACTTTGCCAAACCTCAACAGGTTTTGTATGAGTATCGCTTGTGATACTCTTGTAGGATCATTCATCATGTTACCAGATCCTATGGTTTTTATGCGTTAGAATTAATAACCACTCACTTGAAAATTACATGACATTGCGGGAGAATGCTATCCCTGTATAAAAGGAATTCGCCGAATTTATCGCTATTGGTGTATCTACACTGAAAAAAAGGCAGGTCACAGTTATCAAAAATGATATTCTTGAATATGACCAATCAAATATTCGATAAAATTAATCAAATATCAATAATATCTATTGAATATCCGATAATTATAAACATAATTTATAAACATTATTGAATATTCGATTAATGTTATCGAATATTTGATTGGTCATATCCAAAAATATCATTTGATAACTCTTAACAGCCTTTTTTTCAGTGTAGCTACCTCAAATTTTCCTCCTTGCGGAGATATGATCCACGTAACGATACCCCTCGTGAAAAGGAATTGTCCCTAGTCGCTCTCCCAACAATTTGACAGTTTAATGATGTATCGATAAAACTCCAAAATTTTTACTATGATCGCGGGTCTAATTAATCTTTCACGCGGTATGTCAATCACCTTAGATGTTGGTTTTATCTTTTTAATGTAGTCAGTATACAATACGCTCTCGATTTCTCTCCAACGTTCCAAGAACAGTCCATATTTTTCGCCATCCACACAATCAAAACGAACAATTTTTTCGATCTCAGCAAATCTCACATCTTCACAGAAGACGAAATTATTATCAAATTTGGTATTTGGATTCTTACCAAATGCCCTGTAATTCATCCTTTTATTTTGGCTTCATCAAATAATGTCTATTCACTGTCTTGATATTCTATAGGGGTTTTCGAATGCATGATTTTGCATCCTTTGCCAATGCATTGTATTTCATTACGCACATCAACATCAAGCGTTGGAAACAATTCAGTAATATAGTTTTTCCCATTCTCAGATATTGAGTGATCACCCGTGCTACTTGTAATAAATTTCATCATGAGGAATCGATTCGTGATTTGAAGGACTCTTCCTTTTGGACTTGTTACACTTTTAATGATGCGGTCATTCCATGATTCGAAAGGAAATGCTGTATGAGCCCATAATGGACCCCAATTCGTCACAGTATCAGTCAAATGAAGGAGCAAGAGATGAATTTGATACTTGACATCCATCCGTGTTCAATGTAAAGGAAAAATTATTCGGATCATTTAAAAACTCTTCATCTGCACATAACTTTTGGTATTCTTGACCGTCATAGACATCTCCCAAGGCTTCCACGCTCCTTTCTTCCCTCTCAAAACGATAAAATAGAGATTTCCTCACCTGAGGAATCGATAATAATTGTTTGAGCTGAGGGTATAATTTCAGCTGTATGAAATATGATTCATCATACACAGAAGATTTGCGTGGATCACAATCACAATGTTCATGTTTCCCTTGTATTCCCAAGTATTTACCACATTTACGACAGTACATATGACGTACAATGTTGGAGTCATCTCGAGAAAGTACAGTCCATAGTGTTGTTTTGTTTTTCGGTAAACTTGGATACGACATATTGGAATTCATCCATCGGAACTCAGATAGAATACATTCATACGGGAGGTTGAATTTCAATGCTTCTGCGACTGTTGCCATGATGTAATCCATAGTGCTTGTATCATCCTCCAACTAGTTAATTAAATCAGACACTTTCAGCAGGATATCGTATTGATCAATATATGCTCAGACAATATTCAATAATTTCACATTCCACTTACATTATCGATTTGGGCAATCTCAAAGCGGATTATGAAATTAGTTGATGATAATATCAAGCTGTTCACACCCCATATCAATGTACGTCGAAATCCCGTCATGGTATACAAAATTTCGTCAACTTTCTACGATATGATCCCTTCCTGTAAGAAGTCAGAAGTCCCAATCATGTTGTTTAATCACCGGATAATGATTAAAATAGTTGATGATAAGATCTTCATCAATCACTTTTTATTGTTCAACTTGATCAAATCATCCCCCGAGTGATTTTAAACAAGTTATCTTGATCATTGGACATATTCATCCACATTCTCCATACTCATTGTATAATTCTCACGAGATTGCGTACATTATAGTTTCTCAAATAATGAGATTTTTGAATCGTCTATGCGTTCCTGAAACGAAAGACTGCCAAAACAATTGCCTGTTTATGTTTTTTCTCTTTCTCGTTCTCTTCCCTTTTTGCACTGGACCCGAACGGTTTGTTTATTCATCGTAAGCTTTTCGATTATCCAAAAATCCACGGAGAAGTTATCAAATCTCATAAGGTAAGTGAGAAATTCCTTGCCACATTCGTTTTTATCCTGACGATTTCGTGAATTATATCATTTGACGTGATTTCTTGATCGTTTGATCACAAATATTCATCCATTCGCAATGGAGGTTAATGATTGTTCGGGACCTAAGAAAAGGAAAGATTGTCGACGTTTTTAACAAGCATGGTTTATCAAAAACCCTGAGTGGACAACGTGTGTTCCTGAAAGTCCATCTGATGACTCTAAATTTTTTTGTTGCATGTCAAAAGGATTATGAGAGTGGCCGTTCGCAAATTCTTCGGCATTCTGAAAGACATTCTCATCTCAGAAGTATGAGATTATTAATGTTTGAATTAGACCAAGAATCAAATTCTTCTTTATCAAATGAAATTCGCGTAGAAAATGAAATCGTCACAGATCTTCCTCCGGTTAAAGATAGCATGCCAATTGAAACAAAAAATGATGTATTAGTAGATATTGTTCAGCATGTCCCGTCACCATTACAGAATGAAAATTGCACTTTTCCATCGGATGCTGCTCATACACCTGATACTTTATTTCCTACTGGAGTAATCAATTCTTCCTGTGTTACTGATAATTCTTCAATTCCGGATCCGAATCAAGCTTCAGTTCACCCATGCAGTTTCAATCCTGCTATGTCTGTAAATAATCTTTCATTTTCTAGTTATGAAATTCCAGAAGGTGCAGAAAATCCACATCTTATTGCTCCATCAGACGTTCATTTTGATACCGATACGGATCATATCAGTCCATGTAATAATCAAGAACCAGATATCTATACTTTCATTGATGAGATCTCTTTCCCAAATTCAGTCAATATTTCACCACAAAATGATGATTCGCCAACACATTTGTTTAATTCTCCTTCTTCACACTCGGATAACCATCCTCCTTTCGACTGTAAAAAGTCTGTAAATTCACAAAATAAAACTCCTACTCTCCAGTTAAATGTCAATTTGGTTCCACAAGATGAACCAAATTCAAATTTTGATGATAGCTCTTTTGATTTGAAATCAAAAAACTCAAATTGCAGAAATTCGGGTTGCAGCATTTTTTTACATAAGAAAAACATTCCTTCCAGCATTGCTAACGATTCATTGCTTCTTATGAAAGATATAGGAAAGGAACCTGGAGTTCTCCAACACATGACGCTTAGTCGCACGAAGCTTACTAATATTGTCAATGATGTTCTATGCGTTCAGGAAACAAATCGTTTATCAGATGTTTTACGAGGTTCAAAATTCGCCGTTCTTGAAGATGAAACTTCAGATATAACGAATGATAAATGGATGACATTGATCGCTCCTTATATTGAACCAAATACTTTGGAAGTCAGATGTGGATTACTGGAAATAATTCATTTAGACGCTGCCGATTGTTCTGCTTCCAAATTGTTTGAAAGTTTCAGAAATACTTTGTGGAAAAATGGAATCTCAATGAGTAATATCTTTGCGTTCGGTTCTGACAATGCATCTCTGATGATGGGAAACAAATCCTCTTTCAAAACAAAATTATTAGAAAAAAATCCAAATATCTTAGTTTTTCCTTGTGTCTGCCATTCTTCTGCTTGAGCAGCAAGCGCTGCTTGCGCTGAATTTCCTCAAGCATGTGAACAGTTGATCACAGGTTTGGCTACTTTTATTCATGGCAGTCCTAAGAGAACTGCAATATTCAAACAGTTTCAGGAATGTAATTTGGAAATTTTTAAATTTGCTAAAACTCGTTGACTAACCCGTCAGTTATGCATTGTCAGAATTGTAGAGAATTGGAATGTTTTGGAGAATTTCTTACGCGAACAAGTCGTATCTGAGCGTTGTCAGCCCGCAGAGAAAGTATTGAATTTATTGACTGACCCTTCCATGAAGGCATATTTTCTCTTCATATCCTATACTCTCGATCAATTCAATAAATTTGATGCATGTTTTCAGAGACAACAAACTATGATTCATTCATTGCAACCTCGTGCTTTTGATTTATCAGTGTTCTTTTTACAAAAATTCCTGAAACCAGGTTTACTAAAGCATTTAGATCTAATCAGACAAGTCAATTTGGATCTTTCTGGAATCAACTACCTTTGAAAGATATTGATCTGGGCACCGAATGTGAAGAATATTTAGATGAATTAAATGATAACGGAATTCCAGAAATAGATGATGTGCACCAAAATTGTTTGGATTTTTATGTTACAGCTGCTAAAGAGATATTGAAACGTGCCCCTTCAGACGATCCTTTCTTGCGTGCGATAACAGTTTTCGAAGGAGAAATTGCTCT
This sequence comes from Gonatopus flavifemur, assembly GCA_018340375.1. Taxonomy (NCBI): domain Eukaryota; kingdom Metazoa; phylum Arthropoda; class Insecta; order Hymenoptera; family Dryinidae; genus Gonatopus; species Gonatopus flavifemur. The sequence goes on from JAFFJZ010000014.1 coordinate 3,173,477, forward strand.
TTTCGATCCGGATCGAAGTACTACATTTGAAAGAGTGGTGAATGTTTGTCAAAAGTTGGGAGGTTGTGATGAAAATTCTCTAAAGAAGGAATGGGAGTCTTTGTATTCTTTAGATCCGGTACAAAGACATGTTTTCCTTGTGGAACAACGTGAGAGCTTTAATATGTTCAATTTTATCTTTTTCGGCTTAGTTTATATTGAAATTGTTTCTCTTGATGTTATATTTTATATATGTTCAGAATTTATTATATCATATTCTATAACTGTTATATTTGTGATTACTTCATGAATAATATATTTTTCTTTTAGGAATTCTTCATCACTTCGGATAGAATTTCATATTGTGTTAACTCCCGTCAACTTGCAAGGTGCGTTCTGCAATACTCGAAGAGAGCACCTCGGCGAAATGATTGAAACTTCGCTAATTAACTTTGAAAAGGTGTTTATTATGCGAACTGTATAAATATTGTTCGGTTGTGCGTCCTTCCAGCAGGGACTCTCTACGGTGACTGACTTCTCTATGCAGAAGGATCCGTAACGAATTCCGAAGTCGGTCGAACTAGACCGAATCAATCCGAACTAAGCCAAATGTCTAAATAGCGCCCGCCTTGAAAGGATCTCCTTTCAAAGCATTATAAATTGAAATGAAGCGATTGGTCTCAGAAGACGAATCCCAGAAGAACGCACAATTCAAATTCAAAATTGATACATAGAGTTACATTGATTACAATCTAGGTTCGAACGATATTATGATTACAAGATTACGAATAGTTAATACATCAAAAAAAATTTTTTTTTTTTTTTTAACTCAGGAAATACAAATATTATTGAAATGAATCAGTATACAGCGTTAAGTTTCGATTGGAAGTATACATAATTTAGACAGGGGACGTACAAGAATACCTCTACAAGTCTTCACGGTGGCAGAGCGTGAGATCAAGTCAGAACCCTTATGAATCTCAGTAATTCGACCCAACAGCCATTGCAAGGGCGCTAAACCTTGTTGCTTTATCAATACCATTCGCCCTACTTGCAATTGAACACCTTTATTATTTTCCATTTAGAACGCTCTTGTAAACAATTCAAATATTCAGTGCTCCACCGCCTCCAAAACTGTTGACGAATATTTTCCACCTTCTGCCACCGAGAAAGACGGTTTTCGTTAATGGATGTTAAATCGGGAGTGGGAAAGCTGCGTAGAGCTTCTCCCACCAAAAAATGTCCCGGAGTCAGCGCAGCCAGGTCATTGGGGTCCTCAGAAAGAGGAGTAATGGGCCTGGAATTGAGTACGGCCTCAATTTCACATAAGACCGTACACATTTCTTCAAAAGTCAAAGGCACATTGCCGACTATACGCTGTGAATGAGTCTTTGTCGACTTTACCGCGGCCTCCCAAAGACCCCCAAAATGAGGGGCGTTAGGGGGTATAAATTTCCATTCAATCTTAAAATCCAATAGCAATTCTCTAAGTTGTTTTTGTAATTGCTCTTCGATGACAAAGTCATAGAATTCACGCAACTCTCTGGCTGCACCAACAAAGTTCGTGCCGTTATCAGAATACATAACGGACACTTTACCTCTTCGAGATATGAAACGCTTAAACGCGCCTAAGAACGAGGATGATGTCAGATCGCTCACTAACTCTAAGTGCACTGCCTTGACAGCAAAACAAACGAAAACTACCAAATAAGCCTTCGTTTTTCGTGAATTGCGTCGCTTCCCGTCGCGTACCCAGAAGGGACCCGCATAATCAACGCCACAATGCGAGAAGGGCCTTGAGGGATTGACCCGAGCAGACGGCAATTGACCCATGATTGCTTGAGACGATGCTTGCTTACACTTGAAACATGTGATGCATTTACGAACAATTTTTCGAGTCACACTCTTGAGGGCTATTGGCCAAAACTCACGTCTCACTGTCGACATTGTCAGTTGTATTCCGGAATGAAAACTTTTAACGTGTTCATGTTCAATAAGAAGTTCTGTCAGGCGATGAGATTTGGGGAGAAGAATCTGATGACGACTAGATTCGGGTATATTAGAGTTTTTTAAGCGACCCCCGACTCTCAACAAGCCATCACCGCCCATAAATGGAGATAAGGAGAGTAAAGCACTATCCGTATTAAGAGGTTTATTTTCTGTCAACAATCGTATTTCTTGTGCAAAGGAAAGGCTCTGAACGTATTTACATAACGCGTGCGTTGCGTGAGTGATTTCTCCCGGCGCTAGACCGTACTCGGACGGAATATTTTTCCTTTTAAGCTTATAAAAAAAACGGAAACAGTATGAGATTATACGACATATTTTCCCAAAACTGGAACGTCGCTCAATCAGAAGATCAACTCCGTCACCTTCAACTGTAGTTGAAACCAAACTAATCTTTCGTTCTTCGGGCAAATCGTTGAGCCTTTGAAATTTCACCGACGGCCAATCACTCTCCCCCAGCCTCAACCAAGGCGGACCGTGCCACCATACCGAGGATTCAACTAAACTGGACGGCTCCATGCCGCGCGAGAGATAATCCGCAGGATTATCCTCAGAAATTACATGATACCAATTTCCAGGGCTGGTAAGACGCTGTATCTCTCCTACCCGATTTGCCACGAAAACAGACCATCGATTAGCAGGAGCTGTAATCCAGTTCAGAGTGATCATCGAATCCGACCAGAGAAACTCACGGACCGATGAGAGCTCGAGAGACTTCCTCACTTTCTCGACCAACTGTCCCAAAAGTCGCGCTGCACACAGCTCTAAACGCGGCCAGGACAACGTTCTTAACGGGGCCACCCGAGACTTTGAACAAACCAATTCACACTCATAAATTTCCTCAGATGTTCGACAACGCAAATACACACATGCGCCATACGCTCTCTGACTGGCGTCTGAGGAACCATGTATTTCCAAGTTGGAGGAAGAAGCGACACGTTTAACACAACGAGGAATCTTTAAATAATTCAATTGAGTCATTCGTTTCTTTACTTTAGTCCATTGGGAATGAATATGATAAGGCACAGAAGCATCCCACTCTAAATTCAATTGCCAAAGCTCTTGAATAATGAGCTTTGGAATAATAATAACGGGACCAATAAGCCCTAATGGGTCGAATATTTTTGCGATTTCTGAAAGGATCGCACGCTTAGTAACCTTATTAACTTCGGCGATACCATCGGATTCGAACGAGAAAACATCATTACAAGAAACCCAGCGAACTCCCAATATCCGAGTGTCAGCTTCCCCGTCGAAATCCATGAAACAATTATAATCGGACTTCCCCTCAGATTGCAAGATCAAAGGGTCATTTGCAGACCATTTGCCTAATACGAATCCCCCCTTACCTAATAATTGAATCGCTTCGATCCGCATTTTTTGAGCAATTGGAAGAGAATCCGATCCCGTCAGAAGATCATCCATGTAGAAGTTGCGAAGAGCTGATTTCGAACCCAAAGGAGAACTAGACTCTTCTTGTATTGCAAGTTGCCGTATACATTCAGTAGCAAGGTATGATGCCGGTGCTGTACCATATGTTACTGTACGAAGTTCAAATTCCTTAAGATCATCATGTGAATCCTCACGCCACAAAATAGTCTGCAACGGCACCTGCGATTCATGCACCTCGACTTGTCGATACATCTTGACAATATCTGCCGTGAAGACATATAAATGGTATCGAAATCGTATCAAAATCGAAATAAGATCCTGTTGGATCACCGGTCCAACATGTAGCGCATCATTGAGGGATATGCCCGAAGAGCTCCTCGCTGAAGCGTCGAACACAACCCGCATTCTATCACCCTGAGGAGTTCGTTTAATTATGCCATGATGTGGCAAATAAAATATGAACTCTTTTCGTGAAGCTTCTCCTACCTGTCTCATATGACCCAACGTTAAATACTCTCTCATGAATTGAACATATAATTTCTTATATTGTGGATCTCGATCGAATCTTTTCTCCAACCTGTGAAATCTTCTCGCCGCATTGGTTCGAGAATCTCCTATCTGACGCAATAACTCCTCCTTTACAGGCAACCTTACAACAAATCCTCCCGACTCACTACGCGTAGTTGTTTGTGCAAAATATTCCTCGCAATATCTGTTGTCTCTTGATCGTATACCCACCTCGTTTGAGACTTCCTCATATTCCCAAAACCACGTCAACCCATCCTGTAATTCGTTATTAGTGATCGAAACATGAAAGTTTTTAACAGTACCAGAAAGTTTCAATTTCTGCGTCATACTTCCTGCAACCACCCATCCAAAATGCGTTTTTTGCGAAGTCAGATGCTGGGACGATGATTTTATTTGACCCACACACAGAATCCTCCAAAAAAGATCGACGCCTATAAGCAAGTCTATATCAGAGAATTTATAATAACCAGGGTCAGCCAATCTTATATTGTGGGGGATCACAATTTCGTTAGGCTGAATTGAAACTGTTGGTAATTTACCGGTAATCTTGTCCGTGACTATACAATCGATTTCTTCTTCGAATAGGTTGTAACGCGATCTTAATTTTACGCGGACTATGTCGTTACTAGCCGTACATGTATCGTTTATTCCAGAAATAGAAAGCTTAAGCTGTCTCGGCTTCAACTGCAAGGAGTTCATAAATCCACGCGAGATAAAATTGGCCTGTGAGCCACAATCTAAAAAAACACGGCAAGATCTCCTGTTTCCCTCCAAATCATGAGCGAATACGACGGCTGTTGAAAGCATAGGAGAATTATTTTTAATCGAAGAATGAGCTACGACCGCGGAGGAAGCAACACTGTTTTCGGTCTCCTGTCCAGTATCCCTTTCTGAAGATACCCTCCCGGGAACACTTGCTTCATTCTCTCGATTTATTATCATATGGAGCATAGTATTGTGCTTCCCACCACAAGTTTTGCATCCTCCCGATGTACAATTATTAGCAAAATGAGTACTAGAGCGCATGCAATTTATGCACAATTTACGGTTTTTGATTTCCTTTAAACGAGATGGCGGTGATAATTGATTGAAATCCCTACAAAAATAAATAGGGTGATCTCCCTTACAAAAGCCACATCTAGCTTTAACTGTAGCGACATGAGACGAAGTTTGACGTTTGTTGTTATTTTGATTTCGGCTATTATTTTGATTTGCAAAATTAATCGAATTACCCGCTATTCCTAATGACTGATATTTATGTGTTATAAAATCTAAAAGCTGTTTCAGTGTTGGTAACTCGCTTCCCTGGAGCGATGCTTGCCACTCACGGGACGTATTTGGATCTCATTTGGATGATAAGACGCAAACCAGCATGTCATCCCATTGGTCGACTGGCCTTTTCATTGTTCTTAAAGCCCGAGTGTGTTCACAAGTAACATCAACTAACTGTTTCAAGCTCGAAATATTCTCTTCGTTTATCGAGGGCAACTCTATAATCTCCTTGATATGAGTATGTACTATAAGACGGTTATTATCAAACCGAGCCTTCAATAAATCCCAAGCCTCGCTGTAGTTTTCGTTTGAGAGTTCTAAAGAACGTATTACATCGGCAGCATCTCCCTTAAGAGACGAAAGCAGGTACTGAAACTTTTGTAAATCGCTCAAGGAACCATTTTCATGAATGACAGATTGGAAAACATTATAGAATGGGATCCAATCCTCATATTTCCCAGTAAATGTAGGCAAATTGAGCTTAGGCAGTCGCACATTTGAAGAGCGATCTGGATTTCCATCCCCGTTCGCGACGCGATTAGCACCCCCTCCACCAGAGGCAGAAGGCTGTACATTGTCTCGATTGCTTGAACTAGATACATTTAATCTACGACGTAAGTGAGCCGACAATACGAAATAATGCTCCTCGAACACAACTCTATCGGGCTCTTCATTCGGCGCTTGGATCTCTATTGCAGTCTGAACTGTATCGTAATCCTCAAAGTATTTCTCTAATTTAAGTTTTCGCTCTTGTAATTGAGCCCATGTTTCCGGATCTGTTCCCGCATTCGTTTCAACCCAAGTTCCTATACAAGTACAAGAAGCCTTTATGATTCTACGCCGAATTTTGAGGTTATCGAGGGTTTCCATTTTTTACTTCAATGTCAACGAATACGTCAACTAGACAGAATACCCGATACAAGTTAATCGCTGGAGACAAGCTAACCGACTTATTATAAACAGAACGATCTTGAATTGACTTATCAGATATGAAAAGGATTTGAACTTCCGACGCTCTATTTCTCTCAAACAATCAAGCTTATACATTGAATTTCTAATCTTTTATAAATGTCTCTATACATGAATTTCAAATTGAAATCAAATGAAACGAACTGGCCTTTGTGATTCGCTGAGCCCGTATATCGATGTTGTTGTTGAACCTCCTTTACGACAAATATCGTAACGCTATCTGTTGACGTTCTGTGGCACCGTCTCCCGATGATCTACTGAATCGATGTCACTGATCCGTTGATTGATTATACTGCAACGCCATCTGTTGACGTCATGTTGAACCGTGTTGTCCTTCGATTGTCACGAAAATACTGATTTTATTCTGACAATAGAATTGATGAAATTCATCACGAAATGATGCCACGAGCCACTATATCACTCGGATATAACGATGACTTGACACTCACTTAATTTTGTTCGCACTTGTTTACGTATATCTGTTCTTTCGAGCAATGCAAATACGTTATCTGCTCGATTCAACTAACTGCTCGTCAATGTTGAACTCGCATCTCTTGATCGAGTTTACCAGTTTGCTAATAGTTTTGAGCTTCACAATAAGTGAATCACCGTAATCCGTCACTGGAATGTTTTCGATTCGCAACTTTGTCACTTTCTCGTTCACCTCTCGCGTCGTACCGATGTACTTTGAACGTTGCGTATGTCGGATGTTGACACCGCCATTAATGACGCCGACAACAACGATTCAATGCGGTTCGTTAGGACCAAAATTTATGTTAACTCCCGTCAACTTGCAAGGTGCGTTCTGCAATACTCGAAGAGAGCACCTCGGCGAAATGATTAAAACTTCGCTAATTAACTTTGAAAAGGTGTTTATTATGCGGACTGTATAAATATTGTTCAGTTGTGCGTGCTTCCAGCAGGGACTCTTTACGGTGACTGACTTCTCTATGCAGAAGGATCCGTAACGAATTTCGAAGTCGGTCGAACTAGACCGAATCAATCCGAACTAAGCCGAATATCTTAACATATTGCTTGATTATTATGATATTTATGGTCACTTTCATTTCGGATGGATACATCAACATACTGAGATGAATGATTACTAAAACCATTCCCATGCAGTTCTTGAAAACTATATGTTAGAGAAGAAAGAACATGATTTCGGTTATAGTAATGATTTCGCTCAGTGTAATTCGGTAATGTTTGTCTGCCCAGATAGCACAGCAGGCCCTGATGTGTTGGGGGAGAATTCTTTATGAATTCTCATGGTTCGTAAAGCATTCGTAATGAACTCATCCTGAACTGTTATGCTGTACGGGTTTTTGCTTTCCGTCAGGATAATTTCGAATGACGCCAGGACCGGCTATTACTATTTTCACACCCTAGGCTCAATGCTTTGGAACTACGCCACTCTCCTATCTGCCCTTTTCATTTCGACCGCTCTTGATGAGTGGATTTATTAGTGCCTACCTCGGTGAGCCGGCTTGGATGAAGTTTTGGTCTAGCCCCCCCCCCCCTCCCTCCCATAATTATCAACAAGTTTAGTGAAATCGTGAGCTTTTCGCTTTTCCCGGGTGAGAGAGTGGGTGTTTCAAGGCAACCGTGGAATAGGCCTACTGGGCAGACCACGTTAAAAAAAACGCATTCTCCGTACTTTACCTCCAGGATGATGCGGAAAGGAGTACGTTTATGTGAAAAATGAATTATGTATATTTGTTTTGCCAATTTGAAATGATTTGAATAAAGTACTCATACAAATGAATTGAGCGTTAAATTTAATATGAATGAATTATTTTCAGGACTTGATCCGTTGGACCCTTCCTGGTGAAAAATATTGAGAAAATACAATGTGGAGTTCGAATCATTTGTTGAAACAAGCAAAAAACATGATTGATCAAGAGAATACCTACGCAGCCCAACTATTTGGGAAGGCCTGCTTAATGAATTCTCAAAACCGTTCATTGATATTTCCAGATTTTTTGGAATTCTTGTATTGCACAAATAGAAAAAAAATTTAGCTAAATTTGAACCCTACTCCAGTTTATCCCAGTTTTATTGAAATTTGCGGGTGGGCTTTTCGAGAAAAGTGTCTCTCAAGTAATATTCATTTTTAATTTCAGAAGATTCTGAATCGATCGGTTTATATCCCTCGGAGAGAAATTTTTGATATTTTTTCGTCAATTTGCTCGAACACATGGTGAAATTTGGAGGTGCACTTTTGAAAAAACGTTCCTGACAAGTGCTGTTCATTTTTCATTCCAGGAGATTCTGAATCGATCGGTCTATATCCCGCGGAGACAAATTTCTGATATTTTTCCATCAATTTCCTCCAGCACTTGGTAAAATTTGCAAGTGCACTTTTTTAAAAAAGTGTCTTTCAAGTGATGTCTATTTTCCGTTTCAGAAGATTCTGAATCGATCGGTCTACATCCCACGAAGACAAATTTCTGAAATTTTCTCATCAATTTGCTTCAGCACTTGGTATAATTCGGAGGTGCACTTTTAAAAAATGTTCGTCACAAGTCCTGTTCATTCTTCATTCCAGAAGATTCTGAATCGATTGGTCTGTATGAAGGAAACGAATTCTTGAAAATTTTTAATCGCTTCGAACCAGTACTTAGTAAAGTTTATAAGTCGACCTCGAAAAAAAACCTTCCTCTCACGGCGCATTGATTTTTCGTTTCAGAAGATTCTGAAACCATCAGTCTAATCAGAAGTAAGATCAGTTGACAAACCATAAAAAATTTATATTTATCCATGTTAGACTGAGAAAATTGCCATCCGAAAATATAAGACTTTTTCTTTTTTCCCTTAGGAAACTAGGAACAGGAAGGTTTGTTAAATGAATTTTCACATGAAAATACGAAAAGTAATAAATTCTGTAAAAAAGTAATAGGTAGAATTGGAATCTTAAACGCTGAACGTTGAATTCTATAAAGCGTATAGTCAAATTCATTTATTCATCCGTAATCTCCTGTATTTTTATGTGAAATTTCATTTCACAAACCTTCCCTTCTCCTGGTTTAGCAAGTAGAATGAAAGGAAGTCTTACATTTTTTGCTCCGTGTATATGTGAATGCTAATGTAAATCAATAATCACATGATAAAAATATTCATTTCGCTGTTTTCAAATACACATGCAAGTTAGTACAAATATTGATTCATTCATCATCCATTAGGTGATAAGAACATTTGTGTGAGAGGACATCAAAAAATTGCAGACCAACATTCAGTGATAGCAAAAATCAGATGGAGGTTTGAAGCGGTCGCTCTCATCGAGGAAGTAAAATAATTCCCTCAAAATTGATTTAGAAAAAAAAAGCCAACATCGTTCGAGCGGAATCGAACGACCCCGTTTTCCCGGAAGAACCATCACCTTTGCCGCTAGGCTATGGGCCGCGTTGAATATACCGCCCACATATTAGCTTCATAGACTGTTGTAGCTATGGGGAAAAAAAACCTTGTATGCCATAATAAAATATCAATTTCAATACCCAACTCTAATAATCTTATGAAATTTGGAAGTTTTTTTTTATGTAATAACATCGTCATATGTAATAAATGATTTTGAAGTTATCCGAACATCGTTTCTCGAAAATACGATGTATAAGCAGTTGTAATAACTTTTTCATCTGCAGGAAATAAAAATTGTTCCGATATTATGCATGAAACTTGTGATTCATGAAAAATCAATAATAATCAAAAATTCATTGAATTATATTGGATTTAATTCAATTGAATAATAAAATACATTAAATTGATGATTCATAATTAATCGCAAGTATCAATACTTTTACTACTGTGGGCAAAAGGTAAGGTGAATTTGTTTGTAAAATGAAAAATCTTCATTTATTCTCCTACATCAATTTCATCCCCTTCAAAGTAATCCCCTCTTGATAAAATACACTTATGCCAACGTTTTTTCCAATCATCGAAACATGCTAAGTAGTCCCTCTCCGTTATAGCCATCAGCGCCTTCTTCGATTCAGCTTTTATCTCCTCAATCGACTCGAAACGCTTTCCCCGGAGTGGTCTCTCGAGGTTTGGGAATAGCCAGAAGTCACACGGAGCCAAATCAGGCGAATACGGTGGTTGCGGAACGATATGCGTCGAATTTTTGGCGAAATAGTCACGAAGAACGAGTGCAGTATGAGACGGTGCAGGGCCGTCTTTAAGGCAGGGCACACCGGGCCCGAGCCCAGGGCCTCCTGCAGAAGGGGGGGCCTCTTCGTAGAGAATCGATAAGATTTTTACATATTTTCTTAAAAAGGTTACTTGAACAAAATGAAATCAAGTTATTTTTGAAATACAACTAATTCTAGATATACGAACAAGTGGAAATTCAGTCAATACTTATTTTAAAGAAGAATCATAATGATTAACGTTAGAGTGGTTTTTGAAAAATTTCAAGATTTTATGTCTCCTTACATGGGCCTCCACTCTAAGTCGGCCCAAGGCCTTGAAGCAATGAAAGACGGCCCTGAGACGGTGCATTATCGTGATGCAAAAACCAAGAGTTGTTGGCCCATAATTCTGGTCTTAATATCCTTCTGATATTCCGATTATATCAGTAAGGTCTCTAACAGTCAACCGACGATTTTTGAGCACTAATTCCTTCACTTCATCGACGTGTTGGCCATCTGTTGACGTCGTCCGGAGCGCTCCAAGTCATCAACACGTTCTCGACCCTCTTTGAAGTCTTTGCACCACTTATAAACATTTTTCTGCGACATGGTAGAATCACCAAAGGCCTTCCACAACATCCTCAAAGTTTCCACAGCCGAAATTTCATTCCGCAAACAAAATTTGATTGCACTTCTCTGCTTAATCAAATCAGACATTGTAAAAATCGAAAAATGCACTCTGAGTCGTTTGATAAACACAAGCGTTAATGTATTACTGATAATGACATTGACATGAAATTTGGCACAGATGTCATTAACAGTCCTGCCAACTCAAGAACAAAAGAACTAGCCTGAAATGTCAAGCCCGCGAAGTTCAAATTAAAAACTCAACTCACTTTTTGCCCACAGTAGTATGAATGATTGGTCGATTCCATTGGATCTCCAGTATCAGTAGACACCCTGTAGCAGTGCAAGGGGGGAAAAAAACTCTCAAACAATTTTGGAGAAAGTAGATGGATTTTATACTAGTAACATAAACAGTAGAATAATCACCATATCGGATCCGTCATTCGCAATTCCGGAAATAATGACATTGACATGAAATTTGGCACAGATGTCATCAACAGTCCTGCCAACTTGAGAGAAAAAGAACTAGCCTGAAATGTCAAGCCCGCGAAGTTTAAATTAAAAATTCACCTTACTTTTTTCCCACAGTAGTATTCTGTTTCAAATTTTCATTATTATTCATGTTTCAATTCATACCCTAGCGATTTCGTTTTTATCGAGTTCCAAAGAACAATGTGGGTCCTTTTTGGAAAAACATCTTGAAAATACCGCTGATGGGAGGAACCAAATTGGTCAGTTTTTGGTTACTTTCCGGTTCATAACCATGGGATTACCGAATTTGCATTGGTACTCATTGGTAACAATTTGGTGCTTTCTTGGAAAGAGTATACCTGGAATGACTGCAGATGGAAGGAACAGAATTGGTCAGTTTTTGGATAATTTCCGGTTCACAACAATAGAATTGCCAAAACTTCAGTGCCACTGATTGGGGAAAAGGTGGTTCCTTTTCGGGAAAATATATTCCTGAAATCACCACAGATAAAAGCACCCGAATCGGTCAGTTTTTGGATGATTTCCGGTTCACAACCATGGAAGGAACCAAATTGGTCAGTTCTGGAATAATACCTGGTTCACAACCATAGAATTACCAAAACTTCAGTGCCACTGATTGGTGAGAAGTTGGTTCCATTTTGGAAATGATATGCCTGAAATTACCCCAGATGGAAGAAACCAAACTGGTCAGTTTTTGGTTCATTTCCAGTTCATCACCATAACATTACCGAATCTTCAGTGCTACTCATTGGGAAGGATTTGGTTCCTTCTTGGAAACAGTATACCTGGAATTACCGCAGATGGAAGGAACATGAACGGTAAGTTTTCGGAAAATTTTCTGTTCACAACCATAGAATTACGAAAACTCAAGTGCCACTGATTGGCAACAATTTGGTTCCTTTATGGAAAAACAGCCTGAAATTACCGCGGATGGAAGGAACCCAATTGGTCAGTTGTTGAATAATACCCGGTTCACAACCATAGAATTACCAAAACTTCAGTGTTACTGATTAGGGAAAATTTGGTTCCTTTTCGGAAAAAATATGCCTGAAATTACCCCAGATGGAAGAAACCAAATTGGGCAGTTTTTGGTTCATCTCCAGTTCATCACCATAAAATTACCGAATTTTGAGTGCTACTCAATGGTAACAATTTGGTTCCTTTTTGGACAGAGTATACCTGTGATGACCGCGAATGAAAGGAACATAATTGGTGAGTTTTTGGAAAATTTCCGGTTCACAACCATATAATCATCAAAAGTTCAGTGCCACTGATTTGTAAAAATTTGGTTACTTTTCGGAAAAAATATGCCTGAAATGACCGCAGATGGGAGGAACCAAATTGGTCAGTTCTGGAATAATACCTGGTTCACAACCATAGAATTACCAAAACTGCAGTGCCACTGATTGGTGAAAAGTTGGTTCCATTTTGGAAATGATATGCCTGAAATTACCCCAGATGGAAGAAACCAAACTGGTCAGTTTTTGGTTCATTTCCAGTTCATCACCATAACATTACCGAATCTTCAGTGCTACTCATTGGGAAGAATTTGGTTCCTTCTTGGAAAGAGTATACCTGGAATTACCGCAGATGGAAGGAACATAAACGGTAAGTTTTCTGAAAATTTCCTGTTCACAACCATAGAATTACCAAAACTTCAGTGCCACGTATTTGTAAAATTTTGTTTCCTTTTCGAAAAAAATTCGCCTGAAATTACCGCAGATGGGAGGAACCAAATTGTAACCAATGCAGGATTCTCAACATTCGGTAAATCTTCGGTTTTTGACCACGAAGCAACCAAGAAATGACCAAGAAGACCGTCCCCGTAATCTGGTAAAAAAAGTGGTTTGGTTCCAAGAAGGTACCGAATCGTGACCGATAAGTAGCACTGAATATTCGCTGATTTTATGGTTGTAAACCGGAAATTCACCTAAAACTGACCAATTTGGTTCCTCCCATACAGCACCGGGAGGTTTTCTGGACGTTCCGAAAACGTGCTTGGTTACACAGAGAACGTGCAAATAACGTCTCATGATGTTCTAAAAACGTCGCATGTATGTCGCAGGAACATGCAAATGTCCCGTTTAGTTCTATTCATGTCTTCTTGCAATGTTCTTGAGACGTATTCAAGGAAAGGTTTTCACAACGTTCCGCGGCGTTGCACATATGTTTTTAAAAGGTTAGTTTTCATGGAAGCACGTTTAGAAAACGCGGAAGGAACGTCCCGTAGTATATGAAAAGAACGTGCTTGGTACGTATTCATGTGCATCAAAAGCGAAGGTACTCTAAACATTTGGAAAATATGTGCCTTGGGTACCAACACACGCGGGACCAAGATTATGTTTATAGAACATCCAGAGAACTTTCTGTGCTGTCTGGGCTATTCGCGGTAATTTCAGGCATTTTTTTCAAAAAGGAACCACATTGTAACCAATGCAGGATTCTCAACATTCGGTAAATCTTCGGTTTTTTACCACGAAGCAACCAAGAAATGACCAAGAAGACCATTCCTGTAATCTAGCAAAAAACGTGGTTCGGTTCCAAGAAGGTACTGAATCGTGACCGATGAGGCTGGCCTCCCATGGACCAGAATTCGTTCCGGCGGAATGAAAATTGAACCAATGCACAATTTTTTATAGATTTCTGATAGAACGCTCTAAAAGAAATTGTGAAAGCGATTGGTTTGAAGTCATTCCGCCGGAACGAATTCCGGTCCATGGGAGGTTAGCCTGAGTCGCACTGAATATCCGGTAATTTTATGGTTTTAAACCAGGAATTTACCAAAAACTGACCAATTTGGGTCCACCTATTCGCGGTAGTCTTAGGCCTTTTTTTCCAAAACGGGACCAAATTGCAACCAATGCAGGATTCTCAGCATTCGGTAAATTTTCGGTTCTCAACCACGAAGCAACCAAGAAATGACCAAAAACACCATTTCTGTGATCTGGTAAACAAATGGTTTTGTTCCAAAAAGATGACTGATGAGTAGCACTGAAGATGCGGTTGTTGGTTACTTTGTGGTGAGAAAAAGTCACAAACGTACCGAAATTTTTTGGTAACTCTTTGGTAACCTCAAAATCGCTGGGGTAAAGCCCGGTTTCTATGGAATTGGTGTTACTTCCGATACGCTTTACACACTTCAAATATACGCTCGAACCACTCTTAATGTTCCACTTGACGCTTACTATACGCTTAAATCCACGTTCCAAATACTTTCCAACTACGTCCCTGACACTTTTTATTACACGCTTCCCCTTCACCAGGACGAATATTTTATCTTGAGGTGAATCTTCTCGATAGGATTTTGATGCTGTTACAGCCTTCCTGGAATGAGATATCAACCATAAATTTTCAACGAGATCGGGAGCAAATCACAAAACGAAAGTGTCAGTGAATTTCCGAAAAAGTCACTTTTTGGTCGTTTTAAGGTCGCTTTATGGTCGATTGCTGGTTCCCAGTCCAGAATGAACTCTTTCCGATTGCTTTCCGTAATTGTTATGCATGCACATGATTTACATATCCAAAGAACATCCAGTAAACACCTAATTCAATTTGAAATGGTAACAATATGAAAAACAATGAGAAACCTAAAACTAATACGAAAGTCGTCAGTTGGTCGTTCCATAGTCGCTTTGTATGTCCGCACTCGATTTGCGAATGTCCTACCTTAGGATGAATCTTCTCAATATGGATTCCATGATGTTGCACCGTCCCTGAATCAATATCTGAATCACACATTACCAACAAACTGGCGAACAATTTAGAAACCGATGATATCAGGGAATTCATGAAAGTTCACTGTTCGGTCGTTTTTAGGTCGCTTTACGGTCGTTTTTTCGTTTCCAATCAAAAAGGAACCGTTCCCCAGTTGTCCCCGTAATTAGTACCCATCCGTACAATTCACATGTCGATAGACCTTCCAGTGAACAACTGATCCAATTTGAAATGATAGTCATATGAAAAACAATGAGAGACCTGGAACTCATACAAAAGTCACCGGTGCGTCGCTGCATAGTCGCTTTTTATTTCCGCACTCGATTTTCGATTATTTTAACTCCAGATGGATCCCCTCAATATGGATTCCGTGCCGTTACACCCTTCCTCAATTATGATTCAAATCACACATTACCAACGAACTCGCTAGCAATCGAAAGAACGGAAATATCAGGGAATTCATGGAAAAAGTCACTTTCTGGTCGTTTTGTGGTTCCCAATCCAAAATGAACTCTTTCCTATTTCTTCCCGTAATTGTTGTTTATGCGCGTGATTCACATATCAATCGACCTTTCAGTGAAAACCTGATCCAATTCGAAAGGATAGTCATATGAAAAACAATGGGAGGCCTCAAACTTCTCCGAAAGTCGGCAGTTGATCGTTCCATAGTCGCTTTATATGTCCGCACTCGATTCGCGAATAATGTACC
This sequence comes from Gonatopus flavifemur, assembly GCA_018340375.1. Lineage (NCBI taxonomy): Eukaryota > Metazoa > Arthropoda > Insecta > Hymenoptera > Dryinidae > Gonatopus > Gonatopus flavifemur. Next base: position 3,189,293 of record JAFFJZ010000014.1, read on the forward strand.
TTGAGGTGAATCTTCTCAATAGGATTATGATGTGCTTACAGCCTTCCTCAAGTGAGATATAAACCACAAATTGTCAACGAGATCGCGATCAAATCAAAAAACGAAAGTATCAGTGAATTTCCGGAAAAGTCACCTTTTGGTCGTTTTAAGGTCGCTTTACGGTCGTTTTCTCGTTCCCAATCCAAAATGAACTGTTTTCGATTTCTTCCCGTAATTGTTATTTACGCGCGTGATTCACATATCCATCAAACATTCCGTAAACAGCTGATTCAATCCGGAATGGTCACAATATGGAAAACAATGGGAGGCCTCAAACTTCTCCGAAAGTCGGCAGTTAATCGTTCCATAGTCGCTTTATATGTCCGCACTCGTTTCGCGAATATTTTACCTGCAAATGAATCTTCTCCATATGGATTTCATTGTTACGCCCTCCCTTACTCAAGATCTATATCACAAATTACACTGTTAGAAATTTCTGATTGGATTTTCAATCACATGTAATGGAAGCAATTGAGCGGCCGGATCTAACAACCAGCCGCGCGCTCGAAAAGACGTAAAAGTATTGTCCAAGCCGTGACGTCACACACAGAAATTAAAAATTGGAATTTCGAAAAACAAAAAATACCAGGTGATAAGTCTTGAAAAATCAACCCGAGTCTCCGTTTGTGATTTTTTTCTGTAATCAGTAGTTTCTTCGTAAAAAAATAAAAACTGAAAATATTTGCGGTCTGAAAATCAATGTTTTTCAACATTAAACTCGCTGTAACTTTTTTATTTTCCAACGTATCGAGATGAATTTTATCAATTTTTATTCGTGAGACCTTGAGTCATATGAAAAACAATGGGAGACTTGGAACTCATACAAAAGTGATCGGTTGGTCGCTGCATAGTCGCGTTTCATTTCCGTACTCGATTGCCGATCATTTCAACTTCAGATGAATCTTCCCAACGTGGATTTCATGCTGTTACACCCTCCCCCAATTGAGATTCAAGTCACGCATTATCAGCGAACTCGCGAGGAATTCTGAGAACGGAAATATCAGGGAATTTATGAACAAAAGTCACTTTCTGGTGGTTTTCTGGTTTCCAATCCAAAATGAACGCTTTCCAATTTTTTTCCCCAATTGTTATTCATGCGCATGACTTACATATCCATAGAACATTCAGTAAACATCTGATCCAATTTGAAAAGATAGTCATATAAAAAACAATGAGAAACCTGAAACTCATACAAAAGTCGTCGGCTTGTCGTTGCATAGTCGCTTTCTATTTCCGCACTTGATTTGCGAATGTCCTACCTTAAGATGAATCCTTAGAGCATATATACAGGGTGGGGCATTTAAAGTGTCGCAGGCGTTTTTTCCAAAAATAAAGTGAGATACGAGAAAATTTTTCGGACAAAAGTTGTAGGGTACCGAGGGGGACATCCGATGGTGGCCTTGGCTTTGACCTCAAATCTCATCTTCAAGGGCATTCTGAGATCAACTCTTGTTTTTTAAATAGCATCTCATATTTTTCACTGCAGATTTGGATTCTAGGTCAAAAATCAAGAAACTTTTGTCTGAACCATTTTCCTGAAATCCGCAAAAATGGCGCTCTAATCGATATTGTTCCATTTTGAATCTGACATTAGAATAACTCAAAAACGAAGGGTCTTGCAAAAGAATGTTTCGTACAAAAGTTGTCAATACACAACACATTTCAATCGTCTACATTACCACCATTCAGAGCTCACGCGATGTAAACAAACGACGGGGTTCAGTAAAAATTCACGATTTTGAAAGTCAGTTTGTCAGTTACATTTGATTATTACTTGGTTTATGACAAATTGAAAATCATGGATATCCGATACACGGTTTCTGAAAAGATCGATATGATCTACATTTACGGTGAAGTGCATAAGAACCCCAGACAAGCATATGACTTGTATGCAGAACGATTTCCTGAAAGAACAACGCCATCCATTAGGTATTTTCAACGCATTACAAAATTATTCTCAGAAACGGGAAGTGTTACAAGGGAAAAACGACATCGAATGAGAACTGTTAGCGGAGAAAATGCGGAAGTTGATGTACTAGCTGCAGTAGCCAATAATCCACACGTGAGCTCTCGTGAAATTGAACTCCATTCGGGAATTTCTCGAAGAAGTGTTCTTCGAATACTGAAACGTCACAAATTCCATCCGTATCACATTTGTTTGCATCAAGACCTTCACGGTGATGATTTCGAAAATCGTGTACAGTTTTGTCGATGGGGTCTAGCGCAAATGCACAATAACAACTTCATCAACATATTATTTTCTGATGAGTCGACGTTCACCAATCATGGTCAAGTAAATCGACATAATATGCATTACTGGGCGACAGAAAATCCAAGATGGTTACGTCAAGTAGAGCATCAAAGACAATGGGCTGTGAATGTTTGGTGTGGTATTTTTCGATCTCGAGTAATTGGACCGTACTTCATTGCAGATACGCTAAATGGAGAGAAGTACAGACATTTCTTAGATCAAGTACTTCCAACATTACTTGAAGACATACCTATTCAGGAACGATTGGATATGTGGTATCAACACGATGGTTGTCCATCCCATTATGCAGTCACAGCTCGAGAAATATTGGACAGAGATTATCCTGGACGATGGATAGGACGTCGTGGACCAGTTCATTGGCCTGCCCGTTCTCCGGATCTTACTTCTCCAGATTTTTTTTATGGGGATACATAAAAGATACAGTTTATCAACAAGCACCGACTACACCTGAGAATATGCGTCAACGAATCATCAATGCATGCGCGAGTGTCAATGAAGATATTTTAGCACGAGTTCAGCAATCTTTTGTAAAACGTTTTGAAATGTGTATTGAAGTCGAAGGCCATCATTTTGAGCATCTACTGCATTAAAATTATCCAAGTGATGTAGACGATTGAAATGTGTTGTGTTTTGTCTGTTATGCCCCATCACCTCCGTTTCAGTTCAAGGGGTCCCCCTTGGAATCAGACAACTTTTGTCCGAAACATTCTCCTCCAAGACCCTTCGTTTTCGAGTTATTCTAATGTCAGATCCAGTATGGAACAATATCGATTAGAGCGCCATCTTTGCGGATTTCAGGAAAATGGTTCAGACAAAAGTTTCTTGGTTTTTGACCTAGAATCCAAATCTGCAGTAAAAAATATGAGATGCTATTTAAAAACAATAGTTGACCTCAGAATGCGCTTGAAGATGAGATTTGAGGTCAAAGCCAAGGCCACCATCGGATGTCCCCCTCGATACCCTACAATTTTTGTCCGAAAAATTTTCTCGTATCTCATTTTATTTTTGGAAAAAACGCCCGCGACACTTTAAATGCCCCACCCTGTATATGCAGTGCTGATCCAGCCCGTTTGCCTGATGCCAACGTGTTTCGGATATATTCCTCGATTGCGCAGGTGCGAAGTTTCCGATCTTTCACGAAATCTTCCGATACCTACCGAGGTATAAAAATATATATATGTATGTAAGTTTTGAAATTAATCGTGAGTTATGAGGTTATAACAAACTAAATAACGATACAGAATTTATACGATAATTCAAAAGAGACGCAATGTTTATTGTACATATCGCAAGATTATATTTGAAAATGAGATTACATCACGAAGCACGACGTGTTAATGACAAAACAACAAAGGAATTTATTCGACATAAATTTACAAAACTAGTATTATTTAAAAACCAATAAATTAAAATATGATTAGAGAATTGATTTTACTCTTCGAAATGACTTGCATGAAATCCTGGAATCCTTTATCAATCGATTCTATGAGAGAATTACTTTATTTAAAATTCCTATGCTTTTTTCATGAATTAATCTTTTTAATTTACTAAAAACCAACTTTGTCAACCAAAAACCATATCTGTCAAAGAAATAAATATGACCTTAAAATATTTTGACGTGTTTACTTTCCACCTAGGCATATATATATCACCGAAGGTACCCGAAAAATTACGAGATTTGCCGATGAAGAACGCACATGCGCAATTGCAACTTTGATCTGAAACATCTTGGCTTCAACGAAACTATAGAAAACGGGCTGGATTAGCACTCCATATATATATGCTCTAAGGATGAATCTTCTCAATATGGATTCCATGCTGTTACACCCTCCCTGAATCAAGATCTGAATCACACATTACCAACGAACTGGCGAACAGTTTAGAAACCAATGATATCAGGGAATTCATGAAAGTTCACTGTTCGGTCGTTTTTAGGTCGCTTTACGGTCGTTTTTTCGTTTCCAATCAAAAAGGAACCGTTCCCCAGTTGTCCCCGTAATTAGTACCCATCCGTACAATTCACATGTCGATAGACCTTCCAGTGAACAACTGATCCAATTTGAAATGATAGTCATATGAAAAACAATGAGAGACCTGGAACTCATACAAAAGTCATCGGTGGGTCGCTGCATAGTCGCTTTTTATTTCCGCAATCGATTTCCGATTATTCTAACTCCAGATGGATCTCCTCAATATGGATTCCGTGCTGTTACACCCTTCCTCAATTAGGATTCAAATCACACATTACCAACGAACTCGCGAGCAATTTCGAGAACGGAAATATCAGGGAATTCATGAAAAAAGTGACTTTCTGGTCATTTTATGGTTCGTTTTCTGGTTCCCAATCCAAAATGAACTCTTTTCGATTTCTTTCCGTAATTGTCATTTATGCGCGTGATTCACATATCCATATAATCCCATACAGCACAACAGTTCAGAAAGAGTTCGTGAAGAATTCAATTGGGATCTGGAGAATTCATTCTGAATTCTTGATAATTCTCTTTGCACTTCTGTGCTGTGTGGGATATTTAGTCAACAGCTGATTCAATTCGAAATGGTAACAACACTGAGAAAATTGTGTTTCGTAGAACCAGCAACCCTGGCGAAAAATTTTGTCGTAATTTCTCATAGTCCCAATTCATGGAGAAAATATGAGAAAGAACAATAGAATTTCTCATATTCTCTTCATGAATTCGGACTATGAGAAATTATGACAAAAAGTTTTGCCAGGGAATCACAGAATTGTTGGCATTTTATTGTTGGAAATACAATAATTTTTGCTTTATAGCCATGCATGTTGTCTTGTTAATAATAGAATTGTCAATTCAGCAATGTTAACGGTCATATTTTTACGATTTTTTCTGTAGGTTGATATATGACAGTTGTCATATCTCAACCAACAATAAAGTTGCTCAATTGACAAAGTTATTGTGATCAAGACAATAATATAATTGCCATGAGAACAAATATATCTCTATAAGAACAAAAATTATTGTACATTCAACAATAAAATGTCAGCAATGCTCTTGTTGCTAGTTCTACGAAATACATTCCCCTCAGTGAATATGTAAAACAGTGGGAAACCTCAAACTTCTCCGAAAGTCGTCGGTTGTTCGTTCCATAGTCGCTTTCTATTGCCGCATTCGATTTGCAAATAATTTACCTTGAGCTGAATCTTCTCAATAGGATTATGATGCGGTTACACCCTTTCTCAAGTGAGATATAAACCACAAATTCTCAACGAGATCGCGATCAAATCAAAAAACGAAAGTATCAGTGAATTTCCGAAAAAGTCACCTTTTGGTCGTTTTAAGGTCGCTTTATGGTCGTTTTCTGGTTCCCAATCCAAAATGAACTCTTTCTGAGTTTTTCCCGTAATTAGTATCCATCCGTTCAATCAACATATCAATAGCCCTTTCAGTGAACACATATTCATGCATTTCGAAATAACAATCATATGAAAGACAAATTTATTAAACCTGAACATTAAGTGAAAGTCGTTTGTTAGTCGTTCTAGTGTCGTTGCCGCGTCCCTGCTTCGGTAGGCGTGATTAGCTGCTCCCTCGCTCCCCTCTTTGCCACGTGTCCTTGACTCAAACTCCGCCCCTCACGCTCAACACGTTCCGTTGTACCAAGCCGATTTCCTTCCAAAAATTCCTCTTTCTCAAACGATCCAAACAGTACCTCAATCATCGAATTTCAGCATGATGTTTATGTCAATTGATAGATCAAAGCCTCTACTCCATGATGCTTTGTTTATTTTTTCCCTACGCTCAATTATTCTTAAAAAACACGAATTTTTCTCAAAGTCGCTTTATGGTCGTTCCTAGGTCGCTTTATTGAACAAAACGACAGTCGCTTTGTTCCACCAGGGAGGGAATTAAGGGATTTAAGCGTATACCGAGCATCAAGTGGAACATCAAGAGTGGTTCGAACGTATATTTGAAGTGTGTGAAGCGTATCCGAAGAAACCCCAATTTCATAGAAACCGGGCTTTACGCACGGAAGCGTAATCCAAGAGTGGATAGGAAGCATATGAGAAGTATTAGGAAAGTAATCTGAAACATGCTTACGCTTCCGTTACTCTTTATGACACGCTTCCTTTTCACCAGGGGAATATAATTTATTTCTCGGACAATTTACTAATGAATATTTTATATGTCATGTTTAGTTATATTATGCTATACTTATAAGTAAATTGCATTGAAATTCTATCCATCATCCGTTTTCTCTGAATTTTGACGAAGAAAAAAACTTTTCATTCGACAATTACTTACAGCGCTAATGATCAATTGCTATGCACATTAATAGAGTATCAAATATCCACCTTCATATTTCATAATTCACGATTCGGAATTATGAGACTTCGGGCAAATGAGAATTCGGGTGGATGGCCTTTCGGGATCTTGAAATTCGGGAACTCGCAGTTCGGGTGAATGGGATGTCAGGATTTTGGTACCCTACCGAATAAATTAATAATTTTATGATTGTATGAATATACAAAATATATTTCCGTGGAAACATATTTATGAACTTCAAATTTCCCCCTAAAAATGAGCATTCAGCCCGAAATGCAAATGGCGTTCACCTCTTCAATTCGTCAAAACGATTTTTACGCATATCCCATCCAGTGTATCGCGATGTCAAACATCGATACCCGTTTATCAAATGACACATCAATGTGCCAACGATGTTTAGTGAACACTGGTGAACACCACTAATCCAAGGCAGGGTACACAAACCTCAAGTGGGGAGAAAGTTTGGCGTAGTTCACTATCCACAGAACCAGGCGCCGCTAGTGTGCCTGGCTTGATTTCCCTCTCCCTGATTTAAAATCAGAGATGCTATATTTGCAGTGGGGCGACGATTGTGAATAAGGTAAGGCAGTGCTGCCAGAAATGAAGGAGCTCCAGCGTTTTACCCCCTCCATGTACCATCGCAGAGCACGCACGCTATAACGATATATATGACATCTATAGTTATAGCGTGCATGCTTTGCAATGGTATATGGAGAGGGTAAAACGCTGGAGCTCCTTCATTTCTGGCAGCACTGAGGTAAGGTCGTGAAAAGTGAACAGTGGTGAAAAAGGTTTGATCAACCTAAATATCAAAGTTTGAATAGAAAAAATCCTGTTTATCGATGCAAGTCTTGATAGAAATCTCAAAAGTGATGTACGTATGTTGAGAAATGTGTGTAAGTGCTTACTTTGTACCAAAATTGTTCTGTTAGAGCAAGAGGTGTTCAAATATGTACAATTTTTCCATATTTATTGTATTAGAATTGTACCTACACAATATGAATTATTGCGATGAAGGGCTGAAAGCTTTGATTTTGAAGTTCATCAAAGGAGCCACTAATTTGAATCAATCACACTATGATTCAAATGAGAAGTACAAAACATAAGTTGATCAAATTTCCCTGTCAATACTCCTATAATAGTGACATGAAGTGTAACATAAAAACCTTAACATAAAAAACATAACCTTCAACATGAAAAAAAGAGCCTCAAGAAAACAGCCCTGGTGAAAAAATCAGTTGATTCTCGCCAAATCTCACTAAATTACAGTTGAACTCGGACAAAGGTCTGACCAAATCTCACCGGGGATTTTTCAACGAGATTTGGTCAGAATAATAAATTCTTCCAATGTGAATCTGGTTGAACCTCGCCAAATCTCATCGAATCTCGGACAATGTTCTGGCCAAATCTCATGAAATTTCATTTTTCAGATTCAATGGATTCTTTTAACCACGGAGTTCATCGACTCACCTTGTGCTAAATATGTACAATCTCTTGAATTATTTCTATAAGCTTTTATCATTGGAAAGGATATTTCCAATTTGTATTTATATTTATGGGTTTTGTGATAAAGATTAAGCCTGGCGATATAGTATTAGCAGTTATAATTTTTTGCTTCACCTTTGTATCAAACCCAAGTTCCAAATGTATTATAAATATTATCCATCTTAGAATTCTGATGATATTTGTAACACATTTGAAACTTGGGTTTGATACGAAGATTAATGGAAATAATTCAAGGGATTGTACATATTCAGAAAAAGGTGAGTCGATGAGATATTTTCTTGAGGCCACGTTTTTATGTTGAAGGTGCACACTTCATGTAACTATTATGGAAGTATTGACAGGGAAATTTGATCAAATTGTGTTTTGTACTTTTCATTTGAATTATAGTGAGGTTCATTCAAATTAGTGGCTCCTTTGATGCACTTCAAAATCAAAGCGTCAAGCCCTCTATCGCAGCAATTCATATTGTGTAAGTACAATTCTAATACAATAAATATGGAAGAATAGTACATATTTAAACACCTCTTGTTCTAACAGAACAATTTTGGTACAAAGTAAGCACTTACACACATTTCTCAACATACGTACAGCACTTTTGGGATTTCTACCAAGACTTGCATCGATGAACAGGATTTTTTCTATTCAAACTTTGATATTTAGGTTGATCAAAAGAATCTCCAATTTTATTGAATCTTCATACTTATGGGAGTGATGTATGGATCATAGAATCTACCTAAACCAGGATTTTTTTTTCTAATTCTTGTTCAATGTCTTTTCAACTTTTTTTCAGATCTCAATTCAATCAACACCAACTATACCAAGTAAACCTGGACCTCCTCTTCAAAATCCAAGTCAGGCTGTAACGGCACCAGTTAAAGAAGTGGTACGATAATTGGTTCTATTAAGTTATATATATATATATATATATGGCCAGAATATAATATTAACGAAATAATATAATTTGTATGAATTTTAGGTGCACGAACTCATGGACGATGCGTTACACTCCTCGTGTGAAATTCTTCACGTGTCTGCATACACTTGGATGATCGGGAGAGAGGACTTTATTGAGAACTGGTTGCTCTTGCTGCCCCTTCGCTGGAAGCATATCCAGTGTTCTTTGTAATTTTTTCCAATTCTTTCCTATCTCAAATTCCTCACTTGGTAGAGAATCAATGTTCAGAGAGAAACGAAATCAAACACGCTGTAAGAAACATCTAATATACATGACCCATTGAAAGTTGCAAAAAATCACAGTCTTCTATAAGAGTACTGTGTTCAGCGTAGAGAAAATATACTTTTCATTGTAACAGTCCTATGCTCAATGTTATGATAACACAAAACTGTTGTAAACTGTTCACATCCATCGTAGGAAACTTCAACACCTCTGCTGGATGTGAACAGATTACAAAAGTTTTGTGATATCATAACTCTAAGCGTAGGACTGTTACAATCAAAAGTATATTTTCTCTATGCTGAGCACAATACTCTTATGGGAGACTGTGATTTTCTCCAATTTTCAATGAGTCATGTATATTAAATGTTTTATTACATTGTGTTTGATTTCATTTTCCTCTGAACATTGATTGTCTTCCAAGTAAGGAACTTGAGATAGAAAAGAATTGGAAAAACTTACAAAGAATACTGTGAAAACATTTCATATGAAATTACACAATAAATCATTGGTAATATATTAGTCAATATCATATTGTGAAGTTTGTAACTTTTTCTGATGGTTCATAATGTTATTTTACAAAAAATTGTAATTTTTCACAATATAGGACTGTAAAAAGCTACAATGTTCTGTAAAAACCCACAATATATCATTGGCTAACATACTGCCAATGATCCATTGTGTAATTTTATATGAAATGTTTTCACAGTATTCTTTGTAAGTTTTTCCAATTCTTTTCTATCTCAAATTCCTTACTTGGTAGGAAATCAATGTTCAGAGAAAAATGAAATCAAACACAATGTAATAAAACATTTAACATACATTACCCATCCAATCTTTGGAAAAATCAGTCTTTGGTGAAAATACTGTGCTCAGCGGAGAGAAGATATACTTTTGATTGTAACAGTCCTACGCTCAATGTTGTGATATCACCAAACTCTTGTAAACTTTCAACATCCAGCGTAGGAAACTTTATCACTCATGCTGGATGCGAACAGATTACAAAAGTTAAAACATTGAGCGTAGGGCTGTTAGAATAAAAAGTATATTTCCCTAACGCTGAACACAGTACTTTCACAGTTGATTGTGATTTCTCCAAACTTTGAATAGGTAATGTACATTGAATATTTCCTGCAGTGTAACCCTAACGTGTTTTGTAAACATGGAAAAAACATAAAAATAAAATTCTCCACTGTTTTCTTTGGAAAATTTCGTGCAGAGCAATGTATCAAACAATGTGTTTTTACATTATCTGTGACCATTAATAAAATAATCCCAATATTCAAGCGTGGTTGTTTTTGAGTATTATTACAATGTTTATATGGTTTTTAAGTGTACACAGTTTGTAACATAAGTGAAGTGAATAAATTTTTATAATTGTCAAATTCTTATGAAGCATATTCAAAAGTATATTTATAATACGTAATAGAAATACAAAATACTTTGTACTGCAAAATTGTACAGTATAATTTGTGAAATATGGATTATGAAACCAATTTTGGTATATAAAGTGGATATATATGTTGAAATTTTTCACTTACCAAATACACACCTTTTGTTATAAATATACCTTTGAATATTGGCTAAGTTGATGTAATTCCAAGTAACCACCTTCAATTTACTCATAATATATTTATTTTTGAATTCCAATAATAAGTTTTTTCATTTCAGATACTTTATTACTTGATTTATAGGAATGTTGAGTTATGAATGAAATTTCATTTTCAGTTGAGAAAAATCAATATCAGTTGAGATGCTTGAATTCATGATGAAATTTTGTAAAAAATGATTATAAATGAAAAACAAGCATTTGTGTCATTTTCATTCATTTTACACTGAATTGAATTGTGAATTTATTCATTCCAATTAATATTGATTTTTTGTAATTGAAATTTTATTTTGTTAATAAGTTAGCATTTTTAAAAATCAGGAAATTAAGTATCTGAAATAGAAAAAATTATTATATATAAGTATACCTATATATCTATCACACGTATATTCAGTACCCTGCATGTGTGTGTAGTAGCCTATGGGATTCCCCGCTCACATATGAGAACGCATTTGTGTAGGTAAAATTCCCCAGACACACTAACGCCACCTGGTACTGTGGAAGATGAAATACACAACTTCGGTGATTAACACGGTGGCTTGCGTACCCTGCGTACCCTGATCCAAGGCTGTTTATCGTGTCACTTCGATGGTAGTGATGTGGAAGTTTATTATTGTAGAGAAATATGACGGACATAAATGTATTTATTAAAATTTTATTGTTATTTATTACAATTTATGATACAATATCCCGCTGCTCATCCGCACTCTCGAATAAACGATTGTGCTATGACCCGCAATGTTTAGGTAATTGAAGCCATACTTCAACTATTACTATATTTAATTTGACACGTTGAAACATTGTTTCGATAACCTATATAAATAATCATATTAAAATTCCGCTTCTCAATTTCAATTTTCAGAACCTGTATCCTATGCAACGGTGTTGAGTACTTATCATTCTCGTGACAAAGATGTAATGTCTTTGAAGATTTCTCAACAGGTCATGGTTTACAGCAAAGCTGCAGGCAATCGCACTGATATATGGGGTATCAAGGTAAGCTCTCATTACTGAATGCAAGCAAAGCAGTTTATTCAACCAATTAATACTTCTTGTAGGTAAATGGTAAACGAGGATATTTTCCCTTCAGATTTTTACGAGAAGATAAAATTTTGCATTCAAATCTAACATATTTAGTTTCTACGTCAGAATTTAATGAAGAAAACGATGAAAAGATAATTGATCCACAACCTGTAACTAGTTCAGCTGAGAGTGTTCCATCATATGATATAGTAGACGGTACCACTATTCCATTGAATAATATATTATCTGAAACAAGTAAAACAACCTCACATGTGCAGCCAAGCATTCTTCCACATGAACAAATAAATCCCAGTATTATGAAACTAGAATTAAATACCCTTGCCAAAGATACTGGTGCCACTTCCGAATTGAAAACGAATCTTCAAAGTTCTGAAGAGAGTTCAAAGCATTTGGAAAGTTCAGAAATAGATATACAGTTGGTTATACCAACAGATGATGTCAACGCAGATGCTTCAATTAGTTCTGAGAATGTGCAAGAAGTTCCATCAATGACAGATGCCGATAGTCTTGGTTTGATTAATAAATTAGAAGTTCAATCGGAATCAATTGCAGATATATCAACTATAGCAAATGGTATTGATTTGCCAGTTACAGAGATGCCACAGGTACCACATGACGAAGTTACCATTTTCCCAGAAACCATGCTTGATCAAATGAAAGGGGAAAATCCAGAAGAACAAGTAGAGAGAAGGGTAGATCCTTACATGGCAGGATTGTTCAAAAGTTCTATTGAAAATGGCATTGATGTGAAACAGCAAGAGATGCCATTTTTGATTGAATCCAGTGTTCTAGATTCTACCACACCAAATGATGAGGTAATATCTGAATCTCCTCAACTGAGCATTGCACCTAATATTCCTGTGGAATTTGAAATACCTCAAGATACCATTTTACCACAAGAGAATATTGTGGATAAAGAAATTGAAAATGTCACCGAAGTGCCTGAAGATAATTCAAGTTCCAGTGATATTGAAAAAACTATTCAACTCTTAGAAGATTCACTTACAGAGGAAGATTCAAATAATATTATTGATGAAATGTTGAGTACAAATTCACCATCACTTTCTGCAGATACTACCATGGATGCAGTTGAGGAACAAGAAAAACAATTATTGAATGAAGAGCAATCTCAGATACAAACCAAAGTTCCAGATGATGGAAAAATATCCATGGAACAGAGTTTTTCTAACACTGCTAGTAATGATGTAACAAAAGTGACACAAAATATTGATAAGGCTTCATTTGAGGAAATTTCAGTTTCAATGTCAACTGAAGTACCCTCTGGTAATATATTTATGGGTATAAATTCTTTAACGAGAATAAATTGAAATTGTAATAAAACAATTTTTTTCATTCCATATTAACAAAAATAGAGGCATCTAAGATTGCAGAAAGTCTACTACAAGATACAACCTTGAACTTCAATGAATTTCTTGGTAATAGAAATTTATTGAACGTTGAAGAAGGTTCGGAATCTTTCAAAGGTGAAGAAGTGGATATTGATTTTTCATTTTCTAATCCATGAATATAACATATTTTGTTTTCAGAAGTTGGAAGTAAAGAAACTTCAACGATTGAAGAATCTAATGCCAGTGTTTCTAATACATTGCCTGAACATGAGGATTCTGTGAAAGAAAGTTAGTAATTTGAGTTGATTAGTGAGAAGTGAAGAAAATTCTAATACATTCTAATTACAGAGGAAGAAGCTTTATTGGCGGAAAAACTCGATAACGTTGTGCCTGAAAAATCAGAACCTGAAGACTCCGTGATTCATGAAAAAGGTTGGTATGTTTTAAAATATAATTCTATTTGAGTTGCATCAAATATTAATTCATAAGGACATTTTATCTCAGAGGTGGAAAAAGAAGAATCTTCAACAATTCAACAGATCAACACACAAAATCTGCCTGAACACACAGTTCTACTTGAAAACATATCTGAACAAGTAGAAGACTCTTTACCTCAAAACCAAGGTAGATATATGCATATTTTTTCAACTACATGATTAGACTTAATACTCCTATTTTGAATTGAAACGATGCTGTCTAAGTTTCAATCGTTTATTAAGATGAAGTTTGAATTGAATATGAATAAATTATATAGCTTCATTAGAGTTTCTGTTACAAAAGTACAATTGTTCAATGGAAAGATATTGAAACATTCAAAACATTTATCATGTTCAGTTTGCAGTATTCAATTATTGACTAACTCCATTGAAGAATTCAAACTTCTATGATGGATTGAAACATCGCTGGCTAATATTCAATGACAAAACTGATGCTACATTTATATGTATACCCCCAACTATCGAAGACATTAATTTTTTTTATGTATTTTCGCAGCAGAACAACTTGGTGTTTGTGAATTAAATTCTGAATGTTCCACTGAAACGATTGAATCCATTCCTGATGTCCAACAGGTATGAAAGTATATTCTTTTCATTTACGTGTAAATGAAGCTGAAACAGCCACAAAACCAGTAATCAATTGTTGTGAGTTCTGATAGAAGGTTTTCAAAGCCTTTAATTCGATCAATAATATTTCGTTATACAGTTCAAGTCCTTGAATCCTTGAAAAAATTCTTATATGAAAGATGATGACAATCGGTTGTTAGTTTTAGTTTCATTACTTGTAAAATAATAGTACCTTCTCATTAAGGGGATACTAGCGGCGTGGCAGTAGCCAACTCGTTCATGATAAACTACGACCAAACGCTTTATTTTGATTAAAATATCGCTGTGTATAACACTTTTCTGATTCAAGTAGAAGTGCGATATTTTAATTAATGCGACGTGTTTGCCCGTTGTTTGTTGTAAACGATTTGACTACTGTCACGTTGCTAGTATTACCTTAATTTCTCATTAAGTTGAATAAAGAAAGCAAAATATAAATAAAAAAGGATTCTTGCAAATCAACAGTTGAGCTTATAATTCTTGTCAAAAGTTACGCAAGTCACGTTCTCACATGCCTTATTCTCGTTTTTTTTCCCTAATTAGGAAGAAAATCCAGAGAACAAAGAAAATGGGATGATGATTTCATTAGAATTCAAACACAACTATTGGGAATCTTTGATTTACGTTTGCCTTACTGCTTTCGCAACTCTTGCATTTTCCCTCGGCTATTACTATATTGAGGTATGTATTTATTTTAAAAGTATCGTGTTTTACTGTTAGAATACATTTGATGAAATTTGATTTTGTCTCATTCTAGAACAGTAGAAGGGATGCAGAACTTGTATCGAAAGTTAATAAGCTTGAAAAAGAATTATTTGTATCCCTCAAGGAATGTGCAGGTTTAGAAGAAAACCTCAAAACTACGAAATCTAAGGTATTAAAACTACAAAGGAATAATCAAATCTCTATCCCATCAATTTTAATAAAAGCCAGCTTTGTGTGGAATTCTCATATTATGACAAAACTATTTTGAATGAATGTGCTGACAGGATTCCATCCTATCAGCACAGGTAATATCTACCATTTTAAAATCTATTCTATTAATAATTCCTCTCTTTGATACCACCTTGAAGGAATTCTCAAAAGTATACTTTTAACGATAGTGTATCTCTTACTGCTGGAGATTTTCTCAACGTGAATCCATGGATTTCTAGAATTGGGTTGTTCTTCTTTCAGTTGGATTGCATAGAAGATGAATCATTTGGATCAAATGAAATGGTGCTATCCTTGAAAACCGATCTGCAAGCACTGCAGGTGAGATTTTTTATGGAATTTATTATATCATCATTTTAGATGAATCATATAATAGAATAACTGAATAAATGAATCAATTGTTTCCTCTATTCTAAAATTAAAAATGTATGTGATTTTCTTTATAACATTGAACTTTTATAGAGTAAACCAGTCTAATCGTTGATAACATTGTCCTGTATCGTCATAATAACATGAACTGTCCATCAAAATTGCAAATTCAGGGTTTCATTCGCTTTAATGCACTTCAGTATTCAAATGGAACGTTAATTTTTTCATCCATTCAGAAACATTGAAATATATCTTACATCACAAATCCTTACATTTTACAATCCACTGGACAAATTTTTGTGACAATTCCATTACATTACATTCACAATTGAGACACTCAATTCATTGAATTTCAACAAAATTCAGTCAAGTTTATTAGCCAACTCGAATTTGATAATTTTTTTAATTAGGGCTATGAGTTAATCGTTTTCCATATAATATCTTATAGTATTTTGGAACGATTTGATGGCTGGCGTCACGATCTTGATATTCCCCGAAGAAAATACTAATGCTGGAACTTCAGCCAAACTATTTCTTTTAAATTATTTGAAAGTGTCACAATAAAATTTAGTGATTTTGATTTAGAGACCTATGTTCGTACATTTACCAGATAGCTAAATGGAAATTAGTTGATTTCGTTGCACTACTTTCAAATAATTTGAAAGAAATAGTTTGACTGGGATCCTGGCGTCAATACCCGCTTGAATGAATAGTGCCGTGACGATACCACTTCATATTGGCCAGTTTATTCGAAAGCAGTTTGATAACATAATCTAAACTTAGTTTTTTAGATGTTCTGCGAATCACAAATAATCTCTAGAAACTCAATTTGTATCCTCTTGAGAGCAGTGCCACCCTCATGCATTCAGACACCCTAGGCAAAAACAAAATAAACCGCCCACTACCCCTCTCAGTGTTGGCGTCAAATATTTAGGATTAAAAATTGTAATTTTTCCACCTTGACCAGCTGTCTGGTTCGCCTATATGGGCGAACAACAGAACCGGCCCTACTTGAGAGAGATCAACAAATATATATACGAGTTAAGGAGACATGGACACTGAGACTGACTAAATTTGTTTTGCAAATTATTAGAAATGAATGGAATAAAAGTTGCTAATTTTTATTCAGCTGTCTGGCGTATTCACACTGAGAAAAATGTGTTTCGTAGGACTAGCAATAAGTGAATTGTTGAAACTTCATTGTTGGATATACAATAATTTTTGTTCTTCTAACAACACATAGTTGTCTTGTCGACAATGAAATTGCCAATTCAACAATCTTAAACGATATTTTTACGATTTTATTGTGGGTTGATAGGTAACCATATTTTATTGTCGATTCAGCAATATTATTGCTAGTTTTTGTCTCCGTGCACTAATACGAATCCCTGAGTTGAAACTACTCGATTGTATTGTGCCTTTTTCAAATAATATCAAGAAACCATGTAGATTCGGCGCAGTATCACCTCAATCCGTTTAATGTTATTTATATCCGGTATTGCATGTCACTCTTGAAGTCTATATTATACTAAAATGAGCCCTCCCTAGAATCCCCACTGTCAGAGAAGGATAGTTGAGAGTCATATATTGAAAAAAGAACAACTTACCCTCCCAGTTGAGGAAGAAATATTGAATTGTGTATGTCCAAAAGAGAGGAGAACACCCCACTACAGTAGTATGTGGCTGACGGGACTAAACTATAGAACATCTAGGGAGTGCTCATTCTAATATGCAGAGTTCAATGCATGTCACTGTGTTTTTTAATTTGAATTTAGAACGCGAATTTAGAATTGGAAGAACAAAACGCAATGTTAGAAAAAGACTTAGAAGATGCAACCGAAGCTGGTTTGGAATTGGAACGTATGCTGAGAGAGGTACTTTCAACAAACAACAAAGTAAACCCCCTCGCTCAATCTGTTGAGGATTTGCAAGCTCGTCTGAATGCTCAACAAGAGGCAAACGAGTCTTTGACTAACGCTCTCAACTTCAAGACTCAAGAGGTAAGAATTCAATTTGATATCAAATCTTTTGCGCTTTTGTATCTTTGTTTGTTCTTTTGTTGATAAAAATGAATGATTTTACAGAATGAAAATCTATCGAAGGAACTGGTCTCTTTAAATAAGAGAAACGAAGAACTCTTTGCTGAAATTTTGAAACTTACAGAAAACCTCAAAATTGAAAAAGATTTCAAATTTACCATCGAACAAACTTTATCAGATAAAATTCAAAAATTGGAGATTAAATTGAAAGAAGTAAGTGAAGAAAGTAACAGTACACAATGCACGAAATCCATTCTAACACCATAAATTTGACAGTTTTCCACAGAGAGGTCAATTTTGTGCAAAGAATTGAAAAACAAAGAGATGGAAATACAAGATCTCAATGAAGTTATTAATCAAATAAATTCAAATGCATTGGATTTAGATAAACTGTACGATGTATCTCGTACAAAAGCTGAAGCATCTTTACTTTTAGAGGAAAGAGACGAACTGAAAATTAGATTAAGCGAAGTCGAAGGCGCGCATCAGTTACTGGAAGGCAATCATAAAATTTCTTATTGTTTTAGTAGGTTTATCTTGACCATTTTTAACAACCTGTTGCTCTTCCTACATTATAGAGCACATGCAGAACATTAAAGAGGAAGTGTCGGCGTTGAGCAATCAATGTAAATTAGCGGAAAAGGAAAAAAAAGATGCAGAGACGAGGCTCGAGGTTCTTTCCAAATTCTTTAAAGAAAAAGAAATGGAACGACAGAAGTAAGAAATCTATTACATCTCAATAAGCAAATTCTCTTGAATGATTGTCGAAATATTGGTTATTCCGTTATAAAAGGGAATTGACAATCATTGGGCATCCCTAGGTCTGGTTTAATGAGCAATGAAAGGTTCATTACAATGATAAACTGTGAAGTTCCTTTTTGGTCAAATTATTTGAGCTTTTTATCAATACTTACAAACATTTGCAATCTCTAAACGGACACATTTGGTGATTACTCATATACGAATCACGACCCAGGCTAAAAAACAAAATGAAAACTAAATGAAAGGAAATCCTCCTGTCATAATTTGTTTATATTCTAAATAGAACTGCACGATTTATTTCCGTTTACTATGTGTTTTTGTCTAAATTTTCATCAAAGGAATTCACAATTATGTGCAAGTATTTGATCACCAAAAACCGTAATTTAGGATAACAAATATTAAAAGGTCAAAGACGGAAATGCGACTTTAAACCTGTGCTGTGCGTGTCCAAATTATTATAATCGCCAACTTCAACTGATTGAAATGGTCTAGAATAAAAATTTCGGCTGAGAAAGACTTGAGAATTTCAAGCAGTAGTTTTGACTACCATTACATGAAAAATTATTCAAAATAGATTGAGGGAGATATAATGAAACATGAAAAATCTTATATCGTACTACACTTATATTGACATATCTATTGAATATTCGACAATGTCCAATGATTGGCAAATTACGACAATTATCTTGTTTTTTCTGGAATGCCTAATAAACGCCCAGTTCTGAATATAATCAATCAATAAATTATTAGTAGTTCAAATACAGCGAAAATTGAGCAATGACTGGGTAATGTTTGGGGTTTTATGTAGAACTGGAAAACACGCCTAATAATTTTTGCCTGATGTTTTGCATTTCTCATCAAAATCCAAGCCATTGATCAAATATTGAAATCTTCACATTGCTTATTGGGATATATTCATATACTGATTATTGAAAATCTTGTGTTTTACTTTTAGAGAGGAAGCATTGTGGTTACAAAAACAAGGTGAAGTCGTGTCCACTGTCGAAAGGATACAAACAATGCAAAATGAAATACAAAATTATAAGTACGTTGATTGAATGAATCCTCATACAATGGCACAATGATGCAACAAAATATTTTTTTATTCCAGACAACAAGTTGAAATGCTTAAACGAGAAATAGTAGACCAAGAGAGAGAATATAAGACTCAGATTTCATCTCTTGAAACTAAAGCGCATGAACATTGGGTAAGAAATTTCAAGCACAGTTCAATTCAAATCAGTTATCAAAAACTGACAAACATGATATTAATTCATAGGTTCTCGCACGTCAAAACGAACGCCGTTGGGAGGAATCCAAAGCTGAAGCGGCACAATTACGGAATCGTCTTACCCTCATTGAGAAGAATATAAACGAAGGTGATGTGGATGTAAAATTACATCGTAAGTTTCTGCAATTATGTAGAACTTGAAAGATTTTTTTAGATTTTACTCGTTCAAAATAATCAAAGTACCACACTTTTGAGTCTTTTCGTATTGAAATATCTCTAAGACGTAGGAATATCAGGTTACCAGAAGCAATACTTACCTTATACATTGTTATAAATCTCCTTGAACAAGTTTGTGACCGTGAGTGCTGCCCTAGTTCGTTGGAAGAGGTTGAAGCAAACCATAAACAAGTGGTGTTTTTGGTAACCTGGGATCACTGCTGAGACATGTAGAATTATTTTTCGAAACGTACAAGTTTAAGGGGATACCAGCGTATCGACTGAGTAAACATTTTCCTGGTAAGAATTCTCCGCACTGAATTCATAAAAAGGTCTAAAATTCTCAGGAAATAATCTCTAGTCCTTTATATATCGCGGTACATCGCCTAAATTTCAAGTTTCGAAGAAAAACTTTCCTCTCTGTCGGTAAAAAAATCTATTCTCCGAAATTCGGAATTTGGGCAATGTACCGCAATAGATGGAGTACTAAAGACTATTTCCTGAGAATCTCAGACTTTTTTATGAATTTAGTGCGGAGGATTCTTATCGAGAAAATTTTTACTCAGTCGGTACACTAGTATCCCCTTAACGGGACACTAGCGTCGGTAACGGACCTCTCTTTCTATCATATGATTCTGTCCCTTTCTAACCAATGACGTGAGTTACCGACGCTTGTGTCCCGTTGACAACTGTAGGATTGACGGGACACCAGCGTACCATCTGAGTAAAAATTTTGTCTGCAAGATTTCTCCGAATCAAATTCATAAAACAGTCTGAAATTTTCAGGGAAAATTCTTTGATTACTTAATAAATTGCGGTACGTACACGGAGAGAAATTCGGAGATATTGAATTAACGGACTTCACATAATTTTGCATCTCGCAACTGACGTGAAACAAAATCAACCGATTGGTGATTTTCTATGACGAACTGTATGCTTTTCGAGCACCGAATGTTGTGATGTTTTTTCACGCCGTTCGAGATACAAAATCATCTAATTTCTAGATAAAAAATTACATGAAGTTCAGTGATTTAATATCTCCGAATTTCTCTCCGTGTAGCCCGCATGAAAAATTTCTTTAAAAAATGCTCTTTTACCGACTGAGAAAAACAATTTCTCTTGGAAATTTGGAATTCGGGCTATGTACTGCAATTTGTGAAGTATCAAAGGATATTCCCTGAAAATTTCAGATTGTTTCATGAATTCAGTTCGAAGAAATTTTGCAGACAAAACCTTTACTCGGATGGTATCTCGCTGGTATCCTGTGAAGAGGATACCAGAGTTACCATCGGAGCACGTTTCGGAAAGATTTTTCAAAATTTTTTTTCGAAATTCAAAATTTGGGCTCTGTACAGACCTAGATGAAGTCTCGAAGAATCATCCCTGAAAATTTGAGATTTTTTTATGAAGTCAGTTTCGAGTATTTTAGTGCAAGAAAATGTGCTCTGATGGTACCCCTGGTATCCTCTTAAACTCTAGGGGATACTAGTTTTGGTATGGGAAATATCTTTTTCTGTTGTAATATTGTATCTCCTTCAAACCAATCATGTCAGTTGACGAACTAGTATACGCTTAGAATGCACTAAAAACCGTATAGTACGACAAACCTGTTTTGTACAGTTTACAGCGCCATGAGTGGCAGAATAAGTAACTCACTCCACCGTTAACGGGTGTTTTATTACGAGTATTATAAGAAATATTTGTATATAAATGGATTTTCTAAACTAGGTATGAATGCGAATGGAGAGACAGCATCACCTGCGTTATTCATAGGAGCGGAATCGTCGAGTTCTCCTATAATGTTCGCGAATTCCTCAAGGGTACCCCCACCTCCTTATATTTACGGATCTCCTTTTCCACCATTTATACCACCCCCGTTACCATCTGGTACGGGAGTACCACCGGCTCCGTACGATATCGGGCAGCGACCGCCACCTTTGGGCGGCAGATTGTCGTCGCCTCCACCTGTACCGCTTCACCCTCCCAGTAGGTACGATGGGGCTGGTTCACCGCCTTTACCGCACATCATACTGCCTTACGATCGACATAGATCGCCTCCTCCGCGTCCCCTAGCTGTAGATCTTCGCGATCTTCCTCTACCTCGGCCTCCTCACAATTTCACATCACTACCACCGCCTATACGGGATGACTGGGATGAAGAAAAACTCGCGTCACCAAGCAACAACCCTGGTAGTGGTTTTCATCAACCACATCCTCGTGAACCACAACGTATTCGCAATCATAAAGGTTTGTTCGAACTTGCAGACCATCTCAGACGAAGCACCCATCTGGATAAAAACATTTCGGGATTTTGAAATCTTTTTTTGATTTTTGTGCATTACCTTGTTCTGTTTTACTTTTTTTGTGCATGCAATGATACAGGACGCAAACGTTTTTCTAAAGTCCGACAATTTTGGAGTACCATGGAAGGGAATAACATGAAATAGATACAATGAGGATAAATATCAGGTGGAACATTTTGGTTTTTTTTATTTGTTACTGTTGTTTTTCAGTAGAACAAATAAAAGTTGTTGAAGCGATTCAAAGGGTAAGGGAATACCAGCGTATCTACTGAATGAACATTTTTTTTCTCACAAATCATTCTGAACCGAATTCATGAGAACAGTTTCTGTACAGACCTATTCATTTCTGGAAGTTTTAGACCTTTTCATGAATTCAATTCAGAATGATTTGCCAGAAAAAATGTTTATTCAGTCAGTACGCTGGTATCTCCTCAACGTCCATGATTGATCAAAATCACGGTGAAAATTGGCCAAATTTGTTATACAAGATCAATCAAAGTTATTCCGATGTAATCAAAATCAAAAATCAGAGATCTACTTAAATTAAACATTGAAGTATCGTTGATTGATGCTATACAAAAAATGTAGTCAGTTTCATCGCGGCTGTTGTCTTTGAAATCATTGAAATATTTCCTCAAAAGCATACAAGTGTGTAGAACGCTTGAATCTGATGAAATTCTTTCTTCGACAAAATTTTTCGAAACTGAAGTTTCAAAAAAGTCTGAAATATCAAAAGCTAAATAGATGTGTTGATGCCGATGCCCAAAATTCCATCTCTTGAATCCCCTGATCATTTTTTTTCAATTTTTGAGCGTAAAAAGTTGATTTTTTATCCCGATTTTGGTGCTTTTATTTCTATAAAGAAAAATATCGTAGCAAATCATTCAAGAAAAAATTTTGATTGAAATTCGAAATTTTTTTTACACAGGGCCAAGTCCTTATAAATCTGCAGCAACTGCAAACTTTTTTATGATTTTAGTTTTGATTAGTTTTGTATGAAACAACATTCCATCAGATAGAGCTACTTATGCATTCATATCCTCTCAAACACTCGCCTATTCTGTCCTGTAAATGGTTTGAGGAGTTTTAATACGAATAGTTATTTTTATAAATACAAAACGGAAGTAGAACATTCCTGAAAATTTGAAAGATAATTATCTACTTTTTTTTCTGCAAATCGTTATTTCGTTTTTGAAATGCAAACTTTATTTTACGAGTAGAACTGTAGTAATGATCGAATTGGGACAATTGAAAAATCTGATATATTCCCTATCAATCAATTGATGTATAGTAGTTGTGACAAGTGCGGTGACAAGTCTAAGGTGATAAGTGTGTGAACTTGTGACCAGAATTGTTACAACGACTGTACACTACTAGAAAAATATTCTAAAATTGATTTACTTGTTATAAAGAGGAAAAAATACATTTTCACATAAAATCTTGTGTACACTGAAATGAGCCTTACTTAAATATTTCATGGTTTAGTTTGGTCAGCCATATTCTTTTGAACTGATACTGTTCGGTCTAGAATGTGTAAAACAGAAGAATATTAACGAAACATGAAATCTTCTTCCCGTTATAACGGAATTCAAGAAAATAACTTGATTGATATGGAATATTTCATGTATAAATTTTTCCTTCTTGAATTTTACACCTCTAATAAACTTGGAATGGTTACAGGTTCCTTGCATTCATCAGGAGAGTCTTTGGATCAAACACATCATAGTGGTAAAGTTTAGTCCTGTTTTATAATACAATATTTCTATACAATGGCCAAATTTATTCTATAAAATTTACTTTTTGAATGAGGGTAAATATTTCATTTGTACATGTATTTTTACGTTATGACAAATTGAAATGATTTTTGATTCAATTTATCTATATCGATTGAAAGATCATTGTTAACTTAAAACATTTTTAATTGATTTGTTATCCAATGAATAAAAAGAGAAATCAAACAGAACAATTTGCCGAATGTTTTTTTTTGTGTAAAACCACACAAGCAATTTTATATGGATGAAAAATTTCATTGAATGTTGTTATTTAATCCCATAGAGGGAACTGTGAAAATTTTGCTCCAAATTTTTCAAAAAATTGATAATCCAAATATTCGTTGATTAAATGTATATTCATAATTGTGTTAGAATATGAATGAAAACACCCTCTCAATCATGATCAAAGAATCAAACATCATAATTTTGAAAGTTCGTATGGTAAGGAGTACACAACTTGTTGGAAATGGGAGTAGAATGTTTATGTTCTTCACGAAAGGAGCATGAATACAAATGGATAATTTTTTCAGAACCATTCTCAGTTCTGTTGTGTGGAAGGACACTTGAATTAATGACATTTTCATGTGTCAACACGAATTGAAGACCCGGATGCAATAACTCGCCGAGCGCTCGAAACGCGTCTCGTTCTAAATCAGAGCTGACCCAAGAGGCATCGAAAAAAAAAGTCGGAATTTCGAAAAACTAAAAATACTGGGTAATAGGGCTTGAAAAATCAATACAAGTATCCGTTAACAATTTTTTTTCATGATCAATAGTTTTCGAGAAAAAAAATAAAAACTACCTATTTTTTAGTACTAATATTGATTGTTTTTCAATCTTAAACTCGCCGTAACTCGGGCATTTTTCCACTTATCAAGATGAACCTTGGAAATTCTGATTCGTAAGACTTCCCCGAAGACAACAATCTTTGGAAAATTCGCAAAAGTTAATAACAAATTGATAAATTTTTAATTCGAAGTAAAAACCACGTTTTGAACGCTTTGCGGCGCACGGGAGTTTGAAGAATTTTCGATTTGAGAAATGTTAAAGCGACAAAGTTGTTTGTCAATGTTCGAAGAAGTTTTCCTGAAATTTTCAGATCAATCGAGTGAAAAATGTGGAAGATATTAAACATTATGTACGATAAACCGTCCCGTTCGTCGCAACGGCCAGTGCTGTTCAACTAAGATACACGACATTGCATGCGCGATGGTTCTGAAGCGAGTGTTATTCGATATTATTCAGTGAAATCTTTGCCGATTTGTATCAAATTCATTATGTACATTCGTAATGCATCAGTGAAGCCCGTGATTCAGTTTAAATCTTGTAAAATTACCGCATTGATCAAATTTATTAGATACAGAAAGAAGAAACATGAATGTCAGAATTTTTGATTCTCGGGTTTTAAACAGAAAAATGATTTAGGTAGGTTTGGATTCCAGTGAACTTCAAGCGATAAAGTTGTTTCTCTATGTTTTATGAAGATTTGGTGAAAATTTGAAATCAAACAGAAAGGTAGTGAACAAGATATTCTAATTCAAAGTGACCGCGTGAGATGCGAGATGTTACGGTATCGCGTCAACCCATCTCGGGTGAAATGTTTATATGATTCGAGCCGCAATCTTTTATGTATCGTTGGATGAATATTTTTCCAATTGAAGAATCATTGAAGGAATTAAATAAAGTATGTTTATAAATGCACCTTCATGACTGAATTAATGGCGAAATGAAATTATATTTGAAAGATATCTCACGAAGAATAAATACAATGAAACGAATTCACATGACATGATTATATTTTGATGAAATAAATATATACACATAACAGAACAGGAATGATAAGAGTAAAGTTTTATTCTAGTTGTATTCAATGTTATGGCAATATAATTGCAATTATTGCCAAAAGATCTGTACATCAGTAAGAGCGTCAGAATCACATATTTTCCAAATGGTCAAATGGATATTTATTACGGCTATAATGAAAAACCAAACACTAAATTTATTGAATCTGCAATAAAATTCGATGATCTATTGAATAACTCACAACTGGCAGAGAGTATTGGTATAAGTCCAGAAAAAGTTAATGATGTGAAAAAATTAATGAGGTATTTAAGCGCGAAAGGGAAACAGTTTTTTGATGATTTATTTACAAAAGTTCCTATTAGAAATTCAAAGAAAAAATAGTGTTGGGTTATGCCCAATTGTTAAGTTCACTGGAATCCAAACCTACCTAAATCATTTTTCTGTTTAAAACTCGAGAATCAAAAATTCTGACATTCATGTTTCTTCTTTCTGTATCTAAAAAATTTGATCAATGCGGTAATTTTACAAGATTTAAACTGAATCACGGGCTTCACTGATGCATTACGAATGTACATAATGAATTTGATACAAATCGGCAAAGATTTCACTGAATAATATCGAATAACACTCGCTTCAGAACCATCGCGCATGCAATGTCGTGTATCTTAGTTGAACAGCACTGGCCGTTGCGACGAACGGGACGGTTTATCGTACATAATGTTTAATATCTTCCACATTTTTCACTCGATTGATCTGAAAATTTCAGGAAAACTTCTTCGAACATTGACAAACAACTTTGTCGCTTTAACATTTCTCAAATCGAAAATTCTTCAAACTCCCGTGCGCCGCAAAGCGTTCAAAACGTGGTTTTTACTTCGAATTAAAAATTTATCAATTTGTTATTAACTTTTGCGAATTTTCCAAAGATTGTTGTCTTCGGGGAAGTCTTACGAATCAGAATTTCCAAGGTTCATCTTGATAAGTGGAAAAATGCCCGAGTTACGGCGAGTTTAAGATTGAAAAACAATCAATATTAGTACTAAAAAATAGGTAGTTTTTATTTTTTTTCTCGAAAACTATTGATCATGAAAAAAAATTGTTAACGGATACTTGTATTGATTTTTCAAGCCCTATTACCCAGTATTTTTAGTTTTTCGAAATTCCGACTTTTTTTTTCGATGCCTCTTGGGTCAGCTCTGATTTAGAACGAGACGCGTTTCGAGCGCTCGGCGAGTTATTGCATCCGGGTCTTCAATTACAAATTAATGCAACAAATTTTAGAAATAGCATTAGTTTTTCTATTTGTGAATCTAATTTTTTTCTCATAGTTTGTAAACTCATCAACAGGATTATGATTCATCGTTGACTAAATATCCTCCACTATTTTTATAAGTAATCAAAGGTTGAATATCAATAAACAATCCGTGATAAATATACGTATGAATACATTTTCAATATTTATATAAGCATTGAAAATCCAAGGGGGAGAATTTACTATACTTTATTCTAATATTTTAGTATACTGGGCCTACAAATTCGATCACCACTTGTAATATGAACTTGCTAATAACTTTTTTCTGGACTTGTTGAGCGCACTGTACACGTTTGATACATACTTCAAGTGTTATTCCGTATAAGGAAAATGAAAATCATTCTGAAGATTATTCAGTCTACATCTCTTGATGAAAAAGATTGTCCCTGGTGAAAATGAAGCGTTGAAGCGTAACGAAAACCCAAGCGAAGAGTTATCTGAGCGTAATTTACGAGGGAATTAGAACATTTTCATGTTTCATTCGTTTCAATATCCGCTTCCCCCACTTTTAGATTTTCACCAGGGGTGATAGAAAATGGGAGCAAATCATTTGTGTCCCACGTTCAATCAACTTCCAATGCAAAATGTAAGAAAAAAACATTCACAATACAGCTATTTAATCAAAGTTTTTTTTAAATGTAAACATTTTGAATTGATAAAATTTCCATCTGGATCTATATATATAGAGAGAGAGAGGTATATCGTTACATGAAATAAAATTGTCTCAAGTGTAATTAGTAATTTTTAAGAACGATGATGTCTGCATTTATAGTGTCCTCATTCCGAAAATGAATATAATCACTATTGTATATTACAATGTTATTGTTGAAAATAATGAATTTTACTATTTACTCCATCATGATGAGAATCAAAGTTTTCTCGTTGAACAGAAAAGAGAAAAGAAACTGAGTGCCACCACCGCGAACTTATGAAGTCAATATACACAAACACGTACGCGGAAAATGATCTATAGACACTCGATACAGTGAATAATGGAATATTATTGAAAGAAGCATTAGCGGAAAACGAATTATTTACATTGTAAAAAATAAATAATTTATAGAAAAAAGAAATAAATGTCAAATTAGAGAAATAGAAAAAGATCGAATGAAAATTTTCCATGTTTCAATACATTTTTCAAAATGTTTCTCATATTAACTGAGAAGCAAAATAAATTAATTATAAATAAATTAAAATGAATAATAAATGAGTTATATTCATTGGAAATATTTATTGAAGATCAATAGTTGAAACTCCAGCTTTTCCTTAAGATATGAAATTGTTCTTATCAATTTGTTGTGTACACAGAGAAGGATTTTATTATTTATAAAAATCTGTTTCCTGAGAAGAGTTTGATTGTATTTTCGATATTTCGAATGATATTCATTATTCCACAAATAAAATATGAACAGTCGATAAATTTTCTTTTATATGAGATTTGTTGAAGTTATGAATAAATATTTGCATCAGATATCACGAATTTTCGCTATTTACATCAGCCAAACCAAACTAAACTTGAATTTCAAGCATTTTTACATGACGGTTTCATTTTCATTCTCTTGAAATCATACCCACAGTGATTCATTAATATTCGAGCTTGTAGAAATTGTAGAACTACAACTTTAATTTTCAGAGGGGTTTATGCCTTCAAAAATTTAATTGTAGTTTAATCATGTTCATTATTCCAAACTCATGGATGAAATAACTTTATTTTGAATTTACTGTTTGAAGAATTCCACCGTCGCTGGATTGAAATAAAAAATCGAATATACAGTCAAAAGTTCAAAATCGGGCTCAATTCTTGGATAATGACATCGTTGGTGACAGTAAGATCAAATGAAATTCGATATATATATCCACATGTATAATTGTTGAAACAATAATAAAATCCTTCTGTCAATACTAGGGGTGTGCGGGTACCCGAGTCATCGGGTTTTTATCGGGTCGGGTCGGGTCGGGTTTTTCAATTACCCGAGTTTTTCGGGTACCCGATTACATTCGGGTAATTCAAATATAGCAAACGTTTTCCTCAGTAGCAAATATTGTGACAGCAACTCGATCAGGATTGCTGACAAAACATGTGGAAGAGTTGTGCTTCCTCCATTCAAATTTAAAAATATGAAAAAAGAATGATATTTATAAGAAGAATATTTATTTTCATTGATGTTAAAGATTCTATATTGTGGTTACTAAATACGAAAATAGATAATATATTATTTATGAGATATAAATGTGATTATATTTTTTAATTGAATTAAAAAATCAATATAAACATTCCATGAAGCAATTTGGAGATTTCTTAATGCGCTGCATAATCAATTACATGGAGTAACAACCCTAATAGACTTGTAGTGAATATGGCATTCTTCATATTAGAATTGAATTCATATGAAATCCCCTTATTCCTACAATCGCTCAAGACAATTTGTCCTTAAAATATCAACGGCAATGGCAACTTCGAATAGAAGTTGAAAATATTAAATTCAAGCGATTTTATTATATTCGGGTACCCGACTTGGAAAACCCGATTTAATCGGGTACCCGACCCGACCCGACCCGACCCGACCCGACCCGAAAAGAAATACAAATACCCGAACCCGACCCGACCCGATAAAAAGTGCTACCCGCACACCCCTAGTCAATACACATTAAAATATAAGATTTTAACTGGAAGTACGTATTATTTAGAAACAAATCCCTAAGTTACATAATTGAAAATGCATTTTTGTAATCCGTTCAAGATCATACTTGATTGTTATATGATTTTGAGAACTCGAAATAAACTAATTTATTATTAAATTAAATTGCTTTTCAAATAAACATATTTATTTGAGAAACAAAAAAGCATCTTCATTGCACATATCTTACGTTATTCGTGTATTAAATATTTAAAAATTATACATTAGTTATTCCACGAACAGTGAGATATTATTTTTCATATTATACATTTATAACGAATTGAGTTTCAAAGGAGTGATAATTATAATATTCATAATGAATTCAATAAAAAGCTTGAAGGAATGCAATGAACGTATTTCTTCAAATCCATAGTATACACTTTATAGCGAGGTCTTTTTGTTGTATAAAACATTTTTTCCTTTTTTCACCCTTGAACATTTTGTTTAACTTTGACAACAAATACCCAGAGTCTAATGAGTGATAAAAAATATATAATAGAACATTGTGTGCCAAGGAAGTAAAGAGTGTCTTTAAACGACAAGTGTGATGTTTCCAATACGAGTCGTAGGCGCGTGCGCCGAAGACGAGTGATAAAAACATTGCGCGAGGCATTAAAGGTTTCACCTCCGTGGTGCACACAGTGATTTATGTAACAAAGTACGATTTGTAAGTGTTTTGCATGTAAGAGTAACGTACAAGCGCGAGGGACTTTTAACTCCTAGTACAATAATGAATGATGAGTACATTTGTTTACAGTGTGATATCCCCACCACTGATTTTCCCCCAGTCGCCAAAAACACCGTTTGCATGCGTTGAGACGCTCATGAAAACACGCGCAAATCGTACTGCGTTACAAAAAGTATTATTATTACATGCTAAAGTAATTTAGGTTTCTGTATGTGTATAACAACAGTAATATTTGCGTCGTTGTCCATTTCTTTTCAATTTGTTTGAAATTCTTTATGCGAGACCCTTGATGAAATTCTTTATGCCAAAAATATTACGAAGAATATAAAGAAAAATATGAGGACAGCAAGTATTTTTATCATTAACCACCTGTTATTTGTTATCGATTGAAAATATTTTAATATTTCAGTATGTGCAGCTTCAACGTTCAATTCAGTGTCTTGTATGTTGGTGTCTATCCTGTAGAATAAATTAATGTATAAATAAATTGCTCAAGAAAACGACTAATTTGCTATCCATTCTATTATTCACCTTTCAACCATTTCTTCTTGTTCTTTAACCATATGTGCTAATTGTTGAAAAATACCGCCAAGTTCAACTATAGTGGATTCAATATTCTGCATAGTTTCAGCTCTTAATTGAACGTATGTGTCCTGAAAAATGAGATTTGATATCAAATTACAGATTATTTTCTGTTCTCCTATGATAATCATACTCACAGTATTGTCTTGTATTGCTTGCTGCACCGTGAGTTGTCCCATAGCAGGTTCTAAATCTATTGCAACAGAAGAACTAGCTTCCTGCTCTTGTAATAGTAAAGACCCTTGTCTACCAGAAACTACATTGGGAGGCAGCATTGTGGATACAAAACCTTGGCTAAACTGTTGTCTTCTACTTTGCTCTTCTCTCATATTCTAAATTCGAATGGGAAGATTAAGAAATCAATACATATATAATTACAATTAGAACAGGACAGGTCTATATGATAGAGAGGTCTAAACACACGCTGCTATCCCCTTAAAGGCATTGCTTAAAACCCTAAAATTATCGAATCTTTTTATCTAAAAATGATGAAAATGTGATGAAATGAAAAGATTGACCAGTTACACAGATCAAATAACTAGGGTCTACAGGATATCCTTACAGGTCATGAAGCATTAGTAGAAGAGTGAAGTTTTAGGAAATTTGTTCAGAAATTATATCATGCGAGTTTTATATGAATGATAAAAATAATGTACACATGGAGGATTGTGCTTTCAACATAAATTCAGTTCTTCTATAGATTATGAGAAAAGATTACAAGTAATGATTTCCAAAACATCAACAATTTCCACAAACATTATTTCCCGTTATTCAAGAACCACATAGGAACTTTATTTCATATCAAAAATCTGATTCCAGGTACACATTGCATTATTATTTCATTTTGTTTGTTATATGGTTTATGAGAAAAATGTTCGCAAAATTACAGACCTCCTTGATTAATGCAGGAGCTTTAAAAAACACATTCTGATGTAAAAATACACAGATCCCAAAAATTCTTTCAAATTTCTTAGTTTGACAAACTTCCAACATTTGCAAATCATCACCTTATTTTGCAGCTTTTCAATTTGACAGTTCTTAATTTTCGTAATGCTTGAATTTTACAAGTTCAGTCAAGTTTAATGAAAAAAATAACTGAATCAAACCGGGAATATTGAATGAGTTTGGAATTTCAGGTCTCTCTCAAATGGATTTTTACAATTTAAATAATCAAGATTTAAAATTATATTATAAAATGATCAAAGTGACCTTAGAATGACGAGTACATGGATATCATTATTACCTCAGAGCGTACTTCCAGTACATTCTTGAACTGGCTGGACATATTGGCTAATTTAGATTGCAAAGCCATCACTACAGATGAAGAATGAGAAGTTATGTGATGACTTTGCGATAATCCAAATCCTTCACGCTGCTTTTTCCCTAGTTCTTGTAATTTTCCTATTTGATTGTTCAAACTTTTCAAATCTGTTTTGATGATGTTTGTCAACTCATCAATCTCCATCTGTCTATCATTGAATATAGATTTCTTTTTTGCCACTAAAACACAAAATATCACAATAGAAATATGTGCAGTTTGTTCAAAAGTATTAAAGTATCTGATTTAACTAGTTGATTTTGTAACTGCATCTATAAGGAATGGAAAATAAAAATTTGTGTAAAACAGTACTTCTGAGGTATATTGAAAACTTGAAAATACACTGGGATTAGGGATAGTTGATAATATTGCTCATCACTTTGATACGTCAAAATCAAGTATTTACTGCAATTACATATCAACTTGAATAATAGAAAAACGATACTGTACACTTGATTTGATCTTACACAGAGCAAGTTTTTCTAGTTTGACATAGGTACTAGCTATATTTTTGCCAATGTTCTTAGCTATCATCATGAAATTTGAATAGCTTTGCATTTGCTGAGCACGACGTGGATTGTGAGAAGTCACAGCTTGTGTCACTGTTCTACTTTGCATCATCTGGATTGCATTCATAAATTCGTTAGTTCGGTCACGGCACGTCATTTTGAGCGATATCGTATCCTCTTGTGTAATGATATCTTCATTGGTCAGTGAATCCTGTTCCAAATGTTTTTCATTGTGATATTGTCGTCTCAGAGCATTAGCTTGCCAACTTCCATTTAAGGTTGTAGAAATGAAATTCTGATCTAATTCATAGCCAACGTGTCGTCTACGTGCGGGCATCGCATCCTCAATGTTTTACACATTCAAAACAAACTTCGTAAAAACATCGGCAAAAATATAATGTGAATGAGGAATTATATACAACAAGAATATTTTAACAGATTGGGTTAAGACATTCGACACGTCCACACGATGAGAAAAACATAGTTGCACCAGAGAAGATGAGTTGAACAAGATTGCTAACGCAATGTTAAAAGCAGAGATGAGTTGTCTAGTTAAAAGTATGGTATCCTTGTAGGGAAAGACACAAGCGCGCATGCGTTGTGCTTCTTACTAGACGATGAGAGAGAAAGAGAAAGAGATCCACGGTCTTCTAGTTCAGTTACGCACATTGAACTGTATAATATACTGGAACAGGATGTAAGAAGAATAGGTGTATTGTCTCCCTTGTTCGTGTGACAAATCTTTGAATGTTGTGGTCCTACCTCCTTTTAAGCCTCCAGATGGCGAAAGTGGCTTCCAGGCCAAATAAAAATGGCGATGTGTAAACAAATAATGCACGTATTCTAACCTTGCTATTAGAAAAAGAGTTTTCTAACCTTTATGTTAGTATATTAAATTAAAAAACATGTAGAAAATGAAGGATACATACTTTTTGGAAGAATTCTATAGGAAAAAACGTGTAACTTGAATGTTTAAGGAGGAATAGCCCAAGTGAAAAATAAAATGGTCAACAGATATTGCATAAGTTTTTGCCGTAGTGGGCATAGAAACAATTCTGACAAAGTAGCCTTCTTCGCTGCTCCAAAGAACCCTCACATCTTTCTTTTGTGGCAAACTGCAGTGAATTCAGTGACGAATAATTCTTCAAAATTTAGTTTGATTTGTGAAAAACATTTCAAAAAGTCTGAGATAATCAACAAAAACATAATCCGAGATGTCCATGGTAAAATAATATTTGAGGTAAGTTCAATTCATGAAATGATATAATATATGATTTTAAATAAAAGTACATTGTTATTCTTTGGATAAATTAACCAGTTGCAAGTCATTGATTATCTGAAATTAACTTTCAAATTCATAAATTTTACTTTTTCAATTGTATATTAATTGATACGTTCAATAAGGTATCGATTACAAGAAAACATTGGAGATTTATTTACAAACATACCCAGAACATATTGAATACCCTTCATAGAAATTTTGTTTTGAAATATCATCTCATTCGAAAATATGTTGAATTTGAATAGAGGCTTCTGAAAAATAAACGACTCTTCCCTGGTGCTATCCCTTCAATTCTTTCAAAACCTACAGATGATGTAAATAAGAAAAAAGAAGAAATTATCTTCAGTTCAACTTTAAAAGATTCGGAATCTGAAAAACTGTCCTTCCCATGTAAGAAAAATAGCTTCGATTTGATTATTTCACTGAATTCGCATAAAATTTGCTGTTATGAACAGATTTTCAAAATTTTCCCATTAAATCAACATGTGATTCTATTTCAAGAAACGATGTACTGCGATGAAAACTGTTATGAAAGTAATTTGTATAATTGAATGTTTGAAGGTTTGAATGGTGAGACTTCCTCAACAAAACATGTATTAGATTCTGCGCAATTTTCTTCGACATTTGTTGAACTTGATCAAATTGATCTTTGTTAGGGGTGTGCGGGTAGCACTTTTTATCGGGTTGGGTCGGGTTCGGGTATTTGTATTTCTTTTCGGGTCGGGTCGGGTCGGGTACCCGATTAAATCGGGTTTTCCAAGTCGGGTACCCGAATATAATAAAATCGCTTGAATTTAATATTTTCAACTTCTATTCGAAGTTGCCATTGCCGTTGATATTTTAAGGACAAATTGTCTTGAGCGATTGTAGGAATAAGGGGATTTCATATGAATTCAATTCTAATATGAAGAATGCCATATTCACTACAAGTCTATTAGGGTTGTTACTCCATGTAATTGATTATGCAGCGCATTAAGAAATCTCCAAATTGCTTCATGGAATGTTTATATTGATTTTTTAATTCAATTAAAAAATATAATCACATTTATATCTCATAAATAATATATTATCTATTTTCGTATTTAGTAACCACAATATAGAATCTTTAACATCAATGAAAATAAATATTCTTCTTATAAATATCATTCTTTTTTCATATTTTTAAATTTGAATGGAGGAAGCACAACTCTTCCACATGTTTTGTCAGCAATCCTGATCGAGTTGCTATCACAATATTTCCTACTGAGGAAAACGTTTGCTATATTTGAATTACCCGAATGTAATCGGGTACCCGAAAAACTCGGGTAATTGAAAAACCCAACCCGACCCGATAAAAACCCGATGACTCGGGTACCCGCACACCCCTAATCTTTGTAAAAACATTGATCATGATGAGCTAATCAATAATGGAACATCTGATGAAATTAATCGATCGAATAGTTGTTCGAATGACTTTGCTCCAGAAGGTAAAGAAAATAATCATCATCTTGTTCATTTCTCGTATATAAGTATATGTGTGTCAATCACACTATCCATTTTTCAGAAAAATCTACTGCGTCAGACAAATTTCTGATCAAGTCGAACGAGACAAGCCTTTTTCATGATATTCTGAATGGCGAAATTAAATTTAATCCTGCATTCAGTATGAATCCTTCTTTAATTGATAAGAATTTAATATTTTCTTCAATCAAGAGAGTATTCAATGATATTAAACAGGCTCCAATTTTGTGTAAAACGGTAATCAACTTAATATACGAGGGTGGATTGATAGGTTTCCGGCTTGACCAAGAGATGGCGCCACTAGGCCTACCTTGAGGTGGCGTTCTATAGTACCATCCTTAGATAGCTTGTAGCTATAGTTTCAGTCCGATCGCCATGTTAGTTTAGTTTTGAGAGCACGCTGACCAAGACGCCTCTGTGTTTTTCGTAAAAATGGAAAAGCTGGAAAATCGTGCTGTCATCAAATACTTTCATTTGAAGGGGTTAACGCCGAAGGAAATTAAAGAAGAGATGGACTCAACACTGGGGACATCCTCCCCATCATATTCAACCGTTAAGCAGTGGGTTTCCGAGTTTAAAAAGGGTCGTGTGAGCACCTCTGATGAGCCTCGTTCAGGACGCCCCATTGAGGTCACAACTCCAGATATGATCGAAAAAATCCATCAAATAGTGCTGAAAGATCGCAGATTAAAAGTTCGTGAGATAGCTGAGACCTGTAAGATGTCATATGAACGTGTACAAAATATTTTGCACCAACATTTGTATATGGAAAAGCTCTGTGCAAGATGGGTGCCGCGTTTGCTAACAGTCAACCAAAAATTGATTCGAAAGAACATTTCTACCGCCAACTTGGCGTTGTATAAGCGTAATCCAAGCGAATTTTTGCGTCGATTCGTAACCGTTGACGAAACTTGGGTCCACCACTACACTCCTGAAACCAAAGAACAGTCTAAACAGTGGATTGGACCAGGGGAACCAACTCCAAAGAAGGCAAAAACAATTTTTTCGGCGAACAAGGTTATGGCTACTGTTTTTTGGGATGCAAGAGGTATTATATACATTGATTACCTTGAAAAGGGTAAAACTATCACTGGTCAATACTACGCAGACTTATTGCAACGTTTGAGCCACGAAGTGAAAATTAAACGACCTCATCTGGCGAAGAAAAAAATCTTGTTTCATCACGATAACGCACCAGCGCACACGTCAATCGTTGCGATGGCTAAAATCAACGATCTGAAGTTTGAATTAATGCCGCACCCTCCCTCCTCTCCAGACCTAGCCCCGAGTGACTATTATCTGTTTCCTAACCTCAAAAAATGGCTCGGCGGTAAGAGATTTGCGGACAATGAAGAAGTAATCGAAGCTGTAAATGGGTATTTTGAGGAGCTCGACGAATCAGTCTATAGAGATGGCATTACTAAACTAGAACACCGCTATGAGAAATGTATCAGCCTTGGAGGAGATTATGTTGAGAAATAAAAAAAAACAAATTCTTAAAAACGTTGTTTTTCTTGGTCAGGCCGGAAACTTATCAATCCACCCTCGTATATGATATGATCGAAATTGGAAACATTATTGCATAAAGTTATATAAAACCTTGATTTTTCAGATTGTATTCGATGAGGAAATGAATTACACAGTGTATATTTTCAACAAACTCATAGATTTGGAAAATTCCAATGATCCTTGTGAATCAATACAAGATGTACAGTGTGTCATAGACACAGTTGATGAATTACGTATATGTGAAGGCGGACCTTCTATCAATATGTATAGGAATATATATCCTAAGTGTGCATATCAAGATAATGCTGGTAAATGGAAACACCACTTGTATCCATCAAAAATAGAAAAAGGGACAATTTGCAAGAAATGTTGGACACTTCATCATACAATGACACGTCAATTCACTCGCAAACATAAGAATGCGAATCCAATTCATGACCTGTCAATGGAAAAGAGATTTGACATCTTAAAAAAAGCAGCGAGGATTCAACAAAAAACTTTGCAACGGAAACAAAAAATATTGAACGCAGCTAAGAGCGAAATCAACCACCTGCGTGAAAAAATGGCAGAAATATCTGATCAAAGATTGGATGAAATCCTCTTAAAAATGAATATCCCTCAAATTCAGGTGAATGAAATAAACAGTACAAATTCAACGAATTGAAAATTATTTCTCATGACTTAGATTGAATTTATTGAAAATTCATCATTATCAAGGGCACACTGGTATGGAATGAATGGAATATCTTTTATAGTAATGATAGGTAATGAACGATGAGCTAAAAAAGTGAGTAAAAATGATATTTGATGGATGTTGTTATTAGGTTTTCTTAGAATGTTGCTTATTTACCTTGTGTTTAATTCAAGTCCTTAACAGGATAGAAAATCAAAGCCATCTTAACTTTGTTCTTGAATGAAAATCTGCAAAATATTTAAAATGAATGTTTGATCACTTTTGTCTTACCTATTTGAGACTCAGTGTAATGAATAACGAGTTACGTTTTTAATTTTTGCATGAATTTGATAAACTCTGATTTATTCTTAGTTCCATTTCGCTTGAACTGCATTCAAAGTAATTTACGTTTCAAATTATTTCATCTCAATATTCAACATTTTACTTAATTATATAATTCGAATCAAGCGATCGTTTATGTTGTGCTTGCATGATGCTTTCTCTGGAGATTTGAATTTACAAGATCTCTCTCAAAGAATTTCTCAACAGCGTGCTACCACAATTTTATCGAACCATACCTTTATGCCTTGAATTTGCATCATGATATATTCTATCAAATCCATATTCACTGAAAATTTACATGAAAAGATTGATAAAAACCATGACATCTAAATTGATACCATCGATTTCAGTGAAATGATATCCCCTTTGAGAAAGTTCTTTGAACTGTATACATAGTATACATAGCAAAATTATTGCCCCCATTCTAATACCGAAGCTGAGAAAGATAATATTAGAAAAAGACATCGTTATTCATTGAGGAGATATATTATAATGACATTTGTGCAACGCTCAATTTTCTTGTTTGAATTGAATAAACAAAGATATAATTTTGCCAAGTAAAAATTCCATTGAAAACGGGCAGAACACTTATCCGCATCTGATGATCCGGAATTGTATCAGGTTGGAAAGACGCATCAGTTTGCATGTGATGTGGATCCAAGAGGTTCTGTCAGTTTCTGATGACATTTTTACAAAGGTTACTTGATTGCATTCCTCTCTTGGCTCCGGCAAAACAATGTACGCAATGATTGCACTTGATGCATATAGTTCAATAAGACAGTCAGATAGAAATGCATTGGAACTGATAAAAATCATATTCAAAGTTTATCTGTTTGAGTTTGAGCACAGAAGCACATAAACGTGATGTATAAGGCCATAAGGGCTTACACAGGTGAATCTTAGTAAAATCATGATACTTCATGCTCTATGTTTTGTGATTAGGCATTTGCGTGTTTTTGTTGATGTCTTTCTATGTGGTTTATGTTTCTTCCAATCAGTTTTCATCTCGCATCGTGGACGGGAACTGCTTATTTCACCGCGAGTAATATCTAACATACAAATTTTTGATCATTCTGAAAAATTTCTGATGACACATGAAAAGATATCTTACGGGTATTTGATGAGAGATATCTTTGAGAACACTAACTGACGACTTCATAAAACTCACAGAATTTTCAAATGAAGACATGCGAAAGATATCTTCTTGAATTTCTCAAGATATTCTCCAGTGTAGTCTGGAAAAGTTTCTGAAAATTTTAATCTGGGATAACTCGCATCAATGATATCACTTTCCACTTTCCTCACATGTATTACTTATCCATTAATACCTGCAAGAAATTATCCTTCCTTATTTCCCTTCTCATCCTTTGATCCTTCCTTATTTAGGTGCAATTAATAAAAGAATGTATCGCTGCAAGTAAAACTGCTAATACTGAAGGACGTAGATACAGCAAAGAATGGATTCTTTTGTGCATGCTTTTTCGAATAAGAAATCCTGCGGGGTACAAGTTTCTGAGAGACAATAACATTTTACCACTACCTTCCCAAACCACTATAAAAAAATATTCAAGCCAAGTGCAGATTAAATATGGTTTTGAAGAATCGTTTTTCCAACTTCTAGCAAAAAAAGTGGCCAATCTCGATGAAAGTGCTAAACACGGGATATTAATTTTTGATGAAATGGCAGTACGAAGAAGTATTCAAGTAAATAATAAAACTTTGACATTTGAAGGGCTGGCTGATACTTATTCTACTGCATCTGGGAATGTTGGGAATGAATTGGCGGATCATGCATTAGTTTTTATGTTTTCATTGGGTGCTAACTTTACCCAACCTATTGCTACTTCCGCCAGCAAAAACGCAACTCCTGGTTTGGTTTCGGCTCAACTCATTATATACGCTATAATGGAGCTTGAAAAAGTTGGATGTTACGTCGATGGTATTATTTGTGATGGAGCACAAACTGATAGAAAGATGTGGACCGGATTCGGAGTATCTGGAAAAAAGGATGAAACCTGCAATTCATTCATCAACCCTTTCGACGATTCCAGAAAAGTCTATGTGTTCTCAGACACCCCTCACTTGATAAAAAACATTCGTAATAGATTGATGAATCAAAGGAAATTGAAAGTACTTACTCACTTGATTATAGAGATTTTCATTGAGTAAGTTTATGTGTTTTTATGACAAAATTCTCTTGATTTGTAGGTCGATGATGCTTATGTCGAATGGAAATATTACGAGTTATTGTATGATATTGACCGTTAAAATCCCGGGAATGCAAGAGTCTGTCACAAATTAACTACAAATTCCATTCATCCTACTGCTTGCCTAAAGATGCGAGTGTCTTTGGCTACTCAGGTATATCGGCATTTTGTTTTTCACGTCCATTATCAAAAATTTGCATCCGACTGAATATCTTTCGAACAACTAAAAAAGCATTTAATGAATGAAAAGTAGTTGAAATTCTCTAAAATTAAACCAAAACAAGATCAACTCAAATTTTGAAATTCTGTTTAGATTTTCAGTAATAGTGTTGCTTGTGGCTTAGAGTTGTATAAAAAGGAAGAACCGCAGCTATTTAGAGATTGTGAAAATACAATCATGTTCACACGGAGAATCAATGATCTCTTTGATTGTTTGAATCGGAAAATTCCAGTACAAGGCGTTCGAAAAAATAGCAAAGATTTTAAGGTACTTTCAAATTCATTACGTCTCTTTATTGAACGTCTCTTGAATATAAGTTTGATAAATTTTCGTAGACTGTGCAAAATTTTTTAATGTGGCTTGACGATTGGGAACAAGCAGTGGAAGATAAAAAAATTTCTTCGAGTGAATTTTTAACGGACAATACCGCCCAGGGTCTTCGAGTTACAATTAATTCTACTATCGGATTATCAAAAAAATTACTTGAACAAGAAACTTTCAAATATATTTTAACCGGAAAGCTAAATCAAGATCGACTTGAGGTAATGCTATTATTATCATAATTGTCATTACTCACACAGCACAAGCGTATTCTAAATAATGTCAGTTCCGAAAAAATTCATTATGGATCTTTGGGAATTCTGTAAGAACTTTTTTTGCACACCAGGGACTCATAAAGAATTTATTCTGAACGTTCATAACGAGGACTCTTGAGTGATCCCACGATGGATAAAGATACATAAAGATTTCTTTATGACTACATCAGGACCAGCGTGCTGTGTGAATAGTATTATTATTATCATCTTATGACATTTGAATCATGTTCAATAATGTATGTTTTTATATTGATTTCGAATGATTATATTATCTGAAATATTCGTTACAGCAATTTTTTGGGATCATACGTCAAGCAGGAGGGCAAAATGATCATCCAACCTTACCAACCTTCTTGCAATTATATAAAATGCTATCATTGTATAAATTGATCAAACCGCCTAAGTTTGGTAATTGTACAGTAGAGAACTGGATCGAAAATCCTCAAATTAGTCTTGACGATCTCAAACAAGTATTTTCAAATGAAAGCATTTCTGATCGTACCAAACACATTGCTGAATTGAAGCAAAAACTGGATCATATGATCAATATTGAAGAATATGAGTGTGACGATGTTTTTGAAGATTATTATGAACAAGCTCCTATTTTTGATTGTGTGATTTATTATATCACTGGATTTGTCTGCAAAAAGTTGAGGAAAATTATCAAATCTACCGTCTGTGAAAAATCGCTGGAAAATGATTCAGTCTACAGTATAAAAAATGTCGCAGGATTAGTGAACATAAAAACTTGTGGAAAACTTATACATCCGAATCTGAAGTTTTACCATTTTTTCAGAGATGTGGAGACATACTTCTTGAAAAATATTGAATCTCTTTCGGTGTTTATACTAGAACTATTTCGGATGTGATAGAAAATGTTAAAATGACGTTTCCATGTGAAATACATAAAGAAAAAGTTTTTTCATATTCGTTACATTATTATGTTACCATGAGGATGCGACAATATTCGAAAATAAAATCTCAGGACGTGCAAAAAATTAGTAGAGATAAGAAAAAAATCGCTAAGTTGTAAAATGAATAATATAATCATATCACCACTATAATTATATATTATGATGATCAGCGTAACACAAGACTGTATTTTTTCTGTGATAATATATAAGAATGTACATCACAACCCCAAGAGAACATGAAGCTCTAGAGAACGTTCAATGCATGTTAATTTAATCTAAAATTGACGTACGATGCTTGCGTTTTGTTGGGGAAGCGATTTAATTATTGAAAATTCTTTCCTAACGCAATAAATTATCAAAACAAATTGAGTTCCTATTATTTATATTATTCGTTCAAATAATTGTTTTATTTATTTTTGATCGTCAACTCGCTTCAATGAATGATCCATATTTTCTAATTTAATATCCTCTGTATAGGATAGACAGATTAATATTCACTGGAGAAACTTTATTTATAATAAGACTAGATGTAAGGTCATTTTCACTGAAAAGGGAATTTGTGAAAATCGCTGATGATGTAATAATATCATTGTTCGGCCAGAATCCAATAATTTGTTGAATGGTCAAGTTATTTCGTACTTTGAAGTACGAAAAATTTCCTTCTCATGAGAAAGAAATGCCCTTGGGTCTTCCTATTGATAGTCAGTCAAGTTGTCTCTATTCTGTGTCCATGATTTTTTTTTTCTTCTCATTTTCAGTTCAAAGCGATCGAGATCAATCGTATGTGATTATGAGAAAGCACCTATCTTATCTAATAATTGTGTTTTCTTGTAGTGATCACGAAACTCTCTTTGGAAATTTCAAAGCATCCTTTATTCACAAATTTCCAATGAAAATATAGTAACGCTCTTTCATGCATGCTTGACTAACGTCTTGTATGTTTTTCTAAAAGATATCATTTTCAGATATGACAAATGTTGGAGACGTCCAAGAAATATTTCAAGGTTGTTTCAAGAATTTTGAATTCATTCAACAAGTGCAAGATACACTATAAAAAAGTTTTACGTAGAGTCATATAAAATATCATTGGTAATATGTCAGCCCATGGGATATTGTGGAATTTTACAGAATATTGTAACTTTTCACAATGTTATATCGTGTGAAATTAAAATTTTTGGTAAAATCACATTATAAATCCTAGGAAAAAAATTATAAATTGTAGTCAAAATTCCACAATATACCGTGAGCGAATATATTACCAATTATATATTGTGTAATTTTTACATCAAGTTTTCACAGTGTATTCCAAGACATGGAAATATTATGTGAGAAATCATAAAAACTATCGGCCCTTATTATTGTGATTTTGAATTACCCGCTTTTGCTGGCCTGAATTACTCCGATCCCCTCTAGCGGCGGAATCAGAAAATATGACATATGTCCCGCATACATACAAAAAACGATACACCTATTCTTCGTACATCGTGTACTGGAATGAGCACCATTCAAAAATTTTTCGTCAAAGAGAGATAGTTGGGTACACTGTGCGAGAAAAAAAAGCAGATACCCTTCACACTCATCATCTCTTTTTAAGATGCATGTATTGAAAAGAAACAACGCTATTTCATCTTGCATTTCACACTGACGAGAGATCTCTTCTTCCATCCTACAGGAAATTTCGCCAGTGCTCTTTCCAGTATTTTATATACAGGTTGGTTGAAAAGTTTCTGCGTTCGAAATGAAAGAATACTGTTTTTGTTACGAGATATATTTTTTTATTCAATATAATCTCCTAGGAGCTCAATACACTTGTTCCAATGATCTTCCAATAATTTTATCCCATCCTTATGATGGTTTTCCGGAAGCTCTGCAAAATAACCGTCTACGGCTGCTATGGCCTCTTTATTCGACGAAAAATGCTTTCCGAGAAGGAATTGTTTGAGATTTCTGAAGAGATAGTCGCTCGGAGCCAAA
Organism: Gonatopus flavifemur; assembly: GCA_018340375.1. Classification (NCBI taxonomy): domain Eukaryota; kingdom Metazoa; phylum Arthropoda; class Insecta; order Hymenoptera; family Dryinidae; genus Gonatopus; species Gonatopus flavifemur. The sequence goes on from JAFFJZ010000014.1 coordinate 3,233,419, forward strand.
TCTGGCGAATACGGTGGATGTTCGAGCAATTCGTACTTGAGTTCTTTGAATTTAGCCATCGTCAAAACACTTTTGTGAGCAGGTGCATTATCTTGATGAAAAATGATTTTTTTCTTCTTTAAACCAGGTCTTTTCTCACGAATTTTTTCATCCAGCTGATCCAAAAGGCTGCAGTAATATTCGGAGTTGATTGTTTTACCTTTCTGAGGATAATCAATGAACGAAATTCGATCGACGAAATTTAGGATCATGGTGGTAGATCCAAGTCTCATCCATAGTTATAAAACGACGCGAACAATCGGTTTTATTCTGCTTAAAACGCTCCAAATTACGCTGAGAAATTTGTTTTCGATCCAGTTTTTGTTGAATTGTTAACGTGTGCGGCACTAACTTTCCAAACAGTTTCTTCATACGTAATTCTTCATGTAAAATATGGAGTACTCGTTCGTCTGAGATGCCTATGGCATTAGCAATTCCACGCTTAGTCAAACTTGGATCTTCACTAACCATATTATGTACATGCTCAATGATTTCTGTTGTGGTTGCAGTTTTTGGTCGTCCTTCGCGTGGATCGTCTTCAAGGCTAGTACGACCACGTTTGAATTCACCAGCCCAAAATTCAACGGTGCGTTTTGCAGGTGAGGACTCCTTATACACTTCTGACAATTGTTCATGAATATCCTTTGCTTTTGAACCCTTCAAAACAAAGGATCTAATAACTGCACGATACTCAATCTTTTCCATATTAAGAAAAATCAATGACACATCAACTTCAAATGGCTTGTAAACAAAGAATGAATTGACAGAATGACTTGTAACTTCGCATGTGTTCTCAGGACAGATATACCAACTTGAGACAAAAAAAGTTTTGAGCTAGCAGTGCTATCTCTTGGTGAGCGCAGGAACTTTTCAACCAACCTGTAGTTCAATGGTTACGCACGAGATCTCCGCTGATCTCCGCTAAGTAATACGTTCTCAACGTGCCTCGGACTATTCAACCGTCATACTTATCACGTACTCGTTTATACTAACTGTTCAAGTACAAGTTGGTACAACCCACACAGACAAAAAGAGCTCTTTTAGATATCTAAAAGATGTCTTTGAAAACTGCAAGAGCTCTTGCAAGACCTTTCCAAAAGATCTCTTTTCGTGAGCGAAAAGATGTCTTATGCAACACCAATAGATATCTTTTAGTTGTCTTCAAGAAATCTGAAAGACATCTTCAAGAAATGTTTAAGAATTCTCAATGATTTCTTGAAGATGTCTTTGAGAGCTCTTGAAGAGATCTTAAATCCTTCTTGAAGAATTCTTAAACCCCTCCTGAAGACTTTCTGAAGAACTCTCAAATATCTCTTGAAGATTTCTTGAAAGTATTATTAAAATGTCTTAATTAAAATATTAAAATATCCATAACCATACGAATTCATTCATTATTTTGATTTATTAATTAGAATAAAGGCTTACCAAAACATATGAGGTGTTTGCATATAATTCGAATGCAAAAATACTTCAAGCATTTTTCATGCATGTATACAGGATGGGGCATTTAAAGTGTCGCGGGCGTTTTTTCCAAAAATAAAGTGAGATACGAGAAAATTTTTCGGACAAAAGTTGTAGGGTACCGAGGGGGACATCCGATGGTGGCCTTGGCTTTGACCTCAAATCTCATCTTCAAGGGCATTCTGAGATCAACTCTTGTTTTTTAAATAGCATCTCATATTTTTTACTGCAGATTTGGATTCTAGGTCAAAAACCAAGAAACTTTTGTCTGAACCATTTTCCTGAAATCCGCAAAAATAGCGCTCTAATCGATATTGTTCCATTTTGAATCTGACATTCGAATAACTCGAAAACGAAGGGTATTGCAAAAGAATGTTTCGTACAAAAGTTGTCAATACACAACACATTTCAATCGTCTACATTACCACCATTCAGAGCTCACGCGATGTAAACAAACGACGGGGTTCAATGAAAATTCACGATTTTGAAAGTCAGTTTGTCAGTTACATTTGATTATTACTTGGTTTATGACAAATTGAAAATCATGGATATCCGATACACGGTTTCTGAAAAGATCGATATGATCTACATTTACGGTGAAGTGCATAAGAACCCCAGACAAGCATATGACTTGTATGCAGAACGATTTCCTGAAAGAACAACGCCATCCATTAGGTATTTTCAACGCATTACAAAATTATTCTCAGAAACGGGAAGTGTTACAAGGGAAAAACGACATCGAATGAGAACTGTTAGCGGAGAAAATGCGGAAGTTGATGTACTAGCTGCAGTAGCCAATAATCCACACGTGAGCTCTCGTGAAATTGAACTCCATTCGGGAATTTCTCGAAGAAGTGTTCTTCGAATACTGAAACGTCACAAATTCCATCCGTATCACATTTGTTTGCATCAAGACCTTCACGGTGATGATTTCGAAAATCGTGTACAGTTTTGTCGATGGGGTCTAGCGCAAATGCACAATAACAACTTCATCAACATATTATTTTCTGATGAGTCGACGTTCACCAATCATGGTCAAGTAAATCGACATAATATGCATTACTGGGCGACAGAAAATCCAAGATGGTTACGTCAAGTAGAGCATCAAAGACAATGGGCTGTGAATGTTTGGTGTGGTATTTTTCGATCTCGAGTAATTGGACTGTACTTCATTGCAGATACGCTAAATGGAGAGAAGTACAGACATTTCTTAGATCAAGTACTTCCAACATTACTTGAAGACATACCTATTCAGGAACGATTGAATATGTGGTATCAACACGATGGTTGTCCATCCCATTATGCAGTCACAGCTCGAGAAATATTGGACAGAGATTATCCTGGACGATGGATAGGACGTCGTGGACCAGTTCATTGGCCTGCCCGTTCTCCGGATCTTACTTCTCCAGATTTTTTTTTATGGGGATACATAAAAGATACAGTTTATCAACAAGCACCGACTACACCTGAGAATATGCGTCAACGAATCATCAATGCATGCGCGAGTATCAATGAAGATATTTTAGCACGAGTTCAGCAATCTTTTGTAAAACGTTTTGAAATGTGTATTGAAGTCGAAGGCCATCATTTTGAGCATCTACTGCATTAAAATTATCCAAGTGATGTAGACGATTGAAATGTGTTGTGTTTTGTCTGTTATACCCCATCACCTCCGTTTCAGTTCAAGGGGTCCCCCTTGGAATCAGACAACTTTTGTCCGAAACATTCTCCTCCAAGACCCTTCGTTTTCGAGTTATTCTAATGTCAGATTCAGTATGGAACAATATCGATTAGAGCGCCATCTTTGCGGATTTCAGGAAAATGGTTCAGACAAAAGTTTCTTGGTTTTTGACCTGGAATCCAAATCTGCAGTAAAAAATATGAGATGCTATTTAAAAAACAAGAGTTGACCTCAGAATGCCCTTGAAGATGAGATTTGAGGTCAAAGCCAAGGCCACCATCGGATGTCCCCCTCGATACCCTACAATTTTTGTCCGAAAAATTTTCTCGTATCTCATTTTATTTTTGGAAAAAACGCCCGCGACACTTTAAACGCCCCACCCTGTATATGCAAAAAAATGCTCTCTGCCAAAAATATAAATGGATGAAAATATATGACAGATGGACATTCTGAATGCTTCCAACATTTATGGAAATTTTACAAGCTCAATAAGAACACAAAAGACACAAGTGATGAAGTTTGCACAATTTGTGAAATTTGCGTGGATGTCGGAAACGTCGTTGAAGAATTTTGTCCGGAATTTCTCAATGCAAATTATACATTTATTGAATTGATGCACAGTACTGTCTAATTTTTCAATTCCAATGGAAACTTAATTCAATAGCTTAATGACAAATAAAAACTCAAATTCAAAAGTCAAATCACAGAGGCAAACCCAGATAGCATTCAGAGGGTTTTTAAAATGTTCTAGGAACGTCCGGACGTTTTTATACAGTTCTGAGAACGTTTGAAGGACGTCCAAATTATCTACTGCTGTTATGAGGGTGACGAATATTTTTAAAAGAATTCTCATTCTAGTAAATAAACAAACGGGATTATTGAAATTACAGACATCGATCCGAACTATGTCATCTAAATATATTTTTTGAAGGATCAAGTTGAATGAAATGATCACCTTGAGAGTGTGATTCAATAATCTGTTACGAACACACTTGATCAAATGTGGCATGTCAGAAAACAGGTAAACATTTCTGTTATCATCAATAGGATTTTTTATGAAATACGATGTTTGATCAATTTTTCCACTGATGCCAAATTCTTTCCACATTTTCCGATTGGTCGAAGCGCCATCACATATAATACCGTGAACCATCCCTCAAATTTTTTCGATCTCTATTATGGCAGCAATCACAAGTTGTGCAAGAACGTGGCCTTTTGTAGCACCCTTGCTCACAAATGTTGCAATAGGTTGATGATAGTTCCCGGCTAACGATGAAAACATGAACACTAATGCATGATCTGCTAAATCTTGATTGGTTCTGGAGTTGGATGTGGATGAAGAAGTAGGAGAGTTACTCGGAGGATTGCTCCCGTCATTAATCAAACCATCAAAAGTTAAATTTTCAGAATTTACAATCAAACTTTTGCGCACTTGCATTTCATCAAAAATCAAAATTCCGTGTTTGGACATCTTCGGCAAATTTTGGAATTTCTTCTTCAAGATTTTGAAGAAGTGTTCATCAAAACCACACGTTAGATCAATTGAATTAATATATCTTCTTATGGTACTTCGGGAAGGTAAAGGTAGGATATTGTTCGTTCTTAGGAAATTGTAAGCTGCTGAACTTTTGATATTCAATAACATGCACAATAGAAGCCAATTTGTAGTATACCTTCTACCCTTAACAGAAGCACATTTACCCGCGGAAATGCATTCCTTGATTAACATGACCTATGAGAGTATGATTATATCATTATAGTTATCATGCAGTTCAAATAAAACATTTTATATGAAAAGTGATGAAAAATTTCATTCACATCAAAAACTACATGTACCTACAGCACAAAAAACTACATTCATAGCCAATGTTAGTTGAAGGCACCCTCTAGCAAAAATGGATTTTATACTTTCCAAATTCAAATGTTATAAAATTGACATTAATTGCAGAAACTCAATTACACATCATATGAAAGAATAGGTATTAAGTTTTCAGAGATTCTCATAATTATTTTGCATGAGTGTAATGTTGAATATATAAATTTGTGATACATGTTTCAATTTTAATAGAAATTTTGAAAATTTTACATGATATTCTACATTGAAATATATTGCAAGCAAACTTCGCAAGCAAGTTTGTTTTTGCCGAACAAAATCGACTATTTCAATGTGGGTCAATGGAGTATGAGGTTCAAAGTAGCTCCCTTGCTGAAAATGCCAGGCAGATCCGGACAAAAAATAATTATCAAGCTTTGAACGGTCCCAGCAAGCAAAAACCTCTTGAAGATAACATATATGTTATCTTTCAGAGCTACTTGCTCTCAAAGATGACATATACGTTATCTTCAAGAGGTTTGTGCTTGCTGGGGTTCTTTCCCCAGGAAATCTGATCAAAAACTGACAAAATCTCTATCCGGTTTCGTCCGGAATCACCAAATTGGAATATCCTGTCAGAAACTGATAGAAATTTTTTCTACAAGAATATGTATTTCTTGGAGTACTAAGAATAAATGATCCGAAAATAATATTTGCTGTCCGCGAGTTTCAGCTTCATTAATAGAATCATGCATTAAATGTCATGCAATACATAGAAGCATTTCAAATGTATGGAGACATATGTATTTAAGGGGACACTAGCGTCGGTAACTCACATTGTTGGTTAGGAAAAGACAAATGTATTAGGTAGAAAGAGAGATCCTATACCGGAGCTAGATCAAGTTTATAATTCACTCCGCTTTACATACTGGAGCCTTCCGAACAGTGATGCCAGCATTTGGTCGACCGAGTCGATTTTCCCCCTCCATCACGCTGTATACAATCAAATTTCTTTTGTCGGAGGTTTGATTGTGTGTGTGGAATTTCTATACAGACAGATGTGATGGAGAGGGAAAATCGACTCGGTCGACCAAATGCTGGCATCACTGCTTCCGAAGTAGCTGACCTGATCATCTGGTCATGGCTTGCCAGAAAAAAACCGCCCAACTGATGATTGGCTGCTTCTTGCCAAAACCAAGAACCAACCAATCGTATTTTTGATTTCAAAAGAATTCACCAATGATCAAAGTTTGGGCGGTTTTTCCTGGCAACCCTAGTCATGACCAGCTCACCTTTGATTGGTTGAGAAGTGATCTGGTCATGACCAGATGATCAGGTCAGCTACTTCGGAACGCTCCACTGTAGCAGCAATGTAACTTTGGAGAAGATTTTTAATTTCAACCTATTTCAGCGCTTACTTGAGATTCAGGGAGTCCCAAATTGTTGATGTTTTTTTCCCATTCATTGCTTGAAGCCAATTTGTTTTGAAGTTCTTTAATCTCGTTTTTGAAATATGATGTTCTACGTTGAGCCCTTCGCAAAGCTTGGGAACGTACACGGACGATTTTCCGTAATAAAGTCAAATTCCCGCTTTGAGATGAATGAGATAAAATACGAGGTTTGAGTGGAGATTTGTTTTGATTCGTGCAATACTTTCGAAATGTGTCTTGAAGTTTACGACACGCTGTACAAATTAATCCTTCAAATATATGAATAGGACAAGAATTATGTCGCCATCTTTGAGTAGAATCCAAATACGCACATCTGGACTTGATATTATATTCATTGATAGTGGGTCCTCCACAACAAACTTTAATATCATTTACTTCCCTCAAAATGGTTCCAATTTCTTCAATGCAGGATGGTTTTATGAATTCCAAAGTATCCAGTCTTTTATCAAATAAATACACTTTTACATTTAGTTCATGATCAAGAATAACCTGCATAAAAATTTCACAATTATTTTCAATAGTCAAGATTTCTGAACCTGATTTCACAAAAGAATTAATCAATTGATGAAATATTATTGAAAAAACAATTCATTTGGAATATTTTATACCTGACAGTACAATAAATTTATGGCCTGTTTCCTCATACTTCGAGTAAGTTGAGGAGCCTTCCGAAGTAGCTGACCTGATCATCTGGTCATGACCAGATCACTTTCTCAACCAATCAAAGGTGATCTGGTCATGACCAGATGATCAGATCAGCTACTTCGAAAGGCTCCTGAATTTGAGAACTTTTCTTACTTGATACTGTTGGGATTTCTACCATTTTCCTTTTAGAATACAATACAATTGATACTCCCAGCTATCCAAGGATTAATCACTGATTACAAACTTGTTTTTTCAGAATAGTCGGGCATCTAGATCCTTCAGTTTCAGCGAATATTATTTTCTGATATGGTAGTTCATGTTTATGAACACCCCACGATGCATTTGGCAATTGTAAACGTGTTTCTAAGGAGTTTTTATATATATGATCAAATAATGTACAATTTTCTTCAAGTAATTCGTTGATCTCCATCGAAACATCATTCTCAAAAATATGATCTAGATAAAACAAAAAAAGAAAAGATCCAAAGTAATACGAGGGTGGATTGATAAGTTTCCGGCCTGACCAAGAGATGGCGCCACTAGGCCTACCTTGAGGTGGCGTTCTATAGTACCATCCTTAGATAGCTTGTAGCTATAGTTTCAGTCCGATCGCCATGTTAGTTTAGTTTTGAGAACACGCTGACCAAGACGCCTCTGTGTTTTTCGTAAAAATGGAAAAGCTGGAAAATCGTGCTGTCATCAAATACTTTTATTTGAAGGGGTTAACGCCGAAGGAAATTGAAGAAGAGATGGACTCAACACTGGGGACATCCTCCCCATCATATTCAACCGTTGAGCAGTGGGTTTCCGAGTTTAAAAAGGGTCGTGTGAGCACCTCTGATGAGCCTCGCTCAGGACGCTCCATTGAGGTCACAACTCCAGATATAATCGAAAAAATCCATCAAATAGTGCTGAAAGATCGCAGATTAAAAGTTCGTGAGATAGCTATGACCTGTAAGATGTCATATGAACGTGTACAAAATATTTTGTACCAACATTTGTATATGGAAAAGCTCTGTGCAAGATGGGTGCCGCGTTTGCTAACAGTCGACCAAAAATTGATTCGAAAGAACATTTCTACCGCCAATTTGGCGTTGTATAAGCGTAATCCAAGCGAATTTTTGCGTCGATTCGTAACCGTTGACGAAACTTGGGTCCACCACTACACTCCTGAAACCAAAGAACAGTCTAAACAGTGGATTGGACCAGGGGAACCAACTCCAAAGAAGGCAAAAACAATTTTTTCGGCGAACAAGGTTATGGCTACTGTTTTTTGGGATGCAAGAGGTATTATATACATTGATTACCTTGAAAAGGGTAAAACTATCACTGGTCAATACTACGCAGACTTATTGCAACGTTTGAGCCACGAAGTGAAAATTAAACGACCTCATCTGGCGAAGAAAAAAATCTTGTTTCATCACGATAACGCACCAGCGCACACGTCAATCGTTGCGATGGCTAAAATCAACGATCTGAAGTTTGAAATAATGCCGCACCCTCCCTACTCTCCAGACCTAGCCCCGAGTGACTATTGTCTGTTTCCTAACCTCAAAAAATGGCTTGGCGGTAAGAGATTTGCGGACAATGAAGAAGTAATCGAAGCTGTAAATGGGTATTTTGAGGAGCTTGACGAATCAGTCTATAGAGATGGCATTACTAGACTAGAACACCGCTATGAGAAATGTATCAGCCTTGGAGGAGATTATGTTGGGAAATGAAAAAAAAAAAATTCTTAAAAACGTTGTTTTTCTTGGTCAGGCCGGAAACTTATCAATCCACCCTCGTACATTCCACTCACCGACGTACTCTGATACCAGTACATTTACTGAACAAAATCCCAAGTAAAAATGAATCATATATGTGGCATACATGACCAAATATACCTCATATATGATTCCACAGATTCATATATGACCCCTATATAATTCATGTATGGGTCATATATAACCGTACACATCCCAAATGTGGCGTGTTTAGCCGATATATGGGTAATGTTTGGGCCTTATATGGCTCGAATGATCATATATGAATTTTATATGGACATATATGTCCGGTATACGAATTATATATATACATTTTTACTAGGGATTTGTGGTTTGATTATAGTGAATTGTAACTGCAGTGCATCCTCTCAATAAGGTTGCTCACCCTCTTTCTCATTCGAACGGTTTTTACCTTGCGTTATAGGAAGAGAGGGAGCGACCTTATTGAGGAGTTGCACTGTCAAGAACAGAACGACTTTTTATCGAATTTTACAGTAGACAAACGATGGGAATCATGTTCATAAAGTTCATTGTGATTGATTTTTGAAATAGTTCCTTTTCAGAACTCACTGAAAGATGAAGTTGAGATATGGTTTATATTTTCCACTTCTGAACTTCCCATTGAAGCTTCCACAGATTCATAATTCTGTCCAAGGGATTGGGTTGATCGAATGAATAAAAATTCTTCTTGATCTTCTATAACAAAATTTTGATTTCCCTTTATGGTATTTGTACACAAATTTTCATTTCATTCTTTCATACAGAGTATTTTATTGTCACTTCTCATATGGCACACGAAAAATTCTCTTGAAAAAACGTTAATACGGTTATATTAGAATTCATTTTAATAAAATGAATTCATAGAGAATTTTCAAAAAGTTCTATTTAGGTAACATTAACAAGCCCTTTGAAAACGCTGAAATAATTCTTTCAAGATTCTCATACAACTCGTATTTGTCAAAAGAATAGGACTGTTGTACAACTGTTGGCAAATTCATTGATTTGAAAAAAATTCTCAAAGAATTATCTTTACGTTGTTGAAAAATAATTCTTCGTGTGCTCTATGGGTATTAGATACAGATGATTAGGATTTCAAATGATTGGAGAAATGTTATTGTGTAGATATAATTGAACATACCTTGCGTTTCTAATAGGTATTCATTATACTTTTCATCATTATTGATCTCTAGTGGGTTAGATAGAATCATTCCTTGCTCACACTTTTCATCAGACACTTTTTCGTGTTGTAGATTATTTTCTATGAGAATTAAGTATTTGCTTATTATCAGAATCACATTTCCCTAAATTGCTATGTAAATACTTGATTTCAAAATATGCTTCATACATATATCTTCTTATAATTATTATATCTACATAGTTGAGATTTCAATCAAATAATAACATTTTCCAACAAGTACTGTTGTTCAAATTTAATTATTCGTACCCTGTATTGCCAATGAGGATTCATCGAATATTTCATCATGATTGATTTCTAATGGGTCTGATATAACATTTACTTCTTCATATTTTTGACCAGAGGCTTCCTTATGATGTGAATTATTTTCTGTAACAATTTAGTATCTGATTATCATTAGAATTACATTTTTCAAATTTGTATACATATAAGTACTTCATGACTAATTTACCGGATGTATGGATTACAATTCCAAATCCATTATTTTGAGGAAAAATGTAAGGAACTGCATTTTTAACCAATTTCGGGCATTTGAATTTGGCCTGCATCAACTTGTGGTTAATTTTTATTTCCTAATAATCCCAAAAAATGGTAGGGGAAGATGGGATACCTTCGCATATAGGAGCACATCCCGCACAGCACATCTACCGATATTTACGTTGCATCTCTGTAGAAGTGAAGTAGATAAAAGGGAGACGTGGGTACAAGGTGGGAGAACGGGGAGCAACGTAGAAGCGACGGAGAAATGTCCGGGGATCGGTGGTTGTGTTGTACGGGATTCGTACAGTCGATTGGATTTTGAATAAATGCCTCAATTCCACAAAATGTATGTGCGTGTATTTTATTCGAATGTTAGAAAAAAATGGTTACGTGGGGATTTTTTAGATTTCGAACTGTTACTTAACTTGCAATATGGACTGTATAAATGTATCCCAGTGTAACTCCACCTTCCCTTATCTAATTATTTGAATGTTGAAATGATAATCGATATGAAAAAATATTTCTAATAAAATCAAATATTTATTCCAAAGAGAAATTCAAATGAATATCTGATTTTGCCAAATTATTGTTTTTTACTTTCGACATTGAATTGTTGTTTCAATATTTTTGCACGTTTTTTGAAATTAAATAATGATGAAAATTCAAGAAAAAGAGGAGCGGAAATTTCTTCGTCCACTATATTTTTAGAGATCATCAATTGTATTTTGTAACTAATAAAACTTACCTCATGAATTATATTTCCATCCACATCTCGTACGGTTTCCTGACGTTTCACATCGCTTTCACGAAAATGTTTTACACACGCAAAACTTGTTTTCGTTAAATAATTATTATTTTTTTTAATTGCATTAAACCATGCTTTGAATAATCCCGGATTTTTCGGTGCACGGAACATCGATTTTTTTTCTCCATACCCACCATCACATTCAATAATGCAGCATTTCTGAACCATTTTTTTACATGCTTTTTTTCGCTCTTCCCAACACCTAGGTTTTTTTCATTCAACAAGTATTGTATATGATAGGGAAGCAAAATATTTGGAATGGTTGAGGTTATCAATATGTATAAACATGCCGCCATTACTGTTTACAGAAACCTATGTCCTACATAAACGACATCTGAGAACGAGAACTGTAAACCGGATCAAATAATCACATCCTCACCACTGCAATTCGACGAAGTTCGATCACCTATTCTTCTTACACCGTGGTTAAGATCAAGTACATTTCTTGGTTACCCACATCCTTTGAGAAGAACATATTATTTGGTTGTTTCCACAAAACTTATGCGGTTTTGTTCCACGAACAAAATAATTCTGTCACTTCATAATGACTTCATCTTTGTAGTGAAAATATTCTTTTGCATTTCTGAAATGCAAATTCACATGAAAAGTTTCGTGTCGTTAATAACATAATACATTCCTGCGTGGAAGAATACTTTGATTTATTACAATCATACAAACTCGTGCACTGAGATGCATTGTACATTGAATCTTACAAGGAGATGTCGCAAGAGCCCGGAGCTACTTTTCAATGAAAGTCATGTGTACGTGTACCATAGATATTCGCTTAGTATTTGATGTTCGAGATTGAAACATGAACACCACTTGATATACAGGGTGATTCAAAATTCCCGCACTCTTTTTTGGGAGTAGATTCCTGATGAAATTCTGAAACGATTTGTCCTTTTGCACAATGCTCTCCGACGCATAATTTCCGAGATATAATTAATTAAAGTTGACTAATTATGAGGTGGATCCATCGGTCATTCAGGAGCGTCATAACAGAACAAGAGAGGAAGGTGCTTGCAGAGGGCGCTCATACGATCAGCTGATCGGTATAATCGATACGATTTACCAGCATACAAATTGGTAAATTTTCTATGTAGAACGATTGAATTCGTCGACACTGTGGAAAAATTGATTATTGTCATGAATTCTTATCACGATATGCTGTAGGTGAAAGTTGTAATTTCAGTAATGATTTTTATTACGCAGACAAATGTAAAATAGTGTTATTTCGTAGCGATAGGGATTCAAGTGGGAGAAAAAAGTATAACTACTCGTTTTCAATCAGAATTTTCATGTAAAAAAGAAAACATGAGAATTTTCATTCATCCGATACCCAATTTGAACGGTTTGATTAGTAAGTTTAACACAAGAGACTGGATTCCGAATCTTGTATTCTGATTGGTCGAGAATCAATGTATGTTATATCAATCCTCGGCCGTTTCAAATGATTCTTCTGAAGAATGTGTTTTCGACTTATCCCAACCACAACATTGAACAATGATGAATTTATTCGAATTCACCCTTTTTACATCATTCGATGATTATAAAGGGTTTATCGAACGTTAATAACTTACTTCAACTTGCAGAATCCATCAATTTTGACGAAAATACGAGGTGTGACATCGTATACGACCCAATCATTGCACTTGATTGACATTGTAATCACATACGGTTTGTTTAGCTTAAATCAACCATTCGTGATACGAATCAACCAATTAGGTGACAGCTCGAAACAGTTTCATTTAAAGCACATATGACTTCAAAGGGCATATTGTTATTTCAAATGGAAAAAGAATTGTCTTTGAAGATTAACCAAACCCGTCCTTTTTAGGACGAATACATTTTCTAAACGTAGAAACGCGCTCGAACTTGCACACATTTGAATTAGATTTTGATTTAAACTAGAATGATCTTGAGTGATCTCAAGTAAGTTATTAACGTTCGATAAACCCTTTATAATCATCGAATGATGTAAAAAGGGTGAATTCGAATAAATTCATCATTGTTCAATGTTGTGGTTGGGATAAGTCGAAAACACATTCTTCAGAAGAATCATTTGAAACGGCCGAGGATTGATATAACATACATTGATTCTCGACCAATCAGAATACAAGATTCGGAATCCAGTCTCTTGTGTTAAACTTACTAATCAAACCGTTCAAATTGGGTATCGGATGTATGAAAATTCTCATGTTTTCTTTTTTACATGAAAATTCTGATTGAAAACGAGTAGTTATACTTTTTTCTCCCACTTGAATCCCTATCGCTACGAAATAACACTATTTTACATTTGTCTGCGTAATAAAAATCATTACTGAAATTACAACTTTCACCTACAGCATATCGTGATAAGAATTCATGACAATAATCAATTTTTCCACAGTGTCGACGAATTCAATCGTTCTACATAGAAAATTTACCAATTTGTATGCTGGTAAATCGTATCGATTATACCGATCAGCTGATCGTATGAGCGCCCTCTGCAAGCACCTTCCTCTCTTGTTCTGTTATGACGCTCCTGAATGACCGATGGATCCACCTCATAATTAGTCAACTTTAATTAATTATATCTCGGAAATTATGCGTCGGAGAGCATTGTGCAAAAGGACAAATCGTTTTAGAATTTCATCAGGGATCTACTCCCAAAAAAGAGTGCGGGAATTTTGAATCACCCTGTATGCAAAGAAGGTCCTTCTATCCGAATTATCGGCAGTGGCTTGAGTGATAGAGCCTCCGCCTCCAGTCCCGAAGACCTGTGTTCAAGTCTGCTGGTGATGATTTTTTTTTTCAATCTGACCCATGATTTTCTCATCGGGACAAAATATTTCCAGTCTGCAGACGATATGATTTGGTTTCCCAAGCAAAATGTATTCACCTAGAAACCAAAGGTGTGCAACAAAGAAATAATACGGTTTTTAACAAAACGTTTGGTTGATCACATTTCGACAAAATTCTGTTGTTGAAATAACAAAATTCTTTTGTTGAAACAACAAAAGTTTCGTTGTTTTAACAAAACATTCTTTTCGGTGTATTATAAAGTTGTTGAAGAATTTTGTAGAACCACAGACCTTTCAGAACATTTGAAAAGATCTTTGTTAAACATTTATAACTTATTTCCCTATGTCATATGGATAATGTCATATCATTTCATTTTGTATTCACATAATTTATAATAAATTTATTTCTACACATACTGTATTCACGGATTTTTCATGAAATGTTTATGAATTGGATCATAATATATATATTATATAGGATTGTCTACTTTTTACCTATTACTGCTTTTATTAATGATTCACCAATATCAAAGTCAGTCAATAACTCAAACTTCTACTTGAGATCAATGCCATATATGATATATATACAATTTGCATGTATCTTATTAAGAAATACGGTTATATTTTCAAATACGCGCCAAAATAAATGCCTAACGCGATATATATATAAACTTTCTTTTCGATAATCAGCTGTAACTTCATAACCATTTCAACTGTGGCACAATTCGGTCGGGGTGTTTTTATTTTCAGCGTTTCATACTTTTTGAAGCGGATGAATAAATGTTTACTGCCTTATTGTGGTGCAGTGTGTAATTTTATAAATATAAAAAAATTGTCTTTTCGCGACGTGTTAAATTTTGTGAAAGTGAGTGTCTAAATGGAAGATCAAAATATGGATCGAGATAAACATCCAAAGGGTTGGAAGAGGCGGCTCTCACTTTCCAAAAAGCATCGTTTGAAGAGAAAAACTAACAAAATCAATATCATTCAGGAAGAATCGTGCGCGAACTCTCAACCTGCAGTCGAACTGTTGCAAGAAGTTGCGGGTTTCGAAGTGCAAACCGTGGGTGATATTTTTACGTGTGACGATACATGTTCAGAACCGTTTGATATCATCAATTATTCGAATATCGAAGCACCAAATTCATCTGAAATTGATGATAATAGCTTGATTGGAGATGCGGATAAGTCTCAGAATAATGATTATGTTGATGAATTCCTAATCGGGAAAGAAACCGCTGATGCCCGGAATGTCATTCGCGAGTTACATTCAGAATATTGCGGGATTGGAGCTTCATCAAACCAGAATGACGAATGTGGAGATATTCCATCTGAGATTGATGAAGATTATTCTTGCGATGAAAATGACGTCATGTCAGTTCATGATGAGGATCACCAGACGGATAATGAAAGTGTGTCGGACGATGGTGAAATTTTCAATAATAATACCCTCAACAAGTTTGATCGCGTTGAAAACAGTCCCAACAAGGATAAAAACCAATTCAATTTGATGAATGATGATAATCATATTGACGAATGCAGCAACATCGAAGATGAGGAATTAATCACTGATTCAAATATTGACGTCAGCCGTTTACAACCTACCCTATTAGAAGGTAGAAGTATTGTAGATATGCGTCATTTATTTGAAGAACCCAGAAGACCCAGTGATCATAGTGATGTTTTTGAATGTCGTATGAAAGATTTAATCATCATCAATTCCCGATGTTGTGGTTTGAAAACCAAGTATCTTGTGAAGTGCCAAATGTGCAATTTTGAAGGAAGTTTTTGGAGTGAGCCTGATGAAGAAGAAAGTTTGAATGTCAACAGAAGTGCAGTTGCAGGCAGCATTACATCAGGCATAGGATATTCTCAGCTTCGAGAATTATGTGCAGCGATGGGAATTTCTTGCATGTCTGAAGACAAGTTCCTAAAATGTAATGAGGAATTAATTGAAGCGATCTTACTTGCTGCCGAAGAAGAAATGATATTAGCTGGAAAGGAGAACAAACAATTGGCTATACAGAGAGGAGATTTGATCAATGGTATTCCGCATATTCCAGTTACTGCTGATGGAAGCTGGATGAAGCGTTCGTATAGAACTGGTGAATACGATTCGCTTTCCGGATGTGGAATTATCATTGGTTTTCATAGCAAGAAAGTTTTGTATTTCGGCGTGAAGAATAAGTATTGTGCGGTATGTGCAAGAGCTGCGAAGAATGGTGAAGGAGTAAGAGAGCATCTGTGCTTTAAAAACTGGGGTCGACATCAAAGTTCTACAAGTATGGAAAGCGCTCTTATTTCAGAGGGATTCAAATCCAGCATTGAAATGCATGGATTGATCTATTCTACCTTGATTGCAGATGGAGACAGCAGCGTTTTAAAAGCATTGCGAGACAGCTGTCCTTACGATGATGTGTATATTAGAAAAATAGACTGCATAAATCATCTTCTCCGTAACGTATCGCAAAGAATTGGAGAAATTTCAAAATCTAAGGGGAAGATTGGGAAAAGTAGACGAGAAATTGTGGAAAACAGTATTCGCGAAATGAGGAACGCGATTACGAAAGCTGTGGAATATAGAAAACAAGAAGAAGTAACGCGACCCTTAAAAATTGACAGATTGGGGAAAGATATTTTGAATATTCCTCGCCATGTTTTTGGTGAACACAAGAATTGCGCATCTTATTTTTGCAATGGACAATTAGAAGATGGAGAAAAAAATATGGTTGAAGAACTGACGACTTGTGGCTTATATGAACACATTGAAGAAGTATTCAGACAGTTAGTTCGTCACACTGATAGCTTATTATATCAATATACCAGCAACCTTGTCGAAAGTTGCAATGGTATTATAAGCAAAGTTATTGGAGGCAAACGTATCAATTTTGCTCAGAGAGGTTCATATACTGGCAGATGTGCGATGGCTGTTGTCAAACATAACACGAAAAAACCTCTCACCGTAATAAATGAAGTATTGGACAAAAAACCTCCTCAAACTGTTTCAAAAGTAGAAGCTGCTCGTAAACGAAAAAATGAGCTGAGATTGGAAAGAGTACAAGCCAAAAAGATAGCGAGAAAAGAAAAACCCTCTTATACTGAAGTAAAATCGGGAAAACTTGCACGAGATAAAGATTATAGACCAAATGCGCAACGTCCAGACATGGATGCAAGTGAATTTGAGATGCAGGAAAATCTACATTTTGCTAAACTGAAGGAGTGGCGAGATGAGAGACAGGAAATAGAATCTTCGACACGGGATCAAGCAGACAATGAAAGATGGCATCTACTTAGGAGAAAATTGTTAACGGCTTCAAATTTTGGAACCGTTTGTCTAAGAAGAGAAACCACTTCTTGTCAAAATCTTGTGAAGAAAATTCTATATCCACCTTCACTGAAAGTGCCTGCGCTGCAGTATGGTAAGGAAAGTGAAACTTTGGCGAAGCGCGTGTTGGAAAATATTTACGACGTTGAAATTCAGTCATGCGGTCTATTCATCGATTCAGAGATACCATACCTTGGTGCTACTCCCGATGGCCTCATCGGCGATGACAGCATTGTTGAAATCGAATGTCCATTTGCTGCACAACACGTGACTCCGCAGGATGCGATAAGCCAAGGTATCGCTCAAATTCATAAAATATTTGAAAAAAATGATCCAGGGTCCTTGAATGAAAAACATGTATATCATTACCAAGTTCAGGGGCAGTTACATATCACTCAACGAGATTATTGTATTTTTGCAGGATGGACCCCTTTAGATATCAAAACGGTAATAGTATTCCGGGATGATAACTTTTGGCAATATCAGATGGCTCCTTTGTTGTGTAAGTTTTATGAACACTGTCTGCTGCCTGGAATCATTGACAGTAGACGTGATAGAAACATGCCCATTCGTGAGCCACAATACATTTTGGACGCACAAGAAAAAAGCTCATTATTGCAAAAAAAATTGAAGCGTCGAAATGTATAAATCATATTGGGAAAAGTGTCTCTTAGGAACTTTAAATTTTCATTCCATGTTGAAATGCACTAGCAAGTAGCAGGATACTTCCGGTTGCAGCCACTTTCTTTTACTAAAACTTCTAAATAAATACTCATTAGCTTATTTTTGAAGTAGATAATTAGGAATCATGTTCAAAGTCCAGGGTGAAAGGGGTCCGCATATATAGAGAGGGCCAGAATGAAAGCGCATCATTAAAAAATTGAACAAATAGAGAAAAAAATGAGTATGCTGATAGAGTTCCAGTGTTTTATGTGTGTCAGTAGCGGAGGGAGGAGGGCGGAATATGGACTTAGTCTCGGACAATAGATTTTTCTCTCATGCTACTGCACTAAAGGAGAAACTTTCAACGCAATTGTGAATGATCAAGTTGTTAACGCTCAAGTGAACAGTTGCATGAACAGCCCTAAAATATAAAATTGTAAACTTCATATAATGGGAAAGGTAAAATGAGAAACACTTTAATTTTCATGTACAAAGACCTTGGATCAAGTTTGTATTGAAATTGAAAATTCATTAATTTGCATTTTATAGGCAATTTATGTGCAGAATATATTGATTGTTCGAAATTGATTTCCAAGCATGAAAAAAATATGTGACGGTATAGGTCAATAACATCCATATATGTTTCATGGTGACATCCTCATAAAATCTTGAAGACGTTACCACGTAATGCATGCTGTGCAGGATGTTATAGTTTTGATTCTACCGTTCTATTTTTTACATGCAGTTGAAGGATCCATCTCAGTACGCCTAATTCATTGAAGTAACACATTCAGACTGACTATAGTCAGTATAGGTCGTGATTACAACCAAGATTCATGGCTGCATACAGAGATATTTGTTATCAACGCGAATGTGTCTACTCCAATGTTTTATCGTCTGCTTATGGTTGATTTTATTGCAATTTTCATATATTCTCGCATGTCGTGTTCAATTTATGAATGATCCATATCAGAGACGAACTATTCAGCAGTTATGAAGGAGATCTTGCTCCATGCAATGAACTCTCTCTGTAATGTAGTCATCTCTTGGTTGATATCACGATCCGCTGAAGTTGATATCATTATATTAACTGCAGTGTATGCAAATGTCTTTCATTGTCACATATTTGGATTCAAATACGATATTTGATACAAATATGATGAATAAGTGCAACAATATGTTTGCAATATTATTTGAGATACATTCAATTCCATATGGATAATCTATTGAAAGTGAGTATACATAATTCAAGTACGTGACAACGTAATTATATTCGAGCACAAGTGAGAATAATCCTCTTCTTTGTAACATTGGTTCGATTCTACTTTCTTACCAGTCTGTTGAAAAAATTACAGAAGTCAAGGATTGTTATCCCTAATTGAGGAATCCCATTCATGACGATTGAATGTGCACAATTTCAATTGGAACCGATTGATACCCATAACATTCGAATTGCACGTTTAGGACGAATTAATTGAAATTCATGAGATTTTTTAACCAGGAATTTCACAAATGTGTTAAATTTTCGTGAACTCATGCTTTTGCTTTTGAATGGTTTCTGTGATTCGATTATACGAATAAACTTTGAATGATATGATTCAAGAATACGACAAAAAAA
The DNA here is from genome assembly GCA_018340375.1 of Gonatopus flavifemur. NCBI lineage: Eukaryota > Metazoa > Arthropoda > Insecta > Hymenoptera > Dryinidae > Gonatopus > Gonatopus flavifemur. Next base: position 3,253,144 of record JAFFJZ010000014.1, read on the forward strand.
CATTGAAATAGGTCGTGCATAGTAACATAGGATCCCACATATAATTAAAAAATTCTTTTCCATCAATTAATTTTCAAGGGTGTTCTTTATGTTGTGCTTCGAGAGACAAAATATAAACTTGGAAATAATTGAATTTGTGGATGAAAGTCAAATATGAATGAACTTTCAAAATATTTCATGCAATTTGCATTTCATTATGAAGAGGTTTTGGTTGAACGTCATCCCAAGTAATTCTTCAAAACGAAATTATATAATGTTAAACATTATAAAAATCACACCCATTGTCATGGAATTTGATGTTTTCAAACGAATAGAGTGACTTTGATAAAATTCATCCATAGTAAGTGAATGCTAATAAATTTCAAAGCAGCATTGGAATGTGATAGATAATCAAATTAGCTACTCAGGATACTTTGTTTTGATTGAATACAGGAAGTGAATTTAGCTGAAAGAAATGAGAGTAAAACCGAACAAAAGTTTATTTCCCAGTCATATGTATAAATTTTATAGTACAATGTAGTTTTAATTTTTGTCAACAAATTTCATAAATGCAATTTTCAATCATAAATCATTTTTATATTCATTAATTGTTCCATTCTGTATTCTTGAATTGGGATGAATCTTTTCCTTTCATTACAAACAATAATTCAACAAAGACAAGCGCCTTTTTGAATATTATATATGTTTGAATAAGCTTAAAATTTTCATTTTCAACGCTCTTAGACTATGTAAATAACAGTTGATGAACAACTACATACATAATTTTAAACTGTATAAATCAACATAATGATGTGATATTATTACATAACTATTAATATAGTTGTTACTCCTTTGTTTTACTCATAAAGATCACAAAATGATACCATTTTCTGATGATATACAACGCTATAGATATTTTTTTCTGAATCGGTCAAACATGATACTTTTTTATCAAATTCTTATATTCATATATCAAAATTTTTTTGATCGAAACAACTCAACAATTCCTTATTATCAATGTATAAAAATCAATCTAAAAAATATAAACTCTTCAAGATTTAACTGTATTGGACAAAACATTATCTCCAATTAATTTCCTCATTTCACTAATTTGAGGTGGAATATTGAAATCAATATCCCATTGTTCCGTGAACCATTTTTGCACCTCGTTGATTGCCGTCAGTGCGGATTCAGCAGTTGGCACCGTGAGTTTGATGTCAACGGAATCCGTTGGAGAATCTTCAATATCATCATCAATTTCTTGCAGGACTTCTTGATTCAGCGGAAGTTGTTGACCGTCATTATTAACAACTGAGGAAATCAAGTCTTCAATGCTTTGTAGTGGCCAACCGTGGTCAGATTTATCAATTTTAAGCCATTCGGTTGCATCTTCCACAGAGAACATATTTCCTTCTGGAATTGTGCGTTGACCTAAGAATATTATCTCTTCCATATCGTTGTGCGCCACACTGTTTCCAGACCTATGCAAAAGATTGTTCCATGCATTCTGCAGTTGATTTGGAGTCAAAGCATTCCATGCTTCATATACAGCATCGAAGCATGAAAGAAGATTCCATCTTTTCGGTAACGAATCAACAGATTCAAATCCAAACTCAGCGTCATGGATTAGAAATTCTCTGAGGAAATTTTTTCGATGAAAACGTTTCATTGCCTTTATAAAGCCTTGATCCATGGGTTGAATAAGCGATGTCACATTTGGTGGAATGAATATAACAGTGCAACAATCATCAATTGCATTCAGCTGATCAGCCGGTGAATGCACCGTAGCATTGTCAAGTATAAGAAGAAATTTTTCATTCCCCTTTCGCTTTTCTTTGATAGAAGGAAGGAAGATGTCTGTATACCAATTTCGAAAAATTTCAGAATTCATCCACGCATTGTGTTGATTGGTGTAATGAACAAGGAAGTTCTTAACGTTTTTGAAACACCGTGGGTTCTTGGGTTTCCTGATAACTAATAAAGGAATCTTGTGACTCCCTGAAGCATTTACACATATGAGTACAGTTAACCTGTCCTTAGATTCTTTTCGACCAGGAGCATGGAGTTCATTTCTGGTTGCTAGGGTTTTCCTTGGCGAAGCTTCCCACAAAAGGCCGGTTTCGTCAGCATTGTACATTCGATCCGGACGATATCCTTCCATTTCCAAGAAGCCTTGTAATGTCTTACAAAATTCTGTACTAGCCTCATGATCTGCAGAGAGCTTTCCCCCTTGGACAGATATTTGTTGAATGCCTTGGCGCTTCTTAAACCTGTACAACCATCCTGCACTCGCTTTGAACTTATCTGGGCCTCCTAATTTTTCTTTCAACACTAAGGCTTTTTCTTGAAGGAGAGGACCAGATATAGGAGCACCAATGTTTCTTTGCTGGACGAACCATGAGTACAAAGCTTTTTCCAATGGTGTATCTTCGATACCCGTTATTTTTTTTTATTCAAATTTCCTTGTTGATGATGGAGGCTATGCTGCACTTTTTGAAGATGATCTTTATTTCTCATAACTCGGTTCACCGCTGTAGTCGAAATATTAAAATCTGAAGCAATTTTTGCGGGCTGCTGACCGGCTTCCAAGAGTTCAATAATTTTCATTTTTGTTGATAGAGATATACCTTTATACGCGAACGGGTTTCCCACTGTAATAAGAATATGAAGTTGGAAAATCATGCTCACAAAACTTGTAATCAACATTTTCACTAATTGGTATGGAAACATGTAATCCAAAATTGATGGAGATATTTGAAAATTAATCTTTTCAAACGAAATACAAGTATCACACAACTTATAACAGAAACTGAACATGTCAAAACTTCAATGTTTTTGTTTTCAACTATAGATTCGTGTTATTCAACGATTCAAAATTCAACAATATTCAATTCTCAGTCCTTTTACTGTCAAAATATATTTCCCTCTGTGAAATTTGTTTTTTTTTAAATGAATTCATTCAATACTAATTTTCAATTGATTTACAAGAATTATTTTCTCAATTTCGATTGATCTGTATACGAATATGTTTCATTTCCCGTCAACGCTCATTCTGAAAGCCAAATTGCAACACTGAACTGATCAGATTTGGAAATATGTAAAGGTGTTGGGGGAGCCACGCTAGCTCGATACAGAAAGACGTGTTCATCAAGGTCCTCAGTATTTATCGATTTTTCTCTCAATCATTGGTTTTCATACAGTATGTTCTGTTTTTTCGGGTGCTTTTTCTAGTTTTGTATCTGTGTATTAATACTTGTACTTGTTGTAACTGTGTAAAAAGTGCTCAGAAGTGATTTGAAAAAGTGAAACTATCACGGGGGAATAGAGTACTCCATATCTCACTCTCAGAAAAGTGCCCAATTTATCGACCGGAGCAATGTCGTGTGTCTTCAAGAGGTGTCAGTAGTGATCAGTTTATCGATATAATTTGATAACCCAACGTTAATGCCGAGAGCTGAAGCGGGCTCGTCAAATTTAAACACACCAAGACAAGTCAGCATTCTCAATACATGCGCATCTCAAGACGATTATGATGGTACTTTCAAAACATCGAGCGACAACTGCCAGGTAATCTCCCGAGGAAGGCCGCTGAAAGCGATTACATGGGTAAGAGATAGATCGCATAGTGACGGAAACATCACGAATTACCTTGTACAGAAAAGGAAGCGGGATCAAAGCACATCTCTCTTTATGTCCGATGAAATTTTATACCCTTTAGATGCAAATACAACAGCATTTAATGATTCAAATGAAGCTTGCAACAAAAAGATAAAACTTCTGCCTTCCTCTACCCCGATCCCTGCTTACACAAAGAACATGGAAGCCAAACTAGACCTCATTTTGAAGCGTCTTGATACCTCTGACGAAAAAGGAGAAGATGACATGAAAAAATTACGTGAAGCATACAAACAGATGCGCGAGGAAATTGGAAATAGATTGCAGTTACTTGAAATAGAAAATATCAAATTACGCAAAGCAAATGAAGAACTCCTTGAACGTGAAAACAAAAGGGACGCACTCATCGAAAGACACGACAGAGCACTGAGAAAACACAATGCTATTGTGACTGGTTTTCAGACCAATGCCATCGATTGTCCCAAAGATCTAAATCAATTCTTTCAGGAGAAATTTGCAATTGATTCAGCAATGGAAGAAGCCTGGATCTTCAATAACGAGAAAAGAAAAATCTCTGTTACGTTCTCGTCCTTGAGAATAAAAACTAAAATTATGTCTTTGAAAAACCAGATATTACAGAATCGGAGTATTTATATAGAAAATGATCTTATGGAGGAAAAAAGATACGTGGCTCACGAAGGTCGAAAATTGGCAAGAGAAACCGTGAAAAATGGAGGTACAGCCAAAGAATTTTCAAATAAAGTTGTGATAAACGGTCAAATGAACATATGGAATGAGAAAAATGAAAAATTCCTCCCGATCAAAGAGAACAACAAAATATATTTCAATGAGGGCAAAAAAAACACACGAATAGACAACACCTAAGAAACGAAGATGACAACACCTACAAACTCAAAAAACAAATTTCCAAATCCAAAAAACGAAGAGAAACAGAAAGAAACAAAAAACCATCACCATCCAATAGACCTCTAGACTCAGCTAGGAATAACTCGCCGGATTCATCCTCGGAATTCAAGATAACGATCTGGACCTGCGAAGGGATCAAGAATATAGAAAATATCATCGAACTTTCTGTATCTGAAGTCATTGGGCTCACGGGAACATGGACAACTACACCCATACCGCTGAAAAATAGTGTCACGAACAAATTTCATTCTATCTGGGCAAGTGCTATGAAGGAGAAATGTCAAGGTAGGCCAAGTGGTGGGTTACTCTTACTGGTTTCGAAAACCCCACCAGATCCAATTATTCTAGATGTCAGTCCTTGGTGGATCATTGCTTGTATCAAATCCAACAATACGAATATAATTTTTTGCATTATTTATTCCAAACCAACACTTTCAATTCATTACGCTCTTGAGTTACTGCAACCCATTGTACTTGACCTTCTTGGCACTTTTCCTAACGATATTTTGCTGTTGGGAGGAGATTTCAATGCAAGGATTTCTAATCGCAACGAACTCCCTCTGGATTTGGTTAATGACACTTTGTTATTGAATATTAGAGAATCTTATGATAAAACTTGGAATGCTAGAGAGGAAATGTTACTTACTTTCATGGAAGAAAATGGTTTCGCGGTTTTAAATGGTAGAACACAAAGCGACTTCCCTGCTGAACTTACTTTCAGAAACTTTAGAGGGGGCAGCATAATTGATTTGATGTGGGTTAAATTAGACAACTTGCACATTATTGTAGATATGAAGATTAATCACTGGCCGGTCAACTCATTTCATTTTCCTGTGACGGCTAACCTCAGAATTGGGAACAGGTACCCTGGAGATCGAGACTCTCAGCATAACACAGAAAATAATTCCAATAACAAATATACCTACATAGAATGGAATCCTGATCTCCAGGAGTCTTATACTTCTCACCTTTTGTATTCTAAACAAATCCAAAAAAATTCTACCGTATGTAATGTCGAAGAACTTGCAAATAATTCAACCTCCACCATCTTGGGGGCTAGTCAAGCATTAGGATTAATGAAGGAGACCAGACCGTTCAGAGCACCACAACACACAGCTGCTTGGTTCGATGTGGACTGCCGAAGTGCTAAACACGATTACAAAGCCACCTTGAGGCTTTGTAAAAAACACCACTTCTTAGAGGGACTAGAGGTTAACAGAATGCTAATAGCTGAAACAAAATATGAGAAAACAACAGACAGTGAAAAGGAGCAATTTTTAAGGGTATGTAAAAATCGCCTAGCAAACACCACAAACGCGCCTGATTTTTGGAAAGCCATCAGGGCATTTAGACCGCGGATGAAACAACCGTTTGGAATTAGCATGTCGGAATGGTCGAACTATTTCAATACGGTCTATCCATCTCGAATTATAGACAACATCACTTTCTTTGACGTAGAACACCCCTACTTAGACAAGGAATTTTCTCTTATCGAACTGCAAAAAACTTTAACAAAATTGAAAAATGCCAAAACACCGGGAATAGATATGATCCCGAAGGAATGCTATAGAGCGCTGCCTGGTAACTGGCAATTGTACCTGCTAACACTATTCAATAAGATCCTCAGTACTGGAACCCTGCCCAGTATCTGGTCCAAATCGGTTCTCTCCATGCTGCACAAAAAAGGAGACCATAAAAATCCAGATAATTTCCGCGGTTTTGCACTAATTTGTACAATCACAAAAATTTTCACAAATATGCTGAGAGACAGATTGACATTATGGTCAGAAAATCTAGGAATCATTCCGGAATGCCAATCAGGTTTCAGACCAGGAAGAGGCTGCGAGGACAACCTGTTCACTCTCTCTGCGGTAATCCAGTTACAATTGAGACTTCAGGGTAGAGTAGTGTATGCCTTAATTGTAGACTTCAAAAAAGCTTTCGATTCTGTGAAACATAATCTCTTATGGAGAAAAATTTACTTTTCTGGAGTAAGTGCGAAAATAATTCGATTGTTGAAAAATCTATACGACAATGCAGAGGCTCAGGTGAAACAGAAAGGCAACCTCCCCGATGCACTTGGCATCACAGAATGAGTGCTACAAGGAGAGTCCCTGAGTCCAATCCTTTTTTGACTTTTCATAGCAGACGGTGGATCTTATTTCAGAAAAAGAGACTGCGTAGGGTTGAACGTAAACGGTCTGACAGACATATTAATGCTTCTATACGCCGATGACATGATTATTTTAGCGTACTCTCAAGCAGACTTGAAAAGGGAACTTGTCATCCTCAATTCGTACTGTCAGGAAAATCGTCTTACAGTCAACGTTAAGAAATAAAAATAATTCCCTTTTGTAGAACAGGAAATATTCGAGGACTCTCTGAAACTTCCTACTGCTATGGCCAAGAGCGAATTGAAGTAGTCAATGAAGCGGAATATTTGGGTAGTATCATCAGAAGTTATTCCTTAGGCGCAGGGGCAGCTGATAGAGCAGTCAAGCGCGCAAGACAGGCGATAGGGGCGACTCTCCCAATTCTGGTCTCAGGAAAGTCAGATGCATGGCAAACAAAAGTACGTCTTTTTGATGCCATGATCTCGTCAGTTTCGCTATATGGATTCCCAACCTGGGGACTCAGGTATGAGAAGAAAATAGAGATTATACAGGTTTTTCAAAAAATTGTTTGCCCTGCCAAAAAACACCCCAGGATATGCACTGAGGCTGGAGTTGGGACTGTTGCCACTAGCTCATAGGGCACTCGAGTTAGTCTGGGGTTGGTTAATGAAAATACTCGCCATGCCAAACCACAGATATCCTAGAATCTGCTTTGAAAGATTGTACGAACTGGCCCCACAACCTGATTGTGATAAGACATGGAACTGGGCGGCACGATTTCAGAGATGGCTCAATTTAGTGGAGTGTGGAGAAATTTTGAATCATTCGAATATATCTTCACTGAGAAGAGGAAAAGAACGTTTCTTTCAAAAACTTGCCATTACCTTCCATAACAATGACATGACATGATATACAAAATCGAATTTTTGCCAAAATATTTTCAAAATGAGCTCACTTCCCGAACCGATGCCGTATCTGTAGTTGCGCTGTCCCCTGATATGGCAAAGGATTATCATGAACTGCCGCCTAGCAAATAAGCACATGATGACTTTTAGATATCAGAATATTTCATATGCTGTAAACCCTCGGGAGATATGCTTAGTTTGTAATCGCAATGTGACTGAAAGTTTAGAACATTTAATATGCTTTTGCCCAATATATGAATTTCTCAGGAAAAAGTACTTGAATATCCAGAATATACACAGTACTGAAGAAACTCTATCACACATACTTAATAAGCACACCAGAAAAGACCTAAGCATACTGTTCAGATTCATTTTTGAATTGTTAAAAACTAGAGCGTTTATTCTATCCGAATGGATAATGTAGCATTGGATAATAATAATATTACAATAACAATGAATCACAACTATATTTAAGAAAAACTATTATAACTACCTACAGATTGAGTAGAATTACTTAGTTGAGACTTATCAAATTACGAGACACTATTATAATATACAATAAGCACACACTGTCAATTTGTATGATATACTCCCTCCTGCAAGGAGGTGATATTTCTCAAATGCAATAAACAAACTGAACTGAACTGAGCTGATGTAAAGGTGTTCTCCCTTGCTTGTTCAGTTATTACAGAGACAGTTCAATGGACCAACTTGAAAATTGAAATTGAAGAGGAAATTGATAACTTACAATCACTTTCTATCAGGGATGTAGAGCAAAAGTTTTGATCTTTCCGAGTTCGCATCGTAGAGCGAGCCACCCTCGAAATCCATAATGGTGATCCGCTCGGGATAGGAGCAGGTAACAAGTACTGAGGATTGAATCCGAGTGGGAGTCGAAGCAGCTTCTAATACAATGAATCCGCTCCCGAGTTGTACCTGAGAGCGGTCGTATACTTTAGATCCTTGAGCGATCGAATCCTAAGACCATGCGAGCGGCTCGAATCACGAGTTAAACTCTTCAACGAGTTGGGACTTTAATTCAACTCGGGAGTCGAGCCGAAGAGCAAGCGGATACTTTAACTCCTTAAGCGATCGAATCGTTGAAAGATCGAAGGATTCGATCAAGGAGTTAAACTCCTGATCGGAAAAGAGTTTTACTCGTGTCAGAGGATAGTCCATCAGCTGAATATGAGAGTGCGTATGGAAATTATGTCCATGGGTTCTGTGGATGGGGGTCTGAATTTTTTTGGTCGTAGAATCCGAATTTGAAATTATTGTCGTAAGATTCGTGATCTGAACAATTCAATTGTTTATAACAAAACACAGGCTATAAATTCCCAAAAAGTCATCCAATTATCTAGATTTCCGACCAATTACACTCAAACCGCCGTTGAAAGATCCAGTTCCGGCGACCTAATTATTTATTTAAAAAATGCATTTGGATAAACAATTGAGAAATCGAAGAAATAGTTCAGACAAAGTGTATTCTCCGATGAGAAATGAATAATTTTCATTTTCACAATTTTCCGATGAAAACAATGGTTTGACCGTCAATGCGTTATAAACAATTCAATTGTTTATAACAAAACACGGGCTATGAATTCCCAAAAAGGCATCCAATAATCTAGATTCTCCGACCAACTACACTCAAACCGCCGTTGAAAGATCCAGTTCCGGCGACCTAATTATTTATTTGAAAAATGCATTCGAATAAACAATCGAGAAATCGAAAAAATAGTTCAGATAAAGTGTATTCTCCGATGAGAAATGAATAATTGTCGTCTGAACAATTCTCCGATAAAAACAATAGTTTGACCGTCGATGCGTTATAAACAATTCAATTGTTTATAACAAAACACAGATCACATATCTTACGACAATAGTTTCAAATTCGGATTCTACGACCAAAAAAATTCAGACTCCCATTCACAGAACCCACGGACATAATTTCCATACGCACTCTCATATTCAGCTGATGGACTATTCTCTGACACGAGTGAAACTCCTTTTCGATCAGGAATTTAACTCCTTGATCGAATCCTTCGCTCTTTCTACGATTCGATCGCTCAAGGAGTTAAAGTATGCGAGAGCCCGGAGGTTTAACTCCTCAAAAGAGTTGCTCGCTCGGGATCTAAAGTGTCCTCGCTCTTCGAGGGATCGCTCTTCGGAGTATCCAGCAGGTATGAATCCTCACACATTTAGATCGCAGAAAGAGCGATCCTTTGTGAGAGTTCAGGTAACCGGCTCTTTATATGATTGACTCTACATACGAGCAAACATACAGCACTCTCCGCAAATCCTCATCCCGCAGGTATCGAATACTTAAAGAGCCAGAAACCTTTCACTCATCGACCGAAAGTTCTTCTTACGATCGATACGTGTTTTGATCGCGAGCGATTCAGGAGTTATATTGCCGCTCGGATTTAATCCTCATCCCTGCTTTCTATCAACCTTCTGTTCAAGGGTTTCTCTGGCACATGAATTCTTGGAGACATTCTTCTGAAATACACAAATGAGAATATGTAATCTTACGATTATTCATTTGGTTTGATGTTTCAATGAATACGAAAACAATCAATACGATATGAATAATTAATTTATATTGCATTGAGAATCATTTATTCCAGGCGAATAAATATTTATTTGTTCTGTATCAAATAAATATTTATTATAATCAACAAAATATGCTTTGAAACAAAAACAATTCAAATGGATGATCATAACCATTTATTTGATTCGAATAAATTGTTTTTGTTTCAAAGAATATTTCGTTGATTACAATATATATTCCTTCGATACAGGACAAATAAATATTCATTTGATTGGAATACATTCGGTTTTCAGTGTGGATATATACATACCAGTACTTGATACACAAGACTTGTAAAATAACTACACCATCTTCAACTTACTTGGAGTATAAATTTTGCAAATATCAGATCTTGAGATCATGTGTAAATGAATTGTATCAAATCATATGTACGGGCCTGTGTACACAAACTTCGAAGATGCGTGAGAGGAGAACAGCGTGCGTATTTGCATTGGTGGGGGTCAGTGCGCCTTTCCTATAATTCAACGCTGTGAGAGGTTGGTGAGAACCGAGCATCGGCGCTATGAGAGGTTCTGCTGTACTTCGAAGAGAATATTTTTGTATTATAATGTAATACATTCTGTCATGTTATTTTACCACAGTACAGCTGTGTACTAGTAAGAATATTAGGATCTGCTTGTCTTTCTTTCACGCTTGAGGGGGGTTAAGATGGTCGAAACATATTTCTGCAAGTAAATGCTCATGTAGAAGTTGCACTTCATCATTGTTAAGAACAAAGTCAATGAAATCACTAAAGTATAACAAGAACCGTCCTGATTCTCAGAGGACAAGGGGGAAAGAAGTTAATTCACTCTTTCAGATATTCATCGGAACGGAACGTTGTAACGAACTGTGAACCACACGTTGAAGAGGGACAGAAACGTGCATGAAGCGTACACAGGAGAGATTCGCAGCGTTCAAAAAGGAGGAGAAGAATTTAACGGATCACTTTTATGAAATTATTCAACTTTGTTTCAAAGTTCAACACGGATATTGTCGAATCAAGATTGTACAAACGGATGTACTGAAAAAAGTGAGTGAAAAGTAAATTTTGATATAAAGTAAGTACTTTATCACAATAAAGGTTTGCTTGTGTTCCTAATTTTCCCGAGAGCTTTGAAGAAACCAGTGATTGAATTTGAGAATTGATGGACAGGAATTTTTCATCATATTTTGAAGCATTGATAAATGTACACTGGGAACAAATCAAAAAATTTCTTATGTACTGGAGCATACGAATCCGTACAGCACAAACACCTCTACAAGATATCTTAAAATATCCTGTAAGTAAGAGTTCTTTAACATATCGTTCAGAGCACTGTAAGATAAATTTGAAACTCTTTTTCCTAAAAGAACACTCATGCTGTGTGTAAATTTATGCTCTCATATGAAAATCAAGGTTTCTTGAGTATACAGGACATGCAAAATGCGTACCTGAGAAATTTTGATCATCATTTATTTTCTACATTTATCGATATGTCATGAACAATGATTTTTTCATAGTTTTTTTTTCAGGGTGAACAGCAATTGACCGTAAAAGTCTGATGAGGGATAATGGAATTGGGACCCACCCAGCACATAATATCCCAAGTAGCACCAGAATATACTATGAACGTTCTTCGAATATTCGGAATATATTCTATGCACATTCCAATGAGACCGTTTCATAGATACTATGCATATTCATCAAACGTATGTAATCGAATATACGATGGTACGTCAATCGAACCTCGATTGAATGAATATCGTACATTGCGAATGTACTACGTACGTTCTAAGTATATTTGAAACTGTCTCATTCGAATATTCCATGAACGTTCATTGTATGTTCTTCGTATCTCATTCGTACATTCTACGAACGTTTCTATTTCGTATATACTTTGAACTCCTGTTGCTGCTTGGGATTACAGCAATATTGAAATATTGCAGTAATATTGCAGCTATATTCTCGCGATATTTGTACTGACTCAGGCAATTCATCAAACAACTGTGCAGATGCGAAATATAAAACTCGGATCAACAATTTGTACTTAGTGTGAAAATAAATTACATTTCATACGCGAAATAGCGTTTTCATTATTGGAGAAAAGTTGGTATCAATTTTTTTATACAATTATAGGAACCCTAAGACAACAGGAACGTTCAAAAAACGTTCGTTAAACCTAAAATGAAGATATGGCAATTCAGAAGTTTTTTTAACGTTCATTGAACGTAAATTCATTTGAAACCCTGATGGGCAAATAGACATTCCATGGACATCCAAATTTTGTCCAAAACGTGTCCCCAATGTCATATAAATGTCCAAAACGTGTCCTCAATGTCATATATATGTCCAAACCGTGACCAAGTTGTCTAAAACTCATTTGAGATATTCGAAATGTGTCCAAAATTTATCCGAAATGTCCATAATGGACATTTCCGAACGGTCTTTGGACAAATTTTGTCCCATATACTTGAGGATTTGTCCGAAAGTCAGAAAGCATGAACAAAAGTAACGTCCACATCATATCCAAAACATGTCCAAGTGGACAGTTCCTTTATGTATCCACACGGAAAAAATTTTATGGTTGTTTCAACCAACCGTACGGCTGTATTTGGCTCACCCCAAACTTATGGCTGTCTCAACCAGAAATCCGGTTCATGTTATCAACTATCTATTTGTCACAATCAAAGTTCTGGTTGAGACAGTCATAAGTTCGGGGTGAGCCAAATACAGCCATAGGGTTGGTTGAAACAACCATACAATTTTTTCCGTGTACCTTTTGTCCGGAATGCCCATCAGGGAACCAATGTGAAATTGATATACTTGACTCTTGTTACCTTGGGGAAATGATCCCTTCAGGATATAAACGATGGTCTTGAAAAATGGTGCTTCGGATATGTCATTGGGGGCATGAAATAATAATTTTTGATTAAGACTTCGTTCCCTAATCTCTCACAGAGAAAAAACAGTGGTAGATTCCTTTTGAGATTACAAGAAATCATCCCTTCAGAATGTGACGGATGATCTTGGAGAATTGTACTTCGGAACTGTCATCAGGGGCCTAAAAAATGATTATTGGTGGAGATTTCGTTCAATGTTTTATACGAAAAAATACACCCCGATTTATGTAAAAATTACAGGACATGATTCCTCAAAAATATGAAGGGGTGGTTGTGGAGTTTTGGATTTGTGCTTCGAATCGCCAGGAGCATCAAATAATAAATCCTGATGAAGATTTCATTCCTTAATTTCCCATAGAAGAGAATACGGATCGATTCAGATCCGTTTGAAGGTACCGGCGGAAGGGGCAGTTGCCGGGGCCCTCAGCTTTCATGAGGGTCCTTATCATGCGGTGAAGTTTTTGATCTCTATATCCTGAGTGGAGCAATTCTCAAAATTATGTATAAGTGTTATATGAATTATATTGAAATATATATAAATTGTCTTTTGAATATGTGATGTGATTAGGGACATCAAACACTGAAGTTGGGTGGAGATTTTGTTCTTTACTCTGCCATTGAAGAGATTAAGGTTGATTTGTTCATAAAATCATATATCAATTACATTGAGAGAATACACTTTACCCTTAGGAAAGTTTTCCTCGTTCTGACCAAATTTCTTTACCTTTTTCCCCATTTTTGCCTCACACCATGAAAAAGGAATGAGAGAATTTAGCGATTTCATGGAAATTGCCGGAGAAAACTTTCTATGGGTTTCAATGCGGTTTCTGACGACGTAAATCCCCAATGCTGTATCGGAAATGTACGATAGAACTCTATCGGCTCTTATTGTATTCCATACGATTCAGATATGTGGTTTTATCGTTAAATTCATACACAAGAAGTACCAGTTATTTACAAAAAACGCAGTTCCATTTTTCCAAATAAATAATCCTATCCTTATAGTAATTTCTCAATGAAACCACATACATTTTTCTAAAATTCTATACAATACGATTGGAACCCAGATAGCACACCCCCAATTCTAAATAAATTCTGGGAAAAGCATTCTTCAAGAATTCTTTTAGAATACGAAGAGTTCTTAAAGAGTTTCAAAAAGAATTCGATTCGTGGGACATTTGCGAGTTCTCTGAAAATTCTATAGGACTTCTTCAAGAATTTTAACGGGACTCGCAAATGTCTGACGAATCGAATTCTTTTTGAAACTCTTCAAGAACTCTTTGTATTCCAGAAGAATTCTTGACGAATGCTTTTTCCAGAATTCATTTGGGGTTCTTGCGTGCTATCTGAGAACTGATAGGGTTTCATTGTAAATTCACGGTACTTTATAAGAATCCGCATTGGAACCGATTGGATAATGTTATCGTTTCTTATGGAAAATTTTTAGCAGGGCGTAAAAAGTACTACATATTTCTCTTTTTTTTTCTATTAACTTTTACTATTAACGATTAATTTTCACTATTAACGACTAACGATAGTGAGAATACCAGACTCTACCAACTTTCATCATTGCGTATGGTGGGAATCATCAGCAATCGGGAACGGTGATAGTCGGAAATATGTCTCCGGCTTACGAAGAAAAATAGTACTGGATAAGAGGAAATGTCTCTCAGTAGATAAATATGAAGGGGATAGCTGTGGGGGATAATTTGAAGGATATATGACATTAGGGATATTAGATATCTAATTGATATAAAAATGTCGTTTCTTGATTTCTAATAGAAAAAACGCAGGGTCCGATTTTTTGGAAGATCATGGATAATTGTTCAAAACCATAGTGAAAATGAAATGTGCGAACAACATTCAAATTTTGAAAACAATGAGATGGAATTCATACTGAGATGAGGTTTGAAAGTTATTGATATCAGTATGCGTGAGGTGGAAAATGAGACATCGAAATGCTGCCAAATAGACTAATCGATTCAGAATCTTCTTGAATGAAAAATCAATATCACTTGAGAGGAACGTTTTTTAGATAGCGCACTTCGAAATTTTACCAAATACTGGGGCAAATTTATGGAGAAATTCCAAAAATTGGTCTCCGTAGGATATAGACCAATCGATTCAGAATCTTCTGGAATGAAAAATGAGATGCACTTCAGAGAAACGTTTTTTGAAAAGTGCACTCGCAAATTTTACCAAGTGGTGAAGCAAATTGATGAAAGAATTCCAAAAACCGGTCTCCGTAGGATATAGACCAATCGATTCAGAATCTTCTGGAATGAAAAATGAGATGCACTTCAGAGAAACGTTTTTTAAAAACTGACGCAAATTTCATCAAATGCCGGAGCAAATTGAAGAAGTTTGTCTGCGCCGACTTGTGCTTCGCTTACCCTGGCGAAAAAGTTTCACATAATTTCTCATATGTGTCAGTATTTCTCCATATTTCTTATAATTTCTCATAAATTTCCATAAATGTCATAAATTTTCATAATTTCTCAAGGAATTGGAACATTTAGTATGAGAAATGTTTTCTCATCATGAGTCATGATTTCTGATGAATGAAATCATATTATTTCATATATTTTCATAATTTCTCATAAAATTACATAAAATTTTTCATAAATATAATGATGACTATGAGATATGGTTTTTCATAAAAAGTCATAATTTTTCATAAAAACTCATAATTTCTGACCAAAAAAGTTACAATTATTCATAAATAAAAGTATATCATCATATAATTTTCCAATTTCTCAGGAAAATTGTATATATGTCTTAATGTCTTAAAAACATAGAAGCCTGCCGAAGTAACTGATCCAAGTGATCCGGATCACTTGGATCAGCTACTTCGGAAGGTTCCATAGCGTCTTTATCAAAAAAATAAATGATAAATCTTATGTGATTTTATTAACATATGTTTTGGAGAGATTATAAAAAATTTGGAAATTTCAGATGGGGAATTGTTTTGTTTATAACAGCACCTCTTTTTCTGAAAAATGGTGAGATTTCATTCAAAATTTATGAGAATTTATGAAAAATTATAAGAAATTATCAAATAGTATGAGGATTATGAAAAAGTATGAGAAATTATGAGAAAAGTATGAAAAATTATGAGAAAAGCATTTCTCATAAGAGTCTTCAAACTCCTTCAGAAATTATGGAATTTTATGCAAAAATTATGAGAAAATATGAAAATTTTATGAGAAAATTATGGAAAATTATGAGAACATTATATCTCATAACGATGTTCCAAATCATTGAGAAATTATGAGATTTTATGAGAAAATTATGAAAAAAAATGATGAAAAAATATGAGAAATTATGAGAAATCCTTTCGCCAGGGTAGCTATTACGATGATGAAGGTCATTTACTTCATTCATTTCATTTCGTTTTTCAATTTCTTATGCCTAAAATTATCATCATCAATAAATTGCATGAAAAAAAAAATCCGTCTCATGATCAGATTTGAAACCTCGAAACACGGTGTGCTGTCCGCCGTTATAACCGTTCAGCCATACCGTCTTCATTCAGCTATGGATCTTTTCAAGTCACTCATCATCTCAAATAGCTGCAAATATGTATACTTGTGAATATTGTAGTGATAGGTGGGGATAAATGTTATCTCAATAACTTATCATCACCTTTGATTGTCTCCAATTGTTCCATTGTTATGAAATGGAGTTTCCACAACTTTGATTTCAATTAACACCGAAATTATCATTAACATTGATTGTCCTGTATAATTCATCTGGCAATCACAACATTCTGTTAATGAATCATCGCATTTGAATTTTTTCTCAATTTTCTCACGAATTGCATGACTCTAAACTTTATTTGAATTCAGTGGAAAATTTTTTAGGTGCCCCGAATAAAACGCTCATTCGATGAGCCAATGGACGATCCTATTTTTTTAGTTTATAATTCCACCGATAGGTAGCGCCACTATACCGATACACTAGTTCCAATTTATTCCGCAAGAGTCCGCTACGGTCAAATCAGACTTTCGCTTTGACCAGAGCACTCCCTTAAACTATTTTATCATTGATAGTTCTGGAGCTATAGCGATTTGAAGTTGCTGAATTCTGATTGGCTGAAAGCTAAAAAATTTCAAATCGCTATAGCTCCGGAACTATCAATGATAAAATAGTTTAATTTTTTTCCACAGATCCACCGTTTTCCAACTTAGCGACTGGTATTAAGCCCAAGTATGTAGCATACAGTGTTTTTGAATGATTTGGATTCGTAAAAAAATCTAAAAATGCTCATACCTCCAAAACTAAAGCTGTAATTTCATGGGGCGTCGAGCATCAAGCGTCAACAATAGACGGAAAGAGAAGAACTGTGTGACCTCTCTTTCTTTCTAATGTTGACGCTTGATGCTCGACGCCCCATGAAATTACATCTTAAGCTGTAATTTCATGGGGCGTCGAGCATCAAGCGTCAACATTAGAAGGAAAGAGAAGAACTGTGTGACCTCTCTTTCTTTCTAATGTTGACGCTTGATGCTCGACGCCCCATGAAATTACATCTTTAAAGCTGTAATTTCATGGGGCGTCGAGCATCAAGCGTCAACATTAGAAGGAAAGAGAAGAACTGTGTGACCTCTCTTTCTTTCTAATGTTGACGCTCGATGCTCGACGCCCCATGAAATTACAGCTTAAGATGTAATTTCATGGGGCGTCGAGCATCAAGCGTCAACATTAGACGGAAAGAGAAGAACTGTGTGACCTCTCTTTCTTTCTAATGTTGACGCTTGATGCTCGACGCCCCATGAAATTACAGCTTTAAGCGTCGAAAAAATTTTTTTCAAATGGGAAATTATTGCATTTTGGTTGCAGAATATACTTGTGAAATCCGGTCCGCGAATTCTGGGACACCCTGTATACCTACTGGAGTGAGCGCAGCAATACAAACGCGTGTACAGAGAGAGAGAGAGAGAGAGAGAGGTGCGAACGCGTGTGAATGTGTCCTTGTCTATTCAATCATAATGACAAGAGAGGATGCTTCCGATTGTAGATAGAGGCTAGCCCCTAGGGCTAGAATACTGGATCCCCATTGGTTGAATCATGGCCTCTGGGGCCAAGAGCTCTCGCAATCGGAAGCATCCAGAGAATCTCGAATAGGTGTGAATCTATGTTCGTTCAATAGATGGATAGATTGTCTTCTTCTAATAACCTCTCTCTCTGTACACTCGGTTGTATGGATGTGCTCACTCCAGTATGTATATACAGCTCAATGTACATAACTGAGGGTGCTCTCCCATGCGATGGATTATTCAACCGGAACGGAACATTTCTTCTTTCGTTCCGTCGAAAGCGGGTGCCCTTGTCTCCCATGAACCGGAATACATTCCGGCGGAATGGGATATTAACCAATCAATGATGGAATATAAATTTCCATTGGAACTCTTTATGAGAAATAGCCAATACATTCCATTTAAAGTTGTTAGGGCCGGAATGATTCCGATCCATGGGAGAGCAACGCTATTTGGGTTGAATGGAACGGAATGAATACTGAAATCCCTGTTCTGTTCCGATTCAATTCCAGTGCCATGGGAGAGCACCTTAAAGGTACCATTTCATGGGAGCTTCTGCATCAGGGTTGGTGCCGAATCAACGAAAAACCAAATCAACGAAAAAAAATTTACTAGCAGTATGAAGTTGTCATTTTGTTGCAGTATGAAATGAAATTAGTCATAGATCATTGATTAAATTAAACGAGAATTCTTCATGTTAACTTATCCACTGCACCCGTTTATTACAGTAGACACGTAATTCATCATTCTAATAAAATTATTAATGATCTTCCTAATCGATCGGTACAATCAAACTGTTTTAAACATCTGTAGAGAACGAAAATCGGTTTGATGTTATCATAAACATAACCATACCATAATCATGAACATAACAAAGGGAAATTAAGTTTACCGTGGGGTTGTGTTAGCAAATCAATGTTTTTTACTTTTCGTTTAATTCACGATGTAAGAAGAATAGGTGTGTTATCTTTTGTATGTGTTGTGAGATTTTTCTGTCCTAGTTCTTGATTTTGCCACTACGAAATTCGAGTAGCTGAGGCCAAAACGGTGAATTCAAATTAGATGTTAGAAATACTAATCCAAATTGATCAAGACAGAAATTAAAATCGTATTATAAGACATAACATTTACAGAGGGAAGTTATTTTTCATTTAAACTTGATTTTATTTTAAAAAATCGAAATTTATCTGGCCTTCACGACACTTTCGCCAACTAGTGGCGAAATTGGAACTAGGACAAAGCCTGCATCAAAAAATGTTCACACCGACAGGGAAGATAACACACCTATTCTTCTTACATCGTGGTTTAATTTAATCAATGATCTATGACTAATTTCATTCCATACTGCAACAAAATGACAACTTCATACTGCTAGTAAATCTTTTTTCGTTGATTTGGTTTTTCGTTGATTCGGCACCGACCCCTGCATCAAGCGTCAACATTGGAAGAAACGAGTGGTCCAACAGGTTCTCTCTGTTCTTCCAATGTTGACGCTTGATGCTGAAGCTGCAATGAAAAAGGCCCTTAAGAGGATACCAGCGTTACCATCAGAGCACATTGGTTAGAAGAGGACTAACCTATACGATAGAAAGAAAGGTCCGAGACAAACGCTGGTATCCACTTAAGGCTGGCATCCCCTGGACGGAAAAAGTGACGAAAAGCGAATTGCGGTACCAATACTTTTCAAGTATGCCTAGTTTTATCTGGTTTCATCCAACAGTCACTAAAAATTCTGAAAATCTATTGGTGCCGCAATTAGCTTTCCGT
Organism: Gonatopus flavifemur; assembly: GCA_018340375.1. Lineage (NCBI taxonomy): Eukaryota > Metazoa > Arthropoda > Insecta > Hymenoptera > Dryinidae > Gonatopus > Gonatopus flavifemur. The sequence continues at coordinate 3,272,963 of JAFFJZ010000014.1, forward strand.
CACTTTTTCCGTCCATAGGACACCAGCCTTACTTTTACAGTGCCACCAGTGGTAGAATTTGACTTGCAATTTTGCCCCAGAAAATCTGTGCCACTTTCTGAACAGTGATGCCAGCATTTGGTCGACCGAGTCGATTTTCCCCCTCCATCACGCTGTATACAATCAAATTTCTTTTGTCGGAGGTTTGATTGTGTGTGTGGAATTTCTATACAGACAGATGTGATGGAGAGGGAAAATCGACTCGGTCGACCAAATGCTGGCATCACTGTTTCTGAATTGTTCTGAATCCGACGCCGTAGGAGATGACACCCCTCATATCTTACTTCGTGGTCAGCAGTTTTTAGTAGTCTTCAGCATTCTTGTAATTGAAAAGAGATTTTTATTCACATATATTCAATTCAAGATGGATTTCATACTGTCTTTTGATTTATCGCGTCATTTTTTGTGTTTCGAATAATTAACAGATGAAAGTAATAATTTATCTAACAGACCTTGATCCTTCTATTGAGTTCTCAAGGCATTATCAATAAAGTATAGCCCACGAACAAAGGTATACAAAAACAATACCATCATGAGTTGATGGGAGTCAAAATAAAGTATGGACGTCGTGGATGACGCCGAAGGGCCCTTGGACCCACGTATACAGGTGTCTTTTTCAAATGTCATAATTTATTCTATCAGTATCATAGAACTGGATCAATATATATATAATGTATATTTATTTTTCAAAATTTATTGAAACTGGTTCTCTATCAAATTTGTAGGTTATATCCATCTTTCATTTTGCCTGACACTGCCTGGTACACAGTCTCACTTCATTTATGTTTGTTTAATATTCGTTTAATATTCACCTACATTAAACCTAGAGTGATTTTTATCAAATCAATGATTTTTTCTCTGAATTTACGATACTTTCTATCGCTATTTTCATATAATTGATGATTCATGTATATATATATATACACACTTATATGTACGTATACATTGTTATGTGTATATTAAACAACATGAAGGCTTGATACTGTAATTCTAAAAGTAATCATTGCAATTCTATTGAATGAAGAGAAATATTAATATTGAGAACACAAATCTATTATTATTATTATTATTATTATTATCATCATCATCATCATCATCGTCATCGTCATCACCTTGGCATGATTCATTCCATGTTGATGTACAGAATGAATCATGCATTACTAATATGAATACAATTTATAATTCTACAAATCTGTTTTTTAATGAATCATTTACATGTTCTCATAATACAAAATTTAAATTTCAAACAACCATGAAATTTGTTCTATCGATATTTTATGAGCACATGAAAAAGAACTGTTTATCTATTGATGTGATACAGCATTATTCATTCATGAAACATTTCATTCTTCCAGATTGAGTTAGAAAATTTAAACAATGCCACAGATGATATAAATAAATTGGAGACTGAATTAGATGTAAGTTTTATTCTTTGAATATATAAGTGTAACTACAGTAATGAACATTATAATTGTTACTCCTCAAATTTTAGATGGCCCGAAATGCTTTCAAACAAGTATTATCCGATTCGACAAGAAAATTGAAGGAAATAACAGATAAGATAGGAACCAATTGCATAGAGAAAGCCCGATGTTATTATGAAGCCTTGGAAGTTGCAAATCAATCACGAGTTAGTCTATGAATATGTAATTTCAGCTTCTCTCAATTCAAAATTTGAGATATTTCAAAATCGTATATTTCGTAGATTGAATGTCAAAAACAAGCTCAACTTTTCCAAAGAGCCAGTGAGATTCATGCCGCTGCAAAAGAAACTGTGGCTGTAGCTGAGGCAAGATTCATGTCTCATCAACATGAGTGGAATTTTGATCAGGCGTGGCAAGATATGTTAAATCACGCAACCATCAAAGTAAGCTAATGCAACTTTGAAGAATGACATTCATTATTCAAGTCTGCGTTTTTCTATCCAGGTTATGGATGCAGAGAATCAAAAAGCAGAATGCAGAAGAGAACATCATAGGAGAGCAATGCTGTTTCATGATGCAGAGAAAAAAGTACAGCAATTGGAAGAAAAATACCATCGCTCTATTATCAAAGCAAGACCATATTTCGAACTTAGAGCTCAATGTGATCAAATGTTAGCAACACAGAAGGAGAGAGTAGAATGTTTACATAAAGCTGTGAAAGAAGTCAAACTAACATATACTTCGAGTCTTCGTGCCTTGGAAGAAATTAGTAATCAAATTCATCAAAAAAGAAGAGATTATGGTAAATTTCGTATCTTCATTTGAAATTCTTGAAAGTATGTGCACATAGTGGGCCTCTAATAGACCGAACTAGAGGTTTCGCTCGAGGAATTCGATCAAATTTTCTTGTTAAAAATCCTACAATAGTACTGACACATCTAGTCGGTTTTAATCTGATGAAATTTCAGTCTATTGACGATCGGGATTAGGGATGCACCGGATATCCGGCCTATCCTGCACGATTGCCCAATTTGGCCGAATCACCGAATCGGTTTAAGATTGTTTTCTCTCAATGGAGAGCTTGGAAATCTGAATAAATTGAACTCTACAGCATTCGGACGGATTTAAAGAGATTTATGCAAATTCAGAGGTTTAGACGGATTTAGAGAAAGCTTTGGAATCTAAGCAAACTGAATTCTAAGGGATTCAGACAGATTCAGAGAAATTGAGAGGAATTTGAACAAATTCAGTGGAAGCTTTGAAACCTGAATGAATGAAATTCTGAAGGATCTAGAGAGATTTGAAGGAATTCCAAAGAATTTTTATATCTCGATCAGAAAAATTCAAAGAGATTCAGAACGCATCACTATGTCTTTCTCTGAATTCCTCTAAAATTACTTTAATTTTTCAAAAAAATATCCCAAAACATGGAACGATCCAGAGATTTCAGAAAAATTTTTCTTACCATGGTTATTTGAGCATTCATTATGTATTCATTTTAAATTCCTTGGATTCACATTGAATCCATTTGTACTGACACAACGAAGACTGTTCAAGAATTCTTTGACAATGGTTTATGAATGCAAAATGATCGTTCGTGTTGTCTGGATGTTTTTCTAAGATTTTCGAATTTATGTGAAAGAATGAATAAGTATCCATGTAAATAAAACAGAATTAACGCGGATTGAAAGGAATTGAGAAAAATATTTACAGTTTATGTAAATATAAAAGGAAGAAATTTGAACAAGAAAGAGGTCCACAGCATTACTCAAACAGCAAACTGTATCTTCCCAGATAGCCACATGACGCTCATTTGTACTCCATTTGCATCACGTCTTGACAAGACAACACACAGATGTGGCGTGCATTTGCACTACATATGTAGTTCCAACTTTAATGAATCCTGATTTTTTAACAACTTGTGGTTGAGTTGCACTCAGATTAGAAAGTTCAGAATTTTATGTAACGCATATGCGCTTCAATTGGACAAGATTTGTTGTACAGTGCGTAATGTAAGAAATCATGCACGCTTGTGTTCATATTATGTCGATCATAGCTTGTAGTTTTATGAAAAACAAGCGTGGCTATCTGGGTTAAATACGAATTAATGTTGTTAGTGAATTCCTCACGGCGAATTCAGTCAAATTTGTTTAACTAGAACAATAACGTTAGGTTTAGGGTTAATGTGAATTAATTCGTTGAAAATAATTGGAAAGCATGAAAGCATTAAATTGGATTGCAATCCACACTCATAAAAATGATTTTCTCATCATAAAATGGCACCCGTGTCAAATATAGTCCGTTTCACTAGTGAAACGAATCCGTTTCACCATTAGAATTGGCTGTCTCAATATAATAACCGTGCAGTTTTATGAACAGACGAAAATCGTCTAACTTGGAAATTAATTCCGTTTTCTCACAAGACGACATCAGTCTGACGACAAAAAAAGTCTCTAATCTGCTCCCAAGTAGGTAAGTTTGAGTATTTTTTCCCCATCTTATCACTAGAAGGAAGCTCATTAGACGATGTCATTAGAAGAGTTTCGTTTTACCAACCGAAGAAATCGTCTGTTGTTGCAATAGAATCGTTCAAGACAGTTCCCGTCTTATAAGACGGATCTTCATCTGAAAGTATTTTGAAACGGATTCTTCTTGTGATTATACAGCTCCGTCTCATCATCAGACGGTATTTTTCAGAGTGCAAATATTTAATCTCTTATTACAGATGAAGATTGATTGATAAAAATGATGATTCGAGTGTACGGAACTTGTATTTTGAGAAAAACGAAATTGTTGATGAGAATTTTCAATTTATTTCAATTCATCTCAATCAATTCGAAAAAATATTCAATATCCGGCCACTGGATATTTTACCGAATTATCCCGCAGTTCTGATCCGGTATTCGGCAACGATTGTAAAGCTGGATATCTGGTACCCGGTATCCGACAAAATCCCGATGCATCCCTAATCAGAATATGAATTTTCGGTATAATGAGCATTCGGTACAACACACATTCGACGTATTAGGAACCCACCGTGCTTACACATCAATGTAACAAATTGAATGCATTTTCTGATTTAGATATTGTAGCTAACGGCCCTCGAGAACCCGGTGTTGGCGCAGAACTTGTTAACCCTCAAGACAACTTAAACTATGAAACGGAATTGAACAAACTGCATCTTAGTAGAATAAATTCTTTGACAAGCAGCGAAGCTGATATGGATGAAAGAACAAAAGACTTTGAAGTGAGTACCATTTTTATTCCATTTTTCAAAGGTAAAAATTGAATTTTATAACTTTTTTACGGTACTGCTATTCATACCTATAAGATTCAACGAATCAATATATATCACCAAATATATTTTAGGATGTGCGAGAATTGAAGCGAAGAATGGAATATCTTGGAGCAAGATCAGTTGATGGAAGTGAGAGTACATCCAATCAGTGGGAATTGGAATTACAAGCAAGTATGGAAAAATTGAATAACTTGTCACAGAGAAATTACAACAGCGAAAGTGAGGACGTCACGAGACTGCCTTCAAAATCGGATGATGCGTTATCAAATGTAGTTGATCAACCCAATTCAGTCGTCAGTCTGTCAAAATCCAATGAATTCTTGAGATTAGAGCAGCGCCCTCAAATTTTACAATTTTCTAAAGATTTAAATATTTTTAAGAAATCATTTATAAATACATCTTCTCCCACACATACTCAAGGATGGCAATCGCTTACTCAAAGTCCTATCAACTCCATCTTAAATAAATCAAAAATCGTCTTTAAAAATAGTATATCAAAATCATTAAGTAATAGTCCCGTCAATATAGGTTCCTTTGGTTTCAAGAAAACCAAAGATATTGATAGATGTGTTGTGCCGAACCGAATCTCTGATCTTGGTATTAGCGAACAAAAATCGCAAAATATTCAAAACTGTGGAAGTGTGAACATTCGGATACCAAACGAGCGTTTGGTTAATGAAACATCGGACACTGACACTAGTAGTAGTATTAGTAACAGCGAGAGTAATGGTAGTAATAGTAACACTTACACAAGTTCTGAAGGTACTTTAATGAAAAGACTGGAACAGAAAGAATGTACATCTGACGTGAAAAAATCATCTGTGCGCAAACACTCTAATGTCAAAAATGTACAAAATGCGTCGCATAGTGTAAATTCATCTCCTATGAAGATGAAATATCTCAAAAAACCAACAAGTGAAAACGAGGAGTATAATAAATATTCAAAAACCGAAATTTATTCTGACAGCACGAAAGAGCTACCTCTTTTATCTCTTGTTGAATCGTCACTGCAAAAAAGTAGAAGTTGTAGTATGATTAATTTAGATGATAGACGAAGTTTAAAAAATCTCCTAGAGAATTCTAATTTGGGTAATATTCAAGCTATTAGTGTAGAAAGGCTAGCAAACGTGAGGCATAATTTAGTTGATAAGAATTATACTGCAGAAAATGATGTAAACACTTAATTCTTTTTTTTTCATTCAAATTCTGATAAATTCTTTTTTTGTGTGTGTGTTTTTTTTTTTAATTGCTGCCCCTGGAAAAAAAACTTTTTTTATCCTTTTAATTAAAAAACAACAGAAAAAGATTCAGAGCTTTTATAACATATTTCAAAGCGCTTCCAGAAATGTATTCATGAATTGTTACATAGTACATGGGAAATCATCTTTTGCAGCCCTCTCCAAGATGAAAATCTGAATTATGAATTCAATAAAAATTTTTGTGTGTTCGGAATGTTCAATACATGTAGAAAATGGATACTAATAAAAACAGTTCATGAGTTTGTGAACATGGTTCAGTTCCTTATAAATGAAATCATTTAATATGGAATTTTTAACGTTGTATCGCTCAATCAATGCATTTCATCAATTTGTTTGATAACAATGGTGTAAATTTGCCTCTTTGGAATAACATTAAATATAGAGAAATGTAGAAGAGTGGAGTGAATTTTGATTCATCATTACTGCATTAGAACCTCTCTATGATGTTCTCATCATCGTCATTATTTATTTATGGTTGGATGTCTTATAGATATCTTGAACAACTTATAAAAGCATTTTTTCCTCATTTTTTACACTTTGAAATTTTTTGTTCCCAATTGTCCTTGAAAGCGTAATTGGCCAATTCTAATAACATCAATTCTTCCTCAAGGGTATTTCGGAACAATTTGCAATGAATGAGATTCATATCAAATACTGTTTCATAATTATTTATGTCACTGTAGTATTACTTTATCAATTTGAGGGTGTGCACTTTGTTTCACAAGTCTAAAATTTTCATTTGTTTTGATATCAATTAATTTACTGGAAATTTGTGTGCTTTTTCATAGGCTTGGATTCCCTTGTGCTTAAAAATGATGTGATATTAGTAAATTGTCTTAATAACTGTGCATACTTTTCATTTTTTCTTAATTTGTACCTATATAATCAATTAGGAAATTTGAGGATTGAATTTACTAGATTTAATCAATTTACTTGCAATTGAAGGATGAATTTTTTGCCTTTTTCATTGAAATCAGTCATTCATTTGAGATGTCAATATCCAGTCATGATCGAATAGCTTGAAATTCTGCTTCCTGCTTAAGGAATTTGTAAAATAATAAGAATATAAATAGCGAATGTTGTTTTAAAATTACACATTTTTTATAAAATAAAATAGAATATCAATGTCTCTTGGACACATGTTTTTGTTCATCCTCAAGATACTTTCATGAAGTTCATAGCAGTTTCCCAGACAGCACAAATTTTTGATTGTCTCAAAGATCTCCACTGGATGTCTTGAAGATGTCTTATGCCACCATTTTCACTGTCTTTAACATATCTTCGGTTAAGAAATCTAAAAGGTGTCTTCAGATCTCTTTTAAACGTTGAAATACTTACTGCAGATATCTTAGATACAGTGAAAACTGTTGCATAAGACATCTTTAAGATATCCAGTGGAAATCTTTTAGACAATGACAAATTTTTGATTGTCTGGGTTCTTTTTTCACTATATAAGTACGGACTACTAGTGGCTACCCCCTCCTCCGAAAATGAGATAAAATGTATCCGCAACATTCAACGAGATAATTCGATATTTAAGTTCCGCTCATGAACCAAAAACGCGGCAATTCAAAAACTGAATTACGTATTTGTATGAAATGTGAATATAAATTTTTGGTTAGATCTCAATAAATTTGAAAATATGTTCAACGTGATCAATTATTCAAATCTTCGAAGTAAAACAATGAACAATGGTAAAAAGCAGTAATTTTGGAGTATAGTTGTTTCAGGGTTTCCACTCCCTGGTGAAAATTTCCGCCCGTTGGAAGCGAACTTTGAAACAAATGAAGCGTAAAATGTTTCAATTTCCGCTCCTTTCGCGCTTAGATACTTTTTCATTTACTCTCCCGTGTCGCTTCATACCTTTCTTACGCTCCCATTTTCACTGGGCAGGGTTTCTACAATCCTTGAAAACCTGGGAATCTCCTGGAATTTTATTTGATCTCCTGGAATTTCTTTATGAATCCTGGAAATCCATGATTTCTTATGAGAAAATTTTTTTGGTGAAAAATATAGTCATTCCAATACGATTTGATGGTTTTTGTCAGGAACAACAATCATATTCTCATGTATTCATTGATTCATTAGTATATTCATATTGATCAATAATTCAGTGTGCAAATGACAAATAATTTTATGCATAATAACAATTGAAATTTTATATCATGTTCCGATTTGGACTTCCGGGTTGACAGGTGCGTGTGAGTAGTGAGTTAGTGGCAGGTTAAAGTTTCGAGTGAATATGAGAGGGTAAATAAAGCAGGAGAAATTGTTAGTGGAGTGGAGGTAAGGGTGGCAGTGATCTCAGAATGCGGGAGCTGGCGGCCCCCACCATGCGGTCGGTGGGACACTAACACTGTCTCACCGCGCGTTCGTATGAGAAAGAAAGCAAGTGTAGAATATAGACCTTCTCTGTTCACACGGACACGCGATGAAACAGTATTAGTGTACCACCGACCGCGTGGTGGGGGCCGCCAGCTCCCGCATTCTGGGATCACTGAAGGGTGGTGTTAAAAGTGTAGGTGTTTTCGGTGGAGTTTTAGCGTGAGGAGGTGTGTAGGAGGAGTTGAAAAAGAAAATATAGAAGGTAGAAACGTGGTGGAGAAGAGGAAGAGAGGAGAAGGGAAGGTAAGTAGAGAGAAGAAGGAAATTGGTGGTGGCGCATAGGATTGAGAGGTGGAGCAGATAGTGGAAAAAAGAGTAGACGTGAGGATAAGGTAGGGAGAAGTCTAGTGAAGAGGATAGTGGCGGCATCGGACGGAGAATTGGAGAGGAAAAAAATTAAGAGAGTAGAGAAAGGGCAGTTAGAATCAGACGAGAAGGCAGGGACAGTAGGAAACAGTGAGTCGGGATCAGACAGGAAAATAGAGGAAGGAGAAAAGACAGAGGTATGGTCAGACAAGCAGATAAAGGAGTGAGGGTCGGGGATAGGTCGGACAGAGGAAGGAAAAGGGTTAGTTGTGATAGAGGGTGAGAAGGCAGAGAGAGGGAGAGGAAAAAAAGAGGAAATGAAGGAGAAGGAAGGAGAGGAGATATGGTCAACGCCAACGGGAGGAGGAGATAAGGGGAAGACAGTTTGAAGGAGAGGAAGACCGAGTAGCGCAGCAAGGTTAGGGAGAGAGAGGAGTGGGAGTCTAGGGAATTTGGAAGGGATTGAGGAGTTCTGGAAGAGGAAGAGAGAAGAGGAAGAAGAAGGGAATAGGATAAGGATATTTCGGAGGAAGGATAAGGTGGAGAGATCCCCGGAGGAGAAGAGGATGAGAGAGGCAGGTGAGAAGGGAGAGATAATGAGGATGATGGAGGAGCTTGGGAGGGGTATCAAAGAAATTAACGAGAAAATAGATAGGAATTATGAAGGGATGAGAAAGGAGATGGAGAAAATAAGTGAAAGACAGAGTAGGGCGGAGGAGTCATGGAGATTGGAAAAAGAGGAACTCAGGGACAGGATGAACAAAGTGGACGAGCAGAATGGGGAATGTAGAGAGGAGAAGAGGAAGCTGGAGGGCTTGAAGAATAAGGTAGAGGGGTGAGAGCAAAAGATTAAAGGAAAAGAAGAAGAGAGGAAAGTGGGGGAGGTTCAGGTCTTAGAGAGTGGGGTGGGGGGGCGCAGATTGAGGAGATTGGTAAAAGGCTCGAAGAATTAGAGAGGAGAAGCAAGAGAACAGGGGATAGAGGAAGGGTGGGGGTGCACGGTCACTTGGAAGTCGGGGAGGGGGTAGATAGGAGAGTGAGGAAGATGGGAAGGGAAATGGAATTTAAAGAAAGAGAGAAGAGAGGAGGAAAAATGGAGTGGTGAAAGGTTTAGAAGGGAAAAAGAGTACGAAGGAGGGACGAGGGAGATAATGGAGAAATTGGGAGTGGAGGGACGAATAGAAAATATCAAGGTTTCAGGATTAGGTGGAAGGAATAGTAGAAGAATGATGGTAATTCAATTCCAGTCGATAGAGGAAAAGGAGAAGGTGATGAGAAGGAAGGGGATAATAAAGGGTAGAGAGGAAAGAATAGAAGAGGACTACACATGGAAGGAAAGGAAGATGATGGAGAGAGTGAGGGAAATAGGATTCAAATTGAAGAAAAGCGGGAAAAGGGCGTGGGTAGGATATGGAAGAATTTGGATAGATGGGAAATGGTGGAAATGGGATGAGGAAGAGAAAAAACTAAGGAGTAGAGGAGAGTACTTTGGAGGAATTGAGGAAGTGGCAGAAGAAGGGAAAGAGAAGGGTTTTCGGACGAGACAGGGGAAGAGGAAAGGAGGAGAATCATGATGATAGGAAAGAAGAAAAAGAAGGGGAGACGGAAGGAGAAAAAAAGGGATGAGGGGGGGTTAAGAATAGGTTTTTTGAACGCAGCAGGTGTGGGAGGAAAAAAAGAGGATTTCTGGGAAAGTGTGGAGGAATGGGATGTGGTAGGACTAACGGAAACGTGGATTGAAGAGAAAGGGTGGGGGAAATTGGAGGGGAAACTGCCGAAAGGATATGAATGGGAGGTGCAGTGCGCGAAAAGGAGGGATAGGAAAGGGAGAGCCATGGGGGGAATGATGCTGGAGATTAGGAAAGGCTTGGAGGGGGGCGGAGAAGGTGTGGAAAAGGAGGAGGAGGAGGGGGTGATGGTTAGGAGAATTCATTGGAAGGGTGAAACATGGGATTTGGTGTTGATATATTCGGACGGGGATATAAAGGAGAAAATGGAGGAAGTGAGAGAATATCATGTTCCGATTCATTCTACAGTCATAATAATTGTTTTTTTCTACTGGTCTCTATTGATTTCTATACGTATATATTGAATGTCGATACCCACGTTCCAATACGTCTTATCCCACCTCTAGAAAATTTTCCAGGAAGTGGTGCCAGTAGGTGCACAGGACGTATTAGAACGTGGATATCGATATACAATTCAATGCTATAACCGTGTGCCCAATTGAGCATTGAGTCGCCATAATTCAATTGCTTAAAGCAGACAAAGGATCGTGGCAGATTTAGATACCCATATCGCTCAAGAGTTCCTGCAGAGAGCTCCCATTATGCTAATCAATATGGATTCATTATGAATATTCTGAATCCAAAATGAACGCTCGATTAACAAGTTAATGTTCAGAAAGAATTCATATCGAGATTTCAGAATAAATTCTGCGGGGATTCAATGCGTTTTCATTCTAAATTCGAAATATTCGCAAAGAATACATATTGACTAACATAACGGGGACTATTCAAGAGGTTTTTACGAAGTCTTCATAAATTCAAATTCACCATTGGTGTTGGCTGGGTATTGAATTAAGTAAAAGCTCAAAATACTGACCGAAAATATAAAATGATCCTTTTCTTGTCATGAGCTAAGTTCGTTTACCGATGTCCCAAGTTACCCCAACTCGCTCCAAGTATTTTGGATTCGCTACTTCCAGTTTAAGCAACGAAATGATTGGTTTGGTACAAGTTGGAGCAACTCAGAGCACGTAGAACGAACGAACCTATAATATGAGAGAGAATGATGAACTATTTAGAGAAAAGAGAAAGGGTGATATCAGTTGAATGTTTTCAACCTTCTTCAAAATATTGAACAAAAGATCTATTTTTCGTATGCAAGGTGATTCAGAACTCGCGCACCGTACTTCACACGCATATTCTTCAGTCAAAATTCAATAATTTCCTGTTGAAAAAAAAATGTTTTTGGGGGCTTAGTTTTTGACGTACGAACATTTTTAGATTTTTTTACAAATCCGAATAACTCGGGAGCATTGTGTGCTACAAACCTCAACTTGACACCATCGGCTCAGTTGGAAAACGGCAGATTTCTGGAGAGAACATTGAAGTATTCTGTTGTTATGAATAAACAAAATTCGTATTTGTGGTGTTCAGAAATAAGTATCAGGTTTTTTTGACACCAGGTTATCTTTAATGGGGGGAAACAACCAAATCCCTTTTGAATTTAATTGATTAAGGGGTTACTAGCGCTTACCAACAGAGCACGTTGGATAGAAAAGGACACGCCTATACGATAGAAAGAGAGGTTTGGTACCATCGCTAGTATCCCGTTAAGAATCACAGGATTAGTTGAGCGGGAGGCTCCTCCCCCTACAGGAAGGTTTGTTCAATTATCAAAAGTGAATCGGATAGGTAACTCATCGAAACAAAAGTTGGAAAATTTGGGAATGCTAAACTTACTTGTATTTCTAATCTTCTTAGGTACAAATCTCCTCTCTCCCTCTTTCTATAGGTCCCGTCGCTCGCTCGTCTCTCTTCGGTCTTCGAATGTTGCCAACACACACTCACTCCATGGTATTAAAGTCAATATAACAAGTATCGATTACCTTTTTTGAAGAATCGTTCAGGAAAACAAAATGATAATCGATAACAGTAATACTCGACGAATACACGTTATAATAAAACTAGAACTTGAAATTAAAACAATGGTATTGATGCACGTGAGAAAGTTCTAAGTTGGGCACGAAGACTTGACCCGCGTGGACTCTGTAACACCCGCGTAACTCACGACTTGGTAGGCGTACGCAAAGTGAAGTTTTTGTGTTCTTCACCTTCCTCGCCAACTTCGACATCCTACCCTCGAACTTGAAGGCGTGTCAAACTTGACGAATTGTCCTTATGAGCGATGACTGCTAAGTATGCATTTTTTTGCACGGAAGGCCCAACCCATGATGGAAGGCCCACTGCAATGGCCGACTCTTGAATTTTCTCACGTACGATGTGAGAAAGAAATTGTAATAGGATATTAGATGCTGATGAAAGTATAGAAGAGATGATAAATGAAGAATGAAGCTATTGTATCCTGATGAAGTTCGAAGAATTCTATATGCTGACTCACTGTACTGTATACTGAGGTTGGATAATATTTTATTTCCCCGAATAAATAAAGAAGAATGAATTTGAAAGCATATAACTATTGAATTAAGAGATTAAATTAATTTTTTTCAAATTGCATCATATAGTATTGATCAAAGTTTTCTATGGCAATGATTGAGTACTAAAATCAAGCAATGTTAATTACGCAAGGAAGTTGAATGCAACATATTTATGATCAATGTACTTGGATTCATATTATCGAACTTCATCAGAAAAAGCTATAGAGTGGAGAGATACGATTTTATTCTATTTCATCGCTTTTTTTGGTCAAAGCCTCAATCGTGGGAAGAGATTTGAAAGAGTCGAAAAACGTTTGGAAATGAGAGGTTTATCATAGGATATAGAATTTACATTTCATTACCCCCCCCCCCCCCCCCCTCCCCTCCCTCCATCGAGAGATCCAACTATGAAACGAGAGTTTTCAAAATGCTTGCACATTGGATTGTCAAAGCTGATTCTCCCGCTGACAACCGTAACGAAATGTCAATTCACATACTTATAGAATAATTAGAAGAAGAAGGCTGTAGTAAGTGGAAGCTTTTGTATGGGGTTGTTTTACAACGGCCTGCTAGCACGAACCTGACCGACCAAATGTTTCTTTCTTCAATCTTTGTTCAATTTTTTTGCCAGAGATCAGCCGTTTTCCAACTTGACCGATAGTATGAAGTTTGTAGCACACAATGCTTTTGAGTTATTTGGATTCTTTCAAAAATCTGAAAATGCTCGGATCTCAAAAATTAAGCCTCAAAAAAATTCTTTGGATGAGAAATTTTTGAATTTTGACTGAAGAATATGTCTATGAAGTACGGTGCGCGAATTCTGAATCATCCTGTATGAAAATATTTCTACATCATCGTACCACTAAACTTTGATTCGTTTCTTGACACGAAATCAGAACTAAGAATGAAAACACATGTTGCGTTACTTGCACTACAATAGACTCTCTGAATGTGTCCTTCGACCTCTCTTTCTAACTTTCCGTCATGTGGAATGTTGGAAAGAGAGGTTGGTGGACACATTCGGAGAGTCTACTGTACTGTGACATAGTTTATATCCACACAGCACGCCGGTCCCGATGTATTTATAAAGAATTCTTTATGGTTTCATTGTGGGATTCTCCAAGAGTCCCCGTATGATAGTTCAGAATGAGATCTTTATGAATCCCTGGTATTCAAAACGAATTCTCAAGAATTCATTATGAATCCTTTCAGAACTAGCATAACGAGAGTTCATTTGGAATATGCCGGTGGGGATATTCCCAGATGCAATGTATTCTTTGCACGGAAATAATTGTATTGGGAGTACAAATTAATTCGGTCCGTTTTTTGACAGTTGAAGATGCGTTTATTCCAGAAGAACATGAGTTATCAAATTAATCAAAGTATCGTTCACTGCTGACTATCACTTTTTTCCATCTTTCGGGTAATTTCCGAATCCCGTTACGGAAAAACGTCTCGTCTGTCGAGGCGATCCACAGTGGGCCGAAATCCACAAAAAGTGCTCAAAACTATAAGACGTTGTCTGATTCATGCATTGTTCTGGACTAAGGGGTTTTGGGGATCGCTGATTACGAATCTGTAGTCAGATTCTCCGAATTCAAGATGGCGGATCCAATATGGCGGACGAAAATGTCAAAATCACTTCGATTTGCCTAAAACTCATTCCGGGGGAGTTTTTCGGATCGTTGATTACGAATCTGCAGTCAGATTTTCAGAATTCAAGATGGCGGATCCAATATGACGGACGAAAATGTCAAAATCACTCCAATTTGCCTGAATCTTACAAAATGAGCTTACAAAAATTTGATAAGTACACTATACTGAATGTGGCCGTATTATAGTGGGTTCGTGAACGTATTATGAAATCACGAGATCAGGGTTACGTTCCTTTATTTTTACTCGGGTAATTCAGTTGAATCCAGAATCATTGGATCATCTGTAGAGAAATCACATATCATATAGTGGAGTAGTTGACAACTTCACAACCCCCCAACGGTTCTTTCCCCAAGCTTTCCGAGGACGGTGAAAAACAGTGAGGAGTTGTGAAGTTGTCTACGTATTCCACCATACAATATTCCTCTCCTCCACAGATGGTCCAATAAGAATGGAATTTACTACATTCCAGGGGCAAGAAAGGGGGAACGTACCCCAGTGCTTGAAATTGGTAGAAATTCCACACTCGGTACGGGTAATGAAGTTACCAACATTGAATATGACGAATTTACTGACGGTTGTGAAATCACGTTGTGATTTTGTTTGTTTTCTTACATCGTCACGCTGAATGTAGGGAATTTGAATGTCTTTTTTTTTCTTTGTAGAAGCTCCACATTCAGGCTGCTCTCCCATGGATCCAAATTTTCAGGTGATTCCTGGGAAATGCTAGTCATTCAGCTCTATATATATATACTGGAGTGATTGGGCCTATTGTTCTCTGTAAGCCAACTAGAGAAGGACACCGTTATTT
This sequence comes from Gonatopus flavifemur, assembly GCA_018340375.1. NCBI lineage: Eukaryota > Metazoa > Arthropoda > Insecta > Hymenoptera > Dryinidae > Gonatopus > Gonatopus flavifemur. The sequence goes on from JAFFJZ010000014.1 coordinate 3,288,300, forward strand.
GTTGGAAAGAGATTCAATCTCACCCATTCATCCCCACTCCTCGGGTTTCGTATGGAATGAACAAGGACAAAATCTCACCACATCGCACCTCTCCCTCAGCTCACGGAGAACAATAGGCGTAATCACTCCAGTATGTATATAGAGCGCAATGATGCTAGTACCTTATTATCCATAACCAAATGGAATCCTCGGTTTCCGTTCCGTTTCCTAGAAATTCCGGTCCATGGGAGGTACATCATGGGAGTATATGATTTTGCAACCGTTAGTGAATTCGTCACATTCAATGTTGGTAACTTCATTATCCACACTGAATATGAGATTGTTAATAATTTCATGCACTGATCTCGTGATTTTGATTCACGAACTACCGGTTTTTACTATACAGATTCTTCCAGAATCCAGCATTTACATTTCTGTGGCATATTTTGCATCCGAAATGCCGTAATTTTTTGAAAGCATAGTGTTTGTGATTTGAACATTCAAAAAGTTCTTTCAGAATCCGAATCACTCAAAAGCATTGTGAGCACATATTGCAAGTACATACTTGAGCTTGACGCCATTCGATAAGTTGGAAAATGGCGGACTTCTGGGAAAAAAAATTGAAGTATCCCATCATTTTCCAATCCAAAGTTTAGCAATTTCAAATTTTTGAGCTTCTAACCAATCAGCATTTAGAAACTTTGAATTATCTTAGCTCCGAAACAACCAATGATAAGATAGTTGAAATCTTTTTTCTTCCAGGGATCCGCCGTTTTTCAATTTAGTGAATGGCGTCAAGCTCAAGTATGTAGCACACAATGCTTTTGAGTGATTCGCATTAAAAAAAAAATTTTTTAATGCTTGTATCTCCAAAACTAAACCCCCAAAAAATTTGTCCAAACGGGAAATGATCGCATTCTGGCTGCAGAATATATCACAGAAATTCGAATGATGAATTCTGAAACATCTGGTATATTTGCTTATGTTTGGAATGATGATATTACAAATTTTTCAAGAAGTAAATTCACAGTTGGAACGAGAATTGAGTTTTCGATTAACCAAAGTGTAGTTCAAAGTTGATGACAATGCTTCGAAATTGATTTTTTCAAATTAGGTGAATTGATAAGACAAGAAACAGGAAAGGCAAAGCTATGTATGATTCAATATATTCAGATTTAATCGAAATTCAATTCAGTAAACGATGCAGAGTTCAACAATATTTGAAAATTCCGTTCATTCAATTCACTCAGAAAAACTTCTAGTGGATGCAATTAGCATTTATGTATGCCTACCAATATGAATCTTATTATTGTCACATTGACCACTCTGTGATCGAAAGTATAATTCGTGGCCAATTCCCATGTTTGCGAGTGTATAACTTTTGGCCAAATCCCATACTTGAATCACGGATTGATCAATATGACCTAATGCTATAGTTTTCATTCCTCCGTTGCCTCAATGAGGTCCGTTGACTCTCTCTCGGTTCCACGGCTTCCATTTCCCCACCAATTATCCACTTACATTCCAACGAAGCCTTAGCAGGGATGCCAGATTTGACACGGAACCGTTGCTGCACACTGATGCAACGGTATTTACGTATGAACGTATGATGTATACGTGTGAAAACACTTACGCACAGTTACGTTTGTATGAGTAACGGTTTCGTGCCAAATCTGCCATCACTGAGTCTTGGATGAAGGATCGGTAGTTGTGCTGTATCGGACGTTCACGTCTACGGAACTCCTATATACAGGCCTTGAAATAGCATCCTTGCATCAGAAATTGAAAACCTTTTCTCTTTGCGATAGCATCCGGCACGAGCCAAGCAAGACTCATTCCCATGATTGGTATATTCGAAAAAATTTACAAGAGATGCATTATTTGAAACAGCTCTGGTGAATGAGTTTTTATAGCACATTCATTCTTTTCGATTTTTTATACACGCTCGGTACCCAAATTGACGATAAACGTTAATTCTTCAGCTTGACGCTCATGATTTCTCCACCGTAATACCGGAGGAATGATTTAAGCATAAGTCGTATAAAATTCGTTGATTGATTACAGAAAGCGTATTTTGAATCTTTTGGAGGTAACAATGAGGCTTCTGCGGTTTATACTATTTTGAAGGAAGTTTTTAGCAATGACGTTGCAGCAGGATATTGCTGGGAGGGCCGCAATAAGCAAAAGCGCCCAGCTTCCACTCTCCGGATTATAGGAATGATTAGAGGTAATGATAGGTTCATTATCATTATTATTGTTTGAAATGAATCAGTGTGATGCACTTCCAATACGTATTTGGCAATATTATGAAATGATTTCTACATATGCGTTGTAATTATTGATTATTTGATTTCACAACAGATGCGATTCTCATCACCGTCAAGAGCAGCAAACGTGGTATTCATGATAAAATGAGGCAGTGGTTCAGAGATGCCCCCAAACGTCTCTACAATGCACAAAAGAAATTAACCGCGTTGTCTGCACATCAGCAAGACGCAGAAGTCTCATCTGAGAAGGAAAATGACGAAACGCACCCTCGTCAGCAGGTGCTGTTGAAAAAAGAATTTCTCGGTGGGGAAAGCTATCCCGTAGATTCATCGGACAACGAGGAAGACATTCAGGGAGAGGAAGAGAATCAAAATCCTGCGGGTATAGATGATTTGCTCAAGGACCTGGTGGATAATTGAATGGAGAAAAATCAAAGTTTTAGATGTATCTGAAATAAGCAATGTATATCTTTTATTATCGCGTGAAATTTCACTCACGCTTTTCAATGGAGCTATGAATGAATGGAGGAAGTTTAGTGAGGAACCTTTCGCTAATAACACGTGAAGGAATTACGACCGCCATATCAAGGAGCTCAGCTCATGTTTGGTTCTTTGCCTCGACACGGTACGTCATTGGAAACTTCCAGACATGGCAACGTCATCCTCTTTCCGTCTCTGATGCGGAACCCTCGCCCTAGTCTACCTGCTATGACTCCCTCCAGATATTCATTGCTCCACGCGTTTTTAAGTATTGAATATCACTGCATTTGTAACTCAAGTATTCCCATCGTTTTTAATAATGACGAAAAAAGTGAAGACAATACAAATTTAAACAATACATAGATTCATCCGAATATATGACGTATCAACTAAATGTGCATCTTGGTTTTGTTCTCTTAAAGGAGGACACCAGGGTGACTGACCATTTTCGAGGGACTACTTTGTCACTTTTTTCTTGAGAAAGAGTAAGGTATGAAGAAAAAAAACCTGGCGCCTGTATTAGACATACATTGAAGTGTATGACAAGAATTTTATGTGCATAAAAAAAACACAATGGCGGCGCAGTAGCACGACTGATTTTTGTCCAAGTCTTTCGGCGGTACGCAGTATAACCATCGTATGCCTAATCCTTGAACAAAAAGTGAAATATTTCCGTCAAATGTATTAGTTTGAGCAGAGAAGTACCTGAGCTTTTTTTCGATTCACTGAGAATAGTGAAAAATACATCGTTTTTGATTCCGAAATTTTTGGTCGAAAAATCTACACTTTTTCAAACTCGTCTTTAAATTTTCGTGTTTTGAATTTTTTGATTTCCCCGTGTCTTTCTCTGCCACAACTAACATATTTGACAAGAACATCTCATGTTTTGGCCAAGGATCAAATATACGACAGTTGTATTGCGTGTCGCAAAGAGGCTCTGGTAAAAACCAGTTGTGTTAGAACAGCTCGTACGCCGCCATTTCGTTCTTTCTTCTCATATAAAAATTCGTCTATTTGTTTGTACTTCTCTCTCCCTTCTACAAAAGAAATGACAAAAGTGGGCACTTGAAAATGGTCACCTTGGTATCCTCTCTCAATGAAAATGATGGAGACTTGAACTGACTGTGATATTAAATTTAATCTAATGAGGCTGAATAGAAATTAAGGATAATGGTTCATTGAGAAGGACATTGAGGCATGGGAAAAAAAAGTGAATTTTACATATGCGTTCGTTTATTATTGTACGGGGTGAGTCAAAAAGTATAGTCATCTCATAGCGAATATAATCTTGGAAAAATTCTGAGTCCACCTTTTCTTTGACAAATTTTGATCTGAAGTACAGTTTTTGGAGTAAAGGGATTTAAACATTTCTCAAAAACACTAAATATTTTGATGATACTGCATCTTGAACATTTCAAATTAACGCCATCCGTTACCTTGGAAAAAGGCACATCTTTCGGAAAGAAGACATCAAATTGCTCTGATGATTCTTGTTTTGAATAAGTACAATCTACTTTCGCAAGTGGGTCACTCCTTTTATTCTCTTCAACGCAAGCCAAAAAGCGTTTGAATCAAAAGGAGAGGGTAAGCGGCACATTTGAGAGGGTGTGCTCCAATAGCAATTGTTGAATGATGATTAGCTGGAAAATTTCCAATTTTTGGAACCGCTTTCCAATATTCGAAATGCTAGAATTTTCGAGGTATTGGATTCTCTTTTTTTTCTTCAATTCATTCATATTCATGTCTCTGAAATTGAACCTTGAATCGAAATTTAATGTAGAAAACATTGACTCAGAATTATCTATCAATGAATGTCTTTTGCACATTTAGACATGCGTGTAACAGTAAATTTCATAGCTACGATTGAGGGGGTCAATACAATTAGAGTAGCCGAAGAAACGGATTTGAAGAATGATTTTTTTCCATCAAGAAATTGTTGTTCTATGACAATTCAACTTTGTAGGTTTTTACCATGATGTTGAAGTATATAAATATATTTTTCTTGTCATTTTCCTTCGCAAAATAGCGGCTGTAAGATAACTTGAAGACAACCCGTGAAAAAAAATCGGCGGGCAGCCTGGAGGTCGGAGTTCTTATCTGAAAAATTCCAGCTGAAAAACTTTTGTGAAAAATGGTTACAATTTGTCGGTCAACCTGAGAGAAATGAAGAATAATGAATATTCAACGATTGGTGGACGTTTTTCGACAAAAATTTTTGTCTTCGATCATTGATTTTGTCAAAAACCCACTGAACAAAAACGCAAAAAATGTTGCAAAACGTTTCTGAAACTTCCCAGAGATTACTAATGTCCTACCATTGTAACGTTTCAAAATAAAATGTTTCAAAACAACATCAATGAAACGTCGCAAGGATGTTTCATGTCTCAGAGACGTTTCGGAGATATTATTTTGAAACATTTTATTCGACACATTACAATGGTAGGACATTAGTAATCTCTGGGACGTTTCAGAAACGTTTTGCAACATTTTGTTCAGTGAAAAACCTCCACCAATTGTCGAATTTTTATTATTTTTCATTTCTCTTAGGTATACCGACAAATTCTAACTATTTTTCACAAGAGTTTTCTTGCTGGGATTTTTCAGAAAAGAACTTCGACCTCCAGGCTGCCCGCCAACTTTGTTTAGGGTCAACTTGCGGTCATTCTACAGCTGCCATTTTGCAATGAAGAATTAAAAAAAACTTATATATATATTTGTATACTTTCATATAATGTCAACAAACTCACAAACTTTTATTATGATCGAATGAAAATTTCTTAATGAAAAGAAAAAAAATTTTTCGAATGCGTCCCTTTGGCGTGTCTAATAGTATTGACACCCTTGAGGGAATCCCACCGTAACGATTGAGTAAACATTTCCTCAGTTAGCATTCTTTGAACTGAATTCATGAAAAGGTCTGAAGTTCACAGAAAATAATCGTTTGTAGTTCATCTATTGCTGTACAGAACTCAAATTTGAAGTTTCGAAAGATATTTTCCCCAACTTCGAACGCAAAGTGCTCACTTTAACCACTTGTTACAGAATGTATTTCCCAAAATTTTGATGAAAAAATATTTTCTTCCTAATTTGACATTTATGCTCTGTGCCGCACTAGATATACTAGTACTCAAGATCATTTGTCTGAGAATCCTACACCTTGTCGTGAATTCAGATCGAACGATTCTCACCGAGATAGTATTTATCCGGTTGGTACACTGATAACTCCTCTAGTCTGTATCACCAAAAATTACTTTCATTTTTGACTGTTATGTATACGTATTTATTAAAATATTCCTAAAATTGATGTATATATTCGTACAAAAAAACAGTGTGTGAAAAAATTTTGTTTCAACTATGTAACTCATACAGAAATTATATGATCATCAACAAAATGTCTCCAATCGATTTATTTCAAAATTGTATCCTCTTCACCTCAGTGGCGTAGGGGAAGCCCCCGCATTGCGGGGGGGGCCTTGGTCGTTAGGGGCCCCCCAAGCAGTATCAACAAAAATTCTTTGAATCACATGCATCATATTTCATAAAATGATCTTCTGTTGTTTTTTTTTCATCAGAAGGGCCCCGTCTCTAGCACTTGCGGGCGGCCCCTAAATTCTCCAGTACGCCACTGCTTTACCTCAAACTTATGCTCTCATTCAACACTGTAAATTAAAGTCCATTGCAATTCAGATTTAAATCGCGGCCGAATGAATATATCACATATTCATATCATTGGTCATCGAGATTTGCGCCTTATTCATATATTTTTCAATACGATGTGAAAAAACTGGTGAAGAAAAAAGTTTCGATTGCGCGAATGATTGATGTATAGCAAATTAATTCATGTATGCGAGTTCCGAACGTAGAGGTAACGGAGAAACAACTTGGATCACCAGACGTGAATGCCATTACAATTTTTCTATTCCGTAACGCATCCACCTCGTATCTCCGTATCATCCACCCTTTGTCCACGTCGCACAGTGGGAAATTTTGGTATATTGATTGACAAAAATCAGCCCACAACTCAATTTTCATCCGATTTTGATGTTTTTTTTTTTAAATGATCGTAAAGAGTCTGACTTCAGGGTGTCACTGCGGCATTTTTGCGATATTCAACATAACCTAAAAAAACTCCAATTAAAGTTGAAAAAGAGTAATTGGTGGATCCAGAGAACACTATTCTTTCAAAAATAAGTGTTTTTAACCGTGCCATGTTGGGAAGTATATCGATTGACGTAATTATGATTCATTTTTGATGGAGAAACAGTAGGATACCATGAAAATTCGATAAAAATTGAATAACAATTGAGGAAATTAGAAAATTTCCAATACCTCAATTCTTTATCTGATTTCTGCATGGGATGAACGGATTTCCTTGAAAAATAGATCATTTATAGCACGAGAGATCTGAGAAAATAACGAAACCCTAATGAGGCCTGTCACGGGTGGATCAGAAATGAATTTGGGGGAGGGGGTGGAGCATGACTCAGTGAATGCGATTTGGAGACTTTTTTTTTATGAGAATTTGATTTCAGTTTTTGTTAGATCGGATTTGAATCCTCCTGAAATTCAATTCTCAAAATACATTATTTTCTCAGGGGTTTGGGGAGAGGAGTATGACCTCCATGACCCCTTCCCTGAATCAGCGCCTGAGGTCCCTACAAATATCGAAACGTCAGAATTTCTCATCAGAAATGAGATCTAATTAGATCAAAAAAACTGGTGAAGAAAAAAGTTTCGATTGCGCGAATGATTGATGTATAGCAAATTAATTCATGTATGCGAGTTCCGAACGTAGAGGTAACGGAGAAACAACTTGGATCACCAGACGTGAATGCCATTACAATTTTTCTATTCCGTAACGCATCCACCTCGTATCTCCGTATCATCCACCCTTTGTCCACGTCGCACAGTGGGAAATTTTGGTATATTGATTGACAAAAATCAGCCCACAACTCAATTTTCATCCGATTTTGATGTTTTTTTTTTTAAATGATCGTAAAGAGTCTGACTTCAGGGTGTCACTGCGGCATTTTTGCGATATTCAACATAACCTAAAAAAACTCCAATTAAAGTTGAAAAAGAGTAATTGGTGGATCCAGAGAACACTATTCTTTCAAAAATAAGTGTTTTTAACCGTGCCATGTTGGGAAGTATATCGATTGACGTAATTATGATTCATTTTTGATGGAGAAACAGTAGGATACCATGAAAATTCGATAAAAATTGAATAACAATTGAGGAAATTAGAAAATTTTCAATACCTCAATTCTTTATCTGATTTCTGCATGGGATGAACGGATTTCCTTGAAAAATAGATCATTTATAGCACGAGAGATCTGAGAAAATAACGAAACCCTAATGAGGCCTGTCACGGGTGGATCAGAAATGAATTTGGGGGAGGGGATGGAGCATGACTCAGTGAATGCGATTTGGAGACTTTTTTTTTATGAGAATTTGATTTCAGTTTTTGTTAGATCGGATTTGAATCCTCCTGAAATTCAATTCTCAAAATACATTATTTTCTCAGGGGTTTGGGGAGAGGAGTATGACCTCCATGACCCCTTCCCTGAATCAGCGCCTGAGGTCCCTACAAATATCGAAACGTCAGAATTTCTCATCAGAAATGAGATCTAATTAGATCAAGAAAAGAGATCTAATTAGATTTAATTGAAGGATTATATATCTCTATATATATTTTCAAAGTTTATATGACTATGACTGGAACTTATATAGGGACATAAATAGTTATGTACGCAGCTATATATAAAATTTGAGATAATTATGTTCAATAGCAATTATGAACATTTTGTAATATATTTAATGATATCAACTTCTCATATATGGTCACAAATATAACCACATATGTTTCCATATAAAGTTCAGTAGTACTTAAAAAAAATTCGATAATCAAATACAGGACATATATAATCTTTTTGTACTAGGGGAAAAATTGGTCTGTTTGAATAACAATAGATCTGCTCAGACTCAAGTAGATCTACGTAGATCTGAATAGAAACAGTTTTGGATTGACCTAGATCAATTTAGATCTGAATAAATGAATTCAAATCTAAGCAGATCTATTTGAATCCACAGAAATCTAAATACAAAAAAATGATGTGTGCTCCGATCTGCATAGATTCATTTACATCTATCTAGATTTAAGGGGATATTTGTACTACCATTTTTTTGTTCTAAAAAGATATCATTAGATCCAATTAGATCTGTTTAGACGTAATTGTTTTTTCTCGGGGCTTCAATCTGTGTCACTCAGATTTATCTAGATCCATGATGATTCATTTAGATGTACGCAAATGTGAATATAGAAGAATTTATTATACCTATATTATTGTCGTCCTCTTTGAATTTTATGTATTTTTCAAGCACATTCGTACTTGAAATTTTCAACTATTTTTAATTGAATGGAGAATTTATTTATACGTAACTGACCCCTTAATTCTTGCCATATCATATTACACATTTTTGTACATTTTCATAATTGATAATTCACTCACCTGTAATTGAAATGTAGATGAAGTTTTCAGTCATGTAACTGGGAATTGGTTCTAATCAATGCATCGAGAATTAAGTATTATTGTAGAATTATTTGCAGTTTGTTGACCAAAAACACACATGCACACGCAAATACAAGAAATAAACAAGAATGATATAATAAAATTAATGGACACTATTTAGAACCGTTTTGAGCTGTCATCAGATTTCTAGCATTCCTTTATTATGAGTCATTGGACAACTGTTGTTTTTTTGTTAGATTTTCTCAAACGCGCTTTCAGTGAACAGAAAATATAGGAGTGTCTTTACCAGTAACATCAAAATAACAAGCAGATTTAGGTTTAGATGCTCGGATATGTTTTTCTCCTTCATTATTTTTCATGTCTTCGCACTTTCTTCTCAAATATCACTCAGCTTGAGATGAGTCATTTTATAAGAATATATGAAATGTTTTATCATGTTCTGCTATCTGGTATTAGTAGACCCTCAGGCTCTTCTGGTAATGGAAGTTTCTTTCTAATTCCTTTTATCCGCAAAGAGCTTATCAAAGGATCTGATGAAATCAAAAGATGATGCATTATGTCTTGGTTCGTTGATTTTCGGTCACACATCCTACTATTGCACATTCTTGATTTCCTGAAAATCTTATTGCTCGCTTCCTGTGGTTCCTCTGATAACCAACCAAACGGTAATTGAAATGATTTGATTATCTCGTATCCGTGGATCAAGATTTTATGCACAGATGGGGGCAATGGGTATCATGGGTATAGCTTCGTACACATTTCCGCTGTTTCCAAACAATAAGTTCTGAAATTTTCGCTACTAATCATTTCACTACACGTCAGAGCTTGTAACACGTTATGTAATCTCCTAATTAAGAGTTCATTCAATCCTGTAGCTTCAGCAACAGCTTCAGCTTTTGCGAAAAAGGAGCGAGCTACATTACCAGTATTTGTGGTTCCAAAACCTTGCTTTACAATATCCACTGGTACCAATAATTTGTTTTTCAAGACGTGTTGAATACTCCTCTTCCTCGTCTGTTTTGCTTCTTTTCCTTCTTTTGATCTTGCTGAGCCTTTTTTAAGATCAAGATTATATGCTACATGTAACAGATATTCGAGACAACGAATCCAGCAGTGCAATGTTGAGAGGCCAAACTTGTAACAGTCTCCCTTACACGGTAGTTTTGTGACATACGGTAGATCATTGATTAATCTAGGTCCAACTCCACAAACATTGCAGCAATTAGATGCCCTTTCTCCGGTAAGTATATTGCATATCTTTCCATCAATCATCGTACACTTCAGACCGAAGCTGATTTCAGATAAATTATTCTCAATTTCAATAATATAAGTTTGGACTTTTTCTAATAAATCGGTATACAATTTATACTGTTCGGTCACATAGGATCCACTCTCTTTGGTGAACTGAAATTTTATTGGTCTGCAGAAATGAGCAGATGAAGGCGTTGGATTGGTCCAGATAACAATTTCATCAGCTGTCAATTGAAGAGGAAGGAAAGAAATTAGAAATACTGATTTATCTGATTTAATTGAACCATCTTCAGCATTCTCGTTGTCCAAATCTGCATCGTTATTCGACTCTTCGACTCCACCATCATTATTACCATCTGAATTGTCACAATTGAAACGAGATTCCCATTTTTGCCTTGTCATTTGTTGTGCAGAAGCACCATCCATCCCCCACTTCCCTTGGAACAATAATCGTTTATTTGACAAAGTCGCGTGGTCAGTTTTTTCAACGTTTGATAATAATATCCTTCTCACTGTATGTTCTAGTGAAGATATTAAATTTACGCTTGCTCCTGAATCAGATGAAACTAGATGATCTGGATAGCAAGCTGTCTTTGCTTCTGAAACCTTGAGGTAAGGAGGAAAAGTCTTTTGACCGGTAATACTCTCATTATGACTCCTTAGCTTTTCATATTTCAATTTCGTCAATTCCAAGTCCATATACATCGCTAAAACTTTGTCAATTGACTCCTGATCATATTGGTTGGTTGTATCTATTTCACACTCACGACTCAATTCACACTTCCGATTTTTAGTATTTAAAGCTGTACGTAATTCTTCCTCGCTATAAGTATCGGCAATTTCTTCGACGCGTCTCAATTTTGTTCTATATGTCCCATCTTGATACGATAATTGTGGTCTACCCCTCGTCTGAATTGGTTCTTTGAACTGATGTGACGTACTCTGAACTTGTTTTAGCAAACACGGAATTGTCTCCCAATTCCATCGAAAAGTCTTTCTGTAGAAATGCTGCATGTTGAATAATGAAACGTTTCTTTTTTCCACAAACACTTTGCCAATTTCTATTGTATTGTGGAGGGAATGTATTGATCAATTCTCGTTCCATAGTCTCCAGCTGATGTTCTGTGAAGTTATTCTTAGCACTCACAGCATTCATAATAATGTCCGTTTTGTCAACCCGCGGATCGCCACTCCATATTATTTCACATAAATAAGAGTGTTTCACGATGTACCACATGTTTCGTATAGCACTCAAATCCACAAATTAGGGGAAAAACCGAACTCTGAACGAGAATTAGACATCCACAATTGAAATTGATTTTCGATGATCAAATGAATGCTCAATACGCACGTAAGACTATGGTTCACCGTCTACAGCTGTAGTATACGGTTGATGCGTTTTTCTTTTGTTATATGACGCTGATTCGAGGCGATATTCATACGGAATTGGAATGAAAACAATGTTTCCAATGGGTCTCAGTTTTGTTTTCTTCAGACGAATTTAGTCATTTGAATTGAAATTCGAAATAATTCAAATAACGAAAGGTTAGTGGCGAAAATTTCAGAACTTATTGTTTGGAAACAGCGGAAATGTGTACGAAGCTATACCCATGATACCCATTGCCCCCATCTGTGCATAAAATCTTGATCCACGGATACGAGATAATCAAATCATTTCAATTACCGTTTGGTTGGTTATCAGAGGAACCACAGGAAGCGAGCAATAAGATTTTCAGGAAATCAAGAATGTGCAATAGTAGGATGTGTGACCGAAAATCAACGAACCAAGACATAATGCATCATCTTTTGATTTCATCAGATCCTTTGATAAGCTCTTTGCGGATAAAAGGAATTAGAAAGAAACTTCCATTACCAGAAGAGCCTGAGGGTCTACTAATACCAGATAGCAGAACATGATAAAACATTTCATATATTCTTATAAAATGACTCATCTCAAGCTGAGTGATATTTGAGAAGAAAGTGCGAAGACATGAAAAATAATGAAGGAGAAAAACATATCCGAGCATCTAAACCTAAATCTGCTTGTTATTTTGATGTTACTGGTAAAGACACTCCTATATTTTCTGTTCACTGAAAGCGCGTTTGAGAAAATCTAACAAAAAAACAACAGTTGTCCAATGACTCATAATAAAGGAATGCTAGAAATCTGATGACAGCTCAAAACGGTTCTAAATAGTGTCCATTAATTTTATTATATCATTCTTGTTTATTTCTTGTATTTGCGTGTGCATGTGTGTTTTTGGTCAACAAACTGCAAATAATTCTACAATAATACTTAATTCTCGATGCATTGATTAGAACCAATTCCCAGTTACATGACTGAAAACTTCATCTACATTTCAATTACAGGTGAGTGAATTATCAATTATGAAAATGTACAAAAATGTGTAATATGATATGGCAAGAATTAAGGGGTCAGTTACGTATAAATAAATTCTCCATTCAATTAAAAATAGTTGAAAATTTCAAGTACGAATGTGCTTGAAAAATACATAAAATTCAAAGAGGACGACAATAATATAGGTATAATAAATTCTTCTATATTCACATTTGCGTACATCTAAATGAATCATCATGGATCTAGATAAATCTGAGTGACACAGATTGAAGCCCCGAGAAAAAACAATTACGTCTAAACAGATCTAATTGGATCTAATGATATCTTTTTAGAACAAAAAAATGGTAGTACAAAGATCCCCTTAAATCTAGATAGATGTAAATGAATCTATGCAGATCGGAACACACATCATTTTTTTGTATTTAGATTTCTGTGGATTCAAATAGATCTGCTTAGATTTGAATTCATTTATTCAGATCTAAATTGATCTAGGTCAATCCAAAACTGTTTCTATTCAGATCTACGTAGATCTACTTGAGTCTGAGCAGATCTATTGTTATTCAAACAGACCAATTTTTCCCCTAGTACAAAAAGATTATATATGTCCTGTATTTGATTATCGAATTTTTTTTAAGTACTACTGAACTTTATATGGAAACATATGTGGTTATATTTGTGACCATATATGAGAAGTTGATATCATTAAATATATTACAAAATGTTCATAATTGCTATTGAACATAATTATCTCAAATTTTATATATAGCTGCGTACATAACTATTTATGTCCCTATATAAGTTCCAGTCATAGTCATATAAACTTTGAAAATATATATAGAGATATATAATCCTTCAATTAAATCTAATTAGATCTCTTTTCTTGATCTAATTAGATCTCATTTCTGATGAGAAATTCTGACGTTTCGATATTTGTAGGGACCTCAGGCGCTGATTCAGGGAAGGGGTCATGGAGGTCATACTCCTCTCCCCAAACCCCTGAGAAAATAATGTATTTTGAGAATTGAATTTCAGGAGGATTCAAATCCGATCTAACAAAAACTGAAATCAAATTCTCATAAAAAAAAAGTCTCCAAATCGCATTCACTGAGTCATGCTCCATCCCCTCCCCCAAATTCATTTCTGATCCACCCGTGACAGGCCTCATTAGGGTTTCGTTATTTTCTCAGATCTCTCGTGCTATAAATGATCTATTTTTCAAGGAAATCCGTTCATCCCATGCAGAAATCAGATAAAGAATTGAGGTATTGGAAATTTTCTAATTTCCTCAATTGTTATTCAATTTTTATCGAATTTTCATGGTATCCTACTGTTTCTCCATCAAAAATGAATCATAATTACGTCAATCGATATACTTCCCAACATGGCACGGTTAAAAACACTTATTTTTGAAAGAATAGTGTTCTCTGGATCCACCAATTACTCTTTTTCAACTTTAATTGGAGTTTTTTTAGGTTATGTTGAATATCGCAAAAATGCCGCAGTGACACCCTGAAGTCAGACTCTTTACGATCATTTAAAAAAAAAAACATCAAAATCGGATGAAAATTGAGTTGTGGGCTGATTTTTGTCAATCAATATACCAAAATTTCCCACTGTGCGACGTGGACAAAGGGTGGATGATACGGAGATACGAGGTGGATGCGTTACGGAATAGAAAAATTGTAATGGCATTCACGTCTGGTGATCCAAGTTGTTTCTCCGTTACCTCTACGTTCGGAACTCGCATACATGAATTAATTTGCTATACATCAATCATTCGCGCAATCGAAACTTTTTTCTTCACCAGTTTTTTTGATCTAATTAGATCTCATTTCTGATGAGAAATTCTGACGTTTCGATATTTGTAGGGACCTCAGGCGCTGATTCAGGGAAGGGGTCATGGAGGTCATACTCCTCTCCCCAAACCCCTGAGAAAATAATGTATTTTGAGAATTGAATTTCAGGAGGATTCAAATCCGATCTAACAAAAACTGAAATCAAATTCTCATAAAAAAAAAGTCTCCAAATCGCATTCACTGAGTCATGCTCCATCCCCTCCCCCAAATTCATTTCTGATCCACCCGTGACAGGCTTCATTAGGGTTTCGTTATTTTCTCAGATCTCTCGTGCTATAAATGATCTATTTTTCAAGGAAATCCGTTCATCCCATGCAGAAATCAGATAAAGAATTGAGGTATTGGAAATTTTCTAATTTCCTCAATTGTTATTCAATTTTTATCGAATTTTCATGGTATCCTACTGTTTCTCCATCAAAAATGAATCATAATTACGTCAATCGATATACTTCCCAACATGGCACGGTTAAAAACACTTATTTTTGAAAGAATAGTGTTCTCTGGATCCACCAATTACTCTTTTTCAACTTTAATTGTAGTTTTTTTAGGTTATGTTGAATATCGCAAAAATGCCGCAGTGACACCCTGAAGTCAGACTCTTTACGATCATTCAAAAAAAAAAAACATCAAAATCGGATGAAAATTGAGTTGTGGGCTGATTTTTGTCAATCAATATACCAAAATTTCCCACTGTGCGTCGTAGCGATGTTCCGGAGAGCGGATATTTCTCCGCTGCTTCTCCGTTGCCTCTACGTTCCTCCACCTTATATCTCCGGCGCATCTCCGGATGATGCGTAGGTCATCCACCATCCTTCTCCGTCGCATCTACGTAGGTGTCTTGTGCGGGCAATGAATAAATCAATCAATAAAATGAAATTAGATGTTTTTCATTTCAAAAAAAGGTTTCTCATCCAAATGAACTGAAATGTTTTCAAATGAGAACATGATATTTATTTCCATTCATTCGCTCTTTGATCGATTCTGATGTAATAATGTTTGAAAATTGATCTAGAGAATTTCTCATAAAATCTCAAAATAAATACTCTCACCTGTTGTTTGCTAACCAAGCAATTGATGCAGTCATAGGGGTCTCCTTTATTCATTCGACCAATCCCTCTTCCTTATTCAACTGATCGGTAGTGATGGTGTTGGTTGCCTTCTGCCTTTTGTTCTAATCCTTTGATTATTTTCATTCTGAGAAAAAACCACTGATATATATACACTGGATACAGGATCGCACAGGAATCCATGTTATTTCTTGTATCTAATTTTTGACAAAATGTAACAGCAGCGACGTTTACTATCGTGCCGTGGTATTTCAAAATATGTATAGATATGTATATGATATATATATCATTGTTGCTACTGCGCATGACCTAAAAATGTGATGTAAAGAGAACTTTTCTTCATGTATTGTGGAACTTTCTAAAATAAAGTCAAATAACTAACTAAAAGAGAACTAAATTTTATTTATTATCTAGAATTTCAAGGAAAAAATGTATTATCTAAAATACAGCAATAAATCGAAGTACCCTCGAGGAAATATATCTACGCCAAATTACGCCAAACAGTACAAATAATTACGCGGAATTAGGCTTACCTGCATGGCAATATAAAATTATAAAATAACGTAGGAAAATATACGTGGTTTAATGCAGAAGTACGCCAGATTACGACACGGGGCTGGAAGAGCGTAATTTTGGATTAGTCAGGAGTATAAACGACAACAGATGATCATGTGTTTGAGTACAAGTATGAAGAATATGAGAATATTCAAGAATACGATGACACCGATTTCACTGGGGGACGGACTTGTGCGTAGAATTTAGTAGAAAGCTCGGGTTTGTACAACTTCTTACGAATTTTTACAACCGTGTAGGAACTCCGAAAACTTCTCACCACGGAAACGTGAACGTGACGCAGATTGATTGGGGACTACGAATTCCTACGAACAACCAAGATTTTTGATACTGAGATTTTTCGTTCGTCCCGTTGCGGAGACACCCGAAGAGAACATGAAGCTTCAGCGAACGTTCAGATTAGATCTGTATTGATCGGATCGAAGGTTCATGAAAGCTAACTTTTAGATTCACAAACATTTGACAAAGGTTCTACGGACGTTGGAATGTCCGCCTCGAAATACGTCCAGGAAACATAGATGGAACGTTCGCTGAAGGTTCATCGGAGGTTTGAAGAAGCTTCACAAAAATATCTATACTTAGATTAATTTATAATAATTTATGTTTATTGATTCATTTATTTTTCATATAAATTGATCAAAATTAATATAAGTATAGATATTTTTGTGAAGCTTCGTCAAACCTTCGATGAACCTCCAGCGAACGTTCCATCTATGTTTCTTGAATGTGTTTCCAAGCGGACATTCCAACGTCCCTAGAACCTTTGTCAAACGTTTGTGAATCTAAAAGTTAGCTCTAATGAACCTTCGGCCCGATCTATACACATCTGATCTAAACGTTCGCTGAAGCTTCATGTTCTCTTTGGGCATAGTAATTCATAGATTTTTTTAGAACTTTCCCGAAGAGAACATGAAGCTTCAGCAAACGTTCAGATTAGATCTGTATAGATCGGATCGAAGGTTCATGGAAGCTAACTTTTAGATTCAGAAACGTTTGACAAAGGTTCTACGGACGTTGAAATGTCCACCTCGAAATACGTTCAGGAAACATAGATGGAACGTTCGCTGAAGGTTCATCGAAGATTTGACGAAGCTTCACAAAAATATCTATACTTAGATGATTTATAATAATTTATGTTCATTAATTCATTTATTTTTCATAGAAATTGATCAAAATTAATATAAGTATAGATATTTTTGTGAAGCTTCGTCAAACCTTTGATGAACCTTCAGCGAACGTTCCATCTATGTTTTCTGAACGTATTTCGAGGCGGACATTTCAACGTCCGTAGAACCTTTGTCAAACGTTTCTGAATGTAAAAGTTAGCTCTAATGAACCTTCGGCCCGATCTATGTACATCTGATCTGAACGTTCGCTGAAGCTCCATGTTCTCTTCGGGTTCTCTTGATAATTTCCATTTTATACGCATTTCCAAGAATTTTTACGACGCAGTTGGGACTTTGAGAACTTTTCACGATGCAAACATGAAAAAAACTGCGTGGAAACTACGAATTTCTACAAGTAACTAAGATCATTATCGTTCTCAGTTTTCATTTGTCCCACTGCACTGACATACTTGTCCGTAGATTCTCTTACAAAATTCCATTTTCCACGCATTTCCAAGAATTTTTACGACCCAGTGGGGACTTTGAGAACTTTTCACGATGGGACGGGAATATGTAACCAATTGCGTGGAAACTACGAATTTCTACGAAGAACTAAGATCATTATCGTTCTCAGTTTCGGTTGTACCACTGCACTGACGTAGTGATCCGTAGATCCTCTCAGAAAATTCCATTTTCTACGCATTTCCAAGAATTTCTACGACTGAGTCGGGACTTTGAGAACTTCCCACGACGGGACGCGAACATGAAACCAATTGGTTGGAAACTAC
This sequence comes from Gonatopus flavifemur, assembly GCA_018340375.1. NCBI lineage: Eukaryota > Metazoa > Arthropoda > Insecta > Hymenoptera > Dryinidae > Gonatopus > Gonatopus flavifemur. The sequence goes on from JAFFJZ010000014.1 coordinate 3,306,559, forward strand.
GGATTTCTACGAGAAACTAGATCCCCACCCAACGCAGTTTGTCACAGCAACGTAACGGCGACAAACAATTTTGTTACTGGTGAATGTAATATTTGAATATAATAAATATTTCATGTTTCGACGATAACGTACTTATTCCAATGTGATACCTTCTTTCATAAGTTCCCTGTTTGATAATAATGTATGTCAATATTGAGAATTTATTTGATCATCCGACTTGAATTAATTATATTCGCTAATCAAAGGTAATAATGAATTGATAAAATATTCTATAAAATTCTGCAACGAGGACCTTAATTTTCCCCCAGTTTCCTTTCCTGAACTCTTATAAAGAAACAATCATTCATACTAATATTCGTAAATTTTCATGAAATTCCAATGTTACAAACTTGATCACTGGGATATTACAGCGATAATTTTCTCGGAAAGGAAAATGTAACAAATTTCATTACAGGGATGTTACAGTGATGACTTTTTCGGGAAAGTAAAATGTAACAGACTTCATTACTGGAATGTTGCAGTAATTTTAGAACATCACCTGTTACGTAACGCCAACATCGCAGAAGTGTAATGATGTTTCATCTGCAATGTGGTGGTTACATCCTGGTTACATTTGTTGAGTAGGAAATTACTACCAACCAGGACATTGCCGGTAACAAACAGGTTACATCACCAGTAACAAAATTGTTTGTCGTCGTTACGTTGCTGTGACAAACTGCGTTGGGTGGGTCATCATCGGCATGAGTGTTCGTTCGTCCCACTGCACTGACGTACTTATCCGTAGATTCTCTCAGAAAATTCCATTTTCTACGCATTTCCAAGAATTTTTACGACTCAGTGGGGACTTTGAGAACTTTTCACGATGGAACGCGAATATGCAAACAATTGCGTGAAAACTACGAATTTCTACGAAGAACTAAGATCATTATCGTTCTCAGTTTCGGTTGTACCACTGCACTGACGTAGTGATCCGTAGATCCTCTCAGAAAATTCCATTTTCTACGCATTTCCAAGAATTTCTACGACTGAGTCGGGACTTTGAGAACTTCCCACGACGGGACGCGAACATGAAACCAATTGGTTGGAAACTACGGATTTCTACGAGAAACTAGATCCCCACCCAACGCAGTTTGTCACAGCAACGTAACGGCGACAAACAATTTTGTTACTGGTGAATGTAATATTTGAATATAATAAATATTTCATGTTTCGACGATAACGTACTTATTCCAATGTGATACCTTCTTTCATAAGTTCCCTGTTTGATAATAATGTATGTCAATATTGAGAATTTATTTGATCATCCGACTTGAATTAATTATATTCGCTAATCAAAGGTAATAATGAATTGATAAAATATTCTATAAAATTCTGCAACGAGGACCTTAATTTTCCCCCAGTTTCCTTTCCTGAACTCTTATAAAGAAACAATCATTCATACTAATATTCGTAAATTTTCATGAAATTCCAATGTTACAAACTTGATCACTGGGATATTACAGCGATAATTTTCTCGGGAAAGGAAAATGTAACAAATTTCATTACAGGGATGTTACAGTGATGACTTTTTCGGCAAAGTAAAATGTAACAGACTTCATTACTGGAATGTTGCAGTAATTTTAGAACATCACCTGTTACGTAACGCCAACATCGCAGAAGTGTAATGATGTTTCATCTGCAATGTGGTGGTTACATCCTGGTTACATTTGTTGAGTAGGAAATTACTACCAACCAGGACATTGCCGGTAACAAACAGGTTACATCACCAGTAACAAAATTGTTTGTCGTCGTTACGTTGCTGTGACAAACTGCGTTGGGTGGGTCATCATCGGCATGAGTGTTCGTTCGTCCCACTGCACTGACGTACTTATCCGTAGATTCTCTCAGAAAATTCCATTTTCTACGCATTTCCAAGAATTTTTACGACTCAGTGGGGACTTTGAGAACTTTTCACGATGGAACGCGAATATGCAAACAATTGCGTGAAAACTACCAATTTCTACGAAGAACCAAGGAAATGCGTAGTTTTCCGTAGTTGGGTATATTCTATATTTGGCGTAGATCGACTTGGAAAGCAGTACTTCTCTTAGATGTAAAGTACTTGTACTCGAAAACGCGTAGTTTTTCGTAATTTTGTATTTTTTACTTTTAGCGTAGATTGTTGTGAAAGGTAAAAATTTTCATCCATTCTTGAAATTATAACTTGAAGAGGCATAAATTGTGGTAGTTGTGAATAATTCGAAGCATTCGAGCGTAGAAAGTTGTAGTTTTCTAACCAATATCGAAGCACCGTAATTTACTACGCCAATCTACAGATGTGTTCGAAACGGCGGACTGAGGAGTAGTTTTGGGTGTAATTTGTCGTAGGTTTTGGCGTAAAATGGTGTAGTTCTTGGCGTACTTTGGCGCAGATATATTTCCACGAGGGTATTAATTAATTATAATAGAATGCACTGAAAATCAAGTGATCCCTGTTGAAAAAAACGATTGGAATGGATGGATTTGGATAAGATTTCGATCCGTATTTGAAAATTTCCTGTCCAAATCAATCTGATTTTGTCCAGAAGTGGAATAAGTTGTCCATACGTATCCAATTCCATCTATTCAAAGAAGATTCCAATCCGTTCCAATCCGAAATTGAGATATTATTGAAGATCTGCAATCCACTCGCATCCCTTTCCAATCCAAAAGCGTTGTGGATGCATTTCTGTCCATTCAGAGGATAAAAAAATCATCCAGAATGATCTGAGCTACAACATTGGTTTGTTTGCATCCGAGCAACGGATAGAATTTCTATCAAAACAAATCTCATTCCGACTTGAAATTATGAATCGGGTTGTGGACCCATTTTCATCCGTTAGGATGGACGAGAATTCAATCCGAGCGAATCCGAATCCAGAGCTTGATCCGATTTCATCCGTGGAATGTATGAAATTTGAATCACAATGAATGATCACTTTTCCATAAGATCACACCTGTGCGGGTAATCCAATTTCGTCCGTATTTTCGGATAGAGACTGGATTTGAATCGATCCTATCAAAGAGCGGTGTCCTTTACTATCTGGAAAACATATGAGATTCCTATCCACCTGAATCCAAAGTCATACCTTCATCAAGTTATGATCCTGAATCCATTTTCATCCGTCAGGATGGATGAAAATTCAATCCAACCAAATTCGAATTCAGAGATTATTCCGATGCCATCCGTGGAACGTGTGGACTTTGAATCAGAATCAATTATCACTCTTCCATGAGATCATACCCATGCGTGCAATCCAATTTCATCCATATTTTCGGATAGAGACTGGATCCAAATTTATCTTACCAAGGAGCGGTTTCCGTTACTATCTGAAAACGTATGAGATTCTTATCCACCTGAATTCAAAGTCATACCTTCATCAAGTTATGATCCTGAATCCATTTTCATCCGTTCAGATGGATGAAAATTCAATCCAAGCAAATCTGAATTTCATCCGTAGAACGTGTGAACTTCGAATCAGAATCAATCCCTGTTGAAAAACAACGATCGAAATGGATGGGTTTGGATAGGAATCTGATCCATATTTGAACATATCTGTACAAATCAATCTGATTTTGTTAAGAAGTGCGATGAATTGTCCACAAGTATCCAATTCCATCCATTCAAAGAGTATTCTTAACAGTTTCAATACAAAAGTGAGAAATTATCAAACACCTGCAATCCACTTGCATCCGTTTCCAATCCAAAGGCGTTGCGGATCCATTGTTGTCCATCCAAAGAATAGACAGATCCCAAGTCATACCTCCATCAAGTTATCATCCTGTATCCATTTTTATCCGTGAGGAGGGATGAGAATTCAATCCCACTAAATCCGAATTCAGACCTGGGTCCAATTCCGTCCGTTAAACGTATACTGAGAGAAATGTATCATTCAAAATTACTGATTTTTGTCAGTAAGCGAGGGATATACTTGACATGTGATTACAAACTGATGGGAACTACCAGTAATTTTTCCTAGCGTTATAATAACCGAGAAAAAAAACTTTTATCTTTACCAGCGTCGAACATGATTGTTTGTGATCACGATCCTTGCTTCTTTCCCCGAAGCCACGGGAAATTCTTGAAAATGTTATGGTTTCCAATTTATATCAATCTCACCAATTGAGAGTTCTTGTTTTCTACATTGGGTCATAAGAAATTACTGTTTTTCAACATTAATTTCCACTGGTTTTAATTTTCAAACTTCGTAGTATGAGAAATTACTGTCTTGTCTCATTGATTTCTGATCTCATGCCAAGTATATCAAACTGTATGTCAAGTATATCCCCCGTCTAATGGGAAAACCAGTAATTTTTAATGAAGAATTTCTCTCAGTGTATGAACTTTGAATCAGAATCAATTGGAACTTTCCTGTAAGATCAGGTCTTTACGCATCATGCAATTTCATCCGTATTTCCGGATAGAGACTAGATCCGAATGTATCCCATCAAAAAGCGGTATCTGTTATTATAGGGAAAGGTATGCAATTTCTATCCACCTGGACCCGAAGTTATACCTCCATCAAGTTGTGATCCTGAATTCAGTTTCATCCAGAATTGATGTGGATACTTCACGAATAAAAATGGAGACCATTACCCGAGTCGAAATTCAAAACCTTCTTTTCCCCTACATATCCCTGTTGTAAAATCCCAATGGATTCCACTGGATTCCAATACTAAATTGGAAACTAACGTTTTCCCATTGGAAAATGATGCGTTTTTGTCACAGCAATTCCAAATGGATTCCACTAGAATTCACTCTCTTCCAAAAACCAGGGATACATTGGAATTGATTGGGATTTCCCCAAATGTGATTTATTCAACGCAAATTGTATTGGAATACGGTGGGAATTCCAAAAGCCAATGATTTTTCAACGGAATACAGTGGGAATTCCAAACACGAATGATTTTCCATCGGAATCCATCTGTAAGTCCGCTTGTAGGAGAATCCATTGGCATATCCATCAAGAATTCATGTGAGAAGAACTGGAACTTCCACGGGTTTTCAAAGTTGTGGAATCAGATTGATTGTCATTGGACTTTTCCACATATAATATTCGGATTGAACAGTTTGTCCGTATGGAATTTCATTGGTCAACATACTGCTTTTCCCAGTTAGAACGAATCTTAAACGTAATGGAATGCAACTGTAATTCCAGATAGATTGATTCTCCGGCATGTGTTGGAATCCATCTGCATATCCATTGAGAACTTATGTAGGCAGAATTGGAGATTTCACATGGTTGAAGTTGTGGAATTAAATTGGTTTCCATTGGACTTTTCCATACATAATCGATGTTTAGAATTCATCCGTAGATTCCAAAAAAAAACATCCATCTATAAGTATTGAGAATTTTGGGGATTGAAAGTGGTAAAATTATATTGTATGTGATTGGACAGAAAAAAACATTCACTTTTCAAAAGTCGCGCATGAAACTTTACGAAGTGAGTAACAAAATTTAAAAATCTCATTATCCACTTTGTAAAAATTCATGCGCGACTTTTCAAAAATCAATGTTTTTTTCTACTTTTTATCAAGTATTAATGATTTGTCACTGTTTTTCAAATAGAATTCAACAAAAATGTGAATCGTTTCTCTTTTATCAAAAATTTAAGAAATACTTTCAGTTTACAAGAAATATTCTCAAATTTTTAATGAAGATTACCATCTTTACGACCTGCGTCTTTCTCCGTGCGGCGTGGCAGCAGTCAAATCGTTCATAACGAACTACAGGCAAAGCTTTCAATCTAATCGAAATATCGCTCTGTACAGCACTCCTACTTGAATCAGAGAAGTACCATGCACAGCGATATTTTGATGAAAATGAAGTGTTTGTGCGTATTTTGTTATAGACGATTTAGCTTCTGCAATGCCGCTAGTACCCTTTTGAAGGCATTTTTTCATTATGGGAAGATCCAAAAACGAAAATTTTCATCGTCTCTCAACTTTTTGAATTATTTTTTGAGTGAACCAACGCACAAAACAAATTGTTCTCGTTTGAATCATGATTTTAGCGTGAGGATGAAATGACGTCTAGCCATTCATTCCGTCCATTCGATAAAATATTCCTCTAAGGAATAACGTCAACGTACCGGAATTTGACCATTAATTTGAGGAGTATTTTTTAAGGAGTTACACCACTTCGACCCTCCAAGAATTACGCTTCCCCAGATATTTTTCATGGAGAATTAGAAAGTTCCCATTGAAATTGAAGGCCAGAGCACTGTGGAAATGCAGGGTCATGTGATGGGAAGAATAATTGACCCAGAATGATGAACTAAGAACAATTAGTTTCCGTAACCCAAAATCTAGTGGAATACGCACTCGTTTTGAAAAGCATGCATTTTTCAAGAAATTACATTGATTTAAGGAAGAACGTAGGATTTTCAGCCCAAATTTCGTGACTACAGATTGAATGGAAAAACGCAAGTATTAATATTTTGGAAAACCCGTATGTATTTCACTAGACAGAAATATCATAAATACAATACAAGAAAAATAAATAACTGAACCGATTGATTGGAAACTGGCGAAGCTAGTGCTCCCACCGATTTTCCAGACACAGTTTTGTGATAAATGCGTTCAAAGTTCTCATAACGGTCAGTCGTAAATCAAGATTATGTCAATAAAAATCAACTCTAATTTTCTTTACCGGGCGCATACAGGATGTTGTTTACATTCATGTCATCGATCTTGCCTGTCTTTTGACAGATAAATCTGGACAGGAGATGAGCTAAAATTCAGTTTTCGAAAATCACCGTGCGAGAACGTTAACGCATTTGTGCACGCTTCAACTTCCACCATGCTTCGAAAATTGTCCTTATACTTTAAATATCGATGTATAACTCACGGGATATCATTCTCGTGCCCATAAAGAATACTTTAAATGGGTACTTTGTTGCCCCTTGGGTAGGTTCAAGTAGTATTAATATGAATAATAAAAATGGTCTTAATATCAATGTTTTTTCATTTATTTCGCAATTATATTTTGATGTGAAAATATTACGGATTTCGTGAGGAATCATGGAAAAAATGATCAATAATTATCATTGATACGGAATTCAATATCTAATATACAATCCGTCATTTTGTCGCTCTGGAATAATATAAGCTTCCCTGAATGTTCCAATACAACTATTGGATGTTTCAAAAATTTCTTTCCTTCCAGAGAATCAATACTTTTTCGAAAAACACAGTGATGTACATATTTGTTGAATATCAACTGATAAAACAAATAATCTATATAAAATCAAATTCTTTATATAATATCTAGGGAAATAATGTAAAAATACGAAATTAATATATTTTTTGATATCACATAAATATTTCCTGAATGCTTCCAACTGGCCACAGTAATCGACATTAAGGTTTATCGATAGTAAAACTTCTTTTGAATCCAGTCGTACTTAATTCTTACAACTACAAAATCACAGAATTTTTCTTTAAAAAACACGTGGGATAAGCTCTGTCGGCATGTTGAATCGTGTTTAAGAGTATAAATTGAAACCTTCTCACTCGTGCTTTGGCTATGCAAAAAAGTCTACATTCCTCCCCACTTCCTGTGAGATTCAATCTCATTTTCTTTGATCATTGGCGTCTCTCTTCTGTATTCTGTGTTCCAATTACAACATTTCTTCAAATTTCTTCTGATTCTCCAACAATCAAGATTTATAAAAAAAAACGAACAAACATAATGTATTGCTTAGCAATGTTTACAGTGGTATCACGTAAATGACCTGCAGTATATGGCGTGGACAGCAAAACAAAAAATCAAGTACATATGTTGCAACTCCAATGTTTTCCACGTTTGATTTTGTTTGAATAAAGCTGCGAGAAACAGTCATTACGAGAGATCACCTTGAATTTGCAAGAAGACTCGAAATAGCAATCACTCGATGGTGTACCGCATATGAAAGATTGCCAACGTTGCTGTCAGATAGGACATGGGGTACATCAGGACCAGCCCAGAAGCCTCAAACCCAGCGTTAAGCAGTAAAGCTGTTAAAGGCCATAGCCTTCTTTCAAACTTGCTTCAACATCGCTCGACATTTCACAATTACTCGATATTAAAATCAGCATTACTCCACAGTTTTTACTACCTATACATAATTACTTAACGATACCAGATGTATCAGTTATTCATTTCACGCAGTAGGACTGTCGCTTTCCTCGCTATCTGAGCCTGAATCGGATTCGGAAGTATCACTCGAGTCACAGTTGGAGTCAGAATCAAGTTCTTCAACGTCCTTGTTTTCCACTGGTGGATTTTCACTTGGTTCTCTACATAGACTTATGTTTTCAGCCTCTGAAGTGAGAAAATATATCTACATAAATAATCTATAATTCACCAAGGCCGCATGATTATTAGGCTGCCTCTGCTGTATCAAGGAAGCAAAATTAAAGAGGAATTCAAAAAATTTTTTTAATCCCGTTTTTTGCTTGAGATCCGGATTGAAGAATTCATTCGTATTGAAAAGAATAGAAAATACCGAGAACTTACACTCCTTTCACAAAAGCTGCTAATGGAATTCAATGAATATGGGCTGTATTTGCTAAAAAAAATGCCAACTAATATACGGATATGAATGAATCGGATTTGATAAAGAATAATCTACAATGAATTCTAAAATCACTAGCAATAGGATTTGAAATGTTGCATGAGAATCGTTTCAACAATTTTTGTTTCAAGTTATTCAACTGTTAATTTGCGTACCGTGTCTCTTCTTGGTGGTTTTAGGTGGGTGGTTCATATCAGCAATTTTTTGCCTAATATAGTCGGTATACATATCTATTTCTCCATCAATTTCTTTTGTTGAATAATTTCGATGGGTCTTCAAAAAATATCCGTATATATCTGAAATCGTACCCAAAACTATGAGAAAAAACTGCCAATTGGCGAATGGCGTTCTCGTTTCTATTAGAACAAAATTACGAAAGGCTCTTTTTCCACATTTCTCAACCAATTGGAATGAAACTTGTATGAGACCACCATAGAACCATAACTAGAGCATGGTATAAATTTCATCACAATCGGATGATAGGGACGAAAGATATTTGCATGGTCGCGGCATTTACGAAATTTTCAAATTGGTGTTTACACTTTCCTCCCCTCAATTCCGATTGGCTTTCAATTTATATCGTATTACTAATACCTCGTGAATTGAATATACTCAATATGATGGCATTCGGATGATATGGATATAAGGTGATACCAGCGGCGTGTGAAAATATTTTCTGACAAATTATTAAAAAACCCCGCCAATTGGCGTGTATGCTTTCTCGTTGATGGTCCATCATGTTTCCTTGTGAGTTTCAGCGGAATTCAGATGATACAAACACGGAAGAATCATACTCGGAAAATATCGTCAAACAACGGACATTGCTCGGGATCTTCGAATTCTGTTTCAAAGCGTAATGCTTACCATGCTCTCCCCTCGCTTCCGATTTGTTTGAAATTTATACCGTACAACTGATACCTCGTGGACTGAATATGTTCGGGATTCCATAGCATTTGGATAATACGGACATAGGGGAGGCATGCTTTCAAAATATTGCCAAATAACGCGGATCACAAAAAAAAATTTTTCACAGTTTTCAACCGATTGAGATGAAACTCATATGGGACCACTATCGGATCATAACTATAACGCGGTGTGAGTTTCATTGCAATCGGATAACAGGAAGCGGAGATCTGCGCGTACACGAAATCACGATTTTGTGAAACATTTTTCTTCACCCCTCCTCTTCTTCGGTAACGATCAGGTTAAAACTTATATGGGACCACTGTCAGCACCCCACCCGACTGTGGTAAAAATTTCGTTACGATCGGATAATAGGAACAAGAAGCGTCACAGACAGACACAAAACCAAAATTGTTCGCCGAGTTGAGAGAAACGTTTCGGCCTTGGAGATTTTTGATTTGGAGACAAAAAAATTTTCGGTTCCCCGAAACGATCACTAAAGCTTCCCTCTGACGAGGAAGCAAAATGAAGATAATTAAAACATTTTGATTAATTACTTCATTTTCACACAATTTGTCAGAGAAGATTTGGCTGCTGCCACGCCGCTGGTATCCCAATAAGGAAGGAATGCTTACAGAATGTAATCATGCAGATCGCAAAATGAAATTTTCTACACTTTTCAACCGATTGGGATGAAACTACCAACAGATCATGACTGCAAAATGGTACAAGTTTCATTGCAACCGTATGATATATTCCATTGCAATCATTCAAAAATCATTCATTCAAAACTATGAGAACGAATAAGACTCCTGGATTCCTCCAAAGGAATAAGAAGTATATACAAATTAATTTTATAATCTAACTAAAAACTTAACTTGAGAGCTTTTGGCATTACGGCGAATCAACAGATTAAGTAATGTGAATTCCAAATAATATAAGGTAGCAAGTGCCCGGAATCGCAGTTACCCAAAATGTGATGATTTGTGAATTCGAGAATAATCACCAGAAGTTTTTAAACTTCCTCGAATAGTTACAAACTTCACTGCTTTCGGGTACATGGCTCTTCGGGCGTATGCTACCTTACCATAATTTTCTCGATCAATCGCACAAAAATCAAGTGCATACTAGCGTCAGTAACTCGTATAATTGGTTGAAAACAGACAGAATCATAGGATACAAAGAGGGGTCTGTTACCGATGATCGTATCCCCTTAAGCAATACGAAATAAATTTACAATGGAATCGTGAGGGAATAAGAATTGAAATACGTGAATTTCAATGGTTTAGGAAAATTTCGGAGCTTCTGATGATTGATTGAAAAAAATTTACGAATGATAATTTGAGTCTTCGAGGAGAAATTGGAAAACATTACAATCGAAAGTTATTCACATTGAATAATTCCAATGGTGAATTCGTTACGAGGTCTCTTTACTAGCATAAGGCCTGACATTTTTGGAGAGATGATGTTTCTTCAACTTTCATTGCCCCCTCTATTTCTCAAAAACTCCAACAAGAAATAATCAAACAAGTCACCATTAGCATACCTCTTACGGCGAGACCCTTCGTAGAATCTAACGTTGGTTTGTTCCGATTTAATTTCGAAGCAGTACTCACGGTTGATTCTTTCAGTACTTCATCACCAAATATTGCCAAAGCAATGTTTTTTACAAAAATGAAATCGAATTTAGCATTATAAATTGCATTGTCATATGCAGTTTTGGCAATCCATACGTTTTGATTTCTTTCGAAACTATATGCATGATATCTCAAATTCTACTCAACCGATACACTTGAAATTAGTCACGGTGCTTCTTTATATATTATAGCATCGCACTACAAACGGTTTTTAGGTGAATGTTGTTTTATTTTTGAGAAAATTCCGAAAAACGAAAAACACAGAAATAACCTAAACTTGTTTTTCAAACCGCCTCCATTCCATGAAGATAAATTTTTTTCAACTTCTCGTAGTGCTATAACTACATCTTTCCCCTTGAAGCATCTGATATAAAATTTTTTTCACATCATTGGAAGGATTGAAATGCTGAACACTAGGACGCGCCCATTTTTCATGAGCCCCCACTTTGCCGACCCGCAGTTTTTGCACTTTCGATTTTCAAAGAATATTGTTAATATTTTATCCTCTCAAAATGTCAATGAATCACTAGTGAAGAGATGGATATCGAGACTGTTTTTTTTTATGGCGTCGGACAAAACACAAAAAATCCCAGCGTTGAAACCAGAATACCCCCCTTAGTGAAAATGGGAGCGTAAGAATGTTATGAAGCGACACAAAACATGAAACAGTATCTAAGCGCGGAAGAAGCGGAAATTGAAATATTTCACGCTTCATTTGTTCCAATATTCGCTTCCGGAGCGTGGAAATTTTCATCAGGGCCCTTAACGCAAACTTCCCCTTATTTGGACTATATATCTGTATACCATACGATATGTCCAAACATTTACATATTCACCGCGCCCAAGTGCTCGTAAAACATTGAAACTGTATGACATATCCTCTCACTAATTTAGGAGAACATAGTATTCATTATAACTAATGAACAATGATGATTTACATAAGGAAATTCACCTGATTGTTATCCATTCGCCAGAATCCGACAGCAGGTGGTTTCACAGCATTGGCAAGATCCCCAGATCCACTATTCGCATCAGATGCTATTGTTGAACTTGTACCTGAAAGTTTTTACGGTCTGAATTAGACGACAGAATGAGAATCACTTTACGAACAATAATGTTCGTTACAGATGTTGAGCTTCCGGAGTGGAACCGCATCTTGCATCAGTATTCAGTTTGAAACTCTAAACGCGTTTTTCCCTGGAACAATTTCTCCGGAGTCGGTGTCCACAGTTTCACAATGCATATTAGGCTGGGTCCCAAAGGATCAAAAAATTGGACTCATTGTTAGTTACACCACGGGAGCATTAGAAAAATCTTTCAAGAGTTTCCATGAATCCAAATTGATCATTCGTGTTGACTGAGAACCCACAATTACAATAATGAATTCACTAACAATTACATGTGGTGTTATTATTGTATTATTTTCATTAATATCAAGCGTCTTACTTTTTGCCTGCTCCCAATTCGTCAAAATAGCCGTCAGAGATTTGTTGATGAAGTCTTGGAGTGCCTTAGAATCGTTTGCAAGATCATCTTGCTTTATTTTCATTTCCTCGAGAACGAGAAAAATCTCATCCATTTCATGAAAATCATTTCCCTTTGTCGTTTCTTTGTTATCCTGCATTTCGAATAATGTTTAGGATGTGAAATTTGTATTTACTTGACTGTTCTAAGAAAACTGTTGTTGTTCGAGTTGCAGTTACAGTACAGACTAACAATTTGAATACACCCAAAGGAAAAACAATTTCTTCAATTGATTTCTTCATTTAAAGGAGTCAACTTACTCTATTCACATAAGTTTATTGTGCTCAATATTATTTACACATTTTTGAATTATTATTCAAGTATTTTATATGAATTGAATAAATTTCGTGAAATAAACTGAAGAAGAAACTGATTTTTCTGTACGTTCATTCAAACTTATGGCCTGTACTATAGGTATGAAAATAATAATCAACCTAGTGTATTTGAATTGAGCGTCGCATTAGTCAACCTTTCCTAACAGTTTACGAAAAAAAAGTTGCTGCAATACCATCTACTCAAGAAAAGATGATGCAGGTGTTGGAAAAAATTATTGTGTACGTGTACATATCAAAATCGATGCATTCTTTTCCGCTCAAGGGGTAGTGGATGTTTGAAATTTATTAAAAAAAAATTTTTCTGAAACATTTGTGCTGGTAAAATTATAAAAGCGAGTGCAACACTACTTCAGGGATTCGTGAATTGCGCTTTTTGGAAACACAAAAGAAATTTCAAACATGCTGGAAAATACTTGGCGTAAAAAAACGAGTGAAGTACAATGCAAACACGTAAAATTGTCAATCAACTGCGGAAATCGTGTGTACTTCACTGCATGATCTTGTGAATTTCAAGTAAATCGGATCAAAACTATTCCAGTTTGTCGATTTAAGAAAAAAAATAGTTTCGAGGAAAAAGCATTTGGAGTTTTGGAATAACTTATACATGTCAATATCCTTTTTTCAATAATAATTAACATTGTGTCTAATTTGAAAATTAACTATTTGTAATGAACAATAGGTGCATCGGTACACCACGAAATTCGAAATTGCTACATAACAGCGAGAGGTGAAATTCATCATTTTTGAGCGTCTACAGTTATTTAGCAAGTTCAGCTCTGAAGAATATTAGGAAAAGTGTTTTTATCAATGAATATTATTGGGTATCATTTCCAAAATATTTCCACCTCATTTGACCCGCTGACAAAAATTTTGAGAACAAGAGATACTTGGATTTCACGTGGAAAATTTAAGAACTTCAAACCTGGAACCATCTTGTCTTTTAGCAGAAATCCTGGTTCCTACTCCAGCGATGCCAACTACCAACTTTCTTAGAGTCTATCATTGGATGTCATATTCAACAAGTTATGCGACACGCTGTCCATGAGAAAAAGTTGGTAGAGTTGGCAACGCAGTCCTATTCTTAGAATACACGCCTTAGATATGAGCCACACATTTTGAATCAACTCTTATACATATTATTCAACTGTATATCGGTGAACTTACTTTTTTAGTTTTCTTTTTCCTCATTATTGTGGCGTGGTTTCTGCTTGTTTTTTTCATAGTAGCACTAGGCATACTGCACACCTGAAACATAATTTTGATTTTAATATTGCATAATATTCGTCTTCGACACAAATAGACAGTTTATAATTTTCACTCACTTTAGAAGTAGTTACGTCATTAGAAACCTCGCCTGTGCTGGTGCATGGATTGGAGTTTTTATCATTTTCGGGTGGTAAAAAAACCTCATCATTGACCTATTATAAAGTTCCAAGATACATTACTTATTTCAATCCATTGGTGTCAGTTTGAAGAGGTACTAGTGACGTGACATTACCTACATACATTCTCATAAATGATTTGAAATGAAAAATGAAATTATTGAACACTATGGCTAGTATTCATCGTTAGTAAAAGGATGAAAGCTTCCAAGTTTGTTACATGATAAACTTGTAAATTTCACTTGACCCAATCAAAATTTTTATTCCAATAGTTAAACGAAAATCTTGGAAACTCTTGGTTTATTCGAAAATTCGACTTGTTTCAAGTATCTTGAGGTGAAACCAGCGTTGACCGACCAAGTACGTTGGTCAGAAAAGGACACAATCACACGATAGAAAGAGAGGTTTGATATCATCGCTGAAATTCCCTTGAGGCGTAAAAACTTGATCTTCTTTCATCTAATTTATGCTCATTTTGAGTGAAGATCCCAGATAACACACAATATTCTGAGAACATTCTCACAAGGATTTACTCACTTCAGAAATCATTACATGTTCTTCCTCTGGAGATTTGTGTATTCCAGCGCCCAAAGTATCACTGTCATGTTGTGATGAACAGGGTGATACGTTCTTTTCGAAAATCTGTAATGTGTATAACATATGGGAATCGAGAATTTATTCATTTACTTATTTATTTATTCTAATGTACTGCAATTTTTCTTTTACCCAAAACGTGGAATCGTCTCATACTTCAAAGAAACAGAGTTCCATACAGGAAATACCTCACAAACTATACATATATAGATAAAGTTTGGAATTATATAACCATATATAATTCCGATATAATGCTTACAGGATGAAATGGTTTTGAAACTAGCGGCGGATTGATGTAACTTTTCATTACACTTGATTCAAATGTTTTTTCTATCAAAAATTGATTGGATGGCTATGAATTATGCAATTTACCTACTTACATATTCCATCAAACAATTCTATCAGAGGTTACATCAATTCACCACTAGCTCGTCATCCCTACTTTCAGTTTCATTAGGATGAGTGAAGAAACGTGTACTTCTTTTGGCAGACATATTCTTTAGAAAACTTTGTATAGACTTTGAAACTCTAGAAAATTTTTATGTAAGACTTCCTACATAGCACAAGAGTTCTACGTATATGAATATATTGTATTCAATAAGAATGTTTTCAGAACCCTTATGCTATCTGGGTTAGATTTTGTTCTGAACATTGTTTAGTTTTTTGGAAAAACGTTATATCTCAGAAATACGGTATCATGTACGTTCGAATTCAACACCATTCGTCACGTGGAATGAAGTCGAATCTTAACCCTGCTAAATTTCCCCGATAGAGAACGATACATACCCGTACAGGACCAAGGTCTCCGAACGTTCGTGGAACGTTCACATATGTTCGTTGAATGTTTCTCGAACGTAGAAATGTCCCTACATTCATCGAACGTCTGTTGAATGTTCATCAAACGTTTGGCGGCCATCTTGTTCTGTACGGATAACGATACATTTCAATGAGGTTTCTGAATACGGAATGTACAATGTTATATTATGTGGGTTCATTCCTGTTTGAATGAGTTAATTCATGGAATGAACTGAAGTTTCATAAGAATTACTGTAATCTAACATCATCTGTTGAGATCTCTAAAATCATTGAAATCCTCAACAAACTAACGTTCCCATGCATAAATTTAGCCTCTTGAAACTGCGTGAGTCTTCGTGGATTCACTGATATCTTTAGGAATGTAGGAACATCTCCAGCTTTCAAAAAATTAGAACTCGTGATATCTAATCAGATATCGTCAGATCCGGGTATATTTGACTCGTGTCTTTCGGCTGTTCATTGTTTTCGATGTAAGTCTGCTTTTATCATAGTGAAAATAACATTGAATCGCAAGCGTTTCCCTAATTCTGAAATATTTTTTTCCTGCTTAATGGCCATGGAGCATCAAAAGAAACGGATAAAACCTTGCTACGTACTTTCTTAACAATTAAGTAATCAATGAAAATTTTGAATATGCAGAATTCAAGTACACGGCGAGGATTCCGCTCTGAATATATATTAAAAGTCCAAAGTAACATGAAAAAAAAAAATTATGAAAATTATTACATGGTTTTGACAACTTTTGTTTGATCAATTTCCCTGAGTTTTCCCTGTGATTTCCCTGAGTAAAATCCCAATTCCCAAAAATCGTCAAATCATGAATGTCGATATTATAATCTCATAGTGAACTCATTTTGAATCTTTGCAGAAATAGTGAACTTTTCAACAGATTCAGTCGACCCAACCACAGTGAAGTGATATATGGAGAGAGTCGATATGCGATTCAATTAATTTTTGGACAGGGTAGATTGAATCACTGCACAAGTTTTGCCGTATACAACCTCGTTGTGATTGAATCAATCAAATATTTTTTCCAATAAAAAAATGAAAAATCTATTATCAAATAACTTGATGTCTAAATAACATCATCGTGTTAAGTAAAGTGTTATTTTATATGACACCTTACATATTATCTATTCAAGAGCACTGGTATAAAACATTCTAGTTCCTATTTTGGTGCAAACCAGGCACAAGCGAGGCATTCTACGTAACTTTTCTCTGCGTGTAGTATTAGGGTCCACCCTTGCGCCAAAGGTACGCCTAGAATAATTTCTACTGAGGTTAGTTGGTTATTGGAGAACATATTTGTAATGATTAGTTCGCTAGAAGCATCTCCAGGTACTCCAATTCTCTAGAAGTTTTCATCGTAAAACTGTTATTAAATCTATTCCTACTAGGATACAATGGAATGAAATGAATTATGTTCCTCTAACAATTCATTAATGGGTCAGTATCAGAAAATCACAATGATTAAATGGATTGTCAAATACAGATATTCACTGAATAATGATTACTTCATAAATATAAAAACTTATGAGAATTCATTTCAATCAACTTCCCAAATTTAGCAGTTTAGAATGAATGGAATTTTGAAATGAATAAAAAATTTTTTGTTAAAACATTGTTTTGCCACCACTGGATTATGATGACCGTGATATTATATCTAAAATCATAGAAAATTGATATAAACCAAACTTCGTTTTTATAAATTATAATTATGATACTCCATGTTTCACTACTACCAAGTAAAATGAATAATAAATTTGAGAAACCAAGATTATAAAACAGTGGTCGAAGTTTATTCGTGCTGATTTTTTGGACACTTTCTAAATATTTCCATGAAGCTGAAACTGGCAGCCGTAAAGCTAGCAGTCGATTGTTATAATTTCTTACATAACATTTTTATCAAAGATTTAAGTATCTAAAACGTTCAGTGGGATGCGACTTAATCGATTCCTGATATGAACGAAGCTTTAACAATGTTTAATCAAAAGTTACAAGAACTGGCTGCTAGTTTCAGTTTCAGACCGTTTTCAAGGGTTATACAAAAATCATAACAGCCGAAACGCTTTATATTTCATCTACAAACCCATAATTGATTGGATAAGATGATATCAAAATAAAAATTGTTGAATGTAGTGCTCGAATACTTTTTTCAATAAGTAAAGAAACCTAGTACATGGAAAAATACTCCATTCGAAAAAAATTAAAAATAAATTTGGCGATGACAATTTCTTCGTATTTGATCATTTGAAACACAAGGTCAGAATTCATTCCAATTACTAATTCCTTTTCATTTTCATCTGACAATTTAAAATTTCAGAAGTGTGAAACCTAATTTCCAATTTTTTTCAACGCCTACGGTGTGATAGGTTGAAGGGAATTTTTTCCTCAATGTTTAATTTCTAAGATTTCACCAGTACTAATTTGGAAAATATGTTGTACAAAATTAAAAATAGAACTGACGAAGAAATTTGAATAATTTCCTTGAGATTTCCAGGCCATTGAGAATTTTTGATGATTTCCCTGGGGATTCCCGGAGTTTTGAGTCAAATTTTCCATTTCCTTGAGTTTTCCCGAATTTCCCGGAATTCCAGATCTGTCTGAACCCTGAATTATTAACATTAGTAGGCTATTAGGTTTATAATTGTTCGTCTACTTTTTTGTCAGATTTTCCAAGTAGTGTTTCGGACGAGACCGAGACTGGTCTCGGTATCGACTCCGAGATCGTGACAAGATCGAGACCAATACGAAACGAGACGAACAATTATTCTCCGAGACCGAGACTATACCTGTCAAGCCGGGAGTCTCGACTAAAGAATCTCGACGAGTCTCGACTAAAGAATCTCGACGAATCTCGACTCGAAACCGAGAGTCTCGGCTCGAGACCGAGAAGATACTGATTTTATCGAGATAAAAGCGAGACCGAGACGATACCGAAACACTATTTCCAGGAATCTTTTCCAGATTCGACCTAATATTCGAAGTCTAATTTGGGCAATGTGCTCCATCACTGTATATTAAAAATTTTTATTTACTCCTTAGTCGTTGGAAGAGTACGTAGCAAAGTTCTGCCCGTTTTTTGAGAGCTCCATGGGCCTTAATTGAAACTAATGTAATTTAGAAATAATAATAATAAAGTAGGAACATACTTCATCAGTTTGAGTTAATTCCGCGGCAAGTTCCAATTTTTTCCCCAACTCTGATTGTTTTAAAACTTTCTTTCTTCGTTTCTAGAACACATGAGTATGATTACGTTAACATATTAATTTATGCTACTCACAAAGAAGGAAAAAAGCCATATGAAGAATCATACTAGATTTGTATCTTCTTAACAATATGTAAAGTACATAATTCTAAACAAATATATGTTTTTAGCATGTACTCTATTAGAACTGAAGATACCAGTGATATATCCAACCCTTTGTAACAAACCCAGTGCACGGAGAAAAATGTTACATTATGAATTACTATATTGCTAGCAAGTACGGGACAGACTTTCCTTTATGATAACATTTACTTTGGTACTTTCTGAAGAATTACTATATCTGATAGTATAATATGGAAGGATCCTTGCATACTTTACTACCAGATATAGTAATTCTTCAGAAAGTACCGGAGTAAGTGTCATCATAAAGGAAAGTCTGTCCCGTACTTGCTAGCAGTATAGTAATTTATGATGTAACATTTCTCCCCGTGTTGTATAACAAAAACATCTAAACGCCCGCTTCATACAAAGAGCAGTGAGATCACATAATGTTTTGTATACCTGTAATGTAGAAATTACGTTCAGTTATATGATGTACTTAGTACGTATTTGGAGTGGACATTTGGATGCCCTTGGTATATCATTGCTGCGAAGTTGTTTGAATACTCGATGCTATGACACATGAGATCAAAACAATTCCTCAACAACAAAACAAAAATTGGTACAGCAACACAGAAGCGACAGTTGCACTGCAACTTTTGCAGTTAAGATTGAATCTCTGCTGCGAATATCAGGCAAACTGGAGGAAAACCAGCAGATCCAAGGACAAGATCGAGCAGAATCGGGTAGAAAGTCCTTTGGCTTTGGCTGGTTCTGCCCGGTTTTTGTGCCAGGATCTGCTGATCTTCATCTGGGTTTGCCTGGCATTTTTTAGGAACCATGTACAAAACATTGAAAACATGACACTCATGTATGGTTCTTCATATACATTTTTCATATAGAGGCGGGGTACAATGTAAGGGAGGCAAGAATTCAACACTTCTAGTTTTAAAAACAAAACTACTTTTTGAAATGAAAAATTTGTGCTTTATACAGACCTAATTGAAGTATCAAAGGATCATACCTGAACATTTCAGATCTTTTTATGAATCCATTTTCGAGGGAACATATTCCGATGGTAACTCTGGTATCCTCTTAATTTGGAATAAAACACTCCTTCGATAGCAATATTGCAGTTGGGAATGAAAAAATAATAAATAGATACATTAAATCAAATGAATGTTTTATTCCAAATTAAATAGACTTGTCAGATCTTTCCTGCGTTATATTGTACTCAACTCTCTCTCCCAAAAGAACACATAAACCCCCAGGAAAATCCAGTGGACATATGGTCACGTCTATGAGACGTATTGTACGTTCGATGGACGTTCCTGAAGGTTCGTATTTTCCTGGGGTTCTACTTCGTTTTTTACAGAGGTAAAAAAAACCACTCACTTCTGCTTTTTTGATTCACAAATTATGTTTTTGTTTTGCTCTTGTGAATTCGATGGGTTTTCTTTGATTGTGTCAGTTGTAATTTGGTTATTATTCTCTAATAATTCTCCTTTTCTTTTTGGCGCTGTACCTTCATCCAGTTGGTTTTGATTGATTGATGTATCCTGTAAACAATTCCAGACAATGATGTTGCCATGTGGATCAGGAAGCGGAATAGTCGAAGATAAAAATAGAATCAGCACATAAGTAATTGTATTTTTTGATACATGTCTGAAGAAATATTAGGAGTATAAGTATGAGTATAAGTATGAGTGTAAGTATGAGTTAATTTTTTACGGTATCTGAAAAGTGGTACCTTTGAGCTAAAATGTCGATGAAAATTCGAATTAGAAACCCAGCTCAAGACATATAAACACGGAGAAAAATGATTTTTGAATGGGAAGCGATCATTAACTTGCCTAGGATTGAAGCCAATTTCCGAAAAATGAGCAATGAGTACTTGCGATGATAGGAATGAATAATAATAAAGAAAGAAAAAATAGTGAAGGTCACTAATGTGTACAGTAATGGAAAATTGTATCAAGCGTTCCCATGCTGTTGAGCATTCATTGACAAGTGTAATTAGTGATGGTTCTCTCAGTCATGAGGAAAACGTCACAAAATTAAATATGGAACGTTGTATTGCCCGGTGTGGAGAGTTATTTATAATATTTGCGGCCGATGATTGCCAAGAAATGTATGCCATACATCACTAAGATATTCATAAAGTTGCTGAGGTTTAAGCACGAACTTACGTACGATTCATAAAACTTCAGGAAGATTGAAAACCTTAATCGTGCGGTATAGCCAAGTCGGTGTAAGCGTTACTCCGGTTAAGACAAGATGGTTAGGTAGGTAGGTTAGAATCCCCATCACTATGGAAAAAATTTCTTCCGATCACAGACTTGCATCTGGATTCATGGGATGAAAAATCATTGTAGAACTATGAATTTCAAAGGAATTAATTTTTTTGCGGAACATTTGGGGATTATTCACGGCATCTTTGTTTGAATGAACCCTTTCTAGCAATGATCCCCCGTATTCCTAGTGATCATTCACTGGTATTTTTTCTCCATGCAAGCATGTAATGACAGAGCGCTTCATCCTCGAATAATTTGTCAGAATAGTTTTGACCGTGTCTTTTCTTAACTAATGGGTTTTAGTTGTTAATACGGAATTGTTTTGTTGTAGTGCCCGAGTTCATGATTCGAGTTTGCGAGATATGTTAGTCGCACAGTCTTGTGCTATTCAGGTTTAGACTTTTGAGAATTTGGTGTTATGACATCATTTGTTTTCTTACCTTGCTCTGCCTCACATTCCTAATGCACGTGGAAGAAAGGCAATAAAGTTTCTTGACCCGGTGGTGAAGTACAGGACTTTCATATTGATAACTGTATAACAAGTTCTTCGTTTTTGGCATCGAGTACTTTAAAAATATGGTCAAGTGTGATAGCCGTATTAAACTTGGCAGGAATAATTTTTAATTTATGACCATGCACATAACACTGATTGTCAACAAGTAAAAAGTTACATATTCTCATGATTGTTCCGTTATGCAACCGTACCACAGTGTCATCCGTTTTTCGTGGACGAGTATAATTGATACTCCACTACATTCCACCAAAAATACATCGGTCAAACACTTTTATTTCTACATCTGTATCTAGGCAGCACAGCGTCACTGATTTTTTGTCGTTATATGATATTCCAGTACCAGTCAATGCAACATTATTGTTACTCTTCGTACAATGTACAAGTGATTTTAATTTAAATAGATTTTTACAATAGTTCACACATATCTCAGACTTCGAATAATTATGTATGTTCCAATGAATATGATGTTTTTTCAAATAAATATTCACAATCTGATGAGCGACACCTTTAGCTGCGTGAATGTTTCGTTTTAAATTGAATATTCCACTCTCGAGTGGAAATGCTGAACTGACCCATAAAGGTCCGCTCCTTCGTACTGATTCAACAATATGTAGCAATGAATGTATATTGGAAG
Source organism: Gonatopus flavifemur (assembly GCA_018340375.1). Taxonomy (NCBI): domain Eukaryota; kingdom Metazoa; phylum Arthropoda; class Insecta; order Hymenoptera; family Dryinidae; genus Gonatopus; species Gonatopus flavifemur. The sequence continues at coordinate 3,329,076 of JAFFJZ010000014.1, forward strand.
TCATAGCAGTTTCTCCATATAAAATTTGACACTCGCCAACGGATTGTAATAAATCAAATTCGCACTGACGAAGTTCTTTTTCGTTGATGTTGGATTTCATCAGCGTATTTATACTTCGAACTATTAACACGTATGACCCAAAGCATCGATCATCGAGTAAGCCATCCAAACAAGGAACACTATCAAATAATAACCATGCTTCCCACTCCGCTGCTTTCCATTTTGGTGCATATGTTATTGAGCGAACTAATCTATGCACTTCTTGTAAACGTTTGATTTTCAATCGGCGTTCATCAATTTGCTTTCGAATATAAGGTTCGAGGTAATAACCGGTTTTTGGTGTTGTCCATATTGACCATAATTGTCTCGATACTCCTAATGAAACACCATGCATATAGACAATGGGAAAACCCCAGATACAATCAAAGTGTTCCAATCTTAAAAGCTCTGAGGTGTCTTTAACTCCATTAACCGGTGTCCCAATCTTTTTTGCACAATTCACATCCTCAATGTACTTTTCGTGAGTTCTTAATGGTGGATCATTCAGGGCAATAGGATATCTCATGACACCGCCATTCCAAACACCATGCGCGTGACACCAACTACAACCGTAATAGCCATTGAACTGTAATCGGCACTGTACAACTGGCCGAGCAACGGAATCTGTACAAAACAACTGACAATACACTTTGAAATTTTTCATTTCTCCAGTTGATTTCAGAGTAATGTTTATCCCATCCTCTGTTAATTCTTTGGCTTGAGTGATAAAGTTTGATAAAGATGTGTTCATCAGTCGAGAGTTTGGCTCTGTATTTGTTACACACAGGCCTCCGAAAAGTATATTTTGAAACCTGACGGTGGGAGACAACTCGTTGAGATATAATTGCAGCGGCCAAAAACTTTTGTTAGAACTTTTGAATGCAGGAGCACCATCTGTGTTGACGTTATAAGTTAATGCTTCTGGTGAAAGGCATTGTACGTTTTTGTACAGTTCTGAATCGTATACATCCCGGATGACCCCCTCATCTCTTTGATGACTCATCTGGATTGTTTGCAATAAGTTTTCCTGAATATTTGCATCATTCAACAACGATTGGAGTTGATACTTCATATCAACTGTTAAAAATTGATTACAAATTTGTAATGACAGCTTGTTTTGTAAGTGACATTTATCGCATGATACATTTGAATTTTGAACTCTTTCTGATAAGGTTTGTGTTCCCAATATATTTCCACATTCTTTGTTTTCACAGTAGAAATGACGCTGAATTTTGTCTCTGGGAGGGTTATACGCTTTGGCTCTTGCATAAGAAGTAGCGTTCCAAGATTCGAAACTTGGACCGGCCAAAATTTTAATAAAATCTACGAGATCATCTTCATCTTTCCGAGTTAGATTTTTCTGCACAGAAAATTTCGTAATCATCAGCAATACATCACGTACAGAAAGCTGCGCTTCTGGAAACATTATTCTTGCCTCGTTCATTGCATGTGTATTAAAAGCATCTTCCAAATCATCATCCGACAAATAGTCCATGTTGTCTTCTGAATGTGTGCTGCTTTCACTACATCCACTGTTTTCATGTTCATTGTATTGATTTTGAATTTGTTCGATTTCTTCATGATTGGGAACATAATTCTTCGGGACGCTTTGCTCTTCTGGATTATTATCTGATTCATCACTGTCACTGTTATTATCGAACGTGAAATATATACCATTTTCAAAATCTGGGATATCTTGATTGTTTTGAATAGATGATGAAACATGATCCGTGTGACTGAATTCATTATGTTCGTTCATTCCATCATCAAAATTTCTCAACGTTGCATCCTTAACCTCCGATGAATCTTCCGAACGTTGATCATTCATCGGTTGTTCAATGTTCTTATTCTTCACTGAAATATCAGGACAATTATTTTTTATAATATCCTGAACCATTTGAGTGATAGGGGAGAGTGGGATAACATGCACCACAGCAGATATATCCTTATCTTACAAACATTTCCAAACGGTTGTTGCCCGTGAAGTTAGCTGTGTGGATGACCTAGCTCTACACGTGTCCACGGGAATGTGAAATGATCCTTTTTTGTTTCCTCGTTAGAGGAAAGCTTGGTCATCGTTTCCGAAAACCGAAATTTTTTTGGTCCCTGAGCTAAAAATCTCTTGGACTAAAATGTTCCTCAAAACTCGGGGAAAATTTTTTGTTTCGTGACTTCTGTATGTCTGGATGGATGTAAACAACCTACGAATCGCGATCACGGGGATCTTCCGTTCCTGTTACCCGATCATCACGGAATTTTTATCACGTTTACATTCGGTGCCATGATAATCCCATTCCAACTAAAATTCAGAAATCTTCAAGCCATCTTGCTAAGACTTGTTCAAGATATCGTATAGAATCCGGAAAGATGTCTTGTGAAACCCGATCATAAGAACAATTTAAGAACGGTTTGTTCTTGAAGACTGAAGCGTTCTCAAATTGTTCTTATCGTGTTTCATAAGATATCTTTCCGCATTCTATACGATATCTTAAAGAAGTCTTAGCAAGACATCTTAAAGGATTTCTGAATGTTAGTTGGGATGTGAGTACGTTGAATTCAACTTCATTTGTAACTTAAGAAGGAATGTTTGCCGTGTCGAAATCCTATGAACAATATATCAAATAGAGTTAGGGGGCGTCCATAAATTACGTCAGACAATTTTGGCATTTTTTCACCCCCCTCCCTCCCCCTCGTAAGACATCGTAAGATTTCATTAAACCCCTCCCCCATGTGGTAAGGTAATATAATACAGAAGTGTACAGAAATTATAAATGACTCAATTATGGTATAACATTGATGATCATTAACTTACTGAAATTGACTATCCAAGGATACTTGATTACAGAACATCATCTTTGTAAAATATTTGAAAAAGTTGAAGGAAATATGTGTTTTTCGAAATCAGTTGAAATTGAATTTCTTAATATTTAGTTACATCCATCTTACGTAAGATTTTGGTGCAACCCCCTCCCCCTTGTAAGATCTGGTACTTCCCCCTTCCCCCCCTTAAACGTCTTACGTAATTTATAGACGACCCCTTATCCATAAAGTTATGACAATGCAAAAAAATGGTGCAAGTGTTCACACTCTCCTCTATTTCCGTGCTATATTATACCTGAATTATGTTTTTGGATGTTCATGAACATTTTTTGCCACCGAATTCGCGTTCGCCTACTCACTCTGCATGAATTATATGCTGATGAGAGGAATAGTTTGTAAACCTTCCGCGTCATTATTTGAACAAAATTCAAACAACCACAACAAAGTATATAGGAAAATATTCAGTAACGTTGAAAAATGGTAGATTGGAGTTCAATCTCGTTATTTGAGAAATGACAATTACTCTTATTTAACCTCCTTCATCATCATCATCATGAAGTAATCAGTCTTACGACTGGTTTGATGAAACCCTCCACCCCTGTCTATTATCCGCCAAACGTTTAATTTCTACATATCTACTACATCCCTTGTCTTGTACGATTTGCTCCATATAACTTGCTCTAGGTCTACCTTTACCAGTTTTACCATTCATTTTCCCTTCCAATATTGTTTTCAATAAACTCTCATGCCGTAATGTGTGTCCTATAAGATTGCTTCTCCTTTTCACGATGTGTTTCAAAAGATTTCTTTCTTCATTTATCTGCTCGAGTACTTCTTCATTTTTGACTTTGTCTATCCATTTTATTCTGAGCATCCTCCTATAACACCACATTTCAAAAGCTTCAAGTCTTCGTTGATCAGTTTTCCCCATTGTCCAAGTTTCGCAACCATATAATGCTGTGCTCCAAACGTAACTTTTCAAGAATTTCTTCCTTACTTCCAAGCTTATATTTTTTGAGCATAATAACTGTCTCTTTTGATAAAAAGCCTGTTTCCCTTGTGCTATTCTTGCTCTTATATCTCTTTCGCTTTTGCCGTTCTCTGTAATTATGCTTCCTAGATATTTGAATTCTTTCACCTGTTCAATTGTCTCGGTATCTATTTTGATTCTCGTTCTTCTAGCTGTTTTCGCTGCTGTACACATCATGAATTTTGTTTTGTCTTTATTTATATTCATACAATAGTTTTCCAATAATATTGTTCTCATGGTGTTGAGAATATTTTCTAACTCAGTACTACTCGTGGCCAATATAGCTATGTCATCCGCGAATCTCAACATACTTATATTTTCTCCCTGAATCTGTAATTTCGATTGAATTTCCTCCTTCCCTTCGTTCATTGCTTCTTCTATATATAAATTGAACATCAGTGGCGATAATGAGCATCCTTGTCTCACCCCTCTTCTTATTTGTGCTTCCCCTTCCTGACCCTCTATGTCTATTATTGCACTTTGATTCTTATATAATTCGTATATTATTCTTCTATCTTTATAATTTATTCCCACCTTCTTCAGGATCGCAAAAATCTTCTCCCAGTCCACATTATCGAAAGCCTTTCAACCTCCTTATACTCCGTTAATCTGCAAGAAAGTAATTAGTCATAATTCAACAACTTTTACATAAGCTCATGTTTTCCCACATTATAGCGCATCATTGCAGCCAGGGTTGGGTTTATCACGCGATTTTTCGATTTATTACGTATCTCACTCACGTTAGATATGTAAGATTGTGTAAGATACTTGAACCCTCTTATCCCCCCAAAGGCAAGGGGTTGGTTTTGTGCGTAAGATACCCGGTATCTTACGCGTCGTAAACTATATAAAATACTTGGAAGTATATCACGTGCCAACCCTGATTGCAGCCATATCGAGACCAAGACCTTGAATACATCTAATACATCGAAATAAAAGAATCGGGAAGGAGCTTTCTTGGCAACACAATTAAACGACGATGGGTCATTGAAGATGGCTGACAAATGTAATGAGAATCGCATTAAAAGCAGAATCATAACAGAATAATAATATTGTGTATCCAATAATTACAAGTTAGAATCTGAAAATCTCGTAAATTTTGCTATCATGCGGATACTTTCCGTTCCTATCATCCAATCGTTATGACATTTTTACCACAGTTTTATGTAGTGCCGATACACTGAAAAAAATTTCTTCCAGCCAAATGAATGGTTATTTGTCCTGTACCAAAGAAATATTTATTAAGATCAACAGAATATCCTTTGAAACCAAAATAATTTATTTGAATCAGGGAAACAGGTATAATTATTTATTTGATTCATATAAATTATTTTAGTTTCAAAAAATATTCTGTTGATCCTGATAAATATTCCTTCGTTACTGGACAAATAACTATTGATTTGGCTGGAGGAAGGTTTTTTTTTCAGTGTAGTGGTCCCATATAAGTCTCAACCTGATCTTTACAAGAAAACGGGAGACAGGAAGGAATCATGTTATAAACCATTGTATTTTGGGACCGCCCTGCTGAAAATGCCAGACAAATAATTTTCCGTCAGGATTTGGTCGGTTTTTGTCCCAGGCATGATGATTTCCGACAGAACCAGACAGATCTGTGACCGGAATCCGTCAGGTTTTGTTTGGCTTTGTCTGGCATTCCAGCTGATTTCAGCCTGTGCAGGATTTGGTCGGTTTTTGTCCCAGGCATGATGATTTCCGACGGAACCAGACAGAATTTTGACCGGACTCTGTCAGGATCTATCAGAATTTGTCAGGACATTTCCAGCAGGGCGGGCATGTTTTCGCTTCTTGTCATCCGATTGCAATGAAATTTACACCACGGTTCAGTTATGATCCCATAGTGTTTCCATACACTGTAATAAATATTTGTATTAATTTTAATACAAACGTTTGGAAGCAATTGACACACATATTTTCGTACGGAATGTCCCACACTTCTATTGGAATTCGAACACAATATTATCTTCAAATGGTTTTCATACAAAAGATCGTTTGAATCTCATGAAATCTGTTGTGAAATCAATACACGAAAATATGTGTTGATTGCTTCCAAATAATGTGTGTGGAATTCACAAATTTTTATAACAGTGTATACAAGATTTATCGCAATCGGTTCAGAAATGTGAAAAGAGAGTCTTTAGCAATCTGCATGGTTTAGCGATATTTCCAAAAGTCTTGTCATAATTAGTTGATTAGAAACGAGGAAGCCGTGTGCCAATTGGCAGAGTTTCTTTTCTAAAATCTATTTCATTTCAAGATTATCAACTCCATTGTAATTGTGATTTCATTTCAGAAACCGGATACCACAAATGTTCTTGCAGAAAAAGCATTCTAAAATATGTTCTATGCAACACAATTCGAACAGTTCGGGAACTCCGTTATTCCTGAAGAACAACGGAGTTTTTGAATTGTGCTGATTGTGGAGGCTGCCGAAGTAGCTGACCAGACCGGTCCGGTCTTGACCAAATCACTTTGGTTGGTTGAGGATTTTTTGGTTGAGCGTTAAAATAATCGGCAGTTTTCATACTCTCCAATGATGATTGCCCAATGGACAGTTTTGTGAAATTCTTCCGAAACACTGAAAAACATTTTGAAGATATCCGAAAGATGTATGATGCAACCTGATAAGATATAATTTAGAATTCTCTCTGACTCCTCAAAGTTCACTCCAGACATCTTACACAGAGAGAAAAAATTTTCAGGAACAATGAAATATTTGGTTGAATAGTTACAATGAAATACTTCCTTTCTCACTGACAAAAGATTTTATAATGTATTGAATACTTGTTTGATTGACTGAATATTTAATTCATCTAATGAAACTTTATTCAAATCAATTGAGTATTTTTTTGTGATAATTCAATTGAATATTCCATTGTTCCTGGAAATTTGTTCTCCCAGTGTAGACATTTAAAAGATGTTTTCAATAAGACGTTTGTACAATATCCAAGACTGTTGGATAAGATGGCTTTTAAAACTCAAGAGTCCATTCAGTTGTTCTCACGTCCTCGTCCTCATAATGTTCATTGGATTTCCTTCAATAAACATCTGTTATCTTAATTTTCTTCATTTATAGATAATTCTGTTTTTGAATATCACTCATGATAAATATCTTATCTTACGTATTTATATTATTATAGACTTCTCATTTCAGAATACTGTTCTCATACTTCTAATACGGTTTTTAATAAGCTATCATGCCTTAATGTATATCCTATTAGATTACTTCTTCTTTTAACGACGTGTTTCAAAAGATTTCTTTTTTCATTAATCTATTGAATAAAGATCTATGAGAATAAAAATATGTGGAAATAAGGATTTTTAACATCGATGATATTTAAAAATAGAAGTATATTTTTGAAATAACAACCGTTGTTCAGTATCACACGAAAAATTCATTAATATGATATATTCCAAAATATTCACTTGCAAATGATTATTCTTTAATGGATATCTGTATTTCTGTAATTCTCTCCATTTTCAGATTTTTTTTATAAATGTTACAAATGCTGAGAGATAGACTCTGACAAATTACTACTCTTAAAGATTCTCATTTTCTAACACATGTAGAAAGCACAAGATAAATATGCTGTACAATAAGAATTGTTCACTTTCGATACATATTTAAGAACAAAGATTTGTAGGTGGAAATGTGTGACAATGCTGATATTGAACATTGGTGATATTCGAGAATAGAGATTTGACAGAGTGGAAATATAATTAAACAGGAGTTCAGAGAGAATTTTTGAAAATTCATATCGAATTCTTCAAACTTTAATTGAATTCTTTATGAACTCTTTCTTAACTGGTGTGCTGTATGGAACTGGAACAATGAGAAATTTGAATGGCCATTTTGGATTTGTGTGACTTATGTTGAACCGAACTGTTGTTATTCTAACAAAGCAATGTTTATAATCAGAATATTGTTGTAAATGCTAAATTTCCATTAAGTTTTTGTGATTTACAGGATATATAATTTTTAGTGTCGAGTACATTGCTGTTGGTGTTCTCATTATAATTCATGGATATGTCTGAAGCAAATTATCGAGGATATTCTCGAGGAAAATTGAATGGATAATTATATTTCAGTCTGACTGGAGTGACTGAATCCATGATTTATACTAAACTAACTTGAATGAATAATTTTGTGTCAATTCATTGTCTCCTAAACCAAGAATCTCCGTGGATAGGGAAAATCTGGAAGCATTGACTGCTTATTGTGGACACTCTGTATCTGTGACGCATTCAACTATAGCCCCACTGACTTTGATCGCAGTCAAATAACTATAGCTCTGCCAACTTCATTCACAGTCAAATAACTATAGCTCAGCCAACTTCAATCACAGTCAAATGCAAAATCGAAACATGAGAATTGGCTCCTCCAGTTGTTATTTCCCAAACAGAATCACCTTTGTTATGATTGGGTCACAGGATTATGAGAGTGAACTCACTTTATTTGTCTGGAGGATATCAAGGATGTGACACTAGCCAAACTGTTCATTCCAAATTATTTAACAGTACTTTGCTGCACTCAAAAAAATTGTGTTGAATGCCAATAACATTTTGTTGTATGGGATTCTCTTTGAAACGAACGAACATACTGGCAAATTGACTGAAATTCCACTCGATTCAACTGTATGTAGTTGAGTCAACAATCACATTCAACCGAAGTGATCCAACATTATTGTACTGTTTAACCAATTATATTAATGTTCCTTAAACTCACTTTTTTTGCAGTGTAAAATCAAATTCATTGAAGATAATTTATGTTTTCATGGGGTTTCATGTAATAATCAAAAGTCATTAAAGAATTAAACAAATATTGATTAATCACTTAACCAATGAAATAACTGACGATCATTTTTACATACCATCTTCTATAATTTAATGGTCAATTATGGGTATTGATATTCTGGAATATCGTTCTGCCCGTACAAACAGAGGAGGAAACAATTACGTTAACTGTTATGGATGCACCATGCAGTACCATGAATGTCACAAGGTTTTAAACGGTTTCACACGTCCTCTAAGGGCCAATCCCACCAACTAAGTTTAACCAAGGTTGGGGTCGTGAATCCTGAATTCTGATTGGTTGATTTTGGAGTTGAACCTGGTTTAAATTTTGAACCGAGTAGGTGGGATTGGCCCTAAATGTTTTCACGTTGATCGTGGATGTAAACACATCCACAGGGTCTGTCCGATAACTGCTCCGAGCAGAGCAAGAGTAATTTTCAACCAATCAGAAAATTCAAATTCTTTTCATCAAATTTTTTGATTGGTTGAAAATTGCTCTTGCTCTGCTCGGAGGGTAGCCATGATGTGTACCGAAGTTGCGTTATCCCGACTTTCGGTTGTTTCGAAATCTTTTGGTAGAGTGTCATGAGACCGTTAGCCCCCCGGTATACCGAATGATCATTGTATCGAATACTCATTACACCTACAATCATAATTCCGAACGCCAATACACCGAATGCTTATTATACCGAAAGTTTATAGACAAATAGAAACTTCTGCTTTCTTATGGATTCTTCGAAGTTGTAAAAGACAGGCCAATGAAAATGTTTCGGTATTATGAGCATTTGGTGTTGGGCGTTTGGAATTATGATTTGAGGTATAATGAGCATTTGATACAATGATCATTCGGTATATCCCAGTACCCCCAGGGCTACCATGAGACCGAGCACGCTTACAAAGTAGCTGGACAAATAACCGCGGTCAGGATTTCAAACGCTTTGATTAGTTGAGAAACTGATTACGGTCACTTGGTCAGCTACTTCGTAAGCGTCCCGATATCCCGTGAGTCCGAAGTTGCATAATCCCGTATTTTCCGAGCTCAAGCCGATTTTTCATGAAGGGCTTCCGGATGGGTGCCAAATCAACGAAATCAGTGTTTGAAAAGAGAGAGCGTGATGTTTCGACTAACGGTTTCGTTGATTCGGTTTTTCGTTGATTTGGCACCCATCGGGGCCTCCAGTGTTCATCTTTGTTCATTGTGATATGAAAAACGAAGATCCAATCAAAAGGGTGGATTTGGAAATTCGGCTTGAACTCGAAAAATACGGGATTATGCAACTTCGGACTTATGGGAATTCGGTTTTATGACACTCTACCAATTTTTTATCCCGACGAGTTATATCCCGAAAGTTCATTGTTCCACAATGTCATCGTCCCGAATGCTCAATGTTCCGGAAATCGCTTAATGGTCAATCCGTAGGGAATTTCTAGTAAGTTCTGGGATTGACCAATCAGCAAGTTTTCGGGACACTGAGCGTTCGGGACGATGACATTTTGGAACAATGAACTTTCGGGATATAACTCGTCGGGATGAAAACTTTCGGAACAACCGAAAGTCGGGATAACGCAACTTCAGTACAAAACATGGGAGCCTTCCGAAGTAGCGGATCGTCCTCCATGGCTACCTGCTCGGAGCAGTTATTGGGAACACCCACTGTGAATGCGAACACATATTCATATTCAATCATTTCCATTGAGCTCAATACAAAGGTAGACTTGTTTTAGGATGCCATCAGATGGAGCTGAAGAAGGGCGGAAAGCGGAATGCGAAACTCTTGGTTAAAAAGAGAGGTGAATTTTTCTTTAACCAAGTTTCCGTGCTCCACTTTTCGCCCTTCTTCAGCTCCATGTAACGCCGGCCTTAGGCTGGCCTTCCATGAACCAGAAGTTTTGAGAAACGGAGCGGAATCCGAAGACCCAATTGGTTCGTTGATAGTAACTTGGTAGAATTCCCCAAAAATTCTCCAGAAATTCCGGTCCATGCAAGGGTAGCCTGAGGCTGGCCTCCCATGGACCGGAATTTCTAGGGAACAAAACGGAATCCGCAGACCCAATTGGTTCATGGATAGTAACTTACTAGAATTCCCTGCAAATCTCCCAAAAATTCCGGTCCATGGGAGAGTAGCCTTAGGCCCGCGTCACATGGAGCAAAAATCACGCGGAAAACGGAACGCGGAACCCTTGGTTGAAGAGAGAGGCAAATATTCGTCTCTCTCTTCAACCAAGGGTTCCGCGTTTCGCTTTCCGCGCTTTTTCAACTGCGTGTGATGCGGGCCTTAGGCTCGTCTCCCATGGACCGGAATTCGTTCCGGCGGGATGACTTTGAACCAATCGCATTTACAATTTCTTTTAGACTGATACATAAGAAATCTATCTAAGATTGTGCATTTGTTCAATTTTCATTCCGCCGGAACGAATTCCGGTCCATGGGAGACGACCTAATTCCGGTCTATAGGAGAGCAGCCTTACACCGAAGTTCAATTATCCCCATTAGTCGATTGTTCCGAAATTTCTTGTCCCGGCGAGTTATATCCCGAAAGTGCGTTGTACCGAAAAATCGTACAACGATTTGTCTGTTGGAATCCAAAAGAAATTGAAAGAAATAAGCAATATCATTGGATCAAAAATAATTGGGATAATGAACATTTGGAATATAATTTGCCGGGAGAAGAAATTTCGGAACAACCGACTGTAGGCATGATTCATTGAGCTCAATACATAATGGAGTGAGCACGGTAATAGGATCGCGCGGCCGAAGAGATAGAGAGAGAGGATATTAGAGAGAGAGAGAGAGAGAGAGAACGCTATTTATGGAACGAACATAGAAGCATACCCAATCGACCCTCTCCCTCGCCATTCTGATGGAACAGATGAAGCCACAAGCAGTGATGCCAGCATTTGGTCGACCGAGTCGATTTACCCTCTCCACCTGACCATTTCTCGTCCCCACCATTCCAGCCGGGAGTACGCACACATTGAAACCCGTATTCATGTGATTCGGAACCGGTCGGTTCACTTCGAGTCAGCTCGGACAATCGAGAGAGAACCAACTATCCGTCGGTCTTTGTCTTCTCAATATGTTTTACGATCGGCTAACTCCGTGCAAGATCGGAAAAAATTTAAAGCCCACGCGGTCGACTTACCGAAAAGTTTCACCGCTTTTTCTTTTCCAAGCGACAATTTTATTGTAATCAGTATCGAACTGACTTACCCGGCACCCTGGGCAATTCTCGGCCGGGGCCCTTCGATATTTTTTTCGTTTTTTTTTTCAAATCAAGAGCCAGTTCAATACTGATTATTAAATTATCACGATGAAATATAAATTTGATGCATAGCATCATTTAATTGAATTAAAATCGAATATGAGTAAATAATTTTTCAATTATTATTTATTTTTCATAAATTTTATAAGATTATTGGTTATTCTTATGACTGATTATGAAGCTTTCAAGAACTCCTATATGTATTGTATAAAAATTTTCTAATAGTTGCGTATTTCTAATCATTATTTTGAATCTTGATGATTTTTCAATGAATTTCATTAGAATTGTCAATCAATCGATGGTTGAAAAATTCTAAGATAGTTTGGGGATCTATGATAAATGTCCTGCGGTGAATTCCATAATTTTCCCTGATAAATTAATTTTCAGAGATCACTATGATATTCCAGTAATGAGGATAATCAAATCAACATCGATTATCAGATGTTGATCAACATCAAAATAATAAGACTGAATATTCAATTGATTGAGTGCAAATTATTTTCAATGGACTGAATAATTAGATTTGAGCATTCAAATAGATATTTCATCATTTCACGCATTATCAGTCTCTTTCCTTCGCTGCATTACTTCATAGACGTAATATTTGGATCGAAATATTACAAGACCCCATAGCCTAGCGGCAAAAGACATGTTTCTTGCGGAAGAACGGTCGGGTTCGATTCTGTGTGGAGACATTTCATTTTTTTTTGTCATCTCTCTGGTGAATAATTAAATTTCACATCCGATTATTATTTTTTATGTCATTACATCGTCATGTTATCAATATTCCTGATCTTTCGGAATGCACTTGCGGATTCGACCAAGTACAGGTCCGAGTCGATTGGAAATTTCCCAAATATTCGTGTCCATGAGATATACACAGTAAAAAATTTTTCGTCAAATTCAACACACAAGCGAATGTTAACCATTTTTCTTCACACTCAACGTGTGTTAATTCCAGAGTGACACTCACAAAGTGTTAATTTGAACTCGAATAACATTTTAATGTGTTGAAAATGAATCGATCGAACAGTATTTGATCAGTGTGTCAAATGAACACACAAAAGTGTTAAATATAATATATTATGTTATAATGTATAATGTAATGTTAACATGTATATAATATATAATGTGTTAATATAAACACTTGAATTTTGACACGTACTTCTTTCTTACACAATGACGGAATTCCTTTTTACTGTGTAGACCGATCGATGCAGAATCTTCTGAAATGAGAAATGAATAGCACTTCAGAGGAACGTTTTTGAAGAAGTGTACTTGCAAATTCCATCAATTCCTGTGACGAATTGATAAAAAAATTTCAAAAATTTGTGTCCATCGAATAAAGACCGATCGATTCGAAATCTAATGAGATGAAAAATCAAATCACTTCGAAGGAACGTTTTTGAAAAAGTATACTTGCGAATTCCATCAAACCCTTTGACGAATTGATAAAAAAATTTCGAAACTTTGTCTCCGTGGAATATAGACCGATCGATTCTGAATCCCCTCACGCAGAGCAATGGATTCTAAGGAGTATGACAAATATCATGAAGGCTGGAATATTTCATAATATATTTTCGAGTATGAGGACAAGTATCTAGATTATAAGTGTTATGAGTACAAGTATCCATTTATGATGAAGGTATTTGTTTTGGGATAGATGGTACTGTCAACTCCAGAGCTCTATATGAATTCACTAGTTCGAAAAGAATTCTTGAAGAGTTCTATTGTCGCTCTTGAAAAAGGATTCTTCGTGTGGTATCTTGGCGGGTTCATGTCCTGAGGAATATCTTTTTTTCCGATTTCATATTATTCTTTTCTCAATTCAAGCAACTGAAGATAGTAATTGTAATAATCTTATATTATAATAGGAACTAACTTTTTTTCCTTGCTGTTATTATATTGATATATTACTGGTTGACGGTAACCCAAAACAAACACCTTCATCATGAATGGATACTTGTACTCATAACACTTATAATCTAGATACTTGTCCTCATACTCGAAAATATATTATGAAATATTCCAGCCTTCATGATATTTGTCATACTCCTTAGAATCCATTGCTCTGCGTGAGGGGATTCAGAATCGTTCGGTCTATATTCCACGGAGAGAAAGTTTCGAAATTTTTTTATCAATCCGTCAAAGGGTTTGATGGAATTTGCAAGCGTACTTTTTCAAAAACGTTCCTCCGAAGTGATTTGATTTTTCATCTCATTAGATTTCGAATCGATCGGTCTTTATTCGATGGACACAAATTTTTGAAATTTTTTCATCAATTCGTCACAGGAATTGATGGAATTTGCAAGTACACTTCTTCAAAAACGTTCCTCTGAAGTGCTATTCATTTCTCATTTCAGAAGATTCTGCATCGATCGGTCTACACAGTAAAAAGGAATTCCGTCATTGTGTAAAAAAGAAGTACGTGTCAAAATTCAAGTGTTGAATATTTAACACTTTTGTGTGTTCATTTAACACACTGATCAAATGCTGTTCGATCGATTCATTTTCAACACATTAAGATGTTATTCGAGTTCAAATTAACACTTTGTGAGTGTCACTCTGGAATCAACACACGTTGAGTGTGAAGAAAAATGGTCAACATTCGCTTGTGTGTTGAATTTGACGAAAAATTTTTTACTGTGTATATCTCATGGACACGAATATTTGGGAAATTTCCAATCGACTCGGACCTGTACTTGGTCGAATCCGCAAGTGCATTCCGAAAGATCAGGAATATTGATAACATGACGATGTAATGACATAAAAAATAATAATCGGATGTGAAATTTAATTATTCACCAGAGAGATGACAAAAAAAAATGAAATGTCTCCACACAGAATCGAACCCGACCGTTCTTCCGCAAGAAACATGTCTTTTGCCGCTAGGCTATGGGGTCTTGTAATATTTCGATCCAAATATTACGTCTATGAAGTAATGCAGCGAAGGAAAGAGACTGATAATGCGTGAAATGATGAAATATCTATTTGAATGCTCAAATCTAATTATTCAGTCCATTGAAAATAATTTGCACTCAATCAATTGAATATTCAGTCTTATTATTTTGATGTTGATCAACATCTGATAATCGATGTTGATTTGATTATCCTCATTACTGGAATATCATAGTGATCTCTGAAAATTAATTTATCAGGAAAATTATGGAATTCACCGCAGGACATTTATCATAGATCCCCAAACTATCTTAGAATTTTTCAACCATCGATTGATTGACAATTCTAATGAAATTCATTGAAAAATCATCAAGATTCAAAATAATGATTAGAAATACGCAACTATTAGAAAATTTTTATACAATACATATAGGAGTTCTTGAAAGCTTCATAATCAGTCATAAGAATAACCAATAATCTTATAAAATTTATGAAAAATAAATAATAATTGAAAAATTATTTACTCATATTCGATTTTAATTCAATTAAATGATGCTATGCATCAAATTTATATTTCATCGTGATAATTTAATAATCAGTATTGAACTGGCTCTTGATTTGAAAAAAAAACGAAAAAAATATCGAAGGGCCCCGGCCGAGAATTGCCCGGGGTGCCGGGTAAGTCAGTTCGGTACTGATTACAATAAAATTGTCGCTTGGAAAAGAAAAAGCGGTGAAACTTTTCGGTAAGTCGACCGCGTGGGCTTCAAATTTTTTCCGATCTTGCACGGAGTTAGCCGATCGTAAAACATATTGAGAAGACAAAGACCGACGGATAGTTGGTTCTCTCTCGATTGTCCGAGCTGACTCGAAGTGAACCGACCGGTTCCGAATCACATGAATACGGGTTTCAATGTGTGCGTACTCCCGGCTGGAATGGTGGGGACGAGAAATGGTCAGGTGGAGAGGGTAAATCGACTCGGTCGACCAAATGCTGGCATCACTGGCCACAAGCATACCCAATCTCCCACTGATCTCTATTATACACTGGATGCACAATCGCCATAGGGGCGCTTGTGTCTAGTTGAAGAATGAGCCGCCATGATGCAATCACCAGAAGTGGACAATAATATATAGCTAATGTTGTAAATGTGTGAGTCACTGATTTCTACATACTCTCACACATTTACAACACTAGCCATATATTATCAGAGTTCCCGCTGGAATGCCTTTTCAAAATTCCCTGATTTTTCCCTGATTTCCCTGATGGAATTCACACTTTTCCGTGATGATTAGAAAATAAGAGAAAATATGCATGTTTTTGTTTTTATTAATTGTTATATAAGTTCTAAACACGCTCTACAAAGGTGTGAAAATTATTAGAATCGTTGTGATTCCTAAAATTATTCCAACTCTTGTTGGAATCTGGATCATTCATTTCATTCCTTCATTTTCAGATAAAGATATGATATTTAATTGCTACTTAGATGTTGATTTCAAAAGCTTTTCCTGTATTCTTATAATATTCAAAATTTTGTAACATACCTTGAAAAAAACATTTCATTCAAAACAATTGAATGGAATGGGTGATTTCAATCACAATCAGTTTTGAATCGATACGATGTTCTTTGTATATGGCTGATATAATTTAGGTGCTTGCATATGTTACAGATTAGTTTATGAGTCTATTATATTGCGGGAATTGAAAGTTATGAATTACTATTAGGGATACACTTTTCACATTCCCAATCATTGAATAGGAATTGAAAAACATTGCAAATTCGAAGGAATTCAAATCTCAAGCTTTGAATCGTCTGATTTAAGACAATCTTATTCAAATGGGTCATTACTGATTCCATATGATGGTATATTTTTTGCAGAGTACAATGTCAAGGGTTTTTGTGCACTGAAAAAAAAACTTTATTCCAGTCAAATAAATATTTATTTGTCCTGTACCAAAGAAATATTCATTAGAATTAACAAAATATTCTTTGGGACCAAAATAATTTATTCGAATTGAATGGATGGTTTTAATCGTTTATTTGATTCCAATACATTATTTTGGTTCCAAAGAATATTTTGTTAATTCTAATAAATATTTCTTTGCTACAGGACGAATAAATATTTATTTGACTGGAATACATTTTTTTTTCAGTGTGCGAAATTTGTTGTCACAGATGATTATTTTTGGGATTTCACAGTGAAAACCAACAGCATAGGGGATACAAAAATATGTCAAATCATAATTTCGAAAGCTACAAAATTCCTTACACTGAGAAAAAGATTGGTTTATAGTTGACAAGATTAGTTACAGTCAACGGACCCTATATCTGCTTATGGCGAAATAAATATAAAATTATTATCACCAAGCCGCATATTTGTGCGATGCTCTTTAGATAACTTTAACATTCGTTAACTATTAACAAATCATATTTTTGTATGGAATTGATTTTCAGTTGGTTGAAAAATTGAACAATTGAATTCAAAACTACTATGAAATCCTCTGAGTACAATATAAGTTTTAGAATATTTTCATATTATCCGGGCCAATATTGAAGAATTAATCAATTGGAGAATAATGTGATTTGAAGGAAGATTATATATATATAATGAAGTTGAATTAACATCACGATTCATTGATATAACCATTTGACTCAGTTGACACACATCATTGCTTGCTCAAAATTTTCTGTACATTGAGAGGAGAGTTCACTTATATTAAATGAATATATTTATTTGGCGTCTGTTTAAAAATATTCATCAATTATGAATAAATATGGTAATTGTCAATAAATATCATAGTTGGCGATATACGCCAACTACGATTGATTTTATGTGACATTTCGCGCAAAGACACGGTTTGTTAATAGTTAACAAATATGGATTTGATACAAAAAATGATCTCAAATATGACGCTGGATGATAACAACTCAATATTTATTTCCGCATAAGCAAATATAGGATTTGTTAACTATTAACAAATCTTGTTCACTATAAATAAATACTTTTCTCAGTGTAAAAAACCATTGTAAATGGGAATAGTTTCTCGCCGAATCTGATTGAGTCCCGCGCAATGTTCTGACCAAATCCCATTCAATTTCATTCTGTCAGATTCTATGGATTTTTTAACCAGCGAAATTATAAGTGTTATGAGTGTTATCGTGTTGTGGTGGCTAACATAACGGTTATCGCGCGTGCGCCAACACTGAGACCGCCACATCCACATATGTGAAGAGTCATGCCAAACTTATATAATGTTTGTCACAAATCAGATTCATTAACTAATAACAAATCTGCATGCCAGCAAAATAAATCTCGTATTGATCGGAAACTAATCACTTACATCCAACTATTTCTCAAATTCGATTTGAATGATTTGTATTTTGTGTGGATTCATATTCAACTGTGATTTATCTTATGAAAAAGTTAGAGATATCAAATCACTTCGTTATGGAATAAGAATCATTCGTTACTTGAGAAAAGTATGGAATTCTTAATATGAAATAAAAATGAGTGGTTTTTTCATTCTAAATGCTGTATAAAATAGATCCCACGTGTCCCAACTGTGATATTTGTCAATAGTTACTATATTTGTTGACAGTAAATGAATATTTCTGACTAAGTGACGAATAAATGTATTTATACCATGTAACCAAATTCTTTTCTCAGTGTTTCTTATCGATATCATTTCGTTTTATGATTATTTTTAAAATGTGAATCACCTGTTCCGATTGACATGAAAAGTTCATAAATCATCATAATTTTGTTTTACTTTGAATATCTATTTTGTTTCTCGAACATTGCTGAAAATTTAGGTTGTTTTGGAAAAAGTGTAGAAGAGAATCATTTACTCCAATGTTTTCTTAGAAAAATGAAAAAATCAAAAATTTGTGTTTCTCCTCACAGGATTCCCTGATATTTCCCTGACTTCTAGATGGGAAATAGATTCCCTGACTTTTCCCTGATTTCCCTGATTTCCCTGATTGGTGGGAACCCTGATTATTGTCCACTTCTGGTGACTGCGGAGCCTTCCGAAGTAGCGGATGGTGATCCAAGGATCACGATCCGCTACTTCGGAAGGCTCCTGCATCATGGTGGCTCATTATTCAAAAATCCAGTGAATAATAGAGATCAGTGCAATCTCCTCTCTGTTCGCGAGTTCTCATTAGTGCACTCACTCTAGTATGTATTGAGCTCAATGGGATAATCGAACTTCGGTACAAAACAGGTTCACCTCCCCAAGGAACACGCGTAGTCACGATGACGTCCCAAGTAGTGGCATAAGACATATTCTAGATGTGTATAATATATCTTTTAGACAATGCTCTGAAAGATATCTCATGGGGATATAAAAGATGTCTTACTCATAAAAAAACATCTTACGCCGGAGACACATGCTCGCGACACCATTGGAAGAAAAGAGTGAGATGTTTTTACCTCGGATCTCTTCTTCCTTCCACTGATGTCGCGCGCAACAGTCGCTAGCATGAGTCTTAGGCCTGACTCAAAAAATATCTCATTCATAAAAAAACTTTGAACCTTTCAGTGATGATTCTTTGAATATCGATTTCAGAATTCGAAAAAAAAAAGTTTTTTGAAATTCAAAATTCAGGCTGTTTAGAGACCTATGTAGATCAAGTCCAGGGTGCCTATCGCCTGGAAATCCAATGCGTCTCATTGGTTGTTCTTATCAACGGGAATTTGTGGTTGGTTGATTCTGTTGGAATTTCCAGGTAGTAGACCCCCTGAAGTCTCAAAGAATCATTCCTGAAAATTTCAGATTTTTGAATGAATTCAGTTTCGAGTATTTTGGTGCAAAAAGGTGATCCAACAGTCACAGTAACTTTGGTGTTCTCCTCAAGGCCCGTGTCACATGGAGCTGAGAACAGACGGAAAGCGGAACGCTTGGTTGAAAAGAAGGGTGAATATTTGCCTCTCTCTTCAACCAAGGGTTCTGCGTTCCGCTTTCCGCCCTTTTTCAGCTCCATGTGACATAGGCCTAAGAGATATTTCAAAATTAAATTGTGAACTGTACATGGGGATTTCCATACAAAACAATATCGAAAAAAAGGAACCGGCATAGTTTCGGATTGAACTTGGATAGAATTCTTATCTCATTGAATGGAAGAGGGAATGAAACTTAACATACACTGTTAGAAAAATGCTTAAATGTGAGACGAAAATTTTAATGAAATATGTCCACATTAAATTTAATAATTGTTTTTAAATTAAATTTCAAATTGATTGATCGTTCTGAAATTTAATATTAGTGATGGAATTGACCAATCATTTATTGAATTTCATAAATATGTTATTAAAATTCAGAAGAAAATTCTCAAAATTAAGAATTTTATCATTGAATTCAATATTTTATTATGAAATTCAATAAACCGTTCATGCAAAAACCTTCATAATATTCTTATGAAGTTTTTTTCATATTTCTCTAACAGTATATTCCAGAATATAAAGAATTCATCAACCTTCACTTGACCCTTATATCATATCGGCTAATAAATTTTCATGGTCAAAAACACATGCAATAATCACTCCTTTCTGTGATACAAAGTGTTTTTGCGTGAGCAGTCTTAATTTTTCATCCAATATTTCTTGCGTTTCTGCAACTCTCACTTCTTGACGTCCGTTTCTTTCGTCGTCGTCGGTCACATCCGATGCGGATAATAAAATATGTTTTGAAGGTATTCGAAGTCGTTGAGATGCCACTTTTTCTTTGAGTGCTTGCTCATTATCTACGTAATGAAACCAAAGTTAAAATCCAAAACTAAACCAGCACAGATATCACAAACTTAACTGTTGGTTTAGTACATAAATTCAGTGAATAGAAATCTTACCTCCTACAAAAAGAACGAGCCCTCCCACATATTCACTCTCTTTATGCAATTGAATGTTGTAGATTTTGTTTTTCACAAGCGGCTCTTCAAAATTATGTGTCCTCGATACATCGATGATTTTGAAAACTTTCGTCTTTAACAGTTTCACGTACGCCAGCATTGGGTTCCGGAAAAATAAATGAAAGGAAATTCCCAATACAATTCAGTTATAGAGGTTCCAATTTTTCAAATAGAAGTACAGATGCCTTCCAATGGATTCCCGATAAAGGAGATTCCATATGAAAATCCATACGAAAATACATTGGAATTTCCAAATGAATTCCAATGAATTGTCGGTATAGGCAATCTCATGTGAGAATCCATCCGCGGATTCATATGGAACTTCCCATGAAATTCCCAAGTGGAAGTCCACATGAATTCCAATGAATTATCGGCCTAGGAAATGTCATGACCGAATTTATACGCGGATTCATATGGAACTTTCCATCAACTTCTCATATGAAAAATTACATTGAACAAAACATTGATTAAAAAAAAAACGCGTCTTTTATTCTATAATAAATTCTGCGTTATCGATGGAAATAGTATATTACATACCTAGGTCAGTAAAATAAGAAAACTCTCAGATCACATATAATTGTTGACTGAGGTGAAGCCGAGGTTGACAAACATGTGATCTGAGGCTTCCTTCTTTATTGACCGAGGTATGTATACTTTTTTTCTGCTCGACGGAGCCGCAAAGTGGCAACTTCGTTTAGCGCAGCGGTAAAAAAATGCTACTTTCTGACCGGAGAGCAGAAAAGAGTTTTTTTTCACAGCTCAAAAATACAAACATGAAATTACATACCTTGTGCCTACAATACCGGTGTATCCAAGTGACGTGCTGTTTCTTCGAAGGTCCAAAACATACTAGGAAACGAATCAGCGACACCAGCGTGTGCTTCGTTGCACGCAGTCGCGTGGAATGTCGGGGGACCCAATGAAACTCTCTTACTCCCTACCTCCACTTTATTTGGCCTACCGCAGTTCGAGTTGTCGTTGTCGTTCAAACGAATTGAACGAAAACAAAACTCAAACGGCCGCGCTCTACCACACTCTTGTTTTGTTTATAAACTATTCTTAGATGCTACATAAAAACAATTGTGCTGTGTGTGAAATAAAATCATGAAATAAGAGTAACACAGGGATGTAAGTAGAAGAAATGGAGCCCTACTTTTTACACATATGATGTATGTATACTATGCACGTTCATAGTTTACTTAAATATTCAAATATTCTATGAACGTTCACAGTACATATACACAGAGAAAAATGCAGGTCCAAAATATAATAATCTTCAATGAAAATCTGAGAATATTCCTTAGAATCTGAGAGTTTTTCTCAAGGCGATACCAAAGTGACCATCGGAGCACGTTGGTTAGAAAAAAACACGCCTATACAATGGAAAGAGAGGTCCGAAGCAAACGCCTCTTAGATCCATAATAAATCCTCTCCTCTTAGATGCATAATAAAGATCAATTTGTCCACTTTTTTGTGGGATTGTATTTTGAGAAACAATGAAAAATTATCAATATTGAATCAAAAATAGAGAGATATATGAAGTTTCCAAAAGTCGCGTATGAAATTTCACAAAGTGAATAGTAGGATATCGGAATTTTCTTATTGTCTTTGTAAAATTTCATACGCGACTTTTGGAAACTTCATATGTTTCTTTATTTTGTCCATTCAGTATTGATAATTTTTCATTGTTTTTCGAATACAATTCCATAAAAAAATAGACCATTTTATTTTTATCATAAATTTAAGAAAAACTCAGATTTTAAGAAATATTCTTGAACTTGTATTAAAGATTATCATATTTTCGACTTGCATTTTCTCCATGTTCAATGTTTGGTTGCTACTTGGGTAGAGATTTCATGTCAAGTTCCATCAGAAGGTTTAATATTTTAATTGGAAAGTCCAATAAAATCCAATAAATACTGTAACGAAATTCATTTTGGCAAATGCAAATGAATTCCGATTAAACACTGAAGACAAAAATGATTTGGAATTGCTGTCCCATATCCATATCCCAATAAAATCTATTCAACTTGTAAATGCTACATATAAACCAATACCAATTTTGATGGGAAATGCCTGTTACTTCCAATGACTGACGACCCAAAAATATCCAGTGAAAACCTATGAGAAAGTTTTGGTTTTCATCGGAAACTGATGTGTTTTTCTCACAGCATTTCCCACTAAAATACCATGACAATTTTTTTTATTCTTCATCCGCAGTTACAGGTGGAATCCAATCAAAATATTTTATAACATAACGTAATTCCAAGTGAAAACCAATCAACACAATTTGGAAATTCCCGTGTTTTATCCGATTTTTAATTGATGGTCATTCCAAATCAATTCCGATTGGTGAACAAAATTTGGAAATGCCATCATAAAACAATCCATCAATTCATATGGAATCATCAATGGATAACATAGTGTGGACGATCCACATTGAATCCAATATATGCTATCAGTGCAATTTCCATCATGATCTCATGTTATGGATAGAACCAGTGAAATCCAATGCATTCCACGAAGGAATTTACAGATGAAAATGAGATAATGGGAATTGCAGATCATATTCCATGAATTACCCAACTCGATTCTTGCGTTCCAAATAGGTCCACTGAAATCCAAGGAATTCCAATGGATTTTTCAGTGGAATTCAATGGAATCCATTGGATCTTTGCAACAGGGAACTGACCCCATTAGCAAACGCGACCCCTTTAGTGAACCTCGAGATAATAAAACCTCTTTTACGAATAAGAAGTGTTTACCTATTACGTGCTGTCAAGATTATTCCAATCTTCAAACATTATTGTTCGTGATTAATGCGAAAACAAATGGAAGAAAGAAAAATGTAATTCACGAAATGAATGAAGATTCATGCCGAGTGTCACAACGAGCTTTGCCTTCGTGAATCTTACAAGGTGAGTTAAGAATGGACATTTTTTCAATTGTGCATTTTCATAGTATTAATGCGACCATCGAACTATTTTACGTATCCAATCTATGGATATTATTCAAATTAAGATAATATAGGGTTATTTTCAATAACTGTCAGTCGCTAACCTAGAAAATTGCGCGTTCAGAAATACACACACGAAAATGATCGGTGAACCTATTACTGAACGAATAAACGTAACAATTCATATCATAGGTATCTACTCTAGGAAAATTTTTTCATGAATTCTCATAATGCGCATAATTTTTCAATTAATCTATAAATTTCTCCAAGGATTGGAATAAACATGTAAAATATAAACTCTACTTGAAATTCTCAATTTTTTTCGCCAAAGTAACTCAAGCAGCAACAGAAGTTCAAAGTATATATGAAATGAGAACGTTGGTAGAATTTGAGAATGAGATACGAAGAACATATCATGAAGGTTCATAGAATATACGAATGAGACTGTTTTAAATATACTCAGAACGTACATAGTACATTTGAAATGTACGATATTCATTCAATCGACGTTCGACTGACGTCCCGTCATATATTCGATTACATACGTTCGATTAATATGCATAGCACCTATGAAAAGGTCTCATTAGAATGTGCACAGGATATATTCCGAATATCATCAGGAAAGTGATAATAACTCATCTGAGCAGCCTCAGATTCTACGCGTTCAGTAATGGGGTCAATCAGCGTTCACTAATTCATGCGACCCGTTCATTAATGGGGGTATTGTTAACATTTCATTAATTTCATTATTTTTATTGTTATCACTTAGAAAATGAATAAAAAATCACGGTAAGAGAAAATTGAAATGCTCAATCTACCTTATTTACTCGTGGAAATTCATTTTAAAGAAATTATTCATGAAATAATTCATATTTAGAGTGCTTGTGTTCTTAAATGTTCACTATGGGGTTAGTCACCTTATTTGTCGATTGATACTTGTTTCAATCATTCATTCAGTTCAATAAACAATTCCAACTTTCATAATATAAATTATTAGACATCTCCAATAAAATAATCTCCTCGATAAATACATGATCCTCGGTTTATAATTACACAATAATAAAAGAACGAAGGAATGTTTTTAGTCTAACCTATTAATTATTGATTGAAATGAATTATTATTGATTATTCAATTTTAAATCATTGGTATTTCAACATAACTTACCTCATTGAAATCCATTATTTCGTGATTATCTCAATTTTTATTATTATTGAAATATATTCTTTTGATATTATGATGATTGAATTATATGTAATATTGAATTTTCCAATGTATATCAAATAGCTGTTGAGATTCGTGATATTCAAATAGTTGATATATATGATTTCCAAAGTGTGACAGTGGTGACAAACCTCACCTGAATATAACCATAAAAGAAACTAAACCAAGTTGATTGGATGATTTTATATCCCCAGATTATCTTTCATTCCGCCGGAACGATTTCCAGTCCATGGGAGAGCACCCTTAGGCCTTTTTTCCAAAACGGGACCAAATTGCAACCAATGCAGGATTCTCAACATTCGGTGAATTCTCGGTTCTTAACCACGAAGCAACCAAGAAATGACCAAAAACACCATTTCTGTGATCTGGTGAAGAAATGGTTTTGTTCCAAAAAGATACCGAATCGTGACTGATGAGTAGCACTGAAGATGCGGTTGTTGGTTATTTTGTGGTAAGGAAAAGTCACAAACGTACCGAAATTTTTTGGTAACTTTTTGGTCACCTCAAAATCGCTGGGAATCATGATAGATTCGGATTAAAAACGATAGCATTCCTATCGGTCCCAAAATCAACTACGATAGGCATGATGAAAAACGATACAATATTTTGCAAAATCAATCGTTTCCTATTGTTCCCTTTCAGATTTTTTTATCAGGGTATCCATTGCGGAAATGTTCAATCACAAAGAAGACTATTGGAATTTCCAATTACAGGGAATTCAGTAAGTCGAAACGAGCTGGATCGGTATATATGTATATCGTTTTTCCGTATGAATTATCCATCAACATCACTTAAAAATTCATTATTACAAATATGGATACATATATACACATTATTCCATGATTTTCCTGTATAAATAGCAGGGATAATCATGGCATGATTCCGATTATAATAGAATTGTGTCGTTCCTCAGGAAAAAATCATTAGATCTATTCAGATCCAAATAGATCTGATTTTTGGTCAGATCCGGTTCAAAAGATCAGATTAGATCTGTTCAGATCTCAGTAGATTTGATCAGATCTTGGCACATCTGGTTAGATATGAGTAGATCTCGTTAGATCTGAATTGAATATGAGATTGAATACTAATGAGCAATTGGTGGTTCAATTGTCAGAAATTTTGTGATATTTGTCTGTATATGAATTTGATTTTGCACATATATTGTGACAAACAGAAGCCAAAATCGCAGTTTTTCAGATCTTAATAGATCTTAATAGATCTGGTCAGATCTGATCATTTTCTCTTGGGACTACAGTCGCGACGGATACAGAATCGGGAATAACGGAATTAATTGGCTTCCATCCGGATGTGGTCAGGATTGATTGATCCCCGAGAGAATTTCAATGTTCTCTGCCCACATGAACGCTTGAATCATCATTCTGTGAGGCCCTTAGAGTATGGGAGACGAGAAAAACTCGGATATGATACCGTAGTCGCACTGTAGTCGTGCCATAGTTGCTCTGTAGCCCTGCTGTAGTCGCTCCGCAGTCGCGCTGAAGGTCAGGAACGAAAACTCGGTTTTTTTGGAGGAATCTTCCTCAAAATTTGTATCAGAATCGATGCACGAGATCCTCATAAGTTTTTCTCCTGCAATTGAGCAAATGGAGGTTCAAAAACGACATTCAACCTCAATAAAACATGGAGATGTAGGGAACAATCTCGGAGTTCACCGGAAGGGTGACCGGCCAATGTATCGGAGAACAAAATATTTCATGATAAAAATGTTCAATGAGGATATCCAATGGCTAAACATCCTGTTAGTTGGAACGAGCTGGGTAAGTATGTATATACGTATAATATTCAGTATAATCGTATGAATTATCATCAACATCAATTATGAATTTATCATATATACAGGGTGTCCCGGCGAACACCCCCCCCCCCTCTCAAGGGTAGATTCCTGAGACAAAAATAAACACTCAACCTATTTACTATTTTTCGATCCGACGCTTTGTTTCAAACTTGACTTAAACCAATCAGGGGGATGCTACATAAGTATACTCTCCGGTCATTGGAGTAGCCGATATACTACCCACCTGAATGGTCAACTCATTCCGATTATAACTCAAAAACTAAGCTGCGGATTGAAAAATGTTAAATAGAGAAGTTGTTCAGTTTTATCTCAGGAATGTCATCCTGAACAGGAGGGCACTGTTTTCTGGGACACCCTGTATATACATACACATTATCGCATCATTGTTTTTTATCATAAATAAGTGAAATAATAATAGGATAATACCAATTAAAATAAAATTGTATGATAATAATTTTTATACATCAATATTTGAATTATAAATTCAAAATTCCTGAAGGATATGAATCCTTCACCAACTATACGTATCAAAAAAATTTTCAAAACGTTTTTGGTTAAAGGAACGAACTGTATAGGAATTTCCTGACTCCCTCAATTCTGGGACATTATGAATCTTTCACAATATATACGTACCCAGTAAACATTTTTCCTCTCAACATTTGAAACATTCATTATGTTCTCTAAATGTTAACAGAAAGTTCTCTAATGCGTCGATTTCGGAAATCTTTTTGATGCCTTTCTCATGAGGCCTGGAAGTTATCAGAATGTGATCCAAGTCAACTTTCTGATAACTTCCAGACCTCATAAGGAAGGCATCAAAAAGATTTCCGAAACCGACGCATTAGAGAACTTTCTGCTCGCATTTAGAGAACATAATGAATATTTCAAATGTTGAGGGGAAAAATGTTCACTGGGTATTAACATAATACCATAAGAGATTATCACTTGGATAAAAAGAGTTCATAGAAATTTTCTGACCCCTCGAATTTCCGAAATTAGATCAAAATTATTGAACAGATCAATAAAAATAAATATCGAATATAATTTACATTCAGTCCATTAAATTCATTGGTTTTCCAGGTCACTTGTAATTGAGGAATAGTACTAATCTGATTTACTGTTCAATAGTCATGTGTGGGAAAAGTCATCAATGAATTCTTCAAGGACTGAATAATGGAATGTCAAAGGCAAATAAAGCGTATCTAATTCTGAAGTTGGGCATTTTCTCTCATTAGCCGATTCTATCAGGATCTGGTCTTGAATCGATTGTCATCCTGATGAATTTTAATTTTCTCTCTGCACACAAGTGCTGAAATAAATATTCCGGAAGGCTCTCATGATATGGGAAACAAGGAATATGTAGATATGATACTGTTTGAAACTTATTGAATTAAAGTATAACATGTGTCCAAAACCCATAGTTGTTTTGACAATGAACGGATTTTGTTACAACAGTTTGTTTTGTAAATTCAGAACAAAAAACCATTGTATAGCTAGCAATAAAATATCAACAATTTTCATATTAATGGTTCTACCATACACATTTCTTTTCGCGTAGGCCTGATCAACTTATGCTTCCAGGTCAATCGCTTTCCCAGCAGTTTGGCAATTTTGCCACAAGTCGTTCATCTCTTAAACTCCTCAAAACTACCACTGGTCCATTAAGTTCTTCGATAGACACGTATATCACTGTCGAAGTTTTTCTTATTTTCTCAATATACTGTGTATGTAGAGCACTACCCAGAAAGCAAAACGAACGAGTCCACGATTGTTCAATCTGATGGACACAATCTGATGCATAAACAATCAACCAATGGTGGTACAATTAGATTGACCAATACGTGAATGTTATTCATTATTGCACAATTATTGGTGCACAACCGTTGCATGAAATTCATAAATGATTGTACGATAATGTGTACACTTCTCATATTATTAATTGTTCAATTTCATATCTATTTGCGATTGTACATTGATTTATAGAAAAATGTGCTATTGTGTTGTGGATGTGATTGAGAGATGGAAAATGAATCATTGCATAATCGGATGTATTAAAAATGGGACAATCAGAATTTATTGATTATCGCACAAATTGTTGTATACAAATATTTCAAAAATATTTATCATTCATTGCAAATGTAAATTAAACAGTATGGGTAGCATATTATGGGTGAATTGATAATGTCTCATGCAATAATAATTCTGTGTACTCATCTTGATTTTTATTAATTGCTTTAAATCAAATTTTTTAATTAATTTAGAAGAATTGTAATCATCGCGTTACAATTATCGATGAATGATTGGATCCTTTTATTCGAAAATCACTCTGCTATCCTTTTTCATTCACAGAATCTAAAAAAAGAAGGAAAGAGGATTTTATTCTACGGGTCTGTCGATAACTGATCCGAGCAGAGCAAGAGTAATTTTCAACCAATCAGAAAATTCGAATTTTTTCTTTTGATTTTTTGATTGGTTGAAAATTACTCTTGCTCTGCTCGGAGCAGTTATCGTAAACACTCTATAAGGGCCAGTTTCACCAACTCAGTTCAAAGTTGAACTTGGTTAAATCTTAATTAAACCAAGTTTGAATAATATTTAACCAAGTTCAACTTTGAACTGAGTTGGTGAAACCGGCCCTAAGAGATTGATTTGAACGCCTCTGTACCAGCGTGGCCGACAAAATCCTACCAGATTTCGCTGATTGATCAATTCCTATGAAGACGAAAATGGGATAGGGTGGCTCTATAAGAATCAACCAATCGTCATCAGTCAGTAGGATTTTTTGGTAACGCTTCTCTGTACGGAAGGGTATATACTCGAATGTTCACATGGATACACTAACACGAATGATGAACAAATCATAAAAGTTCTTGAAGTAGTATTAGTGTATCCATGTGGATTTAGTTGAAGTACTAGTCCGTACGGCGGCGCTGAAATCGACCTCAACATTGTGAATTGAGGTTTAGCCCTCTGCGATACATCAGGGTACACCATTAAGTCGCATTAGACAAGAGAGTTGTGACGCGTGGTGATGCCTGGTGACGCGTTTTACGAAAAAACAACGTTTCTCGGGGTTTTGTTCGATACTTTTCAGGTACTCATGTGTATTTGATCAGCATATTCTTAAAAAGAAGAATTCCATAAAAGAGGCAACATTTATTGTAAGTATATGCATATATTTTGTAGAAAATTATCATTATGTTAGCATTGTGTTGTTTGAAAAAACGACGCTCTAGTTTGAAAACTGTTTGGTTATTCCTAAGAGATTTGCCTTTCGGCTGTGTCTTGAAATACGCTTACCCGACTGCAGCTTTGAAATGCAAAAACCGTGAAATTTCCAAATTCTCGTGGGTACAGTGAACCCTTGATGAATTATCTACAGACACGCGAAGTTTCCCGTATTTCGAATTTTAACAGATCGAGACACGTGCTAACTGTCTTCTACCTCGAATTTTCATCTTGAAAAACAGCAAAATATGCGTTTCTGTAGATATTCCTTCAAGAATTCAAGGTATTCACAAGAATTTGGAAATTTATCGTGCCTCAAATTGAAAAATTGGAAACATGTTAGCGTGTTTCTAGATATGGCCTTGTTTTTTTTGTTTTATGTATGTTGACGATTCATCAGAGTATTCACTGTTTTTTCCATACATGACGTCCTTTCAAGTTTATATACCTAAGATATATTTGAAATGAAACATTTTATACGAGGTTTAGTATAAGTATTATAAATTTGGGGTTAAATTTGTATAGCACTAAAAAGAAAACGGCAAACATTCCAGATTGTGTGGAAAAAGTTATAATGACGTCATCAAGTTTACTCGTCTAACATTTTCATTTTTAGGATGATTATAAATAGGGTATAATATTTTATTCACACTCCGAAAGAGATTAAAAATTATGCGACGCAGAGTGATTTGGCATACCCGTATACAAATATTTTGCTGACGATGGAATGTGAGGAACTTGTAACTTTTTTATGACAATCAGTACTAATCAATTTGAAATGAAACAAAAATTCTCTGGAAAAACTCTGAATATAGTTTGCAATTGATATTCCAAATCCGTGAGATTTTTTATTAACATTTCATAAATTCTCAAAATGTATTAGACGTTTCCATAGTTTTTCAGAGTCTTTCAAAGAAAATTACACATTTTTCATGTACTGTGCATTGTTTTGCAGAAACTTTCTAGCGGAATATGTCCATACAAAATATCCTGCCTCTATTATAATTTAGATTCTGAATAATTGGATTTCATTATTTTATACATACACTGTAAAAAAAAATTCCTGTAATTTTACCACTCTGAGAGTTGGTAACGAAATTACCTACTCTGAACATGGGAAATTTACCAACTATAGTGAATTGACAAATTCAAGGGGTAATAACTGTACAGGTTAGGTGAATTCACTTTCACGTTGTAAAATTACATTCGTTGGCAATTTTAAAGGTCAGGATGAATTCTCATGTTTAGAAAAAAAAAATTATCCCTTCCACTAGAATTGAACATAGGATCTTTCAATCACTTTTCTACTACCTTGCCACTGAGGCATAGGCAAATCAGTTGATATAGGCTTAGAAAGAATTGCTTATAAGTGCCGTATATGAATCAAACTTATCACATTTCTGTGATTGATCACTTCACAAACTGAATATCGTCCAATAGCACATGATATTATAAAATATTATTAAATATGATAAAAATATAATAGGAATATTGAATTGTAGTATAATATTGATATTATATCGATGACATTTTGACAAAAAGGCGTGGACGTTGAGTTTTATATATCATTCAAAAGCGTCTTTCCAATAACTATTTCCAAGAGCGCTCGATTGATTTGTAAAACTCGATTTCGTATCTTTTTGGCACTTACGTCTTCTTGTCAAAACGTCGTCGATATTTTGAGCATATTTTACAATATTCCATCCTATTAGGGATATTGGTAAAATCATGGATAAAAATTTGAGAAATGCAAAACACTTTTTTCGCATATTAAAAGTTGTTTGCTTTGTTGATGAAAATTATTATATGAAAATTATTATGAAAATCTTTCGAAAAGCGCAGTCGTGACGATACGAGGGGAATTTTCCTCTAAACAAATTCATAGCGTATCATAAACAAAATTTCAGAAAAGTCAGAAGAAAAATACTATTTTCGAAATTGACAAACTTTGTAACCTTTGCGTGAATATCAGGAGTATCCTATGGAAAATACAATATTTAGACAATATCAAAAATTACTTTCATAATCGTGGTTAATGGGCACCTGTATATTGCGCATTATTACCCACACAGCACCACAGTCCCAGAAGAATTCATAAAGAATTCTTAAGAGTTCTTTAAGAATTCTTAAGAACTCTTTAAGAATTCTTCTGGGACTTCGGTGCTGTATGGGTACATACATTAACTACACAATCGTTTATAATTTCCAAAATCAAACATCCGGTTTTGAAACGGAAAAACCAACTTCTCAAATTCTCCATGAAATTCTAATTATCATTACAGACACTGTATTTTAATGTCACAAAATGAGTGCTGAATCACACATTCCTTTTGTGAAATTTACTCATAAAATAAAGATTTCACAATAAAAATTCAATATTCCAGTCTCGAATGTAATATTCTTCGCGCATGTAATTTTACAAACGTTGGTGATTTTCACACTTTCAGAGTAGGTAACTTTATTACCCACTCTCAAAATAACATATTTACAGTTCGAATGGTAAATTTGCAGGCTGTTGTAATATGGTTATGTTCAGAGTAGAACACTTACAGTTCCAATTTAAATTGATAAGAGACAGCTAGTATTACTCCAATTCTCAGAGTAGTAATATTACAGTTTGATTATTGTAACCATACATTTCATACATGTAACTTGATTTATGATTTTTTACAGTGTAGGGATGTCACTTTGAGAAGCAAAATATTTATATCGATCGATAAATACGATTGATTCGTGTGTGTCGCTCAACGTAATTATTACCACCACATGCGGATCCATATCTTGAATAATCACAACTCCTCACTTATAGTTTAGGTTGAATAAAGAGAGATGAACTGTTTGTACCTTCAGGCATTTTCATTCTCCCTCATGCAGAGCAAACCATACGATACGCATTTGGACTCATAATTTCATAACAGAGCAGAGAATATAAACTCGCTTCAAGTTTTAATCCTGAATTTCTTGTGAACTGTGAATGAAGTAATTTCCCCTTTAATTGTTGAAATATGAATCCATTAAAAATCATATGGCTTTCTCTACATAAGAGAGAGAAAAGAATTTTAATGTTACAGGATGCTTTCTACATTAGTGCAAATTTTGCAACTGTGCAAACTTCATCACTGGTGTCCTTTTTCTTCTGTAATGTTAGAAATTTCTGCATGAAGCTTCAATCACTCGTGATGGAAGCAATGTCCACTCACATGATTTGAAGAGTTCTTGAAATTCCAATCACATATGAATGGAAATTCAGTTGCCAAACTATATTGTTATGGATGATATTATATAGTAAAAATTCTAAATTCCATTACATGCAATTTAATTCCTAATTCAATCCCCAAGAATTGGAAATTTCATCCACAAGTGTGCTTGAAAAGTGAATGAACTTTCAAGAAATTTT
Organism: Gonatopus flavifemur; assembly: GCA_018340375.1. Lineage (NCBI taxonomy): Eukaryota > Metazoa > Arthropoda > Insecta > Hymenoptera > Dryinidae > Gonatopus > Gonatopus flavifemur. The sequence continues at coordinate 3,362,463 of JAFFJZ010000014.1, forward strand.
TAACAGTGTTATTAAGTATGCAAAATTTGCACAAATGTCGGAAGCATCCACAATATACACTAAGTCCGTCTCTCTTGATTCAATTTATACTCTGAGTGAGGAATTGTGATCATTAAAGATGTGAATTCGCACTTGGTAGTCTGGATTTTATTTACGACATATCTACTTACAACGATCGTATTCATACATCGATGTAAATAAATGTTGAGTTTCTCAAAAGAACATTCTCAATGTCTTGTTGATTATCGCATGAAGAAAATAAATTATATTAATTTCATTATTGACTATTTCTATTCAAAAGTCTTCATCATCCTAAGTCACCACAAGTATGGCAAAGTAAGGATCACAGGAGTGACATTCATGGTCTGTGTACATTGAAATGTCCACAACGGTGAACCTTACACAATGAATATTACAATTTGATGTAATAATGATATACCTCGACTACATAATTTTATGATATTAATATCATTGGGACATCAAATTGCCATGATCGTTGTGTATGGTATGCACTGAGAGGAAAACATTTCTGGGAATAATAACATGATTTAATTGAATAGTCACAACAAAATATTTTATTGATTTAGATAAACTTTCATTGACTCAATAAAATATTCAATAAGCTATGAAATATTTCCTTAATGGGAACAAATATTTAATTGATTCGATAAAACTTCATTCAAATCAATTAGGTACTTTGTTGCGACTATTCAACTAAATATTTTATTGTTCCTGGAATTTTTTTCTCTCAGTGTGGTTGTGGATGTTGTGAATATCAAGCGACGCAGTATAGCGTCTTGACGCCGAATTAAGATCTAATGTACATGAACTATGACTTTACCATATGTAACTTGGGATTTTGTCTCCCGAAGAGAACATGAAGCTTCAGTGAACGTTTTGATTAGATCTGTATAGATCTAGCCGATGAACACTAATTTTCAAGTTCACAAACGTTTGACAAAGGTCCTACGAACATTGCAACGTCCGCCTCAGAATACTTTCAGGAAACATAGATAAAACGTTCATCAACGTGATACTAGCGCCGGGACATTAGCCAAATTTTTCGTGTAAGATTTCTCCAAAACACTTTCATATTTTCAAAATATCGCTCAATACAGCATTTCTGTAGACATTCAAGATATGCTGTGTTGAGCGATATTTGGAAAATATGAAAGTGTTTCGTAGAAATCTTACACGAAAAATTTGGCTCATGTCCCGGCGCTAGTATCACGTTAAAATTCATCGAAAGTTTGATGAAGCATCACAAAAATATTCACACTTATATCAATTTATATTAATTCATGTTCATAATTTAATTGATTATTCAAACTTTCGATGAACCTTCAATGAACGTTCCATCTGTTTCCTGAAAGTATTTCGAGGCGTTCATTTCAATGTTCTTAGAACTTTGTCAAACGTTTGTAAATCTAAAAGTTAGCTTTTATGAATTTTTGGCCCGATCTATACAGATCTAATCTGAACGCTTGCTGAAGCTTCATGTTCTCTTCGGGCTTACATTTGTTTTTTGAAGCGTCCTTTTTGGCATTCCTTATCGAAAAACAATCAAACAATTTCCACTATTTTTCTTTCAGAATCACTACCCGTGTTCTACTTCACGACTACAACCTTTAATATTTGTATTGTGAAATGGGTCGGATAAAAAATGATAAATTTCTGCAAAATTATACAAAAAAGGGGCAACATTCAACTAGGCATAAAAATATTCATAGTTTGTCAATAGAACGGCGTAAACGAATTCTGAAAAAAACTCAAAATAAGATTATCGAATCAATGAAAAAGGAATCCGGAAAACTTCAGAGTGAATCAGATTATGTGCAACTGCACCATGCCTCGTATTCAAACGTGATCATTACAGAACAAGGGAATATAGACAATACTTCTCGTAAGATTTTTCATGATTTGACTGATGATTTGGTTGACCCTCTTTTACAAAAAAATCTCAACTTTCTTACTGCAGACGATTTCCACACTCGTGAAGTTTTTGATTACGAATCAAGTGACAATTCCGATTCTGACATTAATTTTGATATCAACGATAATTCGAATTCTGATGAAGTCGAATTATCGGATCATGATGGAACACGATCTAAATTTCAAGAAGATTTGCGCCAATGTTTTCTTGAAACAAAAGTGCTCCAAGTGTAAGGAAATGCCATTCTAAAGGTGCTGCGGACCCATTCATGCTTCTCTTCTCTTCCAAAAGATGTTAGGACTCTAAAAGAAACTCCTCAGAATCGTGCTTTTGAGCGTACTGTCAGCCCTGGGAAATAAATTCATTTTGGATTAGAAGAAGCTATTGGAAGTATTCTATCTCGAACTCCAATTGAAGACATTCCTAATAATCTGGAACTTGATTTACACGTGGATGGTGCCCAGGGTGATAGTTCTGGTCGCGTTCAGTTGTGGCTTATCCAATGCCGAATTGCAAACATACGTCACAGTAAACCAGAGGTTGTTGGAATTTACCGTGCTGTTCTCGGTCGAAAAATTCTTGAAGAGAAAACTGTTCGTTCAGGAAAACCAGACGATGAAAAAGATTTTTTAGCAGATCTTATTACAGAAGCTAGAATTTTACTCGATAAAGGAGGTGCATTATTTGAAGGGCAGATCTTGTCCTTTTGTTTCCGGGCTTTTATTGGTGATGCACCTGCTCGTGCATTCATATTGAGGCACAAAGGCCATATGTCAATGTTTCCTTGTTCTAAATGCAAAGTAGAAGGAGTTCATTGTGAAGGGCAAAATAATTTAGTGTACACATGTTTGAGAGATGCACCGCCAAGAACAAACGAAGAATACATTAATAGATCAAGCGAGGATTCTCATTTTTCTGATTTACGAAATAGTTCATTGAGTTCCATTTTAGATGATATAATCACGCAAGTCCCTTTTGATTATATGCATATGGTTTTGTTAGGTGCTATGAAAAGAATTATCTCTGCTTTGGTTGAATGTAAATTCAACAGAAAACATAAACTGAGCTCAAGACAAATCGATTTGATTTCGGATAGGCTTGCAATTCTAACATCATATTGCCCCTCAGAATTCTCTAGAACTCCGCAACCGCTAGGTTTGTTTAAAAATTTCAAGGCGACAGAATTTCGACTCTTGCTTCTTTACACCGGATTGGTTGCTTTCTACGGAATTGTTGACCGCGATGTTTATCTCAACTTTTTACTTTTGCATTCGGCTATTCGGTGTCTTACGAAAGAACATCTGCACGAAATCGAAATACAATTTGCAGAAGAATCATTGAAAGAATTCATTTCATCGAGTATTCAATGCTATGGTTCGTCTTTTGTGTCTTATAATATTCACAGTTTAAAACACATTCCGGAAGATGTTAGGCATTTTGGAAATCTTGACAATTATTCAGCTTTCCCGTATAAAAGTAACATGGCATATGTTCGAAAAATGACCAACAAACCTGCTCACCAGTTGCAACAAATTTATCGGAGAAGAATTGAGAATAAAAAACTTCGTGCTGAGAAAATTTTTGAAAAATCATTAAAATTATTACATAAGCACTCTGCTGGCCCATTACCGATAGATTTTTACACTTATGAACAATTTGAAAAATATGAATCCAAACTCTTAACTGTTTCAATTCATCAATCGAATCACTGCGTCATTTTGAAGACGAATACTATTTGTATAGTTGAAAATATCCTCGCGAAAAATGATGATGTTCGATTCGTTGTGCGACATTTCAAAAATGTTGGCAATTTTTACAGCATTGGAATAGAATCAATGTCGAATGGCATTTTCAAATGCTCTGATCTCTCAAATACGGTGAGTGTGATTCCACTAGAAAACGTTCGCGCAAAATGCTTCCGAATGCCATATTGGGAAGCGAATTACCCAGGCGTCGAGGATATAATTGAAGTATCACACGAAAATGACGATTATGAAAGGGGTCATCGTGTTCCAGGAACCTACATTATCGCTGAAATTTTCAATTAGCTTTTTAAGGTAAAGCGTCGCAGTAACCAAACATGTACCTATTTCCGAACAGCATATCGAAGCTCCAATTAGTAAATTGCCTAACTCCATCCTTTTCGAAAATCGTTTCTTTTATATTTTTGTTGAGAAAAAGGTGTGAAATTCACAAAAATGTAAACCCCAGTAAAATTAAAAAAATGGAGTTAGGCAATTTGCTAATAAGAGCGTCAATATACAGGGTGGGGCATTTAAAGTGTCGCGGGCGTTTTTTCCAAGAATAAAATGAGATACGAGAAAATTTTCCGGATAAAAATTGTAGGGTATCGAGGGGGACATCCAATGGTGGCCTTGGCTTTGACCTCAAATCTCATCTCCAAGGGCATCCTGAGGTCAACTCTTGTTTTTTAAATAGCATCTCATATTTTTCACTGCAGATTTGGATTCTAGGTCACAAACCAAGAAACTTTTGTCTGAACCATCCTCCTGAAATCCGCAAAGATGGCGCTCTAATCGATATTGTTCCATACTGAATCTGACATTAGAATAACTCGAAAACGAAGGGTCTTGGAGGAGAATGTTTCGGACAAAAGTTGTCTGATTCCAAGGGGGACCCCTTGAACTGAAACGGAGGTGATGGGGTATAACAGACAAAACACAACACATTTCAATCGTCTACATCAATTGGATAATTTTAATGCAGTGGATGCTCAAAATAATGGCCTTCGACTTCAATACACATTTCAAAACGTTTTACAAAAGATTGCTGAACTCGTGCTAAAATATCTTCATTGATGCTCGCGCATGCATTGATGATTCGTTGACGCATATTCTCAGGTGTAGTCGGTGCTTGTTGATAAACTGTATCTTTTATGTATCCCCATAAAAAAAAATCTGGAGAAGTAAGATCCGGAGAACGGGCAGGCCAATGAACTGGTCCACGACGTCCTATCCATCGTCCAGGATAATCTCTGTCCAATATTTCTCGAGCTGTGACTGCATAATGGGATGGACAACCATCGTGTTGATACCACATATTCAATCGTTCCTGAATAGGTATGTCTTCAAGTAATGTTGGAAGTACTTGATCTAAGAAATGTCTGTACTTCTCTCCATTTAGCGTATCTGCAATGGAGTACGGTCCAATTACTCGAGATCGAAAAATACCACACCAAACATTCACAGCCCATTGTCTTTGATGCTCTACTTGACGTAACCATCTTGGATTTTCTGTCGCCCAGTAATGCATATTATGTCGATTCACTTGACCATGATTGGTGAACGTCGACTCATCAGAAAATAATATGTTGATGAAGTTGTCATTGTGCATTTGCGCTAGACCCCATCGACAAAACTGTACACGATTTTTGAAATCATCACCGTGAAGGTCTTGATGCAAACAAATGTGATACGGATGGAATTTGTGACGTTTCAGTATTCGAAGAACACTTCTTCCAGAAATTCCCGAATGGAGTTCAATTTCACGAGGGCTCACGTGTGGATTATTGGCTACTGCAGCTAGTACATTAACTTCCGCATTTTCTCCGCTAACAGTTCTCATTCGATGTCGTTTTTCCCTTGTAACACTCCCCGTTTCTGAGAATAATTTTGTAATGCGTTGAAAATACCTAATGGGTGGCGTTGTTCTTTCAGGAAATCGTTCTGCATACAAGTCATATGCTTGTCTGGGGTTCTTATGCACTTCACCGTAAATGTAGATCATATCGATCTTTTCAGAAACCGTGTATCGGATATCCATGATTTTCAATTTGTCATGAACCTAGTAATAATCAAATGTAACTGACAAACTGACTTTCAAAATCGTGAATTTCCACTGAACCCCGTCGTTTGTTTACATCGCGTGAGCTCTGAATGGTGGTAATGTAGACGATTGAAATGTGTTGTGTATTGACAACTTTTGTACGAAACATTCTTTTGCAAGACCCTTCGTTTTCGAGTTATTCGAATGTCAGATTCAAAATGGAACAATATCGATTAGAGCGCCATCTTTGCGGATTTCAGGAGGATGGTTCAGACAAAAGTTTCTTGGTTTGTGACCTAGAATCCAAATCTGCAGTGAAAAATATGAGATGCTATTTAAAAAACAAGAGTTGACCTCAGGATGCCCTTGGAGATGAGATTTGAGGTCAAAGCCAAGGCCACCATTGGATGTCCCCCTCGATACCCTACAATTTTTATCCGAAAAATTTTCTCGTATCTCATTTTATTCTTGGAAAAAACGCCCGCGACACTTTAAATGCCCCACCCTGTATATAATCAATCATTCAGTATGTATTCAAATTATGCCTACCACTCAAAGACGAATCACCATTCCTTCATTATCCTTATAGTGGTCATAATTTGAATAAATACTGAATAATCGGTTATATATATGCTGTTTAGAAGTAGGTACATATTTAGTTACTGGGACGCTTGCCCTAATGAACAGCAGTTTCAAGTAACGGGCTTTGAAACGCCTGACTTATTAAACTGTGTATGTATTTATACAGATTTATAAGTCATGACAATTTGAATTTCACTTACTTTCTAAGAATAGTCAGGCAAACCAACTTATTTTTGAGTTTTTTTCGAAATGCACATATCATCGTTCATTATGAAATTTGTAAAAGATACTTGACATTTACACTTCAAAATAAAAGCATTCGTATTCAATACTTGAAGTAAGATAACGACTAGCAATACAAATATTACTCTAATTCTACCTCCAGCTTGAAGGTATGAAGGCGTCACTTCATGAAATTATGTAGAATCTAATCAATATCTTCTTTGAATTTTCACTGTTTATTTTCAATTAATAAATTCATAATTGTTGATGTAGCTTTCTGATTATGAATTGCACTTGTGAAATGCATGATATAGATGAGATTACTGTGCAGTAAAAAGTATACAATTTGATCTTTTGAAAATCTTTTGACAAAATCAGGAAAGAAAATTTCCTGTACAATGCACAATTAATAAACTTCTGATTTGTGTTTAGTAAAAGATGCATCGAAGTAGACGGCAAAATATTTGTTTACCCCAAAAGTATTGGTCGACGGACGAAGAGGGAAATAAACGACCACCGAGAGAACATCAGAGCGTAGTATCTAAAATCACGAATATGAAAGGCCGGGTTCAAAATATGTCTGGAATCAACCACATTCCATCAAGAAATCCGCTGTGTGCTGTGACGTCCAACTTACAGCCCAAAACGTCATCGAGGTTGTCTGTATCTTCTGAAGAAAGTGAAACATTGAATAGAGTTCTGATGGGACAAAATGGTCTTGAAAAAAACATCAGTTCGAACATCCAATCTATCGATCCAAAGTTTCCAAGTACGGCGAATGAAAATATATATCCCTTGCAGATTGCAAATGATCTACTCCCTAGCAGCTCATCGAACAATGCCGAACACCAGAACATCTTTCTTTTGAATGAAGGTTTTTTTGAACATGGAAATACGTCAACTCAGTTCTCACAATCATCTCAAGTAAATAACTTTCCAACAATTTCAACGCATCCCTTAACACTACATGACAATACTCAAATAACATACACGGATATGGCACCTTCAAGTCAAATCATTCCGGCTAGAAATTCACAACAAATGTCAAGATGTGAGGTTCCATCTTATAGTGATATTTCGCTGTACAGTAAGTTGATAATTACTTAGTAGAATTAAGTCTATTCAATTTCTTCAAAATATTGATTCATCATTTATTAGATGGAGCAGACATGAAGTGTGAAAATAATCCTACAGGAGTGTCCATTGAAGAAACCGACGGCGCTGATGATAATGGAACAGGCGGTGAACTAATTGATCAAGAACATATTGACAATCAACAACATTCTCCCTCTGCTTCTGAGAATATTTTGATGAATGACAGCGACCATTCGAATGCTGTGGAATTGTCCGATGCATTGTTGTATGGTATATTGAAGTGAGTTATGAACAGTTGGAATTATATATGAAGTCTTACTCCATTTAAGGAGATTATAGCGCTGGGACATTGGCCAAATATTTCATGTAAGATTTCTTCAAAATACTTTCATATTTCCAAAATATCGCTCTGTACAGCATTCCTTGAATGTCCACAGAAATGCTGTGCATAGCGATATTTTGAAAACATTGAAGTATTTTCAAAGAATCTTGCACAAAAACGTTGGCTACTTTCCCGGCCCTAGTATTTCCTCAATTTACCTGAAGGTCTTCGAGAAATTGTGTACGGAGAGGATATTGTGTTATAAATTACTATCAAAAAATTGTAACAAAGGACCATATCGCACAAACATGGAAAGAAACGTAAAATTAGCTATGAAATACCGTGGTCATGTTTATTAGTGCTGAGATTGCGGCTTATTTCGACATTTCTCATGGTGAATTGAAGTATGATCATACGGTTTCATCTCATATGGTTATTCTGGTCCTTCATTGGTCCGTTTTTATAGTAATTTTGAATATGAATTTCTCCCTGTGTGAAATAATATTTATTTGAGACATTTTTTTTCAAAGGACAATCTCAACCCGTAGGGAAATTTACTACATTCTGAACCAAAATACTGCAAAAAATTGAAGTAAAAATAGAGTATTTCGGTTCAGAATAGAGTAAATTTCCCTACGGGAAGTAGCATGAGAAGAGTAACATTTTTCAATTTTGAACATCCAATGTAGGTACAATATATATACATTTCATGGTCATTTTGGAATTTACATGCACTGCGAGTGAATGCAATGGTCAAAATTTGAGAATGTTATACTGCCGTCCCAAGCCAAAAGGCCATATCTCCATATTTTGAAGTTTCGAGATATTCAGCATTTTATGTAAACTTATACGTGTTGAATGATACAAATGCAGTCATTTTGACTCGAGTTTTTTGAATTGTTTACAATAATTCAAGGATTTCCTGTATGAAAATACATGGACAAAGCTTATTTGAATATAAATATGTGAAAAAAAAAAATTTTTTTTCGGGACATACGGCCTTTTGCTTTAGAACAGCAGTGTATGGATTATCGAATGGAAACAGTTGAAATATAAAGGAGAATGTCGGGTAAAGTGGGAAGTCGGGTAAGGTGAGTAATGTGAAACTATTTCTGTAGGTATACAGTCGTGGGTTTATGAGTGATCCAACTCATGTAAAATGGAGTCTCTGACATTAAAAATCACTTTGAATCACGTTGAATCATTTCTAAACAAACGACTATACAGGAATAGTTGACATTTCCCACTCCACCCGACTGATGAGATATGAGAAATGTATATTGAATATACATTGAATATACTCTCAAGACTGATTTGAATATACTTAGTATATTTATAGTACATTCAAAATACATGACATATATACGATATTCGTTCTATCAACGTTCCCTCGAATATTCAACTATTTATTCCGAACAAGGAATACTGAAAGGATATTCTTAGTATATTCAGATGCTACTTGAGATTTAGCTTACATCAATTCTCCCCCCATTCTTCGTTTGAGAGCGATGAAGTTAGATCAAACACAATATCTTGATCCGAAAAGAAAGTTTCCGTGGTGAAAATAAAGCGTATAAAATGACCTGCAAGCGTAACCAAAAAAGCATGCAAGTGCAATTTAGGAGGAAATTGAAACATTTTGACGCTTGATTTGTTCTAATTCCCGCTTTCTCCAATTTCAACTTTCAGCAGGCCCTAATAGTATTCGGAGGTCTTTGAAACGTTCTGAAAACCTCCGGATGTGTTGTGAACGTTTTCAAAACGTGTAAGAAACATTGTGCTGTCTGGGGGGGGGGTTACTCGTTGAAAGTTTCGAATCATGACATGGATGTTACTTGTTGAAAATCAAATTTCTGAATTCTTTTTATTCATACCCACTAGTTTCAGATAAATAATTAGGTACCATAAATTTTTGCAGGGAACTGAGAGACCGCATGGTTGGTAACTTTGAGTAAGTCATAGAACATTTCCAAAATGCTTATACATACGAACTTGTTGTGTAACTATTCTGCTATTCTACAGAACTGTACTTGCTCGACTCGATAAAATGGAGAACAAAATAGATGTGATCACTACACGTGGACGTAAAATGCCTCAGAAACCGTCAAATTTCCCAATTTCCAGTGAAGAAGAGTATTTAGCATTCCAAGACATAGACGAATCTAATTACAAGCAAACGGTGAGTAACAAATTGTTTAGCGATGAATGCTTGATGTCGGTGTACTATCAATGAATGAAATTTTGTATTATAGGTCTCTTATCTCACGTGGTTGGGTGGAACGACACCCTTAGAAGCCATTAATTTCATGGTGAAAGAAGCCTTTACCGATGAACTTTGTAAAAAAATTACATGGTCAGGATGGGAGAGAACAAAAAAGTTTGAAGCATCTAAATGGTCGACAGTTTTTTATGGTAATACATACAATACTCACAACAATTACAGTAGTAAAGAAAGTATCATAAATAATGGTTATTTGCATTCAATTCCGAAACCGTGCGCGCACTTAAGAAATGGTTTGATTATCCTGACTAAAAATTTAATGAAATACAATCTCGAATACAAAATTTAGTGGTCTTAACGGAATATTAGTTCCTTCAACTAAAAGTTTAAAATAAACAAAATTTCAGTTCAAAGAATATTCCAAACTTATTTCAATCAAATAAAGTTTGTTACCTATCAACGCATTTTATTTGACCCGAAAGATGGGTTGTTGATAATTCATACGCCTTCTTTGCTACATATACCTTGCTTGTCCGTGTAAAAAGGTTTCTCAGTGCGACATTTTAGAGCATGTGTTCTGAACTCCATGCATATGAAATTATGAGCGCAATTCGATAGTGCAGAGTCTTTTTTGGGATTGCATGATTTTGTTTAGAAATTAGAACAATTTACATTACATCCAATTTCTCTGTTTAGAAGCTCTAGCTGGCAGAAAATCATTTGAAAAACCGTCTCAGGCCGAATTCAAAGCTTTTGTCAGTCAAGCCTTAACCAATGGAAAGCAGAGGTTCAGGAATAAGGAAAGCCGAAACGACACCGACCGCGATCGCAGTCCAAGAAATAGAGGAAAGAGAGACAAAAACGATGGAAGACAGATACTTGATAATTAGATTCAATTTTTATGCACCGAGTAAAACTGTAAGAACTGGGAATGAAAGAACAAGGCTCAAAGTGAACTATTCTTTCGGATTTCATCTCTGTTTCGACAACACTACCACAGTTCATCAGTCTGTGGCAAAATCTTATTTAATCTCATTCAACATAAAAAAGAAGTTTATTTACTTATTCATTCATTTCTTTCAAATCAAAAAGTGATGTCCAATTTGATCATAAATTGGATTGGAATCATCAAAACGTATTCATAGTTCCTAATCTATGTCAAGTATTGATATAAGTGCCGAAGTCATGGTATTACTTTTATAATTTTCTAAAGCGCGATACTTGATGTTCATACTAGCGACTTCACCAAAAAACTACGTCAGTTCATTGTTACATAAGAAGAGGTAGGCAAGAACAGTCACGCGAAAATAGTATGTAAGAACGGAATGATTTGATTTCACCAGAAATCCATGTATATGAGCAATGAGGTTCCCCTCACAGCACCATAGTCCCAGAAAAATTCATAAAGAGTTCTTAATGAGCTGATTGCGTTCTTTATGAATTCTTTGAGAATTTTTTCGGGACTATGGTGTTGTGAGGGCTCGCTTATTCATTATCACGTAGTTGAAAACAGGAAAAGCAATATAAAGTCCAATGGAAACATTTATCATATACAGGAAAGTTGACTCAAAATTATAGTAATTTGTGAGGAAATCTGAAGGTGTACTAAGCGGCACACGGGAGAGTAAGTATCACAGATGTTTGATTGAGAGTCCATGTACATTAAAATGTCCGCAACAGGGATCTTACACAGTCAACATGGCGATTTGATGTAACGATGATATCAATATGATGGAATTATGTTGTTGAGACGCCTTTTTTACATCAAATCGCCACGTTGACTGTGTAAGGTTCCTTTTGCGGACATTTCAATGTTGATGCATTCTGAATAGAACATCTGTGATCCTCACTCTTCCGTGTGCTGTTTGAGATTTATTAGTTTTTCCACAAAGATCGAACGGTTCACCTTTCTGTTGACCTTGACCCAATACAACTGAAAAATCAAGGAAAAATCATGCATTTTAAAGAGCAACGCGTAGAAAAGTTTCCCCTCTTTATTTCTTGAAAACGTTACTGAGTAAAATACTAAAATTCCTGAGCCGAAGTTCAAAAATCTTAATTTTATGTTCCTCTCTCTATTTTATGGATGATTCATCCTTCTTCACGGGTGAAAATAAGAACAATGTGAATCGTTTCATTTTGATAAAGTAAAAAAACTTATGAATATTATCAGGTTTGGTAGAAATCACCAATTGTCGCCCTATATGTTTCTCCTTGCCGAAGTCAATTGCCATTACCTCCTGCGATAATGACTGCAGTCAATGAGTTTTTTAACAGAAAAATCATATCTTCCAGACCCAGTTCAAAAACGCTCTCTTTGTAATGTTTTTTTTTCTTAATTTGAGTAGGTAATCTCAAACGTGATCGTAAATGTGAAATATTCTATTGATAGTATTCTAAAGTCTTGATGTTTTACTTTCGAGTGATCGTATGATAAACAACAAGATTATAATATTATTACTGTTATAATATTGCGAAATATAGTACTTCTGATGTTACCATTTAATATCCATACACGCAAGATTAAAGCAAAGTTATATAAGTATTTTTTTGCATCAGAACTATTATTGCAACAATTACTCAAGATAGTGAGACTTTAGCAAGAATAATAGTATTCTTTGAAGTTCGAAAGAAAATAAGTTTTCGTTTCAAATTTTCGCCGTATGTAAAAATGATCTCGAATGTGATTTTAAATATGGAAGGAACCATTGAAAGTATTTGAAGTTCTTGATGTTTCACATTTAAGTAATCTTATAAGCACCAATGTTATAATGTTACTACTTTTATAATATTGTGATAGTACTTGTGATGCTACTATTTAATATCCATACCCGTAGCAGGGTAGCAAAATAAAATAAGTCTATTCTTCCATATGAATTATCATCGCATAAATAATCATGCGGGAATATTTATTATGCAAGAATGGAATTATGTAATTCTGGTCAAAATTTATAGAAGGTAGCGTCAACACTTGAGCGAATTTTCATCATGCAGTTGAAAACTGAAGAGTATAAAAGAGTATAATATTTGAAGAGTAAAATATTTGAAGAGTATAATATTTATAAGAATTTATTCACTATTACTTCTTTCAACAATCACTCAAGTTTGCGAGTCTTGTGTGAGAATATTTTTCTTTTTTCCTCCAAAGAGAAGAAGTCTTCGTTTTAAATTTTCCTTATACAATAAAGTGATCTCAAATGTGATTTTAAAAGATGAAAGAAATCATCAAAAGTATTTGAAATTTTTCTAATGTTTTACTCTTAATCGTATGAACGCCGATCTTATAATATAATTATTTCTTAATGTTGTAAAGTTCAATACTTGTGATGTTTATTTTGTTTTTATACCCGTGGCATTACAGCGAAATTAAATCAGTTCATTCTTGCATAAGAACTATCATCGCATGGATGACTTCGCGAAAATAGTTATTGTGCGGAAATGGAATTACCTAATTTTGCTATAAATCCATACATATTGAAGGATTCTGTTAGAGCCTTGCATTGTGATGGCAGCGATATTGACGCAATCTTACAATTACTTCTTTTTCAATTCATAATACAATATTGTAAAAGTAATTCGCATAAATATTGTTGAAATATCACTCAACACCCTGGTAAAAAACGTCCATTGGATCCCATTGACTAATATCAACTTGGTAACGGTGAGTGACCATTGAAACCATTCAAAAACTGGTTTCTGATGAACTTAGATGAGTACTAATGGTCATTAACATTTGGAAACTTTTGTATTAAATTTTATCAAGCGATTGGATTCGATGGACTTTTAACCAAGACAACAGAATATTGCCGCAATTTACTTGTAATTGTATCTTGTAATATTCCCATAGTAATTCCTTTTAAGATAGCATTTATATCGTTGCAGCATAAATATAAGATTCTACTAGAAATTCTCAGTGGGTATATATATATATATGAAAGTTGATATTTTTGTGATAAAATAAAATTCCAATGTTTTTCAATAAATTTTGCTTTGAATAATTTCACTCTGGTCCTGTAATTCACCTCATGAATTTCATTTCATATAATTTTTTTTACTATAAATCTAGGAAAGATATTCATACATAATACTGATATTCATAATTGTGTAATTATTGATGAATTATAAACAACTTCAAATATCTAACGTCATGCATACATTATTGGACAATATGATTGAGTCTTGACGATGCATTCAAAGTGTGCTTGAAACTGCACGTGATGTATTGAAGATGGTACAATGATGGATACATTATGCTCTAGTCTAAAATGTATGCATCATTGATCAATGATGTGTTCACTTCTTATATAGTTGATTGTGAAATCGTGAACGACTTCAAAGCATCCATAATTATACAATGATTGGCCCATTTTGTTTTCTGGGATACTAACTACTTTCCAATTCCTTACAAAACATCCATAGCTTTTTTTGATTTCTGTATCAAATTGAACTATTCTTTCTATTTCACCAAATTTTCCCTCTTCGTAATGTACAAACGAATTGTCAAATTTTATACGTGGGTTTTTGGAGGAACATCTATAATCCAATCCTCCTATGTGCGCCTCATCAAACGATGTAAAGCGCGCGTTTCGGAATTCCTCTGGATTATTCGCATCTTTCACGTTCAGTATCACTCCTTTGCCAACAAATCGTTCTTCTTTATCGCGTGTGTAATTGGGGATTATGGGGAACAGTTTGCTCACAAATTCTTTGGTTTCCGTAGTTAAGAACTCATCATATGCGCTGTATGTTACAAGCTTCGTTGTCAGAAATCCAGTTGCAATTTGAAGCGCTCTATCTTTAGGACTTGTGATACTACGCATTATTTTATAATTCCAGGATTCAAACGTGAATGCATTATGAGACCATAATGGACCCCAGTTTTTTACTGTGTCACTCAAATGGAGTAATAAATGAATGTTAAAATGCATATTTTCTATCGTGAATAATTCCTGGAATTGGTGCACATATTTCATTAGCAAATTATGTGCTCCGTTGAATTCCACTTCTTGAATACAATCTTGATTCATATAGTAGATCACTTGACTTAAACATGCCAGATGTTCCAAATGTTTTTTTTTGTACAATATTTTCCAAACAAGGTAAACAATAGTATAAAAGCCAATTACGCCATTCCGAAGCTTTCCATTGCTTCATTGTTTGTATTTCTCGCGGAGAACGTGAAATTCGAGATGGTGGTCGGATTGACAGTAATCTAGTATTCATCAATTGTAAATTTGTGGGATTGCTTATAACTTTCATTAACAATTCTGTATTAAATTTTACTACTCCCAAATATACATTATGCATACTCTCTACCACAGGACCTTTTGCAAGATCGAAAATTGGTATGCATGCTAGAAATGATACACCTGTAACACCGCAAATTCTGCTCCTTGTTTCCACAGCTTGTTGCATATCATGTCTGATTTCGTCATCGGTGCGGATAGTCATTTCAGATTCAATAGGGTAATACCTTACCAAAGGGCGATCTGGAGTATTATACCCTGTTGAGTAACAATAATTGCACCCATATTTTCCATTAAATTGGGTCATTCGGAGCACAGCAGGGCGAGTCATTGAATCGACAGAACACATCACAATTGCTATTTTACTAACAATTTCGTCACCTTCTACGTTTTTCCATTTGATTCCCTTATCATGAAACTCTTCGATTTCCGACAAACATTCTTTCAAAAATGAATTCATCGATGGTTTCGGTTTGGCGCAATAGATGCCAGCCAGTAACATGTACTTCTTACGGGAATGCGGTTGTAGTTCATTAATTTGTAAATATACAGGGTGTCCCATTTTAAAGTGAACACTGCTATATCTCTCTAACTAATCATGTAATCGAAAAATGCTTCAAACAAAATTTGTAGGGTTCCGAGGAAGACATCTTATGATGACCTTGAAACGACCTTGAAAGGTGTTTTCCGAGGTCATTCCAAAGTCAAATTGATTTTTTCAAATGGAATGGGGTAATTTCAATGCCATATTCGTGAAGAGTACTAAATTTCCTATGAAAAAGTAATGAGACATGTGTGGGCTAAACCCATTATTTCCGGAGATAATCCATAAAATACAAAAACAAAAGCTTCCACTGGAAGCGTCATGGGTACGTGTGACATTCACCCATCTCATGTCGTCTACGCGCGCGTGTGTGTGTGTGTGTGTGTGTGCGCGCGCGCGTGTTCGCGTGTGTGTGTGTGTGCGTGTAGGTGCATCGTCGTCTTTCGAAAACCTCCCACGACGAGAGAAGACATGAAGCAACGTATCAGGGAGGGTTTGCGTACAATTCCACGAAGTGTCTTACTTCGAACAGCTGACGAAGCCATCAAACGAATACGTTCGTGCCGAGCGATCGAAGGCAGAATTTTTGAACACCTCTAAGAAAATTCAAGGAATTGAAAGAATAAAAAATGTAAAAAATGTGAGAAAAATAACAAATAAACAAAGATGATGATGAAGAAGATTTTGTTTTTGTATTTCATGGATTATCTCCGGAAATAATGGGTTTAGCCCACACATGTCTCATTACTTTTTCATAGGAAATTTAGTGCTCTTCACGAATATGGCATTGAAATTACCCCATTCCATTTGGAAAAATCAATTTGACTTTGGAATGACCTCGGAAAACACCTTTCAAGGTCGTTTCAAGGTCATCATAAGATGTCTTCCTCGGAACCCTACAAATTTTGTTTGAAGCATTTTTCGATTACATGATTAGTTAGAGAGATATAGCAGTGTTCACTTCAAAATGGGACACCCTGTATAGGCCATGCACTGGCTTTTGGGGACTTAGAAACTTGGCAACCGTCAGTATTCAATGTTAAGGAGAAATTATACGGATTGCTTGAAAATCCTTCGTCCGCGCACAATTTTTTGTATTCGACCCCATCGTAAATATCTTCTACTGCGTCAGGAATCTTTTTCTTTCTGTTGAATCGATATAGTATGGATTCAGCGACATGTTGAATTGATAATAATTGCGATAGCTGCGGATATAATTTCACTTGAATGAAATATGAAGTTTCAGACTTTGTTGCTGGGTATCTAACACACGGACACGCTTGCCATTCTCCTTCCTTTCCCAAATATTTGGAACATTCACGGCAGTAAACATGGCGAACGAAGTTTGACTCATTTCTGCACAGAATGGACCACAATTGATCTTTTGTTGTTGGGAAATTAGGATACTTCATTATAGAATTCATCCATTGGAATTCTGATAGAATGCATTGGTAAGTTAAATTAAACCGCAATGCCTTTGCAAGAACTGCAACAATATGGTCCATTGTATTCACATTTTGCTTGAATGCTAACGGTAACGTCAATCGACTAGAAAGCCTTGTGCTCATGAATGGTAGTGATACCATATCTGCATCATCATTTGTATTATCGTCAATGACATTCCCTGCTTCTCCGACTTATTCTTGGATTCCTTGATTACTTTCTCCATCTTCATCAATATCCTCGCTGTCAGAATTATCGCTGCAAAGCATAATTATATTGTTTTTTGAGTTCAAATTGGAAATGAAAAGATAATATCAACGTCAGGGTGAGTCGAAAAACACAATCATTATTATTTCATATCGCTATAGTGCAGAAAAGTTGTCGTTTGTTTACACATTAAAGTTGAAAAAAAACTCTGAAATCGGTCTTTATCTTTTGTTCGCGCAGAGACCTTAAGGAGATATCAGCGTCCTATCCGTGTGAACATTTTGTTTGAAAGATTTCTCCGAACTGAATTTATGAAACAGTCTGAAATTTTCATGGAATCATCTTTGATACCTTACAAATTGCGGTACATCGCCGGTATTCCCTAGTAGAAATCACTCCAGTTGTTCTTGAGGCGATTACAAGGCCTCACGAAGCCTCGCGAGTCCCTCACAAGGGCCTGGCGAGGCCTCGCAAGGCCTATAGAATTACTAGAGTGATTTCTGCTAGGGTTCCAAATTCCGAAAGAAAATTATCTTTTATCGATTGAGGGAAAAATTGTTTTTCAAAAATTTGAAACTGAGCAATGTACTGCAATTTGTAACGTATCAAAGAGTATTTCTTCAAAATTTTAGAATATCCCAATAATTTAGTTCAGAGAAATCTTGCAGACAAAATGTTTACTTCGACGGTACGCTGGTATCACCTTAAAGATTCCAAATTGGGAAATAATTAAAAAATTCCTATAATCTTTTTAAACGTCACGGACAATTCATTTGCCATGCAGAAGTGGACAAATTCATATACTCTGTGTATGGGAAAAATCCGAGTATTTTTTACAGTGTTGTTTGTAATAAATAATACCAATTTAAAAATATTGATCATTTCACAAAACGCGCACACACTTTTCTACATTTTATTTTCGAAATTTCACAAGTAAATGGAAGTAGATTGAACCGTAAAATGTTCCTAAGTCATTGAAAAGCATTATGTGCATACTGTTCATAAGTGGTCCCAAATTCATTAGTGCAAGAATAAAGCGGGAATGCACGGAAGTATTTTGTTTAGGTCTCAGTATAAACTCGCGGAAGTGAATTCGGTCACAGTGAACGTTTTTCAACATTTCATCCTGTTTTTCCATAAGTGAACGGAAGTAGATTGGAACCTAAAATGTTCCCAAGTAGTCGAAAGACATTATCTACATACCAAGAATGTACATACATTCATAAGTGTTCCTAAATTCAATAGTGTGGAAATATATTGGAAATACATGGAAACAATGATTTCCGGCCTGAACGGAATCTCGGGGAAATTGATCATGTCACTCGACGCGTTAACATTTTTCAACATTTCATTTCCGTTTTTTCATTAGTGAACGGAAGGAGATTAAAACTCAAAATGTCTCTAAGTGATTGAAAGGCATTATGTGTATAGTACACTAGAAAAAAAATTGGCTTGATCACGAGGTCATTTTTTCTTGTTCTAAGAATATATATTTCTTTCTTATCTCAAGAAGATGTGTACTTGGGGTAAGACAATTGTCTTGATATCATGCTGTACGAGGTGTGTTCAAAAAGTAAGGTGACTTTTCAAATTTCGCGGGCAACGTACTTTCGATTATCGATTTTTTTGTTTTGTTATGTTGGCACACTCTTCCCGAACATCTGTACCAAGTTTCAAGTGTATAGCATTTTTTGTTTGTTTGTGAGAGGCGTAAAGGTTATAAGTGTTTTGCGTGCTCGGCGATTTCTTGCTATCGAAAAATATGGATCAAAGGATTTGCATCAAATTTTGTGTAAAAAATAAAATAAAGTGCTCCGAAACACTTAAAATGTTGACAGTAGCATACGGTGAAACTGTTCTGAGTAAAAAAAAATGTTTACAAGTGGTACAAACTCTTCCAAGATGGCCGGGAAGATGCCAATGACGAGCCTCGCTCTGAACGCCCAAGCACGTCAACAACTGATGAAAACGTTCAAGCAGTGAAGAAAATTGTTTTGGAAAATCGTCGAATCACTATCAGAGAAGTTGCTGAGGATGTTGGTTCATCGCTTGGCTCGTGCCATGAAATTTTTTCTAACGTTTTGGGCATGAGACGCGTGTCAGCGAAGTTTGTTCCGAAATTGCTAAATTTTGACCAAAAGAACCGTCGCATGAGCATCGCTCAAGAACTGTTGAATGACGTCAACGACGACCCAGATTCACTCAAAAGGGTAATAACTGGTGACGAATCATGGGTATATGGTTATGATGTCGAAACCAAAGTCCAATCGTCCTAATGGAAGACCCCAGATGAGCCAAGACCGAAAAAAGCACGCCAAGTTCGATCAAATGTCAAAGTTTTGCTTACTGTTTTCTTCGATTACCATGGCGTGGTGCATCAGGAGTTCTTACCATATGGTCGTACGGTCAATAAACAGTATTATCTTGAAGTTATGCGCCGTTTGCGAGAAGCAATACGAAGAAAACGTCCAGAATTCTGGAAAAATAATTCATGGCTTTTGCATCACGATAATGCCCCTGCTCACTCATCTTTGCTTGTGAGAGATTTTTTGGCCAAAAACAACACCACAATCATTCCTCAGCCACCATATTCACCGGATTTGGCCCCATGTGACTTTGTCTTGTTCCCAAAACTAAAGAGACCTATGAAAGGACGGAGATTTGCAACGATTGAAGAGATAAAGACTGCATCGCTGGAAGAGCTCAAGGCTATACCGAAAAGTGCTTATGAGAAGTGCTTTGAGGATTGGAAAAACCGTTGGCATGAGTGTGTCTGAGGGGGATTACTTTGAAGGAGACAACATAAATATTGATAAATAAATAAATATTTTTTCTTAAAAATACAAAGTCACCTTACTTTTTGAACACACCTCGTATAGCTTCAAACTAAGGAAATAACTTTTTCCTCTAAAGTAGGTTTTCTTGAATTAAATGAATATCGAATTCGCCTCGGCCAATCCAATATTTTCTTGGTTTAAGATTTTTTTTCTCTCAGTGTATTCATAACTGTTCCCACAATGAGAGAAAAATCTGGTTCTCATAATCAGGCAACGTAGTTAATTTTGGCTTTGATCAATTCATCTAGTCGCTACAACCAGATTTACGTGATTTTGTTTTGTTTTCTTGGTTATCATAACCAGATATCAGGTTATTGCAACCGGAAATCTTCAACCATCCAAGGATGGCTGCTGTGACCATGTCGCTTTTCTCTCAGTGCAAGCTCATTGGTTCGTAAATAGATCGGAAGTGCACGGTATCAGTTTTTTCACTCCCATACGGAAATAAATGAAATCATGGTGTGGTTCAAGTCATACCTAAGTGAATCTAAATTCCCTGTGTGTGTTGTGCAGAAGTCGGTGGACTAAACTGTGAGGCGGAAAATCATCCTACGTGATTTGAAACTCTCTACTTATTTTGAACAGGGACAAGCGCGGACAAACAGGACAGCGAAAGTTTTCAACATGAGCCGACTCTATGTAGTGCCACTTGGTTGATTTCCATCTTATTCTTCAAGTCATTGATGAGCGATGAAAAGTGTATTTCAGGTATGAGACGAATATCGAATTATAATTGCACAAAACTAATACTCCCTGATGAAGAGCGGTAAAAATCAACTTATTCTAAAGCCTAGGGTAAATGGCTCACTTTACGGTATGATAGATATAGTTTGGTGCATTTTCATGTTTTTATTATGCGTCTTATTATTATATGTTTTCACGTTTGTCTTTTGCTGTTCATTCCACATTTTAATGGGGGAACAAGAATCGTTGAAAAACATTCTCAACAATTTTCTAATTGTCGATCAATTACAAATCTTCAAGGCCTCTACGCAAATGGAAGATATAGACCGATTTCACAAATTTTTCCTCACTCTCATGCAGTGATGCCAGAAATTCTAACTTTCGCCAACTTTTGCCCCCTCCATCAAGACATTTTGCCTCTACACAATCAAATTTCTTTTGTCGGTGGCTTCATTGTGTGCGTGGAATTTCTATACAGATGGTGCTAGATGGAGGGGACAAAACTTGGTTTCCGGAATCACTGCTCTCATGTCTGAATAAGAGTCAACTTTTCCGTACTACAGTAATTTGAAAGAATAATGATTGTGTTTTCGACCCACCCTCATCAAATGTTTGCAATATACAAAAATTTTTGTACCTCAACATTGAGACTTCGTGTTCGAAGTTTTTGAGTGATTGCCCACAAGGACTAACTGCTGACGTAGAGGCTTCATTCACAGAAGGATTAGATACATCATATTCCTGAAAAACCCCTATAATGTAATTTGACAGTATTCAATTGCCTTTTCCTACAAAACTGTTTGTTTCATGAAGAATATTCTCAAACAGCACTAAAAAATCCCGGTAAATTTTATAGTTTCCGTTTGATACATTAGCCGGTCACCCTTCCGGTGACCTCCGAGATTGTTCCCTACATCTCCATGTTTCATTGAGGTTGAATGTCGTTTTTGAACCTTCATCTGCTCAATTGCAGGAGAAAAACTTGCGAGAACTTCATGCATCGATTCTGATACGAATGATTGGGAGGATTCCTCCGCAATCATGCGGGTTTTCGTTCCTCACCTTCAGCGCGACTACAGAGCGACTACAACACGACTACAGAGCAACTATGGCACGACTACAGTGCAACTACAGTACGACTATGATATCATATCCGAGTTTTTCTCGTCTCCCATACTCTAAGGGCCTCCCAGAACAATTATTCGAGCATTCATGTGGGCAGAAAACATTGATTCTCTCTCGGGGATCAATCAATCCTGACCACATCACGATGAAAGCCAATTGATTCCGTTATTCCCGATTCTGTATCCGTCGCGACTGTGGAACGACACAATTCTATTATAATTGACATTATGCCATAATTATCCCTGCTATTTGAACAGGAAAATCATGGAATAATGTGTATATATGTATCCATGTTTATAATAATAAATTTGTAAGTGATGTTGATGGATAATTCATGGGAAAGAACGATATACATATATACCGATCCAGCTCGTTTCGACTTACTGAATTCTCTGTAATTGGAAATTCCAATAGTCTTCTTTGTGATTGAACATTTCCGCAATGGATATCCCCGTTATCGGATATTTTTGCGACTGGATGTTCTTGCCATTGGATATCCTCGTTGGACATTTTTATCATGAGATATTTTGTATTCAACACACTGGACGGTAACCCTTCCACAGAATGCGTGAATCATTCCCTACAACTCCATGTATTATCCAGGCGGAATGATGTTTTTGAATCTGCGTGTGCTCAAACGGAGGAGAAAAACGTATGAGAATCTCGTGCATCGATTCTGATACGAATGTTTGGGAGGATTCCTCCAAAAGAATGCGAGTTTTCGTTCCTCACCTTCAGCGCGACTGCAGAGCGACTACAACACGACTACAGAGCCACTATGGCACGACTACAGTGCAACTACAGTACGACTATGATATCATATCCGAGTTTTTCTCGTCTCCCATACTCTAAGGGCCTCCCAGAACAATTATTCAAGCATTCATGTGGGCAGAAAACATTGATTCTCTCTCGGGGATCAATCAATCCTGACCACATCACGATGAAAGCCAATTGATTCCGTTATTCCCGATTCTGTATCCGTCGCGACTGTGGAACGACACAATTCTATTATAATTGACATTATGCCATAATTATCCCTGCTATTTGAACAGGAAAATCATGGAATAATGTGCATATATGTATCCATGTTTATAATAATAAATTTGTAAGTGATATTGATGGATAATTCATACGGAAGAACGATATACATATATACCGATCCAGCTCGTTTCGACTCACTGAATTCTCTGTAATTGGAAATTCCAATAGTCTTCTTTGTGATTGAACATTTCCGCAATGGATATCCCCGTTATCGGATATTTTTGCGACTGGATGTTCTTGCCATTGGATATCCTCATTGGACATTTTTATCATGAGATATTTCGTTCTCCAATACATTGGTCGGTCACCCTTCCGGTGACCTCCAAGATTGTTCCCTACATCTCCATGTTTTATTGAGGTTGAATGTCGTATTTGAACCTCCATCTGCTCAATTGCAGGAGACAAACTTATGAGAATCTCGTGAATCGATTCTGATACGAATGTTTGGGAGGATTTCTCCAAAAGAATGCGAGGTTTCGTTCCTCACCTTCAGCGCGACTGCAGAGGGACTTGAGAGCAACTATGGCACGACTACAGTGCAACCACAGCACGACTGCGGTATCGTATCCGAGTTCTTCTCGTCTCCCATACTCTAAGGGTCCCCCAGAATAATCATTCGAGCATTCATGCGGGCAGAGAGCATTGAAAATCTCTCGAATATCAATCAATCCACACCTTATCACGATCAAATCTGAAAAATCCTATGATTTCCATTTGTGCATTCATCGCGACTATAGAATGACTCCCGCAGAAGTCCTGGATTATATTTCACATCCCCACGTGTTATTGCATTGGAATGTGGTTTATGAACATTCATATGTCCAACGAGAGGAGGAGAAGGTGTAAATATATCTTCTATTCATCCGTTTACAATGTTTCGGGAAGATTCCATCAACAGAGTTCTCATTGTCGCTTCTCACCTTCCGCGCGACTACAGAGCAACTATAGCACGACTATGGTGCAAGTACAGCACGACTTCAGTGTCATATGTACGTATTCCTCGTTTCCCATATCATGAGGGCCTCCCGGAATATTTA
The DNA here is from genome assembly GCA_018340375.1 of Gonatopus flavifemur. Lineage (NCBI taxonomy): Eukaryota > Metazoa > Arthropoda > Insecta > Hymenoptera > Dryinidae > Gonatopus > Gonatopus flavifemur. Next base: position 3,386,788 of record JAFFJZ010000014.1, read on the forward strand.
TTTCAGCACTAATGTGCGGAGAAAACATCAAAATTCATCATGATCACAATCAATTGAAACCACATCTTCTTCAATTCAAAGAGATTTCAATTATTAACATTCAGTGCGACTATAGAACGACTTCAGTGCGACTATAGCCCGACTCCAGTGCGACTCCTCGACATTCTCACCCTCATGCGACTTCCCCTTCGCTCTCTGTGGGAGCCACGCCTCTTCCCTGCCTATGCCGCTCGCTGAACGAGCTTCGATTCCGTGCCAAAATTCTGATGATGTTTCTCATTCAATCTTCGCAAATAGAAGAAAATTTTATATTATTGAATGCACGAAGAGAGTCTAGAGACGTCAAGCTTCACGTTGATCACAATTTCATATGTGAAATTCGATGATTTCGTTGTTCAATCATTGTTTGAAATTACGACTATTTCGCAACTACGCAGCGTCTAAAAATGTGACAAATAGTCGAACTACGCTCTTCACCAGGGAAGGTCTACCAACTAGGTTTTTCTCCATCATACAAAATCGAATAAAGTTCGTAGAACAATGCAAGCCTGTGAAAGTTATGCCATCGACATTACAATAAAGATAGGGTGCACGGATGTGCGTGCACTGTTTTCGGTAATATTAAAAGTGTAATCGCGACTTTTTTGAGGATGTGATGTACCCACCAAAAACTTACCCTCCTCACCTTCCAATTTTTAGGACAGATTTGAAACGATTAATGCATAAAAATAATGGAAACAAGGAATTGTGTAAGGTAGCAACAATGAATAAGCAGATTCCAACAATAACAAAATTTGAATGATAAAATAATAAATTTCTCGAATCAGGCTGTGCGGCAGACGCCTGGAGAAAGGAATAAGAGAGTTCACAATGATGCGGTTGATATACAGAATGTTGTACGAGGCTGTGAAGCTGGTCGAACAGTATTGTTTAGTATAATCAAACAAAGAGCATCCAAACTACGCACGAATTACACCATCAACCCACATAGCACAAATGTCTCAGTAATATCTCCAGAATATTCTGTAATGTTCTGGAGACATTGTAATATCGCCAAAACATTCTGGAGATATTACTGAGACATTTGTGCTATGTGGGAATGTACTCAAGATCTTTTAAAACTATAAAACACACACGCACATTCGCACACTCATGAGTGCCGCGCAACGGACGTTTGTCTTGTCCTTGCGAGTGTATTTATGGAGAACAAAGCACGAAAGAAAATGATTTCATGAATTCTTTGCACTGTAGTGCATGAGAATCATCAACCAGAAGGTGATAAAGGTAAAGCACGAAAACTGTTAGAATCAATCAGCAGGACTGACCTATAAAGATTTCAATACTAAGGAGCTGAGTAATGACCAGTGGATCGTTATCACTAGGTTACCGAGACGAACGTACCGATGCGACTGATTTCCCACATTCGTCTTTCTATCACACCCCTAGATCTAAACTGTCGCAGTTCAGCTGACCAAAGAGGACGTTGAACCCGGATGTAATCGTTACAACAGAGTATGTCGTTCAACCGTCTCTCTGGCGCCCTTCAATATTGTAACATGAATATAGCTTTCCTGCCGAGCAGGGTTTTTACTATCAAAGCAAGGACGAGGCAAGTCGTCCCTGTTCCTTTGAAAGATTACTCCTTGACGGAAGGATACCTCCCTAGAGTGGACCTGAAGGATCATCTGTAACTGGGAAGCGCGGCCGTTGTGAATCACGGTGGCGTTTGCTACGTACTCGCTATGAACGCTAGCGAGGGAGACACACACATCGGTGGTCGTCAGGCATGCGCCTGATTTCCTTTTGTTTTACGTGGGACTCCTGTCAAAGACTCAATCCACCACGACCCCCTTGGATGAGGAGTAAGGATACGCCTCACAATCGCGCGAGTTTGACCTCGCTACCAGAGTGTTCGCTTCGTTCGCCACCCACGAACCTCACTGGTGTGGAGCAGGATCCTTTCCAATCCTTTAACGACTATGCAGGTCGCCCGCCCGAATTGTACAATGCGCAACTCAACCGCCGAGCACGTTCAAACGCTCTAGTCAGCTTGCGACTTCAACCAACTGCCCCCGCGATCGCACCACCTTACGTGGGCCGACCCTTTTAAGATCAGGACGGAAGCAGATGTTGTGCTACCGTTGGGCCTCTGATCTCCCGCGGTACCAGTTATCAAAGAAACTGGTGAAACTTCCACAGAGCAAGCTCTGCTCCCCGTCTTGGACTCGCGACAAGTCCGGTCGTCGGGTTGTTGACCAAGCTCGGGTACGCGGGTTCGCTAGGCCCGAAAGCAGAGATAATTTCTCGCACTAATTCGGCCGAATTACTCTAACGGGACTCAGCACGAAAAAGCGCAAAAAAAATAACGCCGACAACCGCACCGCCAAGGCGGGCCGTCGTCGGCGTCAAGAATCGATGGTACAACTTGTTGCCAAGCGCCATCAATCCCCATCTCCGCTCCCCTGCAAGAATGACTGTAGCGACGGTCATCGTTCGAATCAACCGTGCTTTAAGGTCAGGACTTCATTCCATACTCGTTCCTGCCTTTCGTTCGACACTTTGGATATTACTATCCAAAGTTCATCTTGGCATTCGTTCTAAGGAACTCCCGATAGTACTCAGGGCACGTCGGGTCCAACATGTCGTGGCTACATTTCCTGTTTTTGGTTCTGCAATTCCGACAACTCTGCTTTGCTTGTTTGCAGTCCTTGACAATGTGGCCCTCCTCGCCACACTTCCTGCAAACTGGCCCCTTTATCGGACAGCTACGCCTGATGTGGTTGTACGCGTAGCAGTGAAAGCATCTTTGGACTGGGTCACACCAGCTGACACGGCATGAATCCCAGCCCATATATGAACGCCTTCTATCAAGGATAACCTTGATAGTCGGCCACTTGCCCTCGACGATCACGTTATGTGTATCGGCGCTTTTAGATCGCTTTCCTACAATTTTCAGACTCCGTTGGGATGTCGTTCTTTGAAGCGATCTCTTCCATGATTGCCTCATCCGTGAGATCCCTTCTCACGTCCGCAATCACGATCCTCGGATGGAGCTCCCCTGGCGCTTCCATGTTTAGCCCGCAAGCTTTTACCTCGACACATTCAACCAGTCTTCTCTTTTCTTCTTCGGATTCTAGCTCGATGAAGACTGCTGCTCTTGTCCTCCTCATTCGCTTGACCTCCAAATTGGGCAACTTCGGTCTGGCAACTTCAAGAAGTTTCTTCTCGACCTCAGCGCCTTCCTTTCCATCGGCCTTAATAATCACCGAACAATTCGTTGTCGGCTTTCTTGACGTCGCAATCGACTCAAGTTCTTCTACCACTTTACGTGGCTGTCTTTCGCCCCTATTTACTACAACTCCTTTCTTCGACGCAGTTACCTCCGCGAAGGAAGGAGCCGCAACCGGCTTCGCTTGCATCTCCTTGATGCGCAGTTCATCTCGGTACTTCCTCTCGGTTTCCTTGCCCTCAAACCAGCGGACTGTATTTTGGGCATCGATTATCATCTGTTGAACGCTGTCTATCTTCACTAGCAGCATGATCCCAACGGCTTTGGAGATCTCACATTTATCGTCCTAGAGGAGGTCATGGACCGCACACTTAAGGTCATCAATGGTGATATTCATTCTTCTGTCGAGCCGCTCCGAGTCGGTCTCTATTGATTCGTCATCGGAGTCGTCTCGCCTACTTCTCTTCGAGGAAGTACTCCCGCTCCGGCCCCTAGGGTTGAATGGGGGAATCGCAAAAAGATTGCCCCCAGCTGTTGTTTCCATTTTATGTTTATTTGATGTATCTGTCATTTCGTTCCCACGAGTATGGGTGGAAGACCGTCTACCTTGAACCACAGAGCACCCTTCACGGCGGTAAGGCTACCTACTCTGGAAGGTCGCCCAGTATCCCAGAGGGGCCGTTCGAGACACTATCTTCTGAAGTGCCATTCATCCCTCAGCACGGTGCCTAACACACCTTAGATTCAGACAGCAATTTTTGCGCATTTGCGGGTGATTGGTATGCTACTCTCCCAACGCCAACTTGAGATCGGGACGAATCCCTTTCTCTTCCTCACTATATTCTGACGGATGCATCCGTTGCCCACAAATGTGGGATTGGGCAGCAAACCGCCAGTTTTATGGGTGAGCGCCGTGAGGTACCTCGCTCACCCGAGCTAGCGAGAGAGACGTGGAAATAGAGAATCCACCCCAGGAATTAATCGCTTACGATACCGTAAGTCAAAATTCCGGCGAAACTTCTCCCCTGTCTCCCTCCAAGCGTGTCAAAAAAAATTCAAAGGGATGATCGTTGTTTCTCACCTTCTCAGCTACGATTTCCTACTGCGGTAGCCAAAAAATATTTAGTCAAGAAATAATATAATTATCTCAGCTACAGCGGTGAAAAAAGGGTGCTGAAAAAGTGAGTAGCTGCTACAGCTATTCCCTTTTTCTCCATGTAAACACAATAGAGTCTGATTATAAATAATGTCTCAGCAGGATGAAATTTTTACCATGTTCTCTGATAATAGTAGTTGAGAAAAAGTGAAGCGAATTTTCATATTCCATAATTTTACACACTTCATTTTGTTGAATGACATTATATGCAACAACATGAGTATCTAATCTCGTTTTCAATTCTTGATAAAACAAAAAATACTTTGTTACCTTCTTTAATAGCAATAATGCCATCATCTTCCCCTATACAGATCACCATATTGATAGCATATTCAGTACTATTTTTTTCTATCCAATTACAAATGTGGATTAGAGAATCGAGAGGGAGCGATGGATATGGAACTTTATAGATATATCTTTCAACGTTACGGTGTTTGTTGGTCCAGTTTTCAAAGTTTTAGGGAATACAGATGTAGAATAAATTTGATACGCTAATTTGTATTGATGTTTCTTCGCTATGGTCATACAGATATTTTTCTTACAATACGAAGCGTTAGCTATAATTCCAGATTCTCTATTCTGACTTTCAAATCTCATACACCAAAAATGTACTAAGGGTCCGCATTCAGACATGATTGTGGGGTAATGTAGCATATGATGGTCTTTGGGTTTTAATTTGCTTTTCATTAAATTCCTAGCAAGTATATTATGCTGTTGTATGGGGTACCTCAATGGAAGACAACTTTCTCTTTGAATGAATGGTGTACTGATAAAAGCGACTATTTGACGTAAAATTATGTAAAATTCCCAAACTTCATTGTCTGAAGGAATTAGATCTGCGACTATCGACCCAAAGTGTCGTACGAATGTCAACATTTCTGCAGCTGACATACGAATTGTATGATTTTTCGAGTGAAAGAATGGAATTTGAGGAGGAATGTTACCATTTCCAACACATCCATAGCCATAACTTTTAATTCGAACATTGAGATCAATTAATGTGAACAATTTTGCTTCTTCAGTGAATTATTCAATGATCGTAACCATATCAAAACCACACACCCCTTCGAAGATATCATGCATTATATCTACCGCGAAATTTTCAGTTACATGGAAATCAGATGAAGAATGAAATATGCATTTTTCTTTTATACCTGTAACAGTTGATTGCTGTGAGATTGAATTCTTGTATGAAATTTCATTTCTCAATAATGAAGTATCCTCAATATCACTATCGCTTCGTTGTGTTTTATCTATATTACAAAACCGACGGCAGTAATTAGCACTAAAACTGGATATGAAACCCAATATTGAATTTAATCCCAAATTATCACCTAATATTAACCCTAACTTGAAGAATAATTTTGTGTCACCTTGTAGTAAATTTAGTATAATACCTTCCGTTTCAAGATATTTCAGTTCTTGAATCAGAGGATCAAAAATACGTTCATTTCCAAAATGGGTTCGATCTTCAGTATAGAATAATAATGCATGATGAATAGAAGGAATGCGTGACTGATACTGAGGAGGAAAACATGGAGTGGATACATACACTCCACCAAGTTTGGTTGCTTCAACAAAGCTTCCCAAAGGATTACCAACTTGATAATCATCGGAAAAAATGAATAATGGTAAAACTTTTTGGTTACCATACTTTTCTACTTTCCGTTTCCATAGATTTCCTTGGATAAAACTCGAAATCACATTTTGTTCATCTCCCAATTTCTCCATATATGTAAATATTTCGTTATACACTTGAAGTATCTCCAAAAGTTCCCTAAAAATTTTTTTTAAAGGGGAGAAAATACCCTTACATTCAATTGTATTCATTCGCGTGTGACCACTTGCACCATTTTTGTTTCTTGCAAATTTTGAACTCAAGATGTATTCTTCTGGTGGAATCAAGTCCCCTCTCCTTTCAAATGTTTTAAATACTTTATATTCACTATTCAATTCATCAAAACCCGTTTCAGTTATACGAGACGAATCCGTTATTGTGGAGGAGATTGATTCATGAATGTTTTGGTCTTTGAATTTTCGCTCTAAAACATCAGAAACTGTATTTAGGCTTTGTATTAAGAAACTTTTTGTAGAATTGAAAAAATACTGAGCCTGATTTCTTGGTAAAGTAGTAGTTTCGTAAAGTTTCATAGCCATCTGCAGAGCATTTTGTTGAATTAGATCATTTAATTTCATAAGATAGTTGGTATTTTCTAAAGCATTGCCAGGATTTGGTTGATAATACTCAATAGATTCACTGTATTATTCGCTGTTGAAGTAAAATCGGAAATACTTTTTGGGAGATCGTCATAATCAATTGTACTTGATGTTGGTGATGAAATATCTAGTTTTTTTTAAAGAGAATTTTGCATATTTACCCCTTTCAGGAAGAGGCTTGCGTTTGCTATCATGATCAATCAACCAGTGCTGCCTATAACTCCTGATGTTTCCAAATATCCGGAAGCATAAAGATTCACCACATGGATAAATATCATTTTCATAAAATGTATGATCTGATTGAAAATGGGAACATAAGGAATTTGAATCGTTTTCTTCCCTATGACACAAGAAGCAAGTCGGCATTTTTATATCATAATGTTATGAAGTAAACCCTACATAAATTGAGATATATATCATTATACACATTACATTGAAACTTGAATGTTTTGAAACAACGTATCATTCTTTCAAATCTGATACGAAGGTAGCTACAGACGGGAAAATCTCGTCAGTTTCTCCTTGAATATCATAAACTCGACATTGTAAAGTCATCCATACAAAAATTGCTTCTTGTTGATATTTTAACTGAAGCGCATAAAAACTTTTGAAAGCAATATCGACATCACATAAAAGTGAAGACATAACGTATTTCATGTCATTGATGCACACGTAACATTCTGTAATTTCATCGAGAGTATTCCCGATAATCGCGATAATGGGTTGCTCTTTGACACCAAATCTGGCTGATTCTTGTTTTCTGATACTAAGTCCGGTACTCAATTCAGTAACACTCTGAAAAAAATTATTGTCAATGGGTATTATACTATTAATATTTGAATGATCAAAATATTCGATTATGAATACTTCGAGGAGAGAAATTCACGTGCGTATTGACTCACCTTAGCATGAAGGATTACACCTTCTTGAATTTCGATCTTGCTTGGTCTCCAAGGTTGAAATCCTTTTTCCTTAATATATGGAGCCGGTAGTAGAAGTGCCAGTAATTGAGAGATCAGTACACATTTCATATCTACTTTGAAGAATTAACAAAAAGATCTTACTAAAATATAGTTCCACCCATTTGTCTGTCACGTACCACATATATTGAAATTCGAAGTAACTGTATTTTCTTGAAGTTTGATAAATTTATTCACCAACGCTTTTATTTTCAGTTTTTTTGCCTGGTACGCAAACAAAAGTTGATTATTTCTTGAGAGAAACTATTCCATTCTCCAAATAAACGGAGTTTTTGATCAGGATGTAGCAATGAACAATCAATGTAAATCTGAAAAAGTGCTGATATTATTATCTATTCCAATTTCGTATTCATATAATAGTTTCCGAAAAAAGTCAGTGAGAATTCCGAAACGCTTTTGTTATCGAACTGAAGAACCATTAAAAAGTAACTGTACGATTTCTTGTGTATCGGGGATAGTTGATCATCCTCACCAAATTATAACCAAGGGGCTGTTCCAACACTTTATGAAGAGCAAAACAATCGGCACTCGAGATTTATTCTCCCCCACCAACTAATAAGCATCCTATTCTTCCTGTAGAAGTCTCTGCCCAATAAGTTCCTACCTTGGTCCAAGGTTCTAAGGAATTTTGTAACCACTGAAGTCTTTCCTCTCACTCTTCTTTAGTCAATGAAGATTCTGAAAAAGGGTTAGAAAGTGATTTTTTGAATTTTTAGTTTTGTCGCACATATAAAATTTCATCGATCGGGTTCTCAATACAAGCAAGGAAATTGTATCTGCTGTATCAATATTATCGTATAAAATTCCATGAAATTGAAAATTGATCAAATCAAACCAGAACTAATAAAACGCTCCCATGGAAATTTCAAATGTTATCCAGACAGCACAGTGTGCCTTGGTGATATTTGTCCGTTTTATAAATGTGTCGAGAATTTGTGGGAAAACGTGATAGAGAAAGTTGTGCTATTATGGAACATACGAGTTGTATTTTTTTGTACTCCATATGAATTCAATAAATGTTTAAAATACTGACTGTTGTTTTGAAGTAGCGGAATATTATTTTCGATAGAATGTATTTGCATAAAACTTTTTTGTTTTCAATCTCAATTTGATCAATTTTACGTGTGTGACAAGTTATAAAATTCTTACTTTTTGCAATAAATTCTTCTCGAATTCCTAATATCAATGATTTTGAAATATCTGAAACTTTCCTTTTTCTGCCTCTTCCACTTTGTATTTAATTGCTTCCAATAAACAAGGAACGGTATTTGCAATATTTATCATACAACTTCCCTTTTGGCAATATTTTCTTCCCTCTTACTTGATCATATTAATATGGTATGTAATACGTATGGGTTTGTTCAATCGCAAACGTCTTGGTGATAAAATTGGCCAATTCAATGAAACGAGACGGTTTGATACTGGAATAGACATCTCGGAGAAAATTTATCTGATTATTACACCCAAATTCAAATGAGAATGTCAAAATTGATAAAATTCATCTTACTGAAACTGGTCATTAGAGCGTATTTCTCCAGAAATTATTAAATCCACCAAAATGTTTCTATGATTATCAGTCAAGTAGTTATCACACTTGTAATAACGCAAAATTACAATTCCTTCTGAGGAGTGTTTGAGAGTCTCTACAATATTGGTAACAGGATTAGATCTTTCCAATTGAATGTCTGAATCGAATGTACTAGAACCATCATTCGCGTCTGTTGAATTCAAAACCGTATGCGAAGTAGAAACGACACACATCAACTCTTCCAGTTGTTTATCACGTTTGGTTTCAGGAGTGTGATTTTCTGTGAAGTAGAGGAATACCTATTTTCATATGATATTGGATATGTATATTGCACTCAAAATCAAATGAGTGTGAAATTTAGCACCTTCCCTACAAAAATTGATCACTGGCGTTTTAATTGTCCGCCGCTGGCCCTTCAATGCCGGTGAAGAGCCGTCACTGGCCCTTTGAAACGCCAGAGTCGTGTTTGCTGGGTTGTAACATTATTACCCAGACAAAACCGGGTTACCTGAAAGCGTTCCCTGAGCATGAAGTTTTCCAGTTTCCCTAGCAGAAATCACTCTAGTGATTTTTTAAGGGGTTGCGAGGCCTAGAGAATGATTAAAGTAATTTCTGCTAGAGGTGTTTTATGGTTCTTGCAAGGTTTTTGGAATGTCATATGTAACTTTCGGTAACGCAACGGCACCAGTTTCTGACCGTTCCTCTAAATCCGTTCATTTGATATTTCAAGGAAAATTGATCGCACGCGTTTGTATTAAATGAACAAGGGTAAGTAGATGAACATCTAGTCTGCGCATTGCAAGTAAATTTGATCAATTCATAGTGGTGATTAAGTATTCAAATAATTATTCGGAAAAGTATCAGCCGTTATATTAATTACTTTCATTCTGCCAAGTGATTTGGAAAAGGCAGTGAACTGTATACATACTGGAATGAGCACTCCCCACAAATTCAATAGAAATTCTTCGTCAGAGAGAGAAAAAGCAGTGAATGTACAAGAGACATCGCCTGACCCTGCCACTTACTACCTTTGCTACAAAAATTGTGGAAATCATCCATGTTTTTAGCTAAGGTAGTAAGTGGCAGGGTAAGGCGATGACTGTCGTACATTCACTGCGTATATGACTCCTCTCTCTGACGGCGCTAATCTAGGTAGTGCTCATTCCAGTATGTATAGAGTTCAATGGGAAAAGGACTCCAAAACTCGGGAATTTAAACGGTCGTTCAAGTTTCGAAAGACCCAGATAATTCAGAGAATATTTTCAGAGCGTCTGTGTTGTACGTTGAGAGTGTACCGCAAAAATTTGAGCGTACACATAATTCGAACATTCCAGCGTTTCTAAGATAATCATGTGTTGGTATTTGAATGTTCTGGTATATGTACTGCGCGTTCACTCGGTCATAAAGAACGTTTTCCGAACATTTAGGAACCTCTTGTAATTCAGGTAATGATTCACAATGACAACCTGCAATTTTTGTGAATATTTTATACCCAATCGAGTTATGAAGAAACGAAACATTATCAAATTATTAATATACCTTCAATCATAGGAATTATAATTGCTTCATCTTGAGTTATTGTGTCGTCTCTGATTTGTTCCGGAAAATTATTATCTACGGCTGTAGTGTGGTGTTCTATGATCTGAGATGAGTTTTCATGTAATGCATGTACATCCAAGGTGATTATTACATTGAAGAGAGGCCTCACGTTTTCAAAAGGTAATATATTTGTTCCAAGATTTTCAACCGTCAGTCCTTTGAATTCCGAAGACCAATGTCTCAAAAATTTCGCTTGTGGGCCTGCTTTTGGAATTAATTTATCGATCAACTGGGGTGGCAAATATCTGAACGCTTCCCCATCCACTTTGGCTTCCAGAGGATGAACATTCTCAGTAATAATGATTGATTGAGGACTATTTCCCATGAGGTATAAATATGAATAGTGCTCAATATAATGAAATACGTAGGAATTATAATTACCATGACATTCATTTTTTTTAATATTGATTTTCAATGTATTACAACTTTAAACGTACCTCTGAATGTAGGAATATATTGCTCTAACCGCCACGCTGACAACTTTTCACTTACAAAATCATCCATTTTGACTTCGCTGATCTTTTGTTAATTCTAAAACAGTCTAAAACATTCTTCTCATCACAAATAAATTCTTCATGTGTTATGGTTATGTTCAAATCGGTTGATATTAAATATCAGCGTTTGACATTGTGAAGTTGTATTCATGTGAATTGAGATAAGAGTACGAACAATACTAATATCCTAAGAGTGACCAAACCATATTTGTGTGTATCGAACCAACATTTTATTATGACATTTTGTGGTTTTTCAGCCGCATACATCAACTATGTTACCAAATTCGTATATCACCTGCGACTCCATTTATGTTTGTAAGGTTCAAACATATAGATGAAACTACCTAAACAGTACCAGATTATAACAACAATATTCACAGCGTATCAGAATCGCTGCACATCATAAACATTTTTTTTCAGTGCTCTGCCCGGAATTTCTGACACAAGTCCAAATTCAATTTGGAATTATTAATAGATGTATATAAATTGTTCCGATCTCACCGGTAGCTGTAGAATGAGGGGAGAAGGGTCGGGGTTCCAATATTTTACGCTCCAGAGACGATGTACATTATATATATTTCCACAAAAACCATGGGCATAATTCCATACATAAAAAGAGAAAGGCACTGTATTGGACACACTAGACTAAAAAAACCTTGTTTTTGGCTCACCGCAAACAAAGAGAACAATTCTTCTCGCACGTGGTAGAATCACGCAAACTCTTATACCCTTTTTACTCTTATCTATACAACACGCCGGCCAGAATACGAGTGACGAGACAGCGTGGCGCCTTTACCGTCGGTCCTGTTCCCGTGACGTCACTAGTCGCATTGCGCTATTGACATAATTATCGATCCAGTGTTCGATGCTGCCCTCGAGCGCCGGAAAAGGAATTGAACGAGGTATCGGTGGGCCCGTTGAAACTCATCACCCTCACACGTATCCTTCCATTCGGGGAATCTTATATCTACACTTATTTTCTCATTTCATCTAACATTTGACTGACATATAATACGCAAAACAGAAAATGGAAATACATAAATTATAAATTATTCATATATACTACAGTGGGCAAAAAGTAAGGTGAATTTTTAATTGAAACTTCGCGGGCTTGACATTTCAGGCTAGTTCTTCTTTTCTTAGGTTGGCAGAACTGTTAATGACATCTGTCCCAAATTTCATGTCAATGTCATTATCAGTAATACATTTACGCTCGTGTTTACCAAACGACCAAGAGTGCATTTTCCGATTTTTACAATGTCTGATTTAATTGAGCAGAGAAGTGCAATCAAATTTTGTTTGCGGAATGAAATTTCGGCTGCGGAAACTTTGAGGATGTTGCGGAAGGCCTTTGGTGATTCTAACATGTCGCAGAAAAATGTTTATAAGTGGTACAAAGACTTCAAAGAGGGTCGAGAACGTGTTGATGACTTGGAGCGCTCCGGACGACCATCGACGTCAACAGATAACAGTTGGTCGCCAGACCAACACGTCGATGAAGTGGAGGAATAAGTGCTAAAAAATCATCGATTGACTGTGAGAGACCTTCCTGATATGATCGGAATATCAGAAGGATCCGGAAAACCATTTTGAAAGACCATTTGAGCCTACGAAAAGTCAAGTCTCGTTTGGTACCGAAAACGCTCAATTTCTTGCAAAAAAGTCGTCGCGTTGTTGTGTGTGAAACAATGCTTTCTGACTATCAGGACAAGCTCAAATGCATGATTACGGGAGATGACAGTCGGATTCATGCTCACGACCCTGAAACAACCAACCAATCAAGCGAATATCGTGCTAAAGGCGAGGCCAGACCGAAAAGAGCACGTCAAAGTCGTTCAAAAATCGAGGTCATGATGACAGTTTTTTTCGATTTTCGTGGTGTGGTGCACCATGAATTCCTTCCACCTCGCCAAACTGTCAATAAATAATATTATTTGAGCGTTATGCGTCATTTGCGTGAAGCAATTCGTCTAAAAAGACCAGAATTATGGGCCAACAACTCTTGGTTTTTGCATCACGATAATGCACCGTCTCATATTGCACTCGTTCTTCGTGACTATTTCGCCAAAAATGCGACGCATATCGTCCCGCAACCACAGTATTCGCCTGATTAGGCTCCGTGTGACATCTGGCGACTCCCAAAACTCAAGAGACCACTCCGGGGGAACCGTTTCGAGTCGATTGAGGAGATAAGAGCTGAATCGAAGAAGGCGCTGATGGCTATACCGGAAAGGGACTATTCAGCATGTTTCGATGATTGGAAAAAACGTTGGCCTAAGTGTATTTCATCGAGAGGGGATCACTTTGAAGGGGATGAAATTGATGTAGAAGAATAAATGAAGATTTTTCATTTTACAAAGAGAGTCACCTCACTTTTTGCCCGCATTAGTGATCCTCAATGGCCCCTTCTATATGTTCCGTGCATTTCAGAAAAGCATACAGATAAAGTTTTACAATGGTTATTATCCCAGAAAAGATTACTATGGATTCGTTGGACACCAAATTTTCCGACCACATCGTTGAATTATATTCGTGGCCGTTTTGAAATTTCTTACATCTGTCTTTGAGACAATATTTGAATATCATTCATTTATTCTATCTAGTATTCAGCTGCATAGAATGAGCTTCGGATCTTCTTTCTTGGAACCATCTAGTGGACCAGTCCATAAACTTCCCGATATCAGTAAAGACATTCTTCAAAAGGAGATCCGTCGCCAGGAAAAGGATTCGGGGTGATTCTTTCGGTGTCCTTGATTACCTCGGAAGTAATTCGATTTTGTTATAATATATTCTCAACACTAGAGTGTGTCCGGGACCCGCAATGACTCGTTTTCTAGCCGGTACGCTCCCGTTCGGAGCTTTGGACAATGGCCTTTGAAACGTGTTTCCACCACGTTACAACAGGTAATTTCAAGATCGCTGCAATATTGATGCGAGGTTATAACAGAAATGCTTAGTGGGTTTACTATTGGTTAATTGTTCCACATGGACTCATCAATTATGTTCTCGTTTTTTGAAGAATCCACTGATTAACAGGATTCATTCATCTCAATTTGACCTTATTGGAGAGCGATTTCCGTCACCAACAGACCACGATTCGATTGGATCAATTTTGAGTTTGTTTCAGATACAAATTTCTCCCCGTGGAATGATTGCGGGTCTTCCAGGGGGATATTCTTGATACCTGTCCTTGATATCCTTTTTATCCATCCTTGGTAGTATCTGCTTCCTTCACGTGGTGGGGAGGATAAGTATCTCAGATTTGTGTCTCTTTTTCGGGTGGAATAAACTACTCGAGAGGGAGAATACAAACTGGGAGAAACTAAATCATCTCAGCGCCAGGAACATCGGCAGAATCAAGGAGAATCTACACTTGAAAAATGCCAGGAGATACAGCAAGATACCAAATTGATTACATATTAGTGAAACGAAGATTGAGAAACCAAGTGGAAAGCTGTAAAACTTATTCAGGCGCGGATATAGATAGTGATCACAATATGTTGCTGATGAAATGTTCTCTGAAATTCAAAGCTCTGAAAAAGGGAAGGAAAATGCAAAAAAGATAGAATTTGAAGAATCTCAGACAAGGAAAAACACGGGAGGCATTCAAAGTGATGTTGGACGAAAAATTGGAGGATCGGCAAGAGAAAGACTTGGAAATAGAGAGTAGATGGACAAATATGAAGGGGAACATAGAGCAATGTGCAGATGGAATTTTGAAGAACGATGAGATAGAGCCTAAGAAACCATGGATAACAGAAGAAATTCTCGATTTAATTGATGAAAGGAGGAAATACAAGAATGAGAGTAGTGAACAAGACCAGCAGACGTACAAGGCACTGAGGAATGAAATAATCAGAGAATCAAGGGAAGCAAAAGAACAATGGTTTGAGGGAAGATGTCAAGATATAGAAGTGAGATTACATTCAGGCAGAATTGATGAAGCATATAGGATGGTTAAGGGATTTTTCGGATAAATGAAATCTAGAAGCAGTGGGATTGAGAATTCTCTAGGGAGACAATTGATAAGAATGGAGGAAAAAAATAGAATAATGGATTAATCATTTGGAAGATCTGTATAAAGGGAGCGATAATATAGGATTTTAAGAGAGGGAGGAAGATATCGACGAAGAAGAATTGGGAGATTCGGTTTTGAGATCAGAATTCAACAGGGCTTTAAAAGAATTGAAAAATAATTGAGCGCCAGGAATAGATGGCATAAGTGCGGACCTTATCAAAGCCTCCAGTCAGAGAACTTGTGACGCACTGTTTGAATTGATTAGAGATATGTACGAAAAAGGAGAAGTACCGGAAGATTTCCAACAGAATAAAATTGTCGCTATCCCGAAAAAACAAGGGGCAGACAAATGCGAGAACTACAGAACGATCAGTTTAACTTCACATGCTTCGAAAATACTGACCAAAATTATATACAGGAGGATGGAAAATAAAATAGAGAGTAGATTGGCAGAGGATCAGTTTGGTTTTAGAAAAAATAGGGGAACGCGAGAAGCAATCTTAGCACTCAGGGCAGTAATAGAGAAAAGGATAGCGCTGAAGAAATCTGTGTATATAGGTTTTGTAGATATACAAAAAGCATTCGATAATGTTGATTGAAAGAAGATGATTACGATTTTGAAAAAGGTAGGAATCAATTTCAGGGATAGGAGAATAATATATGAATTATATAAGAATCAAACCGCAATAATAGAAATAGAAGGTCAGAGAGGAGAAGCACAAATAAGAAGAGGGGTGAGACAAGGATGCTCACTACCGCCACTGATTTTCAATTTGTATATAGAAGAAGCAATGAACGAAGTGAAGGAGCAAGTGCCATTGAAATTACAGATTCAAGGTGAGAATGTCAGCATGTTGAGATTTGCGGATGATATAGCTATATTAGCTACGAGTGGTGCTGAGTTAGAAGATACTCTCAAAACTATGAAATGAAATATTACTAGACAAATATTGTATGAATATAAATAACGACGAAACAAAATTCATGATTTGTACAACAGCGAAAACATCAAGAAGAACGAAAATCAAAATAGATGCAGACATCTCAGCAAGTCAAGGAATTTAAATATCTAAGGAGCATAATTACAGAAAACGGTGAAAGAGATATAAGAGCAAGAATAGCACACGGGAAACAGGCTTTCTACCAAAAGAAACAGTTACTATGTTCGAAGAATATTAGCTTAGCAGTGAGGAAGAAATTCTTGAAGAGTTACGTTTGAAGCACGGCATTGTATGGTTGCGAAACTTGGACAATTGGAAAAACGGACCAACGAAGACTTGAAGCTTTTGGGATGTGGTGGTATAGAAAGATGCTCAGAATGGAGTGAATAGAGGAAGTGAGAAATGAAGAAGTACTCGAGGAGGTAAATGAAAGGAGAAGTCTCTTGAGACAGGTCGTGAAAAGAAGAAGTAATCTGATAGGACACACATTAAGGCATGATAGCCTATTGAAAACAATATTGGAGGGAAAAATGAATGGTAAAACTCGAAGAGGTAGACCTAGATTGAGTTATATGAAGCAAATTATACAAGATAAGGGCTGTTGTAGATATGCAGAAGTTAAGCGGTTAGCGGATAATAGGCAGAGTTGGAGGATTCCATCAGACCAGTCATAAGACTGATTGCTTCATGATGATGATCAGATACAAATTAATGAGTCCATGATGGCGCTTCCACGGGGAAAATATTCCGGAGGTACACTAGTCTCCCTTTCGGATGTCCGGGTGGAGGCTGCTCGAGGAAGCTTCATCAGCAATGAACGAAAACCGAAGAATAGGATAGGGAAAAGAAACAACATTCTTTGAGTCGGAGCGTGGAATGTTAGATCACTGAGGCAAGCGGGAAAATTCGAAAATTTGAAATTAGGAATGAATAGGTTGAATATGGACGTGATGGGGATTAGCGAAATGATATGGCCACAAGAAGGCGATTTCTGGAGTGGGGATTATAGAATAAGTCATACAGGATCAAAGAACGGTCAAGCAGGTGTAGGAATTGTAATGCATAAAAGAGTAGGAAATGGAATAGGAAATTATTTGCAACATAATGAACGTGTGATGATGGTTAGAATCAGAACAAAACCGGTAGACACAGTCATAGTCAAAGTATACATGCCCACATCTGCATATTCGGAAGAAGATATTGAAGAAACGTACGAAGAAATAGAAGAAGTGATAGAATATGTGAAGGGAGGAGAGAATTTGATAGTGATGGGTGATTGGAATGCGGTAGTAGGACAAGGAGAAAGGGGGCAACATAATAGGAGATTTTGCGTTAGGGAGGAGGAACGATAGAGGACAAAGTTTAGTCGCATTCTGTGAAAATCGTGAGATGGTTATCACAAACACTCTATTTGAAAATCATTCAAGAAGAATCTACACTTGGAAAATGCCAGGAGATACAGAAAGATACCAAATTGATTACATATTAGTGAAACAAAGATTTAAAAACCAAGTGAGAAGCTGTGAAACTTATCCCAGTGCAGATATATATAGTGATCATAATATGTGCATGATGAAATGTTCTCTGAAATTCAAATCTCTGAAGAAGAAAAGAAAAATGCAGAAAAGATGGAATATGAATAACCTCAAGCAAAAACAAACACATGAGGCATTCGAAAAAATGTTGGATGAATATTGGGAGATGAAAAGGAGAAAGACTTGGGAATAGAGGTGAGATGGAAAAAGATGAAGGAGAATATAGGAGAATGTGCGGATAAGGTTCTGAAGAATGATGGGGTGGAACCTAAAAACCCATGGATAACGGGAGAAATTTTAGAATTGATAAATGAAAGAAGAAAATACAAGAATAATGATAGCCAAGAAGGCCAGCAACGATACAAATCATTGAAAAATAAAATAATAAGAGAATCAAGAAGAGCAAAAGAACATTGGTTAGAAGAGAGATGTGAAGAAATAGGGAAAATAGATGAAGCATATAGGATGATTGAAAGATTTTTCGGACAAATGACATCTAGAAGCGATAAGAGTAGAAACTCTCTAGGACGACGATTGATAAGAACGGAAGAGAAAATAGAACAGTGGATCAATCATTTGGAAGACTTGTATAGAGGAAACGATGATAAAGCTTTCTTAGAGAAGGAGGAGGATGTAGACGAGGAAGAATTGAGGAGCTGGATCGGATAACTCGCCGAGCGCTCGAACCGCGTCACAAGTTTGATGCAAGAGGTCCCGTCGGAGGTCGAAAAAAAAGTCGGAATTTTGGGAATGTAAAAATATTGAGTGGTAGAGCTTGAAAAATCAATCCAAGTAACTCTTTACGATTTTTTATGATGATTTTCCTCGATGATTTTCGAGGAAAAATTCACAAACCATCAATTTTTTCACACCAAGATTGATTATTTTTCAACATTCAACTCGCTCTCACTCGGTCATTTTTCAATGAATCGAAATGAATCTTGCGAATTTCGATTCGTGAGACATTCCCCGAGAATGCACATGTAGGTAAAGTTCGTGAAAATGAATCACAAATTAATCAATTTTTGATAGGAAGTGAAAATCACGTTTTTCATGCTTTGTATAAAAAGAGTGGTGGGGGAAGTACGAGGTACGAAAAACTCCCAGCAAGAAAGTTGTCCGCTAGCGTTTGAACTAACTTTGTGGAAAATTTCAGATCAATTCGACTGATAGTTTGCAAAATACAGCGATTTTTTCATTAGCGCGCAGCAAAAATTTTTCATAGTCTCGCGTCGTTTATAGGATGAATATCCGCATCCGCGACAAAGGTGGTATTCGCTTAATTTCTGAACGTAGGTTTGTTTTTTGGGTCGGAGAAAACGAATATTGGAGTATTTCTGAGAATAAAATTCATAATCGATGCCTTATTACAAATAATTTAATTGTTCAAAAGGTCTTCACAAATCAACTATTGGTATTTACGGAAAGCTGTTCGGACGAAAGGAGTTTTTCCTCCTGCGAGGAATAAGTTTGATGCGGAACATTTTTCATTGTTGTTTTTCATTCGAATATATTTGATAATTCACATAATCTATTCTCAATATGTACATTTGTTTATTTTTCTTCTCGTTCACGACTACGGATTCACACACTTTTTGCTTGTAGGTTTATCTTGAATAATTTACCATTACCATGATTAATTTTACCATAAACTTTAATAATTAAAGATAAACCTAAAAGCGAAGAGTGTGTAAATCCGTAGTAGTGAACGAGAAAAAAAATAAACAAATGTGCATATGGAGAATAGATTATGTGAATAAATAAATATATTCGAATAAAAAACAACAATGAAAAATGTTCCGCATCAAACTCATTTCTCGCAAGAGAAGAAACTCTTTCCGTCCGAACAGCTTTCCCTTAATACCAATAGTTGATTCGTAAAGACCGTTTGAACAATTCAATTATTTGTAATAAGGGGCCGTCCATAAATTACGTAAGACAATTGTGGCATTTTTTCACCCCCCTCCCTCCCCCTTGTAAGACATCGTAAGATTTCATTAAACTCCTCCCCCATGTGGTAAGGTAATATAATACAGAAGTGTACAGGAAATTATAAATGACTCAATTATGGTTCAACATTGATGATTATTAACTCACTAAAATTGACTATCCAAGGATACTTGATTACAGAACATCATCTTTGTAAAATTTTTGAAAAAGTTGAAGGAAATATGTGTTTTTCGAAATCAGTTGGAATTGAATTTCTTAATATTTAGTTACATCCATCTTACGTAAGATTTTGGTGCAACCGGTCCCACTCCCCCCTTGTAAGATCTGGTGAGAATTCCATGAACCCCCTCCCCCCCTTAAATGTCTTACGTAATTTATGGACGACCCCTAAGGCATCGATTATGAATTTTATTCTCAGAAATACTCCGATATTTGTTTTCTCCGACCCAAAACACAAACCTACGTTCAAAAATCGAGCGAATACCACCTTTGTCGCGGATGCGGATATTCATCCTATAAACGACGCGAAACTATGAAATATTTTTGCTGCGCGCTAATGAATAAATTTTAGTATTTTGTATTTAGTATTTTGCAAACTATTAGTCGAACCGATCTGAAATTTTCCACAAAGTTACTTCAAACACTTGCGAACAACTGTCTCGCTGGAAGTTTTTCGTACCTCGTACTTCCCCTACCACTTTTTTGATACAAAGCATGAAAAACGTGATTTTTACTTCCTATCAAAAATTGATTAATTTGTTATTCATTTTCACAAACTTTACCTGCATGTGCATTCTCGGGGAATGTCTCACGAATCGAAATTCGCAAGATTCATTTCGATTCATTGAAAAATGACCGAGTTAGAGCGAGTTGAATGTTGAAAAATAATCATTTTTGATGTGAAAAAATTAATGGTTTGTGAATTTTTCCTCGAAAATCATCAATCATAGGAAAAAATCGTGAAGAGTAACTTGGATTGATTTTTCAAGCTCTACCACTCAGTATTTTCACATTCCCAAAATTCCGACTTTTTTTTTTGACCTCCGACGGGACCTCTTGCATCAAACTTGTGACGCGGTTCGAGCGCTCGGCGAGTTATCCGATCCAGCTCCTCAATTGGGAGATTCGATATTGAGATCAGAATTCGACAAGGCTTTGAAAGAATTGAGACATAATAAAGCGCCAGGCATAGATGGCATAAGTGTAGACCTTATCAAAGCCTCCAGTGAGGAAACTTGTAACGCACTGTCTGAATTGATTAGGTATATCGATACCTTCCCGGCAAAACAGCGTGACCGCCAAAATGTCAATTTTACGGGAGACGAAAAAACGTTTCAAAATCTAATGGTTGGGTTTCTCTTCGGAATGATGACAGAAATAACCGTTCACAGCGGTGAAGGTACTCACAATTCAAATGACTTCTCGATTTTTTTGTCCATTTCAATCATTTTGGGTCAATAAGATATGAGAGTGTCACTTACGATGTTTTGATTGTCTTTTTTGTCATGTAATAAACATTTGAGGCACTTACGATATTTACTCGAAATTTTTTCAGAACGAAAATAATGCTAGAAAACGTTCTAATTCTCATGATCATTCAGATATCGTAAATTCATTATGATCATTCTATTTTCTTTATCAATATTGAAAATTCAACAAGTGATGAATTTTCGTAGGAAAAAATGTTCAATCAATTCATTCCATTAATTACAACAATTAAGACAAAGCTCAATGAAACCTGATTATTTTATGAGGTTGATAAAAACTGACTTCCAACTCGCCTTGAACTGGGGTTTTATGTGGGCTCCAATAATACACAGATTGAAGCAAAATTAAATGAAATTCAATGAAATAAAGAGGAAAATAGTCTGAAAATCATTGATTATGATGCCAATTCATCTTCATTCTCATTATCTATTTCATTTAAGGAATCTCGAACTGATGATTTGTGTGGAAGTCGACGGAATTCTCCACGATAACGTTCGGGAATTATCCCTTGAGGCCACAAATTCTCAAGATCTTTGAATTTTTGGGAAGATATAGGTAATCGATTCTGGTAGCAGCTTTCCGGTAGTGAATCATTCGTACGGGGGCAAGTTTGACGAATTTGACGACGACGAGTAGATATTTGTGGTTTGCCTGCTTGATCCAAGTTCTTGAAAGAATATTGTTGAACTGCCTCAACTTTGTTTTTGCACAAATATTCATATTGAACCTTCACAAAGTCGTTGGTTTCATCAAAGTGTACCACTCGTGTCTTGCGAATCTTGAGCTTCATTTTTTCAACTAAAGGGTAGGTTTTCAAAAAAAATTTCAAATTTTTGAATTCGTTGGTTTTGAGACAATCCACATTGTAATTGGAAGGATTTGTACGAGAGTTCGCTATTACAGTGCTCCATTCTGAAGGTGCCCAAATAGTCCGACGACGAATATGCTCCTCAATACTAGCGTGTACAGAGTCCACTGGCATATACGTGTGGCCAGGTACACGGAGAAAATCCTGCACCTCTGATCGCTGTCGTCCACACGACTGGCTCGTGTTGTGAAAAAAAATTCGTTGAAAACATCTCTGAATACTCTATCTACATGAATCACTCATGTTCTCACAGTACGTATTCGATTTCCTACAGTAGTCAGTCGTGTTAGCTACACTAACTTGAAAACAGTTATGAGTAGTGCGGTCACCTTACCGACTAGTGCGATGAACGTCGTGTGTACTGAATGCTACGTTAATCGGCACTGTACGCCACACGACTGAGTCGTGTTGAGCCGCATGAATCGTTGTTTTTAGAATCGCACTAACAACTACTGTTAACAACAGGAACAGTGAGTGTTGTCCGCGTTACATGGCACGGTGAATATATGAAACGTTAAACATCGTTGGCGTCGTGAACTGCATCAATTAGATCACGATTCTTCCCAGAATCCAAATACAAAAATTGCATTGCAATTCACTATAAGACATTCGTATCGAACATAAGTGTGTGTGAGAATTGACAAAGAGCAGGAATTTCAATCAGAAATACGGTAAGTCAATATGCCCATTTCGTACATAAACCCAACTATTCACAAAGATCACTATTCTACAAATGGTTCTTATTTAGGTTTCATATTTTATCGTGATATTTTTTTAATCCAGTAAACTTTAACAAAAAATCATTCACCAATCACCTGCATCATTTCTAACCAACACAATATTTTTTCGAGTCAGTGAGTGATATAACACATTAAAAAAATTCATGAGTTTTATTTATTAACCTCACTTTTATTATGATTGAATTTACTTTTCGAATAAGAAAGCCTTACAAATTTTCCTCACACGTTTTGTTAGAACTGGTTTAATTAACAGAATTGTTCAAGATTCTTAATTGATCTCTGTGATGTATATATGGTATCTCAAAGAATTCAAACATTGTCATTTACAAAACATATTCATTTCATAAACTAGTATGAAATGTCTAATACTGATGTGTTTGTTCGATCGTCATAATATTTCTTTGCTTGAATGTGTTGATGTGTGTAGTGATATTATGGTTTGTTTCAAAAGATACAATTTGACGCATCCCCATCTTCTCAAGTTCTCCCAGAAAATAATTGTTTATGTACAATTTATTGATATTTACCCTCTTTTTCATTACAAAAACCGGTTCCATCACTCAGAAACATTCCGAAATTTCACGTTTTCACCTATTCGTGGAAAGATGCTAAGAAAAATATTTTGAAACATCCATATTGCATATTCAGTGAAATACCAATATTTTATCAATTCCACCAAAGTTTCTTCGAAAATATATTTAGCTAATAAATTTTTACACTATTTCCCATCCCTGTTGATGCAATCTGAGACAATTTTCTCAATTTATATATTATCAATTATTGCAATTTAAACTTCGATGTTTCGGAGGAAAATATTCAAATGATTTCGAGCTGGGAAATAATCTTCCATTTGATTCAATATGAATTGATTTTCAGATTCAATTTTTGATCACATTTTGGTATATAAGACTGTGAACACTTTGAACAGCAAGTAATTACTGTAGGTAGGAATGTGTTTTGAATGTTTCATATTCAATGAAGGAATTCCATGATCATCTAGGTCTGTGTTTTTCTTGATGTTCTATCTTTAATATTTTCCAGTGAGTGTGTTGCATGGTCCTATAGTTATGTCTTCCCAAAGTTCCGGTAGTACACAAAATGATAGTACAGCTGATGTTAACCTCGTTAATACACAGGACACAGTTATCATTGATAACAACGACGCTAATCTAGGAAATGGCAATGTAATTAACGGTGGCATTGTGTCGAATTTTGCAATTGAAAACAGTATTCCTCCAATTGAAGATTGTTTCGATATCATTCGCTCTAAGTGCAATGCAAATGAAACTATAGATTCGGTGATATTTCAACCTCGTCACCTAGATTTGGAATCGTTTTTGAAAACGACTTTAGAAGGGCAATTAATTTTGATTTATTACGAAACGCATAAAGAGTTGTCTGATGCAATGCAGAATAATTTATGTCGTTTGGTCATGAACAGGGAAATATGGATCATATTCCAGAAGAAAAAGATAAATGCGTCCAATCCGTTGAAAAAATTAGAGTATGATTTCAGTTTCATATACACACATATTATTAATAGAGATTAGTCTCAGGAAGAACATGATAAGAGTATTCTGACGAAATTTCCAGGATTGCTGTGAATGTTCTATCAAGCCTTGCTGCTGAAATCAGTGGATTATTTAAAGAGAGTCCCAGCTTATATCACAACCCTGGGTATACCGATGGAACCGGAAGTGTTCCTCCAGTAGGGGAATTCGTTTCACGCATCAATTATATGCGGAAGGTGTGCATCGAATCTGGGGCTTTCAGCAAAAAAAAATCACCTTCTACGATTGCGGTTATTGGTATAAATCATTCAAATATTGTAATAGTTTGTTGAGTAGATCCCATCTCGAAGAAAGTTATCGTTCAAAAACCTGGGGAATATCTATATTTTCTGCACCTTGAATGTAATGTTAAAATCAATTCACTCAATCAATACAATAGTAATTTCACTAACAATTGAATTCGGATGTAAATTGCTCCCCTATGCGATTTCCGCAATGAACAACAGAAATACTCTGTTCATACTACATCTTGATTTATTCTAAATTATTTTCTGTTTTCAACATAATTCTACCACATGTTAGACTCAGTGGAGGCTCAGTTGCAGAATTTGCGTGAAACAATAGAACCGTGGGACAACGTCGTAACAGATTAGAAGGCAACATTTTCCATCAGACAGGACTTCTCTAAAAAAAATAAAAAAGGACCAATTTGGCATTCTCAAGAATTTCCTTGTCTCAGTGTGGAGAGAGCACCTGAACTAGTAAGATGAATTTTCAAATCACAATATTACGATGGCATCATATTGTTCTAATAAATTAGTTGTTGCATGAAGTAAATAATCAGCATCAACCTCATTTCTTCATCAATTGTCCCATGTTTCAGATCAATTCCGATTTCGAATCAAAATATGCAAATCAATCAATTGATATAAAAACGGTATGGCCACCATTACGCATAAAATTGCAAAATTTCATCCAATCTAAGAATCTTCAGTCAGAAGAAGAAAGGTGTCCAGCGAACGATTTGCCAAATTTATCCGATGGTAAACAATTTATACTGTCATCGCATATGAAAACATTTCATGTTACGTAATTCATAAATACTGTCGATTGTAGATCAAAAGGATGGGATACTGTTGATGCTCTTCCCAAGCGCGATTGAGGCACCGATTTGCAAAAGTACTGCATCGAAGTCTAAGTCCAAAAAACCAAAATTGGAATTAGAACAAGAAACCTTGAAAAGACGAATCGACCGTGAGAATTTCATCCTCCATGTGAAGGTAATTACAGTTCATAATCATATATCATCATTACCAATGAATTTCATGAAATGATCGAGCATTTATTTGACCTTTATTATTGATTCATTTTTTCGTTGCAGAATATTGAAGACTTCGAAACAATCGTTCGAGAAAAGCAACAAACCGGAGAGGATGATATTTTCCCATTTATAGTAATAGCTGGGGCTCTAATGAATCCAGAAGGGTTTTATACCGTCGTCGGGAAAAGTAATTATGAAACTAGTTCGGCAATTGGAGCTCTAGATTTAACATTTAAAATTTTCGTGACGTATAATTTTTCTTTCCCAAACGCAGTTCAGTATACCTGGTTGATCTTGCAAAAAGCCCGCTTCAAATTAACTATGCCAGGAGATGAATGTTACGTAAATGTTACAAGAATATTGTCGTTTTTAGAAAAATAACATCACACAATTATAAATTAGAGTAGTGAAAAAAATCGTAAGTTTCGTATGGAATTTTTTGTACAACATTTTTGAGTGTGCATATTTGAATTCCGCAAAAGTATTCTTTTCAATTATTCGCAAACATCTCCTTACGCTGGTACAGTTCATTCTGAATAATATATCGATTATCTAATTTCTGAAGACTGAAATTGCATAATGGATCCTCAAAAATTCTCCGATCTTGTAACAGAAACAGCTGCCGGTATCATTAGTGAATTATATTCTTATGCAGATATGCCACGTACTCGAGTTCATCAAATTGCACATATTTTTGAATCATTTCTTCAAAATTCGGCTATAACAACTTTTCTGACACATTTAGTTGATAGATTGAGAATTCTTGGAGAACACCCAGGTGATGTAGCTGCATTTAGCACTATGATCGCGAAGTTACAGACGCCCTTTGAAAACTTGCAAACTGAAAATCAGTGTTTTCAATATTTCAAAAATACTGGAAATTTTATCCCCCCGGAAGAAATAGAAGAAGAGAAGGAAATGATTGTAGGTACAAAAGATGGTGCAATAGTAACAAACAAGAAAATAACATTGCAATTCGTGCCGTTAAGAAAGGTTTTCCAAAAGTTTTTTGAACTTCCAGGAATTTTCGAGAGTACCCTGTCAAATTTGAAATTACTGGAAAACAAAAACGAACTTTTATCAAATATTGTACAAGGCGAACATTGGAAAAACAAGAAGGCCACATTTGGAGATAAATTAGTTTCCCCAATGTTGCTCTATCAAGACGATTTTGAAACTAATAATCCGTTAGGCAGTCACAAAGGTTACGGGAAAGTAGGAGCTGTTTACATTGTAATTCCATGTTTGCCTCCTCAAATGCAGTCCAAAACGGGGAATATTTTCTTATTAACATTGTATAAGGCTTCAGATACCAAATACGTCGATTTGAGCGAATTTTTTGCGAAAGCAGTGGAGGAGTGACAATTCTTAGAGAACGAAGGAATATTCATTTCATCGCATTCCTCCCCAATCAACGTTCATTTTTCGTTAGCAGGAGTAATTGGCGACAATCTTGCTGTCAATACAATTATGGGATTCATGAGGAGTTTTTCTGCCAGTTATCCTTGTAGATTTTGTATGGTAAATATTAACGCCATCAATTCAACATTGAAAGTCTCTTCATGCGAAATGCGTACTGTAGAAAAATATAAACAGCAATTGATTGCAGATAATCCCAAATGTACAGGTATAGCTGGTCCATCTGTGATCAGTAAAATCACATCTTCTTCTACTATAGATCTTCTAACTGTAGATTTTATGCACGACATTTTGGAAGGTATTAACGAATACGATTTTGGTCAGATTTTACATCACTTCATAATTGTTGAAAAATTCTCCACGTGTGCAGTTCTGAACGATAGAATTAATGGCTACTTTTACGGTGTCAATGAAATACGTAACAAACCGGAAGAAATTACTATGTCTCGAATTAAAAATCAATTCATTAAAATGTCTGCAAGTGAATCTCTCTGTCCACTACGAAATATCGGGTTGTTAATTGGGGAATATGTCCCAATTGGGAATCTCTATTGGAAGTTAATTATTTTATTGAAAGAAATTCTTGATATTGTAACTTTTCCCGTTGTTCACAATGGCTTGGCGGATTATTTACAGGGCCTTATACAAGAATATTTGAACCTTTCTACAGTGCCATTTCCAGGAGGTTTAGAACCTAAACATCATTTGTCACTGCATTACGCAGAAATTATGAGATGCATGGGACCATTGCGTTCCTTGTCCACAATGCGTTGTGAGAGTGAAAATCGAGATTTAAAAATCACTTCGCATATATCTCTGAACCGAATAAATATTTGCAAAACGTTGGCATTAAAGTGTCAATTGCGAATGAGCCATCTCATGAACTGTAGTACTAGAGTGAATACTCCATTGTACGAAAGTGGACCCTGGGAAGTTAAATCGGCTCAAGAAATTTCCGGTTTCAATTTATATTCTCCTTTACCACCAAGCATGTTACAGGATAAAATTTCTGTAATTAATTTCATCAAATTAAGTAATCGTATAATTCAGGAAGATGTTGTTCTCATGATGCCTCATGAAAGTGGACTTGAATTATTTGTTGTTTATATTATCTTGGCGGATGGTTCTTCAAAAATGTACATCATTGTCAAAGATGTAACTGAGTATACATATGATGATGCACATTTTCAAGCCTACCAACTTATTGAAGAGTATGCAAGTGATGCTCATTCTTGGAAACTCTTGACAATCGAAGATGTTCAGTTTTGCTCGATAACGCAAATAACCCACACAACCAATGGTAATCATTATATTCCAAAACGGTGGCCATAAGAACGATGAGGTATATACCAAATACAAATTTTAAGATTATAAGATATAGTGTTAATCATGCGAAACGTTGTAAAAGTATGTACCTGCATGCAAATCTAATCACACGTATATCAGGAACTTTGGCCTCAGTTCTTCGACCATTTCTTTTCTTGTTACAAGTTTTATTGAGGAATTGAAGTGCACAATTGTTTCAAATATAATGTGGAATTATCGACATGGATATCAGATGAAACTGATACATAACAAGTGTATTAGGGTGAGCCAAAAAAAAACTAACCTGTCGAATTTATGGCTCAAAATGGACCCATGTACCGGGAGAAGAATTCCTCCATTTGGAGAAATGTTGAGTTCAATTTTCAAACGGGTCGGTGGACACTTGAAATTTCCCATTTAAATAACACGTAGAAACATTTTTTTGCATTAAAAATGCTGTAAATTTTTAACCGTTTGAGATAAAAATTTGTTCCAGGCAGATTCTTGTAGGGCATTGAATTCTCTAAAGAATCATCTCTAAATTGATTTTTTCAAGTCAACAATTTGTATATTTATGGGCCATGAAAGGCTTCGCTTTTTTTCCTACTTTCATGGCCCGCAAATATACCAATTTTTGACTTCAAAAAATCAACTCAGGTATGATTTTTTAGAGAATTCAATGCCCTACAAGAATTCGCATCGAAAAAATTTTTATCTCAAACGGTTCAAAAGTTACAGCATTTTTAATGCAGAAAAATGTTTTTACGTGTTATTTAAATGGCCAATTTCAAGTGCCCACCGACACCTTCCAAAATTGCGCTAAAAATTTTTCCAAACGGGGGAATTCTTTCCTCTGTACATGGGTCCATTTTAAGCCACAAATTCCATAGGTTAATTTTTTTGGCTCACCCTAAAGTGTATATCCAATTATAATATGAGGATAATAACTTCATTTTTATTTCATGGTAATAAAATGAATAAACATATTTATTATTAATATTATTGTCATTATTATCACGATCATCCTCGTAATCATTATAATCATCATTATCATGATTATAAGTTTCATGCATATCGTTAAAGCATTCCAATGATACTCTTCCATATGGAATTTTTAAATAAATGTTTCATGCACATACATGAAATTTCTAAATATAAATTACTCCCACTGAAACGTTTTCCTTGTATTCACTGCCCACATAGCACAAAAACCTATGGAAGATGTCTCACAATCCACAATTCTGAAAGATATCTCATAGTATTCTGAAAGATAGATTTTAGAATTATTTTTCTGCAAAAACATTGGTGCTATGTGAGTGAATATCCTTGTGGTTCTTCTATAATGTGTGATTCACATGCTTCACTTAATGATCCAAGGCACAGGAGAATTCTATATATTTCAAAGATCATAACTGGAATAAGCTGATGATGGTTTCTGAAGATATCTCAAAAATATTTTTAGACATGAAAAAGGCATATTTGAGATATACAAGAGCTGTGGATTTAAAAAATTTGTCTAGCTTCTGAAAGACACTTACATACTGAAATGTATCAAGAATCCTTGAAGAATTCCCAAAAATGTCTCATGCAACACGAGAAAAGATATTTAATAATGACTTCGTCTTAAGAAGTCAAACATGCAAAAACTTACTATCTTGTATTGCATGAAATATTTCAAATATATCTTTGGAGAATGTGTTAGAACACTATAAGCTCTCTGGCTGTATATATATATCTTATACGTCATAAGATATTTTCAAAACATTTTTCAAACACCTGAAAGTGTGAAAAAAACTTTGAATGATCAGATATATTAAATATAGTGAAACTTTTTAAAATGCCTTCTTGATATTTTATAGCTAAATGAGCATTAAAGTATTTGAAGCACTCAAGTGATGGTTTATTGAATCACGGTTCCCCAGATTCCTTGCAATTTCACCGTGTTTTCAATCTTTGTTCGGCTTTGGAACAATACCATATTCTCAGAGTACGCCACAATTGGATAAAAGCCACAGGTTTTCGAGTTTTTGAAGGCATTCGTTTCAGTCAGGGGGATGCAACTTTATAGGATGACCCCAACCCACGTTTTCGATTAAGGACAAGTCAAACATGAAGGTGACGCTTCGATTGTATTGAATCGAGGTAACCTCAAAATTTTGTTGATCAATTTAGATTTTGGAACATCAATAGTATTTCAACAATGAAGTGTGAACAACAATTCCGAAACCAAAGTATATTTGACTACATATAATTTGGATTTAGAATTTTCTCATTTTCACACTTTACTGTTGAAATACTATCAATGTTTCAAAATTAGAATAATTTGGAGCTCAGGTCACTTTACCATGGCCACTATTTTGATTTTGAGTTCGCATGAGAGTCAATCTTTCAGAGGGCGCGCACATACATCCCAAGTTTTTTCATTGGAGTTGGATCCCCCTGGTTTCGGTTGTCAATTTCAAGGAGGTTCCATTGATCAGCTGATATGCTAAATAAATTTAACCGTACCGTGTAACGCGAACAACACTCACTGTTCCTGTTGTTAACAGTAGTTGTTAGTGCGATTCTGAAAACAACGATTCATGCGACTCCACCCGACTCAGTCGTGTGGCGTACAGTGCCGATGAATGTAGCATTCAATACACAGGACGTTCATCGCACTAGTCGGTAAGGTGACCGCACTACTCATTACTGTTTTCAAGTTAGTGTAGCTAACACGACTGACTACTGTAGGAAATCGAATACGTACTGTGAGAACTTGAGTGATTCATGTAGATAGAGTATTCAGAAATGTTTTCAACGAATTTTTTTTCACAACACGAGCCAGTCGTGTGGACGACAGCGATCAGAGGTGGAGGATTTTCTCCGTGTAGAAGAAAAGTTATTTTCAGTGGATTAATGTAGATTGATGTTTTCAAGAAAGTGTACAGCATTGCCAACATTGGCTTATTGCGATTTTGTCCAGCGCAACTATCGCAATATAATGCGATTTCTTTTACATTTTCACGTTCATCAACCATCTGAAGGTACTTGAAAATGATACTGCCCACCTCATCGGAACCGCGATTTCCATCGCTTTCTCCCCAAAGATAACGAAACGCATTTTTCGTACCGCTGTCGTATACAGTTTCATCATAGTTAGCATATTTCCATCTGTAACATAAATTGATATTATCACCATGTGGAGTATTCAAAACTTTATGAAGATCAAAACTAGCACAAAGGAAGCTTGAATCAGTTTTACTTCTTCCTTGATCTTGGAGAGAAATTTGTTTACATTCCTCTTTCATCAATCAATGTTCTTCGTACTCTTTTTTGACAGATTCCGAATTTCTTGTATTGGCATCTTGATTCTCGATTTTCGCACAAAGTCCACATTTGTCTTTTTTCGGTAAATGGAAGCCTATGTTGAATTTTTTGGAGAATGTTTCACGAAAAACCTTGAGACTCACGGGTTGCACTGGTGGATCAGATAATGTACAATGCGTAAGGTACACGGTGCGGTACAAAAAGTTGACGTTGTGAAATTCTTGGGGCAAATATTTTCGAGAAGTTTTGTTGCGGCAATAATGAGATGGAACTGCTGGAAGTTTTTCAATGAATTCATACAATGCCCCAATTGAATTGTCTGGAGTTTTATTCACAGGTCGACCACGCCGATTATCAGCACCAGCAATATTGATGCCTCGAGCTTTAACGCAGGTGTATCGTAAATTCATCTGCGAAATGTCGAGTGTTTGCAACAGAAACTGTTGACAAACTTCTTTGGATTCTCCGAAGAAATTTATTACGTATATATGAGCGTTGACGGCGACTCTTGGCATTCACAGTAGAACCTGCTTTTGATCTTCTACGTTCCACAGGATGTTGTTTAATGCATGATAAAAGCCAGTCCCGTTGACGTTGCGAGCTGCACATACCCCAATACATTTCATGAAGGTGATGACGCGGTTCTTCGGTGAATTTTTGAGCACACTGATGACCGCATTTTTTATTGAGACATGGATTTGGTCGCACTTTTCTCCCCAAACCAGAACATCTTTCGGTTCTCTTTACGACGCGTTTATTCGTTTCGGATTGAAGGATTCGGTGACCTTGTTCGCCAACATATCCTTCTGGATCGTGAATTCCATTGTCGCTGGCCTCACTACTACTATACGGGACCAATGAGTTTTGCATTCCTCAGTCTCATCTGATCTATTAAATAAATGATTATTCGAAATGATTCTCACATAGGTTGGGATACATCGGTACAGTAACACTTTATTCAGAAATTGAAGGTTATATATTATTTTTCAAATATTTCCGATTCAATTTGATGTTTGATACATACCGATGTGTTTGAAAAGAGATGTCTTGAACGGAGTTTTGAATTGAAGGCTCAATAATGCGAGAATTAGGGTAAAACTCCCAGGTATAGGAATTCGATCGCAAGCGTCAATGATTTTGTGATGAGCTTACGATAAAATGTACGATCTTCGTTCTGTTTGCGGAACCCTCAACAAAAATTTTCAATAATTTTCGGGGAAGAGAGAGGCATCATAAGGATTCCAAAAATGCAAAAAAATGAGAAATGATGAATTGGCGGTTACGCTATTTTGCCGGGAAGGTATCGATATGTACGAAAAGGGAGGAGTACCGGAAGATTTCCAAAAGAATAAAATTGTCACTATCCCAAAAAAACAAGGGGCAGACAAATGCGAGAACTACAAAACGATCAGTTCAACTTCACATGCTTCGAAAACATTGACCAAAATTATATACAGGAGGATGAAAAATAAAATTGAGAGTAGATTGGCAGAAGATCAGTTTGGTTTCAGAAAAAATAGGGGAACGCGAGAAGCAATTTTAGCACTTGGGGCAGTAATAGAGAAAAGGATAGCG
This sequence comes from Gonatopus flavifemur, assembly GCA_018340375.1. Classification (NCBI taxonomy): domain Eukaryota; kingdom Metazoa; phylum Arthropoda; class Insecta; order Hymenoptera; family Dryinidae; genus Gonatopus; species Gonatopus flavifemur. The sequence goes on from JAFFJZ010000014.1 coordinate 3,419,971, forward strand.
CTAAAGAAATCTGTGTACATAGGTTTTGTAGATATACAAAAGGCTAAAGGCTTTCGATAATGTGGACTGGGAGAAGATGTTTGCGATCCTGAAGAAGGTGGGAATAAATTATAATGATAGGAGAATAATATACGAATTATATAAGAATCAAAGTGCAATAATAGACATAGAGGGTCAGGGAGGGAAAGCACAAATAAGAAGAGGGGTGAGACAAGGATGCTCATTATCGCCACTGATCTTCAATTCATATATAGAAGAAGCAATGAACGAAGTGAAGGAGGAAACTCAATCGAAATTACAGATTCAGGGAGAAAATATAAGTATGTTGAGATTCGCGGATGACATAGCTATATTGGCCACGCGTAGTACTGAGTTAGAAAATATTCTCAACACTATGAGAACAATATTATTGGAAAACTATTGTATGAATATAAATATAGACAGAACAAAATTCATGATGTGTACAGCAGCGAAAACAGCTAGAAGAACGAAAATCAAAATAGATACCGAGACAATTGGACAGGTGAAAGAATTCAAATATGTAGGAAGCATAATTACAGGAAACGGCAAAAGCGCAAGAGATATAAGAGCAAGAATAGCACAAGGGAAACAGGCTTCTTACCAAAAGAAACAGTTATTATGCTCAAAAAATATCAGCTTGGAAGTAAGGAAGAAATTCTTGAAAAGTTACGTTTGGAGCACAGCACTATATGGTTGCGAAACTTGGACAATGGGGAAAACTGATCAACGAAGACTTGAAGCCTTTGAAATGTGGTGTTATAGGAGGATGCTCAGGATAAAATGGATAGACAAAGTCAAAAATGGAGAAGTACTCGAGCAGATAAATGAAAAAAGAAATCTTCCGAAACACATCGTGAGAAGGAGACGCAATCTCATAGGGCACACATCACGGCATAAGAGTTTATTGAAAACAATATTGGAAGGGAAAATGAATGATAAAGGTAGACCTAGATCGAGTTATATGAAGCAAATCGTACAAGACAAGGGATGTAGTAGACATGTAGAAATTAAACGTTTGGCGGATAATAGACAGGGGTGGAGGGTTTCATCAAACCAGTCGTAAGACATATGACTTCATGATGATGATGACACTTCCATATAATGAACATTCAATGAACCTGCACATGTTCATACTCTCATTTTACCGGCTCCATGGCTGAACGGTTAACGCACTAACTTTCAGCCATGGATGTCCGGCGAGCTGAGGGGTTCGAATCCCTGCCTAATCGATCCGCCTTTTTTCCTAACGGTCATGCCACGAAAGGGGAAATGGCGGTTGGTGCGTGAACCGAAGTTCATCCCGAAAGCGGCTACCACCGTAATAGGGGAGCAACGGTTGATAAGTCAGGCAATCTCACCCCCGCCGCGTAGGTTAGGCTGGAAGTACGCTTCCCCCGGCCCAATTGGCCTTGGCAGCATGAAGGAGACCGGGTTAACAAAAAAAATAGTCTCATTGTAGGTTTGACCAACGTTCGTTGCACGTTTCCGTTTCGTTGGGGATTCTTCAATCGGGTAATTGATTGAAATCCAGGATGATTGGTTCATCTATGGATCAATAGTGTATTATCACATTTGGACATACCTGGGACATACGTGCAACGTTCTTCCCGAGTAAAAAAATATAAATGAAGAATCGATAAAAAAAAATCAGTTGGTGATCACGAATAAAGTGATCATCAAGTCGTCTGCGTAGTGAGATTATGAAATATATTTTTCATCACCTTCAGAGTCAATTATTCTGATGAAATCCACATATAATCAGCTTTGCACCTGAAATCAATCATTCAATGGGTACTCTTATGAATTTGGTCTAGTTAAAATTTCATTTCAACACGATCATCATAAGATGATGAACGTTATATGTACAAGGACATGATGGATGTGTGATCCTTATTGTGATCAATTCAGAAGTGACTGGTGGGTGATACTTGAGTATCTTGATGGTATTGCAGTGATACGAAGTCACTCATCGCATGATCACTCATAAGTATACACGTAGATTAATTTCGCAATGTTGCAGGAGTACACACTGTTGGTAGCGCCGTTATCAATGTATTTCATGCATGAAGAGTTAGTTTTTACTTTACGATGATATGAAGAAGCTTCAAAAAGAACTTTGTTCTTCAAAAGTCTATGAAAAACATGACAAGAACTCATAGCAATTCCATTTTCATCCAAAACTTGAGTTATAAATCCTGGAAAAGTGTGATATTTTTGTAAAGAATCTACTATTTGGGTCAGTTCAGGAACAGATTGTAATTTACGTTTTTTATTGGGTTTCATCAATTTTTCACAATAGTCATGAATTGATGACTCATTTTAAATGAATATGGATTGAAAATTTGTAGTTGATATGAACATTGAGATTGATGCACAGATTTGTAATGCGGCATATCTTGTTTCATGGACAAAATTTGCCAACTTTCAATTCGAATCTTCATACATGAAACAAGATGTCGTAAACAATGGTCCAAGTTTTCTATAATATAGTCTCTCTCAACTTCAACACACTTATTCTAACGATCCTCCAATGATTTTATACCATCTGTGTAATGATTTTCCGGACGCTCCGCAAAATACTGTTCCACAGCTGCAATAGCTTCTTCATTCGACGAAAAACGCTTTCCACGAAGGAATTGTTTCAAATTTCTGAAGAGGTAATAGTCGGAGGGAGCCAAATCTGGTGAATACGGTGGATGTTCAAGCAATTCGTACTTCAATTCGTTCAGTTTAGCCATTGCCAGAACACTTGTGTGAACACGTGCATTGTCTTGATGCAAAATGATTTTTTTCTTCCGTAAACCGGGTCCTTTTTCATGAATTTTCTCATCCAACTGGTCCAAAAGGTTGCAATAATATTCAGAGTTAATTTTTTTACCTTTTTCGAGATAATCAATCTACAAAACCCCTTTTGCGTCTCAAAAAACCGATGCTGAAACCTTTTTTGTCGATCGTTCTGACTTCCCCCGTTTCGGAGCTAAACAACTAGCTCCAGTCCACTGTAAACGTTCTTGTTTCAGTTTAGGATCATGATGGTAGATCAGTATATAGATCCCTCAAATCTTCTATAGACGTTCCAGATACAGGTTTTAACCAGTATACAGGGTGGGGCATTTAAAGTGTCGCGGGCGTTTTTTCCAAAAATAAAGTGAGATACGAGAAAATTTTTCGGACAAAAGTTGTAGGGTACCGAGGGGGACATCCGATGGTGGCCTTGGCTTTGACCTCAAATCTCATCTTCAAGGGCATTCTGAGATCAACTCTTGTTTTTTAAATAGCATCTCATATTTTTTACTGCAGATTTGGATTCTAGGTCAAAAACCAAGAAACTTTTGTCTGAACCATTTTCCTGAAATCCGCAAAAATGGCGCTCTAATCGATATTGTTCCATTTTGAATCTGACATTCGAATAATTCGAAAACGAAGGGTCTTGCAAAAGAATGTTTCGTACAAAAGTTGTCAATACACAACACATTTCAATCGTCTACATTACCACCATTCAGAGCTCACGCGATGTAAACAAACGACGGGGTTCAGTGAAAATTCACGATTTTGAAAGTCAGTTTGTCAGTTACATTTGATTATTACTTGGTTTATGACAAACTGAAAATCATGGATATCCGATACACGGTTTCTGAAAAGATCGATATGATCTACATTTACGGTGAAGTGCATAAGAACCCCAGACAAGCATATGACTTGTATGCAGAACGATTTCCTGAAAGGACAACGCCATCCATTAGGTATTTTCAACGTATTACAAAATTATTCTCAGAAACGGGAAGTGTTACAAGGGAAAAACGACATCGAATGAGAACTGTTAGCGGAGAAAATGCGGAAGTTAATGTACTAGCTGCAGTAGCCAATAATCCACACGTGAGCTCTCGTGAAATTGAACTCCATTCGGGAATTTCTCGAAGAAGTGTTCTTCGAATACTGAAACGTCACAAATTCCATCCGTATCACATTTGTTTGCATCAAGACCTTCACGGTGATGATTTCGAAAATCGTGTACAGTTTTGTCGATGGGGTCTAGCGCAAATGCACAATAACAACTTCATCAACATATTATTTTCTGATGAGTCGACGTTCACCAATCATGGTCAAGTAAATCGACATAATATGCATTACTGGGCGACAGAAAATCCAAGATGGTTACGTCAAGTAGAGCATCAAAGACAATGGGCTGTGAATGTTTGGTGTGGTATTTTTCGATCTCGAGTAATTGGACCGTACTTCATGGCAGATACGCTAAATGGAGAGAAGTACAGACATTTCTTAGATCAAGTACTTCCAACATTACTTGAAGACATACCTATTCAGGAACGATTGAATATGTGGTATCAACACGATGGTTGTCCATCCCATTATGCAGTCACAGCTCGAGAAATATTGGACAGAGATTATCCTGGACGATGGATAGGACGTCGTGGACCAGTTCATTGGCCTGCCCGTTCTCCGGATCTTACTTCTCCAGATTTTTTTTTATGGGGATACATAAAAGATACAGTTTATCAACAAGCACCGACTACACCTGAGAAAATGCGTCGAAGAATCATCAATGCATGCGCGAGCATCGATGAAGATATACTAGCACGAGTTCAGCAATCTTTTGTAAAACGTTTTGAAATGTGTATTGAAGTCGAAGGCCATCATTTTGAGCATCCACTGCATTAAAATTATCCAAGTGATGTAGACGATTGAAATGTGTTGTGTTTTGTCTGTTATACCCCATCACCTCCGTTTCAGTTCAAGGGGTCCCCCTTGGAATCAGACAACTTTTGTCCGAAACATTCTCCTCCAAGACCCTTCGTTTTCGAGTTATTCTAATGTCAGATTCAGTATGGAACAATATCGATTAGAGCGCCATCTTTGCGGATTTCAGGAAAATGGTTCAGACAAAAGTTTCTTGGTTTTTGACCTAGAATCCAAATCTGCAGTAAAAAATATGGGATGCTATTTAAAAAACAAGAGTTGACCTCAGAATGCCCTTGAAGATGAGATTTGAGGTCAAAGCCAAGGCCACCATCGGATGTCCCCCTCGATACCCTACAATTTTTGTCCGAAAAATTTTCTCGTATCTCATTTCATTTTTGGAAAAAACGCCCGCGACACTTTAAATGCCCCACCCTGTATATATACGTATACTTGTAGGATAACGATGAGATCATTAGGAATGGGGATATGCACGTTAGCAGATGAAAATAATTCTTCTCAGCGATATGGATTGAGGAACGAAACACTTATATGACTCATAGGTTTACCATTTCCATCCAACTTCTACTGCCCATCAGATTCATTCACGTCCATCGGAAATTTGAGTTCATTCCCTCTAATTTCAGTCTCAATTCCTGATACGTTTTGTCTTCGCAATGTGAGAGGATTTGGTGGTATTGTTTGAACATCGCTGATGATATTAATTATTATGTTGATGTGTTATTTTCAAAAACGATATGGTTTTCTATTCTTATGCATATACAAAACAGTGAAGAGGTTATAAGAATATCATCAGGAGAAGATGTATGTCATACCATTTCCCATTATTACGAGAGAAAGAATCGAATATATCATTGCTGACCATTATTTCTTATTAAGAACAAAATGAATAATTTAAAACAAAGTGAAAACTTCCATCTCATTGAATGAATAGTTCATTTGTTCCCTCTCCAGGGAAATATTTCTTGGGATCAATGGAATATTCAGACAAATTCAGTAATAGAATGCTTGCGCTGAATAAATTAATTGGTTTTATAAATAAATGATTTATTCGCCACGAGTGATCAATTTTGGCAATCAATTGAATATTTCTGGAAGACAAATAAACATTTTTCCAAGTGTAGGCAAAAATAGATTGATGAATCCCAATAAAATATCCACAATCATTTGAAGTGGTGCATAAACAGCTTATCATCACTGGTTATGATCAATCGCATTATTCACTAATTGAAACAGTGGAACTTGAACTTCAGGACCAAATTACATGGGAACGATTTTGTTAACACATATGATATTTGGTTGTAATGACTTTGAATCTGGTTCCGATTACCAGGAAATTAGATTGTAGTAATCAGCCTAAATAGTTCCAGCCAAAATTAATTACGTGTTTGAAGTTAGAAGGACCAAATTTTTATTCTCGGGGTAATAACCAAAACATGTAGTCGATTTTAGGTAGAACCATTTCACCTGGTGATTGAAACTATATTTTGTTGTATCTGGAACCAGAGTTCAAGGTATTACGACCGTAAATCTTCAATCACGCTGTTTTTCTGTCAATTTAATACAATATCCACTGATAATCAGTATTTGCTCTCTAAATATGGAAGAATGAGAATTCCACTGGAACGGAACGGAAGGTTCTCCTTTGGCTGCCTTAAGAGTCGAATTCCACTCTCTTGGAGTGAGAATTCACTCTTTACGCAGCCAGAAGTGAATTCATCTTTCCGTTCGAGTGGAAATCTCAATTTTTCCCATTTGGAGAGTACGGCATTAATATACAGTTGTCTATTTTTTAATGCGAACAGCGGAATTTCATTGCTGTTCAATTTACATAATATATATTCTATAATTGTTCTTCGTACTTGAGAAACCTCCCAACTATTTCGGTATTAATTTTGATAATGTACTTCACCGGTTCACGATGGATTTTGTGCTGTTGAATCCTCACAAGACTCATCTTCGTTTCGCTCCTCCTCACTTAAGATTGAATCAGAGCCTGTTTTGTATACAAATAGGTTGAGATCCTTACTGATGCGTTATAGAAGGCTAGGAGCGGCGAGGACGAGGGCGAGGGATGGCGAAGGAACAACTACGATATTTAGAGAAAAAGCCGAGGGTGGCATTTATTCTGAGTCGAGGCGGTTATCTATCTCATAAGGGAAAAAAAAATGTACAAGGTTGAACCTTAACCTCACTTACTTGATAGACGTGAGTGTTGTGGGCGGGTGTAGGTCTAATCGTATTGTCTGTCCAATCGTAGTGCGTCGCAGAGCCTTCCTTCCAAGAGGAGCAGAGCGGACCTCCCTTCTTCCAGGCGTTTTGACCAGTTTTCTGGAGCCAGAAATCGAGGTGTCTCCGAACCAGACAATTTCTCTTCAGAATTACTTGACGGTGTCCCGATATCGCGGGACCCACTTCCGAGTTGCGCCACGTGCTTTCACTGAAACTTCCGGGTGTTGAACTGATATATCAATTTGTTACGTCTCATTTGAGTCGAGCCTCGTAACGGAATGTGTCGCTGCTTCTTCCACCTCTACTTCCTTTTCTTGTCGTTCCCTCCTTGAACTCTCTTGGCGTAAGTAACGCTTACGTTACAGCGTTCAAAATGATATATGATGGAGAAGTACTGTGTTTGTGATCACTCTGACGCTATTGAAAACCACGGTCGGATTTAGAATTATGGAGGCTCCGGGGTGGAGAGTTGTGGGGGCCTATTATCCATGGTTAATCCAATTATACTGTTGCATCGGTTCCCCGAGTATCATGTATAACTTATATGAAAACGATATCGAGAAATTACGGAGTTCCAGAGTGTGGCAACCTCTACTATGTGTAGGCACCGGAGCGCAAGCCCCTGTAGCTTCGCCTTGAATCCGTCCCTGATGGAAACTTGTGAATTATGTTTATATAGCGTGAAATGGCATTATTTTCAGTCACGTACATACATTCGAATTGAAATTACGTTTGAATTATATATGAATGAAAGTGCACCTATCACGACAATACCACTGATACACCATACAGAACAGCTACAGAACCCAGTTCAAATCACAGCTGGAATGCCATGTGAAATATTCATTTTACTCCCAGTACACTGTGAAAAGGAAGTCTTAATCTGTTTGCATATTAATTTTAGACAATGCTTTTTCCATTTTGTCGGCGATTGTTTCTTCGGCTTAATTTGTTTGCATCATAGATTCAGCCATGAAATGAGCTGAATTTAAGACTTTCTCTTTACAGTGTGAGAGTAACTATACAACCTCCATAGGAATGAATTTAAGGAAGATCAAATTATCAAATGAAAAATGGGGAGCTCAATTGGAGACGGCGAATTTCCATAACTATCGTCACTATCGCAGTTCATTCCTCGATCAGCTCGCAATATTTTGTACTGTTGAAAGCGAGGATACTCTTCAAAATCTCTCCGTCTTCTATACATTTTCAAAGGAATATGAATCGTTTGGGGGAGATATCAAAACCTGTAATGTATATGGGTAAAGTATGGTTATCATGCATATGAGCTGGAAAGCACATTGAAGCATTCTTGAAAAGTAAAAAACATGGACTTGGTCTGTGATAAATACCTTCGATATTGATGTGATTTGATAATGCACCAAACAGAAAATCGAGAGAAAGGAGAGAAGAGAACAATTATCCCATGAGAATTTTTCAATTCAATCAAATCAATTCATTGAGTATGTATAGGTCACATCCATTCTCTTATAAAAGGGCAAATTCCATCAAAATATCTCAATGTCAAGTGACGGGCAATTTGTCAAAGTTTTGATACGGTGAGATAATTATTTACCCTGTTGCTGGGGCAAAATTTCTCAAGCGTACTAGCTCAAAAATTTTTACCTCCTCAATCTTTCTGAAATTTCACTGATATGTAGTACTAGTTGGTGACTTTTGATCCTATAAAGGATTTCGCTCTGGTACCTCTGGTTATCAAACTACAGGGGCCCAAAATTCACAGATTTCGTTTAATCAGCTCTTTTGAATATATAATTTCTTAAATTCCTTTTATAAAACCATTTTCGATATTGTTTTTCGTGGATTTTCTTCTGTTCTTTACAATGGGGTAATCTGTTTTTGTGAGGAAAAATTTTTCCCAACAAATTCAGCAAGTTTAAAATTATTTTTGCATTTTTTTAATTCCGACAATTTTGAAAATTTCTTAAATTAGCTCATCTGAAAGCTGGATTCTTCAGCTTCAAAATCGTGTAGGAGAAATTATGGGACGAAAATTTTATCTGGCATTCGCAACGGTTTGTAGCGCGCGTGTCGCATATTCCTATCAGCTACTGAACGTTCTGATACGGTTCGTCATACCGTTGACGTGGAATTGATGTGAAACGAACTGGTTTTCAATGGAATATGATTTTTCAATCATGCCAATGATTTCATACAATGTTACCGTACCATTATATTATCAAACTTTATCAATAACAGCTTTTGAAAGTATGGAACAAAATATTGAATAAATATTAGGGGTGTGCGGGTACCCGAGTCATCGGGTTTTTATCGGGTCGGGTCGGGTTTTTCAGTTACCCGAGTTTTTCAGGTACCCGATTACATTCGGGTAATTCAAATATAGCAAACGTTTTCCTCAGCAGGAAATATTGTGACAGCAACTCGATCAAGATTGCTGACGAAACATGTGGAAGAGTTGTGCTTCCTCCATTCAAATTTAAAAATATGAAAAAAGAATGATATTTATGAGAAGAATATTTATTTTCATTGATGTTCAAGATTATATATTGTGGTTACTAAATACGAAAATAGATAATATATTATTTATGAGATACCAATGTGATTATATTTTTTATTTGAATTAAAAAATAAATATAAACATTCCATGAAGCAATTTGGAGATTTCCTAATGCGCTGCATAATCAATTACATGGAGTAACAACCCTGATAGACTTGTAGTGAATATGGCATTCTTCATATTAGAATCGAATTCATATGAAATCCCCTTATTCCTACAATCGCTCAAGACAATTTGTCCTTAAAATATCAACGGCAATGGCAACTTCGAATAGAAGTTGAAAATATTAAATTCAAGCGATTTTATTATATTTGGGACCCGACTTGGAAACCCCGATTTAATCGGGTACCCGACCCGACCCGACCCGAAAAGAAATACAAATACCCCAACCCGATCCGACCCGATAAAAAGTGCTACCCGCACACCCCTAATAAATATACATAACATAATGAATATGGAATAATTCTGCTCTCTAGAAAATACACTGGCTTCTTTTCTGCTCAACCCATACACTATTGCATCGGGAAGAATGTTGGGAAACTTTTGTTGTAGACTCGGAAAAATAGTTCTCAAATCTATTAATTTGAATTTGTGATCGATGTTTCTCAATTCGATGAACAATTGAATCCTGTAAACACCTTCGATACATCAAACATATCGACGATGTTCATTTGTTTTTCCTTGTTTATACACATACTTCATACAACTTGATATCATACGAAAAATCGCATCGCATGACACGATCTTGAATTCTAAGTGAAATTGTTTCAATTCTAAATATGATTCGCAATTCGTGATGGAAATCAATTTTTTCTTCTCCAACTGTTTGATTGTGTTTGTTTGTAGGCAATTCAATTAAGAGATGAAATACAGCATTATTGACACAACATTCCTTGATTCTCAAAAATGTCTGCAACTCAAAGTTTTGTTGATCGTTGTTGTAATCCTTTGCACAAAATCCATCAGAAATTCAGATCAAGAGATTTGAGAACTATTCCTCCAAATCTATAAGAAAAGTTTCCCAGTATCCTCCCCGACGCGAAAGTGTGTGGGTTATGCAGAAAAGGAGCTGCTGCTTGTTCTGGAGAGAAGCCTCCAATTGATGCACAAGATGATTCGTTCAGTCATGTTTCACTCGAGGTATTGATATCATATTTTCAATTGCTGAAAAAACAATTTGTACATCAATGGAAATGGACAATGATGTGAATGAGAATTAATTACTACGATATGTTTCCCATAATTCAGGATGACGATGATGATGGTATTGATGAACATGGTAGTGACGATGATGACCAGTCATTAGAGAAGAAACCAAGAGATTGTAAAATTGAGGAACATGAATCGGCTATGGAGGTTCTTGATCAAATCAAGCAGAAATATGAAACCTAATATTACTCCTCACGCTTGCGCCAAAATCCTGGGGTCGGGAGAGACTTGCTGACGAGTTTGAGACTTCTGAAGGCCAAGCTAGGAAAGCTATCGAACTGGTAAAAGAAAATGGTATTTGAACGTCACCATCTCCAAGAAAGGGTCATGTTTCAGCTTTTGAAATGAAAAACAAGATCATAAGTTTCAATAATGATGACGAAAATAGTCGTATAATGCCGAGCATGAAAGATTTTGGTTCAGTTGAAAAAGAAGACGGATCACGAGAGCACGTACAAAAGAGATTGATTCTGTGCAATCCTTCAGAATTATATTTTGCGTTCAAAGATCAGAAACCTACTGTTCCGGTCAGTCTCTCTACATTCTCGCAGCTTAGACCTCGTAATTGCGTACTCGCTGGAGCTAGTGGAACGCATACTGTTTGCGTTTTTGTCCATCACGAGAATGTCAATTCAATGCTTGATGCGATAGATATTCAAAAATTAACATCCGGTACGAATAATCCAATCGCCACTTATCATGATGCTCTCAAAATGTTTTTATGTCAGAATCCATGTGCCGAATGTTATCTCGATGAATGTTTATTATATCCTGGCAAAGAGGGTTTCCAGAATTTTTGACAAACAGTTTTCGAAGACAATTGCATCGAGAAACTCGAATATCAAATTTGGCAACAGACTGATCGTAGCACTTCGCGTACTGAAATTGCAGATGCAGAAGATTTTTCAGAAGAACTTTCTCGTTGCCTTTCGAAACTCAAATTCCATTCATTCGTTGCGAAGCAGCAGTCATCTTTTCTGAGAAATTTGAAGGATAATTTACAAGAAGGAGAATTTGTATTTTTATGCGATTTCGTGGAAAATTATGCGTTTGTAGCCCAGAATGCTGCACAGGGTTTCCACTGGAACAACGACCAAACGACATTTTTCACCACTGTCATTTATTACAAACAAGGAAACAAACTCAGTCATCGGAGCGTTGCTATTTTATCGGATAATTTGAATCACGATACAAACGCTGTGTACGAATTCAGAAAAATTATAATAGCGTACCTGAAAGTGCATTTTCAACCAAGAAAAATTTTGTATTTAACGGATGGAGCGTCTCAACACTTCAAGAATAGATATAATTTCAGAAATCTTTTGTGTCATTACAAAGATTTTGAAATAGCAGCTGAATGGCATTTCCATGCAACTGCTCATGGAAAAGAGCCTTGTGACGGTATCGGTGGTAATCTGAAACGACTAGCAGCTCGAGCGAGTCTTCAAGCGAGGTCTCAGCAGCAAATTTAAAATCCTGATGCGCTTTACGAATGGGCGAAGAGAAATCTATCAGAAACTGTTGTTTTTTTTAGTTCGGAGACAAATCATGAAATCACTGCTAAGAAGCTCAAAACTCGCTTCGAAACGGCAAAAAAAATCCCCGGAACACTCAAATATCATTGTTTTATCCCAACTTCAAACATGACTTCGCATTTACGAGTATTTTCGCCATCATTGAATGTAGATGTTTTCTCAGAGATGAAAATTCAAAAAAAAATGAATACAAATAAAAAATTGCTCTAAATATATTGCTTCGAGCAGAATTATTCCATATTCATTATATTATGTGTATTCATTCATGATTATTTCTCATGATTCCAAAAGCTGTTATTGATGAAGTTTGATAATATAATGGTACGGTAACATTGTATGAAATCATTGACATGGTTGAAAAATCATATTTTATTGAAAAACAGTTCGTTTCACATCAATTCCACGTCAACGGTATCCCGAAGGGAACATGAAGCTCCGACAAATGTTCAGAATAGATCATGATAGATCAGACTGAAGCTCTGTTGGAGCTCAAGTTTAGATTCGTAAACGTTCGACGAAGGTCCGATGAACGTTGAAATGTCCACTTGAAAATAGTTTGAATGAACGTTCATAAAACGTTCATCGAACGTTTACTAAAGGTTCGTTCGAGTTGCAATTTTTCGATCAAAGTTTTTTTCAAAGTATATTTTTCCACGAAAAAATGAAAGATTGAGGCATTTCTAACTATGATTGTAATTCCGTCTGAAACATAAAAAACTGAAGGTTGAATGAATCTTCGTAGAATCTTTAATAAACGTTCTATGAACCTTCATTCAAGCTATTTTCAAGCGGACATTTCAACGTTCATCGGACCTTCGTCGAACGTTTCCGAATCTAAACTTGAGCTCCAACGGAGCTTCAGTCTGATCTATCATGATCTATTCTGAACGTTCGTCGGAGCTTCATGTTCCCTTCGGGTATGATGAACCGTATCACAACGTTCAGTAGCTAATAGGAATATGCGACACGCGTGCTTCAAACCGTTGCGAATGCCAGATGAAATTCCCTTTCCATAATTTCTCCTACACGATTTTGAAGCTGAAGAATCCAGCTTTTGAATGAACTAACTTAAAAAATGTTCAAAATTGTCGAAATTGAAAAAAAAATGCAAAAATAACTTTAAACTCGCTAAATCTGTTGGAAAAAATTGTTTCTCACCAAAACAAATTATGCCATTGTGAAGAACAAAAAAAGGTACGAAAAGCAATATCGGAAAAAAATTTTATCAAAAATTGTAATTCGAGAAATCATATCTTCAAAAGAGCTTATTAAACGAAATCGTGAATTTTGAACCCCTGTAGTTTGATACCCAGAGCTACCAGAGCAAAATCCTCCATAGGATCCAAAGTCACTTCCTAGTACTCCATTCCAGTGAAATTTTAGAAAGATTGAGGAGGTAAAAATTTTTGAGCTGGTACGCCTGAGAAATTTTGCCCCTGCCATGAGCAACGTTCTTGAGTAAAAAGAGCTAGCTTTTCTCCTGGGTGAGGGTCTTTTGGCCAAGAGATTTTCGGCCGAATTTTCTGTATTGGAGAATAACTAGTATTCCCTGGGAATTTGTAGTGACTTCTATTGGATCTGCCAATGAGCAAATTTTCAGCCAGAAATATTTTCGGCGAAATGACCTCCTACCTTTTTCGGATGAGGGCCAAATTAAAGAAGTCATTGTTTGATTAGGGAGAGTATGATGTATCGGTTTTCCCAACCAACGGTTTCGTTGATTTCATCCCCATTCTGTTTTTCATTCATGGATATATTACAATAGAAAGAGCAAACATGGAACTTTTACCCTGGGGAGTCATTGGGCCGAATTGATATAATATGACATCCATTAGTCCTTTTCTAGTGACTTATACACAGTAAGAAAAACTCCGTCATTGTGTAAAAAAGAAGTACGTGTCAAAATTCAAGTGTTCAATATTTAACTACGTGTTAAAATTCAAATGTTGAATATCTAACACTTTTGTGTGTTCATTTAACACACTGATCAAATGCTGTTCGATCGATTCATTTTCAACACATTAAAATGTTATTCGAGTTCAAATTAACACTTTATAAGTGTCACTCTGGAATCAAGACACATTGAGTGTGAAGAAAAATGGTTAACATTCGCTTGTATGTTGAATTTGACGAAGAATTTTTTACTGTGTAGAAATGACTGGCGATTGTCAAATCATCACTTGAATAGAAGAAGATGAATGGAAAAAATAAGAACCACGTTTGGCACTACGTTGGGGTTGCTTCTCTACTGAAAAAAAATAATTGTGGAATTTCTCCCCAAAAAATGGTGGCAGCAAAGTTCCTCCATAGATTAGGAATTTTTCACCATGATTTGGTGGACTTTCCCTACTATTGTAGGGAATTGAACACCTAAAAAACAGAACAGTTCTCCCAAGTGGTAGAAGAATCCCTCATTTTTTATGGAAAAACAATACTAGTGATGTCGGTTTTTTTTATGCATCGGAGAATCGATTATTTTCCCAAAATATAATCGATTATGAATCGATTCTTTTATGATCCGATTATATGATAATCGATTCTTTTCAGCTGAGAATCGATAAAAAAGAATCGGTAGTAATTGATGTAAACCGAGGCCACAAATGAATTGGAAAGATTGCAATCGCAATGTTGTAATCGTGGTTCGTATCATGTTTTGTTCTTTTGGAAAAAACTATGTGATTGGTTAAATTTGTATTCTAAACCAATCAGCATCAAAGAATAAACGGAAAACGTGATATTACCAATCAGAAACTGGAACATGGTTTTCATATATCGTAGCAATCTCTCTAACTCATCTCTGCCAAGGGCCATACTAAACTACTAGATCGTTTCAACTGTTTTACATCATTAATATGCAATCACGAAGTAAGATAAAAGGAGACTCATCTGGTGAAATTGAAGTGGCACACTTTTTTGGGAATTATTACAAGTCAAATATCGCCACTTGTGGCGCTGCAAACGTTACAAACACAACTAACTTCATGTCTCAGAAAAATTAAATCCCCGATGGAACGTAACCTCTAATAAGGGTATTTTGTGTATGCGAAGTTTTTCTTTTTGCAATAAAGTCAATGACTACTTATTTTGTGTATAAGAATTTGGTTGTGCACAGGGGGCATAATCTCGAATAGAAAATTTTCAAACGGATTTCAGCGCTGCCATACGGTAGTACAGTGAACTATTTTACATGTATACACTAACACTAATTCGAAAATCGGTGTGATTTGTTCATTGTTTGTGTTAGTTGTATCTATGGCGAATAATTCACTGTACTACCGTACGGCAGCGCTGACATCCGTTTGAGAATGTTGCATTTGAGATTATGCCCCCTGGTTGTGCATACCATTTCACTCAATAAATGATTATTCAATTCAAAAAATCTTTGTGTATACGGAATTTGGATGCTATTCCATTAATCTTCAATAAATTGATTGAACTTTGTATATCATGAGTATGGGTGTATTCCTTGAACTCAATAAATTGATTGAAATACTTGGTGTATTAGTGAATGATTTAGTTTCATCATACCCTAATTTGCAACCAGGTATAAAACAATGATTTCGTAACATGATGATTGTTTTTCACATGTATTCATAAAATATTTCATATCCCACATTCAATTTCATTCTTCTTGTTTTTTCTTAACAATATAACCTGAAATCAAATTTCAGTTATATATTTGAACTACGACATGAAATGAGCTCTGGTAACTGAGTCATAGAATGAAAATGAGATGTTGAACCATATGCGTATTTTCGGAATATCGGTAACGTACGCAGCGCCACGAGTCACCACTATCGGCGATATTTGGAACTTAATAATTCTCAAAAAACTGTGCCACGTTTTTGATAAAATCCCGTGAGAGATGAGTCTCCTTTTATCTTACTTCGTGTATGCAATCAATTACATTGATCTTTGGATCAAAAAGTTCAGAATTAATCGGAGAATCCAGCTCTGGTTTCAAAATACTGGAAGATGTGTTAAGTTGTAATTTCATGCGAGCGATAAGCGACGAGCGATACGTTAGCTAAAAAGAAAGGTAATGTGGGACCTCTCCCTTTATCCAAGGTGTCGCTCGTCGCTCATCGCTCGTATGAAATTACACCTTTATATTCGTTGTAATATTGAAAAAAAAAACCAAATGGAGGTTCCTCATTGGCTGGAAACGAAATTTCTTTCTAATTAATTATAAAAACTTTGTCAAACAATCAACAGACCAGAGCCGGATTGTTTGATGGATTCTGAATCTTTTGATCCCAAGTTTCATGTAATTCATTGAATATTGTTCCCGGATACACCGGAGGACCAAACAGAAGTTTGGGTCTTATTAAAATAAAATTTGTTTGATGAGAAATGTGCAGATTTCGAATGAGCTGTTGGAGAACGGAATAATTCTGAATGAGTTTGAATCATTTTCAATAGAAGATTTGAACCATCAATCGGTTTGAATGATTGTTTTCACAGGGTAGCATGAGTATCCGGGGTAATCGAAGCATTAAAACGGTAGTATGTGAGAAGCCCGACTGGCAATAACCCCGACTGCTTGCCATTGGCTAAAAACTGGTCAATTCTAGTGAAATCACTAAACATTCCTGGGGATCAGCCAATAGTAGTGGAGTCAGGCTTATTATCAGTCAGGCTTCTTGCATACTCCCATTGAAACTCATTATCTACTCAATCAATGAAGCAAGATCTCAGAATTTCCTAAATAACGACAGAATGTTTGAAAATCTTCCCATTCGAACTGACACGGACTTTTTTGATTCACCGTACTACTCACATATTCGATGGAATAGAGAGAGAAATCTCTTGTTAGAGAGGGATAGCTGACTGCAATGTAATGAGAAGTTAGACTATCTGAATGTCCCGAAATTCAATATCCCGAAATTTTATTTCCCGAAAAGATATATGTCGAAGTCTGATATCGTCGGTACTATTCCAAAACCTTGTATCGCGGTTTTTGACGGTTTCTTGTTTCCATCGGAAAATTGATCAGTACACGCTAATACACGTATTAACAAAACTCTCATAAACAAATACTCACTTAATGTTTGTTAATTAAACACAATCAGTACCATATAACTTAATTATATATGTATTCAGTATGTACTAATAATTCTTCCGATGGAACAAAGAAACCGTCAAAAACCGAGATACGAGGTTTTAGAATAGTACCAACGATATGTCTAAAAAATTATATCTTGAAACTTCATGCTTCGAAACTTCATATACCAAAGATATGGAATTTCAGGACATTAAATATCAGATATAATTTTTCGAGATGAAACTTTTCAGATCATAAAATTTCGGGACGAAGTCATTTCGGGATATTGAACTTTCGGAATATTGGGCAGTATACAGTCGGTGGATTTAATCCGTTCCTCATTATTTTTGATGAGTTGTGGAAAACTATCTGATAATTCATAAATTTTCGATGAAAATCAAATTTCAACCACCTAAACATTTGAGGAATAATCCAAATTGAATTTTATGAATACAATCGAAATAAATTTGTGGGTGTTCTCAAATTGATGAAATAAGGAGGGAACGGATTAAATCCACCCACTGTACATTAGGGATCCTTCAATGAGGGATCGGACAATCAGTCGCCATTAGTGGGATACTTCCGGTTTTTTCTATAGTTTAGTTAAGCATGCAAAGTGTATGTTATTTTATTAAAATCATTTTTCTCAAATATATTACATGCTTTGTTCGAAGAATGTTTCAGATTCACTTAATTGTAAGTATTATACATGAATAAGCTGACTTTAAATATGTATCTCGAATATTTTCATAAATATCAGTACCTATCCCACTAATGGCGGCCGACCAATCCGTAATCAGCAGTTGATTGTCCGATCCCTCATTAAAGGATCCCTACACTGTACATACCATAATACTGAATGTTCATAACCCCGGATACTCATGCAAGCGACTGTCGCGCGCGACACAATTAGAAGGAAGCAGAGAGATGTTTTCAACTCGGATCTCTTTTTTCTTCTCATGATGTCGCACGCGACAGTCGCTAGCATGAGTCTCCGGCCTAATGCCGAAAAAATCCTAGTCCTGAACCGATGAGGAAAATTGGGCGTTATGGGTATTCGGTATTATGGTATACTACGCTACTCACAAGGCTTGGGAACTCCTAATACCGTACACGATTTTGATTGCCCGTTTTTCACAGAATTTTGAATGTAATCGGTTGATCTATGAAAATTGTCCAATCAACATCGTGTATGATCATACTTGAACACGTCCTTGATGCCGAATGCTTGGTGGTTCATTCATGTTTACGTTCATATCGCTTGTGCGTAAATGCCTTTATTCATCCGCTTACCTTTATACGTTGAGAATACTGTTGTGCTATTTTACTTTCAGAATTGTGAGGGGATTTCATGTTTCGAAAGCCATCACTAAGATTCAAGATGCCATGAAATATCAATCTTTGCATACATTTTTGTGTATTTTAGAATTCAGAAAAGTATTTGATTAAGGTCGAAAATACACGTGAATTACACAAGATAAGTTTTATACCTGAACTCTGCCACTTTATTTCTTTGCATGTGTGCTTATAATGGAAAAGAATATTCCTCATATTTAGATATCACAAACTACTTTGAATACTAAAAGAATTCGTGCATCAAATGTAAGTAGAATATAACATATACTCATACATTGTGAAAAAATTCATTACGAAAATTATCATTTGTGAAAAAAACAATATCATTTCTTAGATTTGATCATAGCCTCAAAATGTCTGCGTCAGAGAAAAACAGTGCACATTCCAAATCAGCGAATAAATCAGAAAAAGCAGGTTTATTGAAAAAATGGTTTAAAAAACATGATGATGTCTCTGCAGTATGTGGTTCCTGTGGGAATGTATATGAAAATCATGGTAACACAACAAATCTTTGGAATCACCTCAAGAGGAAACATAAAAACTTGATCAACTTGAATGAAGGTCCATCTCAGAAGAAGTTGATTGTATCCCTTGATGAAGAACATGAATATAAAAATTCTATTGATGATCCTTCTATTCCTCAGTCTTCTCGGACCAATACACATACTGACCAAGCTAACAAAGATTTTGTGCCTAAAATAGGTTGCTCTAATCCATCGAAAATGAAGCAGCCTTTAATAGATAGAACATTCAAAAACATTGAATCTTACTCAGGTAATATTTCACAATGAGCAAACTATTTAGTTGTCGTAACTAACTATTTAGTGAAATACGACCTTAAATGAAAAATTTAGTTATCTCAATTAAAAACTGTTGTTAACGCAAACAATATTCCATTTCCGGCAACTTGAATTTTGTATTCGATGTCGTTTTTTGTTCCTACAACTGAAGAGTTTTTTCAGTGCATGATTTGAAAGATTTTATAGCAACACTAAAGAAAATTTGAATATATCAAACAAATCATATAATTTTCCATATCCAAAAAGAGATTTCTTGAATATGATTCAATTATTTCCTTGGTATACATCGATAAGATATGGAAATCCCTAATTTTTCATGATTTCTGACAAGTATAAGAAACATGAGTTTTGAGAAGATGTACAGTGAAATAAGATTGTTATCATATCATCATCATCATCATTTGTTATAATATCATTTTTGTTGAAAGCTTAAAGAATTATGTTTTTTTTTTCCATTATTGATCATGTGCAATATTTTTTTATATTCCAGGTGAAAACGAAAAGTCAAATCGAATCACGAATTCACTCTTATATATGATAGCAAGAGATTGTTTGCCGCTTTCTATCACGGAAAAAGAAGGTTTCAAAAAATTTATGCACAACGTGAATCCATTATACAAATTAAACAGCAGAACCACAATTACTAGTCGTATTGATGATAAATATATCATCATCAGTGATATAATTAAGAGGTCATTTTTGAAAGTGAGAAATTTTGTTCTCACGACAGATATATGGACCGATCCTTATAATACAAAAAGTTATCTAGGAATTACATTTCATTTCGTAGATGAAGATAAATTCCAACTTCAGGCAATCTCTCTGGGAGTTGAACCTCTTAATGAAGAGCATGATGCAATATATTTGGGAAAAATTTTAAAACAAATTTGCGATCAGTGGAATATTGAGGACGAAAAAATTGTGGTGATTGTGACGGACAATGCAGCAAATATAAAAAAAGCAGTAACTGATACATTTGGTTTGCAAAAACATCTTCCTTGTTTTGCGCACACACTCAATCTAGTTGTGCAAGATTCTTTGAATTGCACTCCTGAAATTAAGATCCTGATCAATAGAGTAAAAGCAATCGTGACATTTTTTAAGCAGAGTATAAATGCTGCAGATGAACTTCGCGACTGTCAAATTGAAGCAGGCAAACAAGGGAACATTCTCAAACTGAAGCAGGACATTGAAACCCGTTGGAATTCAACTTTTTACATGTTGAACAGATTCACTGAATTGGCAGACGGGATAAGTAGTGTGCTGTTCAGAAGAGATCACCCTGTTATGTTAGCACACGCAGATATGCAGACGATTGAAGATACTGTTGCCATTTTATCGCCCATAGAAAAAGTTACAGTGGAAATATCAGGTGAACAGTGCGTGACAGGGACAAAAATTATTCCACGTGTGAATATTATGCAAAAACATATTGAAAAAGTAATTCCTGTCACAACCACGGCTCGAAGTCTCCACACTGATATTTGTAAACAATTGAAAAGAAGATTTCGCTCAGATGAATCTAGTCTGGAAAAGAATCACTTTCTCCCAATTTGCACCATATTGGATCCACGATTTGAAAAATTACATTTTTCCAGTCCTTTAGCAATTTCAAGTGCAATAAATAAACTCTCTCATTTAATCAAAGAAAAATGCAGAAGTAATGAAATATCTGTTTCATGTCCACCGTCTGATCAAAGAATTTCTGAGATCCAGAATTCAGATAATTTATGGAATATTCATGAGGAACTAAAATCAAATCATTCTCAGAATCGTAATGTCGTAGACGGTATTCCTACTGAATTGAAGCAGTATTTAGATGCACCATTGAGTGATAGAAACGAGCATGTGCTTGAATATTGGCAGAAAATGAAATGTGTATATCCAAATTTGTGTGAAATTTTTTTGAAATATGTTATAGTTGTAGGCACTTCGGTCCCTTCTGAAAGGCTGTTTAGCAAGACAGGAAACATTCTGGAGGCAAAGAGGAATAGACTTTTAGATAAGAGAGCTCCAAGACTAATTTTCTTGAGTTCTATTGATGAATTTTATTGGGAATGATGATATTGTAAACATTTTTCTTCGAAACTGAACGTTCTTTGTGAATTTTTCTTCTTATGATTTCAAAGAAATACAAATATATATGGAATGATGAAAATGTGAATGATTTTTGGTCTCTAAATTTCTAATGCCATATAGTATTATGAATCCAATATTGCTAAACTATCTCATAATTACTTGAAGACTAAATTCGCTTCGTAATCAATCGAAAAGTGGTAAATCAGAATAAGTCCGAATACAAACAATCCCGAAGCGCAGTCCCAGACAGCACAAGAGTTCTAAAAGAGTTCATAAGGAATACAATGTATTCGTATAGAACTCTTTTAGAACTCTTGTGCTATCTGGGGTAGGCTCGAAGTTCATAATCCCGAATGGCAATAGTCCCGAAATATAACTATACGTTACTACTCATCTGCAAATCGGAAAAAACATAACTAAACTTTTTGCGGGACTATTACCATTCGGGATCATGAACTTCGGGTCTACTGCACTTCGGGATTGTTTCTATTCGGGCTTATTCTGGTTTTACCTTGAAAAACAAAAAAACAAATATAGAATCGATTATTTGAGAATCGATTCTTTTTGTTTCGATGCATCGATTAAAAGAATCGATTCGGAGAAAATAATCGATTCTCAGAATCGATTCGATTTTTGCTCAGAACCGACATCACAAACCTGACGTGTACTCTTCTCTCCCACCACGGTGAGTCAAGAGCAAAAGAGGAAAAAAATATATTAGTTCTTTCTTCCCCCTCCTCTATACACACGGTATACACGACTGGAAGGGAATTTTCTTTCTTTCCGAAAAACTCTCGTAGAAACATCCGTAATCAAATTATATATGTTCAATCTTTGTACATTACGAGTTTCCTTCCGAAAACTCTCGTAGAATCATCTGTAATGAGTACATATTCGGTTTTTCATTCATTGTACATTACGAGTTTCTTTTCGAAAAACTCTCGTAGAAACATCCGTAATCAAATTATATCTGTTCACCTCTGTACATTACGAGTTCCTCTTCGGGAACTCTTGTAGAAATATCAGTAAATCAAGATTATATCTGATTTACTCATTGTACATTCAGATCATTTTCGGAAATTCTCGTAGAAAGGTTTATAAACAAAATCTCATCTATTTCATGTTTTCCATAGATTCTTTGAAAGGAATAAAATATTTGTTAAACGAATTCCTCCACATCTAAATTTCTTTCACTTTAACCTTAACCACTACACTGGGGGTGCAGATAAGAGAATCTATATCTTATCGAGAGCTTAAAGCCAGGAGCGGGTGCCTACTCGCTTTTCCAATCGAGCCACTCCGGTTGGGAAAGTGCTTCATTTTCTTTTACGTATATAACGAGATTTTTCGTCTTTTCACATACAGAAAATCCCGTTATATAACATTGGTGCTAAGTGTGGGGTACAAGTTCCTGTCAATTTTTTCAGTTACTTTGCTAACTTTGTTGTCCAAAATCTTGACAGAGACTCCGCTCAATAACTCAGTGTACTGTGGTTATTCTTCTTTCGTTGCATTCAACGATATACTTTTTCTTCTTCCTCCTCTATACTTCGATGCGACGAACGCGTGTATAACACGCCGTACGAATTTCTTCTTCACTACGTTGAAGAAGAATCGATTCTTCTTCAACGTCGTCGACAACATACAGGTTGGTTGAAAAGTTTCTGCGCTCGAAATTAAAGAATACTGTTTTTGTTACGAAATATATTTTTTTATTCAATATAATCTCCTAGAAGCTCAATACACTTGTTCCAATGATCTTCCAATAATTTTATCCCATCCTTATAATGGTTTTCCGGAAGCTCTGCAAAATAACCGTCTCCGGCTGCTATGGCCTCTTCATTCGACGAAAAATGCTTTCCACGAAGGAATTGTTTCAGATTTCTGAAGAGATAGTAGTCGCTAGGAGCCAAATTTGGCGAATACGGTGGATGTTCAAGCAATTCGTACTTGAGTTCTTTGAATTTAGCCATCGTCAAAACACTTTTGTGAGCAGGTGCATTATCTTGATGAAAAATGATTTTTTTCTTCTTTAAACCAGGTTTTTTCTCACGAATTTTTTCATCCAGCTGATCCAAAAGGCTGCAGTAATATTCGGAGTTGATTGTTTTACCTTTCTGAAGATAATCAATGAACAAAATTCCTTTTGCATCCCAAAAAACTGATGCCATAACCTTCTGTGCTGATCGTTGTGACTTCACCTGCTTTGGAGATGAACAACCAGCTTCAGTCCACTGTAAACGTTCTTGTTTCAATTTAGGATCATGGTGGTAGATCCAAGTCTCATCCATAGTTATAAAACGACGCAAGAAGTCGGTTTTATTCTGCTTAAAACGCTCCAAATTACGCTGAGAAATTTGTTTCCGATCCAGTTTTTGTTGAATTGTCAACGTGTGCGGCACTAACTTTCCAAACAGTTTTTTCATACGTAATTCTTCATGTAAAATATGGAGTACTCGTTCGTCTGAGATGCCTATGGCATGAGCAATTTCACGCTTAGTCAAACTTGGCTCTTCACTAACCATATTATGTACATGCTCAATGATTTCTGCTGTGGTTGCAGTTTTTGGTCGTCCTTCGCATGGATCGTCTTCAAGGCTAGTACGACCACGTTCAAATTCACCAGCCCAAAATTCAACGGTGCGTTTTGAAGGTGAGGACTCCTCATACACTTCTAACAATTGTTCATAAATTTCCTTCGCTTTTAAACCCTTCAAAACAAAGAATATAATGACTGCACGATATTCAATTCTTTCCATATTAAGAAAAATCAATGACACGCAACTTCAAATGGCTTGTGAACAAAGAATGAATTGACAGAATGACTTGTGACTTCGCATGTGTTCTCAGGACAGATATACCAACTTGAGAAAAAAAAAGTTTCGAGCTAGCAGTGCTATCTCTTGGTGAGCGCAGGAAATTTTCAACCAACCTGTATGTTTCAAGCGATCGTTGCATTGTACAACTCGACTCTTTGCGAGTTTTTTCTACACTAAACGAACTTCTTCCCTGTAGATGAAATAAACTAATTTTTTCTTCTCGTAATTCACTTTCATTCCGATCAGAACAATTCTCTGCGAACTCGTGTATTATATTTTGAGGATTGTTTTTTTTTTCGTCACGAACATAGATGCTTTCAATGATTTTGAGTGATTTCTTCTTCTCGTTATAACGACAATCATCATATTATCGCAGGTCAGGGACGTCATACGATACCTCGGCCTTGCTTCTTCTTACAAACTCACACCAACTCATCACACATTTCATTCCACACACTCGCCAACATACACACCATATTAAACTCTATCCTATTCTCTCGTTATCTCATTTTCCAGGTGTTAAATATACGCATGTATTTACATATCTACCGGACAGGAGTTGCACACACGCTCACTTGGTCCACCCGAATCATTTTTTTTTCCTATGCAATAATGTTTGGAAATAAATTTGTATAATTCATATTGGAAGGGAATATTTCAATCACAAAAGTAATTTTTCTCATAGTGAATGCTACTGTTCCACTATCAATTGTAGAAAACAGAAATTTATATGTGATCAACATTTTTTTTTCATTCGCTCTGCTTTAATCTACAACAATTAGCTCATCCTTTTCAGGTTACGAGCGTGTGTGGGGACCAGTGGAGTTTCAACTGATATTTCTTGTTGTGTTTTAACATCATGCTATCGTTCATAATATATACAGGGTGGGGCATTTGAAGTGTCGCGCGCGTTTTTTCCAAAAATAAAATGAGATACGAGAAAATTTTTCAGACAAAAATTGTAGGGTATCGAAGGGGACATCTGATGGTGGCCTTGGCTTTGACCTCAAATCTCATCTTCGAGGGCATTCTGAGGTCAACTCTTGTTTTTTAAATAGCATCCCATATTTTTTACTGCAGATTTGGATTCTAGGTCAAAAACCAAGAAACTTTTGTCTGAACCATTTTCCTGAAATCCGCAAAGATGGCGCTCTAATCGATATTGTTCCATACTGAATCTGACATTAGAATAACTCGAAAACGAAGGGTCTTGGAGGAGAATGTTTCGGACAAAAGTTGTCTGATTCCAAGGGGGACCCCTTGAACTGAAACGGAGGTGATGGGGTATAACAGACAAAACACAACACATTTCAATCGTCTACATCACTTGGATAATTTTGATGCAGTAGATGCTCAAAATGATGGCCTTCGACTTCAATACACATTTCAAAACGTTTTACAAAAGATTGCTGAACTCGTGCTAAAATATCTTCATTGATGCTCGCGCATGCATTGATGATTCGTTGACGCATATTCTCAGGTGTAGTCGGTGCTTGTTGATAAACTGTATCTTTTATGTATCCCCATAAAAAAAATCTGGAGAAGTAAGATCCGGAGAACGGGCAGGCCAATGAACTGGTCCACGACGTCCTATCCATCGTCCAGGATAATCTCTGTCCAATATTTCTCGAGCTGTGACTGCATAATGGGATGGACAACCATCGTGTTGATACCACATATTCAATCGTTCCTGAATAGGTATGTCTTCAAGTAATGTTGGAAGTACTTGATCTAAGAAATGTCTGTACTTCTCTCCATTCAGCGTATCTGCAATGAAGTACGGTCCAATTACTCGAGATCGAAAAATACCACACCAAACATTCACAGCCCATTGTCTTTGATGCTCTACTTGACGTAACCATCTTGGATTTCCTGTCGCCCAGTAATGCATATTATGTCGATTTACTTGACCATGATTGGTGAACGTCGACTCATCAGAAAATAATATGTTGATGAAGTTGTTATTGTGCATTTGCGTTAGACCCCATCGACAAAACTGTACACGATTTTCGAAATCATCACCGTGAAGGTCTTGATGCAAACAAATGTGATACGGATGGAATTTGTGACGTTTCAGTATTCGAAGAACACTTCTTCGAGAAATTCCCGATTGAAGTTCAATTTCACGAGAGCTCACGTGTGGATTATTGGCTACTGCAGCTAGTACATTAACTTCCGCATTTTCTCCGCTAACAGTTCTCATTCGATGTCGTTTTTCCCTTGTAACACTTCCCGTTTCTGAGAATAATTTTGTAATGCGTTGAAAATACCTAATGGATGGCGTTGTTCTTTCAGGAAATCGTTCTGCATACAAGTCATATGCTTGTCTGGGGTTCTTATGCACTTCACCGTAAATGTAGATCATATCGATCTTCTCAGAAACCGTGTATCGGATATCCATGATTTTCAATTTGTCATAAACCAAGTAATAATCAAATGTAACTGACAAACTGACTTTCAAAATCGTGAATTTTCACTGAACCCCGTCGTTTGTTCACATCGCGTGAGCTCTGAATGGTGGTAATGTAGACGATTGAAATGTGTTGTGTATTGACAACTTTTGTACGAAACATTCTTTTGCAAGACCCTTCGTTTTCGAGTTATTCAGGAAAATGGTTCAGACAAAAGTTTCTTGGTTTTTGACCTAGAATCCAAATCTGCAGTAAAAAATATGAGATGCTATTTAAAAAACAAGAGTTGATCTCAGAATGCCCTTGAAGATGAGATTTGAGGTCAAAGCCAAGGCCACCATCGGTTGTCCCCCTCGGTACCCTACAACTTTTGTCCGAAAAATTTTCTCGTATCTCACTTTATTTTTGGAAAAAACACCCGCGACACTTTGAATGCCCCACCCTGTATATTTGTTATTCAGAACCCCATTACGTCACAATTATTCTTGGGGCGCCCATACAATTTTACAGCCAAGAATACAGGGACTTGGAATCCATCGCGATAAGAGGTATACGAGTAGTTTCGTCTACCGTACACGCTTGGAACACGTTTCTTCGGTGTTGCAACTCCAGTTTTGTTTGGACGTGAACGTTTCTCTTTCAGTAAAATTGTGAAAAAACAAGAGGTGGATTTCACTTGCTCTGCTTTCGCTCGATCAGACCGTTCCTGTCTACGTAAAATCCTGAACCAAAGCACTGAGGTCCTGCAAGTCATTCCTTTCCCCCGCCGGTGAGACATACGACTGCATCCTGTGGTGTGTGTTCCACGAGAGGAGAATAATAACTTGGGACTTGAACATTTTGCGAACTTTTTTGATGGTCAGCGACTGCCTCCTACGTGGTGCTGGATCGTTGTTAAAGGCCGCGAATAGTTAAAGGTGATTCTATCCTCAAACCAAAGAGTCTGTGCGCTATACCGTTTCCCTCTTTTGTAAAACTTTTGACTGCAGTCAGTGGTGATTGTTTTGCATTGGTGGGACTATGGCGTGTAGATAAAAATCTGTTCACCAAACTTTCAAACTGACACTGACTGTAATGGTAGTGAAACGTTTGTATGGAGATGTAAACAGATTTGACACTATAGGTTTTGGAAAAAATTCCCGAGATTGATCATTTGACTGCATTCAGTGGTAAGTCTTACATAATCGGAAGACATTAGCGTGGAATTTTGTTGGACGGTTGTTAAGGTGGTAAATATTAGTACGAAGAAGAACTTTTCTTACCGTGATCCTCTCCCCACCTACTCTCACTACCTTGGTTTCGAGAAATTCTGACTGCATTCTGTGGTAGAGTTTGTTTGAAACAAGGCATTCTGTTTCCAGTCCTTTTCCTTCCCCTGCTAATTTTCGTCCATGACTGAAACTGGTCGGAGAGCCGTTCTTAAATCATTGAGAAGGAAACTATATCAAGAGGACGTAAATTTATCAGAAAACGAGAAAGCTAAATTGTTTAATAGGATTTTCGATTCAGAAATCGAGTTATTGAAACCTCCTTATCAACGCTCTGTAACCATCGGTACGCGATTGTATACAAGCCTGGTCGAGTAAATTCGAACGCTGACGCGCTCTCGCGGAATCCTGTGGTGAGAGCGTGCCCTGCTGTTCCGCGAGACAAGGACCCAGAATATACCGCGAAGCTCAGACAGCCTCCCTTAGACAATACGGGAATAGGGATACGCGTGAGGGAACGACGGAATGAGGAAAATCGTCCCAACTATCAAGAGCTATCCATAGTCGAGGATGACCCCTCAAACGAGACGACCGATGATTCAAGAATCCTCGAATCTTCCCGGTCAAGTCTGCTACCCACTCTCACCTGAACGTTGCTCATGCCCGATCTCCCGGAGGACGAAATCATCCTCGACGCGCCTGATGCCAATTCTACGATGATTCGCTCTCGAGATTCTACCTCCGTGTCGGACTCAACCATAAACGAGACGGTAATAGCCCGGAACAACGGACCTCCTAGCCCGATTCGGCCGGGAGATAGCATTGCCTCGTGGAATCCTTCCATTGCCCCGAATTTCTCCCCAGGAAAACAATCTACGAAGATTGATCTCCTCGAAAACCACGCACAACCACCTATTATACTCAATCGAACTGAGCAGGGTGAAAATAGCGGTAGAGCACCCCTCAATGCGTCCCTCATTGACGAAGAGATACCCCCAGAAGTTTCCGAGATTCCCTCCATAGGGTTGTCATCACTCTTCGATGACTCGATTATAGAGGAAATCGATTTAGATCCCGAACCCGTGGATCCGATCCCAGAGCGATTCCTTGCTGTTCGAGGAACGATCACTATCATCGATAAACCATTAACAGTGGAGAGGGATAGTTACGCACACCTTGTTGTGTTCGAGAATATGAGTGAGGATCCCACTCATCAAGTTCTTAAGGAATTATCTCTCATCCATGATACTAGAATTCGTTTAGCCAGACCAAAGCCTGGAGAAATCGTGCTCTCACAGAGAGAACAACAAAATGTATATAGTATTTCCACTGATAAGAGCCCCCTAAGTGCAACAAAATTGACCCAGCTGGTCCGATCCTTCAAAGCGGAAATAATTCCCGACAAACGTCGCTCCATACGTTTTTCCGCGGCAGGAAGTTTATTTAAACTTCTTAGACCGAAACAGGTGAATAACATCTTGACGTATTCCTTCCAGGATGTTCCCATCGAAATACTAATTTGCACGAAAGAAATTATCGTACCCTCTCCCGAAGCTCGTAGTGAAATTATGAACGAGTATCATGCGAGTCTTTTTGGAGGTCATAAAGGCGTCTCAAAAACATATAATCGTATGAGACATCGGTTCTTCTGGAAGAACATGCATGAAGAAATTAGTAACTACATTCGTGCATGCAAGAGCTGCCAGGAGCAGAAATGAGTTCGAATTAAAACAAAAGAACCGATGTTTATTACCGATACTCCATCTCAACCTTTGGACAGGGTCGCTCTCGATCTAGTAGTGCCTCTACGAACCACCCCCAGCGGGAACAATCACATCCTGACAATGCAAGACCAGTTAACAAAGTACTGCATTGCTATTCCCATACCCAATGGACGGGCTACAACCATAGCCAATGCATTCGCGCGATATTGTATCGCGATGTTCGGAGCTCCGCGGTGTATATTGACTGATAAGGGAAGAGCTTTTGTAGGTAGTGTCCTGAAACAACTCGCGGAAATATTCCGCACAGATCAAGTGTCAACTTCGGGTTATCGACCGCAATCGAATGGTTCTTTAGAGCGAAGTCATTTAGTGCTCACCGAGTATTTGAAACATTATATCAAAAACTACGATGACTGGGACACATTGATCCCATTTGCGATGTTTTCATACAATACTTCGGTATACGAGGCGACTTCGTTCACCCCGTTTGAACTCATATTTGGACATGGAGCCCGCATGCCGAGTCAATATCCACCTCCAGAGGAGCTGGAAACATACAACTCATATCTCGCTGAATTAATAAAACGACTCGACGAGATAAGAGCCATCGCTCATTCAAAAATTATTGACGCAAAACTAAAATCAAAATCTTACTATGATCGTAATATAAATCCCGTTGAATCCAGCGTAGGTCAATCGGTTTACGTGTTGGAAGAACCGCGTGTAGGGAAATTAGATAAGCAATATGTGAGTCCCTACGTCATATTATACCTTACCGAGAGCAAAAACGCCGTTCTCGAGGACGAGCGCGGAGCAATCATACTCAAACATATCGACAAATGAAAACCCGCATACGAACAGGAAAAAACAATAAAGTCATGGATTGATAAATAGAGTAAAAGTACAGGAAAACGACTGATACACTGAACAAAAGGAATAAATAGTATTTGACAATCTAACTTCAACTTTCAAAAAACGGGAACACACCTTTGCAACCATAGATTAGCGATAGAAACGATCATATGACGTGGAACATTGATAAAATAATGACACACGAATATCAGGAAATTGCCATATAATAAAGAAAAAGGAGAGTTATTAGCCAAGAGCGACCATTATTACGAAGAGAGGCGTGTGCATACATTCAGTACGCATACCATATAGATATACAAGTACCTATAATATTACAGCAGCCATTAATACGGCTGAAGTTAAAAGAAAGAAATCACTTATCATTGGTTCAGAGGAAGAGAGTAGGATATATAAACATGAAGCGATAAAACCACAGTAGGACTGTAGGTATCATGTATCAATGCCAGCCCTCTCGACAACAATCATAATCATATAGGTCGGAAGCATCAACGTTACAATGATTTCCCATAGTACATTGTATTACAGGCATGAATACAAGACTGTAGCAATACCCGAGTTATCGCCGTGTATTCCAGTTCCATCCATCCGGAGTCGCTGTCGCTCTCGCAACCACACGGAACGCGATGAAACAGCCTACCACGTACGAACATACGAAACTAACGTATTCATACAAACAACTCCAAACTAAACGGACCTGTAAATGTAAGCCATACACGGTGCATGCGTATGTTCAAGATACATGCAGGAGAATATGCGTATGTTCAAGATACATGCAGGAGAATATGCGTATGCAACGTATCAGTGATCTTCACCCAGAAGCAAAAATCAATACATTTTGCTTTTGAGTGGAGATAGCATATTCGAGACATCGATTCATCGTGATGCCTCTCTTGTGTACGGAGCGACGAACGCTGGTGGAATAATCCGTTTATTCCACCTCCATCCATTCGTCGCTCTGTCCTCCTCTGTACCACTGGTGTATTCCTTCACACAAGGCATGTTTTATATACCGCACCATTGTACGTTTTTTCCAAAAATAAAGTGAGATACGAGAAAATTTTTCGGACAAAAGTTGTAGGGTACCGAGGGGGACATCCGATGGTGGCCTTGGCTTTGACCTCAAATCTCATCTTCAAGGGCATTCTGGTACACTGGGAAACTCGTCGATGTAACAGGGAAGAGTGAATTTTGTAAGGCGTGCTCATTGTGGAAAAATAAAGAAGACACTGCCGAGTTCAAGAAGTGGAAAGAGAATCATGAAGCAGCATGTGAGGCAAATCACGAAGGATCGGCTGGAAAGATGGAAGTAGACGGAGCAACAGGAATGTTTTTACGAGCTAACGAAAAGAATGAAGTTACTTACATCAATTACATCGGGGATGAGGATTGCAAGACTTTTGAAGCAATTGTCGAGCAAAATCCGAACGTACGTAAAAGAGAATGCATCGATCACGTACAAAAAAGAATGGGCAGTCGACTCCGAAATCTAGCAAAGAAAAATAAATTGGGTGGCAAAGGAAAGTTAACTGGTAAGCTTATTGATGAACTCACAATTCATTACGGATTAGCCATTCGTAGACACTGTCACTCCATCGAAGAAATGAGAAAAGCTATCTGGGCCACGTTATATCATAAAATTTCGAGTGATGATGAACCTCAACATCATTTATGCCCAGAGGGCCCGAAATCATGGTGTGCTTGGCAACGACACAAGGCTATCGGAAGAGATGAAGATAGTTACGAGCACAGTTCAGTAATGTCAAAAGATATTTTTGAAGCCATCAAAAAGACATACGAAGAGTTGAGCAGTGACGACTCGTTGACGCGTTGCTTGGGCGGTTACACACAGAACTCGAACGAGTTTTAATGCTACAGTGTGGTCAATGGCTCCGAAAACTGTTTCTGGGGGCAAGAGTGTACTCGACATAGCCGCGAATCTTGCAGTAATCTACTTCAATGACGGATACAAAGGCATAATGCGAGTTATGAGTCAATTAGGAATAATTATTGGCCTTCAATGCCACAATTTCTGTAGCGAAGCTGACGCCAAGCGGATTGAGAAATCGGAGCGCTCCCTCACTGAAGAGGCAGAGGAAGGTAAGGAAGCAACATCTACCAGAAAAGAAGAAGAGCAGGAGAAAGTTGAACTAGAAGGGCAATTGTACGGTCCGGGCATCGCCGATAAAGGGTAAACACCAAATTTCCATGATTTTGTAGTATTTGAAACTTTGAACGCGTTTTTCTCGAAACTATGGTTTTTAAAACGGGCGTATTCATAGCGCCTTCAGTTTTGAACCGATCGACTTGAAATTTTAGCTGTAGCTCCCTCATTACATTTTCTAGAAAAGCACGTAGGATTTTTTTGATAAAGTGGAATTCAACGATTTTATGATCGAAAAACGACCGATTTTTTCGACAAAAAAACACATTTTTCCTTGATATTGACGCCATTTTTTCAAAAATGAATATTTTTCAAAAATCCTACGTAGTTTTCTAGTTGTCTATATCTCATTCCCAAATATATTTTTTGTTTTGTCCTAGGTTGAAGATTGTGACCTGTGCGAATACACCCGTGGAGGACTGATCAAAAAAGATGGTTCACTTCCATCAGTCATTGTGCCGCCATCTTACGTTGAAATAATCCAAATAAAATTTTTCTGTATGCCTAAAGACTTGTATTAACATGTATAAAAACCGAATTTAAAAATCTTGCTCTGTCTTTCCTCAATGAATTGTCAAAAATGACCCTTGAATTTGCCTCACAAAGGTATATCCCCCCTTAATATCCGATGTGGAATTCATATGAACGTTGATAAGAGTGAAAGGGACTGACATTGGATGTACTGGAATACTGATAACTTGATAAGGACAGTGAGGGTATCGAGTCATCGAATTTGGGATTTGAAAATTTCAAATAACAGGACGGAACCAGTCCGGGAGATCTCTTCTCCGAAACAGATCATTGTTCACATGGTGATTGAATCGACTCGTTTGAGGGAAATCTGTGACGTACGAAGTATACGTGAGTGCACAACATGGTGGGAAGATTATGACAACTCTAGGTACTGAACTTGAGTGGAAGGATGAATACTAGAGTATCACCTAGGTCGCACCATCATCAATTCCTATCCAATTCTCGCGCCCTATAGTAGTTCACTCTGATGTAACGTATACATAACGACGTATGGATCACTTTGACGACACTATCATCCATGAATGGGTTACTATCACGACATGTGGTTAGTTTCACGACTGTCGCGAAAATTTCCCAGGCCAGATTGATCCACGATTGAATATTGCGACCGTACGAGATTGTTCAATGAGATCCTTGAATATGACACATTTCATGTAGATACAATGTATGTCAATCCCATATTTCATGCGGAGTGAGTATTGATGTCGATATTCATGAGAAGGACTGACATTGAATGTACGGAAATATTGATTAATTGATTAGATCAGTGAGGATATTGGATCATTGAATCCGGAGTTTGGGGATCTCGAATGACAGAACAGAATCAGTCCTGAACATCTCTTCTCCAAAGCAGACCATTGTTCACATGAGAAGTGAATCGGATGGGTAGCAAAATCTGTGGCGTATCGAATATATGTGAGTGCACATCAGGGTGGAAGAAGGATTGAGAACTCTAGATACTAAAAATGAGTGGAGGGATGGATAGAAAATTATCACTCAAACGTATCACTTAAACTATCACCTGCCAGAACGGAACCAGTCCGGAAGATTTCTTTTCCGAAACAGACCATTGTTCACATGGTAATTGAATCGAATTGTTCGGAGAAAACCTGTGACGAATTAAGTGTACATAAGTGCACATCATGGTGGGAAGATTATGACAACTCTAGGGACTGAAGATGAGTGAGAGAATGAACACTGAAGTGTCACCTAGGTCGCATCGTCATCAATTCCTATCCAATTCTCGCGCCTTATAGTAGTTCACTCTGATGTAACGTATACATAACGACGTATGGATCACTTTGACGACACTATCATCCATGAATGGGTCACTCTCACGACATGTGATCAGTTTGACGACTGTCGCGGAAAATTCCCGGGTCGTCAGGATCTACAACCAAATATTGTGACAGTACAAGATTGTGCAACGGGATTTTCAAATGTTGCACATCGAATTCCGATGCAATTTCCATGAATCTCACACCCGCAAGCGAATTTATATACCTTGCATACTGAGTTAGAGAATTCGCGAAAGTCTGAGATATGATGGGAATTGTCTTATCAACGGAATCAAAAAAGATTTCGCGTCAATGATCGGACGGATATCGAGTTTTCCAGATATCGAGCAACGATTCTTGAAGAAGTTCACTCCTCGACCTCATTTGGAAACTCAGCAGGGACGGACACCGCATGTTGATAGTAGTGGAAAAAACTAAAAAATTGAATGTACTGGATTAATGATTACTTGATAGAGACATTGACGGATTCGATCATTGAATTTGGAATTCGGAGATTTCGAATGACAGAACGGAACTCCTCCTGGATATTTCTCCTTCAAAACAGACCATTTTTCACATGGGAAGTGAATCATATGGTCGGCGGAGAATCTGTGACGTATCGAGTATATGTAAGTGCACATCATAGTGGGAGGATGATTAAGAACTCTGGGCATTGAAAATGAGTGAAAGGATGGATAGAAATGTATCACCTAGGTCGCTTCATCATCAATTTCTATCCAATACTCGCGCCCTATAGTAGTTCACTCTGATGTAACGTATACATAACGACGTATGGATCACTTTGACGACACTATCATCCATGAATGGGTTACTACCACGACATGTGGTTAGTTTGACGACGGTCGCGAAAAATTCCCGGGTCATCGGGATCCACGATCGAATATCGTGACCGTACAAGATTGCTCAATGATTTTTTCCAATCTTGCGCATCGAGTGTGGATTCAATTCCCATGAATCTTAGGTCCGAAAGCGATCTGGTATACCTTGCATACGGGGTTGAAGGATCCGCGGAATTTTGAGATAAGATGGGAATTGTCTTGTCAACGAGATAAGAAAAGATTCCGCGTCAATGGTCGGACGGAAATCAAGGTTTCCAGATATCAAGCAACGATTCTTGAAGAAGTTCATTCCTTGACCTCATTTGGAAACTCAGCAGGGACGGAAACCACATGTTGATAGTAGTGGAAGAGACTGAAAAATGGAATGTATTGGAATAACGATTACTTGATAAAGACTGACGAATTCGATCATTGAATTTGGAATTCGAAAATTTCGAATGACAGAACGGAACTCGTCCTGAATATTCCTCCTTCAAAACAGATCATTTTTCACGAGGGAAGTGAATCAGATGGTCGACGGAGAATCTGTGACGTATCGAGTATATGTAAGTGCACATCATAGTGGGAGGATGATTAAGAACTCTGGGCATTAAAAATGAGTGAAAGGATGGATAGAAATGTATCACCTAGGTCGCATCATCATCAATTTCTATCTAATTCTCGCGCTTCATAGTGGTTCACTCTGATATAGCGTATACATAACGACGTATGGGCCAGTTTGACTACACTATAATCCAAGAATGGGGGACTATCACGACATGTGATTAGTTTGCCGACGGTCTCGAAAAATTCCCGGGTCATCATGATCTATCATCAAACACTGTGACCGTACAGATTGCTCGATGGGATTTTCGAACTTTCGAATTCTGAAATGTCATGCGGTTTATCAGGTCCAGAAAACGATTCAACAATCCGCTCCCATAAGGGGGAGATAATCGAATGCTTCAGATGTCAAGAAAAAAGTTTTCAAACAATTGAATCTTCCATTCCATTCGGAAACTTACTGAGTTAAAAAATTACATGTCAATAGCAGAGAACGGGCACAGATTCCTATATACAGAAATATTCCCCTATCGATAAGAAGCCCCTTGCAAAAATATGATGTAAGTTTGATCGGAGAAGGGTCACTTCCACTTCCAAATGGCGCGACATGGCTAATCATATATTCACTCCCAATTTCTGCAACATTTTTGTTACATTGTTGACACTCCATTTTCGCGAGTGAGAGAAGGAGAGAGAGTACACTGAAAAAAAGATTATCGTTCTCACTACGAAACTATATGCTGTTCGCAGCGCATTGCTGTAACAGCGAGAGGATAGTTAATACAACGATTAATGTGGATGGAGGAAGGATTCGTATCGTCGTAGGACGGATACCAGATCGTTTCACCAACCATATTACCGTTGTCACAGCGCCGCCGTTCATTGTTTCTCCCGAATACGTGTCCCAACCACACCGCATCTCCGTGAGCATTGGACTTTTTTTTCAGTGTATTTCATAATTGGATTAGGAATTCGAAAATTTCGGGATTTCGAAGTTTCCAAATCAAAAATTGGGATTCTAGAAGGTTTGAGACATTCCTCGAGTTTCCATATCATCTCCAATTTTCTTACTCTTCCTGGGTCACAGGTTCTCTGGGTCTGCTTAACACCTTATAAACGTTAGTTTGCTCCATAGGTCTAAGCAAAACCGTTGTAATGAATTCTGTCGAGCATCTTGACAGCAGAGTTCAGCACCCATCTTGATTTCAGACATCACTTTCTCAGTGTCCAGAGAACAGCGAAGATGAACTTGTCTCCCAAGGATGTTGTTTCAAGTTGCACTGTAAGACATTTCCTAATTTCCATCAACTCGACATTATTTCTTCCTCTTCTAGGTTTGTTTTTAATTTAAGTTCACTAAATCTGTGATTTTAATTAGATCACCATTAGGAGTGTGCGAGTACTCGAAATTTTCGAGTATTCTCAAGACGAGTCGAGTATTCTTTATTACTCGAAATTTTCGAGCTCTCCGAAAGTCTTCGAGTAATTGGTCCATGTTTTTAAAATTATCATAAATCATCATTTGTAAAGAGTAGAATATTCTTATCCCACTCTTTACAAATGAATATTCACATTTATGTGAATATATATACTCACATATATATTCACATATACATACATCATTTTTATATTCATATTCATATATATTATATATTTTTCGAGTACTCGGAAATCTACCGGGTACCCTCAAAATTTTGGAGTACTCGATGAATTTCGAGTACTTGGCTCGACTCGACTCAAAACTTCAATTACTCGACTCGAAAGAACCACTACTCGCACACCCCTAATCACCATACCATTTGCTCATATTGTGGGTAATTCACAGGAAAATACCTAATTTATATCAGATTCATCTTGAGAAATGCACTGACATTAGGTAACTCTTTTAATCACTTAATCCTCTCGCAATTCTTCTTGGGGTAAAATTTTGTCTCATCTACTCAGGTTTTGTCGAAAAAATCCCAATAACTTGATCGTTTCATTGCTTATGAATCAACTCAGTAAAAGTGATGCCATAATTTTTCAAAAAACGAGTGGTGCATATCTGCCACGAGTACTCCTTGAAAAACATGCAGCATATCAATTCAGATTGAGGTGATACGATGGTACATGTATATCTTTGAATTCATCAAAGCTAAAAACCATGATTCATTCCGTTTCTGAACTTTCTCAAGGCAGAAGCACAGTAAAAATACGACAAATACTTGTATCAATTTTGTTCCAGTCACCTTCTTCAAGCAGACTTGAAGGTGAATGAGGTTTTATACAGGCTTTCTTCCAAGAGATCTGAATACATGGAACAAAACTTTATTACTGGGATAAAAATGTAGCACAAGTAATGTGAAGGAAACACAAAACGATTTTCAATTACACAGTAATTTGTTCTTCCACATGAAAGAACTTGAATGCACTTTCTGAAATCATCTCCCATACAGCACATGTGGCAAAAAGAATATGACTAGAACATGGAATCACGTGAATGGCACATTCGCAGTCATTTTCATCTTCCTCCCACATTCTTGCTACATGGGAATATTGTCAAACATGCCAGGCAGGTGGAAACCATGTTTCTTCATCATATGTGCTATATGGGCTGTTTCTCAAAATGATACTTATGGATCTGTATGGAACGATTATTGAATAATAAGCACGAGTGATTACTCAATAAGCGAAATGAAGAGCTTCTCCTTCAATATTCAATATAAGTCGATGACAGCGCAAGGACAATTTGTTGGTTATGTTTGCATACGTTCGGATAAACGTCAAGGTACTAGAAAAAGAGCACGTTCCACAATCTGAATTTATGAGCCCACGACACAGTTTCCATGTCTTAGAATCTTAAACAGACACTACTTCAAGATGACTGCAATTCAGCCTGACTGAGCTGACTGCAGACACAACTGCTTCCAAGATAATTCCTGCATACGTTTTTTATACTCTGTTACTTCGATTAGGTCAAAGTCTAATCGTTCTGAACTTTATTGGTAATGAAAACTCCAAGACTCAGGACATGCATGATTCTTTCAACGCCAGGTTGTATGATATCCTTAGACTTTGAAATCTGGACACCTAGAACTTAGACACCGAGAGATACATCTGTTCAAACGCTGAATTTGATTTGATTTATATAAACCTGGAGAACAAATGCTCCTTGTATTAGTTTTGAGTTATTTTGGATATTGAAGAGGCTGCTCTTCGGTTTGTTTATTAGGTGGATTAGTCATTTCGAACCAGCATCCATAATTATACTTATCCAATATGAAATGGGGAAGTCTGTAAATATTTCCCATTTGAAATTGAAACATGGTCTGATTCTTTGATGGATTGGAGGATTATTCTAGAAATTCGAAGTATTCTTGGACATAGCCTGAATTCGATAGAGGTTGAGTTATAGAAGTTGATGTCACATACAGTATAGTCGCAGAACAGCATAATACAGTATTCACGCTTTGATATAGCATAAATGTTATAATTTGAGTGAATCTCAAATAATTTCATAGTATTCAAAGCAAATATTCTAGATGATTTTCATCAAAAAATTCCATGAGTAATAATTGTTGGAGATTCTCATCCTATGTTTATTATTTTTTATCATCAATAACCTGTGAGAAAATCATTGGGAACATATCTTTCATGCATTTAAATACATCATGCAATGATATTCAGTGATGATATTTGAAGAGATTGAAGAAAAAATTCACAACTAACCTAGTACTTGTGGAGAATTTTGTTTTGATTTGAGTCCGATAATCTTTGAACGAAATGTTCACAGAGATTTGCGATACGAAATTCATGAACTAACCCAATTGTCATTGTTGGAAATTCTCATCTCATGTTTATTATTTTCGTTGCGATCAATATCTTTCTCTTTGAACAAAATGTTCAACAAGACACTTCTCGTAGATTGCGATACCTTCTGGAATAAAGTTGAGTAATGATTATATCATTTGAAGGGATTCTTAGAAAAAAATTTCACTATTAACCTGATATTCCCCTAACTTATCGTTATAATATATAATTTTTGGGTGGAATATTCCAATATTTATAACAAAAAAGACCAACTATTGACTCAGTATTTGTTGATGTATCCATTTTTGTTTCGATTGTTGTGGATTTTCATAACCTCTCGTTACGACTCATCTCTATTCTCCGCATTCCATAGTGATATCATAAGGGTGATGTCCAATGGAGCTAAAAAGATGCCGATTGCGTTGTGCGGAACGGTAGAGTATCCCAGTCCCGAAGGTTCATTTTCCCGAAAGTCCGATGTACCGAATTGCAGAATCCCGAAGGTGCACAGTCCCGGAAGATTTTCAGTAACTTTGAATAAAATTGTTAGATGACTAGTAACGCCTAGGAATAATTCGGGACGGTGCTCCTTCGGGTTTCTGCAACTCGGTACATCGGACTTTCGAGAAAATGAACCTTCGGGACTGCGATACTCTACCGTGCGAAACCGATAGTTGGAAAGAGAGATGACAAGTGAACCAAATCCGTCTGAAAACTGTTCATCTGAGTTCATGCAGAGATGAATTAGGAGAGATTGCTAACGGGGCCTCAAAACGTGGTCTGGTTTTTGGACTAGCACCACCATGGAAAGAGAATCCAACTAAAAAGATAAACTCAACCTGATTGGTCGGATTGAATG
Source organism: Gonatopus flavifemur (assembly GCA_018340375.1). NCBI lineage: Eukaryota > Metazoa > Arthropoda > Insecta > Hymenoptera > Dryinidae > Gonatopus > Gonatopus flavifemur. The sequence continues at coordinate 3,460,560 of JAFFJZ010000014.1, forward strand.
GAAACATTGAAATTTCAATATTTTCATTTAATCCGACCAATCAGGTAAAGTTCAATTTTTTAGTTGGGTTCTCTCTCCATAGTGGCGCTAGTCCAAAAACCGGACCACGTTCTGAGGCGCCGTTAGCAATCTCTCCCAATTCATCTCTGGTTCATGCCCCCTGGATTACTCTCATTCGGGATTTAAAAATTCGGGCTAACGGTGCTTCGGGCTAACCGGCTTCCGGACCAATGGGTGTCCACCAATGTTCTTCAGGGTGCCATCCCATGCCGCGGAAAGCGCCACGCAGAATCCGAGTGTTCTCTGGATTCGTATTCCGTTCCGCCAGAATCATCGATAGGCCCTCCCATGGAGCGGGGAAGCGTAACGCGGAACTCTCCTGATTGGTTAATTCCTAGATATTTCAGAATTGAACTAGCAATCAACGAATCAGGAAAGTTCCGCGTTACGCTTTTCCGCTCCATGGGAGCGCCTATAGATGCTTTCGGCGGAACGAAATACGAATCCAGAGAACACTAGGATTCTGCGTTGCGCTTCCCGCTGCATGGGATGACACCCTCAGGCTGGCCTCCCATAGACCGGAATTGGTTTCGGCCGAATGAAAATTGCACCGATGCACAATCTCTCATAGATTTCTTGTTGAACGCCCTGAAAGAAATTGTGAAAGCGATTGGTTTAAAGTCATTCCGCCGGAACGAATTCCGGTGCATGGGAGGTTAGCCTCAGGCCCGAGTCACATGGAGCAAAAATCACGCGGAAAGCGGAACGCGGAACCCTCAGTTGAATAGAGAGGAGAATATTCACCTCTCTCTTCAACCAAGGGATCCGCGTTCCGCGTGATTTTTGCTCCATGTGACTCGGGCCTCAGGCTGGTCTCACATGGACGAGAATTTCCAGGGAACGAAACAAAATCCGAATCCCTAATTGGTTAGTCGATAGTAACTTACTAGAATTCCCCAAAAATCCCCTGGGGTACGTTCCCTTATTTTTACTTGGGTAATGTCAAAGAAGTAAGAATATCAGGAATGAGCCTTCTCAGTAATTTACTGAAATGTAGTGAAACGGAAGAACTCATCTAGTGACCTAGTATTACATAGGGGTTTCATTGAAATAGCCAATAAGAATTTTTTGCTAACGTAACCTAACCTGAATATAATATAAAACTAAAATCCATCGAAGAGTATTACAGATGAGCAACATGCGTTATAACAGAAATTTGGATGTAATTAACCTTTTCAAATACCACAATACCTTTATTTCCTAATGATTTTAATTTCAATGTGAATCTCATTACATGTGGCAGCCATCTTCACTCCACCATTTCCGTTTCACTGTGTTACTAAAAAGACTCCTTCCTGATATTCTTACTTCTTTGGGGTAATGTAGTGAAATACAGTATTATTAGATAATCCATAAAGAAAAAATATATTATGTAATGGAATAGTTGATAACTCCACAACCCCCCACAGTTTCTTTCCCAAGCTTTTCGAGGACGGTAAAAAAACAGTGGGGAGTTGTGAAGTTGTCTACATATTTCACTATATAATACTCCCTCTCTCCATAGATGGCTCAATAAGAATGAATCTCACTATATTCACCGGGTGAAGGTCAGGGAACGTACCCCTGGAAATTCTGGTTCATGGGAGAGAAGCCTCACAGGTCAACGAAGCTTGAGCACGGGGCACAGTCGAAACGTATTTTGAACACAAGCGGGGTTGGGAATGTCGAGTGAGGTTTCTGACGTATAATACATATTTTGTATAATACATGTATTAAACGTATAAAATGTGATTGTTAGTAACTTCTGGTGAATTTTCTGATAGACCAATCAAATTGGATACCTATGTCCACCATGATGATGTATTAAACTTGTATAAAACTTGTTAAGTAAAATACCCTGTATTATACACGTATAATACTTGTATAAAAGTAGGAATATTATACTACGTATAATACATTCCCAACTCTGAACACAGGGTTCCCAAATTTATGATCCGTTATCCATATCACCATAATCAATACAAATCATTCGCTTCCGTTTATTGATCCAATCTATGACGATAAACGATATTTCCTATGAACAACGATCGTCATTTCTCCATTTCTTTTTCCGGTTTCTCCAACGCGTATACCAATGATGGAAATCTGCGATTAATTTTTACATTGAATATCGATGTGTTGTTATATTCACAGAAAATGTACAGTTCATCATCGAACGATGATGGATCATTTCGAGTGTATAAAACAGAATTGAAAAGTTCCCGAAAAATTCGACGACGAAAACATAAGCCACCTTTAGAAGAAAGTATTTCCGTAATTGCTCTGAATGGTGAGTATATTTGAAGTATTTTTTATTATAATTTTCCTACGTTTATTAGTATCATACACTACGTTACTATAAACAATACCAGATTGAAATATGCATTTTGTTTGATGGGAGTATCAAATGATAACACTAAAAAATAACGCAATGAAATGTGATTGTTTTAAATACGAAGGCTAATCGATCTTATATGAAATTACACTGTAAAAAATATTCCTTGTAAATTACCTACATCGGAATTGAAAATCACAGTTCCTTGTAAAAGCACTGCGCTCAGCGTAGGGAAAATGAATTTCCATTGTGAAAACCCTACACTCGGCGTAGGGATATTAAAGGATTTTGTGAATTGTTCACGCTCAGCGTTGGGAACTTCATTGCAGTATTGGTTGCAGTACATTCACAAGAAATTGTGATTTTCCAATTTCCATATGGGTAATTTACAAGAAATATTGTCTACGGTGTAGTTTAATAATGAATCCAAAAACATTTTGCTCGCAGATAACGCAGATGTCTTAAATGAGATTGCGGAAAATCTGGAGAAGGGTTCACCAAAAATCAAATTAATGAAAATCATTTCATCAAACCATGACCAAAGAAAACAAAGTGATTCTCATGTTGAAAACAAAAAAATCAAGAAACGCAAAAAAGCGAAAAACAATTCTATTATGATTCCTGCAGGAGGTGAGTTGAAAAAATTATATTCATCTTTTTGGGTTGTTCATTTATATTATTCAAACTCGAGGGAATTTCATAGAATATTGTATTGAAATACTTGCAATAATTCATCAAATGAATATATATATACAGGGTGACCCAAGTCGGATAGATTATATTTGAGGAGCGTATTCTGCAGCAGAAATGCAACAATTTTTCTATTTGGCAAAATTTCTTTTGAGGCTTAGTTTTTGAGATATGGATTTGAAAAAAATCTAAAAATGCTCATATCTCAAAAACTGAGCCTCAAAAAAAATTTTGCCAAATAGAAAAGTTGTTGCGTTTCTGCTGCAGAATACGCTCCTCAAATACAATCTATCCGACTTGGGTCACCCTGTATATGTGTAATATCTATAAACAAGTTAACGATACATGAACTTAGGCATTCAATTCATTTTTATGACAAGTACGAATCCCAACAGATAATGTCGATACGTTGAATGCAGCCGAATGCAATCTGAAGCATGAAATACCAAAAATCGAATTGATCAAAAGAACCCCATTGAATATCCAGGGAGTGGACCAAAAAAATGTAATCAGTGTGAACAAGGAAAATGTGAACAGCGAAGGAGCTCGAGACAATAATACTGTTATGCTTACATCAAGTAAGTTATTTTTCCCATTATTCCATGATGTATATCGCAATAGATCCGAAAGTTGTTGAATTTATCCATGTAAATTTCGAATTTCATAATTTCATTCAGGAATCAGTTTTTATCCCATTAAACATACGAGGTGTGTTCAAAAAGTAAGGTGACTTTTCAAATTTCGCGGGCAACGTACTTCCGATTATCGATTTTTTTGTTTTGTTATGTTGGCACACTCTTCCCGAACATCTGTACCAAGTTTCAAGTGTATAGCATTTTTTGTTTGGTTGTGAGAGGCGTAAAGGGTATAAGTGTTTTGCGTGCTCGGCGATTTCTTGCTATCGAAAAATATGGATCAAAGGATTTGCATCAAATTTTGTATAAAAAATGAAATAAAGTGCTCCGAAACACTTAAAATGTTGACAGTAGCATACGGTGAAACTGTTCTGAGTGGAAAAAATGTTGACAAGTGGTACAAACTCTTCCAAGATGGCCGGGAAGATGCCAATGATGAGCCTCGCTCTGGACGCCCAAGCACGTCAACAACTGATGAGAACGTTCAAGCAGTGAAGAAAATTGTTTTGGAAAATCGTCGAATCACTATTAGAGAAGTTGCTGAGGATGTTGGTTTATCGTTTGGCTCGTGCCATGAAATTTTTTCTAACGTTTTGGGCATGAGACGTGTGTCAGCGAAGTTTGTTCCGAAATTGCTCAATTTTGACCAAAAGAAACGTCGCATGAGCATCGCTCAAGAACTGTTGAATGACGTCAACGACGACCCAGATTTACTCAAAAGGGTCATAACTGGTGACGAATCATGGGTATATGGTTATGATGTCGAAACCAAAGTCCAGTCGTCCTAATGGAAGACCCCAGATGAGCCAAGACCGAAAAAAGCACGCCAAGTTCGATCAAATGTCAAAGTTTTGCTCACTGTTTTCTTCGATTACCATGGCGTGATGCATCAGGAGTTCTTACCATATGGTCGTACGGTCAATAAACAGTATTATCTTGAAGTTATGCGCCGTTTGCGAGAAGCAATACGAAGAAAACGTCCAGAATTGTGGAAAAATAATTCATGGCTTTTGCATCACGATAATGCCCCTGCTCACTCATCTTTGCTTGTGAGAGATTTTTTGGCCAAAAACAACACCACAATCATGCCTCAGCCACCATATTCACCGGATTTGGCCCCATGTGACTTTGTCTTGTTCCCAAAACTAAAGAGACCTATGAAAGGACGGAGATTTGCAGCGATTGAAGAGATGAAGACTGCATCGCTGGAAGAGCTCAAGGCTATACCGAAAAGTGCTTATGAGAAGTGCTTTGAGGATTGGAAAAACCGTTGGCATAAGTGTATTGTATCTGAGGGGGATTACTTTGAAGGGGACAGCATAAATATTGATAAATAAATAAATATTTTTTCTTAAAAATACAAAGTCACCTTACTTTTTGAACACACCTCGTACTATAATACGATTCCATAGAAAAAATGTGTCAGTTGATAAAATAACCACATGTTGAGTTGTGGAAATATTAATCCGATAGAATGAAAATGTAGATGAAAATCCATGGAAAGTTGTGTTTTCCATTGCTCCGGAGACGACTTTCCATGGATTTCCATCTCAGTAACTATCTGGTTGATATCATTTCAAATATGTGGAAACTATGTGATAAAAGTATGAGTTCATTTTGAAGAACATCGAAAACTTAGTTAATTCATTTGGTCACAATGTATCAGTTTATAGTATAATGGTTCATATATAATTTTTTACAGTATAACAACAATACACATTTTGTGCTCCCGGAAAGGAGCTATCGGTGGGTTACCGACGTTTTGCCATCATTATAGCTGACTGGCGGGGCAGTGTGAGCCTGCGTTCCATTCCCGACTATACCGAAACGTCAGTAATCAACCGATGTGAGATGCGGCTTCGCTTCGGAAGCTCAAAATTTGTATCATTTTGAAAGTTGCGAAACATCAATCTGCAAATTGTCGCTGAAACGATTGATGTGTAACTACAATAATAAGTACAGTGCTTGTAAATAATCATATTGAAATCACACACTTCTAACAGTACCGACACTAATGTAACAATTCACCTGCACGTTGCACTGTGAGGATATTGATATTTGTAGATGATGCTGATACAGTAGGTGAAATGGAAGAAAATTTGGCACATGAATCATCGAAAATGAATTTCAAGAAAACTATTATATCAAATAACCATTCAGCGAATCATAGTAATCTTATGCTTGGCGAAACAGGAATTGTGAAACATGAAATGTTGCAAAATGATGACACCATTATTAGGTCTATGAAAGGTGAGAAAATTTTTTTTTCAGGAATGAAAGATAGGAAAATGTTCTATCATCTTGTATCGGGTTTTGTTACCAGAGATGCGAACATGTATGAAAAACATACTCTAGGACACTTTGCTCTGGTGAAAATTCTCGCTCTCCGGAAGCGAACTTTGAAATAAATGAAGCGTAAAATGTCTCAATTTCCGCATTTTTCGAGTTTATAATTGAGTAAAGGATTTATTAGTAATTGCAAAATATATTTGAAGTATGAGATGATACAGAATGCGATATAGATGACTTGACTGTGGAATGGATTAGGTGGAAGCAAATGAGTACAAGGAAAAGATTGTCTTCGCACTACAGTCATGTACCACATATTCGATGAAATATTTATAACAAACATACCCAACATATGTGTATCGTATAATATAATGTACGATATAAATAGGTGTGTACATGTATCTCGTATACCATAATCTGGAAATTTTATAGATGAATTACTCGAGCAGAAAAGTACAGGAAACGATGTTCATTCGAAAAATATAATCGAAGCATGTACCAAACTTCCAATAATTGTAGGAGCCAATAGGTTTGTCAATGATTCTAGTGGAATCATAGGAATTGGAGGTATCCGCGGACCCAAAATCATAGAAGATCTAGACCTTAACAAAATCATCGAAAATTCACCTCTCACAAACTGCACCTTCTGATTCAACTGCAAAATACGATGAACAAACGATGAATTCCGGAATTCCTGACGATTTTGTTGCTTCACAAACTACCGAGACAGGAAATGAATCGTTGAGCACGTCTCTATACGATTTATTACCAGGTATAAATGAGCTTTTTATGAATCCATAGGTATATACAATGTTCACAAAACGTACTTCATTCGAAGCATTCCTGTATCTCTTTTCAATCGCATACGTACACATTTGCCAATGAATTTTTTTATCGCGATAAATATTCTTTGATTTTTTGTTTTCAAAAACTCAGCCATTAAGAGGATACGAGCGTTCACCATCTGAGCACATTGGTTAGAAAAAGACAAATCTATACGATAGAGAGAGAAGCTCCAAGTTGACGCCCGTATCCACTTGAGAGGATACCACATCTCCCACCCAAGCACGTTTTTTTTGCACCGAAATACTCGGAATTGAATTCATTGAAAATTTCGGATTTTTTTATGAATTCAGTGCCGAGTGTTCCAGTGTTGTTCTCGAACACAAGAAACATCATAAATTGATGCCTCTCATCAAAAGACGTATTTGATAAAGCAGAAAGTACAAATAACTCAAAATGGATATCCTCATTCAACATTGAGTTTGTCGTATTCGAACCAAATTCTCCAATGTCCTTACCAAATTCCAATGTCCGTTCTTCATCCCCCATGTTTTTCACAGGGGAAGTTCTCATTCTATCACTGAAAATTATTATTCAACCATTATAAGGCCTTGGTAACTCATTCCCCGATCTACGATGTTTGTCAGGAGAAGAGGAAAGCTTTGGGCAACAGAGAAATCATTTTTTTTCCGGAATGTATTCCCGTAAAAACACGCTCATTTCAACAATGCATTCATGACCCCAATTGAATTCCTTTTTTCCCGTTGAGAATCATGAACTGCAGTGAAAGGATGGTCACGTTCTCGAGGATCCTGTCCCCAATGACTAGAAATCATATAGTGCACCTGAAACCGCCACGATATATGAGATTGGGTACCCAAAACTGCCAGAGAATATAGTATCGATTCCCTGAAAATGCTATTCGATATGATATTCGGTCCACAAAACTGCCGACATGTCCTGTATGGTTCGATGAAATGCACCGAAGGATATTCTACTCGGGAATTGGCAATCAGAAGTACATGGAAAGTTGTTTCAATCCACACATTCACCAGGTAAACTCAGAGTGAGATCGACAAACTTTTCAGGGCCCCGCACGGATCCTGAAAATTCGGATACACGTCATGGAAACTGGTTTCTCCTACAGTTGTTTCCAAACACAAAAAATACTATGGATCGGTCTTTCCAATTACAATTCGTATTCAAGAATATACCCAGAACCGAATCGAGTTTCATCATGTTTTTTCCAATCTTCAAGTCTCATTCATCATTTCCTATATTCTTTCCGAAAGCAGTGATTATTCGAGGACTGAAAGTCCCCTTCCGAAGATCATTCTGCATATCATTTTAGCTCCGTTCGTTCAAGGGTGTTCTAAGTTGCTCCAACGTGCTCCAGATATTGGTGATTGGCTCTTCTTGTTATAAACATGAATTCATTGGTTTGGTGCAAGTTGGGGCAACTTAGAACACCTTAGAACGAACGGAGCTATTGTGTCCCTAAACTGCCATCATATATGATATTGGGTCCTTCAACCCACCATCATAATATGTACTATCCTTCTCTCGGAACTGCCTTGTTACTTCAAATCAGCTCTGGAACTGTTCCCAAACACCACAGTTGTGCAATCTGTATCGGACCTCAAAACCATCATTTTCAGAGTGTATATCCGCGGCAGACCATAAAAAGATGAAACGGCAGTTTTGAGGACAGTTCCCAAAACTGCCATTTCCAGAGTGTATATCCGCGGCATACCATGAAATGATGAGACGGCAGTTCCGGGGACAGTCCCCAGAACTGCCATTCACTGACAATGCTTGTGAGACCAGTCCTCAAAACCACCACAAGTCCCCAAAACTACCGCATTATGCCCGAAACGGTCCCTGCAACTGCCGGTTCACGTATATATATGTATAGGTGTATATGTGTGTATATCTATATATATATATGTACATGACGTGTATGTGTATCTATGTATATGTGTATCTGTATAGATGCGTGCCTATGTATGTATGTATTGTGTATGCAATGGGTATATGAGCGTATGCGTATGTGTGTGTGCCTGTGAGGTTATATACCATATACATGTGTGCCATGGGTACCTATGAATCCATCAAAATCTCGAATTCTGTTCTGCGAGGCTAAACTTATTAAAAAAAAAAAGTGGAATTCGTGTTGAGGAATGTCGATTGATTCCTTTTTTTTTCCCAACCAAGAGAAAAAAAAATCTGGAATAGAAAGGAAATGGGAATAACACTAAATTCTATTCTTTTGATGCTTTCCAATTCAAATTTCGTACTGAAAGAATGGGATTCTTGCAGTCTTTTTCTGCTTGAAAACAAGTTTGAAAAGTATCGCAATAAGATGGAGTTGATTATAATCAATTTTTAGGACGATACACTCCTCCCATGGACAGAAATTTCTACAGGATTTTTGGGAGACTCGTATGCATGCCCATGTCCACCCGCGAGAGTTTTGCATGGTCAAACCATAAAACCACCCCATAGAATCGCTTGATAACCAAGTTTCCACATGTATACCGATCCACTATCACCCTAAACTCATTCCCATAAGGAATCAACAAAACCCCATAGAAACCCCATAAGACCCCATGACGGATTCTGATCCTGTACACTTCACTGATCATCCCTATCTACCTGAAACGCACCAATTCCAAATTGCACCATGGTCAAATTATAGAAAACCCTCATAGAATAACGCGATAACCTAGCGCAAGCGTTCACAATTTCACCCACCAGCGTCCTAAATCGATTTCCATACATAATTGGCCGAACCCCATAGAAACCCCATGAAAACCCCATGCATCACCACTCGACGGGTTTGATTCTCTATGCACCCACGACCATGGCCATGACCATTGCATGAAGAGCCCGAAACCTCAAGAATACACCAAGTGCCCCCATGAAATTCACCATAGAACCACCCAAGGGTGAAAATTTCACATGGATGAGCATCTACCACTATCCTAGATTGATTCCCATAACAAAATTTCCAACACTACGGAAACAAAAAAAAACACCATGTAAACCTCATACAACCGACATGGTGGATCCCACCTTTACCCAAACTCACGAAGATTCGATCAGCAATCCCCATCATTCCTCAACCTGCATGGGGCCTGTACAAAACATGCATGGAACGGTGTGAGTCAAATACGTTCTATGGGTAATCGCAAAGAACCACCGTAGAATTCGTATATGCATCCCGTACAATGCATACATAACTCTGGAAGTAATAAAATTTAATTTCCACATATGGAGAAACGCGTTCATATCAGAAACAGGTATGAGCCATAGGGAGGTCATGCGTAATTTTCCGCCCGGTTCAATACACCAAGCAGAAGAAATGATGCAGGAAAAAGGAATAACGTAATGGCAGCCATTGTTACGGCAATAAAGGAGATAGAGAGAAACATATAGATGCAAATAATATACATATATATACCAAGTTTCCGAGCGGCCATTAATACGGTTGAGATTGCAGAAGAGAGAAAGTATATGAGTAATAAGAAAGAGAGAGCAAGAAAATCTCTATGCATTGCATATATGCGTCATTCATGTACGAAAAAACCATACAATATGCATACGTATTGTTTTTCGGCTGTGTTTTGTTAACAGACGAATGTAAGCTGTGGCGTTAGTTGATCAGTCAAAATATTTTCCAGGGCGCTTCAAACAGACAATGAAGTTTTTGAGGCTATGTTCAGCGCTGCCGTACGGGTGACGATCAAGGTATTCCTCATTTCGTTAGTGAATACATGAAGAACACTTTGATGGTCACCCGTACGATGCCACTGAACATAGTCTCAAAAATTTAATTATCGAATTCATGCTTCCTGGGGGATATTTTGACTGATCAGTCCACGTTACAGCTCACATTGGTCTTTCGAAGAAAGAAAGCTGACAAACAATACGTATGCATATTGTATGGTCTCGTACATAAACAACCTCTTGCTTTTAGTCCTGGAAAAAGCCCGTGACGGAAGCTCTTGTGACTGTGTTAGACGGAATTAAGAAACCTACAAATTTGCACATCAGAGATGCAGTAGGAATGATATATTTCCCAGATAAACAAATTCAGTTGTTTTATGACTATAGTGGAGAACCCAAAAGTCATATTGTACAATCAGATATTGTTTCCGATGATTTGTTGAATACACCGTTACCTGATTCAGTCGAAATAAGTCAACAAAAATTGAACGAGGTTCAATCGTTGACCGAGTATTTTTTCAAAAATGTTTGCCGTTGTTCATATATGAGACATGTTATCCTTGATGATACATTAGAAGGATCATGAATAGATCTTGAATGCATAATGTTCCACTCAATGTTTCCTCATAGGGAACTTGGAGTATTTGATAATAACCCTTGAAAGACGGGAAGGACACTTTTTCACATCATTGTCAGCATTTAATCTATACATGGAAATGACTCCTGAAAAATTTTTGTGGATATGATTTCGGAAGCTCAGAACCTCAGCTTCCGAATGTTGGTTCCAGATTTGAGCTCCGGGATTAGGAAAAGGAGTTATATGTGATAATGTATAAGCAAGCATGAATTTTTTCAGTTTTTTTCTCAGATATTTCAAGTTTTGAGTGTAAAAAGAGCCTTTGGGAAGATCGGGATCACGCTTGAAAGTGTCATGTGTATCCGTACTGAAAAAACTTGAAGCGTAATTTCCAAAATTCAAGATGGCAGATTCAATATGGCGGTTAGAAGTTGAAAAATCATGTAAAACGCATTTTTTCCCATTTTCTGATGTTTGTCGTCTAATCTTTCGGCAAAGTTCGAACACTCGACCCTTCGTCCTTGAACATCAATATTAAAATATTGATAATGATATATTGTAATTTGGGATGTGAAGAAAGAATTATTATATTTCAAAATAGCTCCGAAAAAGTTCGAAGGGCATATTCATGGATATGTAGGATCATACATAATGCATATCAGAAATTTTCGGCAATGTCCCACCCAACGCAGTTTGTCACAGCAACGTAGCGGCGACAAACATTTTTGTTACTGGTGATGTAACCTATTCGTTACCGGCAATGTCCTGGTTGGTAGTGATTTCCTACTCAACAAATGTCACCAGGATGTAACCACCACATTGCGGATGGGACATCATTATACTTCTGCGATGTTGGCGTTACGTAACAGGTGATGTTCTGAAATCACTGCAACATTCCAGTAATGAAGTCTGTTGCATTTTACTTTCCCGAAAAAGTCATCACTGTAACATCCCAGTGATGAAATTTGTTACATCTTCCTTTCCCGAGAAAATCATCGCTGTAATATCCCAGTGATCGAGTTTGTAACATTGGAATTTCATGAAAATTTACGAATATTAGTATGAATGATGGTTTCTTTATAAGAGTTCAGGAAAGGAAACTGGGGGAAAATTAAGGTCCTCGTTGCAGAATTTTATAGAATATTTTATCAATTCATTATTACCTTTGATTAGCGAATATAATTAATTCAAGTCGGATGATCAAATAAATTCTCAATATTGACATACATTATTATCAAACAGGGAACTTATAAGGGAAGGTATCACATTGGAATTAGTACATTATTATCATTATCATTGCAGTAATAGAAAAAAGGATAGCGCTGAAGAAATCTGTGTACATAGGTTTTGTAGATATACAAAAGGCAAAAGGCTCTCGATAATGTGGACTGGGAGAAGATGTTTGCGATCCTGAAGAAGGTGGGAATGAATTATAAAGATAAAAGAAGAATACACGAATTATATGAGAATCAAAGTGCAATAATAGACATAGAGGGTCAGGGAGGGGAAGCACAAATAAGAAGAGGGGTGAGACAAAGATGCTCATTATCGCCACTGATTTCCAATTCATATATAGAAAAAGCAATGAACGAAGTGAAGGAGGTAATTCAATCGATATTACAGATTCAGGGAGAAAATATAAGTATGTTGAGATTCGCGGATGACATAGCTATATTGGCCACGAGTAGTACTGAGTTAGAAAATATTCTCAACACTATGAGAACAATATTATTGGAAAACAATTGTATGAATATAAATGAAGACAAAACGAAATTCATGATGTGTACAGCAGCGAAAACAGCTAGAAGGGCGAAAATCAAAATAGATACCGAGACAATTGAACAGGTAAAAGAATTCAAATATCTAGGAAGCATAATGACAGAAAACGGCAAAAGCGAAAGAGATATAGGGGCAAGAATAGCACAAGGGAAACGGGCTTTCCACCAAAAGAAACAGTTATCATGCTCAAAAAATATAAGCTTGAAAGTAAGGAAGAAATTCTTGAAAAGTTACGTTTGGAGTACAGCATTATATGGTTGAAGTCGTTTTGAAAAGAATACAAGAAAGTGTATTTATTATTCAACAAAAATTTATTCCGCACAATTTAAGACATTAAAAATCAATTTTTTTAATTATCTGAGAACATAAAAAAATTAATTTTCCTTTCAAACTTGTGATGTGGAATCTTAGTTTATTACAACAATTCCACATACGGATCCACCGGAATCGTAATTCCAAGTTTCAGTGAAATTCAATCATTGAAAAAATTTATATGCTCTTCCAAGATTTGAACTTCAAGATACCTTGCCTACCTATGGGGAACCTATTCAACCTAACCTAACGCCCTAACCGCATGAGCTAAATCGACCTATAAAATCCAGGTACGATAAAACGTAAATAAGGAACAAGTCTGATGCAAAAAGAAGAGAGGGGATGCACGACGATGATAGGTGATGACGTCAGATTCTAAGTCAGGATCAAACTTATGAACATTGGAAACCTGGGATACGAAATTTTTTTTCGTCTGAAAAATAAAGTGTACAATGATGAAGAATACATGAATAAATTATGGGAATCAATTCATGAATAACTCATCAAATGATTAATCAATTAGCAATGTATCATGAATAAATTGATATGCCACGACTGAGAAATCAAGGAATACAAATGTATTATGCATAGATTCGGATAAATGCGGAAAAAAATAACAGGGATTTTGTCCTAATTTATTCGTTTCACTGTTACAAATACTCTATAAAATCTCAGTGACGAATGGGAAAATGTATAGGTTCCAATGGAATATTTGTACATAACTTCATTGAAAGGGACATAAATGGAGTGTAAGAATCTTACCGTTAGAAAAATTATCTCTCAAATTACAAGCACAGGGAATTCTTTTCATTACCATAAATAACGTGCGACATGAGAAATATTCAATTGATTTTCATTCTTACAAATTGACTGAATAATAATTTGTTCATATCTAATTATTCATGAATTCATGTATAGTTCAATCAAGTTATTTTCAAGTGATTTTTGACAATCCATATCTCTGATAAGTATCTACCGTGCCAATGTTTCATGGTGGGCAGAGTAAAGAAAACTCACTGCGCTCCCAATATAAAAGTCAATTTCTCTTTCGTCTCAAGTTTTGTGGATACCGACTTCTTGTTCGCAAAGAATTTATTTCAACAAATGGCTGGTCATTCCACTCTGATTGGGAGAATACTATCATTGAAAAATCATTCATTCATAAAATACTATCATTGAAAAATCATCAGAGGTGTACAAAAGTTGGCCTGAGAATAGATTCTTCCATAAAATCCAATAACTTTGTACCTCTGTCATGCTGTGAAAAAGAATAGAGCTGTTAAACATTGTTTCATTCATGTACTAATATTTTTGAATAATTTTATGTATCTATATAATTTTGTATATATACTATAATTGATCAGTTATAATTATAACTATAATAACTACTACAATACTATTATAATTATAATAACTATGTGACTGGTATCCTTTACAGAACATGACGGTAATGAGTGCTTGATTTCTTGTTTTGGTAACCGAATTTTTCTTTTAGGAGTAGTTTTGTAAAATTACCTGGAATATTTTTTTCCGTGTAACAGCTAGTATTTATCAACCTGAAAATTGAGAAGAGAATTGAAGAATGTTGCTATTTCTACGGCGATTTTCCTCTGCGGCACTACAAATGTCTGCTTCTCCTCACACTTTGGACGTCCTTCTCACTTTCAGCACTATTTGTTGTTTATATTTGTGTTTAATAATTTTTTTCTTGCCGGAGCTTTAAATACCTTTAATCTGGTTGACGGCACAACGCAGACAAATCAAATTTCGCGGGAATTTAACAAACATGGCGGGATCTCAAAAACACGGATATGGAACTATACATGTGTTAGTGAGAATATTATCGCCATCTGTGACAAATCGGCGCGTTAGGCGAAACTCAATCCCCCCTTAGGTTTTGGGTACCCTGCCTTGAACATGTGTACTTGGAAGTTTTTGGAGTCGCTGAGTAAGAATATCATATTAGGAAATTGGAATTTTCATTCCCATTCATCCTGGCAGCAACCTCAGGAAATCTTGGAAATATTACAATCTTGAGGATATATTTCACAAATTCGAATAGTCTTAACTCTACAAGAAGAAATTGTAGATGACCTATCAATAGCTCATTTTGAAGAGTAAAAGTAGTACTAGATGAGACAATTACAAGGAAAGACCAAAAAAATGTTGTGCACTCAGTACATAAATTCAAAAGTAGCCAAAAAACCCATTTTTCGAAGACTCGGCCTCAAATATCTCAAAATTCTGATGTGATGGCCCAATTCTGACTCTAAATTCGAGTTCTACGATGCGCATTACTTCATAAAATGGCGATTTCACACTGTTAGAAATTTCTGCATGAAGTTGCAATCACATCCCCAACAGGACACTCCGTCACATCTCCGTGGTCTCCACGGAGATAGATCGTATCTACTATCGAAATTTCAATTACATATGAATGAAAATTCAATCACCAAACTATACTATCGTGAGTGATATATTATAGCAAAAATTGAAAATGCAATCCCATGTGATTGAATCCTCAATTCAATCACCCAGAATTAGGAATTTCATTCACAAATGTACTTGAAAAATGCATGAAATTCAAAGAAATTTCCAACAGTGATTTAAAGGAGGATTTCGTTGCCGACCAGTGGAATCGAATGCATTGAAATGCAAAGCAATGAATGCATTTTTATTTCAAGACTGAAAAATTTGTGTCGTTCATAGTTTGCTTAACTTGAAGATTTTTTCGATTTATTTTAACTGTCAATGGAATCACATTTTTCTTGTATTTTGGTTATACTTATCAGCGAAATAACGCCATCCATATTGGATTCGAAAATTGACTCGAATTTCATTTTGTAAATTCATCCAAATTACCGAATAAAAAGAACGATTAAATCTTAAATAAAACAAATCTACCCTTACAATTTATGTACTATTTTTTATGTATGTATGATATAACATCATTTCGTGCAAATGATTCAATTTTATTTATAATCATGGATCCATGTAGTTATGCATACTTATGTTTTCCGAGATGTTTTCAATCCCCATATCAATAATGCTTGAAAATCTTTCTGATTGTTACATGTTTTGTTACGTGGAATTTAACTAAAGTAAAATTTATAAGAATCTTATTATGAACTACGTAGTTCAAGAATGGTATTCATCTGAATATCTTTAGTGTTATCAATATTCGATTCTGTTTTGTAGTGATGACTATTCTAATAGAAGTGTTATTTTATAGATAATTTAGTAAGCACCAACAGAGACATCACGCATTAATCGGTTCATAAGCATATTTTTTAATCAGCATAAGGAGAAATCATGATGACTATGATATTATCCTATGGAATGTTCAGAAGATCGTTATTCAATAGTTTCATTTGAGGGTTCTAGGGATAATATCCATATCACGTCTGAATTATTCTTGAGCTACTTCAGCCGATTGAAGTTTGATTCGTTCATCGGACCGAAATGAAAATCAAAACTTACAAAACCTGACGAATTATTATTATTATTATTCAGTTCTTCGAATTGGCTCCCTGGAAGTGGATCATTTGAAGAATGTAATGCAAGATTTCAGATCTCTAATAGCTGAGTATTCTGTCAATCGATCAATAAGTCGCGCTAATTCGTTTCGATAAACAATTCTGACTTCAGTCACATGCTACTTCAATCTTTCATAGCAAGAGAACCGTGTTATTTAATGAGAGGACTCGAATCGATATTTTGAACCCAAATAATTTTGATCGGAAACCATTTATAACATGGAATGAATTCAATGTATGTATCATACAATTGAGAGGTTATATTTCATATGAAATCTTGATCAAAATAGCTCAAAAGTTTAGAAAAGTTTTTTTTTTTTTTTTTTTTTAATAAATATCCGTTTTGCCTGGAACCCACAATAGTATTCATATGGCGCTTTAAAACTGCATATTTCAACTCTCAAAACACTTGAATCTAAAGAGATGAAACCAGTTGTAAAACGATTGTAGGTATACAAAGGTCATCATAGATGTTTAATAATAAACTGAGCAATTCATTGTAAGATTATACGATTGAGGTGTTGATCGATTGAAACGATGAATTGTTGTCTGGTAATTAATTCATCAATTAATCGGTGAATCCCAGTTTGATTTGTTCTTTTTTATTGGTAGATTACGTTAATCGTTTTTTCGGTCAATTGATGCATTTTCATGAACAAGATATACAAGTGAACAAGAGGTCAGCGATCTTGTGAGTCACGCTGATAGTGTTTGAATCCATCATCAATCATCAACATCAATTCAAATATGGAGTTTTGGAAATTATTTATGGCAGAAGGGTGCAACTTACCTGAGTAAATTCGAATTTTTCGCGAAACGGTTTGTTACCACAGTATACTTCTTTTGAAATGCGTGAACGATGCTGTCTATAGCTGAAGTGCATCACATATCACGTGATGTTTGGTTTTGTACATTTCGTACCCAGTGACCTTCTGATAGTACAAGCAGCGTCCCTTGCGGGCAGATTGATAAATAACGAGCGGTGAAGAATCGTTACGTGCATTTTGTATCAAGTTGCACTCCACTGATGGCGCTGCCATGCGGTCACACATAGAGTACCTATAATAAGAGTAGCGCCAATAGACTCGAGAGTGGTGAGGGAAATGCCGCTACCGACTACCGCCATGTTGGGGGATATGATTGTGTACCATGTGTGATTTGTGTATGTCCGTGATTGATGTGGGTGAGTCACGCAGACAGTCACACACTACGATACACCGATAGTACTCACACAATCGCATACCCCAACACGGCGCCTGTTGGCGCTACTCTTATTAGCTAAGTTCGTTTACCGATGTCCCAAGTTACCCCAACTCGCTCCAAGTATTTTGGATTCGCTACTTCCAGTTTAAGCAACGGAATGATTGGTTTGGTACAAGTTGGAGCAACTCAGGGCACGTAGAACGAACGAACCTATCATACGTACTCTAGTCACAAACTTTTTCTCACGTATATACTGGCACAAACTCTCCAAGTTTTCTGGGTTTCCTGATTGGTCTTTTACTTGGTTGATGAATACGTGTGGCGTTAGTTCAAAAATGTGCACCGAGACAGGCCACAAACGGTAGACCCTCATGGTCCCGAAAGTTAATTTGCCCGAAGTTGCAAAGTCTCGAAATTCATATGCCCGAAAGTGCATTAATCTTAAGGTTTGTTGTCTAAACGATAAACCACATCATTTTCTGTGATTTATAATTTGGAATAATGCACTCTCTGAACAACAAACCTTTGGATTACTGCACTTTCGAGAATCTGAAATTCGGGATTTTCCACATTCGGGTAAATGAACTTCCGGGACTGTGAGGGTCTACCGACACAAACATCTCAAATGAATTGTGGAATATTAACTCTTCAAGAACTCTCTTAGAATACAACAAGTTTTTGAAGAGTTTCAAAAAGAATCCCTTTCGTCAGACATTTGCGAGTTCTGTTGGAATTCTCATAGCGATTTCCACTGATTGCAC
Source organism: Gonatopus flavifemur (assembly GCA_018340375.1). Taxonomy (NCBI): domain Eukaryota; kingdom Metazoa; phylum Arthropoda; class Insecta; order Hymenoptera; family Dryinidae; genus Gonatopus; species Gonatopus flavifemur. Next base: position 3,479,228 of record JAFFJZ010000014.1, read on the forward strand.
TCAGTGCGAACTGCCCTATTGTTATGTCTTTTTGACCCGTAATCATAATAAAGGATAGAAACTCTTTGAGGACTCTTTATATTCTAAGAGTTTTTGAAGAGGTCTTTTTCCGAAATTCATTCTGGATTCTTGTGTGCTGTCTGGGCAAGAATGTCAATGCCACAAACTCTTTTCAGAACATTCAAGTTTTATTCCCTCAGGTTATCGAAATCATCTATGAGAAACACATGTTATGACAATCGCATCTCAGTGTATCATATGGAAAACTTATATTCATTATGAATACCTCAAATACATGGATTGATGATCATATGAAAAACTTATAATCATTATGAATACCTCAAATATATCGATTGATGATGAAAAAAGTAATTGATAAATCCATGACTGAGCGTCTTGAAGATTTTTGTTTGATGATCAATCTGCTCCGTTCGATCTAAGGTGTTCTAAGTTGCCCCAGCCTGCACCAAACCAGTCAATTCATTTTATAACTAAAAGAGCCAATCAAAAATATCCGGAGAAAGTTGGAGCAACTTGAAATACCTTTACACGAACGAAGCTCATGTATAGGAAATGAATCTTGCACAAAACTTTTTTTATCAACTATTCAGATTTGTGCCTTTATAAGAATCTACCAATGGATAAGTTGCCCTTTCAATCAGTAAATTTTCCGGCAAACAAACCTTTCGTACCATTGAAATACCTACCAAAAATAAAAACAGTTTTTAGAAATATTTTTTGAAATTTTTCCAGAATGTGATAAAAAATTCAAGTATAATTCCAGTATTTCCAGTATTTCTAGTATGAATAAAAAACAGTAGACACCCTGTGGAATGAATATTTATTCCACAGAATTATACTTAATTATCGTTGAATTGATGTTCCTCAGTCAATTCTGAATCAGACTTGGAACAAATATGTGTTCGTATCAACTGAATGCTACTATGACAATTAATTCCAACATTAACAGTACACTTTCTCAGATTCATCATCATGAAGTAATCAGTCTTACGACTGGTTTGATGAAACCCTCCACCCCTGTCTATCATCCGCCAAACGTTCGATTTCTACATATCTACTACATCCCTTGTCTTGTACGATTTGCTTCATATAACTGGATCTAGGTCTGCCTTTACCACCCGAGTAAAACCAAATTGATGTTGGAGGGATCAAGATGAAGTCCACATTGGAAGTCCAGGTAATGAGACGATCCTGTAACTGTACTGGATCACTCGCAGATGGCAGAGATCCATATCTAATCAGGCAGATTGGAATCTTTCAACATTTGACCCATGCGATGAGAAATGTAGGTTCGATCAAGGAACAGTACAGTAGATGGAAGAATTAGGGAAATTCGAGGAGAATTGAGAATAGGAGCACCCATAAATCAGACATCCAGCACAGATTCAGGTTGTAGACATTCCATCCAATACAATATGCCAATTCGAATCCATCGGGATTCGAATTGACATATAAGTAATCCACTTCAAATCAGGATAAGAGAGAACTTGGCAGAATCAGAGATTGATTTGTGACGACGATCAAAAGATTCGGATATCCAGCTGGAATGCAGGTCCAATATGGCCGTATGATTCCTATAGAACTTCGGACAGATTTAGGCGTAACAGAAAAATCCATGTGAGGTCTAGCAAAGATATTAGGACAATCTATTCTAGACAAGTTTAGCTGGATCTTTCGCAGGTATGAAAAGTCCGATGGAAGTACAGCTCAAATCCGAATTCAATCAACCTCATTGTAATCCATCGGGATTTGTATGGCATATAGAAAATCCAGTTCGAGTCAAGATAATAGAAAACCTGGCAGAATCAGAGATTGATTTGTAACGACGATGAAAAGATTCGGATGTCTAGCAGAAATGCAAGTTCAATATAGCCGCATGATTTCTATAGAACTTTGGAAAGATTTGAGCGTACAATGAAAGTCCAGGTAAGATCCAGCAAAGATATTGAGGGGATCTATTCTCAACAAGTTCAGCTGGATGTGTCGAAGGTATGGAAAGTCCGATGAAAGTACAGCACAAATCCGAATCCAATCAACCTCATTGGAATCCGTCGGGATTTGAATGGCATATAAGTAATCCAGTTCGAATCAAGATAAGAGGGAACTTGGCAGAATCAGAGATTGATTTGTAACGGCGATACAAAAGATTCGGATATCTAGCTGAAATGCAGGTCCAATATGGCCGTATGATTCCTATAGAACTTCGGACAGATTTGGGCGTAAAAGAAAAATCCAGTTGAGGTCCAGCAAAGATATTAGGAAGATCTATTCTCAACAAGTTTAGGTGGATGTGTCGCAGATATGAAAAGTCCGATGGAACTGCAGCTCAAATCCGAATTCAATCAACCTCATCGGAATCCATCGGGATTTGAATGGCATATAAGAAATCCAGTTCGGATCAAGATAAGAGGGAAGCTGGTAGAATCAGAGATTGATTTGTAACGACGATCAAAAGATTCGGATATCTAGCAGAAATGCAAGTTCAATATGGCCGCATGATTTCTGTAGAACTTTAGAAAGATTTGAGCGTACAATGGAAGTCCAGGTAAGGTCCAGCAAAGGTATTGAGGAAATCTATTCTCAACAAGTTCAACTGGATTTGTCGAAGGTATGGAAAGTCCGATGAAAGTACAGCTCAAATCCGAATCCAATCAACCTCATTTGAATCCATCGGGATTTCAATGGCATATAAGACATGCGGTTCGAATCAAGATAAGGGGAACCTGGAAGCAGCAGAGATTGACTTGTGACGACGATACAAACCATTCGATTATCTAGCTGAAATGCAGGTCCAATATGGCCGCATGATTTCTATAGAACTTTAGACAGATTTGGGCCAGTGATGCCAGCATTTGGTCGACCGAGTCATGTGATTCGGAACCGGTCGGTTCACTTCGAGTCAGCTCGGACAATCGAGAGAGAACCAACTATCCGTCGGTCTTTGTCTTCTCAATATGTTTTACGATCGGCTAACTCCGTGCAAGATCGGAAAAAATTTAAAGCCCACGCGGTCGACTTACCGAAAAGTTTCACCGCTTTTTCTCTTACAAGCGACAATTTTATTGTAATCAGTATCGAACTGACTTACCCGGCACCCCGGGCAATTCTCGGCCGGGGCCCTTCGATATTTTTTTCGTTTTTTTTTCAAATCAAGAGCCAGTTCAATACTGATTATCAAATTATCACGATGAAATATAGATTTGATGCATAGCATCATTTAATTGAATTAAAATCGAATATGAGTAAATAATTTTTGAATTATTATTTATTTTTCATAAATTTTATAAGATTATTGGTTATTCTTATGACTGATTATGAAGCTTTCAAGAACTCCTATATGTATTGTATAAAAATTTTCTAATAGTTGCGTATTTCTAATCATTATTTTAAATCTTGATGATTTTTCAATGAATTTCATTAGAATTGTCAATCAATCGATGGTTGAAAAATTCTAAGATAGTTTGGGGATCTATGATAAATGTCCTGCGGTGAATTCCATAATTTTCCCTGATGAATTAATTTTCAGAGATCACTATGATATTCCAATAATGAGGATAATCAAATCAACATCGATTATCAGATGTTGATCAACATCAAAATAATGAGACTGAATATTCAATTGATTGAGTGCAAATTATTTTCAATGGACTGAATAATTAGATTTGAGCATTCAAATTGATATTTCATCATTTCACGCATTATCAGTCTCTTTCCTTCGCTGCATTACTTCATAGACGTAATATGTGGATCGAAATACTACAAGACCCCATAGCCTAGCGGCAAAAGACATGTTTCTTGCGGAAGAACGGTCGGGTTCGATTCTGTGTGGAGACATTTCATTTTTTTTTGTCATCTCTCTGGTGAATAATTAAATTTCACATCTGATTATTATTTTTTATGTCATTTCATCGTCATGTTATCAATAATCCTGATCTTTCGGAATGCACTTGCGGATTCGACCAAGTACAGGTCCGAGTCGATTGGAAATTTCCCAAATATTCGTGTCCATGAGATATACACAGTAAAAGATTTTTCGTCAAATTCAACACACAAGCGAATGAAATTTCGAAACTTTGTCTCCGTGGAATATAGACTGATCGATTCGAAATCTTCTGAAAAGAAAAACAATGAATATCACTTCGAAGGAACGTTTTTAAAAGAGTGTACTTGCAAATTCCATCAATTCCTGTGACAAATTGATGGAAAAAATTTCAGAAACTTGTGTCCATCGAATAAAGACCGATCGATTTGCAATCTACTGAAATGAAAAATGAAATCACTTCGGAGGAATGTTTTTAAAGAAGTATACTTGCAAATTCCATCAAACCCTTCGACGAATTGATAAAAAAATTTCGAAACTTTGTCTCCGTGGAATATAGACCGATCGATTCTGGATCTCCCCACGGAGAGCAATGGATTCTAAGAAGTATGACAAATATCATGAAGGCTGGAATATTTCATAATATATTTTCGAGTATGAGGACAAGTATCTAGATTATAAGTGTTATAAGTACAAGTATCCATTTATGATGAAGGTGTTTGTTTTGTGGTAGATGGTACTGTCAACTCCAGAGCTCTATATGAATTCACTAGTTCGAAAAGAATTCTTGAAGAGTTCTATTCTCGCTCTTGAAAAAGGATTCTTCGTGTGGTATCTTGGCGGGTTCATGTCCTGAGGAATATCTTTTTTTCCGATTTCATATTATTCTTTTCTCAATTCAAGCAACTGAAGATAGTAATTGTAATAATCTTATATTATAATAGGAAATAACTTTTTTTCCTTGCTGTTATTATATTGATATATCACTGGTTGACGGTACCATCTACCCCAAAACAAACACCTTCATCATCAATGGATACTTGTACTCATAACACTTATAATCTAGATACTTGTCCTCATACTCGAAAATATATTATGAAATATTCCAGCCTTCATGATATTTGTCATACTCCTTAGAATCCATTGCTCTCCGTGGGGAGATCCAGAATTGATCGGTCTATATTCCACGGAGACAAAGTTTCGAAATTTTTTTATCAATTCGTCAAAGGGTTTGATGGAATTTGCAAGTATACTTTTTCAAAAACGTTCCTCCGAAGTGATTTGATTTTTCATTTCATTAGATTTCGAATCGATCGGTCTTTATTCGATGGACACAAATTTTTGAAATTTTTCCATCAATTCGTCACAGGAATTGATGGAATTTGCAAGTACACTTCTTCAAAAACGTTCCTCTGAACTGCTATTAATTTTTCATTTCAGAAGATTCTGCATCGATCGGTCTACACAGTAAAAAGAAATTCCGTCATTGTGTAAAAAAGAAGTACGTGTCAAAATTCAAGTGTTGAATATTCAACTACGTGTCAAAATTCAAGTGTTGAATATTCAACTACGTGTTAAAATTCAAGTGTTGAATATTCAACACTTTTGTGTGTTCATTTAACACACTGATCAAATGCTGTTCGATCAATTCATTTTCAACACATTAAAATGTTATTCGAGTTCAAATTAACACTTTGTGAGTGTCACTCTGGAATCAACACAAGTTGAGTGTGAAGAAAAATGGTGAACATTCGCTTGTGTGTTGAATTTGACGAAAAATTTTTTACTGTGTATATCTCATGGACACGAATATTTGGGAAATTTCCAATCGACTCGGACCTGTACTTGGTCGAATCCGCAAGTGCATTCCGAAAGATCAGGAATATTGATAACATGACGATGTAATGACATAAAAAATAATAATCGGATGTGAAATTTAATTATTCACCAGAGAGATGACAAAAAAAAATGAAATGTCTCCACACAGAATCGAACCCGACCGTTCTTCCGCAAGAAACATGTCTTTTGCCGCTAGGCTATGGGGTCTTGTAATATTTCGATCCAAATATTACGTCTATGAAGTAATGCAGCGAAGGAAAGAGACTGATAATGCGTGAAATGATGAAATATCAATTTGAATGCTCAAATCTAATTATTCAGTCCATTGAAAATAATTTGCACTCAATCAATTGAATATTCAGTCTCATTATTTTGATGTTGATCAACATCTGATAATCGATGTTGATTTGATTATCCTCATTATTGGAATATCATAGTGATCTCTGAAAATTAATTCATCAGGGAAAATTATGGAATTCACCGCAGGACATTTATCATAGATCCCCAAACTATCTTAGAATTTTTCAACCATCGATTGATTGACAATTCTAATGAAATTCATTGAAAAATCATCAAGATTTAAAATAATGATTAGAAATACGCAACTATTAGAAAATTTTTATACAATACATATAGGAGTTCTTGAAAGCTTCATAATCAGTCATAAGAATAACCAATAATCTTATAAAATTTATGAAAAATAAATAATAATTCAAAATTATTTACTCATATTCGATTTTAATTCAATTAAATGATGCTATGCATCAAATCTATATTTCATCGTGATAATTTGATAATCAGTATTGAACTGGCTCTTGATTTGAAAAAAAAACGAAAAAAATATCGAAGGGCCCCGGCCGAGAATTGCCCGGGGTGCCGGGTAAGTCAGTTCGATACTGATTACAATAAAATTGTCGCTTGTAAGAGAAAAAGCGGTGAAACTTTTCGGTAAGTCGACCGCGTGGGCTTTAAATTTTTTCCGATCTTGCACGGAGTTAGCCGATCGTAAAACATATTGAGAAGACAAAGACCGACGGATAGTTGGTTCTCTCTCGATTGTCCGAGCTGACTCGAAGTGAACCGACCGGTTCCGAATCACATGAATACGGGTTTCAATGTGTGCGTACTCTCGGCTGGAATGGTGGGGACGAGAAATGGTCAGATGGAGAGGGTAAATCGACTCGGTCGACCAAATGCTGGCATCACTGATTTGGGCGTACGAGGAAAGTCTACGTGAGGTCCAGCGAAGATATTAGGGAGATTTATTCTCAACAAGTTAAGCTGGGTGTATCGAGAGTATGAAAAGTCCGATGAAAGTACAGCTCAAATCCGAATACAATCAACCCCATTGGAATCCATCGGGATTTGAATGGCATATAAGAAATCCGGTTCGAATCAAGATAAGAGGGAACCTGGCAGAATCAGAGGTTGATTTGTAACGACGATCAAAAGATTCGGATATCTAGCAGAAATGCAAGTTCAATATGGCCGCATGATTTCTGTAGAACTTTAAAAAGATTCCAGCGCACAATGGAAGTCCAGGTAAGGTCCAGCGACGATATCAAGAGATTCTCAACAAGTTCAACTGGATGTGTCGAAGGTGTGAGGAGTGCAATATTACAATATCATGAAATGATATTGCTGCAATATTGCAGCAATATTCTGTGCTGTGTGAGACAGTTGTATGCGTTAAAACACAATCACCCATCAACTCAATTTGAATACAAGGTTCATCCTAGTACGCGTAGTTGAGTCAACTACGAATCTAACTCAGTAGATGAAGAATTACATTTGAACAAGCTCACTATTTCTTCTTCTCAGTGTGTCCTTATATGAATTTCTCATATAAACCTATATAAACTCCTATAATTATATACAGACTATACCTAATTCTTTTTTACTAGGGAGGTTCTTGGATATCCATCACATAGACATTTCTCTAAAACGTTGTGCACGTGAGAAACGCCATAGTTTCTACAACCACTTGAATAGGAAATTTTCGACCGGTTACTCTCCGTATCCTCTATTTGAGTGCTTGTAAAACGAATATTTTCCTCTTTCTGTGTATGCGTAATAATTTTTCCTGCTATTAGTGTCCTAGTGAACAAGGATTATATATAGTCTGTACATAATTATTGAAATTTATATTAGGACATATATGGTTATATATGAAACTATACAATATAAAACCTCGAATTATTATATACATAATAATGTAATGAAACATTTCGTTACGAGATATACAGTTTCATTCAATCAAAAAATAGAATGTTAACAACAAGAAACATTAATAACATTTCGTATATGAATTAGAAATATCTCCTCATCCAATACAATTAGGTTTTAATGCAAGCGATAACTCAAAATCGATGAGCGGGAGAAGCATCAAATACGCATTCACTACTGTAGATTCGGTCAGATAAAACTCGAAAGACCCTGTCATGAGAATTTGAATAGAATCATTTGAAAATTCTTCACATCCTTATGACTTCTTAAGATTGAAAAACCGATTCATTTCACTAACATCAGAAAAGTTCCGTGTTCCATCTGATACCTCAAATTACATACAGTTCTACGATATTTTTAAAACATTTTATACACCTCTCACATGCTTATTATGTTCTGTAGAAGTGAGGACAAAATTGAATTTCTAATAGACAAATCGAATAGTTGATCGTAATTCTGGTAAAAATAAAGCGTGCCGCATTGTACGAAGAGCGTACAAGCAGTGGGAAAGTCACACATTCGCATTGTCTGCACGCTGTCCGTACATTGCAGCACGTTTTATTTTCACCAAGGAAATCAAGAAGCGTTTTGTAGGAAGTTTGTATGAAATATTTAGGAGGGTGAAATTATCTGTTTGAAGCCATTCAATTAATTCCTGTGAAAAAATTTCAACGAGCTTGAACGAATAGTCATAGTAATCTGTGAATAAATTCGGGTTAATTTTTCAAGGTTGTAGATGAAACCATGGTTCACTTTAATCTGAGCCTGATTCCCACAGCCCGGACCATCGCATCACAGGGAGAAAACAGTGCAGTACAGGTTGACTTGCCTCAGCACTTGTTCTTCTAGCCACCGTAAAGGTTACTGCGTCGACAGTAATCTTTACTGTGCCAAGAGAAACGAGTGCGGTAGCAGAGGGCCCATCATTGTATTGTTGTCCGTGCAGGGGACTCCTCGCCCGTTGGTAAAAGAAGTTGGTGTCTCCCGGGATTAAGGAGATACCAGCGCATCATTCCAGTGAATATCTTGTTTGGAAGATTTCTCCCAACTGAATGTATGAATTAATCCAAAATTTTCAGGAAATGATTTCTAATATTTCATCAATCTCTTTTCTCAGTCAGTAGAAGAGAAATTTTTTCCCAGAATTCAAAATTCGTGGTCTGTACCGCAATTGATGAACCCGACTATAAATTTAATCAGGACTCGATAAGGACCTGGTCAGGTCCTGATTGAATGCCGGGTTAACACGAACAAATTTGATTGAATTGCTAGTCGGGGAATATGAGATATTATTTCCTGAAAATTTCAGACTGATTCATGAATTCAGTTGGGAGAAATCTTCCAGACAAGATGTTTACTCGAATGATACGCTGGTATCTCCTCGAAGTAGACCATGGTAGCACCTATAGGATATATTTCTCGTATCAGTCGGTACTGCATTATTCAAATTCTAAATTGTTGACTGGTTGAATGACGTATATAACATGTGGGTCGGTAAGTTTTATATAAAAACAAGTGGTACGGAGACACCTCACATCAATCATTTCAAATTCTTCGGTACGTTCACATTTATTAATGAGAGGTGTATTTTCCTGAACTATATTTGGAGAGAAAACATCCACTGAATTAAGTTTCTGTAAGACAGTGTAGTATATACATTCACAATCACAATTATCATTGCATGCACAATTCCCAATTTTTATGAAACTACGTATAATACCTATTGAAAGTGATCCATTCGATATATATTTTGCGCATGTTGAGTTTGTTTTTATGTCTCTTTTATATGAATCTGATACAAATAATATTCCACTTCGCCAAAGTTTGTGAAAATGGTGAAATTTTGTTCCATTAATGTTAAGTGAAATCATCAAGTTCTTTAATTGTTCCGATAAATTTAAACATTTTTCAAAATTACCAATTACATACACCTCATGAAAAATCTGTTGTCGCTTTTGTCGATGTAGCGAGGAATTTAAATGCTGGCAAAAGTTATAGAAATTACTTCCCGGGAATAAGTATTTGATTCGCAGTTCTGTTAGATGCATAAGTATTGATGACGCAAAACATACTTGTAATTGTGCATATCTTGTACCATGAATGAACTTTTTTAAGCGTCCATTAAGATTTTCAAATGTGAAACAAGATGTGACGCATAAAGGACCGAAATCTTCTGCAGTAGTTGCAAGGTGTAACAGATTATGAACGTTACTTGACATGTGTGGTAAGCCGTATAGATTTTGAAATTTCTTCACATACTCATTTAAAAACAGTGAGGCGTCTCGTATATCTTGTTTAGAAATAGTTCGTTGATTTAGGATGTAAATTGCGGAAACTAATAATAGATGATGTCTGAAGTAATTTTCTGGCAAAATATTGTGAAGTAATGGTATGGAATAGTATAGTAACCATGCTTTGAATTCAGATGCTTTCCAATAATGATAATCTAAAATACTTCTGGGTAATCTTTTTATGAAAGCCGGAGGTTTGATTGAACATAACCTTGCATCAATAATATCAATAAAACCTCTCAAGGACCAGGGTTCATCATGATATGCACTATCAAACATAAGTTTCATTAATTTTTTAGTTATCCCTAAATAAAGGCAGTGCATTACATCGACACATGTATTTCTGATATAATCCTTCATAAAATCAGACACAATGGTTGGGCCTTTCACTCCAAGTACTGGGGCTCCTGTTAATTCAGCACGTCGGGCAAGTAGGACTGTTTCCTCAGTTTCACGTAAATTTAAATTAGATTGATAAGGATAGACATGTACATGATTACAATGTCGACCTTTTATTTTGCACTTCTGGCAACCATAATTCCCGTTATACTGTTTCATGTCCAACAGTAACGCCTTAGCAGGTAAATCACACGTAGCACAAATAACTATACCCTTGATTAATCTTGCTATGTTGGAAACTTTTATGAAAACACCCTGCTATAATTTTTTCATCTCATCACGTACATTTTTAAGAAACAATTTCACTTTTGGTTTTGTCGAACCAAACCATATCCCAGCCAAGATCATATTATCCGTGATACTTCTTTTGGTAGAAGGGAGTTCATTAATTATAAAATACAATGGCCAAATACTAAAGTTTGATGATTTAAAAACTGTTACCCCATCACTATTCCATGTAAATGATATGTTGGAAGGATTCGACAAGAATCCATTGTCTTCGAACAATTCTCGATATACTTTACCGTCATAAATATCTTCGTAATTGTTATCGTTCATTTTACGTCTATTGAAATGTAAATTCAATTCTTCACTAAACCCTGGTCGCCCAAACAATGTTTCAAGTTGCGGGATGATAGGGATTTGTATAAAATAATTTTTTCCTCCATTCATGTTGCACTTTGAACACTGGGAATTTTCAAAATCTAATTCTTCTGAACAATGTTGACAATAATACTTTCGGATTGGGTTCACATGCAAACGACTAAAATATTTTTTGAATAAATATAAGCTGGTTGTACAAAAATTCGGTGCGATGCAGTGCAATGAAATCAATTTTAGAATATCGGATAAACACGCTGCAGTTAAATTATGCCTCATGACCAACGTCAGGATGGCTAAAATACTTTCAGCAACTGTTAGAGGAGCTTCTGGATACAGCGGTTCGTCATTTAAGCCCTTATTTTCATCTTCATCATCTTCATCATCATCGTCGCTATTTTCGTTATCATCATCCTCATGGTCATCAGAATCATGATCGTCATCTTGATCATTGTACCCATCATCATCACCGGCACCGTTATTTTGGTTAATATGATCTTCATTATCATTCGCATCACTGTAATGATCACCATCTTGACTATCATCATCATCGTCATCTTCATGAGTAGAATTCTCATTTACAATATCACAGCCTTCGTGGGGATTGAGATGCTCGTTCATGTCAGATTCGTTATCTATACAATTTTGGGAATATCCAATCAGAGCAACATACTATACATGATGAGATAATGTAATTCTGATTCTCTATTATGGATACTCGAAATTTTGATAATTCGTTGCGAAAAAAAGTGGGAGCAGATCAATCTTTGACAGCCCGTACAGCAAACATCACCAAACAGGATAGTTTGATTTTATTTCCAGAGATCCGCCGTTTTCATTTTTGGCGAATGGTGTCAGGCTCAAGTACGTAACACACAGTGCTTTTGAGTATTTTGCCTTCGAAAAAAAAAAATTAGAATGCCGATATCTTAAAAACTATGTCTCAAAGGAATTTTGTCCAACGGGATATTATTGCATTTTGGCTGCAGATTATATTTGAATGCCCTTTGCCAAACGCTTCAGAACGTTTCGCAAAACGCGAAACGCGTCTCGCTTCGAAACGACGCGCGAGAAAAAATTATTCCCAAAAATTACGTGCAAGCGCTTCAATTCAATCAAAATATCGCTCTGTACAGCACTTCTAATTGAATCAGAGTAGTGCTGTAGAAAGCGATATTTCGAATAAAGTGTAGCGTTTGTGCATAGTTTGTTATAAACGATTTGGGTGCTGCCACGCCACTAGTATCACCTTAAGGCCCATGGAGCTCTCAAAAAATGGGCAAAACTTTGCTACGTACTTTTCCAACAAATCAGCAATAAATAAAAATTTTTAATATGCAGTGATGAAGTACATTGCCAAGATTAGACTTTGAATATTAATTTGAATTTAAAAAAGATTCCTGAAAATTATACAAACAATTATAAACATAATAACCTATAAATGTCAATAATTTTGGCAACTTGTTTGCTTTCATGTTTGGATGTTACTTTGGACTTCTAATTTATATTCAAAGCCAAATCCTAATTGTGTACTACAACGCTGCATATTCAAAATTTTCATTCATTACTTAATCGCTAAGAAAGTATGTAGCAAAGTTTCATTTATTTCTTTTGATTCTCCATGGCCCTTAATTGGAAATCATTTTTTCAAATCCATAATCATATGTAACTGAGGTATTTAATTGTGATGGATAACCTGATTGTAAAGAGTAATTTCGAAGAGCCGCATCATTTCTTGAAGGCATTTCATTTATGTTCACTTCACTATTGGTCGGCGAAGATGAATGGCTTATATTTTCATCACATGAACTGGAATGCACATAATACATAATACCACCATATTTCATAACCCAAATGAAGTATTATAAAAATTTTCAATTTAATTTGAATTTAAATATATTCCTATGGTGCTGTAACGTGCAAAACGCGATGAAATAACGAAAAAGTATCAACCACATGGATTGGAATGAGAATTTCATGGCAGCATATATTATTGTACGAATTTTTATACACATTGAAATAAGATTGCATTGAATGAACATTGTCAATGAGGATACGATTGTAGCATAATTGAGATGTTGCAAAATCAATGAAATAACATTATTTGTGCCATATGATCGTAATTTGCTTCGTATTTTAGATTACACTGAAATTAAATCATCACTGAAGAAAATAGATCATTCTAATCGTATTATACAAATTTTGTCTTGGTCTTCAATGTGAGGATGGGGGTCAAATCAACGAAAGTACAAAACAACGAAATCATTGTTCGAAAACAGAGTGCGCTGTATCTTTCATTCCAACCGACCGTTTCGTTAATTTGGCCCCCATCCATTGTGACATACACGGAGAAAAAGGTATCTTGAAAAGTACCATAATTTATGGATTTTTGGCGTTGGTCTGACCCGAGTCAGAATATTTACGTGAAGACTCCTCTAAAAGTACCATAATGGCTGGGACTTTTATGAGGAAGGTGCCATCCCTGCTGAAAATGTCCTGACAAATTCTGACAGATCCTGACAGAGTCCGGTCAAAATTCTGTCTGGTTCAGTCGGAAATCATCATGCCTGGGACAAAAACCGACCAAATCCTGCACAGGCTGAAATCATCTGGAATGCCAGACAAAGCCAAACAAAACCTGACGGATTCCGGTCAAAGATCTGTCTGGTTCTGTCGGAAATCATCATGCCTGGGACAAAAACCGACCAAATCCTGACAGAAAATCATTTTTCTGGCATTTTCAGCAGGGATACTTCTTCATAAGAGTCCAAGAAATTATGGGACTTTTAGAAGTTCGTCTAAGTGAATATTTTGCCTCAGGTCAGACCAACGCCAAAAATCCATAAATTATGGTAGTTTGAAAGATATCTGTTTTCTCAGTGTATTAAACAAACTAAATCATAATCAGTGATGAAATATGATGCAAGTTCTTAAGAACTGTATCTATTTATCAAAAGTACTCAACATAAGAAGGGGGTAAAATTTTGCGCCAACGTTTTTCATAAATCACTTGACAAATTTGAATTCAAAATAGATAATAATGAATAAGTGCATGAGAAAAAAAGTCAATTGATTCTAAATATAAATTTGGATTCTGTTATGGCTTGTACATGGTGAGAAACAAACTTATAAAGAATTTTTAACATGTGAAGGTTATCGCTCTCAAAATCCTCTTATACTTACCAGAAAATCAGTGAAAGACTGTAAACCTTGTTGATTTTATTATTATGCAATGAAAATTCCCGTTGAACGCATGATTGATGAAAAAACTTGAGGTGAAATTTTACTTGCTTCTTCTGATGCTTGTTCTTATATTGAATGAAAAAGATATTACCTAGTATTGAATTTTTTATACTTCATCACCATCTATTTTCACCTATGATGGAAAATAAAAATATTCATCTCCATGAAGATACAAATGCTGTGAACACGGGACAAATAATGGTATTGATAACTACTGTGATTTGAAAAAAAGTAATGGGACAATAGTGAAAAAGGAATATAAACCATGTGAATTCTCCATTTTATTTGAAAATGTGTTTTTTGTTGGAAAAATATCACGATGCATCCATATAACCAACCTATTTGTTGATCCGAGATCATGTTGCACTGGAAGATCTATATCATGCAATCTCTGAAATTTCCCTATTCTGTACTTGCTGGCTCTTGAATATTCTTCAAAGAATAATGCTCTCTTCTTCGGCATTGATGTTGCTTGGTATAATTGTATGAAAAATGTGTGAGATAAAATATAAATTAGATATTTTCTGTCAGTATCGATCTTTGATGTTATGACATGAAGTGTTGTTCTTCTTTTCGATTTTGATAATCGAAAAACAAAAGTAACTATACATGAGAAAGGCGAAAACAGTGATGCCAGGAAAAACGGTGCGGACCGAAAAATCAGCCCCTCCATTGTTCACAATAACACGTTCGTATACGTGTGACTCACATGTATACGAAAGTTTCATGGTGTGCGCGGTAGAGGGGCTGATTTTTCGGTCCACACCGTCTTTCCTGGCATCACTGGGCGAAAACGATACATTATCAAACCTTATGGTCTAAGCACATGAGTGTCGTGAACGTGAACGTGAACATAAATGATTGTGCAGAAACTAAAAACCACTCATGTAGCACACAAAGAAGTTTTTTTCAAGAATGATAATATAATTCTTTGAGAACTCTTCACGAACTGATGAATTTGTAAAGAGCTTTGGGATACTCCAATTTTGGGACATTCACCAATCATCTTTCGACATCTATCTAAGACTTGATTCCAGTGATCCATTTTAGAGGTAGCTAAATGAAAAACAGTTACATATTGATAAAAAGATGTGAGAGTGTTTATTTGAACCATATTGGAAACAGCCGCGAATCTAGCGAGGGTTCACGTGGGTCCGCTACCAGAAAAATGTCACCAGATCGCAAAATGTATTCGTAATTCGGAAACTTATTTGAGAATACAAATGGAACATAGCAATTTGTTGATGCCAGAAATATGGAACGTTTTTACACACTGTTAGAAAAATCTGTCTTAAATTTCACAAGAATATTATGAAGTTTTTTACATAAACATTTTATTAAATTTCATACGAAATTTTGTATGAAATGTCATATTTTCATATTAAATTTAATAAAATGTTTATGTAAAAAACTTCATAATATTCTTGTGAAATTTAAGACAGATTTTTCTAACAGTGCAACTCTACGAAATCATGAGATTGAAAAGTATTTTCGAATAATTCTGCCTCAATTCTTATCACAGAGGTTTTCGTGCTGTATCTAGACAAATACACAAAGAACACGCAGTGAACACAGTGAACGAATGTTCCATTTCCAAGATGTACCGTGAGGCTTTCAAACCTCAACAGACTACTCTAAATTTCGTTGGTTAGTCAGACTACGTGGATCTTTCAGAAATCATTGGATTTGTCGAAGGGATAATAAATTCTTCATACATCTAAAAACCTCTGGGTCTATCCTTTGAACATTTCAGAGCAAGTTCTTGAAATAATAGTATCGGGCTAATTTTTCCATTCCTTTCAAATTTACATCAAATTCAGAAAACATTCAGAAAGCAGAAAAAATTATTCTTTTAGGATTATGTGGGTCTCCCAATCCCCAGATAGTCTGTAGGGGGTTGGAACATTTCATTTGAATTCGAAATAAACCGTTGTCGAAGTGATATAGGAACGTTTTATACAATACCCCAAGAGAACCAAAGTCTTCAAACGTTCCAGGAACGTTCACGAACGTTTGTTGAAGATTCCTTGAACGTCGAAATGTCCGTGCGTTTGTCAAATGTTTATTGAATGTTTCTCAAACGTTTGGCGGCCATATTGTTCTCTGGGGTGGGATATTAGTTTTCGAAGTACAGATCCTGATTCAATGTCCCTCTCGCTCATCGATGTTTCGTTATATAGCGTCCCAGAATTCGCGGACCAGATTTGCTAGGTATATTCAGCAGCCAAAATGCAATAATTTCTCATTATCAGACACTTTTTTAAGGCCTGGTTTTTGAAATATAAGCATTTTTAAACTTGTTTTGAAATCCAAATCATCCGAAAGCATTGTGTGCTACATCAAGGACCTCAGAATGCGGGCGCTAGTGGCGCGTACTAAAATCACTGTGCTACATACTTGCACCTGACAACTTTCACTAAGTTGCAAAACGGCGGATCTCTCAGAAAAAATTAAATTATCTTATCATGTTTTAAAGCAAAGTTGAAATTTTGTGGCTTTTAGCCAATTAGAATTCAACGACTTCAAATTATTATAGCACTTGGATTATTTGGATTAGAAATAAAATCTAAATATGCTCATATCCTGAAAACTAAGCCTTCTAAGGGTAATCCGAGGTCCCAAGAAATTCAAAATCTCCCCCCCCCCATTTTTCTCAAAAACGACTACATAAAACAGAAAATAATAAGTTGCCGCATGTTCTTTGAATCATGAAGAAGATGCCTCAACTCGTTATTTTTGGTTTTATTCAGAAGTTTTCAAGAAGAGTGGGGGTAGATATTCGAGATTTCTTGAAATATCGGAATGTTCCTAAGAAAAAATTTTTTCCAACGAGAAATCATTGTATTTCTGCTGCAAAATACACCTGTGGAATCCGGTACGCCAAATCTGGGACATTTTCTTATTATCCAGCACATGAGCCCTTAATTGAATTAAATTAATGGATATTCCAATACATTTACAAAATTTTTTGAATATCTCATATTCAATATAAGATATTAAAAAAATGTCTCCTTCGATTTCACTCATCACTACATGAAATTAATTCACATATGAATCGATTTTCATCAACTTTTGTCATCCAATTTACTTTCTTCCTGTTTAATATCTATCGTACGTGATGGCAATCTATGATATTTCCGACATCATATGTTGTTATTATATCATCCTATGGCAAAGTTCGAGAATTTCAAGAGCAATCGAACATGAACAGAAAGAAAGAACAGAAATGAAAGGTGTTATCCGAGAATGGTTTTTCCAATTGAATTACTTAAAACAGAATTCATGAAATTTCCTCACTGAATAGGATTTTTTTTGGAGAATACTCTTTCCGAAATTCCAAATTCGGGCTCTATAAAGATGTTGATAAAGTGTCGAAGAAGCATTTTTGAAAACTTCTAATTTTTTCATGAATTCAGTTTTAAGTAATTCAATCGGAAAAATCATAGTTGGATAACAACTTCCATTTCTGTTCTTTTTTTCTTTTTGCTCATGTTCGATTGTTCTTGAAGTTTTTGAACGTAGCCATAAGATGATATAACAAAAACATATGATGTCGAAAATATCATAGATTGCCATGACGTACGATAAATATTAAACAGGAAGAAAATAAATTGGATTACAAAAGTTGATCAGAGTCGATTCATATGTGAATTAATTTAATGTAGTGATGAGTGAAACCAAAGGAGAAATTTTCGCTTTGGTATCTTGGAAGGAAGGGGATGAGAAATGCATGGAAATTGTCAACGAGTCAGAATTGATTTTTACGGAAAAAAGTACGAAACTAAAATGTGGTAACATTACCAGGAGTGTAACTATCATTAAGAGTAGCGGTGAGTGAACTTGAAGTTATATAATATGTAGATTTAAGCATGATTTAAATAAAGACTAATTATCTGTTTTTATTGAATGGAAGTACAATTTTTTTAGTTCAAACAAGCAATCCTTATTACATAGATAACCTCTAATTTACCTGTTCCATTAAAAATTGTTCGATGTAGAGACACGTTAATGTGTGGGAAATTGAAGCATCGATACTTGAGATTTCCCTATATATGGAACACAAGACTATATAGTGTATACAGCAAGAAGTTTTCCATCAGAACAGCACATCCACTGATTTCTTCGTCGCATCTCTGTGGACTCTGCGTGGATGAATGATGGACGTGGATACAAGGTTAATGAAAGAAGAAGGAGACAACGTAGAGGCGACGTAGATATGCACTTAAAAAAAAAGTAGTGGAGCCAACTGTATATGAGTTTGGATACGGCGAATCTCGCCATGCGGTTGAGTCAACCGAATATCGATTGAAGTAAATGATTATTCAGTCATTTCAATCGATATTCGGTTGATTCAACCGCACGGCGAGATTCGCCGTATCCAAACTCATATGCAGTTGGCTCCACTACTTTTTTTCAGTGTGTCTGGTGCTGTACGGATCGGTGCTGTCTGACAACGCGTTAACGTGTCTCAAATCTCAACTTAAAGACACAGAAAATTTCCGGATATTTAGATAGCGTCTATAGTTCTTGCGGTTTTATTTCACCTTTCAGGGGATAAATTGACTTTAGAAGAATTCAAGGACAACAAAGAAAAACATAAAGAGGATAAAGAGGTTAATCAACAAGTAAATAAAGAGGTGGATAAAGAAAAGAATAAAAAAGATAATGGAAGAGTAACAAATAGTAATATCCCAACTACATCATCGAATACCTCATGCGGTGTTTCACCTTCGACAAAAATCGCTCACGTTTGGAACAAATACAAGAATGGTACACAACATTTCATCCTTGAGAACCATGCAATTGACCCATTCCTAGTTCAACAGTTTTTCTCCTTAAGGGAACTCGAGCATGAGAAACTGGGGGAGAGGAATGTCCAATTCTGCGCGAAATTTTTGTAAAAGGTACGTAATTGATGCGAATTCAAAGTGAATTATAATTAATTACATTCCTCGGATTGCACATTGCCGCAAACTTTGGATGATCCAATGATTTCTGAAGCCTAAAAAATGAGATTTAAAAATTTGTTGACGTTTGTAGGTTACAATTTTACAATTTCATTTTTCAGGCAGAAATCATTGGGTCATTCAAAGTTAGCGGCAATCCGCAATCCCAAGTATGTGATTCATCATCATTCGCTGTGAATTTGTATTAATTAAGTATGTTTTATGAAAATTTCGCGCAAAATGTGTCTCTTACCCTGCCCCACTCCCTTATGCGCGAGTATCCTTATCTGAATCAGTTTCACGGAGCTGTGATTAATTTCACCACTTCTCAATACTGCTGTTTCTTAAGGGCATACTAGCGACGATGTCGGACCTCTCTTTCTATCGTATAGGGTGTTCTTTTCTATCTAACCTGCTCAGTCGATAAGCGTTGGTATCACCTTAAGGGGATACCATCGCCGTGATATAACCAAATTGTTTCTTCCAAACTATTTGAAAAGGTTTTGATAAAATGAAAATATCGTTCTTATACGTTCTCGTACAGTAATTATACACACACAAAAGAATTACTGGAGAGAACAATAATTTGATTACAGTGCAACCTGTGAATAAGGCCGGACATGGGGCTGTAGGGGAAGGTTTTTCTTGGAATCGCGTTACCCCCACCAGCGGCCCGCGCTCGACGGAGTACAAATGAAGTTGCTACCTATGAATAAGGCCACTTTGCGTCCTAATGATCATATCGATACATACCTTTCGATACACATCGGATTTATGAACAATAGTTTTTGGTTATCTTTTGGAATTTTTCTTACCAAAGAAGCTTTCCCGTAATCTTGGAAAGATGGTGAGTATGTCCTGAGCAGTTTGCATCAAAATGTAGAAAAAAACGTTGATTTGTTTGTGTATCCATCTCATCTCAGACTAATATTGCACCATTTCTTAGAATGAAAAAAAACAGCGTTTACACCAAGAGAAGAATTTGCGTGCATAAATGACATATTGAAAATTAGTCTAAGCATGATATAAGCTATAAATAATGATCATAAACAGCAAACCAAAATTGAATTCACGAACATTGATTTATAAAAAGTTCATACTAACTTCAGATTGATGATTCATTATATATCAACAAATTTTTCTCACAAATCAATAATAACAATTCTCAATGATGGTTCTAAAATTGTAGAAATATAAATAATTTTCCAAAAATATATAGATCAGTCAACAAATTAATTCGTATTTATGTGAATAAACCTGATGAATTCTTGTGATTGAATTTGTATATTTTATTCGATTGATTACGATGAATATTGATATCTCATTTGCTTCAACCCTCTATAACACAATAATGATTTTGGAGTTCAGTGCAATATAAATATGTATTGTAACCATCCTGATAGGATACATATATATATATACATACAGGTTGGTTGAAAAGTTCCTGCGCTCACCAAGAGATAGCACTGCTAGCTCAAAACTTTTTTTTTCTCAAGTTGGTATATCT
The DNA here is from genome assembly GCA_018340375.1 of Gonatopus flavifemur. Lineage (NCBI taxonomy): Eukaryota > Metazoa > Arthropoda > Insecta > Hymenoptera > Dryinidae > Gonatopus > Gonatopus flavifemur. Next base: position 3,500,120 of record JAFFJZ010000014.1, read on the forward strand.
GTCCTGAGAACACATGAAAAGTTACAAGTCATTCTGTCAATTCATTCTTTGTTTACAAGCCATTTGAAGTTGACGTGTCATTGATTTTTCTTAATATGGAAAAAATTGAATATCGTGCAGTCATTAGATTCTTTGTTTTGAAGGGTTTCAAAGCAAAGGAAATTTATGAACAATTGTTAGAAGTGTATAAGGAGTCCTCACCTTCAAAACGCACCGTTGAATTTTGGGCTGGTGAATTTAAACGTGGTCGTACTAGCCTTGAAGACGATCCACGCGAAGGACGACCAAAAACTGCAACCACAGCAGAAATCATTGAGCATGTACATAATATGGTTAGTGAAGATCCAAGTTTTTCAAGATCTCAGACGAACGAGTACTCCATATTTTACATGAAGAATTACGTATGAAAAAACTGTTTGGAAAGTTAGTGCCGCACACGTTAACAATTCAACAAAAACTGGATCGAAAACAAATTTCTCAGCGTAATTTGGAGCGTTTTAAGCAGAATAAAACCGACTTCTTGCGTCGTTTTATAACTATGGATGAGACTTGGATCTACCACCATGATCCTAAATTGAAACAAGAACGTTTACAGTGGACTGAAGCTGGTTGTTCAGCTCCAAAGCAGGTGAAGTCACAACGATCAGCAAAGAAGGTTATGGCATCAGTTTTTTGGGATGTAAAAGGAATTTTGTTCATTGATTATCTTCAGAAAGGTAAAGCAATCAACTCCGAATATTACTGCAGCCTTTTGGATCAGCTGGATGAAAAAATTCGTGAGAAAAGACCTGGTTTAAAGAAGAAAAAATCATTCTTCATCAAGATAATGCACCTGCTCACAAAAGACTTTTGACGATGGCTAAATTCAAAGAACTCAAGTACGAATTGCTTGAACATCCACCGTATTCACCAGATTTGGCTCCTAGCGACTACTATCTCTTCAGAAATCTCAAACAATTCCTTCGTGGAAAGCATTTTTCGTCGAATGAAGAGGCCATAGCAGCCGTGGACGGTTATTTTGCAGAGCTTCCGGAAAACCATTATAAGGATGGGATAAAATTATTGGAAGATCATTGGAACAAGTGTATTGAGCTTCTAAGAGATTATATCAAATAAAAAAATATATTTCGTAACAAAAACAGTATTCTTTCATTTCGAGCGCAGAAACTTTTCAACCAACCTGTATATGGATTCATCATGAACTTTTTCTCAACCGATGTGACTTGTGGGTTAGGTATGAATGTGCTCAAATGTGCAAGACATGACAATTTTTGATCGACAGCTTTGAAATAGTTCCAGTCCCAGACAGCACACGAGAATCTCAAATGAATTTTGAAAAAAGAACTCATTCAGAATACAAAGTGTTCTTAAAGAGTTTCAAACGCATTCGATCCGTCAGACATTTGTGAGTTCCGTTAGAATTCTGAAAGAAGTCTCATAAAATTTTGAGAGAACTCGCAAATGTCTGATGAACCGAATTCGTTTGAAACTCTTTAAGAACACTTTGGATTCTAAAAGAATTCTTCGAGAGTTCTTTTTTCACAATTCATTTGGGATTCTCGTGTGCTGTCTGGGTTCTTTATGTATGTATGTATGTATGATGTATGTATGTGTGTATGTGTGTATGTATACACATACGTACATACATACATACATACATACATACAGAATTAAACTATTTCAAAGCTGTCGATCAAAAATTGTCATATCCTGCACATTTAAGCACATTCATAGTTAACCCACACGTCACATCGGTTGAGAAGAGGTTCATGATGAATCCATTGAAAAATTATGAGAATTCAAAATGAATGCATTAAGAACTCTTCCTGAACTGTTGTGCTGTGTGGGGAGGAAGTTAAAGTACAATATTTATTTGTTGATTTTTAATGAAATTTTTGTGTAGAATGAAATGAAAGAACCTGCAATCAGAGGAAAAAAACGCCTTCATAAGTGTAGTGAATCCCAAGTTACACCACTGGAAATACAAGCTGTCCATCATTGTATTGATCAAGATGCAGGAGGCGCATCAAAAAAAACACGTCAGCGATTTTCCTTTCAAGAGAAGAAGAATATCTTGGAAGAATATGAATTTCAGTCACCCGAATCGGTTTGTGAAAAATATAAAATTGATCAGCGCACATTAAGAAAATGGAGGAGAAAAACAGTTGATCTTTGATTCTGCGAGAAACTTGAACTCTGGGAGTAAAAACAGAATCGTAGCTGATACGAAAGAATTGGATGATGCTCTGTACTTGTGGATGTTGGATTCTCTAGCACAGGGAATTCCCATCACAGGACCGATCATCCAAAGAAAAGCTTCAAGTTTGAATAAAGAATTGGGGGGTATTTCTGACTTCAAAGCTAGCAATGGATGGCTCCAAGGCTGGAAAAAAAGAAAAAACGTGAGATGTTTAAGGATCACAGGTGAAGATATATTCACCCATACAGCACGTATGGCAAAAATAATATGTAAGGAATATGGAATCATGTGGATAGCACTTTTGCGGAAATTCGCATATTCTTCCTACGGTCCTAGTATATGTGGAAGTATTCATGAATATGCCATACAGATAGACACCAAATTCTCTCGCCATATGTGCTGTACGGTGTTGGATTTAATTATTGTATACATATTTTTCATTTTTTCTCTTCCAAATTTCTGAAATTAATAGAAGATCATAGTCGAATGAGATAGTACAATATCTCACATATATAACAGCTTTTTGAATATTATGTATGTGTGCATTTTTGAGGAGCTCTTTTAAAGGTCAAAAGTTCGAAAAGAGTTCGTTGAAAATTCTCTCGAGCTTCTCGATACCTATAGACTGATGAAAGAGGCTGAATCACCCCAGCAAATTTGAAGCGGATTCATCCATTTATACCGTGCAAACGCCGCACTTCTATGACAGAAGTGCGAATACGGGAATGATTCGATATTTACGTGATATAACTACAATCCTAATGCGGTACAAATCTGGTATTTTATATTGTTCGAATTTGAATCATTCACCAAAAAGAACTTATGTGAATTGTTACACAGACAGCACAGAAAGTCCTCTGCACGTTTAAGAAACGTACTCTTGGTTCTGCGCGTTTTGGTGCCCATGGAGTAGGTTTTTCAAACGTTTACAGTACTTTCTCTTTCTCTTTTTATGTCCCTGATTACGTTCTAAGCATGTTCTTGGATGGATTCTGTAACAGTGATGTCCATGAGACAACATATTTCCCCATCATCAGGTCATATTTCGTTTCAATAAATGATGCAAATTTCAGAGATTTGATATTTTTACGGTGGAATCTGTTATATGTATAATACAGTAGCTTCATATCCAATGGGGCAATTTGGTCTCTCTTTGGCTTCAACCTTTCTTCGAAGGTGATGAATAATTTGAATGATAAATATTCCAAGTAGGACTCTATAAATTCAGGACCGATGAAGTTTCATATGTTAAATTTGAACAAAATCACCGAAACTCAAAACAATTCACAGGCGAAAAATTAAACGCTGATCAGGAAGCAGCAACGGAATGGAAAGGAGAATTTGAAAAAATCATATCAACTAAACAACTGTCCAGAGCGCGAATTTTCAACATGGACGAAACTGGCTTGATGTTTAGAATGGTACCTAATAAAACCTTAGCACCTAGAGAAATCAAACAAGTCTCCGGCACGAAAAAACAAATAGAAAGAATTACAATCGCGGCTTGTTGCAATGCTGATGGGTCCTTCAAAATGCCTCTCACTGCTATCGGGAAAGCTGCGAATCCACGTTCATTGAAAAATTTTAATAAACAACGTTTGCCTGTTTGGTATCGTCATCAAAAAAACTCTTGGATGGAGGTAGATATTTTTGAAGAATGGTTTGCTCAAGAATTCGTGCCCAAAGTAAAGGAGTTTCTGAAATCGAAAAATCTCTCTCAAACTGCAGTCTTGTTAGTGGATAACTGTCGAGCGCATAAGTACTTAAAAATTGATGACATTGAGGTGGCTTTCTTGCCACCAAATGTAACTTCGTTGATCCAACCTTTGGACCAGGGAATTTCGCAAGATCTAAAATTGAATTATCAAGGTTTGTTGGTTGAATCAAGTCTCGAGGCTCAGGAAAAGAAAATTTCAATCCTTGAGCATTTAAAAAACGTGACCGTGAAAGAAGCTATTTTTTGGGCAGCTGAATCCTGGGAGAAAGTTAATCAATGGACAATATACAGGTGCTGGAATAAAATATGGCCACATACAACGCGAGATGTGAGTACACAATCCGACGATGACTCAGCTTTTACTATTTTGGATTCATCAGTAGGAGTCGAATGCGCAGAGGATTTATTGGGCCCCAATCATAAACTCAAAAATCTGTTGAAATCTGTTCAAAATATTAACGGATATGATAAAGTAGATGAAGGAACTTTATTAGAATGGTTGAAGAAACCTATAGCAGGTAAATTTTTTTGAACTCCGCATTTTCTGGAGGATGCTCTCTAAATCTGAAAAAGTGAGAATTTGGCTCGAACGAAAAGATAGGTTCCCTTCTTTCCATTCGAGTGGAATTCTCACTTGCCCGTACTTAGAGAGTATAATTGAATCCCAATTTTGGTTTATTTATTTACAGCACAGGAATTAGAGATGTGGTCGTACGAAGAAATTATTGATCAAGCGAAAGGATCCCCAGATACAACTAGCCCAGAAAATTCAATGGTCTTGGATGATGAAATGGACAGTTTTTGCCAAAATTTAGATATGAACTTCCTGTCTGATGCATTTAACCCTCAACCACGCACCTGGGTCCTTTGGACCCGAGCAATTTTTTCTTTTACTTCTCATTCTGTTGCAATGCACAGGCAAGGGCTGCTATTGTAATGTAAGCAACTTCGAACCTTCCTGCTTTGAATGCTTTTTGGAAATCCGGGATCCGCCACTTAGTTTTCGAGTAGCATGTATTTGAAATTCAGCTCGGGTCCTGTGGACCCGATGTGCGTGGTTGTGTAACTTTTTTTGGCGGAAAACTGGAAAATGTTTCAAGACTGCATAGAAGATGTTCATGTATCCTTTTGAGGAAGGATGTATTGTTTCGATATGATAAAGGTATACATATGTGTGCAGCCCCCCCCCCTCCGAGGGGATTGAATCATAACCCATTCAACTACACTAAAAAATATATATTTGCATCAAATACATTTTTTTTGTCTGGCAAGTATTTAGTGGTATTGATTACCTACGCTGCACATGAGTTCAGAAGGAGTCCATAATGAATTCATTGGGAACTATGAAAGTTCAAAATGAGTACATTAAAGTTCTTTCAGAATTGTTGTGTAGTTTGAGCAAGCATTGAATTAAAGTAATTGAACTCTATTCCTACAAATCCTCTGGGAAAAATATAATGTACATTCGCGTAAGGAACTGTAACATGTTACATTTCAAAAGCGCAAAATGACTCTTAGGGTACATTCGCTTCTAACTTCACCCACACTCCATGGCATTCTTTACGGTTAATTTTCGCCAGTGTAATCGTTTTTGTTCCATTCCATCCACTGTAGTTCTGATAGCAATGAATATTTTTTGGATAAAGAACGAATCGATATTCAGTTTAAATGATTTTTTCTTGAGTGTATATGTACTTATATGCACTGAGGGTATTCATAATCAACAAAGGATAGTCTTGAAGGATAAAAGTGTTTCGAACATTATTCTTATCGGTTTCTATATTTTTTCCCTCTAATATTCCGATAAATATCTTCAATTCACTAATTGTGGATTCTTTGAAATACCCAAACTTCACTCTTGTAAATAATTATGTTTTTTCCTAGCTATCATTGGGAACTATTTTTTTCCTGGAAGTTGAACTTTTTCTGATTACAAAACGGCTCTTCATCGGCATCGCAGGACCATCAGTGGCCCATTGGAATGCTAGGAATCATTGTTTTTAGGGATGTTTTTGGAAAATAGTTCAGAGATTCCAATGAGATATCCTCATTTTCATTTTATTAGAACCTACTAATCAGTCGGGTTTGAGATTTTTCTTGACTACGTACACTAAGAAAAGGAAAAAGTAATGGCTACTGTGAATCACATCAATCCACAAAAGGAATAAGTGCACACTACGCAGTACTGCATTTCGCAGTACTTATTACTGTCCTGCCAGCAATGACAAACTTCATTTCAATACACATGATTGGGTTCACAATGATCCTTACTGTGCCGCTCAAATTTCGTATTTTTCTTGCATGAATTAATGCATGGTTAATAGCTTTCGCAGTAACCAGTACTGTTTTCTTTTCTCAGTGTAGATTCACTGTTCCTAATTTTTAAACTTCCATCAGATTCTGGTGAAATATACATGAATTTATTTGAGTTGGCTTGAATCAAATACATTTTTTTTCAGAATGAATCAGATTAAATGAAGAACTCTGCTAATTAGCACATAGTTTCCTCGTTTGCGTTGGAATGAAATCCGAAGAAGAATTCTTTTCACCAATAACTCATTTCTCAAACAATGGAAATAAAACTCATATGGGGCCATTATGGTTTCCAATATGAGAATTCCATCATCATCATCGTCATCGTCATTAAGTAATCAGTCCTAGTTTGATGAAATCCTCCAACCCTGTCGATTATCTCCCAAACGTTTAATTTTCACATATCTACGACATCCTTATCTTCCAATTTGTTTTATACAGGGTGATTCAAAATTCCCGCACTCTTTTTTGGGAGTAGATTCCTGATGAAATTCTGAAACGATTTGTCCTCTCGCACAATGCTCTCCGACGCATAATTTCCGAGATATAATTAATTAAACTTGACTAATTATGAGGTGGATCCATCGGTCATTCAGGAGCGTCATAACAGAACAAGACAGGAAGGTGCTTGCAGGGGGCGCTCATACGATCAGCTGATCGGTATAATTGATACGATTTACCAACATACAAAGTGGTAAATTTTCTATGTAGAACGATTGAATTCATCGACACTGTGGAAAAATTGATTATTGTCATGAATCCTTATCACGATATGCTGTAGGTGGAAGTTGTAATTTTAGTACTGATTTTTATTACGCAGACAAATGTAAAATAGTGTTATTTCGTAGGGATAGGGATAGGGATAACTACTCGTTTTCAATCAGAATTTTCATGTAAATAAGAAAACATGAGAATTTTCATTCATCCGATACCCAATTTGAACGGTTTGATTAGTAAGTTTAACACAAGAGATTGGATGCCGAATCCTGTATTCTGATTGGTCGAGAATCAATCTATGTTAGATCAATCCTCGGCCGGTTCAAATGATTCTTCTGAAGAATGTGTTTTCGACTTATCCCAACCACAACATTGAACAATGATGAATTTATTCGAATTCACCCTTTTTACATCATTCGATGATTATAAAGGGTTTATCGAACGTTAATAACTTACTTCAACTCGCAGAATCCATCAATTTTGACGAAAATACAAGGTGTGACATCGTATACGACCCAATCATTGCACTTGATTGACATTGTAATCACATACGGTTTGTTTAGCTTGAATCAACCATTCGTGATACGAATCAACCAATCAGGTGACAGCTCGAAACAGTTTCATTTAAAGCACATATGACTTCAAAGGGCATATTGTTATTTCAAATGGAAAAAGAATTGTCTTTGAAGATTAACCAAATCCGTCCTTTTTAGGACGAATACATTTTCTAAACGTAGAAACGCGCTCGAACTTGCACACAATTTGAATTAGATTTTGGTTTAAACATGAATGATCTTGGGTGATCTCAAGTAATTAACGTTCGATAAACCCTTTATAATCATCGAATGATGTAAAAAGGGTGAATTCGAATAAATTCATCATTGTTCGATGTTGTGATTGGGATAAGTCGAAAACACATTCTTCAGGAGAATCATTTGAAACGGCCGAGGATTGATCTAACATACATTGATTCTCGACCTATCAGAATACAGGATTCGGCATCCAATCTCTTGTGTTAAACTTACTAATCAAACCGTCCAAATTGGGTATCGGATGAATGAAAATTCTCATGTTTTCTTTTTTACATGAAAATTCTGATTGAAAACGAGTAGTTATACTTTTTTCTCCCACTTGAATCCCTATCCCTACGAAATAACACTATTTTACATTTGTCTGCGTAATAAAAATCATTACTGAAATTGCAACTTTCACCTACAGCATTTCGTGATAAGAATTCATGACAATAATCAATTTTTCCACAGTGTCGACGAATTCAATCGTTCTACATAGAAAATTTACCAATTTGTATGTTGGTAAATCGTATCGATTATACCGATCAGCTGATCGTATGAGCGCCCCCTGCAAGCACCTTCCTCTTTTGTTCTGTTATGACGCTCCTGAATGACCAATGGATCCACCTCATAATTAGTCAAGTTTAATTAATTAAATCTCGGAAATTATGCGTCGGAGAGCATTGTGCAAAAGGACAAATCGTTTTAGAATTTCATCAGGAATCTACTCCCAAAAAAGAGTGCGGGAATTTTGAATCACCCTGTAAAACAAAATTCATCATGATCGATTTCAATCAAGACAAAATATACACGTCCACAAAACTGAGTATTTTTATCAGGAATGCGGATTTCAAAAGATCTCCTTTTACATGTATCACCTACTTGGTTGAATTGAATCCAATCGCCCTATTGGAGATTTCGGGAGTGTGCGGGAAGGGACCGGGACAAAAATCGCCACGAAACGGAAAAAAAGCCATTTCTTTTCGTTTTGTGGCGGTTTTTGTCCCGTTTTCTTTCCGAATCGTTCCGATATTTTCAATAGGGTGGATAATAGGAGGCGGAAACATGCGCGGTCCACTCCATAAATCTAAATTTGGGAGAAGTATTCAGAATCAGTGGATTTGAGGCCCATGGAGCTTTAAAAAAACAGGCGAAACTTTGCTACGTACTTTTCGAACAACTAAGCGATAAATAAAAATTTTCAATATGCAGTAATGGAGAAAATTGCCAGGATTATTAGACTTTGAATCATAGACATAGATTATTAGACATTGAATCTGTAAAATATTCCTGAAAATTATGCAAATAATTATAAACATAATAACCTATAAATGTCAACAATTTTCATAACTTGGTTTCTTTCATGATTAGATATTATTTTGGGCTTTCAATTTGTATTTAGAGCCGAATCTTAGTTTTTTACTATAACATTGCATATCAAAAATTTTCATCAATTCCTTAATTTTAAGAAAGTATGTGCAAAATTTCATCCGTTCCTTTTGACGTTCCATGACCATTAACTGACTAATAAGCCCTGAGTCTCCGATTGCTTGAATGAATGCGAGACTTGGCACTAATTCGCCGGTGAAGTCAAGTGATTACCTAGTACTTTTCATTGAATCGGATTTAAAGAACAAAAACCACAATTTTAATCCATACTTTTCATTGCTGATCCCGTTCCTTTGAATGAATCAGGACGAACCTGATATAGGACCATGTTCAACTTCACATATTGACGTGGTAAAAATGTCATCATGATCACATAATGAGTACGAAATAGTAATGCCGCCAGAAACGTCATGGTGAAAAACGAGACGAGACAATAAATCCCTTACCCGAGGAATTTGCGAGACGAGAGTAATTTGACGAGAAAGAAAAATTCAGTTTGAAGGAGTTAACATGACATTATCCCAAAAAATGTCGAGATTCCGAAGCCAGACGAGATTGGGCGTCGAAATATCGAGACGAGACGAGACGAGACAACGTACTAAAAAATCGATAGAAGATGAGAAAGAGCCTATTCTCATCTCGTGGCATCACTACACGGAGAAAAGTATACGGTAACGATTACTAGGAAGAATAGGAACTGGGTGACAGATATTTCAAAATTGTACTAAGTACCATTCGAAATCGGACTGAGTACGATCAACTGTTTACGTTACTATGGAAACGATAGATTAACATGAGAATGATCACCAAATCGCAAGCCATCACTCAATTGCTATTCTGAAGCCGCGATGAGAACTAGAACGAATGGTAATCAATCCCATACACTTTTCTCTGTGTAGTACGAAAGTTATCCGCATAATAATGGAATTCATTGAATTCTCAAACTCTGTTTCAAAGCTTAGGGTTTATGCATGAAATTTATATTATACAAGTAACATCTCGGGAAAGAAAAGAGCATAGGGAACCCTTGTAGAAATCATTCTAGGCGTATCTCTGGCGCGGAAGTGGGCCTTAGTACTGCCTAGAATGTCTCGCTTGCGCCTTGTTCGCGCCAGAGTAGGAGCGAGAATGCACGGAGAAAATGAATGTGTTAAGAAGTCCCATAATTTATTGAGGATCAGCGCCAGTCTGTGACGGATAAAGTTATTTACTTGGATTGACTCCTAAAAGTACCATAATTAAATGTATTCCTACAAGAAATTATGGTACTTTTTACGGTCAGGTCTATCCAACTATCCAAAGGTCAGGGATATTCAGATGGTGTGAGGAACGATACAGATCGTGTGAAGAAGAATACAGATCGCCATCATAGCCATCTATATCGGTAGCATAACGATACAGTATCGCTACTACAGCTGTCTTTTCTAACCATACTTTAGATCGTTACAATAACCATATATTATCAAATTCCGATGTAATTCATATGATTTTGTAATGAGATTCCAGTACCAACAGGATACGTTCATTTTTTGAGATCTCTGGCCAACATATTGGAGGAAATGGATGAGAAATCATCAACTGACGAGCGTGATTCTGAAGTAAATTTGTTTTTTCTTATGTTAGCGTTTTTGCATGAAATTTCAACGTATTATAGATGCGGAAAAGTAGGCCGCAGAGTATAGAAATAACTCGTCCTTCAAAAGGGTTTGAATGTTGCTCAATGGGACTGGAGCATGGAAAAGTGAGGGAGGGAGGAGGTCAAATTTTGCGCAATTTTGTTTCTTCAAAAAGTACGTAATTAATACAAATTCCAAGTGAATAATAATAATAAATTACATACCTGGGATTGCGCATTGCTGTAAACTTGGGAGGCCCCAATGATTTCTGAAGCCTAAACATTAAAATTGTGGAATTTGTTGACGTTTGGAGGTTAAAATTTTACAATTTTATTGTTTAGGCTTCAGAAATCATTGGTACCTTCCAAGTTTATAGCAATGCGCAATCCCAGGTATGTAATTTGTTATTATTATTCACTTTGAATTTTTATTGATTACGTACTTTCTGAGAAAACAAAATTGCGCAAAATGTGACTTTCCCCCTCCCTCAATTTTTCATGTTCCAGTCCTCTTAATTAAAATTAATCGTCGCATTTACAAAGTTTGATACGATGGATCCAATATAGTGAATTTTTCTGCGTGAATGATTCAGGATGCAGAAAGAAAGTTCAAATAAAAATTTTAGCTCTCTTCAAAACCAACTGATTATGTTATGATGAATTTTAGCCCTCCACAAACTAGGGATCCTCAAGTGAGGGATAAGACAAAGCCGTCATTAATGGGATAACCTCAAAATTATAAACCTAATTTATGCATCATCTGCAGGTGAATGAAACTGAGTAATTAATTGAAAATATAATATAAATCCCACTTTTCCGTTATAATCTAGACGAATGACTGATTTTTATTCATTGAATTGCGCGAAAACTAACCTCTATCCCATTAATGGCGGCAAGTGTGGAGCTCATTGTCTTATCCCTCACTTCAGGATCCCTACCACAGACTATCTTAGGATTTGAAGACCCAAACAGTGTTCTGCTTTCAAATTTATTCTGAATTTGATGTAAATTTGGAAAGAATAGGAACATCGCCCCAGTATTATTATTTCAAGAACTTTTTCCAAAACGTTGAAAAGATAGACCCAGAGATTTTTGAATGTTTTAAAAATTCATCATCCCTATGAAAAATTCACCGATCCCTTGAAGATCCAGATAGTCTGACTAAGCAGCAGAATTTGGGATAGCCTGTGGAGGGTTAATACTATACATCTCAATGTGATACAAGTAGTGGCACTTCAGCCAATTTTTTTCGCGGGAAATTACGCAAAAATATATGCATTGATTGATATTATCCGTGTGTATGGCACTGTGTGAACGTACCAATAAAAGTTGTACAGTCGGTGTAACAAGTTCGTTGAATTCTAAAGGAAATATCTTCACATAATATGCGTTATTGCTGTTATCTAAGAGTTTGTAATGTATCCAAATGATGGAAGGAACATATATGAAGGTATACAGTCGAAGAAAAATATAAAAAATTGATCAACAACAACGTATTTGAAGATATTTCCGTCAGAACTGTAAGCGGACTGGTTACACCGACTGTACATAACGATAATTTCAACAAACATACTCATTTTTCACAGACACATTCTTAGCATCCTTTGAAAATAGTGTGGAACATTTAGTATGCGAATCAATATTCATATGCACTTAGAAAGTGTAGATGCACCCATAGGCGTATCCAGGAACGTGCAAGAGAGGGGATTTGCCCCCCCCCCCCTTGCAAAATGGGGGAACATGTTTTTTAATTGCACTGAGGAATATGTAAATAAAAAGGTTTTGGAATATTTGAAACTGAACAGTTTACCCCTCCTCCTTAAGTTTTGAGCTGGATACACCTATGTATGCACCTCAACATACGCAATCACTCCAAGAATTTTGAAACTGAATAAGCATCAATAATGTACACATCATTTATTAACCTCCAAGTAATATTCCTTTTTTTCATTTTTAATCTTTTCACACAGTCACAAAAGTCAGGGGAAACGCCTCCACATACTTGCGAATCCATCTCTCCTGGTGTTGGAAAGGTAATATTATTTCTTCTCATTTCCAAGAAAAATTGAAAACAATTCATACGAATATAATCTCTTCTTCTCTTGTCAGACCGAATTACTTCCAGATTCTGGGATATGGTTACCTCATATAGCAATATCATTGCTATAAATAATGAACTCTGCGATTTTTCAAAGAGGCACTTTTCTGCGTGCACCAGAATCACGGCATCATATTGGACCACACTGAGCGCATTGGCTATTTTCAATTATGTCTATTCTTGATCGCACTTTCTCTCTCTGTGTCAGTTCCTCACATACTCTCGTTAGCTACGGAAAAAAAGAAAAAATGACCAGAAAATTATAGACTGGACATAATGAATGCGAATACAGAATATTTTTCCAGTATATGTTAATGAACATACGAAAGAAGACTATCGGTTGTCATACAGTGAATTTCAACGTACCGTTACCCAAATGTGTCACACATTAAGATATACAAAGAAAGAGGGGAATAAAAAGGCTTCAAAAGCGGAGATGGAAGGGAATGAATCAGAAGTTGATCACAATGATGAATCAGAAACGAATGACGCGGAACTGAATGGTCCAAATGATGATGGGACAAGTGACAAAAATCATGAAACGACAAGAGTTGAATTACCTGAACAACCAAAGCATACAGAATATACAGAACGTGAGGTGAGCACACATTCGTTCAAACATAAGATTTTATATTCTCTTTACGAGCACCGAAGAATTCCCAATTGTCGAATGAAAAATGGATTTCCCATACCTGTGCATGCACGAAAAAAATGAACTGTCAATTTTACCGGAGCTCCGGTTACTATATGAACAGCGAGAAATATCTGTCACTTCAACTGGATTTCTAGTTGAATTGATCAAGCCTCCAGTGAACTTAACAAGAACTCCGGTAAGCTTGATTACTAAGGATTCCGGTAAAGGTGACAGATTTTTCTTCCTGTCCATATAGTAAGCCAAGCTCTGGTAGAATTAACAGTTCATTTCTATCCGTGTCAATTCCCCCATAAAATATCCTAACCAGAATGGCATTGCCTGCACTCCCAGATAGCACAGAAGTTCGTGAACCAATCAAAAAGAACTCTTGAATTGACGTCCAATTGAATACTTTTTCCGAATGCTCTAAGACTTCTTTAAGAATAAATTGAGTTCTCAAATAATTCTGTAAGAGTTCTCCAGAGAGTTCATCAAGAATTTCGTAAGACTGTCAAAAGAACACTTCAAGCACACTTGATGACGTCGTTAATGTCCCAATGTTCGAATTCATGTGGTCTTCTATTTCTGATTCAATAGAACTCTTGAAGAATTCAGACATGAGTATTCAAATAATTTTGCATAATTCAAATATAACTGAATTATTTTTCAATCGTTCCAAAGGAATTCATCATATATTTTGGAATAGAAAATTCTAAAATTTCAAGTACACAAATACATTTTATTATCTCCTCATAACCACATTTTTGTATGTGATTCAATAGTTTGCATCGAAATGTGTTTGGTGGCCCTTTGGCAAATTCAGAGTCGATTCGTTCAGAGAATTTGTGTAGAAGTTTTTGTGCTATCTGGGCTGGATCAGGACCTGGCCGACATCAGGCCCTCAGGACCGGTTTATCAACACTATAAAAAATTTTTATGGGAAATTTCACATACATGTATGTGAAGTAATAAACACATACATGTATAGGAATTTTCCTATAAATATGCGGGAAATTCCTATAAATTCGCAGTAAAAGTCACATAAAAACAGTAATTTTCATATATTTTTATGTGAAAATTCTTATACATGTATGGGAATTCACGTTGCCCATACAAATATGGGAAATTTCCGTTACATATGTGTGGGAAAATTCCAAATATTTTTCACAGTTAATATTGGCAGTACTGTATTTCTACACTTAGAGAAAAAAAATCTTCAGCCAAGAAAATATTTTTCTCTCAGTGTACGCATTCAGTACTAAGCCCGTAAGTGATAGCCATGCATTGGGGACCCGATACTACCAGTGTTTTTGAAGTGGGAATCGTTTATAGAACCGAAACGAAAATTGAAATCTACAAAATTTGATCATCTGATCCGAATCATCGGCTTTTATCTTCTCGAATTAACTCTTTGGGACTGGGTGTATTGTCTGAAGAATGTACTGTAAGATTGAAAGCCTTGACAGCTGAATATTCCATTATTCGATAACCAATTCAGTTCGATGAACGATCCAAACTTCAGGAACATATACTGGCACTGCAGTACGCCTGTTGTCAAGATTGACATAATTCGAATTTTTCTGATTGAGATATAACAATAAATACCGGGTGTTTCAGAATTCGCTAAAAAACCTCCACAGGCGTTCTTCCGCAGTGGGAATGCAATAATTTCCCGGGTGGAAAAATTTCTTTCGAGATACGTGTATTTTTAGATTATTTTTCACATCCAAATTATTCAAAAGCATTGTGTCTTACATACTTGAGTTTGGCACCATCCACCAAGTTAGGAAAAGGCGGATTTCTGGGAAAAAAATCAAATTATCCTGCCATTCTTTGTTTCGGAGCTATGATGATTGAAATTTGTTGGATCAAGGGCATTCTGAAGCCCCGAGGAATCCCAAATCTCTTCCCCCACTTTCTTTCGGAAACGGCTGAATAAAACGAAAAATAATGAGTTGGTACATCTTCTTCATGATTCAAAGAAGATGCATCAACTCATAATTGTTCAAGATCCTAATACGTATTTTGAATTTCTGGGTGCACTCTAGTAAAAATGAAGTAGCAGAAATTATGGCCGAATGTACACAGAGTCATTTTGTGCTCTTTTGTAACGGGGCTACATGAGAATGAGAGTGGGAATGAGAGTGATAGAGAATGTGTGAAAAAGAGAGAAATAGGGATGAGTAGGGAGGTCCAAAGAGGGGCATAGATAAGAAGCCAAATCGCTGATGAGCAGTCGTCGAAGCGATCTCCTAAGGGAAGCACAAGTTGATCAACTTATAAATATACATACATGTACTTATACAAGTAAACGGAAAGAGTAGTATGTAGTATTGAGCGAGATTCACACTTGGCGAATATTGATCCTCATCTGAAAGGAATCTAAGAAGGACGACAAGACCACGAAAATTGAGGATACTAAAACGATTCACAGGAGATCGAGAGCCCAATAAAGGACCTCTAAATCAAAGAAATCATCCCAACGAAAGATTCTCTATGAGTGTATTGGGTATGTGAGAAAAATTATTAATAATGCATAGCTAAATGAGTCCGGCTTGTGGACGTCTTCTTGAATCCAACTAATATTGTAAAATTTCATTCTAATCTGATTATAAAATATAATCCGACATTTATATATATCAAACTCATTTTAATCTAAATTGAAAAATATACCTTCTCAAATTTCATTTTATGTGGCATATAGTATCTATTTTGTGATAGTTTCTCGATATTGCAAAGGGAAACATCACAAATGGCGCCCGAACTAAAAAAACCAATTAAAGAAATATATATATATTACATAGAGATTAATTAATATTTTAATTGAATTTTCTTTATATTCTATTTTATTTCTTTTGTGAAAATAAATGAGAGATATAACGGATATGTAATAAGGGTATTTGAAGTAATAATTCAAAAGGTATAAGAAAATTGCGTTGAAATTATTCGAAAATATGGTAACAAGACATGAATAACTGAGGTATAATATAACGAGAATTTTCGAGAACATTTATCAAAGTTATCAATATGCTTATAATATTTCTATAGAAGACATTTGAATGACGAACTATAAAGCCCTTTGTATACGGGTGATAGTAGGCCTGTTGTATGTACACATACTAATACACTTTTGTTTGTCTTTTTCAATATCATATAACACACATATGAGTGTTCAGCATTCGCCAATAAAGACAAGGAGACAAACTAGAATAGAGAAGGAATTTATCGAAGCCTCTAGAAATTTGAACTTGAATATAACCAAACCAACAAGGATGGAAGAGGAGGTTGAACGACTGAGAAACGAATTACAAAGGAAAAATGAGGAAGTGCAAAATTTGAGAACAGAACGCGATAGACTTCTCCAAGAAAATGGAGATGGGAATCAAGTCGAACAACATCGAAATCGACTACATCAGAATGTGGTGAGTGACAGATTCTTGGAGGGAGTAATACGTTTTCAAAATACAAACCAAGAGATAAAATTACCAAAATTTTCAAATGTAGAAAATAAACACCCAAAAGAATTTTTACAAGAAATCGAAAGGTATTTTATTAATAAAAATATTCAAGAAGAACAAAAATTAGTATATGTAGAAAGTGCGCTAGAGGAACATGCAAAAACATGGTTTGAGACTTTTAGAAGTCGATTTAATTCATTTGAAACTTTCAAATCAGAATTTTTAAAGAAATATTTTTCGATACCAATCCAAGTGAAATTGAAAACCCAGTGGATGGCTCGCAAATATGAATGGCGAGAAGGTTCCATGCACAATTATTTTTTGAAGCAATTGAAAATGGCAAATTATTTTTCACCTACATTGAGTGCATATGAAATTAATTATCACATTGTTGAACAGTCGCCTTTTAAAGTATTAGAAGCTTTGATTACAGTCGATTTTTCAGACACTGATAAAGTCCTAGAAGCAATTTCGTTGCAAGATAACATCTACACATTAAAAAATAATGATAGAAATTTCAATAATCAGAAACAGCGAATGCCCATGAATATAAATAGAGTGAGAATAAATCAACGGAATATAGGATATAATTATAATCAAAATAGACCACAACGATTCAATCAGCATTTCCAAAATTATGATAGGACATATTATAGGGAAAATAACCCAAATTATCATAATGATAGGGGAGCACGATCAAACTTTAGGATGCCAGATATCAGATTTCCTCCACCAAATGTTCGTCCTGGTACTCAACAAAACTATAATCAAATGCAAAATTTAAACTAAGAACCAGTGTGATAAGGAAAGGTCCGATATCACACTGGACCGAAAATGATATTAGAGAGGACCTATCAATAGATGATCTCCCGGTTCAAAATAATGAAAAAATAGGGAAGGAACCAATTCCTATTTCACCTATTCTATTGGTTCAAGTTTCTAATAAAGATATTACCGCTTTGATTGATACAGGGAGTGAAATTTCCTGCATATCGCAAGAAATGTATATAGATTTATCCGAAGATTCAATAATATGTGAATTACCAGTGTCAAATGTAATCGTTTCAGCCGCATTCGGTAAAAAAGTGAATAGGGTTAATAAACAAGTATTTTTAAGATTAAAAATAGGAGAACTGGAAATCAATCATACATTCTTAGTCATACAGGGATTAACGAGTCCAATGATTATTGGAAATGATTTCCTTTTTATGAATGAAACTATAATTAATTACATAGATAAAACAATTATAATCAATGACAAGAAAATTGATCAATCTATAACGTGTTATGACAAAGGAACCTTAGAAATATTATTATTTTCAAAAAAGGAACAAAATACGTATATTCAAATCATCAAATCGTATAATGAAAAATTTATCGGCAAAAGTAATGAATTCGAAACAAGTTTGGAAACATTTACGGGTATACATGAATTAAGAAAGACATCTGAAAAGATAGACTTCAATGAAAGTATACAAGAAATATCGGATCATTATGACGAGGATAAGGGGGATAACATTGAGAATAGGATTCAAGGTAATGGAACAAATATTGAAACTTTGAATATTGTAGACATACCGATTCAGTTCATTGAATCAAAACACGAAGAGAGTATAATTGAATGTGAAAACCATGTAGGAATAAAAGATATTGAAATAAATAATGAAAGAATTCTGGAAAAGAAAAATGAAGAGCTTTATAATTTGAATAATCAAAAAACTAACATGAAAAATCCAATTCAGAAATTAAGAGTTCAAGATGGGAATGAAAATTTGAATAAAAATATGCAAAGTAGTATTAGAAACAAAAGTAGAGATGAAAAAAAAAGAAGAAAATATAAACGAAGTGAATGTAAAGGATTTTAAGTCTAATAAGAATTCAAATAATAGTAAGGAATTGATACAATATAGTGAGGCAAATACGAATAGTGAAAACAATGACATGGAACAAAATATAAGAAAAATATTTGACAAACTATATAATGATGAAGAGGTCAATAAAGAGTTCGTGGATGAATTGAAACATATTATAAATGGAATAAAGTGTCTTACCGTGGATCAAATGAAAATGCTGATTGAATTGTTAATGAAATATCATACACTATTTACAAAAAAGATTGGTTGTTGCGAATTATACTATCATGAAATCAAAATAATAAAACATAAGCCAATCGTACGGAAAACATATCCAATTCCAATGAAAGTTCGGGAGAAAGTTAAAGATGAAATAAAACGATTATTAAAAGAAGGAATAATTGAAAGATCGACGAGTGCCTACTGTAATCCACTAAGAATAGTAATGAAAGACGATGGAAGTATTAGATTATGTTGAGACGCTAGGTTTCTGAATGAAGTAATAGAGGGAGATAACGAAGCTCCGCCAAGAATTGAAGAAATTTTGCAGAAATACGATGGCGTAAAGTATATGTCGATTACTGATTTGAAAAGTGGATACTGGCAGGTACCTCTCGCTCAAGAATCTAAAAAATATACCGCATTTTTGTGCGATGGAGAACTTTATCAATTTTGTAGAGTACCATTTGGGATAAAAACTGCGTCAAGCGCATTTATCCGAACTTTACATATGGCATTGGGTCATGAAAGCGATAAATTTTTGACTTGTTATGTTGATGACATGCTTATTACATCAGAAACATTTCAACAACATATACAACATTTAGATTGGGTATTCGCTCGTTTGTTAAAGAATAATTTGACTTTAAGTTTAACAAAATCTAAATTCTTTCAGAGCTCTATACCGTTTCTGGGATTTATATTGTCTCCAGAAGGGGTCTCGCCAAACCCTGAAAGACTGAAAATTATTAATGAATTCCCATCACCTACAAATAGCAAACAGTTACAAAGATTTTTAGGTGTTTGCGGATACTACCGTCGATTCAGTCATAAACATTCAAATTTTATAGAGCCATTTCGGGAATTATTGAAACCACAAAGTCCATGGAAATGGGGAAAGAAGCATGAAATTGCTTCCAAACTATTGAAAGAACAATTTTTAAAATCGGTAACTCTTCAACACGTCTTACCAGATACTCCCTATTGCATCCAAACGGACGCGAGCGATTATGGAATTAGTAAAGTATTATACCAAATAGATAAAGAAGGGTATCATAGATTAATTTCTCTAGCAAGTCGAACATTATCGGAAGCAGAAAAAAAGTATTTCACGACGGAAAAGGAATTACTTGCTATCATTTACTCCGTAACGAAATTTAGAACATATATCTTTGGTACAAAATTTAAGATTGTAACTGATCACCATGCCTTAACATTCTTGAAAGTAAGCAACTTTCATAATGACAGGATCATGAGATGGGCCATGGTTTTACAAGAATACGATTTTGAAATCGAATTCTGTAGAGGCATCAATAATCAAGTGGCCGATTTTTTTAGTCGCAATGAAAATGGGAAAACCTCAAAGGAAGCACCAAGTAGTATTCTTGTTTCTTGTTTGAACTCACGAATATTATTTGATGAACAGCCACAAAGGGAACAAGCATCATTGAGAAGAATCATAACGTTGGATTCTGGTTTGAAGAAAGAATTAATCAAATTGCGTGAATATCAACAGAAAGATGATCTAATTAAATCATGGATCCATAAATGCGATCAACAACAGGGTCGATCTCATTATGCAATCCATGAAGATATTCTTTTTTGTAAGCACAATGATGTGAACCCATGGCGAGTAGTTATCCCGTCAGAATTACAACATCTTTTAATTAAGTCCGTACATGAAAAACTGGCCCATCCAGGAACCTATAAAACTTATCGTTATATGATGCGGTATTACTTTTGGAGAGGCATGTACAGACAAATAAAAACTTTTGTAAAATCATGTGACCTGTGCCAAAGAACCAAATGTATCAACTATAAAATGGAAGGGGAATATCAAATGGTTGAATCAAAACACATCAACGATTTGGTAACGTTGGATTATTATGGTCCATTACCAAGATCAACAGGAGGGATGCAGTATATCCTGGTAATATTAGACGTGTTTTCCAAATTGACATCGTTATACCCGTTGAAAAAAGCGAACACCCGAGCAACTATTCGCGTAATATTTGAGAAATTTATTCCAAAATTCGGAAAGCCTAAACAAATCTTATCAGATCATGGCACACAATTTACGTCGAAGGAATGGGTAAATAAATTACAACGCGAAAATATTCAACTTAGGTATTCAACCATTAGACATCCCCAATCCAATCCAACAGAAAGAATAATGAGAGAGTTAGGGAGACTATTCAGGACTTTGTGCTCTCAAAAGCACACCAAATGGGCCAAGTTTATTCCCGAAATTGAACAATATTTGAATGTTACGACTCATTCTAGCACAGGGTATAGTGCTTTAGAATTATATTATGGGATACAACCAAAAGACGAAATAGAGAAATTAATCAAATACCCAGGTAATGATAATGAAGTACCCCATGAAACAATGATTGTGCATGCGAGAGAAACCATGAAAAATAAATATAAAAAAAGAGGTGAACAGCAAAAAACGGAATCGACTATAAATTTGAACATTAAGGACTTGGTACTACTACGGGTACCGCATCAATCTAGCGCACTTGATAAAATGACACATAAATTTTTTCATTTATACGAGGGGCCTTATATGATCGAAAAAAAGATAGGACAAAATGCATATGTGCTAGTAGAGCCAAATGATACAAATAAAATCAAAGGCACTTACAATCGCCTTAATTTGAAGAAATATCATTCTAGTCCCGAATCTGTGACTCAACATGTGACAAAATCAAATTTGAATACAAAGAAACTCCTCATCCAACCTTGAATAATTAGTTTTAAGTTATGACTTTGTACAGAAAACGCAAAATATAATGTATATATTGTATAATAGATGTAACTATATATAAGAATAGTGACTAAACAGCACTAAGTAAGAGGTATTGTAACGGGTTTATTTTATTGTGACAAAATATCCCAATAAAAGAAAAAGGGGGATATCGTAACGGGGCTACATGAGAATGAGAGTGGAAATGAGAGTGATAGAGAATGTGTGAAAGAGAGAGAAATAGGGATGAGTAGGGAGGTCCAAAGAGGGGCATAGATAAGAAGCCAAATCGCTGATGAGCAGTCGTCGAAGCGATCTCCTAAGGGAAGCACAAGTTGATCAACTTATAAATATACATACATGTACTTATACAAGTAAACGGAAAGAGTAGTATGTAGTATTGAGCGAGATTCACACTTGGCGAATATTGATCCTCATCTGAAAGGAATCTAAGAAGGACGACAAGACCACGGAAATTGAGGATAATAAATCGATTCACAGGAGATCGAGAGCCCAATAAAGGACCTCTAAATCAAAGAAATCATCCCAACGAAAGATTCTCTATGAGTGTATTGGGTATGTGAGAAAACTTATTAATAATGCATAGCTAAATGAGTCCGGCTTGTGGACGTCTTCTTGAATCCAACTAATATTGTGAAATTTCATTCTAATCTGATTATAAAATATAATCCGACATTTATATATATCAAACTCATTTTAATCCAAATTGAAAAATATACCTTCTCAAATTTCATTTTATGTGGCATATAGTATCTATTTTGTGATAGTTTCTCGATATTGCAAAGGGAAACATCACACTTTGAATATAAAAATGTCACTTCCTTGAAATTTGCAGCTAAAAATTTGACTCTTTGGCATCTCCCGAGTGGAGAATGTAACGCTTTTGTCGGATGGTGACTGTCTAATTGCTATTTCTAGTTAATCACTACCCTGTGACTGGTTAGTAACTAGCCAAATCTAGTGGAACTCGATAGATTTCTATTTGGGCTATTGCCTTGGGCCAAATTGGCTCAACCTGGTCCAATTTTCAGCTGGGTTCTACCTCCTCTTTACCAGGGAAGCCACATGTCGTTTCGGTTGGTCAGCGATTCAGTATTATTGTAAGAGAACTTTGCTTCATGTGGGTGAAATCCCTT
Source organism: Gonatopus flavifemur (assembly GCA_018340375.1). Classification (NCBI taxonomy): domain Eukaryota; kingdom Metazoa; phylum Arthropoda; class Insecta; order Hymenoptera; family Dryinidae; genus Gonatopus; species Gonatopus flavifemur. Next base: position 3,523,030 of record JAFFJZ010000014.1, read on the forward strand.
CAGATTGAAAGTCAAAATCCTGAATCTCAGGAATCTTTAAAAATGAATTACAATCATAGCCTAATTGCAGGAGCAGAATTGGGAGTAAAAATAACTCATTAACCTTTTCTCATAGCAAAAATAGTGGATCAATAAAAAAATTTATAGTATTCATGATCGATTCAACAGGGTACAGAAACAAAGCAACAAGAGGGAGAGCTCGCAGGAAAAGGAACAGAGAATAGGAATCGAGAAAGGAAAAATATTGAATATTCGACATCAGAAGGAGGCGAAGGAAACCAGAAAGGGAAAAGGGTTGGATTGAGAAAGAGAGCGCACAACGCACAATCTGAATTGGAGGCGAAGAAAAGAAAGGAATCAGGGAAGGAATAAAAAAGGCTCTAGAAAAGAAAAGAATCAGGGAAGGAATAAAGAAGGCTACAAAAGAAAGAATAGAATTGACATTGATTCGAGCTTGTGTTGTTGTTTTGTTACTTGTTGTTTTGTTAAGTCGTGTCAGAATGTTAAATGTCAATTTTTCGAGATCGACACCACAAATTCACTTGCTATAGTTGAGTGTTCAGCGCAATCGTGGATTGCAATTACTTCAATTTTTTTTGTTAAGTTTCAGCTGTTACAGCGAATGTTATAGCGAACCTTGCATGGTGCTCGCAAATTTTCTAATTTTTTTCTCTATTTATGTTACATACCTTCGCTTAGTTGTAGTTATCTTCTTGTTGAGTTGATTAATATGAAGAGGATTCACTTGAATGCTGTAATATTTTCAACTGATGGTAATTGTACTCATGTATTATTTTTCCATTCGAATTATGTTTTTGAATGAATTATGAGATAATTTCAAGTTCAATGACAGCAAATAATTTATAACGATTTCAATCTTGATTTTGTTCGATACAAGTTTCAAGGACAATGTGAAATGTTATGATCTGATAAACTCATCCAATCATTCCCGTGCTCGAAGTTGATTGATGATATGAATTATCGCAACGTTATAGTTTCCATGATGTCAACATACTAGGGATGGCAATTTTTATGGAATCGCCATGCCTATGGATGGAAAGTGGACCGATTTTTGAAACCCTCGATTCTGTAGAATCTGGCACTTGGTATGAATTGAAGAAAAGTTACAACATTGATTCTCAAAAGTCAAACCTACCCAGTCAGAGATAAAAGTTTTTCAATATCAACTAGGAATCGAGATGATATCTAGCGCATCGGAGTCGTCTCGAAATTTGATATCAACACGATATCATATCATCATTGGCTTTCTAGCTGGTCATAGAATGAAATATCGGACATTTTATCCCACTGCAAAGAAGGAGGTGATACATGAGGAAATTGATGTTATGATTCATAAATTTGAATTCGAAGGTTGTGCTTCAAGCGGTGATAACGAAACGGGATAATATAAACGACCGCTCGTCTATAATGAGATTCGCAATATCATTGAAACCATTGAACCAATGTTGAAGATACAACACGACAAGATATCTTTTAAAAGTCTTAGAGTGTTGTTACTTATGAAAAATATCTTCAAGAACGTTTCGTGGAATCTTTTAGAATTTTCTACAAGATGTCTTTCAGGAACTTCTCGAAGATTTATCGAGACGTTCTCGACGATATCCTTCAGAAGTAAGAACACTTGACGACTTCTATGAGGTATCTTTACTTGTTGCATGAGACTTCTTGCATTGTTCCTCATTTTCTTTGGATTGAGGAGTTTCCTTGGTATCTCAAATCCTTCTGAGAATGTATAGAAATCATACGGTTATATTGGAACTGGATTTCAGCAAGATATCCGAATTCAGGGTACACAGAGAGAAAATTGCTGTAATCATAGGGACAGCATTAAATTGCTGTGATACATACCGAAATTCTTGTTCCATCAACCAAGGTCTCCGATAAAAATGAGAATTTGCTGTAATGGTCACATAAATTGCGATGCATCCAATGGATATTTCAGTATGAACTACAACAATTTAATGTTATCCCTATGTTTATCGGAGGTATAGTACATTTTACAGCAAATTTTTCTCCGTGTATAGTCGTCGGAAATCAATCTATGACTCTGAAGATATTGGCTGAAATCTATCAGCCAACTGCTGCAAATTTTTATAGAAAGGTCGTATGACAAATTAAGACGGTTCAAATGAACAATCAGAAAATACTCAAACGATTTTTGTGACGAAAAATATTGTAACATCGTTGAATGAGAAGTTACAGGAGTTGGCTGATAAATTTCGGCCGATGAAATGTTATACGAATTTTTCCTATAGTTGTCACAAGTCAATCTGTGATTCTCCCAAGTGTCCCTCATCCCGATTCGAACCGAATTTTTCATATTCTATTCGAATCCCGATGGATTTCAATGAGTTTGATTGAATTCGGATTTGAGCTGTACTTTCATCGGACTTTTCATACTCTCGATACATCCAGCTTAACTTGTTGAGAATAAATCTCCCTAATATCTTCGCCGGACCTCACGTAGACTTTCCTCGTACGCCCAAATCTGTCTCAAGTTCTATAGAAATCATGCGGCCATATTGGACCTGCATTTCAGCTAGATAATCGAATGGTTTGTATCGTCGTCACAAGTCAATCTCTGCTGCTTCCAGGTTCCCCTTATCTTGATTCGAACCGCATGTCCTATATGCCATTGAAATCCCGATGGATTCAAATGAGGTTGATTGGATTCGGATTTGAGCTGTACTCTCATCGGACTTTCTGAACCTTCGACAAATCCAGTTGAAATTGTTGAGAATAGATTTCCTCAATATCTTTGCTGGACCTTACCTGGACTTTCATTGTACGCTCAAATCTTTCTAAAGTTCTACAGAAATAATGCGGCCATATTGAACTTGCATTTCTGCTAGATATCCGAATCTTTTGATCGTCGTTACAAATCAATCTCTGATTCTACCAGGTTCCCTCTTATCTTGATCCGAACGGGATTTCTCATATGCCATTCAAATCCCGATGGATTCCAATAAGGTTGATTGGATTCGGATTTGTGCTGTACTTTCATCGGACTTTCCATACCTTCGACAAATCCAGTTGAAATTGTTGAGAATAGATTTCCTCAATATCTTTGCTGGACCTTACCTGGACTTTCATTGTACGCTCAAATCTTTCTAAAGTTCTATAGAAATCATGCGGCCATATTGAACTTGCATTTCTGCCAGACATCCGAATCTTTTCATCGTCGTTACAAATCAATCTCTGATTCTGCCAGGTTCTCTATTATCTTGACTCGAACTGGATTTTTTATATGCCATTCAAATCCCGATGGATTACAATGAGGTTGATTGAATTCGGATTTGAGCTGTACTTTGATCGGACTTTTCATACTCTCGATACATCCAGCTTAACTTGTTGAGAATAAATCTCCCTAATATCTTCGCTGGACCTCACGTAGACTTTCCTCGTACGCCCAAATCTGTCTAAAGTTCTATAGGAATCATGCGGCCATATTGGACCTGCATTTCAGCCAAATAATCGAATGGTTTGTATCGTCGTCACAAGTCAATCTCTGCTGCTTCCAGGTTCCCCTTATCTTGATTCGAACCGCATGTCTTATATGCCATTGAAATCCCGATGGATTCAAATGAGGTTGATTGGATTCGGATTTGAGCTGTACTTCCATCGGACTTTCCATACCTGCGACACATCCAGCTAAACTTGTCTAGAATAGATTTTCCTAATATCTTTGCCAGACCTCACATGGATTTTTCTGTTCCGCCTAAATCTGTCCGAAGTTCTATAGGAATCATACGGCCATATTGGACCTGCATTCCAGCTAGATATCCGAATCTTTTGATCGTCGTTACAAATCAATCTCTGATTCTGCCAAGTTCTCTCTTATCTTGATTTGAAGTGGATTACTTATATGCCAATTCGAATCTCGATGGATTCGAATTGGCATATTGTATTGGATGGAATGTCTACAACCTGAATCTGTGCTGGATGTCTGATTTATGGGTGCTCCTATTCTTAATTCTCCTCGAATTTCCCTAATTCTTCCATCTACTGTACTGTTCCTTGATCGAACCTACATTTCTCATCGCATGGGTCAAATGTTGAAAGATTCCAATCTGCCTGATTAGATATGGATCTCTGCCATCTGCGAGTGATTCAGTACAGTTACAGGATCGTCTCATTACCTGGACTTCCAATGTGGACTTCATCTTGATCCCTCCAACATCAATTTGGTTTTACTCGGGATGGATATATAGTGCAGAGGAAGGAAGACGAAACTGAACTTCGACTTCAGAAACGACAAATTGCGAATCTGAAACAATTGACGGCTTTGATTACATCCGAAGAATGAACTTGGGTTCCCTCCAGAGTGCTCAAGAATAACATATGAAGATAAGAATCCAAAAGGGAAAAGATGAAACCACAGACTTCTATATAATAACTAGACTGCAAACCAGAAAAATATCGATGAGGCCAAATTCAACCAGGAGTGGGGATGGCCGCCATTTGTCAATCAGTACAAATCAGTAGAATGAAACTATAGTGAAATTGGAAATAATAATAATGCTGCCGGTAAAAGAATATTCGTTTTATTTCTTATTTTTACTCACAATGTATGAAATAAATATAAAAAAATATGTGAAAAAACTTGGTTGACGAAAGTTCCCAACAATTCAATTATCGATTGGGTTATATTATGAAGTAAATCAGTCGACTTCAAACGCAATACACTCTGTGATGAAATATTCTGAAGTCGACAAATATCGCCTGATATATTGATAAATGATATTCTGAAAATGACTGAAATTAATCAAAACTTTAATGACAATCAATTTCCATAACCCGAACAAAACAATAAATAAAATATGAAACCAGAAAATTGATGGATTGACAGTTTCCAATCAAGTACATGAATGTAAGAGAATAAAAGTTCTACGCTGTGAAAATATTAATTGTAAATTATCCACTGAGATTTGGGAAACCACAGTTGTCTTTGTTCAAGTACTGCGGCCAGCATAGAGGAAGTATATTCTCTATTGTAAAAGTCCTGTGTAGGACTTCTACAGTAGACAATGTATTTTCTCTACGCCGAGCACAGTACTTCCACGAAAAAACTGTGATTTCCCAAATTTCAGTGGGTGATTTATAATACATATTTTCCACAATGTAGTTTTTCACTCTATATGCTTTTGTTTTCCAGTATGTCTATTCATGATTGAACAATGTGAGTTTTGTAAATTTATGTCTTTGGCGGAGAGGAATCAAAATTTCTTGTGTATAAAATTGAGCATACGAATGTAACCGGAGATTTAAAAACTTATGTGCTATAGAGACTATCAATTTGAATTCGTGAGATTCTTGGAGATGAGATACTGAACAATCCAAATTTGGAAATACATCATTATCTAAAGCAAAATGATTTTTCACACGCATTAAAATTATTCTATCGACATGTTTGATACTGAATTTCTGCTGAGACTTGGTTTGTATCAAAATTTCCTTCTCTGTGAAAAAGACTATGTTCGAAACAGATTGGGTTGGGATAATTAAACCTACATTATTCACTGAATCAGTGAAATCTGAAAAAAGTGATTTGTGACGACAATATGTATGATCATTTCTTCGTAAAATAAGAGAATTTGCACACGAAATGCAATCATGAAGTTTCAATATAGCACGAACGATATAGCCGAATATATAATGCAGAATATACGTTTTCAATTCAGTTTTTATTGTTGGGATTTCAAGTTAGCTTCTTGTTGTGAATTGAGTACACGGTTCTATGGTTTCATGCAATTCATTTTTCGCGTGCTTAGGCCACTGAATAGGAAAAATAGACCCTATAGGATCGCTGTTCAAGGCAATACAGTTGGCAAATGGGAGAGCTGGAATGCTTTAGAGTGCTTTAATAAAATTTGCTTCATCGCATGAGAAAATTGAATAACGTTAGGATTGTTATTGAATCCATGTCTCGATCTAATTTTTGAAAAAAAAATTTCCAAATAATCTTGCGATAAATTATACGCCAACAAATATTTCTATTGTTCTTGCTGCAATATTCCGTCTGCTACAGCTGGAATAGATTTCACGGCTGACATGAATCCAATAATAAAAGTTTTCTTCCTAGATTTATGAAGGAATTCCCCATCTTTGGTTTTCAGAGAAAACATATACTGCATTATTTCATGCATCTTCTTCTTTGATGTAGATATATTCTTGATTGTTGAGGGTTTTTTGTAACCTTTGCCGATAGGATTATTCGTATTCATAAAATCAAATAATAGATCAATATTTCTTATGAACTGTACAGTCGCTTCACATCTTTCAAATTGTTCAAGTCCTTGAGTTTCCAAAAATTCAAGTGCACTAGCAACAGAAGAGCACAAGGTTTGAGCTGCATACTTTACTTTCATTTTGTTCTGGTGCCAGTTGATACACGAGGAATTCAATTTGTTTTCGAATTCGAAAGTTAATTCCGTTTGCAGCTGATGAAGCGATACTATATAATCCCATTTGATCATGCCTTTATCTGATTCCAATTCTTTATAATCAGCTAGAGTATTGCGGGTCAATTTCAATATGTGAGCAGGATCCAACATCACATTCATTTGATAATTCCTAGTTGGATGAAGAAAATGGGCTCGCATTTCTGGATTTGCATTGGCTCTCAAATCACATCCCAATATGTTCAGCGTAGTGATATTAGTGGAAGTACCATCGCAAGTGAGGTTCCAAACTCTAATCCCAGAATCCGCTAACAAATTTAACGCGTGAGTTAGTAACTGCGCTTGAACTGCAGCATTAATCTTATCAATAAAAAAATATCCTACTGGCCATTTCCACTTGCCTTTAAGATTAACAATCATCAAAACTAAGGCCTCTGTGGCCATGGTTTCTTTGCCTTCAATTGATACATTTTCTCCATAATCGCATCGGCCTTTGTATTTATGAGAATGTGGATCCCATATCAACTGTTTCCTGATAGACATACTATCAAAAGTTAAATTACAATCTTTCTCTTCTGTTGTTAAAGAAGAAAGCATCTCAAAAACTTGTGTTTGAAATCTAGGCTCAGCATTTATAGATTGGATCCACTGTCTTAGAGAAGAGGGATGAGGAAGATTAAGAACAGATCTGGAAAAAAACCATAAAGTATAAGTGTCATATGAATTTGATACTGGTCACTTCTTTCAATTTTGATAACTATATGTTTTCAGATCTTGTTGATGTATCATACCTTTAGAAGGAATAGTTTCGTTTTGAATGCATCGAATTACTTTCATTTTAGTTTTAATTATTTGAAAACGCTTCTTTTATATTCTTTGGTGATTTTGATATAATTTGATAAATGTCTTCGACTGTTTCTAACGAATGCTATGAGGAAGCGGTAGCATTTCCTGGAAGCATCCTTCAAACATGTACATCACTTCCTGAGAACCAACGTCAAAACATTCCAAACATTGAAAAAGCAATAGAATTATGAATAAGCGTGAAACTCTACTGTGGGTATTTTCGACAGTACCTGCACTATGCATCTGATACTCGAAAGAATGTGAGGTGTTTTCTTAAAATTTGTCGTAAATTGAATTGTTCAATGAACTGGGCACCTCTACACTATGCGGTAGAATGAAGGTGAAATTCCAACCATGCATGAAAAGCGTAAAAAAATCCATAGATTTACTTCAAAATTCTCATTCGAGTTGTTATTCAAAGGATGCATAAATGCAATAACACTTGTAAAATGTAGACATGCGGACACAAATGCAAATTAAAATTATGAATGTGGATATGCATGATAATGGATGAACATCGTATAAAATTTTCAGAACTGCTTGAAAAATTTAGTTTCAAAAACGATGGTAAGAAAGTTTCTGTATGATTAAACTGTGTTCTCTATAGTTTGATACAACATTCCTCCGTTTTGAAAAATATTTCAAGCCCCAATTACAAGCGTGCGATTGTTGCATGCGACACCATACAATGAGAGGAGAGTTTGTTTGTATCGAACAAGGCTTATTAATTATGAACAAACCATCTGTGGCTCAAATAAGATGTCTTATTAGTTAACAAAGTTTATTTGATTTCAATAAATTTGGAATACTTCTTTCTCACAGTAACAGGCAATAAGAAGCACCTCGGACTTTCTTACCCTCTTATGTGGAGAATTCTGAATCAGAATCGCACGCATGTAATTAACGCCTCACTCAAAGAAAAAGGAAAAATAATTCTTCGATGATTAGGAGTGGAGGAACTGTCGCAAGCAAAAAAAACTTTGTATGAATAGAATGGCGTACTTTGCGGATGAAAGGATGCATTTTATTAATAAGCTTTGTTCATGGCTTTAGCCCCTCGAACTCTATACACACGGGAATGAATACTCCCTAAACATTTCATAGTTCAGTCTGATCAACCACATACTATTGCACTCTTGCATTCCCTCCTTTTCTGGAAACACACAATTTGATATTTCTTCCTCTACCGTTCGCGTATCTTTATCTATTCAACATACAATCTCAAACTATCACTAGGATGTGCCAGTATGTATAGAGTTCAATGCTTTAGCCTGAAATTGTTTATAGCTCAAAAAGCTAAAAAGTATTTTTCCACGCAAATATGAACTCGTATCTGAATCAGAATTCATAACATGTTCACGAAAGTATCAATCGGAAAACATATAGTGAGTAATACCAACACTAGTGAAGAATAGATGAATGGAGTGGAGAAATTGTGTAAAAAAATCACAGATGTATTCAAATTCAGAAAAAGTTCCACCTTTTGAATCCTATACGTGTGAGATTAGATACATCCTTGTTTGTGAATGTAACAAATCTTTTCAAAATATCTGAAAAATGCAGCTGCATCTGTAATTTTTTCAAATCATGCAAAAACACCATGCAAACCTGCAGTAGTTATAAGCTCTAGGTGAATGGTAGTGCAAGGTTAATGCGAATTCTTTGATTTCCATTCCATAACGTTTTCCACGAGCTGTTTTGTTTTCGTTCATCACCTCGTTTTGGAACAGGTGGAGAGGGAGGTCTTCAAATTCATTCTTCAGTAATGACATAGGATCGTTTTCAAGCAATCCTTTTTTTCAAATCATTCAAGAGATTTGTCATTGTATCAATTTTTCTTTGTTTTCGTCGAAGTTTCTGCTGAAGATTTTTCAGTTTTCTCTTCATCTTTTCTCTTCTAGGAGTAACAGTTACAGCCTTTTTATCAAACGATTCCCCATCACTACTATCTGTGTGTTACCTTTTGTTCTGAGGTGAATCTTCTAATGGGAATATCATGAAACTAGTTGCTTCAGGAGACTTATTTGGTTGCACAAAAGGATTCATCAGTTCTATAAACAAAGTATGATATGTACAAAATTGATCAATACGTCAATTGTTGAGAAAAAGTCTATCCTAATACAAAAATCCACTTTTCTCATAAGTAATACTCTGTCGTGCTGGGCCAAAATGACGTATGTCCTTCTCCCATGTTTAACGTATTAAGCATTTCATCTAGAATTGAACACGTTGAATGCTAAAAAAACCTCAATTTTGGATCGAGCCTTTTGAATAAACTTGACTGAATGAAGGATGCATTCAAATACACGTAAAAAGCGTATTTGAATATAATTATGTCAAATAACAGAGACAAATTCTCATATATATAATTATCAATACCTCATATTTTTTGGCTCAGCATGACAATGCTGTGGATCACTTTTATTTTCAAAAATCCGAATTCCAGAACCCCAGGATTTTGAATGTACTTCAGTTGTGTTGCACATCAATCTTACTGAATTGATTGTTTGTACCTGTTTGTACATATACATCTTTGGTTGGGAACGTTTCCGTATTTGTTGATTTGTCTTCAAAAGCATCATCCACTATGGTCGGGTTCCTTTCAATTTCGAAATCTGCACTGTGTGGTTCATGATATATTGATTCTATGAAATGAAGTGAAAAAATATACTCAACATTGCAACATAAGTAAATTTTATACACCTCCAATGCTGTCACTCAAATTACTCATTAATTTTTTCTCAGTTGGAATTTGATTATTTTCTCTCTGATTTCTTAGCATCTAGGCAAACTCTAGGAGGCTTCCAAAGTAGCTGATCCAAGTGATCCAGATCACTCTTCAACCAATTAAGGAGATGTAAAAAGGACCTGGAACAGTTGGATCAGCTACTTCGGAAGCCTTAGTCAGTCATATTGTCATGATACTGGACAATAAATTTGAAGATTTTCAAGTTCTGATGGAATATACTGCATAAATATATCCTCACAACATATCTACATATATCCCCAAGATAACACAAACCGCCTCGGACATCTATTGAAACGCTGTGCTTACAAAGGTCCATTGAATCTCACCAAACGTCCTTGAAATTGAACAAAGGTCTGGTAAAATTTCATTCAATCATTCGTCAATGACATTCAATCAACTTTATAAATTTATTCAACAACAGTCTCATTGGATTTTGCCAAACGTCGATGAATTTTTTGATGGAATTGCATTAATATGTCGGATTCAATGAATTTCTCTAACCAGAGTGTATTTTCATGTTTAGATAAGGCCAATGGGCATGCACACAGTTTTTGTTGTTACCTTGGAAATTAAATCAGTACAGGAGTGAAAATACAAAAATACATGCCATTTTTCAATGAATTATTTACCTGTCCATAAGCATGACGGTACGTCCCATATAGGTTCTTCAGGTTCTATTATACTTGTTGAATCGTCAATGTTCTCTTTCAGTATCATCCTTCCTCCACGTGATTGGAATGGGATTGTTCGAGCAGCTGTTGGTGCAAATGTTGAGGGGATGGCATCATGTTTTAAACGCTTTACATATATACCAGGTCTCTCTACATAATCGTCTTCTTTGGAATGTAAACTGCAAATAGAGCTGTATTTCGATGGATGCCAATTTTCTTTCCCAATTACGTTGATCCACACTGCACATATTTTTTCATTTTTTATTGGAAACCTGTAGACCATTAGCAATTTTTTGGTGCTATAGTCACTATTCCAATGTATAAGTGAGGTTATGAAAAAACATTCGAATACAACGCCATAATCCACTTCATACATATCTCACGCTTTATGAACTAATAATTTCTCATTATTATAAAAACTGATATTTTATATGAGAAATAATATTTTGTATAAATGAATCATTGAATCTTACCGGAAAAAATGAATCTCACTTCCACTTTGATAATAATTCTTGCAGTCGGTTACAGCACATTTCAACCGCATATCGATATTCTTATAAATTTACATAGATATTTTTCACTGCGCTTGGTTACATTCTCCTGGATTCTTCACAAAATTTGAAATAACAACAAAAATTATGTTAATCGGCATCAAAATACATTTTCTTCAACACATCTTTAAAAAAACTCGTAGGTGTGTACCGATTGACAAATGGCGGTCACTAACACATGGTTACGCGTATATCGGTGTTTCGGCCTCACTTGGAGATGTCACAAACTATAGCATGTTAGCAGTCTAGTTATTATATAGAAGTCTGTGGATGAAACTGTGAAAAATTGGAGAGACAACGAAATATGTAATGACAGTTGAGCAACTGCGAAGAAAACACATCGACGGCAGAAAACACTTGAAAAATAGGACAATTTCAGTACTCTCCCGAAGCCATTTGCCATATTGGCTCTGCCATATTGTATTTAGCAGATCTGACAATCAATTTGTATTCAGTGATCTGAAGGATACTCAGATCCATCTATGCGAGGAGGAAAATATCGATGAATTGCCAAAAAAACTGGAGGAACGACAATTGAGACTTCTTGCTACCATATTCGAACCGCCATTTTGAATTCATAGAATCTGACCTCCGATTAGTCATCAGGGATCCCGAAAACCCCAAAGTAGGGGAGAGCAGGTAGGATTCGTACAGTTTATACTCTAAACCTCCTTGGAGCAACACTCATCACTATTTCAAGATAACTGTGATACCTTAGTATAGCCCAAGTATCTAGTTTTGATAAAAGTGCAGTTCAGTATTGATACAAAGGAACATTACCGACCCTTAGCTGTTTTCCTGAAAAATGGAAAACGTACGAATGTGCCCCACACACGGGGTAGCTTCGTACATGGTGTGGGGCACATTTGTACGTAATAAGGAACCTTCAAACACAATGAAATGAAATTACATGCATGCAAAATAGGAACATTCACTCAAATTAAAATCACAAAAAACACAGAGTCTACTTTAGATGCAGTATTGATAAACAAATTCTCCCTAATCTTTTGAATAAAAATCTTTTATAACACTTCAGTATTTATTATCACAATATTATTAGTTTTTAGGGGTACCAACTCATCAACCATAGTGTCTACTATTGCACATTGAACATAGAAAGATCTTTCGCACAGCTAAATATATGAGCGGTTCGTGGCGTAGGAGCAGATTTGCATCGTGGCAGTACACTGACCACATCTGAAAGGTTTACTGAACCATCATGTTTAGTGGTGGGAAACAAAAATTTCGATGTTCCCGTCTTCTTCCTCAAAAATGGAACTTTGTACTCCGTGGAGCTGTATTTTGTAACTACCTGTCCTACATAATGTAAGACGTTCTTTTTCTTCTCGAGCTTCACCAATACAAAGCTGTCTTCTTCTATGTGTCCCGTCAAAACTGGAGGTTCGTTCTCAATATCAGATTCCTCTTCAATATCCCCATCATCAGTCTCCATAGTTTTTTTTATTCTCTTTGGTTTCGTTCTCATATTTGTATGTTCGAGTAAAGTTAACGCACGCTCCATCTCTCCAGCCTTTTCCTTCATTTTCTGTTCTTGCTTCTTCATTTCTTTGGTTTTCTCTATTTCTTCTAGTCTAAGTTCTTTGGGTGTGTCTGTGTATATCCTTGATTTTCCGGGCGTTCTTCCTCTCTTCGATTCCTCAGGCGCATTTTTATCCACTTCAGGGTATGGTCGGATAATTTCTGGCGTTCTCAATCCTACAGCTGATGTTGATGGTGCATGGGACTGCTGCGACAGGAAAGGAGGTGATGCGAGCGGTAATCCCACTGGTTCATCTTGTGGTGTAGGATCTATGTCTCCAGAACTTTCAGGTATGATAGGTGAAGAGTGGTCATCTGGGTTCGCTATAGCACCTGAATTGTAAACTTGTACAGGTGCAAAGTCATCGTCACAAAAACGTAATTTGTTGAAAGGCCATATACCAGTTTTCTCAACAGCTCTTATGATATTTTTACAATTGAATGATTCGAAATAGGCAATTTTGGCCAATCCAGGAATGTTGTATATATTTAGCGTTTTTCCCGGATTATAAACATGCCAATCATTCATAGCTGTCTTCAGTTTGGCTTTGAAAGGACCAAATACACCTACATCTAAGGGGTGGAGTCGGTGTGTTGTATGAGGTGGGAAGGAAACATAAACAATACCGTTTCCGCGAGCATAGTCCATTGTGACGTGACTTTCGTGGTTGTCAACCAGGAGAAGAATAAGGTTATCTTTAGAGCAACATGTTTTATTTTTTATATTCTTCACCACCTCCAAAAATATAGAGGAATTGATCCAACCACTTTTAGTAGCAACTCCTAGACTGCCTTCAGGAGCACACTGCATGAAGTCTTTTCTAAAATGTACCCTAGGAAAAATAAACAATGGAGGAACTGTGTTACCACTAGCTGAAATAATTCCTCCAAACGTAACAAGTTCGCCTCTCTCTGCCGACACAAATTGACCAATTTGTTTTCGATTTTTCTGAGCGAATACTTTTGGCGTGTCCATCACAGTCGATATTCCTGACTCGTCAAAATTAAAAATATGATCTGGTGAGAATTCATACTCTCTTAGAACCTTTTCCAGGTTTTCGAAGAAATCAGTCACAGCCGTTTTGTTAAACGCATAACATCTCGCCGCATTCGTATTCTCTAGTTTTCTTAGACTTGAAGTACCATGTCGCCTACGAAAACTGTCTTGACATTCTTTTCCGGCCATTCGATTTTGTTTCCAGGGAGCTGGATGACGCACTTCCTTCGCTTTTGCGAATTCATATGCCAGTTTTCTCACTTGTGTGATAGTCAATCCATAGTGCATTTTACAACATTCAATGATGTACTTGTTCAAAAGAGTCTCTTCTGCGGCTGTAAACACTTGGTTTGAGGTAAATTTGGAACTGAATACACGCGTTTGGGTGGTATCATCATTGACGGACGCAGATTTCTCATGAAAATTAGTCGAACGACTTGAGAGAGTTGTTGGTTTGATGTTATATTTCTTTGCGGATTTTCGAGTGGATAGTTTTATCTACAACTTCTTTCATCGCAGACTTCATTGCATCTTCATTTACTACTCCCGTTCTAGTCCCCTCCTTTATGTAGATGCGTGGCATGATTCTGTAATACAAATATTTTTGATAATAAAAATTGTGAAACGTGCGTGGGGTGGATTCGTACAGTACGAATGTACCCCATTCATCAATGTACGAACGCACCCCATCGCATACAATCAACAAATGATTTCGAAAAAACATTGAGAAGTAAAATTATCTCAAAATACACTTCAACATGAGAAACTGAGGCATTAGTTATTATACCATGATGGATCACTCGTGTTATTCAAAAAAATTAATTACAACAATACCCCTTCAAAGTTGAAGAAATAAATTACTCACATGGAACGAAAACACGTCTCGGCTCGATGCGACGAAGATGGCGATTGCACTGCCACGCCGGTCCGCGGTTGACGACTGCATGTGAGTGTCAAGCACGCACACAAATATAAACGCTACAGCGCTATTGGCTGTGTAGATATGAGTACTGTACGTATGCTCCTTCTGTACGAATCCTACCTGCTCTCCCCTACTGATTTTTATGGGAATCGTACAGTTTCAACAATTTTAGGCCGCCATTTTTGATCCGCCATATTGAATTTGGCAAATCTGACCCCGGATTCATGATCAGCGACCCCAAAAACCTAATAATACGTGTGTGTACATCGAATTCATTCAGGAATATTGCTCAAATACGAAAAATAAGAAAAAGCAAAAATATTTTGGTTTCTAGCCGCCATATTGAGTGTCACAATCTTGAATTTCGAAAAACCATCTCACATACTTTGAAGCTTAGGGTCCATGGACGCAGAAATTTCATCCCCTAGATGTATGTCTCCCCTAATTCGAGACGAAAATAAACGGATAATAATTTTTTGCAATCGAAAATTCGTGTTTTTTTCTATTTAAACGATTATAACATTCCCAGTTCGCATTTTTTCGAAAATCTGCTACCATATTCTGAAAGTTCAGATAATTTCACATTGAAAAAAATTACCCGCAAATTTTTTGACAATCGATTCAACAGCGTAAAATGTCGTTGAAGAAGGTGTTGAAAAAACGGACGTTTGATCCTTAACGGGTTAAATTAACACATCGTGACTTGAAAACGTTTGAATGTACTGAGCCGAATTGCTTGAAAAGTTTCACGTTCTTGGATATGTTCGTCCGGCATGTTCTTAATAAACATGAAATTCAAAAAGCTCAATCTCAATTTATAGAACAAAATCTTCTCTTTCCCTCTTCCGTTGAAGAATTTAGCTGGGAATTTGGAGACGATAACTCAACAGATAGTTGTATATTGGATTTTTCTAATGAATATTACGAGTCAAGTGATAGTGATGGTGACAGCGATCATGATTCTGTGTCATATGATTTCCTTTGCATGAAGAAAAATTCAGAAGCCCCTTTAAATATAGAAAACCCGACAGTTCAATGTATCAACGACATGGCATTACAATTTGCTAGTAGGATGTATCAGTTTGCTAAGATTCCAAGAATCCGAGTGAACAGTGTAATTACAGAGGCTTCACATTCATTCGAATCGAGCTTACATTCCCTCCAAGACGAAATAACTGATGTTTTACGAGAACTTGGTAGACCTGAAGAAAACTTGAGTAGAACACAAAATGTTTTTGAGCAATTTGCACAACCTTTCTATAATTTGAAAACGGAGAGAAAACGTTTTGCGCATTCTCGGAACAACGGAACATTCATCTCCCCACATTCTTATGAAATTGGTGAAAGGGCTGAATACAAATCAGGACCTATGAGTACATATCATCAAAAGGTTTCAGTCGTTGCTCAGTTCATTCCTGTACGAGAGGTATTGAAATTATTCTTCAAATTACCAGGAATTTTTCAAAAAACTATTGATCATATCAATTTTTTAAACTCTCATCATACGATGATCTCAAACATCATTCAAGGCACACTTTGGAATGAGAAAAAGGCTCGTTATGAGAATAAATTGGTATTACCTCTTGTCATGTACTTTGATGATTATGAAACTAATGATCCCCTTGGTCCTCATAAGGGAGTAGCAAAATGTGGAGCGGTATATTTGACTGTAGCATGTTTATCACCGCAGATGCAATCAAAAATTGAAAATATATCCTCATTCATTCTATTCAACACCCTAGATCGGCAAGTATTCAAGAATTCGGTTATATTTGACAAAGTAATCCAAGAATTGAAATTTCTCCAAGAAGAAGGAATTACAATCAATCTTCCTGATGGACAAGAAAGAATATATTTTGATCTAGTTTTGATGATTGGTGATAACCTAGGTCTCAATTCGATTCTCGGATTTTTTGAAAATTTTAGGAGCAACAAATTTTGCCGTTTTTGTTTAATCGATTACAAGGATATCAATAATGTATATAAAGAAAGTGACTGCGTACTTCGCAATATTTATAATTATAATGTAGACCCACCTCATCTACCCTCAACAGGGATTAAAGAAATTCGCGTTTTTAATAAGATACCAGGGTTTCATGTTATTGAGAATCCTGCACTGGACGTCATGCATGACTTATTAGAGGGAATATGTAGGTATGACGTCGGTCTACTGCTGAATTACTACTACTGAACTATATTATTGTGGAAGAAGTAATCAATCTTGAACAATTGAATTTGAAATTAGGAGCTTTTCATTACGGCGCAAATTCTAATATTAATAGGCCTCCGGAAATCTTGGAATCTCATCTGAAAAAAAGTATATTATACTGTCAAGTGCGGAAATGTTGAATCTAGTTATGAATTCAAATCTAATTATTGGACTGTCTGTTGATCAGGAAGATGAATATTGGCAAATTTTATTGGCAATGCAAGATATTTTGGAACTTGTTCTCAGTGGACACATTGCCCTCGAAACTCCTGATATATTGGCAGTTAAAATCGAAGAATATTTACATCTATTGGATAGTAAATTCCCTAATACATTAAAACCGAAACACCATCTCTTAATACACTACCCAAGGGCTATGCGATTAATTAGTCCCCTTTGGAGTGTTTCGTGTATGCGAGGAGAAAGTAAACATCAAGAAGGAAAAAAAATTCCTCGCTCCGCTATATGTCGCGTTAATGTTTGTAAACCCATTGCTATTAGACATCAACTGATGATGAATCATCGCTTCATGTATCAAAAGTCATCTTATCCAGAATATATTTCCGGCCTTATGAAATAGATTTCATTGACTTATCTACCAAACATCTCAGAATATATTAATTTATTATCCGAAAACGAAATAAACCATAAAATCTTTATCACAACATGGGTTCAATATTCGAGTCCCGGGAGAAAATAATTCATATATGGTCGTATATGAGCGTATATGAGCGTATATGAATCATATATGAACATATATGAAATACATATGAAGATATATAAACATATATGAGATCATATATGATCATATATGGATTTTCGCCATATATGATCATGTATGAATGAGACTGTATATGGCCATATGTGATCATATTCAATCATACATTATCATATACATCCATATATGGACAAAAAAATGTCACAATTTTACATGGAATGTGATGAAAAACCAAAGGAGAGAGAAGTGAGATCAATGCTGATAGATTCCCCACTTTCATATATGACCATATATGAACATATATGGCCCAAATCCATATATGCTCATATATGAATGCATATATGGGTCCATATATGGAATTTTTCTTCCCGGGGTAGAAAAATTAAAAAAAACAGCGTTATCATTACTTTTTCAGAATATGGTGTGGAATTACACTTTGTGTTCTTAATTATAATCCAATGAGGAATAAATTTTTTGCTAATCACAAAACGAATGACTGATTATCCTTTAAGTGAACACCTCAGAGCATATAAAATACATGATGTCCGAGCTTTTGATTATGCAGTTTTGCATCAACAAGATATTGATAGTTCTATCGTTTCTGATGCAAACGAACTTGCAGATGGTTTGTATCATGTAACAAAACATTAATTCAAGTTGGACGAAATATTTTATTCTTATTATTGTTTGTAGTTATCAATTCTCATTATTGTTTGTAGTTATTAATTCTTATTATTGTTTGTCATGATTAATGATGAGATATAATGCTTCTGGAATTCAAAGCGCATTTATTAATTATTTTACATACTATATTTATGAATCCTTTTTTCTGGAAATTCACAATATACTCATATGAAACAGTACACATATATGATGTGGTTATATACACTGAAATTCTTATTCTGTAATTGTGTCTGTTTTTGAGCAATGACGCGAATTACCGACAACAGCATCCCCTTGTGAATTTTTACCTTCATGTCTTAATTTACTAAACGTGGGATGCACCTGTTATCTGTCAACCCTGCTGTCTATGTTTACTCAATTGAGGAGCTGGATCGAATAACTCGCCGAGCGCTCGAACCGCGTCACAAGTTTGATGCGAGAGATCCCGTCGTAGGTCGAAAAAAAAGTCGGAATTTTGGAAATGTAAAAATACTAAGTGGTAGAGCTTGAAAAATCAATCGAAGTTACTCTCCACGATTTTTTTCTATGATTGACGATTTTCGAGAAAAAAATCACAAACCATTAATTTTTTCACACCAAAAATGATTATTTTTCAACATTCAACTCGCTCTAACTCGGTCATTTTTCAATGATCCGAAATGAATCTTGCGAATTTCGATTCGCGAGACTTCCCCAAAGATGCAAATGTAGGTCAAGTGCGTAAAAATTAATAACAAATTGATAAATTTTCAATACGGAGTAAAAATCACGTTTTTCATGCTTTGTATCAAAAAAGTGGTGGAGGAAGTACGAAGTACAAAAAACTTCCAGCGAGAAAGTTGTTCGCTAGTGTTTGAACTAACTTTGTGAAAAATTTCAGATCGATTCAACTAATAGTTCGCAAAATACAGCCATTCATTCATTAGCGCGCAGCAAAAATTTTTCATAGTTTCGCGTCGTTTATAGGATGAATATCCGCGTCCGCGGCAAACGTGGTATTCGCTGGATTTCTGGACGTAGGTTTGTTTTTTGGGTCAGAGGAAACGAATATTGGATTATTCCTATGAAGAAAATTCATGATCGATGCCTTATTACAAATAATTTAATTGTTTAAAAGGTCTTTACAAATCAACTGATTCACTTCAAACTGAATGAGTAGAAGCAACTGGACTGAGCAAAGAAAAAATGAATGATGTCAAATCGTTGATGCAATATTTTAGTAGTGAAGGAAAAAGAGAGTATCAAGATTTTTTTGAAAGAGCTGTAATGAGGATGGAAAGAAGAACAAATTACAGATAAACCTGAAAGCAAAAAGTGTGTAAATCCGTAGCAGTAGACGAGAAAAAAAATGAACAAATGTACATGTGGAAAATAGATTATGTGAATAAATAAATATATTCGAATAAAAAACAACAATGAAAAATGTTCCGCACCAAACTTATTTCTCGCATGACAAGAAACTTTTTTCGTCCGAATAGCTTTCCCTTAACACCAATAGTTGATTTGTAAAGACCTTTTGGAAAATTAAATTATTTGTAATAAGGCATCGATCGTGAATTTCATTCATAGGAATAATCCAATATTCGTTTTCTCCGACCTAAAAAACAAACCTACGTCCAGAAATCCAGCGAATACCGCGGACGCGGATATTCATCCTATAAACGACGCAAAACTAGGAAAAATTTTTGCTGCGCGCTAATGAATAAATGGCTGTATTTTGCGAACTATTAGTCGGATCGATCTGAAATTCTTCACAAAGTTAGTTCAAACACTAGCGAACAACTTTCTCGCTGGAAGTTTTTTGTACTTTGTACTTCCCCCACCACTTTTTTGATACAAAGCATGAAAAACGTGATTTTCACTTCGTATTAAAAATTTATTAATTTGTTATTAATTTTCACGAATTTTATCTACATTTGCATCTTCGGGGAAGTCTCACAAATCGAAATTCGCAAGATTCATTTCGATTCATTGAAAAATGACCGAGTTAGAGCGAGTTAAATGTTGAAAAATAATCATTTTTGGTGTGAAAAAATTGATGGTTTGTGATTTTTTTCTCGAAAATCGTCAATCATAGAAAAAAATCGTAAAGAGTAACTTCGATTGATTTTTCAAGCTCTACCACTTAGTATTTTTACATTTCCAAAATTCCTACTTTTTTTCGACCTACGACGGGACTCTTGCATCAAACTTGTGACGCGGTTCGAGCGCTCGGCGAGTTATTCGATCCAGCTCCTCAATTCTGTTTTCCCGCAAGTGATGATACCTTTGGTACGTCAGTATATAAGCGACCTCAGTAGGAGTGCCAATTATATTTGTGTTGTATCGACAATAAGCGTGAATGTATCTGTGTATGATGTATATACATTAGGATTAAGTTAGGTTAATTCAAAATCAAATGTGAAAAAAAATTAACTGTCAAGAACTCCCATGTGTGCAGTCAATATGTTCCTATCCTAACCCGTTATTCAATTGGTGAATTCCTCGTTGTAGACAATTACTGACGTCTACATATAAAACTTTTGATATCTTTTCTTCCTCGGTTGCAATTTTTGATAGTGTGAACTTTGAAAAATTCAACATTTTCGAATTTCCAGATGATCTGAGAATTTTAGTAGTTTGACTCTTGAAAATTGAGTATTCACAGGCATGTTAAAGAAGAAATATTGTCAGAATTATTCATATCAAAAAGTTCCACGGTCAATTTGATAATCAAACTACGAATTTTTAGAATATGATCAGTTTTTCCCTTAAATGACAATCGAGAATACTCATAATGCATTTCAAATTAAGCAAATATTGAGAACAAAAGTTTTTCCGTGTATTATATAATAAATATAAAAATTTTGAATGAAATACATCGGATATAAAATGAGAAACAATTTTATCGGTAGATATAGGAAATTTCCACACAAGTTTAAACTCTGTACAATTCAATTAACTCATCAAATAGGGATTAAGATACAATGAACGCACCTCAAGTAGATATCAGCGCCATTGTACGAACCGAATCGTTTATTCCAAACTATTGGAAAATGGCTTGATAAAATCAATATATTCCTTTGAACAGCAATTTTTCAAAGCATGTGAAATTGCTGTATAGAGCGATATTTTGATTTGGTCGAGGCATTTGCGAATAGTTCGAAATTAACGATTCGGCTCGTGCCACGGCACGAGTATTTCCTCAACGATGGCCGATTCGTATTGAATGGTACTCAAAATGTGAACAATTATACATATAAATACATATATATATATATACACAGGGTGTTTCAGAATTCATCACTCGCATTTCTGTGACCTATTTCGCAGGCGAAATGCAATGATTTCCCGTCTGGACATATTTTTTGGAGGCTCAGTTCTTGAGATATGAGCATTTGGAAATTTTTTACAAATCCAAATCACTTGAAATCGTTTTGTGCTACATACACGAAAAACTAGAGTTCCAATTCAGTACCTTTTCAGTCCAATCACCACCTTATAAGTGTTCTTATACATATAATAAATATAAATATTACATTATACATTATATATATACATATTATGTATATCTAATAACATAAAATATATCATAAATATACATATGAGGTCTCTAGTTTTTCACGAGGGGAAGTGTTACAACTCGTGAATTAGTAGACAAATTTCTACCAGGGTAGTCTCACCTCAATTACAGTATCTAGACGTATCTTTGTGCGATTCATGACTTCATCGCATCATTCAACGCTGAGTCATTGAATATTCCAAAACTTGCCAATAAATTTGGCGATTTCAAATGCGTCAATAAATTCTGGATTTGCGAATCGCACGATCCGGTTGACTTTCTCAGATATATTTTATGCAAACAATGATAGTTTCTCGCGATATCCAGAATTGTCATGGATGAAGTCGTTACAGCCGCGAACCCCAATCCTGTGACGCTTGGATAAGGGCGTTGTATTAATGGTAGTTCAGGTAGATAAGATATTAAATCATTTGGATCCAACGACGATGCGCAATTCAACTCAGACTTCGACCTTGTCTGATCTTCAAGTTGCTGTTGAATAGGTTTCTCTCTTCTGAAACATCTTCATTCTCAAATAGGTTTCCTCTAAAACATTCCTATTCTCCAATTTGTTGAGAAATTTTCCTTTTCTAACATATCTCTATTCGTAACAATTTCATTCTGAAATATCACTATTCCCATACATACTTAGTCATGAAGGAGTCTATTCTTTAATATCTTCATTCTCAAATGTGTGCATCCTTGAAATATGTGGATGTCAAAAGTCAGAATATCCTTATTTTTGCATATCTCCATCCTTCAATATTCCAACAACAGAAGAAAAATATGTCTCGTCCAGTGAATCTCTATTTCTGAGTTATTGTTCGATACTGGAAATGTCTATCGGTCGTAAAAATGTTATAAAAAAATTGAAAATAATCATTCAGAAATAGATATCCACCGGACGAGATATATTTATTCTCTTTCCGGAATATTGAAGAGTGGAGATATGTAAGAATAAAGATATTTTGACATCGACATATTTTAAAGATACAGACATCTGAGAATCGAGATATCAGAGAATGGACTTCTTTGAGAGTGGGTATGCATGATAATAGTGATTTCATAATGGGATTGTTACGAATAGAGATGTGTTAGAAGGAAAAAATGTCTCAAATTGGATAATAGAGATATAAGACAATAAAGATGTTCAACTGGAAGAATATTTCAAAATAGAGATGTTCTAAACGAAACATATTTGAGAATGAAAATGTTCCAGGAGAGAGGTATTGAGGAATACAGATATTAAGAATACAAATATTTTAGAGTAGAAGGATTTGTGGAGAGAGATATTCAGATGAGTGATATTTACGAATAGTCATATTTCACAAGAGATATGAAGAATAGAAATATAAAGAATAGAACTGGAGTTTGAATCGTTTATTGAAACGAATTAGTAGGGATGATTCATCGAATAACGAAATATTCAGCTGTTCAAGACCCCAAAATGCAGGGGATTTTCCAAACAACATTTGGAACCAACCATTTGGATCAGAACCAACTAGTCCCCGCTCGCTCCTGTAATCGACCTCCTTACGTATTCGCTCCAAACGGTAGGTATATGTTTTTCAGCTCGTTTTGCATCACACGTAATCGATCGTTAGATCCCAATGGCCACCCAAGATTACGTCAGTTACTGTACGAACCAGCAGATGAACTCAATCGGCACAATGTGCGCGGGCCATCATGATTTGATAATTATCAAAGCCACACGAGAAAAAAATTTCCGGGTGAGGAGGTAAGACCATGAATACTATATGTTTTTGCGGTCGCCTAATCCGAATTTCGGGTCAGAATAACTTCATCGGGCCAGGGTTCTTCATAACCTCAAGAAATTGCTTTTTTGAACTATATGACTAACAACCGCTCATATTAAACCCCTTAACCCCTTGGAATCACAACACGACAACCCCATTTCACCTGTGACGCGTAACTCTATAATAATATGACCTCATAACCTCCAAACCCTATAACCCTATAACCCCATTGCTCCCAAATCAAATAAAATATATCCCAGGCAATTTTTAACAATATAAATATTGACTAACAATCAGGATATGTTTGAAAAATAAAATGAAACGTAATTCCCCCATAACCCCGTGACATCAAAACCCCATAAACTTGTCACCCCATTGTCCGTAGTTCAAATGAAAACAGTCTATCTGGGGCTATTTGTATTGATACAAATGTTCACTCACGTTCGATATACATTTGAACATTGAAGTAAAAGGTGATAACCCCGTGACACCACTACAAAGGGGGTTCCTGAAACTGCGTGTGTCTGCATCCAGGGCACCTCCTCGCGGTGACGGCGGGCAACAGAGTGAGCCCGTTATCCGGCTGAGTCCCTGGATTACGGCTAAGATGCCGTCATGGCAGTCACACGCAAGTGTCTTACGATGCAGAGGAATCTCGGAGCTTCAGTATCGGCGGTTGGTGAGGGTGTGAGAGCGGGCCTTCAGGCATCGTCATGAAGAGACCGTAGTTCCATATTGGTTGGTGACGTGGCTAATGTGGAATATATTGCTATTGGGTGTGTGAATATGACTCCGCTCTATCCTAACACATGTCGTTGTTAATATTGCTTACGTGTACTGATATATAGCAACACTTGTGTTGGATAGTACTTTTTGTCAGCTGTCAAACGCACTGCGTGACATTTGGTTTGGTTTGAGAGCAACAAGTTTTCACCTCCTTGAACATGTCGGTTTTCGTTCCAAGTAAACATCATTTACGGGAAATGTTGTTACATTATTTCATTGCAAAGAAAAGTGAAGCGGAAACGTGTCGTTTGCTTGTGGAGTTTTACGGTGTTTGTGATACATGTATTGCAAGATTTTGGATGCCAATTGATATTCTATCATTCGATTACCAATAGAATTCATTTTCATAAACGATTCAATAAATTTCAACAATATGAAAAAAATCGATTGTTACTATAAAATGGTAGCGGATTAGTTTTTTCATATCAAATCAAGGAAAGCATTCCATGAATTGTCTTCATGAAAATTATGTTCTCACATTGATTGTTATCTTCAAGCTTTCATACTTGTTGAACTTCCCTGAATTTGTCAATCAAAATCGATATTTTGGGAGCTATATGAATTAACATGAAAATCCGTGGATAAATGTGTAATGGAACATAGGTGAATAAATACATGAAATGTTACACGTGTATTCAAATATATGTGAAATAAGTCACGGGTACACGTGTCCTTTATAAGACACGTACTGAAGTACGTGTGCATAAAAAACACGTGTACACGGGTATTTATATACACGTGAAATAAGGATCTCCAATTCAAAGCAAGTCATGGAAACAGAAAGACCAGAATGGATGAATAGGTACAGTCAATTCATTCTGCAACATGACAATGCCAAACCGCACACCGCACAAGTCATGGAAAAATATTTAGATGGACAGAACTGGGGAGTACTTTCCCATCCGCTATATTCGCCAGACAGCTCCGTCGGATTACCACTTATTTCGGACAATGCATTCAGATCTTACAGGGGAACGGTTCACTGAATGCGAAAGTATCAAAATTTGGCTTAATAATTGAATCAGCTCAGGAGATCAGGATTTCTTCAGGCAAGAGATACATAAATCACCTGAGAGATGGGCAAAGGTTGTAGCTGCAGATGGAGCATATTTTGAATCAACTGTTCCCCAATTTTGTAAGCAAGCAAATGTGTTTTATTTCAACAAAAAATGGCGGAGTCATATTCACAAACCCAATACAAGAAAACAACCCCAAAAGCTCGTGCAATCTCATGACTGTCGAGTAAACCATGATCCATTTTGTTATATTTGGTCAAAATTTGAAGTTACATCTTTGCGGACAACAATTCATGAGTCTATTTGTAAATTGCATGAAGGAGTTTTTGATTTGCGAATTGATGAGAATAACGGCTGGCATCCATCTGTTATTTGCAATGCTTGTAAGAAGATGTTATTGGAACGGGAGGTGCAGAAAAATAGAGATGTCACAAAGTTCTCCACTCCAACAATTTGGAGATATCCTTGTACTTCAAGAGAATGCTACTTCTGCATGAATGACATCGAAGGTTTCACCATCAAGACAAAGAGTCAAATTGTATATAATGCTGTTGAATCGGTTACCGCACCCGTATCGTACCAACAAACTGATTATGATATCAAATCCAGTAAAAGTACTATGGAAATTGAAGAATCGGAAACTTCAAGCGGTAATAACCTTCAGAGGGCGGGATGGGTCCTAAAAGGGACCAGCCGGGTGAACAATATGTCTATTGTGTTTGAGGAGTAAAATTTTGTGCTTAGATTTGAAAAAATAGTAAAAAAAGTCGTGGACGTGTCCTTGACCTTGAAACAGATCATTTCGAGGTCAAATTTGATTTTTCTCGTATATTGAGCTCCAGCTGTGTATGCTCACGTTTTCGGTGTGCTGAGTACGCGAAAAATACTGAGAGAAATCCTGGATAAGTCCTTGACCTTGAAAAAAATCATTTCAAGGTCCAATTTCTTCTTTTTCCGTGTTTTGAGTGTAAACTGTGTATGCCTACGTTTTTCGGTATGCTGAACACCAAAAAATAGCGAAAAGAATCCCGGATACGTCCTTGGTCTTGAGAACGGTCATTTCAAGGTCATTCCAAGGTCCGATTTATTTTTTCCCGTATTCTGAGTTTGAATTGTGTATGCCTACGTTTTCTGGTGTGCTGTGGACGGAAAAATATGATGGGAGGAGTCCTGGATGCGTCCTTGACCTTGAAAAAGGTCATTCCAACGTCATCTGGAGGTACGATTTTTTGCCGTATTTTGGGCTGGAACTGTCTATGTTTACGTTTTTTGGTGTGCTGAGTACGAGGAAGATGGTTCAAAAAACCCGGGACGCGCCCTTGATCTTGAAACAGGTCATTTTAAGGTCGAATTTGAGTTTTTTCCCGTATTTCGAGCTCAAGCTGTGTAGGCCGACGTTTTTTGATGTGCTGCGTACGTCAAAAATAGTGGAAGAATCCCGGACGCGTCCTTGACCTTGAAACAGGTCATTTCAAGGTCATTTCAAGGTCCAATTTCATTTCGCCCATATTTTCAACTCAAACTGTGTAGCCTACTTTAGTTGTGCTGAGTACGCAAAAAACTTGTGGGGATAATTCTACGAGACTCATCGATCTTGAACACAAATATTCCAAGGTCGAATATTGCTAATGCCAGCCTGAGGCATTTCCAAGTTCGTTGATGGTCTAAGTACAGAAAAGCAACATCGTATCCCTCTCATTCTGCTGCAACGTCCCCCATATATGGTATCAGGTGTTCTCTCATCCATTTGAGAAGATTAGTCTGAATGATGGGGCAATTTCCATTTCTTGAAAATCTTCTCAATTGTAGAAGCATATTCTCAATTGGGGGAGAAAAGGAGGTGGCATATTTTTCCTGGTTGAGTTGGATTTTTTCTCTTATTCCCGGATTATTTTCTTTGGTGTGAAAACCCTGATGGAATGTTCGGGGTTGAGATACAAGTTGTCAGGAAACTGGAGCTATTATATGCTTTCTCGCTCTCAGCATGACCCAGGTCCGGGGACGTAGACGCGGCGAAAATTTGATGCCTTCGTGGGGGTGGATTTTCGTAAGTCCCATCGCCTCTCACGTTGTTGTGAATTCATTGAACTCACGGTAAGATCACTCCAGTGTGGTACACTTTGAAGCATGGCGTGATGTATAAAGAGATATTGAAAAATGGGGCATATGTAATTTGTTCGCGTCAAGGTCTTACGCAAAGTGCACAATTGGCATCCCCGTTCCGTAGTAGATTGCGGGAAATGGCGACCAACCGATCGAGTGGCAGAGAGTCCGTTACTAGGAATGCTTTCAGTAGACTCCAGTTCCAATAATGACCTAGGTATTTTTAAACGATATGGAGTAAACGATGTATAGGGCGAAGTGGAGCAGGTTTCCTGTAGGGGCACGTTTTCCCTTGCGTCATACTTCCTCAGTGTGCTGGTACAGCGCGTCAGGGGATAAATAAGCGGGACGCATCATCCAACGCAGCATCCACGGAAATATCAGCTTGAAAGCTGCTCTTATCACAGTGTGACGACTTTGTTGAAGATTTGGTTATTGCTGAGTAAACTCCACACGTCTTCACTCAAATTTGAAGAAAAGATTTTCCTCCACAGGTGAGGTAAGAATATCTTGGCCGGTCCTTTTCAGGATACTTCAATGAAGTTCTCATTTGGTGATATTTATTCCACGGACAGTCCTTCTTAGGATATTCGGCGGTTTTCATCCACAGATGAGGTAAGAATATCTTGGCCGATCCTTTCCAGGATAATTCAAGGAAGTTCTCATTTGGCGGTACTCATCTCACCGACAGTCCTTCTCAGGATAGTTGGCGTTTTTCCCCCGCAAGTGAGGTGACAATATCTCGGTCGATCTTTTTCAGGATAATACAACGAAGTTCCCATTTGGGAGTATTTATTTCACCGATAGTCCTTCTCAGGATAGTTGGCAGTTTTTCTCCACAGGTGAATTGATAATGTCTTGATTGGTCCTTTTCAGGATAGTTCAAGAAGGCTTTCATTTGACGATAGTGATTTCACCGACAATCCTCTTTAGGATAGTGTTAAATAAATCACTCATAAATGGAAAACAACCTTTTATTTTCATAAGGATACCATTTTATAGTATTTATAGATTAATAATTCCCCACACGTGAATACGGCATGCGCTCTTAAACGAACGACTCACTATCTGTACTCGATCCGTCTCTTTTTCATGTTCACATTCACACACACACACACACGTACATAACGCTGTTCTACGAGAAACTTCGCGAAGCGTGTAAATTACGCATATTCAGACACGCCCCCTTAATTTCCACGCTCGCAAATTTCTCCTTTTTTATAATCTTAAAAAAAGTAAATTTTTCAAACTTGAAGCTTAAATTGTTGTAACGAGTTTTCTAAAATTGCGGTTTAAACAATACGTAACAGTGATCTAAATTTCTCAAACTTCACTCTTCCTAAAGCTTTGGTTAATACATCCGCTAGATTATTCTCTGAGTCTACCTTTACAAGTGTGATAATCCCCTTTTCATAACTCTCATTGACAAAGTGAAAGTGAAATTTCCAAATTTAGCAATAGAGATTGCCCCAGAATTATCTTCATGAATGCTAATTGGCTCATCTATAGTTACATTTAAATCTGATAACAAATTCTTAATCACTATTACTTCACTGACTGAATCTAACAATGCTACGTACTCAGCGGCGGTGGAGGATTTCGTCACACTACCCTGTTTTTTTGACTTCCAGTATATGACGTTGCCAAATAACCTAATTACATAGCCAGTTGTCGATCTCCGATCAGTCTCATCACCCACCCAGTCAGCGTCCACAAAACAATCTAATATTTCTGCGTTTATAGTTCTTTTATAAGTTAACTTCAAGTCTTTGGTTAAGTATAAATATTTCAAAATTCTCAATGCGTATTTATAATGTGTCTCATCATACATATTTTGAAATCGACTCAGATAGTTAACACTATAACTTATATCCAACCTCGTGCTGGTACTTATGTACAATAGCGCTCCAATTAAGTTCCTGTATTTTACTTCTTCAGATACTGACTGTGCGGGTTCAATACTTAAATTCTGCTCCATCGGAGTCTGGTACAACTTTGCGTTTTCTATACCATATTTAGTCGCTAACGATTCTATATAATTTATTTGATCCAACGTCATTTTTCCTACTTTATCATCATAATTTATCCTTATACCTGAATACATCTCAACTTTTCCTAAATCTTTCATGGAGAATTGTTTCGACAAGCCTATTTTTATCTCATCGATTTTCTTTTCATCTCGCCCACAAATTAGTAAATCGTCACCAAATAATATGACGAAGATATTTTACCGTACAATTTCAAATTCTTAATGTTCGGTTTTTCCTTGAATTAGATTTCAAACGGGGTCTTATTTTCAATCGTATTAGTGATTGTTCGATTCTTAAGATATGCAGCCGTTTTTATAACTTCAGGCCAATATTTTCGCGGCAAATTTGAATCCGATAATAAGCATCTTGCGGAATTCATAATTGATCGGTTATACCGTTCAGCAGTTCCGTTCAGCTCATGTGTATATGCAGGACAAGGTTCAAGAATAATCCCTTTATCATCTGCAATTTGCGACATTTCATTATTAACAAATTCGCGTCCGTTGTCGCATCTTGATTTTTTTACTCGTTTTCCGGTCCAATTTTCAACTAAATTTGAATAATTTTGAAAACACTTTGGAACCTCTGTTTTGTTCTTAATCGTATACACTACTGCGCACTTACTATAATCATCAACGAAAGATAAGAAATATTCGGAACCGTCATAGCCCGTCGTGGCCTGCGGTCCATTCACATCCGTGTGGACTATCTCCAATATTTCTCGCGCTTTGTACCGATTATTTTCGAATCTCAAGTTGTGCATCTTATATTGTAAACACGTTCCGCATTTCAAGTAGACCGGTTCTAGTTTATCGGGCATTCCATCAACAAGCTTATCTTGGCACACTTTATTCAACCTTTTATTTTCATAAGGATACCATTTTATAGTATTTATAGATTAATAATTTCTCACACGTGAATACGGCATGCGCACTTAAACGAACAACTCACTCTCTGTACTCGATTCGTCCCTTTTTCATATTCACATTCACACACACACAGGTACATAACGCTGTTCTACGGGAAACTTCGCGAAGCGTGTAAATTACGCATATTCTGACAGATAGTTCGCAATTTTCCTCCACAGGTGAGGTGAGAATATCTCGAACAGTCTTTTTCAGGATAATTCAAGGCGATATTCTCATTTGGCGATATTCATTACACCGACAGGCCTCCTTAGGATATTTGGTGGTTTCTCTCCACAGGTGGGGAAAGGATACCTTCGACGGTCTTTCCCAGGATAGTCCAAGAGCGTTGAGATTTCACGGTGGTTGCTTCACCAACAGTTTATCCCAGGATCGTTGGCAATTTATCTTCACAGGTGAAGTGATAATATCTTGGTCGGTCCTTCCCAGGACAGTTCTAGAAGGCTCTCATTTGGCGATAGTGACTCCATCGACAGACCCTTTTAGGATAGTTGGAGATTTCTCTCCACGGGTGAGGTGGTTGAACAGTCCTTTTCAGGATAGTTCAAAGACGTTCCCATTTGGCGATAGTTACTTCACCGATAGTCTTTTTTAGTATAATTGCCGATTTTTCTTCTCAATTGCAGATAATATTTCTGGAGCAGACGTTGGTTCATGAAATGGCTGAGAAAGAAGCTTGGAGTAGCGGTGAATCTGGACCACCTGAAGAGGACACTGGGAATGAAGAATTTGATGCCGTTGATTTGGAGACGCCGTCTATGATGTAACTCAGATCTTTGATGATGCGCATTTCCACCCATCAATCGAAGATTCTGAAGGTAGTTCTAGAATCAATCCCAACGCCTCCATAACCGGAAATTCACCGATAGATTTTTTGGATTGTTTTTGCGATTCTCTCCTAGTAGTTCATTACGCTCAAAGTCCTCAACTTCCATATCCCAATACGAAAGACTGGTGCCCTCTTACGGAAGATGGATTCGGAATATTCCTTGGTCTCTCAATTCTTATGGGCCATGTTCGAAAAGGTGATTTGAAAGAGTATTGGTCTACGGATCTTTTATGATATACTCCAGTTTCTTGAGAAACAATGCATCGTGATAGATATTCGCAAAATTTGCGACATTTACACTTTCAAGATAATGAAGATGATTCAGAATTTGTCAACCATTTCTTACGGAAAATCAAACCAGTGATAGATCACCTACAAACCAAATTTTCGGGAGTTCTCATTCCAGGCAAGGAACTGTGCATAGACGAAAGTCTGTTATGATGGGAAGGTGAGCTTCGATTCAAACGATATATCCCTCTCAAAAGAAATCGTTTTGGCATCAAGTTGTTTGAGTTGGTAGACTGCGATATCGGATCCATTCTGAGCTGTATTGTCTACACTGGAGCAGATACTGAATATCCAAAGTTCGGATGAGGTGTTACCGGTGATATTGTCGCTCACTTCTCACAACCTTATTTTTGTAAGGGTCATGTTATTGTTACGGAGTGACAAATGGCGAGTGTAGTTCATATCACTTCGTCACAAATTATTTATTGTTCGAAACGGCCCGAGCGGCTAGACCGAATCGACTGTGTGGGTCTGCTCACGTTCTAAGCTTGCCGAGGAACTCCAAATTCCAAGGCGGCACCCGTAGATATGTTCAATGATTTCGTTTCAATGATGAAAGGGAAGAGAAATGAACTGATAGATTGAGCTTTAGTTTTTAAGGCGAGTGTTATTCGCAATAATATTCATTTCTCTTGAAAAGAGGAAGAGAGAGAGAACGAATGGGAGATATTACAATAAAACGATTCGAATAGAATGGAATAACAGATACAATGACTTTTTAATTACAAGATTTTTAACAGTGGCATCGAGATAGTTTCTGATGGGAGAAAGTATGTGTATGTGTATGTGTGTGTATTTATGAGGATAATTTACGAACCTACTTCCGTTCAAGCTGACCCTTGAATATCTGGCTGCGAGCTGGATCCAACGTGAGCGACCAAGATCTTGTAGATGGTGGCACCTGGATTAGGAGTTTGGATACGGTTTGGATGCACTGAATTTAGTAATACTCTGACTTAAAAATTAACTCGGAAAGTCCGAGTGCGGAGATTTAAATAAGAGAGTGAGAGCGGTACAAACGGGTTTGGCGGAATAGGTATTCCGTCAAAAATTGTTACCGGCACGTGGAACTTGCGCGAGTTCGATCACGGTACCAAACGAGAACTTTGTCTCGTTTAACTTGGTAAATCCGCGTGTTATCGAGCCTGCTTTTGCAAGGCGTGTCCCTGATAGATCCCGAAAGTATACTCTGGCTTTCCATCAGGATCGCTCTTATCTAAAAGAGCGAATGATTTCTTTTTGCCGTTGGGAGTGGGGGATCACGCGGTTGGATTTTTGCCGATTTTGAATTTGCTCTAGTTACCATGCTCCATAATCAATGAATGTGTGTCAGGGAGAAGTAATGAATTAGGAAGGGGATGGATGGAAGGTGTGCGGGCCACTTTGGACTCAGCTCGATGCAGTTTCAGCAAATTCATCGCACATCGAAATGTTGCAAGTGACCTAATCTTTATATGAACAGAAGAATGTCAGCAAATTCTTCGCATATCGATATGGTATGATGATTATCTGACGAACAGTTCAATGAGTTTGAAAATAATGACAACAGGAGGTCCAATGATAGAGAATCTTAGGTGAATTCGTTTATCCTTCCTCGCATGTATGCGCGCTTTTATTTTCGCTTCGGATAGATGCAGAGGAGTTGTTCTATGTTTCCAACATTTCGTCTCTACCCCACTCTCTCAAGTGTTTTCTCGAATGACATGTTATCACTTTCTTCCGAGAAAACCATTGGGAGAAATCGTTGATATTTTGACCTTGCGAGTTCTCTATCGGACCTTCCATGTCCGAATTATCCAAGTATAGCTTAACTGTATTAACTTCAGTGGATCTGATGAATAAATGGATAGCAGTGATATCCCATATAACGAGAGAAGCCTCCGAATTCATTGTTTATTATTGGAAGTCATTTCAATGTTTTTAAGACCTATGTTCTGGATATGTTTTGATAATTTTTGTATTAAATTCATTGTCAGTATCCTCTGGATGAATTCGAACCCTTATCTTGCTTATGGGTGAAAGGTTCCATATAATCAGAAGAGAATGAGGGGGGCAAGTTTTTGGTAGGCACATCACATTATATACATAGACAATTGGTATACATCCCCTACCTCGGCTGAATTCTCACATGATCGTGATACGGGAATTCGTGGTACGGTCGAAGCCAATAGAAAGGGAATGCCAAAGTTAGAAAATGAATGACAACGAGGTGAGGTACGAATCGCTCATAATTATGTTCGGATGGCAATGAAGTGGGGAGACAAACGCGGTGTTCGCATGCTTACAATCGTACACGAACCAGGATTCTGTGCAACCGGAAATAAAAATTATAAGACCAAAGAAGATATTATGAAGCTAACGTGTATTCATGAATACAATAAAACTATGGGTGGCGTTGACAATATAGATAGACGACTATCAATAACCGAAACAGTACGAAGAACAATGAAGTGGTATCGGAAGCTCTTTTTCCGCCTTATCGATTTATGTCTATGTAATGCTCATGCTTTATATAAAAGTACACACCAAGAGTATACATCGTTTTCTCAAATTCGTTCACGAATAGCTAGAGTATTATTGAAACTGGAGTTCACTGAAAGCATTCCTCGTAACGAACTCTCTCCCACTCGACTAATTGGTTGCCACTCCCCGCAATCTACTACGAAACGAAGGTGCCAATGGTGCGCTCTGCCTCAAAGGATGGTGCGAGCAAATGACATATGCCCCATCTGCAATATCCCTCTATGCATCCCGCCATGCTTCGAAAAGTACCACACTCGAGTGATCTCACCGTGGGTTCAAATAATTCGAAACAACGTGAGAGGAAGGGGAACTCACGAAAAGCAAGCACGCCGACGCGAGAGGCTAGGGGACTCACGGAAATCAAGCACCCTGATGTGAGAGGCAATGGGCCTCATGAAAATCAAGCACCCTGACTTGAGAGGCGAGGGGACCCACGGAAATCAAGCACCCTGACGTGAGAGGCAAGGGGACTCACGGGAATAAAGCACCTCGATGTCAGAGGCGGGGGGACTCACGAAAATCAAGCACCCTGAAAGGATCAAATTTTCGCCGCGTCCATGTCGCTGGTCCTGGGTCATGCTGAGGGCGGGAAACCATGTGGTAGCTCCAGTTCCCTGACAAACTGTATCTCAAGCTCAGATATATTAGCAGAATTTCCACACCAAAAGAAAGTAGCACGGAAATAAGACATAAAATCCAAATCAATCGGAAGAAATATATCATCTTCTTTCTCTTCTCCAATTGAAAATATTCTTCCACAACTGAGAAGATTCTAGACAAATGAAAATTCTCCTACGACTCAGACTAATCT
Organism: Gonatopus flavifemur; assembly: GCA_018340375.1. Classification (NCBI taxonomy): domain Eukaryota; kingdom Metazoa; phylum Arthropoda; class Insecta; order Hymenoptera; family Dryinidae; genus Gonatopus; species Gonatopus flavifemur. Next base: position 3,557,927 of record JAFFJZ010000014.1, read on the forward strand.
TCTCAGATGAAAGAGAATACACCTGATACCATATATCAGAGGAGGAGTTGAAGCAGAATGATGGGGATACGATGTGTTTTTTCTGTAGTTTGGCCGTCACGGGAGTTGGGAATGTCTCAGGCCGGAATCAGGAAAACAATATCGGACCTCGAAATCTTTGTATCCATGATCAATGAGTCTTCTAGGATTTTTCCCACAAGTGCCTTTCGTACTCAGCACAACGAGGAGAATAGCCGTACACAGTTTGAACTACAAACACGGGGAGAAAAGAATTGGACCTCCGAATGACCTTTTTCAAGGTCAGGGATGCGTCCAGGATGCTTTGAACTATTTCCTTCGTACTGTGCACACCAAGAAAGGTAGGCGTATACAGTCTAAGCTCAAATACGAAAAAAAGGAATTGGACCTTGGAATGATCTTGAAATGACCTTTTCCGAGGTCGAGGATGCATCCAGGATTTTTCCCACCATTTTTTTCGTCCATAGCAAAGAAATTGGACCTTGAAATGACCCCTTTCGACGTCAAGGACGCATCCAGGATTTTGTATACCATTTTTTTCGTTCTCAGCGCAAATAATTACCATCAAAAACACCCAAAAACCATCGCATAGTTTTCCTTTGCATTCACCTTTCCCTCACGGACGGGACTTGTCTCAAAAGGGACCACCTGTTCGGTCGGAGGTCAGTCGTGAGTTATATATTTGATTCATATATAAAATACACGGATCAAAACAAGTTGATTTGCACTGAAAATTCCCCGTCCTCTGAAGGTTAACAACGATAACAGCAGTAGTGAATCAGAGTGTGCAGTAGGTACGGAGAAATCAAAGATTCCCTCGTTAGTGTCGCAGATGGGATTAAACGATCTTGTTAGACATCTGGGCTTATCGGAAGATAGTTCTGAGTTTTTGGCTCCATTTTCGGAAGAAGAAATCTTCTGGAACCTACAACGAGAGTTTCATTTGATCGCAATCGTGATTTTAAATTCCGAAAGTATTTCGTCGAAAATGAAAAGTCATCCTCAGTATTCTGTGAGGATATTGAGGGTTTGATGGATGTGTTCCAACCAAATGCTTACGAAGCTTTACAATGGCGACTTGTCATCGATTTTTCAGAACTGAGTATTGAAGCTGTTCTGCTGGATGGGGGCCAAATTAACGAAAAACCAAATCAACGAAAAGTTGGTTGGAAAGAGAGATACGTCACACTCTCTCTTTTCAAACACTGATTTCGTTGATTTGTCTTTTCGTTGATTTGGCCCCCATCCGTTCTGCTGCATAATACAAATGTTTTTGCATCAATACCAATCGCTCACTCAACCATTATGAACGAAGAGTACGAGAATATGGAAATACTTTTACAAAAAATCCAGTATCAAAAACATTTATGGCAAATTTGCGATGATTTGGAAATCATCACGATGCTTCTTGGACAACAGTCGGGCTCTACAAAATATCCTTGCTATTTGTGTTTGTGAGATAGCAGAGACAGACAAAATCATCATAATAGGCTGAAACAGTGGCTTGTGAGATCAACCTCCAACCCTGGTTCAAACAATATCATCAATGAATCTCTCGTGGATCCATCAAAGATTCTCACTTCCCTTCTGCATATTAAACTTGATCTCATGAAACAATTCGTGACAGCTTTGGGCAAAACAGGGGAAGCGTTTAAATATTTATCTTCTGAATGCCCCGAACGTTCCGATGCCGAGTTGAAAGCAGGAGTATTTGATGGACCACAGATTCGTCAAATGTTCACAGACAAAGGTTTTGTTGGAAAAAATGAATGAACTGGGAACAGCAGCTTGTTCAAGTTTTGAAGATGAGTGTTACAACTTTTCAGGTAACAACAAGAGTCCAAAGTATGAACAAATTGTTGCCAAGATGGTTGAAGACTTCAAAAATCCAGGATGCTTGATGAATGTGAAATGACACTTTTTGGATGCCCATCTTGATAAATCTCGAGAGAATCTTGGAGATTTCAGTGGAGAGCAGGGAGAACGCTTTTATCAATGTATAAAAGTTATGGAAAATCGTTATCAGGGACGGTGGGATGTTAATATGATGGCTGACTTCTGTTGGAGTATAAAACGAGATACACCAAACAGTGATCGAAAGCGAAAAGCATCACGTAGATCGTTTGATGAAAAAAGAACTCGCTACAGTAGCAAAAAAGAATGATATATCCCATATTCATACATGATAGTTATTTGTTCTTCATTCTAGTCACGCGTTTTTTCAATCTAGTCACTCGTTTTTTAATCTAGTCATTAATCTAGCCATTTAATCTAGTTTCTTATTCTTATCGATCAGTTTTTATTTCGGTCATCTATTTTTTATCCAGTCACTCGTTTTCTATTCTAGTCATGAAAGGTCTACAAAAGCGGTACATGGTGTACAGAATCCGATCGTGCAATCTTCCCGCGGTGTACATAGAGTAATGCTCATGCCGAAGGTTCTATCATTGTTAAATGGTCTCACGGGTTTATAACCCTCATTCCGCTATCCATGAATATTCTGAATATTCGAGACGATATGAATTGATAAAAATTGCCTGAGATATATTAATACATTGTCTTTGATCCGGGAGCAATGTGGTTATGGGTTTATGAGGTTCGGGAGTTATGAGGATATTACATTTTATTTCATTGTTCGAAGTACCCTGACTGTCAGTTGAAATTTGCATTGATAAAAATTGCTTGAGATGTATCTTATTTGATTCATGAGCAATGGGGTTATGGGGTTATATTATTATGGAGTTATGGGTTGAAGGTGATATGGGGTTGTCGTGTTGTAGTTTCAAGGGGTTGAGGGGTTGAATATGAATGGTTGTTAGTCATATAGTTTGAAAAAGCGGTTTCTTCGGTGTTGTGGAAAACCTGACCCAATGGAGTTTCCCTGAACCGAAATTTGGATTCAGCGACTTCTAAAACATAAAGTCATCATGATCTGACCGCCCAACCCGGGAATTTTTTTTTTGTGTGGCAATTAAGGTAACTGACCCCATTAGTGAACATTTAAGAACACAAGCACTCTAAATATAAATTATTTCATGAATAATTTCTTTCAAATGAATTTCCACGTATAAATAAGGTAGATTGAGCATTTCAATTTTCTCTTACCGTGATTTTTTATTCATTTTCTAAGTGATAACAATAAAAATAATGAAATTAATGAAATGTTAACAATACCCCCATTAGTGAACGAGTCGCATGAATCAGTGAACGCTGATTGACCCCAGTACTGAACGCGTAGAGGCTGCTCAGATGAGTTATTATCACTTTCCTGATAATATTCGAAATATATTCTGTGCACATTCCAATGAGACCTTTTCATAGGTGCTATGCATATTCATCGAACGTATGTAATCGAATATATGACGGGACGTCAGTCGAACGTCGATTGAATGAATATCGTACATTCCAAATGTACTATGTACGTTCTGAGTATATTTAAAACAGTCTCATTCGTATATTCTATGAACTTTCATGATATGTTCTTCGTATCTCATTCTCAAATTCTACCAACGTTTTTATTTCATATATACTTTGAACTTCTGTTGCTGTTTGAGTTACTTTAGCAAAAAGAATTGTGAATTTCAAGTAGAGTTTATAATTTTACATGTTTATTCCAATCCTTGGAGGAATTCATGAATTGATTGAAAAATCATGCGCATCATGAGAATTCATGAAAAAATTTTCCTAGAGTAGATACCTATGATATGAATTGTTACGTTTATTCGTTCAGTAATAGATTCACCGATCATTTTCGTGTGTGTATTTCTGAACGCGCAATTTTCTAAGTTAGCGACTGACAGTTATTGAAAATAACCCTATATTATCTTAATTTGAATAATATCAATAGATTGGATACATAAAATAGTTCAATGGTCGCATTAATACTAGGAAAATGCACAATTGAAAAAATGTCCATTCTTAACTCACCTTGTAAGATTCACGAAGGCAAAACTCGTTGTGACACTCGGCATGAACTTTATTTATTTCGTGAATTACATTTTTCTTTCTTCCATTTGTTTTCGCATTCATCACGAACAATAATGTTTGAAGATTGGAATAATCTTCACAGCACGTAATAAGTAAACACTTCTTGTTCGTCAAAGAGGTTTTATTATCTCGAGGTTCACTAAAGGGGTCGCGTTCGCTAATGGGGTCAGTCACCTTATAAGTGACAATCGATGTGGTGTTGTGATGTCAACTCACATGTGGGTATCGCTTGAAACGAAGACGTGATGATATGTGCGAATGGATGAGAGGTTTTATTTGTTGAATAATGTCGGCAACCATCAATATTCGAATTATATTCCCACGAATTCACGAGAAACCCAATTGTGGGAGGTGAAATTTATCGTCAAAGTTGATGCATCTTCGGCATGGTACAAGTTTTTTCATCCATTGATGAATGATTTATATGCATTTTCTCCTGTTACAGGTCTCCCAATCAATTCATTGGAATAGACACCTCATTGCATCCTGAGTTAGGGAAGAACGTTCAAGACGTGTTAATTCAATTTTTTTTCCAATCCAAGTAGTTCCTAGCGATGAATAAATAACAATGAATAATTCACAATGTTTATGGATGTTCTTTTTCTTCTGCAGATCTCAAAACTGATTAATTGGATTCCCCATTCTAACGTTGAGTGACAATAAGAAACCCAAGACGCTGCTCCTCCCTATAAATTCACCGCTGCATTGTTTGAACACAAAGAGGATCCTCTGGATGCCTAGAATACAAAGTGTACTTCTTCTTCGGAAAATGCCAAAGTTGTTGTAATATGTCAAACCAACTGTGAACAGTGTCATATCTGTGGGAGAAAGTACTCGCGTGAAGGATTCCCTGTGAAACTACAAGGTGAGTTCCGGATAATTCAATTAAGTTCTCAAAGATTATTATGTTCTTGAAGTTTGAATCGTTTTTAGAAACAACATGAAAATTCAAAATAGTGAAATTTGATGAATCATCAATGAATGTGTTCTCACACTAAGTGTTTGGAACTGAAAATATTGTTTGGGAAATCCCCTGCAATGTTGGGTCTTGAATAGCTGAATATCCCGTGATTCGACGGATTATCCCTACTAATTCGTTTCAATAAACGATTCAAACTCCAGTTTTATTCTTCATATCTCTTGTAAAATATGTCTATTCGTGAATGGGCGATTCTACAGAAAAGTGTAGATTCACAGTAACTCTTGTGTTGTGTTATAATGGCATTCGTTGGATGCGAAATTGTTTCGTTCTCTGATTGAACACTTCTGAACGAATTAATGTCCAGTCACATCGGTCAATAATAATATCCCAGTGTGATCTAAAATGATTATTATATATTGAAATTTTTATTCCCCTGTTCTGCAACTGAGCATGATTTTCAAGTTATTTAATATGTATATCTCACAGATCATTTCACCATGATCTGATCCATGATATACCTCGTGTAAATCATTGAAAAATTTCAAAAAACCTTGTCACTCCAAAACATTTCATTCCCTTGTCTACGTTCAGATCTCCCTCTCTCGGGAGATTCTATAATAGTGGGGGGTGTGATCGTCGTTCTGATGTTTGTTGTTTTGGTCAACATCGTGTCGTGGTGAGGAGTATTCAGGTTGTTTTTATTCATCATCATTCCCTTGTCCATTGTCACGAGGTAAATATCATTCATTATTCCAAGTGTTTCATTCCATTCGGTTGATGAATACAACCACTCGCTTGTTGCGAAGGGAGGAGTTTTCAACTAATTTGCTCTTTGAGAAACATACAAAACACCGCAAAATTTTCGTTCCCTTATTTTTCATTCCTTTGTCACGATGTGAATTTTGCATAGGGGAATGAGATTTTTCATTATTTCTCAACTGAAATTTTTTCAAAGGTGAAATCTAACCACAAAATCATTATGACATATGAATTATAACCTAAGAAAGATATCTACAAAATGCTTTGTTTCTTCACTTCAATTGAACGTACCCGATGTTCGATATTCAGGAATAATATAGAGATCGTAAAATATAGATTCCTTGAGCTTTTTTTTCGATGGAGTTTGATCGGATATTTGACCGAAGGGTATTCAATGCATCAAGTGGAAAATTCATCACGTTCTAGGTATGAATGGAGTCTTTGTTGACATTTTGTCATTATTTTAGGAAATATAAGGAAAAATGAGCCCCCGGAAAAAAATGAGTAGAGAAGAGCTGTTACTGAAAAAGAGGCTAAGAGAAAGAGAAAGATACAGAGAAATGAGAGGAGACCCAGTGAAAATAGAGCTACAGAAACAAAAGGAGAGAGAAAAATATCAAAATAAATTGAGAAAGGAGCAAGTTAAGCGGATAGGAGGAATGTCGAAGAAAGAGGCGCGCTCAAAAAAAAACCAGTGGAAGAGGAACTCAAAAAATTACTGTGGAAGAAAAAAACAAACTCAGGAAGAATGTAGAACTGTTGATGCTCTGTTGTTCCGTTAAGAATTCGACAATTCCCAGTGAAAACTTGACAATAGTCCCTGTGCAAAAAAGTAAGGGAGAAAAAGAATTCATAGAGATAGAAGTAGAATTATTAAACGAAATCAGAAGCTGCTGAATGAAAATGCAAGGGTAAGGAAGTTAGTTGGAAGATACAAACAAAAATACTACAGGAAAATTACAGCAGAGAATGAAAAATCTGACACCACGCCCAAAACTCAAGTGAAAGCAATTTTGAAAAGTAAAAATAAAAAATTAATTGAAAAGAAATTGTTGTTGGGAGCAGCCTTAGAATGTCAATTACGCTCAAATCTCAAAGAAATCAATAGTTTCAAAAGGAAGAAATCATACGTCTCTTCTATAATTGGTAATGGAAGGGTATTGAAAAAGTATGAAGCAGTAAAAGATTCAGAAAATATTTTCACCAAACGGTTAGCTAATTGTAATCTCAGTAATCACATCATTGGGAGACAGAAACGAAGGTATGTTGCCCTATGAATACAAGGAGAGGTGAAAAGGTTTCTGGAAGATGACGAAAACTCTCGAATGGCACCTGGAAATGGAGATTGTATTACCCGGAATAAAGTGAAAAAGCAGAAACGGTTTTTAAATGATACAATGAGAAATCTTCATGAAAAGTTCTGCGAAACAGCTTTGCAGCGGATGAGTTATACCTTATTTTGGAAATTTAGACCTTTTTGGATTGTTTACCATAAAATTGATGAACGAGACACATGTCAATGCAGAATTCACGTGAATACACGTTTTCGGACCACAGCTTCAAATGGGAATAAAATAATTAATGCTCAAACCCCAAAAGAAGTTGCTGAACAGCTTTGTTGTAGGGGCTATATCATTCCATGTTTATTGAGAATTTGTACTAAGTGTAAAGACAATAGAATTGAGTTTAATGAATTTGATAAGAACAATACGATAATCACATACCACGAGTGGCCTTTACAAAAACAACAGTATACAGATAAATCTGGGAATCTTAAAACTAGTCAACAAACAATTAAAATCCAAAACTCCTCAAAAGCTGTGGAACTAGTGAACACCTTCGAAGACATGATACTCACATTTACGGAACACGAAGCAATAATTGTAAATCAATATTCACAATTAAAATATATGAAGTTATCCATGCAAGACGATGAATGCCTAATTCGTGCAAATTCCAGTGGAAACTACTCTTTCAAATATTCAGAAGAAATTGAAGTCGTCAACAAATCAGTCTTCATACAGTTTCTCTCACTTATAAAGAAGACAACTACTCTACCCCAAAAATTAAGTCTTTTTGCACTTTGTCAGAAAATTTGAGCCATGGATCAGTTGAGATCCTAGCACATTTGGAGCCGATTTTCGAATTTCTGAACTTACTCAAGCCAAATCTTAAAATTCTCCACCTTTTATCAGACGGCTCAACTAACCAGTATCGAAATAAACTTTTATTCTATATTTTTTCTCATTTAGTGAAGAACTACTTTCCCAACTCAAAATTTTCTACTTGGAAATATTACGAAGCTGGTCACGGTGAAGGTGCACCAGATGGCATTGGTGGTACCGTTAGAAGAACAGCAGATAGAGTCGTGACGCAGGGACAAGATGTGAATTCATTCGATGTGCTGATCCAGTTACTGAAAAAGAATCTGCGAAACATTGGAATTATCATTGTGACCAACAGTGACCTAGATAAGGCTAATGAGAAAATCAACATGGCTTCAGTAGTGTCTTTCAAAGGCACGATGAGAGTGCACCAGATCGTCCAAGTTCATGATCCTGAAAAACCTCTGAGCCTACATATGGAAGGAATGAGCTGTTTCGTGTGTTTCAATGCTAACAGAGGCAAATTATTCCCTTTTGAATGCGTTTATAAGAGAATTGGGACAATCAAATATCTCACAGAGAATCCACCAAAGAATTTTTGCTTGGAAATTACGAGGGAAGAAGGATCTAAAAATGGAGGAGAACAAACGTCACGCAAGAAAAGAGGAAAAAAGAAACGTTAATTGTCGGAGCTTTTTCTTCAATTTCTACATTCATTCTCCATATCATGTTACAACCCAACCTGAGAAATAAATCAATTAATCATTCACGATCTCCAAATTTCGTGAGGTGTATGAGTGACTAGAATCAAATTCTTTCTTTTTTTGCAAACTCTTATGTCTAATGTGTTGTTTTTGCTCGAATTATCCTTTTATATTTTGTTGAAACTATGTTGTTTACGGTAAATGAATCTGATGAATCCCATTTATTTGAAAGTGCTGATCTACAATGTTATCCCCCTTTTTACTTTCTCATTCCCCCGTCACTAGACATTTCAATCTAAGATTTCAACATTTCTACGATAGCCTGTGATTTCTCCTTTGAGGTCCCTTCTATTTGATTGTTCATAAATTGATTAATCAGAAAGAAGCGATGGAAAAACAATTTTTTTTTACCTGGAAATCTTGATTGAAATTTGCACTTTTTGGTAGGATCACCCAAATATCACTCATTTCAATATCTCTCCCCTCAAATTCTTCTACTCTGAAATATTTGTATTCTCAATATCTGTATTCCTCAATATCTCTCTTCTCGAACATCTTCATTCTCGAATATGTTTTGTTTAGAACATCTCTATTTTGAGATATTCCTTCAGCTGAACATCTTCATTGTCAAATATCTCTATTATCCAATTTTTTCGAACACATCTCTATTCGTAACAATTCCATTATGAAATAACAATTATCATGCATACCTGTTCTCAAAGAAGTCTATTCTCTGATATCTCGATTCTCAAATGTCTGTATCTCCAAAATATGTCAATCTCAAAATATCTTTATTCTTACATACCTTCATTCTTAAATATTCCGGCCAAAAAATAAATATATCTCGTCCGGTGAATATCTATTTCACAATGATTATTTCCAATTTTTCATAACATTTTCACGAGCGTAACATATCCATTATCTAACAATAATATAGGAATAGAGATCTACTGGACGAGACATATTTTTCTTCTGTTGTTGAAATATTGAGGAATGGAGATATGCAAAAATAAGGATATTTCAAGGATATATAATCCTTGAAATGTGTCGATGTCCAATTATCCTTATTTTTGCATATCTCCATTCCTCAATATTTCAACAACAGAAGAAGAATATATCTTGTCCGGTGAATATCTATTTCACAATGATTATTTCCAATTTTTTCATAACATTTTCACGAGCGTGTAACGGTACGAACGGGTAATGATACGTTCGTACGGTTACAACACCGCGTGATAGTCAAAAAAAATATGCATAAGTTTATAATAAAATAAATAAAAAGTTGATGATAGAATTAAGAAGAAGAGAAGGTCTATCACATTATGGAATAGATCAAAAGAATCGATCGTTCAAGATACAACGAAAAGTCGTCGAACGAACGCGTTATGAAAAAAGGTAAACATTGTCGGTACACGAATATAATATGTATTGAAACACCTACACGCCTAACTAGTGTAAGAGCGATGACATAATTGCGTTCGGTCGACGAAAATCGTGAATGGAGAATCACATGCGAATGCCCTACATATATTTCTCAGAAAGAATTAAAGAGCACAAATAAATAAGTAATACATAATTCATAAAGACGAAAGATCCCTTTTCAATGTACCACTAGTAGCTCAAATAAAATCTTATACTTTGAATTCAAAACTTTATCGAATCTTGATCGAGATCGAATCGATCAGGAAACAACCAATGATAAGAAAAGTCGCGATCGATCAAATCATTTGATAACTCGATAACAAAAAGTTATAAACAAAACCGGTAGGTGTTGGAGTAGCACGTGATTCAAAATAAACTTTTCACGATATAAATATAGGTCAAAAATGGAGGAAAGGTAACTTGATATAACTCGGCTTTTGCACGACGTATCATCAATATATATTCGTCTCGAACGAACATTATAATTCAAGAGGCATATCCTCGCATTGATCTTATTTATTTCTTTCAGCTACGGGTGTTCATGAGTCCTTCTCATTGCGAGTGGGATATACTGAACATTCGGATTTCCGAAATTTATTCGATACACATACGTGTGTGGTGACACTGGACTTATTGCAAGTTCCATAGTTCACGATACTCGTGTGGGGGTTAGAGTTGCGTCAAGTTCCCTATACCATATTACAATAAGATACATATAATTAACTATCGATTGTAGGGTGATGTAAGCATTTTTCAAATTGTTTTAGATAAGAGAAAAAGAGTCAATACCGGTGGAGGAAGAGGTTATACCCGTATACTAAACATTGTGTCAAGAAGTTAGAATAAAGCCTTTCCTCCTTTCACATAATTGCGTAACGTTCATTTCGACAACCACTCACCTTCCGTTTCCTATGATATCTTTAGTAATAAAAAAAAAATTTAATGTACTTTCGAGAGCGGATATCTGCTGACGAGGGTGAGTATCCGATCAGGGCAAAGAGGATCGTCCCGTGTTATTCATTGGAGTAATAACATAGGGACAATATCATAGTAAATTGTCGAAGATCTTCCACAAAGGGAAAGGTTCAACATTACAATTGGCGCCCGAACAGGGACGCGAGCATTGATTGATACGGGAAGCCAAATAACAGCAATATCAGATCAATTTTATAGAATGCACGAGGAAATATTCAGAAACTGTCAGACTCTTCCAGTTACAAATCTTGGAATAAAAGGGGCCGTGGGAAGTTCCAGGAGAAAAGTGAAACAACAAGTATTGGTCGAAGTAAAGATAAAAACATTAGAAATGCAACATCCATTCTTAATAATACCAGGTTTAAGTAAAGATTGCATAATGGGAATAGATGTATTAAAAAAATTAAAAGCCAAATCAAATGTAGAAGAAGAAAGTATAAGAATTCAGAAGGAAGAACAGAAAGTACAGCTCGGGACTCACGAATACACGAGGCCCAATGCGTATGAAATAAAACAGATATGTGAGAAAAGGAAAAGGGAAAAAACACAAGAAATAGAGAAAGAATTAGGAATAAAAGCAATTGAAAACGATAAAAGTAATAGGGAAGAATTAAGAGTCAATATTGAAGAGATTCAGAATAAAATCGTAGAAAATAACGAGATAGAGGAAGAAACAAAAAGGCTTTCCGTATCAACAATAATGAACTATAGTGAAATTTTTGAAAGAAGAACAGGGAAATTGAACATACATGAGCACGAATATCATGTGATGAATTCGAAACCGTTCTTCGCGAGAACATACCCGGTTCCAATTGCGAAAAAAGAAAAAGTAGCAGATGAGATAGATAAAATGATAAGGGAAGGAATAGTTCAAAGATCAGATAGTCCGTGGATGAATCCATTAGTAGTAGTCACAAGAAGCAATGGAAAAATAAGGATATGTCTCGATGCAAGGCAATTGAATCAAATAATTGAAAATGACAGAGAGTGCTCGGTGAGTGTAGACGAAGTGTTCCAGAAGTGTGAAAATATTGGAATCATGAGCACATTGGATCTTACGAATAGCTATTGGCAGGTTCCACTACACCCAGAGTCAAGGAAGTATACAGCCTTTTTGTGTGAAGGAAAATGCTATGAATTTTCAAGAGTCCCATTTGGAACAAAAACAAGTAGTGCAGCTTTGATAAGGGGACTTGAGAAAGTAATAAACGGGTTGGAATTTGTGGTAAATTTCGTTGATGATATACTCATAATATCAAAAAACGAAAAACAACATATAGAGCACCTGAACATACTATTTGAAAGAATGAAGAAATGTGGAATGACGATTAACTTTGAAAAATCAAAATTTTTCCGAAAAGAAGTAAAATTTTTGGGTCACATTTCAACAACGGAAGGGATAAGGGTTAATCCGGGAAAGATCGAAGCAATTCATAAGTTTCCAGCACCAAAGAATGTTAAACAATTGAGAGGGTTTTGGGACTGATTAACTTTTACTCAAAATTCACAAAAGAACATGCAAAAGAGACTGTACCACTCCTTAAGTTATTGATGAAAGGGACGCGATGGAAATGGACCCAGAATGAGGAAGAAGCATTTAGGAGAATCAAGAACTTATTCTGCGAGAATATGATGTTACGAATTCCTGATAAGAACAAAACATATATACTCCAAACAGATGCGAGTGACTATGCAATAGGAAGTATGTTAGCTCAGGAAACAGACCAAGGAGTGAAAATAATAGCTTTTGCAAGCAGAACTTTGAAAGCAGCAGAATTGAATTATTTTACAACGGAAAAGGAATTATAAGCAATAGTATGGTCAATGCAGAAGTTCAGATCATACCTCATAGGAGCGAAAATGAAAATTGTGACGGATCACAAGGCACTCACTTTCCTAAAAACCTCAAAATTCATAAATGATAGGTTAACGCGTTGGAGATTATACATACAAGACTATGATATACAGGAGATACAACACTGTCCAGGGAATAAAAACGTAATAGCTGATATATTAAGTGGAAACCCGAGTGAAGATGGAAATCTGAAACAGCGAAATAAAACCATCAATTTAGATTCATGCTTGGCAAAAGAAATATCAGAGGAGATGAAAGAAGCATTCAAAAAATGGCCAAAATTACAAAAAGAAGACGAGAGGTTAATGAAATTGAGACAGATAGCAGAAAATAAAGAAAAAGAAGATAGATATGAAATAATTGAAGATATATTAGTTAAAATAAATAAAAAAACAAGAAGTCAAGATCATGTTACCAGAGAAAGTAGTGGAAAAATTAGTAATAGAATGTCATGAGGTTTATGGTCACATTGGAGCAAAAAAATGTTTCAGAATGATAGAAGGGGATTTCTCATACCCGAAATTATATCATTACATTAGGAAAACATTATCATGTTGCGATTCATGCCAAAGAAACAAAGTACCAAATAGATATTCATGTGCACCCATGCAAAACATAACACCAAAGAAACCACATGAATTAGTTTCAATAGATTTCTATGGACCATTACCGACAGCGAAAGGACGCATGAAATATATATTAGTTACAATAGATGCATTCTCGAAATATGTCGTATTGTATCCGGTTAGAACACAAACCACATCAATAGTCATAAAAAAAATGTCGGAGCATTATATCCCAACATATGGAAAACCAATGAAAATTCAATGTGACCATGGAACTCAATTCACCGCAAAAAGATGGAAAGATTTTTTAGATGAAAATGGAATACAATTAATAATGTCATCGATAAGACATCCGCAGGGAAACATTGCAGAGAGAGTTAATAGGGAGCTGGGACGTTTTTTCCGCACATTTGTGGGTAAAAGACATACAACATGGCTCAACTACATACGGATAATTGAGAACATAATAAATGAAATACATCACGAAACAACAGAGTACACACCGCGAGAATTACAACTAGGAGAAAAACCACAAAAGATGTGGGACAAATGGCTCAACTATAAAAAAGACGAAAAAGACATAGACTATGAAACAAAGATCATGTTGGTTAAGGATAGAATAGAAAGAAAAGGAAAGCTAAGGAAAGAAAAGCACGATAAGAAACATAAAATGACTACTTTCAAAGAAAATGATCTAGTATTATTAAAAGCGAATAAAATCTCAGATGCATATGAAAAGCAAATCTCAAAGTTTTCCGCGATATATGAGGGACAATATAGAATTAAGAAGAAAATAGCGGAAGACACATACATATTAGAGGATAGTGAAACTAGGATAGAGAGAGGTAAATTCCATACGCAATCGTTGAAACTATATAAAAACAAAATGTAAATAGAAGGATTAGAATTACCAGTAAGGGAACAAGTAGAAATAAGTTTACATTAGAAACTAATACAAAACCAACTCGCTCTCATCAAGACAATAACAGACATGGGAAGAAATCATAGAAGAAACCAAAATAATTGTCACATGATATGAAAATTGGGGTACCAAAGACGAATAATTCTGGAGAGAGAATCAGTTAGCAACTAGATTTCTGAGTTGACAGACCATTAATAAAAAATGGAAAAAGGTACCCAGGTGGAACTCTTATTCCAAGAGTGCGATTTCTCCCAACAAACTGGGGAAAAAGGGGAGTGGATAAGAAGAAAAGTGAAAACGAAGATCGTAAGGAAAATGCAAGCGGGAAAATACGAGATGGGAGGAGGAAAATGGAAAAAAGGACAGGCGACACAGACGGGAAAAAACAGAAGAAAGGTCCAGACCCAAACTGAACCATGGACCAAACCAACAATAAAAAAAAATAGAATGTGTAAGAAGGAAAATTAAAATAATAAAAGTGCAAAAGAAGAGGATGGAGGAAGTGAAAGAGGGTCCGAACAAAATCATTTTCCCGACAAGGAGGACGCTGAAGAGAATGATAAGAGAGGAAGAGGATGAAAGAAGGAAGTATAGAGAGGAAGTAGTGGAAGAAATGATTCGGAGAACACCAGGGGGAATGAGAAAGACAGAGGAAAACATGAGAGAAGAACAGGACAGAAAAAACGAGATGGAAAAATATAGAAAAAACCAGGAGATGAGAGCGAGGAGATTAGAAGTAAGTTTTTGCTTTATAATAATATGGCGGTAAAAACGATGAAAGCAATTTCTAAAAATGCATTCATCGTTTAGGGGGGGTAGTTGTAACGGTACGAACGGGTAATAATACGTTCGTACGGTTACAACACCGCGTGATAGTCAAAAAAAATATGCATAAGTTTATAATAAAATAAATAAAAAGTTGATAATAGAATTGAGGAGAAGAGAAGGTCTATCACATTATGGAATAGATCAAAAGAATCGATCGTTCAAGATACAACGAAAAGTCGTCGAACGAACGCGTTATGAAAAAAGGTAAACATTGTCGGTGCACGAATATGATATGTATTGAAACACCTACACGCCTAACTAGTGTAAGAGCGATGACATAATTGCGTTCGGTCGACGAAAATCGTGAATGGAGAATCACATGCGAATGCCCTACATATATTTCTCAGAAAGAATTAAAGAGCACAAATAAATAAGTAATAGATAATTCATAAAGACGAAAGATCCCTTTTCAATGTATCACTAGTAGCTCAAATAAAATCTTATACTTTGAATTCAAAACTTTATCGAATCTTGATCGAGATCGAATCGATCAAGAAACAACCAATGATAAGAAAAGTCGCGATCGATCAAATCATTAGATAACTCGATAACAACAAGTTATAAACAAAACCGGTAGGTGTTGGAGTAGCACGTGATTCAAAATAAACTTTTCACGATATAAATATAGGTCAAAAATGGAGGAAAGGTAACTTGATATAACTCGGCTTTTGCACGACGTATCATCAATATATATTCGTCTCGAACGAACATTATAATTCAAGAGGCATATCCTCGCATTGATCTTATTTATTTCTTTCAGCTACGGGTGTTCATGAGTCCTTCTCATTGCGAGTAGGATATACTGAACATTCGCATTTCCGAAATTTATTCGATACACATACGTGTGTGGTGACACTGGACTTATTGCAAGTTCCATAGTTCACGATACTCGTGTGGGGGTTAGAGTTGCGTCAAGTTCCCTATACCATATTACAATAAGATACATATAATTAACTATCGATTGTAGGGTAATGTAAGCATTTTTCAAATTGTTTTAGATAAGAGAAAAAGAGTCAATACCGGTGGAGGAAGAGGTTATACCCGTATACTAAACATTGTGTCAAGAAGTTAGAATAAAGCCTTTCCTCCTTTCCCTAATTGCGTAACGTTCATTTCGACAACCACTCACCTTCCGTTTCCTATGATATCTTTAGTAATAAAAAAAAAATATAATGTACTTTCGAGAGCGGATATCTGCTGACGAGAGTAAGTATCCGATCAGGGCAAAGAGGATCGTCCCGTGTTATTCATTGGAGTAATAACATAGAGACAATATCATAGTAAATTGTCGAAGATCTTCCACAAAGGGAAAGGTTCAACATTACAATTAGAGCGTAACATATCCATTATCCAACAATAATATAGAAATAGAGATCTACTGGACGAGACATATTTTTCTTCTGTTGTTGAAATATTGAGGAATGGAGATATGCAAAAATAAGGATATTTGGACATCGACACATTTCAAGGATACACACATTTGAGAGTAAAGATATTGAAGAATAGACTGCTTTATGACTGGGTACGCATGAGACTAGGGATATTATAGAATGAAATTGTTACGTACAGAGATATGTTAGAAAAGGGAAATTTCTCAACAAATTGGAGCATAGAAATGTTTCAGAGGAAACCTCTTTGAGAATAGAGATGTTTCAGAAGAGAGATACCAATTCAACAGCAACTTGGAGATCAGGCAACCTCAAAGTCCGAGTTGAATTGTGCATCGTCGTTGGATCCAAATGATTCAATATCTTACTCACCTGCACTACCATCAATACAACGCCCTTATCCAAGCGTCACAGGATTGAATTTTGTGGCTGTTATGATTTCATCAATAAAAATTCCGGATATTGCAAAAAACTATCCTTGTTTGCATAAAATATATCTGAGAAATTCAACCGGAATTCAAGTTTCGGAATATTCAATGGCTCAGCGTTGAATGATGTGACCGGCAATATAAAAAATTTCAAAGTCATGCATCGCACAAAGATACGTCTAAATACTGTAATTAAGGTGAGACTAAGATCGAAATGTTCGTGTAAAATAATTGAATATTCATGTTCGATTTATTTCAGTCCATCACTGAAAGCAAGAGGTTAGTGATGGACCTACCAATTGAAAATTGTACGAATTATGGAACGGAAGAATTTTCAGATGCTGTTATAAGGACTATAAGCAATAGCGTTGGAAAAAATGTAACATCGAGTCATGTACCTCTTCACCATAGCAGTACGTTGAAATTCGTGATGAATTGATTTCAATTCTACGTTCCCTTGGAAGGGTGAATAAAACGGCCTTCGCCGTGCTGACAAGAGAATGTACGTGAAATGAGACTGAGAACGGTATTTAGATAAGGGCAATCATAGAAAATATACTGCGAAAGGAAGAGAAGCGGACTGTATTAGAACGAAATAAGAATATCCTAGAATAGAGATTGTGAGATGCTGAGGCGCTTGAAATAACGAGAAAATCGTTGAGGGGTTATACGCAGTTGTGATTTTCGAAGAATCGATTCTTTTTTATTTCATATTTTGAGTGTACACATATTCAAGATTGTACACACGAAATTTCAAGTCGATCCGACATATATTCTCGGAGTTATGAGCGCATTTGTAAGCATGTTTTGGCTCGAGCAAAAGCGTGCGGAGCAGAGATTCGAGTAGCCGACTGTTGGAGTGCCCACATACTTTCATTACCTCATTGTACTCACAGAGGTACGGAATGAAAGTGTATTGGTGTTTTGTTTATATTAATTTAATCTAATTTAATTTAATATAATCTAATGTGACTACTATACGCATATAAATTTTGAAGTAGTTATAATGAAATGCCTTTCCAAAAAAATTCTTGAAAAAACGCTTTTTTTCGAGCTTACAACTGCGTATAACCCCATAATTCAACTTTAATCAATATAATTATTCCCAAGAACAAGACACAAATATAAATTTAATCAGTTTATGATAATATGTCCGGCCAGAACTCCACTTTTACTCACGCATCCGTTCATACATATCTTGTGGTGGCCACCTCGCGTTCACTCGATGCACTGAAGATGATGAAATCCGTCGAAGAAAAGGCGTAGAAAATGAATGAAAATCGTCTCCCACTCTGCACATACCATAACTCCGGAGAGTAGAACAGAAGGCACTTCAGTATATAAGCAATATTGAAAATCGTGGAAAATCGCATATCAACATCGACTTTGAGGAGATTCCACGCGAACGATGAGTCGTTGTTGAACACGTGGGAAAAAGCAACAAAGGTATATTACGTCTAGTGCGCGTAATAGTTCAGGAACCTCTGATCTGTGAAGGGATCGACAGCCAGAGATGAGCAGAAGACTCGATCCCACTCTCCAGTAATTACATGCATATCGGTATAATGAATGTCTGTTGATTGCAGGCCATGTATGACGGATAGATCATCCCTTGGGCTTACGATCAAACAATAAACGATGAATGATGATGAGGATTTCGATGCGGACATCGTTGATTCAATACAGGACCAACTTGCTCCATGAAGCAGAGGAATATTTCCATATTGTACTATCAGATACAGTAATTTTTCGAAAAATACCCGACTGAATGATATCATTAGAGGTCAGATTATCAAAAAGAGGTCAGAAAATCAACATTTTCATATGCATTCTTGTTCGGAATCTTGCGAACCATCAATGATAATTGGGAATCAAAACCGTGTTTGACTGTGAGAGAAGCCCATAGTTCAAGACCCCTGCAACACTACTTGCCAGAGCGCCTATTTCAGCCCTGTATACTCGTTTGACAGAGGTCCATGCTCTCTCACGGGCGCACCTGAGCTCTACCCGCCCCTTCCTCCAGGAACGCCGAATATCGGCCTATATGATTCTAACGTGCTAAAATTAGGGAGGGCCGGGAGGAGAGGTGTCACCGTCTCTTCGTTTTCGATTTCGTTAGCGGAGACAACACAGTCTTACGTTATCAAGCCATTGCGCACTATAACTTTTGCTTTACTTTTCCACGTGCTGCTTGCCTCATGGTTAACCGCGTTCACTTTCTGGTTTAGTGAAGTTGTGAAATACGCCTACGGGAGTTCATAGATTGTTAAATATTATTAATGTTGTTGTTAATTGGTTTCGTTGGTGATTAAAACTGTTTATTCCAACGAAACAAACGAACGAGTGAACGATTTCTTTCTTTTTCATAATAACCCGCTTCCCTTCCGTTTCGGTACGAGCCACGTGGAGCATGGCCGGCATGCTTTATCGTTATTTCTAACGATCGTACGTTAATTATTTGCTTCTTGCATTGTAAAGCGAACGAAATAATTCACATTCTTCTCTACTATTATGGAACCGATTCGGTTCCAATCGAATGTACTTACTTGATTCCATGTAATCTGATCCTCAATCACTGATGACACTGAGCTATATATATATATATATATATATATATATGTATACACACAGGGTGTTTCAGAATTCATCATTCGCATTCCTGTGACATATTCTACAGGCAAAATGCAATCATTTCCCGTTTGGACATATTTTTTGGAGGCTTAGTTTTTGAGCATGTTAAAATTTTTTTTCGAATCCAAATCACTCGAAATTATTTCGTGCTACATATTCGAGCTCAACGCCGTTCGCTGAGTTGAAAAAACAGCGAATCTCTGGAAGAAAAGTTCAACTATCCCATCATTTTCCAATCCTTAGTTATAGCAATCCGAAATTTTTTTGCTCCCAGCCAATCAGCGTTCAGCAACTTCAAATTGTTATAGCTCCGAGACGAATCCGATGATAGGATAGTTGAATTTTTTTCCAGAGATCCGCCATTTTCTAACTCAGCGTATGGCGTTGAACTCAAGTATGTAGCACAAAACGATTTCAAGTGATTTGGATTCGGAAAAGGATTTCAAAATGCTCATATCTCAAAAACTAAGCCTTCAAAAAATATGTCCAAACGGGAAATGATTGCATTTCACCTGCAAAATAGGTCACAGAAATGCGAGTGATGAATTCTGAAACACCCTGTGTATATATATATATATATGTTTATATAAGATTGTTCACATTTTGAGTACCATTCAATACGAATCGGCCATCGTTGAGGAGACACTCGTGCCGTCGTGCGAGCCGAATGGTTAATTCCGAACTATTCGAAAATGCCTCGACCAAATCAAAATATCGCTCTGTACAGCAATTTCACATGCTTCAAAAAATTGCAGTACAAAGCAATATATTGATTTTATTAAACCATCTCTAATAGTTTGGAATAAACGATTTGGTTCGTACCACGGCGCTGATATCCCCCTGAGGAGCATTCATTGTATTTTAATCCTCATTTGATAAGTTAATTAAATTGTACAGAGTTCAAACTTGTGTGGAAATTCCGTATATCTACTGATACAACTGTTTCTCATTTTATATTCGATGTATTACATTTGAAATTTGCATATTTATTATATAATACAGTAATATAGTCCCATTCACTTGTTTCATTTCTTATGGTTTTCTTAATTCAAAATGAGTATCAACGCTAATTCTAGTTCTACTACACAGGTCACAGATAAGTACGAATTCCTGTGGAGGATATTCTCACCCTGCTGAAGAAAACGATTGAAATGGATGGATTTGGATAAGATTTCGATCTGTACCTATTTGAAAATTTCCTGTCCAAATCAATCTGATTTTGTCCAGAAGTGGAATAAGTTGTCCATACGTATCCAATTCCATCAATTCAAAGAAGATTCCAATCCATTCCAATCCGAAATTGAAATATTATTGAAGATCTGCGATCCACTCGCATCCCTTTCCAATCCAAAAGCGTTGTGGATGCGATTCTGTCCATGCAGAGGATAAAACAATCATCCAGAATGATCTGAGCTACAACATTGGGTCGTTTACATCCGAGCAACGGATAGAATTTCTATCCAAACAAATCTCATTCCGACTTGAAATTATGAATCGGGTTGTGGACCCATTTTCATCCGTTAGGATGGACGAGAATTCAATCCGAGCAAATCCGAATCCAAAGCTTGATCCGATTTCATCCGTGGAACGTATGAAATTTGAATCACAATGAATAATCACTTTCCCATAAGATCACATCTGTGCGGGTAATCCAATTTCATCCGTATTTTCGGATAGAGACTGGATTTGAATCGATCCTATCAAAGAGCGGTGTCCTTTACTATCTGGAAAACATATGAGATTCCTATCCACCTGAATCCAAAGTCATACCTCCATCAAGTTCTGATCCTGAATCCATTTTCATCCGTTCAGATGGATGAAAATTCAATGCAAGCAAATCTGAATTCAAAACGTTGCGGATCCATTGTTGTCCATCCAAAGAATAGACAGATCCGAAGTCATACCTCCATCAAGTTATCATCCTGTATCCATTTTTATCCGCGAGGAGGGATGAGAATTCAATCCCACTAATTCCGAATTCAGACCTGGGTCCAATTCCATCCGTTAAACGTATGAACTTTGAATCAGAATCAATTGGAACTTTCCCGTAAGATCAGGCCTTCACGCATCATGCAATTTCATCCGTATTTTCGGATAGAGACTAGATCCGAATGTATCCCACCAAAAAGCGGTATCCGTTATTATAGGGAAAGGTATGCAATTTCTATCCACCTGGACCCGAAGTCATACCTCCATCAAGTTGTGATACTGAATCCAGTTTCATCCAGAATTGATTTGGATACTTCACGAATAAAAATGGAGACCATTATCCGAGTCGAAATTCAAAACCTTCTCTTTCCCTACATATGGAAGATCAGGAAATCTTTACCACTTTGAAGGGCAAAGGAAGAACTATCCCATAGAGCACCGCGGGGTTTTCAGAACGTTCACAAAACGTGCTTGGTTTCACATAGAACGTGCAAATAACGTCTCAGGACGTTCTCAAAAGGTCGCATACATGTCCCAGAGACATGCAAATGTCCCGTTTAGTACCATCAATGTTCACTGTGTGACTTTGTGTTTTTCAAAGTTAGTTTTCATACTTTTCGTACGTTTAGAAGACTTAAGAAGAAAGTCCCGTAGTAGATGAAAAGAACATGCACAAAACGTATTCAGGGATATCAAAAGGGAAAGTACTCTGAACGTTTGAAAAATCTACTCCATAGAGACCAAAACATGCGGAACCAGAAGTACGTTTTCGCAACGTGTAGAGGACTCTCTGTGCTATCTGTGACAGGAGTCCTCTCCCTTTGCCCTTTCAAGTGGTGAGGATTTCCTGATCTTCAATATGTAGGGGGACAGGACCCTACTGTCAATTCCCAGTTTGGAGTTCCCAAATTTGCATGGGTTTCACATGGGAATTGAGTGGGTCGCATGGGTCTCCACAAGGGAAACGCATGGGTCACATGGGTCTTCACATGGGAAACTCATGGGTCGCATGGGTCTTCACATGGGAATCGCATGAGTTGCATGGGTGTCACATGGAAATCACATGGGTCGATCCACTCGATTCGCATGTGAAGACCCATGCGATTCTCATGTGACCCATGCGATTCCCGTGTGAAATCCATGCGACCCATGCGATTTTCGTGTGAAACCCATGCCATTTCCATGTGAAGACCCATGCGATTCCCGTGTGAAACCCATGCGATTCTCATGTGAAGACCCATGCGGCCTATGAGTTTCCCATGTGAAGACCCATGCGATCCATGCGTTTCCCATGTGGAGACCCATGCGAACCATGCGTTCCCCATGTGGAGACCCATGCGAATTTGGGAATCCCAAACTGGGAATTCAAAGCATGGGAGGCTTTGAATTTCGACTTTGGTAGTACGGCATTATTCAATACAAAATTATATATACGAGAACATGAACTTTGGACAGGACTGGATAGGAATGGATGAAAATAGATTACATTTATTTGGATAGACAATGGATGAGAATGGATAACATCAACGCAGGATTATTGGATACAAATCGATAGCCGCGAGAATACGAATACACCTGGGTAGAAATGGATAAAATCAGAGGAAATTGATTTGGATACTCAAGGGATGAGAATGGATAACATCAACGCGGGATCATTAGATAGAAATCGATAGTCGGGAACAAAAATACCCCTGGATAGGAATGGATAAAAACAGAGGAAATGTGGTTTGGATACGCAATAACGGATGAAAATGAATTACATCAGCGTAGCTTGTTTGGGTACAAATCGATAGATACGAGAATATGAATTCTTGATACACATGGATAGGAATGGATGAAAATAGAGATCGATTTGGATCGAAACTAATATCGTTTGTGTAAAATTATCGGATATGAATTGATAGATGTAAGATCGCTTATTCGGGAAAAGATTGGATAAATATTCTCCAAATGATAGATATGGACAAGAATGCATGAGAATAGTGTAAGCATCATCGGAACAAAAAGGGATAGAAGTGCATAGAATTTTATATGAGGCCACGAATACATTACGAATGTACAGTATCTTGGGCAATATGCGCTCTCCGAGCAGCGTGTCAGGATAGCTTGGAGGTTAAGTAGGTAGGTCTTGTAGGTAAGGTAGGTAAGTGCGATGATTGTTCGAACTCCTTGCAGGTAGGAATGAATTTCCCAAGTCATGTGCGGAAATAGAGATACAGATGTTGAAAATTCCACGGAATCTTCCGAATGTTTGAATGAGTTCGGAATAATTTTTTTTATTGTTGTTCCCTGTGGGAAAATTCAAAAGAAAAAACAATTCTGGCAAAAATCGGATTGGAATGGATAGATTTTTTTCCAGCAGAATCATGCAGAAACGGATGGAAATGGATGGAACTCATCAAGGTGATATCGTAAAGCACCGGATACAAATGGATACGATTCATATTCAGGCCCCGAATGGAATATGGATACATTCGAACACGATTGCTACGGGGCCCAATGATCCACTATCCATATTGTGGATTAAAATTGATGAAACTTTTATGCGTTCTGCGGATGACACTGTATCCCGAAAAAAATGGATCAGAAATAGGATTCAAACGGATCCACGTCAAAATCTATCCATTTCTATCCGATTTTTTTAACAGGGCATCTCGCATGAGAACAAAGTGGATGAAAGAATCTCCTCCACGTTGTAGCAACGTGGAGGCGACAGAGAGGCAACGTGGATGAATCCACGCATGCAGCGTCGATACTTCTGAAAGTGGCCACGAATCCACGTTCTTTCTCCGTTCCATCCAGGTCGTAGCGACGTTCTGAGAGACGGACATTTCTCCGACGCCTCAACGGTGAGTCTCTGAATTTTCCACCTACGTGCTACGTTGCCTCCATGTCGCTCACGTGGATGATCTACTGTTCTTCTCCGTCGCCTCCACGGAGCAGTGCTGTACGGAAACCTAATTCACGTAATTTCATTTTTTAGTTTCAATGAAATATAACCGTGATCATTCGTGCTTTTGTGATTATATAATGTATTTCGATCAAATTTCTCATGTGCTCCGAGGAACAGTATGATTCTCTTTTCCTCAATTTGATTTGAGAGGGTGATGACATAATGAGACATTAACAATGTGTATAATTCCTGTATTTTCAAGTATTTGAGAACAAATAGATTTCAACAGCAACCAAATTATCCAAATTGGAAGTAATGATATATTAATAGAAGTTGGATCCATTTATACCTCATAACCATTGAAAATTCCAACGTTCAGTAGGAATTTATAGGTTAGTAACAGTAACTCAGAAGTCAAGGAATCGATCCTAATTGGGCAAGGTGATCGATAATTTTTTTCCTGGGTGCTTATTTGGTATTGCAGGATTTATATGTTTGTAATACCGCAACAATCATATTCCAGTCATGTGTTTAGGATTATGTATTTGAAGCAGACATTTGCATTCTCCAGAAATGTAATCTATGCGTAATTATTACAGGGTCGCTACAGGTCAGGGAGATTCAACGGAATTGATCAATTTCCTTGGTAGTCTATAAAATGGAAACGTATGATTGGTCGATTCCGTTGAATCTCCCTGACCTGGAGCAACCCTGTATTACGTATGAATACGTGTGTGAAATATAACAATATTGGAGGAACTCACGTATTCAATTGGTGTTTGCAATTCAAAATGCCGTGTGGGTAGTATTCTCCTACGAGCTAAATGATGGGTGTTTTCTACCGCACGTTCAACAAAATTTCAATATTATCCAAAGAATTGAAATGAATTTTATTCTATGCTCCCATAACTATGGGATAAATCACAAAATGCTTCCCAATTCGCTGCAACTGATTTGCTCCTTCGAAGATCAACCCGCGTATGTATACTCTGACAAGTAAAAACTGTTTCTCAAAACATGATTTGTGTAATTCTCATCTATCGGTATCGGTACACCTTTTGAGAAAAGAATGCTGTAAGTGATCATTATTATCATTATCATTGTCATTATCATTATCGTAGATACAAAAACATCGAGCCCTGAGAGTTGATGTTTCACAATTTATCTATATCAATAATATAAAAGATTTATCGCGTATTTTCAAAGACGAATCTTTGTTTTCTTATCGTCCCCAATTTTGCGGTCTTCTCATGGCAGCAATCGAATCACATCAGCACGTTGAAATCACTTCACATCATCATCGATGAAATTTTCAGACATTGAACAAAAGTGAGAGATCCACAATGCAGCATCTAATGGGATCGTCATGTTCAAGAGGCACCATAAACGCAGGCTAGATTATCCGGTGGGCTTATCTTCTCCAGCGGCAGTACGGCAGCTCTATGCCATTCATCACGTACCTGGAATGGAAGACATTACGTACATTATGGACAGAATATGAATTATGGATCGCTGAGGATCTTTTTCAATTCTCACATTGCATTACGATTGACCTTAGAATCAATGTTGTTCAAGTACAACGCTGATTTTCTTTTTGATGCATACGATTTTCCACTAGTGGATTCAATTACTGCATTTCCAAATTCAGAATTTACATTCTTGATATCTTTGAGGTTTGCATTTCCCGGTAATCTGATTGGAATCCATTGAAAATGATGAATTTTCCTCCTGTGTTTGAACTTTCATTTGAAACATGTTCATTAGAGAGAACAATTCGCTGCAATTCCATTTTGGCACACCCTCACGTTAGGGTAAGTCGAAAAAACCAAATTTCGGGGTTTCATATAGCAATACCAGGGAGAAGTTGTTATGTCATACATGCAGAAAAATATATTTTTTAAATTCCCATAATTTATTGAGGATCAGCGCTAGTCTGTGACGGATGAAATTATTCACTTGGATATAGCTTCAAAAGTACCATAATTTCTTGTAGAAATACGTCTAATTATGGGACTTTTTAGAAGTCAATTCAAGTGGAAACTCTATCTGTCAGAGACTGGCGCTGATCCTCAATAAATTATGGGACTTTTCAACACATCTGTTTTCTGCGTGTATAAGAAGAACAAATGCACAAGATGGACTGATTGAGTTGATGTTCAGGTAGTGCTCAAGTACGAAGGTTCAGAGGTTTTAGAGTTTTTAGGTCTCAAATTTCAAAAGTCCCTCAAGACTCATGGTTTTCTGAGATTTCACGTCTGTGATTCGCAATTCTTGAAATGTCAGTAGGTTACTCACGCTCACATTCCTTAAATGCAAACAATACATTCGAAACTGCTGAATTGGGCGATAATAGCATGAGGAGAAGCTTTCAAATCATGAAAATTCACTGTTGGAAATGTTTGTTAATCCCATCATCAACCATGTAAATTTGTACATTTAATTCATTGACTGTATGAAGAGCCAAACTTCACTACATTGATTGACAATGCAATCGTCAATCAGATGTAAAAATTCAATGTACAAATGTATGTGAAAAACACTTCCAAATCTGGTATATGAAATTCAATACAAGGGGTTCTAAAAGTGTTGACCCAAAAAAAATTGAGAAGGTTATTAAATCTTTGGATATGAAAATACATCCCCAATGAGAACAAATCTGTCAAAATGATCTCAAAATGACACGAAAATCTTGTCACTTCAGAATGACTGAAAAACGTCCCTCCAGATTAACCAGAACTTGATGAACTCTTGATGTCCACTTCAGGTCAAATTGATACCAAGATACCCTCCAGGGTACCCAAAGTATAATGGGGAAGAAAAGCCACGAGTTCCAGCGCCGCCAGGGAGTTGTCTCGGAACTACCCTCGTGGAAATATATCTACGCCAAATTACGCCAAAATGTACGAATAATTACGCAGAATAAGGCTTACTTGCATGGCATAAAAAGTTGTGAAATAACGTAGAAAAATATACGTGGTTTAACGCAGAAGTACGCCAGACTACGATACGGTGCTGGAAGGGCGTAATTTTGGAGTAGTCAGGAGTATGAACAACAAAAGATGATCATGTGTTTGAGTACAAGTATGAAGAATATAAGAATATTCAAGAATACGATGACACCGATTTCATTGAAGGACGGACTTATGCGTAGAATTCAGTAAAAAGCTCGGATTGTTACAACTTCTTATGAATTCTTACAACCGTGTAGGAACTTTGAACACTTTCCACCACGGAAACGTGAACGTGAAGCAGATTGATTGACTTAGATTTTTCGTTCGTTCCGTTGCGGAGACATAGTGTTACATAGATTTTTTTAGAACTTTCTTTTGATAATTTCCATTTTATACGCATTTCCAAGAATTTTTACGACACAGTTCAGACTTGGAGAACTTTTCACGACGAGACGCGAACATGAAGAAAAAACTGCGTGGAAACTACGAATTTCTACAAAAAACTATGATCGCTCTCAGTTTTAGTTTGTCTCACTGCACTGACATACTTGTCCGTAGATTCTCTTAGAAAATTCCATTTTCTACGCATTTCCAAGAATTTTTACGACCCAGTGGAGACTTTGAGAACTTTTCACGATGGAACGCGAATATGCAACCAATTGCGTGGAAACTACGAATTCCTACGAAGAACTAAGATCATTATCGCTCTCAGTTCCGTTTGTCGAAAAAATTATCAAATCAATAAAATCGATAAATTCATCCATTTAAAGTACTTGTACTTGAAAAGGCGTAGTTTTTCGTAATTTTCTATTTTTTACTTTTGGCGCAGCTTGTTGTCAAAGGTAGTAATTTTCATCCATTCTTAAAATTATAACTTGAAAAGGCATGGATTGTAATTATGTACTATTGCTTTGGGCGTTTATTTACGTAATGAGTGGTAGTTCTGAATAATTTGAAGTATTCGAGCGTGGAAAGTTGTAGTTTTCTAACTAATATCGAAGCACCGTAATTTACTACGCCAATCTACAGATGTGTTCGAAACGGCGGACTTAGGAGTAGTTTTGGGCGTAATTTGTCGTAGGTTTTGGCGTGAAATGGTATAGTTCCTGGCGTACTTTGGCGTAGATATATTTCCACGAGGGTATGGGTAATATATATATGTATATTCATACATATATATACCAAGTATATCACGTGACCATATTTTCTATATACCAACTGACCATATTTCCTGCATACCACGTGACCACATTAGATATTTGAAAATTAGCAAAAATAATTCGATACATTCCGATACGTATTCGTACCATGGGGATGAATATGATTGAAAAGTGTAATTTTCATTCATATTGAAAAAATCATTGACTGAGTCAAATGATGAATCTGATAGGGATGAATATTTGAAAACACATGAATGTCATATGTATGTACATCCATACGCGAACGTTTGTTCTTCTCAACATGCAATTAATTGAAAATTACCTGTGAGAAAATTTAATTGAAAAAATATCAATAACACATGAAATCGACAAAATTATTTTCATTCAGGGAGAATTATTTTCGTCGTCCAGGTTACGCGGGGGTCTTGATTGCCGTTGAGGAATCAGCAATCGGAGAGGCGCATCAAATCTCTTATAAACTTTCAATGATGAAATTTTTTAAGTGAAGAGGAGATTTGAACTTGGAATCCTACCTATCACCTATAATCGCAACCTCATCACCTAACGACCTAACCTACACCGGCACGTATTTCGCAAGAACAAAAATGTTGTACATATAGTCGTGTCGATAGCGGGGAGAATAGCTCTATTCAATATGACGCAAGACTGAATCAAAAAATTAATAGAGCCCTGAGTAAGTTGAAATTCAAGGGGCCCTTCCAGAATTAATGAATTTTTTCTTGTTCTCCTTGAAATCAAATTATCCACAAGAACACAGTAGAATATGATCTAAATATCGCGTATCCGAATGTAAACTGAGCATAAATAAACATATTCATATTTTTCTATGTATAAATTATGGTTCGAGGACCTCTTGAGAATATTCCCTTCGAGTTTCATCGTTTGTACGTCCTTGGTTTGAAAGTAATAAGCCTTGGAATATTGGAATAACATGATTTTTGAACTTTGAAAAATCACACAGCATCGCCACTGACTGGGGCAACTTTTCTATGTATATATTATAGGTCAAGGACCTATTGAGAGTATTCCCTGCAAGTTTCATCGTTTGTACCCTACTGGCTTAGAAGTTACCCTAGTGGAAATGCACCATATATGACCCACATATGACCCACATATGACCCATATATGCCCCATATATAAACCATATATGACCCATATATGACTCATATATGGCCCATATACATAGGGGTATAAAAAAAGTCTCTCCTACGAGAATTGAACGCGATTCGTTGGGACCGGACTCCATCCCCCTTTCACTGGAGCCACCGCCGGTCGCTTGAAAGAAGCGACTTCTTTCACGTATATGAACTCTCGCTTATTCTTGAAAACCATATATGGCTCATATATGAACTCCGAATTGGTGGATCAACAATTGTAGATCACATATAAAACATATATGAGTTATTGCAGGTCAGATTCACAATGAGTTCCTCAATATTTTTGGAATAATTATTTTCGAATTCTTCGTTGAAAAATATGGGATATTTGTCAAATCTGTTTGTTTGCTCTTTTTTATTTTATTGTGTTCACCGGTTTACAATGTGTCAGAGCTTTTAGTTTTGACAAATCCAGTTCTTTTTAAATGCGTGTATCTCGAAAAGGTCTCAACACTCAGAATTACTAATAAGGCATAAAAGTTGGGATTTTTTCTGAACTTTTCAAAAATTCGAGTGAAATTTTTTTTTCCAATTTGTGTCTAGTGGAATTCCTACGGTGGAAGTAAAAATGGTAGTTTATTCGAATTTGGACATTTTCGGCCCTTTAGGATCACCAGGAATCCAAACGGCTCTAAGGGGAGTGTGTGGTTCCGTACCCTGACGAATATTTTTATCATAATTTCTCATTGTCCCAATTCAGTGGGAAAATATGAGGAATTCTATTGTTCTTTCTCATAATTCCTCATAATTTCTCATTGTCCCAATTCATGGAGGAAATATGAGGAATTCTATTGTTCTTTCTCATATTTTCTCCATGAATTGGGACAATGAGAAATTATGAGAAATTATGACAAAAATTTTCGTCAGGGTAGCTTACAGTGTTCCTCGTGAATTATAATTTGTGCTGCATTCTGTTATTGTCAAAGACACCGAGATGTGAATTTTACCGAGAAATCTGCAACAATATTTGAAAGACTGCGTGAATGGCATGTGTTACTTTGGTTTGGTGTCCGAGAGACCCTGTGTAACCTTCACGTAAGTACTTTGAAGTGTGACCTCAACGGGTTAATTTTTTTATTTAACAAACACGATCGATCTATGGTGCATAGCAATACTTTTGGTTCAGTTTTGAAAATGGTAATTTTCTACGACATTCAAGAAATATAAATAAAACAAGATAGAAAAGATAACTCAATGACTTGAAATTACACATCAATCCGTCCATGAAATGTCTCGTATTTATGCTGCATTACAAATCTCGAATAATCGAGCACGCGGAGTTCTCAGGCCGCCCTTGTTTTGTCTAGATCTCTCGAATGCCGTGGAGTAACATTTTCGAAAACGAAACGAAAATTATCGTTATGTTCCAGAAATTAGTTATGCTTGTGGAATTTGAAAATCAAACGTATTCGAATTTGAATAAAATACTCTTTTCACTTCTATCGTCGAATTACGGCAAAATACGTCCTTGGAAAGAAATTTTCTCTTGACTTTGTGAAAAGTTGAGGCAAAATCCTAAGTTCCATGCCTTGGTAATAATTTTTTGTATTGAAAGCTTTCCAAGACAGGCATTTGAAAAGAAGTGGGTCTTAGAAACCAAGAACTTCGGCATATATTGTAAACCTGGAATCATAATAGAATAAGAAAAAAAGGAACAAATGATACGTATCTCACATTTTTCAACAGAGAATTCGGGATAACCATTTCAAAAATATTCATGAACTCTTGGAAAATCCGATATGAAATGATCCATACATAGCAAATAATTATACCAAATATGAATCATATATGTTTTTGACCGTTTCCTGCAAACATATATGTTGCGCGCGATACCATATATGCTTTATATGTATCACTGATGAGGCTTCGGCCACATATATGGCGCATATATGGGTCATATATGGGGCATATATGGTCATATATGTTTTGTGGGAATCATATATGGGTCATATATGGGTCATATATCGGCCATATATGATTCATTTCCACTAGGGTTATCAGTCTTGGCATATCGACAAAACATAATTTCAGAAATTTGAAAAATGATACAGAATTGCTCCTGACTGGCGCAACTTCTCTATGTATGAATCATAATTCGGGGGCTTCTTTAGAATATTCCTTGCCAGTTCTATCGTCCATACCTTATCGGGCTGGAAGTTATGAGCCTTGGAATATCGAAAAAACATATTCATCGAACTTTGAAAATTCATACAGAATTGCCCGTGACTGGGGTAACTTCTATATGTAGAAATTAAACAGAACGTCTACTGTTATCGGAGATCCTGATACTAGGACTCTTCCAGGACAATCGATTGAGAAGTTCTAGAACTGTGCTAATTTTGCTTCATTATGCATCTTCAAGAATGAGATGAGTTCGTCAGACGTCGAATAAAGAGATAAAGACATCAATATGTATATAGGGTTGGAAATTCGCAAGGGGACTTTTAAAAAAAGATTCTTCTCAAGTCCTATTCATTCTTCATTCCAGAAGATTCCTAATTGATTGGTCTATATCCCACGAAGACGAATTTTTGCAAGTTTTCCATCAATTTGCTCCAGCACTAAGTGTGAGAAACCCCTTACTCTCATGACCAATGCATTTTTCATTTCAGAAGATTCTGAATCGATTGATCCATACCTTATGAAAACGAAATTCCCAAAAATTTTTCGAAAGCCCGAACCAGCTTCTGGTAAAATTAACAACAATGGCAATAATATAACGTGTGAACAACGTACGAAGACAATATCTGTATCATTTCTCACTTTTCGCAGGTTGTTCGAATAATATTCCATATTACCTTTTATTCTCTGAATCTGATAATATCAAAAGTATTCCCGATTTTCAATTGATTGCATGTACCTACACAATTTGATAGGGTTTTTTTCCCGCCACAGAGGAATGAATTTCAAACTTTGAACCTCCTTCGATACTTATTCTCTTCCAAGTTCGACCAGTTCAGATTTGGATATCGATTTGTGATTAGATATGATCTATTCATGGAACTTTTTGGTCATTCGAATAATATTTCTGACTTTTGCAATGCCTAACGAAACTGGATCCAAATTCTTATAGTATATCAATCAGATTTCACCAAGTAATCGTCATACACGTTTTATAAGACATCTATTCCAAGAGGGATGAAATTTTCAATTATTAATTCCCATTTCATCAAGTAATGGTTGTGGAATAAAATTTAAACTTGGAGAAATGTTTCTTTTGATGAATACTGGTGACAGGTATGTTTCATTTTGCGTTTGAACAACATGTTCGATCAAGGTTCAAGCTCCAGGTGTTCAATTAAAATATGAATATCGCAGTTTTTAATCAAAGGTGCGATTGCAACTTTCTCAGGAAAAAAACTGATTCCAGGTCTTTTCCAGGATTGATGGAACAATTCTGGTTTCCCAGGATATTCCCACGATTTGAGGATACTTCAGAGTTAATAGATACCTTGATTTTAATTTGGGGACTCCTTGAGAAGATTCCCCGCGAGTTCCATCGTTTGTCCTTCCTTGATATGGGAGTTATAAATCTTAGAATATGAAATAACATAATTTTGCGAGTTCAAAAATTATGTTTTTTCGATATTCCAATGCTCATAACTTCTGAACCAAGGAGGTGCAAACGATGGAACGGAGAATATTCTCAAGAGGTCCTTGAAGTATAATTCATTCATAGGAAAGTTGTCCTAGCCAGGGGCATTTCTCTATGATTTTTCAAAGTTGGAAAATCCTGTTATTTCGATATTCCCAGGCTCTTAACTTCTAACCTAAGGGAGTACACACGATAAAACTTGCAGGGAATATTCTCTAGAGGGACTTGAACTTCAATTTATACATAGCAAAGTTGCCCCAGTCAGGGGCACCTTTGTGTGATTTCTCAAAGGTCGGAAATTATGTTTTTTTCAATATTCTTATGCTTATAACTTCCAAACCAAGGAGGTACAAACGATGGAACTTGCAGGGAATATCCTTTATGGGTCCTTGAACTATGATTTGTACATAGAAAAGTTGCCCCAGTCATGGACAATTTTGTATGATTTTTCAAGTTCCGAAAATTCTGTTATTCCTGTATTCCAAGGCTGATAACTTCTGAACTGAAGGGGTGATAGATACCTGGATGATAATTTGGGGCCTCTTTGAGAAGATTCCCCAGGAGTTCCATCTTTTGTACTTCCTTTGTATGGGAGTTATAAACCTTAGAATATGAAATAACATAATTTTGCAAGTTCGAAAATTATGTTTCTTCGATATTCCAATGCTCATAACTTCTGAACCAAGGAGGTGCAAACGATGAAACGGGGAATATTCTCAATAGGTCCCCGAACCATGATTCATACATAGGAAAGTTGCCCCAGTCAGGGACAATTCTGTACGATTTTTCAAAGTTTAAAATCAACAGCAAATTATGTTACTTCGGTATTCTAAGGCTCATAACTTCCAAACTAAGGAGGTACAAACGATGGCACTGATAGGTATCATCCACTACCACACTGACAGTACTTCGGTGCGTCACAAATAGTTCAGAAACACCCTGAATAGTCTCTCGTTCCCGTCAAGAATCTCGGATTCGTTGGAAAATTTTTTTCTTATGACTAATCATTTTTTCGCCCGTGACTCTCCTCTCTTCGAATCTTTTGGAAAATCCTTCGTGGCACAATCATCTACGTCCTGGGACTTTCCAAATCAGCTATCATTCATTGGAATCGGTGAAAATCGGGCGCAACCCATTTCCTCAATCCCCTGTAACTTTTTATTTTAGAGGTACAAACGAAATTTTTTTTTGACACAATCAGGTACCAACAAAGCTCTTTTGGATGCCTTAAAAAAGATGTTCTTCTCCGCTTTGGGGGCTCACTTCTCACAGGTCTTGAACTGGGCATTGAATATGAATTTTCTTCCAATAATGGGTTTCACATACTTGAAGAAAAATTGTTTGAATTATAACACTAGTTTACACCCATTTTGTACATTCGACGTCACTATTTTTTTCTGATGCATTTTGGCTCCCTGAACTCAAAAATCACAGTAAAAAATTTTTTTATGGTTAAGTTTTCGAGATATGAATTTTTGAAGTTGAAAAAAATTTTTTTCCATCGAAGTTTAACTAATCAAGGTATATCTCAAGTCAGGAGCGATCAATCTAATCGTGGCAGGTGTCAAGGAAAAATGGGAAACGTGGAAATATACTTCGTATCAAAATTTTCACGTGAAGTGCGCTCTTTTACGAAGAGAATGATGTATTTGTGAAAGGAAAATCTATGAAAAATTACAGAAGTTACGATCATTTATGTACAAGGGCCAAAATACAACGTTTTCTTCATTCTGAGAGTTTGAGTTTATTCATAGCCTATACTCAAGTTTGATTGATTTGAATCATTTTTATTTCAATATATTGATATAACATGAGCATCAAGAGTAATTTTGGCTTCTTGATTGTCGTTTGTTTTTGGTAGCATCCGTTTCTATTATGAGAGACCAAATATAATCCCCCATCATTCTTTCATCCCAAAATCCCTGGTAGCGTTGCTCCATGGACTTCAGTTGTTGATGGAATCTCTCACCATGATCGTCACTCACATCGCCAAAATTCTCCTGGAAAAAATTCAAGTGGGAATGTAAGAAATCGATCTTGAGAGACATATTTACTCCTGTTGGGACAATTGAAAGGATATAATACACATGGATGGAAAAAAATGGAATAGGATGAATAGGATAGTATTATATACCCATTTTCGCATAATTTATAAGCTAATTCGCAACGATAACATTGTACTCAGGGTCCTTATTATTCCCAAGGAAACCAGAAACAACTGACTTGAACGAATCCCAGGCTGCATTTTCGACCCAGGATAAATACGTGTGGAATTTTTCATCTCCCAGCAGTTTCCTTATTTGTGGACCATCAAAGACACCTTCTTTGATTTTTGCTCGGGGAAGATTTGGGAAGAGGGTTCTCAAATAAGTGAACGCTTGGCCTTCTTTGTTCAATGCCTTGACAAAGTTTTTGAAAAGTCCAAGTTTCATGTGCAGTGGTGGGAGAATAATGTTCTCTTTTCTGACGAGAGCCATATATTCCACGCTGTTCTCACCCAATGTGTGGTTCCTTCTTTTTGGCCATTTTTTTTTTTTTTTATGTTCGTGAGTACGACTATCCCAGAGACATAAAAAACAGCAATATTTCGTATATCCTTGCTGCATTCCACATAACAGGCCCACTACTTTTAAATCAGAACAAACTGTCCAACTATGTTCTTCAGATTTTACGGATTCCAACAATTTGACCATTGTTTCATACGATTCTTTAGCGTTGACAGCATGTACGATGGGTATCGACGGTTTTTCGTTCCTGTTATGTAAGAGGACTGCTTTCAAACTAGGTTCACTGCTGTCAACAAATAACCGCCACTCTTCTGCATCGTAAGGTTGTTCAAGTTCCTTGAACAAACCAGGAATATTTCCGCAAAAGCATATTTGCTCTCTCATAGTATAATACTTCGAGTCAGCCCTATCACGGTCTCTGTAGTATGTTACTCTAACATTCGCAGCTGAAAAGTTGTACTGTTTCATTCGAGATGCACGTAATCCTGCTGCTTCTTTTGAAAGTTCCAAATCCCTCACCCAATCATTCAATTCAGCCTGAGTTAAAAGATGGTGACCTTCTGTAGCATTGAAATCGCTATCATTATCTGCTTCCCAACCAGCTAGTAAATCGTCACATGTTCTGGGGTTACATGAATTAGGACACTTAAGAATTGGAAGTGTGTTTGAGTGGGGTATTGGGAATGTAACAGATTGTACATTTGCACAAGCCCATCGCATACTTTTTCCGAAACCCGTGTAGGTGCTTAAATAAAAATAGCAGTCGGGAACGTGACAAAATGGTTTCCTCCACATCATTGGTACACCGAATGTCATGTGCCGTCTAATTAGAAAAAAAAATTTCAATGTATGAGATAGTCATGTAAGATACAAGGTGGAAAATTTTGTGTATTTTTAACACACGCGCAAGTCCCAAATGGTCCATTCAAAATTTGTGTTAAATATTGACACAATCTTGTAAAAAAAATTCGGGTAAACCGATTAGAAAAATTCATTTCCAATGGTAATTTTTATTGAAAGCGTATTAGAAAAACATTTGATCAATCGTGATCAATGGCATATTGATTTCCAGTGTAAAATCATGATTCTCGCGATTTCATCTGTTTATAGTCATGAAGTTTTCTGAACCTAAACAAATATCGTGATTCATCTATTCAATTGTGAATTCACGATGCAAATATCCGATTCATGGCAATTGAGAGTGTTTTCTTGTACAGGGAAAGCATTTGAGAAATCAACACAAGAGTGTTAAGTTTACAATAAAAACTTGACAGTTTGATACTCTTTTGTGTTGATTTCGAACTCAAATTTTGAGTGGACCGTTATTAACACAAAATTTTGAACTGTGTATGGATTTGACATTTACTGATCACCCAATACATACTCTGTTGAACCGGAAGCCCCCCTGGCTAAAAGAATCCATTTAATCTGACAAATCTCATTGAAAAATCACCTGTGAGATTTGGTCAGAACATTGTCCACGTTTAATTGTAATTTCATGAGAATTGGTCAGAATCAATGGGTTCTTTTAACCAGGGCCATCCTACAAGATTTATATGAAATGAAAGGCATACGATACTTGGTATCCATCCTTCATTGAGGTTATCAGGTGTTATTCAGAAGTATTGAAGATATTGCTCTTGAAGAGAGTTGGTGAATTGACGTTGATTTCTCTTCACTACATAATTACCACACATATAGCAGAAATCATCTGGTTGGCTTGTGCAATCAAAACTTCGTTTTCCTTTATTTATTGTGTGTCGAATGAATCGAAAAAAGGGCTTTGATATAATCAAAAGGCAGAATATCGAATCAACCAATTTCATAAAACCTGATAACAGACGTATGTGAAATGTCAGAAAAACAAAGGACGCAAAAAAAACAGGAGACAAGTGATGAGCTGGAATTATTTCTAATCGCGGCCGTGTACACAGTATAGGCGAGTCACCCTCATCAAAGAGGACAATGTTGTGATATTCATCGAGCTGGGAAATCGCAGCTTGGTCACGTGATTACGTTTTGTACTGACACATGTGAGCGCTCTCATGGGTGAACCGCTCACCGACAAGAACACGTACATGTGTTGGTGCAAAACGTAGTCACGTGACCAAGCTGCGATTTCCCAGCTCGACGAATATCACAACACTGAAAGAGGATCAGATAGAGTGCGAGCGCTGTATATTCGACTAAGTAGGCCATCTGCAGTCTCAGTGGCGAACTACTCCTATTCATCTTGTGTATCTCTTCAAGATACTTGGCCACTGAGATGCGAGGAGGCGCTGAAACTCGCCACGACAAGTTTTACTGTTCTCCTATGACCGTTTCCACTCTATCTGATTCTCTTTGGCCCCACCATCGAAAATTACAAGAGTTTCCAGGCCAGTATATACGACCGTGTTTGTAATACACCCGTGTTGCATCAACATATTACAATACAAATAAATCAAATCAATCACACTCAGGTATAGGTTATGAATAGGGTGAAATTTTAAGAATTAAAAAAACGTTGTATTTTGGCACTTGTACATAAATGATCGTAACTTCTGTAATTTTTCATAGATTTCCTCTCACAAATACATCATTCTCTTCGTAAGAGAGCGCACTTTACGTGAAAAATTTGATACGGAGTATATTTCCACGTTTTCTATTTTTCCTTGGCAAAAATGTAACTTTTTCACCCTCATTTTTGTTGAAAAACTATATTTTCCCCAAATATTTCGATTCATTGTACTTCAACTACTTGAGTAATCAACAATAGTGACGTTGATATTGGTTGGCAGTTCGATTATGTCCATTTCGACACCTGCCACGATTAGATCGATCGCTTCTGACTTGAGATATATCTTTAATAGTGAAACTTCGATAATGGAAAATTTTTTTCAACTTCAAAAATTCATATCTCGAAAGAATGTTCTGAGAGTATAAGTTGAGGATATTCGAATATTCTATGGAGATTCTTATTTCAATTGCACTTGCTCCCTCACTTCGTTCATCGCTTCTTCCATATACAAATTGAAAATCAATGGTGATAGTGAGCATTCTTGTCTCACCCCTCTTCTCATTTTTGCTTCTCCTTTTTGACCCTCTATTTCTATTATTGCGGTTTGATTCTTATATAATTCATATATTATTCTCCTATCCCTGAAATTAATTCCTACCTTCTTCAAAATCGTAAACATCTTCTCCTAATCAACATTATCGAATGCTTTCTGTATATCTACAAAACCTATATACACAGATTTCTTCAGTGCTATCCTCTTCCCTATTACTGCCCTGAGTGCTAAAATTGCTTCTCGCGTTCCCCTATTTTTTCTAAAACCAAACTGATCTTCTGCTAATCTACTCTCTATTTTATTCTGTATTCTCCTGTATATGATTTTTGTCAGTATTTTCGTGGCATGTGAAGTTAAACTAATCGTTCTGTGGTTCTCGCATTTGTCTGCTCCTTGTTTTTTCGGAATGGTGACAATTTCATTCTTCTGAAAATCTTTCGGTACCTCTCCTCTTTCGTACATATCTCTGACCAATTCAAACAGTGCGTCACGAGTTCTTTGACTGGAGGCTTTGATAAGGTCCGCACTTATGCCATCTATTCCAGGCGCTTCATTATTTCCCAATTCGTTTAAAGCCCTGTCAAATTCTGATCTCAAAATTGAACCTCCCAATTCTTCTTCATCGACATCTTCCTCCCTCTCTAAACATTCTATATTATCGCTCACTTTACACAGATCTTCTCAATGATTAATCCATTGTCCTATTTTTTCCTCCGTTATCATCAATTGTCATCCTAGAGAATTTTCAATCTTACTGCTTCTAGATTTCATTTGTCCAAAAGATCTATTTACCCTTAATGTAATCTCACTTCTATATCCCGACATTTTTCATCTAACCATTGTTTTTTTGCTTTCGTTGATTCTCTTATCATTTTATTCCTCAGTGCCTTGTATGTCTGCTGGTCTTGTTCGCTCATCTTATTCTTGTATTTCCTCCTTTCATTAATTAGATCGAGAATTTTTTCCGTTATCCATGGTTTCTTAGGTTCTACTCCATCGTTCTTCAAAATTCCCTCTGCGCATTGTTCTATGTTCCCCCTTATATTTGATGTCAAGGAAGGTAGTTTTTTCGTGCTTTCCCTCCGTTCCTGCCGATGTTTCTGGCGTTGAAATGATTTAGTTTCTCTCAGTTTGTATTCTCCCTCTCGAGTAGTTTATTCCTCCCGAAAAAGAGACCCAAATCTGAGATACTTATCCTCCCCACCACGTGAAGGAAGCAGATACTACCAAGGATGGATAGGAAGGATATAAAGGACAGGTATCAAGAATATCCCCCTGGAAGGCCCGCAATCATCCCACGGGGAGGTATATCTGATCATAAATATCTATTTATATATATTTGTTCACCAACAGGTCTTCATTTTTTAGTGCATATTCAAAGGAAAAGAATTGCTGTTGAATGAAATTTTCTTCCATTTTCGACACATATTCGGGGATACAGACCTGCAGAAGTGGAAATATGTGAAGATGAAAATATTCAACGTCAATGATATCAAAGAGTAGAATTATTTGAAAACAAACGTAATTAAAACCAAAGATAGAAGTTCGTAAGAATAGAAATACAATCCAGCTTGTATGAAACAACTGGAGGGTTCAAACTTTTGGAGAAAATATTTTAGAATCAATTCTATCTCCAGCTACATCAATCAGTTTGATCTTCGGTCATTCAGGAACGATATTCGTATATATAATATCATTCATAACATATATAATTCTCTGAAATATTCTTCTTCCTGAATGCTCTATTTTCAATTAAACATTTTCCATCAGAGATCTGTATTCTCAATCATCTTAATTTTCAGATCAATCTTGCCTGCATATCACTGTTGATGAATATCTATTCTCACATATTTCCAACCTCACAAATCCTCATTATTAGATATATGTTGACATGAGGAGAAAAATGGGCGATTGAATAAGGTGATTATCAACTCCAACTTCCACCGTTAGTCAAACTATTGACATCTCTTTGGGGTTTTGTTATGAACTTCACTTTTTAAAAACTTTTTATATCGCATTAGGGTTTTTTGATGAATTCCCTTCTCTGATTATGAGTGATGATTCAGTTATCGATTCAATACATAATATTTGATCATCCATTTCATGCTATTCATTATCAATAGAATCCACTTTGTAATCTGTAATCCATCCATTCAATACAAAATTTCCACAAGGCCGACTAAATGAAATTGTTGGTAGACGACGTACAGGTCAATGGTATATTTGCTCCTTTTTCGTGTTTACTCATACACGTGTGATACTAATCAAGCAATCCGATAACAACTCTTGGTCAAAGAAGTATCAGGCCAATGAGGAGAGACAAAAACGAAGCAAATATACCATTCGATCTGTACGTCGTCCACCACCACTGTTCATTCCATTTAGGTAATTTCATAGGCAATTTTGTAATCAATGGATAAACTACAGAATATACAGTGGATCCAATGGATAATGAATGGTTCGAAATAGATGATTGAAGATTATGTAACGAATCAATAACTGAATCATCGCTCATAATCAAAAAGTGGAATTCATCGAATATCAAATATAATCAAAACGTGGAATCATCCAAGAACCCCAATGCAGTATAAGAAGTTTCTAGAATGAGAAGTTCATGACCCTCAGAATGAGAACCTCAATAAGATATGAGAAGTTTAAAAAACGTTGAAGGTTGACGTTGGTCTCCAAGCACTTGAGTTACATTGAAGTATATCAAATATTTGAAATTAAAAATATTACTTGAACAAAACGATTCCTCTAATGGCAAAAGCACAGGAGATATGCCACAGATCTTGATGACATACTGGACTCATCAGTTTCTCGGAGTAAAATCACCGGTGGATGGAGACAAAGCAGAAATGAAGCAGACGAATCATGAATTTGTACGCTAGCTATTTAGCTAGACGATCTCTCCAAATTCCTTGGAGTGAAAATTCACTCTTGCCCAGTGAAAATACTGCAACTCCGAAAGGGTGAATTTTCACTCTATAAGAGTGGAAATCAACTCTGGTGTTTGGAGTGAAAAACTCACTCTTAGGAAAAAGAGTGAATATTGACTCTCAAAGAGTGAAATTTCACTCTTCAAGAGTTGAGCTCCCACTCTGTTCTAGAGTTGCAGGCTTTTGACTCTTTGAAGAGTGAATATTCACTCCAAAGAATTTAGAGAAATAGCTGTCACTATCAATCCCATTCGGTGGCCTCTTAGTCGAGTGGAGCAAAGGCAAAAGTGCAGTGGATATATCACAGATTTATCCGATGCTCTTATTAGATTCTTTGAATAGCATCACAGGTGGATGAGGATCAAACAAAATGAAGCAAACATACCATTGGTCTGTATGTTAGCTACCTATGCTATCAATTTCATCCATATTCAAGAATCCGATAACAGCCTTTGTCAAAGAGACCTAGTAAATCTTGTACGATGTTCTAGTTGGAGCCAAAACAGTGGGATGTAGTTTATAAGCTCTTAGCTTTGAGAAAAATCAATGTACACGCTAGGAAGTCAAGGGGGTATAGAGGAAATCAGCGTAGGGCGTGACAGCACAGCGCATGAGTACCTGAGTAGGTATAGAGAGCTTCAAGGGAGAGAGTGGACATCGGAGGTTTGCTGTGATTGGCCAAAGCTTTAAGAAGCCATATTGATGAAGTATTCCAATGACGATTATGATTATAAGCCAAATATAATCATAATCATAA
Organism: Gonatopus flavifemur; assembly: GCA_018340375.1. NCBI lineage: Eukaryota > Metazoa > Arthropoda > Insecta > Hymenoptera > Dryinidae > Gonatopus > Gonatopus flavifemur. The sequence goes on from JAFFJZ010000014.1 coordinate 3,600,399, forward strand.
TAGGAATCCTCCAACAATATGGCTTCTTAAGGCTTTGGCCAATCACAGCAAACCTCCGATGTCCACTCTCTCCCTTGAGGCTCTCCAAGTAGGTAGAAGAAAGAACGGCAGTTGTACTTTACAGTATACGCACATTAATGATGAAGACGTGTAGCCGGATGAATATGGGTCCAACCATTATTTATTCAAGATTAGTAGTGCACGTCAAATTATACGCGCTTCATCAATGTTCTCGTGTTTTCCTTCGTCGGAATCTTTTCTGTGTCATCCTGAATAAAGTCTATCACATATTATTTTGAGAGTTTATTCATTACAGTATATTTTCAGTAGTGGAATTCAGTTCAAGCATATGCTTAGTGCGTATAGTTTCGTTTCCAGTGTTTTCTCGGTACGTGAAAATACTTGTACATTTTCGGTTGGCGATAGCAAATTTTAGCAATAGAGATCTGTGAGCAATCTAGTAAACTGAATGTTCTGAGTGCAGACCTGAATGATAGATTGGATATTGCTGTGAAAAATAACCTTTGTCTGTAATAACTGAGGTGGGAAATACTGATGTTCAGAGAGCTGACATTGAGTTCGCATCACGTATTCGTTTTGGGAACACTTCTGTTTTTGCTTTCGCTTCGAGACGTTCTTATTTTTTAGAACAGAAGGAGTTACGTAGTATTATCGTCGACTTATTGAATAGAAACATAATCCAGCCAAGTACTCCAGAATATTGCTCGCAAGTTTTATTGGTTCCTAAGTGATCGGGAGGTAAACGCATGTGCATTGCTTTTCGAGCGTTGAAACAAGGGGTTGCTAAGCAAAAATATTCGTTTCCGATTTTGGAAGATATCTCGGATAGGCTACAGGGAAAATCCGTTTTTACGGTGCTGGATTTGAAAGACGGTTTCCATCAAAGTCCAGTTTATCCAGACGATTGCAAATATTTTGCATTCCCTACACCTTTTGGTCAATTTGAATATAAGACCTTACCATTTGGTTATTGCGACTCACTAGCAGAGTTTCAAAAGAAAATACTTCTCATGTTGAATACTCTAATACGTCAAAATAAAGTAATGGTTTACATAGACGATACAATGATTCCAGAGAATAGTATAGAGAAAAGCTTAGAGGTACTGAGAGAAGTATTGCTCATTTTTGAGAAATTCGGTCTGGAATTAAATTTAGCGAAATGTGAATTTTCACAATCAAAAATTAAGTTCTTGGGTCATGTGATTTCGCAAAACCAAGTAGGGATCAGTAAATGACATATACAGGCAGTTATAGATTTTCCTGTACCGAACAATGTGGAACAGGTTCAAGGCTTTCTTGGATTTACAAATTATTTTCGCGAATTCATACGAAATTATTCGAGTAACGCAGCCCCATTGTATAAGTTAACTCGAAGAGATGCAATATTCTCATTCGATGCCGAGTGTATGGAGGCTTTTGACCTGTTGGAGAAAGAGTTGGTGTTTCGACCTTCGCTGTGTAGAAATCGAAGGAAAGGTAAGAAATCCTGTAAATTGATAGAAAGATCGAAAGAGTGAAAGAACCTTGAAACGTGAAAGAAAAGTGGACTGCATGAGACGAAGAGGATATAACTTCCGTCTCGCTGTAGGATGAAGACAAGAAAGAGATCTGCAATCAGTTTTCAAATAACTATATAATTGACAATGATAGAGAATCATAAGTACAAAAAGATCAGGAATCATCAATGTGAAAATACATACGATGAACCGGCCAGATCATTCAATTCACACATCCATCCATACCAATACGTTGCGGTGCACTGTAGAAGAAGCTGGGAAAGATGATTCGGTCGGGGTGTACCCAGAAGTTGTTCTGACCCACCTCGTAGCGATCGATATTGTTCACAGGAAGCAGTTCATCTCGTTCGTAGCACTCACAAGTTATATACACCGAGGAATATGAGAGAAAGCACTCAGAGTGACTGAAAACTGGAGACCAGTGGAGAAGAAAAGGAGAAGAGCGACCACGTGTTACAGATATATGACGAACGAACGTGGTGTTGCTCTGAGAAAAGTCCTGCCGACACTGATAGTGGTCATCGATGCTCTGGTTTAGAGAGAGTTTTGACCTCCCACCTTTCTCCTAATTAGCGCACTGAGTGATGATATACCGAAAGTGAGGTATGTCCAGGGAATATGATGTTTTCAGGTGCGACAATCGAACAGTTGGTACACGGAGAGAAAAAATTTGCTGACGCAGCAAATCGAGGTATTATATATAGAATAGCAAAATTTTTTGCTGACCTAGCTAAAAATTTGCTATAACAGCAATCGTGTTAGCTACGACAGCAATTTTTTAGCTGTGGCAGCAAAAAATGTTTGCTCCGCCAGCAAATTTTCAGTATTATATATAGAATAGCAAACAAATTTCGCTGGGATAGCAAACATTTTTTGCTGCCAAAGCTAAAAATTCGCTGTCGCAGCTAACAAGATTGCTGGAACAGCAAATAGTTTGTTGTCACAGCAAAAAATTTGCTGCTCTGGCAAAAGGAACCCAGCAAAAGTAGATTTCGCTGCCACAGCGAATTCCTTCTTCTCCGTGTAAAAGAACCAACTCTATGTATATATAATCATGCTTATCAGACAGAATTACACTGTGACGCTAGCGTAACCCTAGTGGATTCAAGTAGACCGAAGAATGACCGGAATATAACGTTAGTTTGTGAAGAGTTTCGACTGAAAACCAGACAAAGAATGATCCATTTTCTTTTGAATTGCAAGATATGAGCATGGATTTCATTAAGTCATATTTTGATCATTTCTCACGAATCAATCAGAAATAGACCATTGCATAGGGAACTCTGTTACTGGTCATATTGCGGTGACTTTTCGGACTAAACGTGATCGAAATGAGCCGTGAATTCATGTGGTCGAATTTCAGTTCGTTTCATCGAAATGGTTGGAAACGCACCATCCGATGAAGGATTCGATTGGGTCATATTTCAGTCATTTCCAACAAATCAACCTCAAATAAACTATCGCATACAAAGTGATAGTCCTGGTCACACTTTGAATTTGCATCAAAGATCTCCGGTGATCTTCAGTGAGTGACCTTAAAATTACTAAAATCATCCCAAATCTGATTGGATCGTCTTGCGATAGATTTCAGTTAACTTTCGGTCATTTGGGCTTTGCACGCCCAGCATTTGACCTTGCATACTGTGTCCTGTTTGAGTCTAGTTTTCGGTCGAAACACTTCGGTGAGCACCCTGTGAAACAGGGTCATAATATGGTTATCTATTGGTGGGAAACCTCGATATGTTCACTTCTTTACCTTTTGATGACCCAATTTTGATCAGACCCAAGAATCACCGGAAAATGACCGAATTAGATGGAGATTTTTACTCCGAATTTGCATGCGAGATATCCGGTCATTTATGGTGATCGACCTCAAAATCACCAAAGTCATCCCAAATCTCGTTGGACCGTTAGACGATTCATTTCAGTCAATTTCCGGTGATTTAGGCTCCGCATGACCAACATTCGTCCGTCAGCGTTGTGCATGCGCTGTACTCTTTTTTAGGTCATATACAAGTCCATGTGCTCGATTGACTCGACTATGAGTCACGTAGAACTCACATACTGGGTGTTGTTTGAGATCAGTTCTCGATCAAAACACTTGACCAAGGATCCATTCAAAAGAGGTTACGATGGTCATTTATTGGCGGAGAACCTCGATATGTCCGCTCTTTCACCTTTTGGTGATTCAATTTTGATCAGACCTGATAATCACCGAAAAATGACCGTAGGATATAAGAATTCTCACTTCGAATTCCCATCAGAGATTTCCGGTCATTTTCGGTAATCCACCTCAAAATCACCAAAGTTGTCCCAAATCTCAGTGGACCGTCAGGCGATGTATTTCAGTCAATTTCCGGTTATTCTGATTCCACGCGACCAATATTCGTTCATCATTGTTCTCCATACGTGTTTGATTCCTCTGGTTATTTTCAGGTTTGTGCATTTGAATGACTTCACCACGACCGATTAGCTACTCAAGTTGAGGTCCATTTTGGGTGCGTTTTCGGTCCGAAAAATTCACAAACTAGCCTCAATAATATGGTTACGGGTCAGTCACCTTCCAGGGAACAACCTCTTTATGACCACTTTCTTACCTGAAAATCACCAGTTTCTGACCGAACCCAAAAATGACCGGAAACTGACCAATTTATTTCGGTCAGTTTGAATCTGCTAGGGAATCGGTCTTGGAGCCGCACTTTTGCAGTTGCATACAACAGATGATAAATGGTACCCAGTAGCTTTTTTTAGCAAGGCAACAAGTTCCACCGAAAAGTTATATTCACATGGAATTTCCTCCAAGATTATTACCGATTGCAATGCCTTGGCATTGTCGCTTAAGAAAGTCAGAATTTGTCCGCGTAGAGCTCGGTGGAGTTTTCGACTGCAGAATTATGATTTCATGAGAGAACATAGATTAGGATCAAGCATGCAACATGTTGACGCATTTGGTTGACAAATATTAGTGATTGAGTCGTTGAGTTTTGAGGATGAGTTGTCTTATAAACAAATTCAAGATTCCTGGGTGAAAACAATTCATGATCATTTGTTGGTATCCACACATAAAAATTTTGTAATGCAAAACGGATTGATTTTTGGAAAATATAATGAAAAATTGCTGTTTGTGGTACCAAGTTCCATGGTGAATAACGTGATCAGAATAAATCATGATGATTTGGGTCACCCAGGTCATGATAAAACGGTGTATGGAATTATGTCACATCACTGGTTCCCTAATTTAAAACAAAGAGCTTCAGAATATATAAGCAATTGATTATTATGTTTAACATATTCTTTGCCGTCAGGTAACAAAAAAGGAGAACTGCAATTATATGAGAAAAGTGAATCTCCTTTGGATACTCTGTACGTGGATCATCATGGTCCTCTGGCACAGACTATCTTTGTGTACAGACACATATTCATTGTTGTGGACGCCTATTCAAAGTTTACTTGGCTCTTTCCTGTTAAAAGTACTGACACTGAAGAAGTGATTGAACATTCAGAGATCCTATTTAATCTCTTTGGAAGACCAAATCGAATTGTAAGCGACCGAGGAACGGCATTCACATCTATCGATTTTGGAAATTTTTGTAAAGGGAATGCCATCACTCATGTTCAAATAGCAGTTGGTGCACCTTGGTCAAACGGCCAAGTGGAACGAATGAATCGTTTCCTGCGTTCTACATTATCTAAGATCACCGAATCTATTCCTAGCTGGTATGAGGTTTTGAGTGACACCCAATATGTAATCAATAATACCTTAAACAAATCATCAAGTTCTACACCTAGTAGAGTTTTGCTCGGATACGAAATGAGAAGGAAGAATGTGGATAAGCTAGGAGAATATATTGATTCGTATCAGAACATTGTACATGATTTTGAAAAACAAGAGAATCATATCGAGAGGAAGCTTACATTACGAATGACCTTCTGCAGAAATATAACAAATCTGTATATGATAAGCTTTCGCTCCACAAAAGACCTGTGAAATATAGAGAAGGTGACTTTGTATTGATTCGTAATTATGTAGTAACGCCAGGCATCAATGGAAAGTTGCTCCCTAAATACAAAGGTCCTTGCTCAGTTGAAAATGTTCTTAATGAGAACCGTTATGTAATTCGTGATGTCTCCGGTTTTAAAATTACGCAGGAACCGTACGAAAACATTGTTAGTCCAGATGGGATCAAAGTATGGAATAAAACTGACCACCATAATGCAGCTGAACTCGAGGAAACATTGAACGATTTAATAATGTTTCAGGATGTGATTCATCATGACCCATTTTTCACCTGTATACACTATTTACAGATGATGATGTATTGTATTATGTTCATTTTACTCTTAAGTTATCTATCTTCGCGCCATATTTTTATATCACATGTTTGATTGAGGCCAATCAAATAGTCAGGCTAGCCGAACTATAAGCTCTCAGCTTTGAGAAGAATCGATTTACACGTTAGGAAGTCGAAGGGGTGTAGAGGGAGCTGGCGTAGCGTGCGACAGCACAGCGCCAGTGATGCCAGATTCGAGACCGAGACCGCTTTTACCCTCTCCATCGACTGCTTCCCCTTCCTCCCACCATGCGAAATAAATCGGGCGAGCGAGAGAGTGATAGTCACTCTTTTTCTGTCGCTCGCGCGACTTATTCCGCATGGTGAGAGGAAGGGGAAGCGGTCGACGGAGAGGGTAAGAGCGGTCCCGGTCTCGAATCTGGCATCACTGCACAGCGCATGAGTACCTGAGTACACGGAAAAAATCCTACAATGCTGAACGCTGTAGTCCACACGACTGGCTCGTGTAGCGGAAAAAAAAATTCCTCCAACAGCGCTGATCACTGTATTCACACGAGCCACTCGTGTTTCCACAGCAGTCAGTCGTTTCTTCACCAGTAACCAATCGTATCGGCAACGCCAAGGCTACTCTCCCATGGACCGGAATTTTTGGGGGATTTGCAGGGAATTCTAGTAAGTTACTATCCATGAACCAATTGGGTCTGTGGATTCCGTTCCGTTCCCTAGAAATTTCGGTCCATAGGAGAGCAGCCTAACTCCGTAACAGCCTATGGAGTCGGAGCGTTCCTTCATGACACCTATACCTAAAACAAGATCTCCACAAACTTCACGTGATTTTCGCCCTATCTCCATTCTCTGTGAGTCATCTAAAATACTTGAAAAGATCGTCCATCACTTCTTGTGTGATTTTTTGACCAAGAATTCTCTACTTGACCAATATCAGTGTGGATTCATCAAACACCGCTCCACTCAAACTGCTCTTTCAAAATTGACTGATGATGTTCGTGAAGCGATTGATGAGCGCATGATCACTCTTTTGGTGGGGTTTGATTTCTCAAGAGCTTTTGATACCGTTAACCACTCTTTGCTTATACAAATACTCGCTCCTTTCAATATATCTACCCCCGTGCTGAAGTGGTTTTGGTCCTATCTATCTGGTCGCACGCGAGCAGTTAGGAGCTCTAAAGGTTGCTCCGAATGGACTCCAGTTACCTCAGGTGTTCCCCAAGGCTCTCGCCTGGGCCCTCTCTTATTCGCACTGTATGTTACCGACATAAATTCGATTATTCACCATTGTAAACTCTTTAAATTCGCTGATGACTTTTATATTTATCTGCATACTTCACCTCTTCTCATAGACGAATGTATCTCGAAGTTGAATGACGATATACAGAGAATTGCCAGTTGATGCTCCACCAACTACCTAATTCTGAACCCCTTGAAAACCAATTGCATGATCCTTGGTTCTCCATGTTACGTCAACGATATTTCTCTTCGCTCCTTACCGGACATCATACTTCAGGGCACCCCTATAAATTTTGTCTCTTCGCTCAAATCGCTTGGGATTATTCTGACACTTTCTCTTAATTGGAATGAGCAAGTAACTTCTGTCTGCAGGGAAGTCTCGTGCGCACTCTACCAATTGCGACTCAATGGCAACGCACTCTCTGTCCAGATGAGAACTAAACTGATTTCAACGCTAGTTATACCCTATTTTGATTATTGTCGCTTAGTTTTCACTGATCTCTCCGAAGGAGACAGTATACGTCTGCAGCGTAAACTGAATGCCTGCGTGCGGTTTATTTCCAATCTCAGGAAAGATGTCCACATCTCTCCTTTCTTCACGCGCCTCGGCTGGCTCAAACTTTCTGAACAACGGAAATTCTTCTTGGGGTCGTACTTGCATCAACTATTTGTTTTCAAGGATCCTCCTTCTCCTCACGATCGTTTTAATTTTGGTACCTCTGATGCAATTCGTTGCACTAGATCGAATAGGGGGCCTACCACTGCAAATAAAAAATACCACTGCATCGTACTACCACATATCAAAAATCTTTTTTGATAACAGGTAGTAAACTCTGGAACACGATCCCAGATAACATCAAGTGTAGCTCTTCCCCTAACGTCTTCAAAGGGGTATTATGACTTCTTGCTCACCTCCACCCTTCCTCACTCATAGACATATACTCCTTTTAAAGTAGGTTCATCGTGGTTCATCTTACGCTTCTCATGCCTTCATCTTCATCCTGCGCATTTATAACTATTGTATCTCTATCTTATTTCTGTATTTTCATTTGCCTTCATCTTCATTCTGCGCATTTATAACTATTGTATCTCTATCTTATATCTGTATTTTCATTTCTCACACCTTTGTAATCTCATCCTCACTATCATTCTCATTTCATCTTTATTTTTAAGTTCATTCATTGGGCCTTTTTTTGCTTTTCGGGCTGTGGGTTCAATGTTGTATATATATAAGTATTTTTGTATATAATATCTTTGTTATTGTTCATACTTCTTTCTCAATTGTTCCACAGGATCTCATCCTAGAACATAAATGAACATATCTATCTATCTATCTATCTATCTAACAGCAGTGAGTATTTTGCTAACACTACTGAGTACTGTGACTACCACTCTCTGCATTGTGCCCTACGTCGATAAATATTGTATGCCACACGACTGAGTCGTGTTGATCCGTATGACTTGTCGCTGTTGAAACGCGTTAACGGCTGCTGCGACGAACAGCGGTGAGAATTTTCGATCGAGTCGCCCAATCATTTTGGTTACCGCTCTCTTTCGTGTGCGCAACCCAACTGCGTCGTGTGAATCCGCACGCACTGATGCTGTTTAAACGAGTATCAGACCGTTATGATCAACAACAACACTGCGAATTGAGACGCCGATTCAGATTAGTGTTAAAACCAATTATTTTCCAGATTTTTATCGAAAATCATTATTATCAGTTTTGATTTCGAAGTGAAATATCTATCAAGTTGACGTGCATATTTTATGACGACATCACGTGTAACATCAAAACTGAAGAAGGTAAGGTTTTCTACGAGTTTGCTACAATGTTTAATGAATTTATGTTTCATTTCAAAATCATTAACTTTATTAGGCATGATTGAACTTGTATTCTCTCCTTTGAGGACAATTGAAATTCATTAGCAATGAAAGTATATTCGGTGGCATATTGCATGTTCTATAAAATGTATTCCTCATAGAATTTTTGTGATCAAATGAAATGAACTTGGTTCAATTCATATAACTGCTTCTTTTATGTATATTTCTTTGTTGAAAACAATGTAATTTTCGCCATTTTATGAAGGTATGAAAGATTTTTCAGTACTACATCTTTCTTATTCAATTCCACACTGAGAAAAAAAATGTTTTGAACCGATGAATTTTTCTTTGAGTCTAAGAAATGAATGCATCCAATGGTATCTGTGGAGTTTTTGCATCAACTTCATGTAATATGTGGTTCACACGGAAGTGGTGGGATCATTAATTGGAATATGAGGTACTTAGGATTGATGAAAAAGTTATTGGATGGAAAATTTTGATTTTCGAAGTCATGAAATATAATTTGATTCAATGAATGATGCATTTGATGGGCAGGAGCCATTCATAACACTGTGATAGTCAACTGCAGTGCCAAAATAATAATTTTTCCCTTCAATAGAATATTTGATTATTAGGATAAAAAAAGTTTTAAAATAGGAAAATATCAATATCAATAATATAAATATTTCTGGCATTCGAAATAAGATGTTTCCATGAATATGGAATGAAAATTCTCTGTAAATAAATCAATATTTGAAACAATGAACATTCTTGCCTATCTAGGAAACTATTTCATAGAATGTACAAAGAGATTCTCTAATCCTTCAGAGAACTTATTGATATAAATAAATCTTTTTTCGGATCAATGAAATTCATTTTGATTGGATGAATGATATTTTACAAAATTTCCAGAATAAAAAGAAATAAGCAGGAGTCAGAGCATTCGCGCGAGGGCGGAGCCGACCTCCTTAGTTCCTGTGTGATCTGTCATTCATTCGAAGCAATTGGATTATTCGATCAGATGGTTAATATGATCAAGAAGTTCGAAGGAACTGTTTTCCTCTGCGATCAAGTCATATCCGTTGATGATGTTCGATGCCGGAACCTGGAAGAAATATTTATTAGGACGGAACATTACTTACTATAGGTTTACGGTGAATTAGTTCTTCATATGCAAACTGTACTGCAAGAAGATAGCTTGTGAGAAAGTATTGCCACCTTCTGAGAAGTAAACGCAATTTGTCGAAGTGAATTCAATACATTTTTATTTCAAAAACATATTCCTTTGTTTCGATGAATTCATAAATTTGATCGATCTATCCATTTTATGAACTCGATGAAACGTTTATTTGCAACAAAGAGCACTGGGATTTGGCAGAATGTATAAAACTTTGCCCTCATCAAACGTAGTATTGACGAGAATAATCAGGTGGCAGTTTATTGACTAGAACTCTTCTTCAATCATAGATTAAAATGTTTAATGAGGTGATTTTTTTAGATGTTGCTGAAGTTCGAATCGTTTATTGAAACTAATCAGCCATCGAATAAGACAATATTCAACTATCAAAGCCCAAAAATCTTGCAGTACGTTATTCAAACGATGTCTCCAATGGCAAAGAGTTGATTCAAAAAGATATGTAACGATGATTTATCAAATTTCGTGAGTTTTAATTCTCGTTCTGTTTCTATAAACGATTCCAATTTCGAGAACACATTTATTAGCATGAATAAAATAGCTTCATTCGATTTGAAATCCCAAATCATGGGTTGTGATACTTCATTTTATTGATTCCAAAACTATCCAAACTATCATTGTCCATATGAAATCTGTTCTATCAAATAGATCTTATCCAAAGAAATTGCTCTGAAGTTTGAACTGAAAAAATACCTCATCGTGATCGTGAATTCAGTTTCCTGTTGAAAAAATAGAACTCTTGGAATTGAAATTCACAACTATTCGGTATATGATTTGATTTCATTATGTGAACAAAACCACTTGTATTGAAATGAATGAGGTTATTATACTCTCAACTGTACCGGTTTATGAATAACAGTATTTTTGGCCCTATAACTTCATATTCTCGAATATAATAATTATGTTATTAACCTGATCTCGCGTTGTTTTTCTCATGATGAAAGAAGTCCATCATTTGTAAGCCATGTCTATTCATTTTATGAAATATATTTTCACTTGGAGTCAATAATTATTCTGGTGAAGAAAACAATTATTATGCCAAATACTCGATTGTTAAGAATTTCAAATACTAAGTATAATCAACCTCGATTTCCATACGAAACTTCACGTTATAAAATTGAAGTTGTATTCCATTGATTTTCACTTTGGAATTCATCAAATCGGATGAAAGATGATATTGACAAAAATAATTAGTCATTCAGTCAATAGAATGCGTTTTCAATTTCAAAAAATAAATTTCAATGAGCTGATATGATAGCATGAATGGAACGACTTTTGATGGTTATGAAATTATTTTAGAGTCAAAAAGACATTTATTTAATGCAATGGAATGGGAATCAATGGAATCAATCTCATTAATTCACAGAATTTTTTTTCTCAGTGCATGTTTCGTTCATCAAGTCTTCCAATACCAGAAAAGTATTGTTAGTTCTTTTTTTGAATGAAGTGAAATTCCAGCGATAATCATGAAAAAGAAGAATGTACTATATCCGATGATTCTTCGTTCACAAATTCTTTACAATTTTCTGATATTTCCAAATTTTTGTCTTCTTCATGCACCTGTGCATACAGCTGTATATTTCATAACTCTGTTCACCGTGAGAATCGCGTTAGAAGTATTTACAAATATTGTCAACAGATTTTTCCTCATTTCGTCATTATTGTATCATTTCTTTCAATTCATATTTTCCATTTTTTTGTTGCAATTTCAAGAATGAATGTTTCATGAGAATATTCAAACCTTTATAGATGAAAATATATTCATTTTCACAGAAATCAATTTTCCACTCTCAAAATCAATCTCACACTTTCTAAATATTTTATGTTAATATTTTCCCTGTGAGGGGTTTACATTGAATTTTTATCAATACTTTTGCAGATATTTCCCATTATTGTTCGTTCATTATTTTAAATATTTTGTAGCCATGTCTTCCGGAAAGTGTGATCAGGCAGGAGGTAGCATCGTTAATGACAGCACGAATAGTGCAAATAATTCGACAATTACAATCGTTACTTCCGAAAATTGTAATCAGCCAGAGAGTAGCGTCGCTAATAACAGCACGAGTGATGCAAATGATTCGACAATTACATCCGTATATTATCCGTTACTGGGAGGCTTTGTTAGTCCTCCAATGACAGATAGTTTCGATATAATTTGCTCCAAATGTGCTCGGAATCAGGAAATAGAATCAGTGATATTTAGGCCCAATCGAACAGATATAAAATCATTTTTACACAATACGTTAGTAGGGCAACTCATCTTGATTCATTATGAAACGCATAAGGAGTTGTCAGATTCGATGCAAAACAACTTATCTCGGTTGCTGATAGATAGAGAGCTTTCAATTATATTTAGAAGTCATGCCGTGACTGCGTCGAATCCTTTGAAGAAATTGGAGTCTGATTTTAGTGATACTCTTATTTATAAATATATATATATATATGTATGGATATATGAGAGTTTGAAAATGGCATTGTGAAGATGAAATGAGAAAAGTAATAGAAAACTATTTTTCAGGGTTCCTGTGAATGTTTTAATCAGTCTTGCTTCCGAAATTGAAAATTTATTCAATGAAAAGGCCACTTTATATCATAATCCGGGCCATACAGATGAAACAGGCAGTATCCCCCCGGCGGGCAAATTTGTATCCCGTATAAACTATATGCGCAAAATCCTGGTTGAGTCAGGAGCTCTCACGGTGAAGAGAAACGTGGGTCATGTATCTGAGACTGCTGGTAAAAAAAATATGCTGATATTTTAATATTTTTCCAGAATACATTTGCTTTGCTTAGAATTAAAAATGAAAGATCTCATTGTGAACTGGGTCAAAATTGGCGATTATGGCAAGAACAAATCTGTACGTAAAACAAGATTCGACATCTCAGTACAGGGGGAGAAGTTTAATTGGGAACATTATCATTTTATTCGTGAACTGAAACTGTTCGGAAATGCCTGAAAATAATTTGTAAAAATAGGTCATAATCATCGCCAGCGCTTTTGATAGTCAAAATGGCGATTAATCTTGATCTTCACTATCAAAGCTAACAATAATTATGAATTATATCATAAATTATTATCCGGCATTTTCGAATAGTTCTAGTTCGCGAATGAAATTGTAATCTTTCCTATCAAATTTTTTCCCGTGTACTTTTCTGGATCAAATATATATAGTATTCCTTTGTGACAAGAAACAAAATCAACTGTTGATTAAACCGGAGTTCCGATTGAGGAATATCTATCACCTATACCGGAATTCTTGGTCAATTGACCAAGTTTCTGGTAAATTCAACAAAAATCTGCTAAAGGTGACAGATTTTCCTTGTTGACCATACAATAACCGGAGCTGAGGTAAAATTAACAATTCATTTTTTCCGTCTTCGTACTGTTCCCAACAGATTTTTATTTATACAGCTTTTAGTCTTGAGAAATTGATTGTTTATCGTTATTGCTTGAAATTTGCAAATATTTTCTCAGAAACTGAGGAATCCAAATTCAAAAATTTAGGAACAACAGTAGAGCCGTGGGATACTATTGTGTCTGATTGGACAGCTGCATCATCTATCAAATACGAAATAGCTAAAAAAAATAAAGAAAAACCGATTTGGGATTCCAAGGAATTCCCCTGTCTCAATGTACAAAGAGGACCTGATTTGGTGAGTGAGATTTTTTTATTATTAATATAATTTTTTGGTGTTCTAACAAATTTATTTTCTCGAATAATAATTTTTCGAAATATTCTCAATGTACCAATGTTTCTTTCGTTCATTACATTTCGATTACAGATAAATATTGATTACCAATATAAGTACGGTGAACAATCAAACGACTTAAGGACTAGTTGGCCACTATTGCGGAAGGGTTTCGTATCTCTGATTGGAACAAAAAATTTTTGTTCCGAAGAAGAGAGTATTCTTGCAAATGATTTGCTTGAATTATCCGATGGTAAATGCTTTTGATTGAGTGGATAAGTGAGAGAATTGCATGTCATTTGTGTCATATATAAATATCATTGATTTCGGATAAAAAAGACGGGGTAATATTGATGTTTCTTCCAAGTGCAATTAGAGCACTATTTGTTAAACCTGTTGGGCCAACTTGTAAAAACAAGAAAAAGAAATTAGAATCTGAAGAAGAACGACTTCAAAGAACGAAGGGTCAAGAAAGTTTCATCTTACATACGAATGTTAGTACTGTGAATGATTGATGATTGAATAATACGGATATCGTGATTAACTATCATCTCCACTGATCAATGAAGTACTTGTTCAATACTCATAATTCCCTTTTTGTATTATGTGCAGAACAGTGAAGATTTCAAAACAGCAGTTTACGAGAAACACTCGCTTCATGAAACGACCACCGAATCTATATATCCATTTTTAGGGATAGTTGGTACTCCAACGAATCCAGAAGGATTTTATAGTGTAGTGGGGACAACTATTTATCAAACAAAATCGGCGCTTGAGGTGCTTGATCTCACTTTAAAAATTTTTTTTGCATACAATCTCTCATTTCCAAAGTCTGCTCAAAACACTTGGTTGGTTTTGCAGAAAGCATGTTTTAAATTGACTGTCCCAGGAGGAAAATCATATGTGCCAGTAACTAAAACGTTATCTTTTTTAGAAAAACAAGTTCCTGTAAATTAGAATTATGTATTAGATATGAGGTCAAACTGTTTTCGAATAAGCTTTTGCATTATCAATATGTTTATTTTCATATGTTTATGATATGTTTATAATATGTTTATGGTGGTACCATTTTCTTGAATAGTAATTATACTACACAATCTCAGATTATCATTCCAGAAAATATATTGATCAAGACTCAATTCATCAACTGTATACGTGAAGAGTGAAAAATATACATATTATGGATCCTCAACAATTTTCAGAAGCTATCACAGCCACAGCTGCTGATATTATTAGCGAATTGTATTCTCACGCGGATCTTCCACGTAATCGTGTTCACGAAATTGTCAATTTATTCGAATCTTTATTTCAGCATCCTGCTGTGAAAGTGTTCCTAGATCATTTGATAGGCAGATTGAAAGTTGTACGTGATCATCCAGGAAAAATAGCCGCGTTCCACACCATGAGTGCAAAGTTACAGGCACCCTTTGAAGCATTAAAAACTGAAAGTCAGTGTTTTGATTATTTCAAACGAAATGGCACATTTATTGCCCCAGAAGAAATAATAGTTGGTAAAAAAGAAGTATGTGTAGGTAAAAAAGATGGTACCGCCATGATAACGAAGGGAATAACAATGCAATTTATTCCATTACGGAAAGTGTTCAAGAAATGTTTTGAACTTCCAAGAGTTTTAGAAGGTACCTTGAAAAATCTTGAAAAGATTGAAAAAAATGTTCATCTCTCAACAAACATTTTACAAGGAAAATACTGGAAAAAAAAGAAAGCTTCATTTGGTAATAGATTGGTCCTACCACTTTTAATTTATCAAGACGAGTTTGAAACTAACAACCCACTAGGAAGTCACAAGGCTTGTGGAAAGTTGGGCGCTGTTTATATCGTCATTCCATGTATACCTCCTCAGATGCAATCTAAGGCGGAAAACATTCTTTTATTGACACTATACAAATATTCTGATTTGAAATATGTCGATTTGAGAGAATTTTTCGCAAAAGCAGTAGAAGAATTACAATTTCTCGGAAACGAGGGGATAGTGGTGTCAGCAGAACCTTCTCCAATCACCATTCCTTTTTCATTAGCTGGAGTAATTGGTGATAATCTGGCAGTGAATACAATAATGGGATTCACGAGAAGTTTTTCCGCGAATTACTTTTGCAGATTTTGCATGACGAATATCAATGATATTAATTCAACTTTAAGGGTATCTCCGTGTAAAATGCGTACTACAGACAACCATGTGGAACATTTGAGCCAATTCAATCCGAAATTGACAGGCGTAGCGGGTCCATCTGTTATACATGAAATTAAGTCTTCTTCTACGATAGATCTTTTGACAGATGATTATGTGCACGATATTTTAGAAGGTGTTGCTGAATATGACCTTGGTCATATTTTACATCATTTTATGTTTGTTGAAAAACTATTCACGTATTCCGATCTCAATGATAGAATCAATGGTTCGTTTTATGGTAGTGATGAATTACGTAACAAGCCTAGAGGAATCACTATACTTCAAATGAAAAATAAGTTCATTAAAATGTCTGCGAGTGAATCTCTTTGTTTCTTGAGAAATATCGGGATTTTATTCGGGGAATATATCCCAGAGGCAAATATCTATTGGAGATTAATAATGCTATTAAAAAAAATACTGGATATTGTAACTTCGCCCGTTGTCCACAATGGCTTGGCTGACTACCTACAGAGTCTCATAGAAGAGTACTTGAATCTCATTACAACGTTGTTTCCAGGGTGCCTCAAACCGAAGCATCACTTGCTACTTCATTATGCAGAAACTATGAGGCGCATGGGACCATTGTGCCATTTGTCGACCATGGGATGTGAGAGTAAGAATCGCGATTTAAAAATTACTTCACATGTATCCCTTGACCGGGTCAATGTTTGCAAGACACTTGCATTGAAGTCTCAATTACGACTGAGCCATCGTATAAGCTGCAATTGTCAATCGAATAATGCATATCAAACCGGACCTCCGGAAACTAAGTTGGTTCAAGACATTTTAGGCTTTGATTCATATGCTTCTTTTTTACCAATTGAATTGAAAAATCAGGTAACTGTGATACACTTTCACATTCAAAAATCGCACAATTGAGAAAGATACAGTAATTATGGTGCCCAATAACACTGGATGTGAGCTGTTCATAGTAGATATAATTTTGATGGATGATTCTTCACAAATGTTGATCGTAACAAAAAATATAACTGCATACACATATTATGATGAACATTTCCAAGCTTACCGACTTCTGAGAGAATATTTACACGACTTTGAGTCTTGGAAATGTTTCAAATTTGAAGATATCCAATTTTCTTCAGTATCATATATAACCAAGCTAAGAAATGGGAACTCTTACATTCAAAAACGATGGCCTTAGAAATAATGGAATTTGTAGATTAAATAAAACTATAACTATATGCTCATATTATATGCATTTGCTCCACAAATTCTTATACAACTTATGTTACACATAATTGCTTTGCTCTCGGCCACGGTATAAGAAGAATAGGTGATCCAACGGGCGCGTGACGTTTGTGATCATTTTTTAGTATTCACGAATTTGACCACTAGCAGCGCTGTTGACATGACAAATAATGTGAACAATGATAGCAGCCTCCAAGGAACACAAATAACCTCAAAACAGTATATGGCAGCTGCGCGATTACTCCTCAATTTAATGCTCTATCTTTACGTGATGAAGGAAGCAATCCAGTAATTATGACAGCTACTCTCAAACTTTGCATATTTATAACAAATTACCCAATTGAAAAAAAATCGAAAAAACATCAAAATTTCTGTCCCCCATCTTGTTATATGCAGGATTAATAACTCACTCATCGTTAGAATTGAGGGTTTGAGAAATACAAATGAATAAATAAATAATAGTGTTAATTTCCAATTCTGATAACAGGTTATGTGTTGGAAACAGAACAGCATTTTTGTTGTTAAAATTTGTCAAGCTGCACATATGCCATCTGGTGAACTATCAATGAAATTCTAAGAAATTGTCACATCCCCACCACCAAAAAATGAGGCCAGTTGGATCACTTATTCTTCTTACACCGTGCTCTGGGCTTGACTGATTCAAGTCATGAAATGTGAATGTTCAAATTTCACTACTGTACTTAATGTCCTGAATGTTTTTGATCTTTCCGAAAAATCACTGTATACATATTCGATTCACATGAATTCGATACCCTTCGATATTCAAATATTTTACACATAATATCGTCGGTCATATGATGAAAACTAACAAGTCCGCTCGGTCTTCAAACTTTTTCCATGACAAAAAGTAACAAGTGCTCAAATCCTGAAAAAGAAAAAACTTGAGAAAAAACGAGAATGAACTCATTACAAAAATTGAAATCCTTACGAAAACATTGAGAAGAGAAAACTTTGTCGTTTCCCCGAAAAAAAGTGGAAAATAATGGGTAAAATTAACCAAAACGCTTGAAACAAACAACAAAGATAAAGGTTAACTTTCCTATGACTTGTGACGTTTTGATTTTTTCAGAATTGGTGAAATGAAAAAACTTGTTACGTTTTATCATGGGACAGACGATATATACTCTTGAATAATATTTATGTTTATATTAATATTCATATTTTATTTCAAGTTTGATATAATTTATACACGTAAAAAAATTCCAAGGCATGTGAGCTTTTCTATCTTATAGCGCTGTTCCATTCTAATACCATTGATTAAAAAGAGGATCAGCAATATATCTATGTTGTCCTCATTTTTGAAAAATTTCTTCTTTTTTCCATAAGACTTATTATTCACTAATACTCATAAGGAAAATGGATGTATCGTTTATGCGACATTCAAGAGTAAAACTTCAATTTGTGTATGGAATTGATGGAATTTTGTAAGGAATCATACTGAGATTCGTAGATTATGGAGTACAATATGACGCACGTGTAAATATTTGTGTGAATAATTATTGATAATTTTAAAGTATGTATTGTTTGAAAAATTGTTTGAAATAGAGCGAATTATATGAGGATATTAAAACACATATGTTCAAAATTTTTGAATGCCCTGTGAAAAAAAATTCGATTGAACCCATTAAAGAAATCAAGTCCCAATGGTATTCATGGTTAAAAGCATATTGAAGGAATATTTGATCAATCGCAATCAATTGCGCATTAATTTCTACTTTAAAATTACAATTGCGAATTTACAATGCAAATATACAATTCACTGCAATTCACAGGCTTTCTTTACAGGGTGGATAAAACTGAAATTTTAATATATCATCCTCCATAACAATGTAAATTATGACGTGAAAGATTGATATATGTATAATCGTTGGACCAATATTTCTTAAAGTTGTTCGACAGATCGGAGAAAATAATCGGAATTGGCCTATATTTACCAACTAAAAATTTCCTATCAATTCTACGATAAATCGATTTGGACACCTTGTAAAAAAGCAATAATTAAAATGATTGATTCTCATTTGAATAAAATTTTTTCAATAAGACATGTGCAGATTTCGAATTAGCAGTTCGAGGGTTAAATAATTCTAAATAAGTTTGCATCATTCATCAGAGATTTGCATCATCAATCGGTTTGAATGATTTCGTTTTTACAGGATACTTATAGAAAATTCAACTTGGATTTATTTAATAATTTCTAAAAAAATACGAAAGATCCTCATCCGTGTTTCCCATTTTTAGTCTTTACAGTGCATTGCAGACTGTACATCATTGACCGACAACGGTGCATAAGAGTCCATACCACTCAGTTGTGTTGCGCATACGAAAGAAAGTGGTAAACAAAAACATTAGGTGACTTGATCGACAATTCTCCCCGCTGTTTGTCGCAGCAGCCTCTGATGCATTTTAACAGCGACAAGTCATACGGATCAACACGACTCAGTCGTGTGGCATATAATATTTATCGACGTAGCCCACAATACAGAGACTGGTAGTCACAGTACTCAGTAGTGTTAGCACAATACTCACTGCTGTTATCGACTTAGTGTTGCCGATACGATTGGTTACTGGTGGGGAAACGACTGACTGCTGTGGAAACACGAGTGGCTCGTGTGAATACAGTGATCAGCGCTGTTAGAGGAATTTTGTTTTTCGCTACACGAGCCAGTCGTGTGGACTACAGCGTTCAGCATTGTAGGATTTTCTCCGTGTATGATTTCCTTCTATTTGTTTCTGGTTCTTCCGGTTAAGGGAACTAACAGTAGCAAATTATTCGTCAAGGATTATGGTATATCTGCTACGCTTTTGCCTATAAAAGAATCATGCATTTTATGAATAATCCATCATACAGAGCTTATCTGTGTATATTCCCATTTTCTGAATGTGGCAAATAGATTTATTCATACCTTCCTTAAACTTTTTCTGTTTTTTTTTTTTTTATAAATAACCTCTCCATCATTCATTCATGAAGTTTTATGAAGTAATATATAGGAGTATATATAATTGCAAGTTATTTGTTTGTGTTTGATTTGATTGTTGTTCTGCACTGAGAAAAAATATTCTTTGAATTGATGAGATTGATTTAATTGATTCCCATTTCGTTGCATTAAATAAATGTCTTTTTGACTCTAAAATAATTTCATAACCATCAAAAGTCGTTCCATTCATACTATCAAATCAGCTCATCGAAATTTATTTTTTGAAATTAAAACCGCACTCTATTGACTGAATAACTAATTATTTTTGTCAATATCATCTTCCATCCGATTTATAACTCTCATTTGATGAATTCCAAAGTGAAAATCGATGAAATACAACTTCAATTTTATAACGTGAAGTTTCGTATGGAATTCGAGCTTAATTATACTTAGTATTTGAAATTCGTAACAATCGAGTATTTGGCATAATAATTGTTTTCTTCGCCAGAATAATTATTGACCGCAAGTGGAAATATATTTCATAGAATGGATAGACATGGCTTACAAACGATGGACTTCTTTCATCATGAGAAAAACAACGGGAGATCAGGTTAATAACATAATTATTATGTTCAAGAACATGAAGTTATAGGACCAAAAATACTGTTATTCATAAACCGGTACAGTTGAGAGTATAATAACCTCATTCGTTTCAATACAAGTGGTTTTGTTCAGATAATGAAATCAAATCATATACTGAATAGTTGTGAATTTTAATTCCAAGAGTTCTATTTTTTGAACAGAAAACTGAATTCATGATCACAATAAGGTATTTTTTCAGTTTAAACTTCAGAGCAATTGAGGGTCCCCATGCAATAACCACGTAGGCGCTCGAGAAGCGGCATAAGTATTGTCCAAGCCATGACGTCAAGGGTCGAAAAAAAAATTCGGAATTTCGAAGATCTAGAAATACTGGACAATAGGGCTTGGAAAATGAATATGGGTCTCCGTTGACGATTTTTTTCTAGCATCAGTAGTTTTCGAGAAAAAAAATGAAAACTATCTATTCTTTCGCACCACAAATCAATGTTTTCCAATATTAAACTCGTTCAAACTCGGTCATTTTTCGATGTATCTCGATGAATCTTCCGGATTCTGATTCGTAAGACTTCCCCGAAGACAACGGTGTATAAAAAATTCATCAAAGTTGATAATAAATCACCAATTTTTTAATCCGAAGTGAAACCCCTGTTTTCCATGCTTTGCATTGAAAAAGTGGCAGGGGAAGTATGAGCTACAAAGAACTTCCAGCGACAAAGTTGTTCACTAGAATATGGACAAACTTTGTGGAAAGTTTCAGATCGATTGGACTCTTAGTTCGCGAAATACAGCGGTTTATTTATTAACGCGCGACCGAAATTTTTCACCATTTTGCGTCATTCATCAATTGAATATCAAGGTCCGTAGGAAAGATTGTGTTCGCTCAATATTTGAACCTGGGTTTATGTTTTTGGGGTCAGAAAATTCGAATATCGAACTATTTTGGCAAAATTCTGTATTCATTTCTCTTAAATGAACAATTCAATTGTTTATACCGTTATTATGGAAATACTATTGACCGAAGAGAAACATTTTCTTGACAACAAAAGTTTCTTATCCTGCGATAATTAGATTTTTAACACAAAAATTTTTATCAAAACACTTGTATTTTCATGAGTGTCATAAGTATATTTGAATAAATTCACATGGCCTGTATTACATAAAGTATCAAATTTTCTAAACAACACATTATACAACAAACAAACAATACATGTATTGTTTTTTGAGCAATACATTTTATAATACATTTTCCTAATACGTTTGCAATCAAGTTTGTAATGTTGTGCCTTTCACAAATCGATTATTTTTACACCTTTTCCCCAACTTTAGCTATTAATGCATCAAAAAATTCTTTCCCCTTTGGAGAGAGATATTTCATGAGATAATTTGAATCATTCCGTTTCTCTTTAGGAATGCCCACTGGTTCAGTGAGTGGTGCTCCGTCTAAATGCTGTACGGTTAATGATTGTTCTATGAAAAATGTTGTACCGTCCCGATTTTCATAATAATTATGTTGAAACTTTTCTTGTCAAGCAAATGTTTCTCTTTGGTTAATAGTATTTCCATAATAATTATGGAAATCGGGACGGTACAACATTTTTCATAGAACAATCATTAACCGTACAGCATTTAGACGGAGCACCACTCACTGAACCAGTGGGAATTCCTAAAGAGAAACGGAATGATTCAAATTGTCTCATGAAATATCTCTCTCCAAAGGGGAAGGAATTTTTTGATGCATCAATAGCTAAAGTTGGGGAAAAGGTGTAAAAATAATCGATTTGTGAAAGGCACAACATTACAAACTTAATTGCAAACGTATTAGGAAAATGTATCATAAAATGTATTGTTTAAAAAACAATACATGTATTGTTTGTTTGTTGTATAATGTGTTGTTTAGAAAATTTGATACTTTATGTAATACAGGCCATGTGAATTTATTCAAATATCCTTATGATACTCATGAAAATACAAGTGTTTTGATAAAAATTTTTGTGTTGAAAATCTAATTATCGCAGGATAAGAAACTTTTGTTGTCAAGAAAATGTTTCTCTTCGGTCAATAGTATTTCCATAATAACGTTATAAACAATTGAATTGTTCATTTAAGAGAAATGAATACAGAATTTTGCCAAAATAGTTCGATATTCGAATTTTCTGACCCCAAAAACATAAACCCAGGTTCAAATATTGAGCGAACACAATCTTTCCTACGGACCTTGATATTTAATTGATGAATGACGCAAAATGGTGAAAAATTTCGGTCGCGCGTTAATAAATAAACCGCTGTATTTCGCGAACTAAGAGTCCAATCGATCTGAAACTTTCCACAAAGTTTGTCCATATACTAGTGAACAACTTTGTCGCTGGAAGTTTTTTGTAGCTCATACTTCCCCTGACACTTTTTCAATGCAAAGCATGGAAAACAGGGGTTTCACTTCGGATTAAAAAATTGGTGATTTATTATCAACTTTTATGAATTTTTTATACACTGTTGTCTTCGGGGAAGTCTTACCCCGAAGAGAACATGAAGCTTCAGTGAACGTTCAGATTAAATATGTATAGATCGGATCGAAGGTTCATGAAAGCTAACTTTTAGATTCACAAACGTTCATCAAACGTTACTACGAACGTTGAAATGTCCACCTCGAAATACTTTCAGGAAACATAGATGGAACGTTCATTAGAGGTTTATCGAAGGTTTGAGGAAGCTTCAGAAAAATATGTATACTTGAATTAATTTATAATGATTTATGACTATTAATCGATTTATTTTTCATATAAATTGATCAAAATCAATATAAGTATAGATATTTTTGTGAAGCTTCGTCAAACCTTCGATGAACCTTCAGCGAACGTTCAATCTATGTTTCCTGAACGTATTTCGAGGTGGACATTTCAACGTCCGTAGAACCTTTGTCGAACGCTTGTGAATCTAAAACTTAGCTCTAATGAACCTTCGGTCCGATCTATACACATCTGATATGAACGTTCGCTGAAGCTTCATGTTCTCTTCGGGACGAATCAGAATCCGGAAGATTCATCAAGATACATCGAAAAATGACCGAGTTTGAACGAGTTTAATATTGGAAAACATTGATTTGTGGTGCGAAAGAATAGATAGTTTTCATTTTTTTTCTCGAAAACTACTGATCCTAGAAAAAAATCGTCAACGGAGACTCATATTCATTTTCCAAGCCCTATTGTCCAGTATTTCTAGATTTTCGAAATTCCGAATTTTTTTTTCGACCCTTGACGTCATGGCTTGGACAATACTTATGCCGCTTCTCGAGCGCCTACGTGGTTATTGCATTGGGACCCTCAATTTCTTTGGATAAAATCCATTTGATAGAACAGATTTCATATGAACAATGATAGTTTGGATAGTTTTGAAATCAATAAAATGAAGTATTACAACCCATGATTTGGGATTTCAAATCGAATGAAGCTATTTTATTCATGCTAATAAATGTGTTCTCGAAATTTGAATCGTTTATAGAAACAGAACAAGAACTAAAACTTACGAAATTTGATAAATCATCGTTACATATCTTTTTGAATCAACTCTCTTCCACTGCAAACATCGTTTGAATGATGTACTGCAAGATTTTTGTGCTTTAATAGTTGAATATTGTCTTATTCGATGGCTAATTAGTTTCAATAAACGATTCAAACTTCAGCAACATCTAAAAAATTACCTCATTAAACATTTTCATTTGTGATTGAAGAAGGGTTCTAATCAATAAACTGCCAACCTGATTATTCTCGTCAATACTATGTTTGATAAGGTCAAAATTTTATACATTCTGCAAAATTCCAGTGCTCTTTGTTGCAAATAAACGTTTCATCGAGTTCATAAAATGGATAGATCGATCGAACTTATGATTTCATTGAAACAAAGAAATATGTTTTTGAAATAAAAATGTATTGAATTCACTCCGACAAATTGCGTTTACTTCTCAGAAGGTGGCAATACTTTCTCACAAGCCATCTTCTTGCAGTACAGTTTGCATATAAAGAACTAATTCACCGTAAACCTATAGTAAGTAATGTTCCGTCCCAATAAATATTCCTTCAAGGTTCCGGCATCGAACATCATCAACGGATATGACTTGATCGCAGAGAAAAACAGTTTCTTCCAACTTCTTCAGGGTTCAGCCAACTTTTGTTTCATCAATTTCCCTGAGTTTTCCCTGTGATTTCCCTGAGTAAAATCCCAGTTTCCAAAAATCGTCAAATCATGAATGTCGATATTACAATCTCATAGTAAATTGATTTTCAATCCTTGTAGAAATAGTGAACTTTCAAACAGATTCAGTCGACCCAACCACAGTGAAGTGAAATACGGAGAAAGTCGATATGCGATTCAATTAATTTTTGTACAGGGTAGATTGAATCACTGCACAACAAGTTTTGCCGTATACAACCTCGTTGTAATCGAATCAATCAAATATTTTTTCCAATAGAAAAATGAAAAATCTATTATAAAATAACATCATCGTGTTAAGTAAAGTGTTATTTTATATAACACCTTACATATTATCTATTCAAGAGCACTGGTATAAAACATTCTAGTCCCTATTCTGGTGCAAATAAGGCACAAGTAAGGCATTCTACGTAACTTTTCTCTGCTTGTAGTATTGAGGTCCACTCTTACGCCAAAGGTACGCCTAGAATGATTTCTACTGAGGTTAGTTGGTTATTGGAGAACATATTTGTAATGATTAGTTCGCCAGAAGCATCTCCAGGTATTTCATTTTTCTGCAAGTTTTTATCATAAAACTGTTATGAAATGTATTTCTACTAGGATACAATGAAATAAAATGAATTATGTTTCTCTAACAATTCATTATTAGGTCAGTATCAGAAAATCACAATGATTAAATGGATTATCAAATACAGATATTCACTGAATAATAATCACTTCATAAATATAAAAACTTATAAGGATTCATTTTAATCAACTTCCCAAATCTAGCAGTTCAAAATGAATAAGATCTTTAGATGAATGAAAAATTTTTTGTTAAAACATTGTTTTGCCACCACTGGATTATGATGACCGTGATATTGTATCTAAAATTATAGAAAATTGATATGAACCAAACTTTGTTTTTATAAATTATAATTATGATACTCCATGTTTCATTGCTACCAAGTAAAATGAATAATAAATTTGAGGAACCAAGATTATAAAGCAGTGGTCGAAGTTTATTCGTGCTGATTTTTGGCCAGATCCTAACCATTTTCATGAAGCTGAAACTGGCAGCCGTAAAGCTAGCAGTCGATTGTCATAATTTCTTACATAACATTTTTATCAAAGATTTAAGTATCTGAAACGTTTAGTGGGATGCGACTTGATCGATTCCTGATATAAACGAAGCTTTAACAATGTTTAATCATAAGTTACAAGGACTGGCTGCTAGTTTCAGCTTCAGGCCATTTTCAAGGGTTATACAAAAATCATAACAGCCAAAACGTTTCATATTTCATCTACAAACTCATCATTAATTGGATAAGATGATATCAAAATAAAAATTGTTGAATGTAGTGCTCGAATACTTTGTTCAATAAGTAAAGAAACCTAGTACATGGAAAAATATTCCATTGGAAAAAAATTAAAAATAAATTTGGTGATTACGATTTCTTCGTATTTGACCATTTGAAACACAAGGTCAGAATTCATTCCAATTACTAATTCCTTTTCATTCCCATCTCACAATTTAAAATTTTAGAAGTGTGGAACCTAATTTCCAATTTTTTTCAACGCCTATGGTGTGATAGGTTGAAGGGAATTTTTTCCTCAATGTATGATTTCTAAAATTTCACCAGTACTAATTCGGAAAATATGTTGTACAAAATTAAAAATAGAGCTGCCGAAGAAATTTTTATGATTTGCCTGAGATTTCCAGGCTTTTGAGAATTTTTGATGATTTCCCTGAGACTTTCCGGAGTTTTGAGTCAAATTTTCATTTCCCTGAGTTTTCCCGAATTTCCCGGAATTCCAGATCTGTCTGAACCCTGTTCTTGATCATATTAACCATCTGATCGAATAACACAATTGCTTCAGATGAATTACAGATCACACAGGAACTAAGGAGGTCGGCTCCGCCCTCGCGCGAATGCTCTGACTCCTGCTTATTTCTTTTTATTCTGGAAATTTTGTAAAATATCATTCATCCAATCAAAATGAATTTCATTGATCTGAAAAAAGATTTATTTATATCAATAAGTTCTCTGAAGGATTAGAGAATCTCTTTGTACATTCTATGAAATAGTTTCCTAGATAGGCAAGAATGTTCATTGTTTCAAATATTGATTTATTTACAGAGAATTTTCATTCCATATTCATGGAAACATCTTATTTCAAATGCAAGAAATATTTATATTATTGATATTGATATTTTCCTATTTTAAAACTTTTTTTATCCTAATAATCAAATATTCTATTGAAGGGGGAAATTATTATTTTGGCACTGCAGTTGACTATCACAGTGTTATGAATGGCTCCTGCCCATCAAATGCATCATTCATTGAATCAAATTATATTTCATGACTTCGAAAATCAAAATTTTCCATCCAATAACTTTTTCATCAATCCTAAGTACCTCATATTCCAATTAATGATCCCACCACTTCCGTGTGAATCACATATTACATGAAGTTGATGCAAAAACTCCACAGATACCATTGGATGCATTCATTTCTTAGACTCCAAAGAAATTCATCGGTTCAAAACATTTTTTTTCTCAGTGTGAATAACCTGTAGTAACCTGTAATGTACACGGTGAGGGATTTGTAGTTATATATATTTGAGGATTCCTCACAAATTCACTATGTTTCTAGTTTCGGAGGAACAGACTGTTTCTACAGTTGAATTCACTGTGGAACATAGTGAATTTAGAGTCGATTGAAATAAGTTCCAAACATAGAACAAATTACAATGTTTCAAAGTAGAACAAAATAGTCAACGTATTAAATTGCATCGTGATAGTTAACGTCATTCATGACAATCTAACATAGTGAATTTTTCAGATATATATGAAAAAAATTTTTTTAGGGGTTCAATAAAATTAGACGAGCCAAGAAGACGCCTATAAAAAAATTTTCTTTTCACAGGAAGTTTTCATTCAATTTAAATGAAACTTTGTGGGTTTATTAGAATAATATTGAAGTATATAAATAAATTTTCTTTGGTAATTTTTCATCTCAAAATTGCGGTTATAGGATAGCTCAAAGACAATCCATACAAAAAATTTGCGGGCACTCTGGAGGTCAGAGTTTTTGTTCGAAACATGCCACCAAGAAAACTGTTGTGAAAAATATTTTTAATTTGTCGTTAAACGTGAACAGAATGAAAAATGGTGAAAGTCCAAAAATTGGCGAAGGTTTTTCGACAAAATTGGTGATCGAAAAAGAAATTTTCCAGTTTTCTTAGGTTTACCGACCAATTGTAACTATTTTTCACAAAAGTTTTTTTGGTGGAATGTTTCAAATAAAAACTCCGATCTCAAGAGTGCCCGCAGATTTTTTTATGAGTGATCTTTAAGGGGATACCAGCCCTGACGATGCAACCCGAGCCGAATCTTTTCTGAGAAATTATTCGAAGATAAAGCAATAAGAGGCAAATATTACTGTTTACAGACCATCTTGATTGATTAAAGAAGGTCTGTACAGAGTGATATTTCCATTTCGTTTCTACGTTTCCGAGTAGTTTGTCAGAATAGTTTTTCTCGTGTCCTTTTCTAATCAATGCTCCTGGTTGCATCTGCAGAAGTTGCTGGTATCACCTTAAGCTATCCTATTTTGCGATAAAAAATTACAGAAAATATTTATTTATATATTTTGATATTATGTTAACAAACTTACAAACTTCCAGTTTAATTGAATAAGAATTTCCTGATGAGAAAAATTTTTTTAATACATCTGTTTGGCTTGTCTAATTCTAATGACCCCCTTAAATGCTTCATAGTACTATGTGTCTAATCGTTTGGGATATTTCAGAATTGTATGTATGTATAATATGAATGTATGTACAGGGCGTCCAAGAAAATATTCTGAACCTTCCAAGGAGTAATTCCTGAGACAAAACTAAGATTCTTTTTTCCTTTTTCAATAAAATAATTTCTGGAAATGCTCTTACATGATTGATTGAAATCAGGATTTCAGGAAACTAAGGATTTCGTTCAGAGGGAAAACTGTCTTTGATTCTTCTGAGAAATCACGCCTTGAAAGGTTTTGGAATGTTTTTGGGACATCTAGCATACATAAACATATACATATACGATATATGATATACATATACATATACATATACGATATATGATATACATATACATATACATATACGATATATGATATACATATACATATACATATACGATATATGATTGTATACATTAATTAAAAAATGTTTTAATAATTACATACGCATGCATATAGGGGTGTTCCAGGACTCTTGGACATTCTTCAGCGAGCACAACCTTCAATTGATTCTGAGTAGATTTTTAATTTGGAAGATTCGAATCTAAAGTTCAATTTTCTGTGTTTTCTTCAAAACGAAACTTCATCAATGGAGATCACTTGAATTGAGAAACATGAACTTTTTCTTAAATTGTAATTCAATCTTTTACAGAATTCGCGACAACTCAACTGCCGGCTCGCGTCGGCGCAGTACTACTGTATTCTTTTTCATATCATGGAATTTACTACGCCCTCTATGAGAATTACAATGTTCGTATCGTAAGATTTGAACGAATTTGAAATAATATTTTCAAATATTCACTTTCGCCATGAAACATAGTAATTTTATATTACAACATAGTAAAACCTTTCATGGAAATTGTGAAATCAACAAAGGTTCCATTTCCAATTCGTGACGAGTTTCCTGTGAAATTTATTTTGATATTGATTACATTGAGATGATTGAAAAATTGCTATGTGCTTGTAGTAGAAGTAACAATTTTTATAGCATTGATGGAAATATAGTCTTGTGGAATTCATTAGAAAGTCAGTCTGTTCCTCGGAAACGATACTGAGATAGTAAATTTGACTACAAATTTCTCTCCGAGATTACTGGAATATCATCCAAGCTCTCTATTAGGGCGGAGCCAAATTCCAGGAAGTTTCAGAATCGAAAAGTAATAGTGCGGAAAAGTTGCTACAGATCAAGACCATCAAATTAAAAAACAAAGAATGAAATCGGACAAGATCTTCAGGTCGCGCATTGCGTTCAAAGTTCCCAAAAATTGCTCCACTCTGAGCATTGTTTAGAATTCTCGCAGGAGATTCGTAAATGGTCGAATTGAAATAAGATTCGGGTTGTGACAACCCAAGAGAGAGGAATATTGTTGAAAAGTACTGTATTGAGGGAGGGAGTACAATCCCCTCTCCCCCTCCCCGCGAAAGAGCGCGAATGACCGAGAACCAATTCACAACGCAATATTCAATTCCTCATTTTGTCATGTTGTTGAAGTTTGAATCGTTTATTGAAACGAATTTGTAACCGAATATCGAAATACTGAGGTGTTAAAGACCCCAAATCATGCAGAGCATTCTTTGAACGAGTTTTCCGGTTCCAAGGAGTTTATTCGAGAAGATAAACACTGGTGGTTCTCCGATTTTTCCGATCCATGATTTTCAATTTTCGTTTCGTTTCTGTGAACGATTCAAACTTCACGAATATATTTTGTCAGCAGTAAATAGCGGATCATACTAATTCCCAATTAGAATTGATCATGAATTGATCAAGTATAACATGTGAATTGATTCTCGTTCATTTTCATTTCACGATCTATCCATTCGTCACGTTATCCCCAGCCTACTGGGCGTGTATCCCGGTCTTCGGTCCGTGTACTCACTTTTTTTTCCCAAGCATCGGGTATTATAGATAATTGAACCCACGGGGAGAAGAACTCGACGAGCGCTCGAACCGCGGTAAAAGTATTGTCCAAGCGGTCACGTGGGGGACCGAAAAAAAAGTCGGAATTTTGGAAAACTAAAAATACTGGGTGATAGGGCTTGAGAAATCAATACGAGTGTTCGTTTACAATGTTTTTCTATGATCAATAGTTTTCGAGGAAAAAATTAAAAAGTACCTCTTTTTCTCGTACTAAGAATGAATGTTTTCTCATCTTAAACTCGTTATAACTCGAGCAGTTTTCAACGTATCAAGATGAGTCTTGCAGATTCTGATTCGGAACACTCTCCCGAAGATGACGATCTCGACAAAATTTCCAAAAATTGATGCAAAATTAATGAATTTTCAATTTGAAGTGAAAACTTGGTTTTCAACGAAGAGGAAAACTCTGCATTGAAAAAGTGTCGGGGGAAGTATGAGCTACGAAAAACTTCCAGCGACAAAGTTGTTCGCTAGTGTGCGGACAAACTCTATGGAAAGTTTCAGATCAATTGGACTATTGGTTCGAAAGATACAGCGATTTATCCATCAGCTCGCAACGGAAATTTCTCATGACTCTACGTCGTTTACCTGCTGAATATGAGGATCCGAATGAAAGGTCGCATTCACTCGATTTCTCAACGTAGATTCATGTTTTTTTGGTCGAAGCATCCAAATATCCAACTATTTTTGCAAAATTCGTTATACATTGTTTTTTTTATAAACAATTTTTATTCAACGCATCATTGTTCAATCCTTATTCTGCAAGATGAAAATTAAAGATTGAACATTTGTGTGCTCTCTCGAACTCAATAGTTTCTGAAACTTATTTCACGAATCCTTGGCTAAATCTTATCGGAATGATATAAACATTGATATCCAGATTCGATGTGTATTGCCGAAGCTTGTAAAATGATTCGAATGATGAAAACATTTCGGTTTTCAATAATATTTGATAACGAATTAGTGGCTCTCAGGCTCGTGTTTTCCGAGTTTCAACGACACAAAGTGTCGAGCGAAATGTGAAATTAAGAAAACTTCGAACAATAAAGTTATGCTCTTATGTTTGAGGAAGTTTTTCTGGAAATTTGAAATCAATCGAACAAAAAATATGGGGTTTATGATTTATGTAAAACGATCTCGTCTTATGAACGGGTCCTGTATAACATCATATTCATGTCTTGAAATATATTTCAGACAAGTTTAAAATGTCTCATGCAACGTGTTTGGATATCATTCACATCATATATGACACATATAAACCTCGTGATAAAAGTTCATTATTTGTACTTTTTCTTCAGTCATAAATGATTTGGAAATGCTAGTGAACTTTGAATTGTTTATAGACATGATTGTCGAATTGAATTCGGACAAGTTTAATTCGAATTCAATGTAACCCTAACAGCACAACTGCTTCCCGTTACGTGTAACACCTTTCAGAAAGGTATCGAAAGGTAACTGAAAGCAGTTGTGTTGTGAGGGTACACGGAGAAAAAAGATTCGCTGGAATAGCAAGAATTTCGGTGTTCCAGCGAAATTCGCTCGTTATTATATGGATAGCAAGCAAGTTTGCTGAAATAAACGCCAATGATATTTTCAACGAATCAAGCTTCGCAAGACCAGCGAAGGACTGATAATTATAACGAATCAATACGTAAAAACAGCGTATTAGTTCGTTAATCCAGCGCATTGGTTCGTTAATACAGCGAATTTCTATTCAATCCACTTAGCGAAGACGGATTCATTCAGATCGCGAAATCTTTTTTCTCCGTGTAATGAACCAAAATTGCCCCCCTTGGACACAATACACTGTAAAAAATTCATGTAAATAAACGATTCAAACTGCATACAATATATTTTGAACCAAAAAAAGAAATTATATCATTAGAGTGAATAATTATTCTTTATTTTTAGGTTTTCTAATTGATATTTTCGAAAATAAGCTTTCACAAAATTTTACACCTTTTGGACTCAAATATTTTAATAAAGTTTGTAAATCTTTCATCTTCTCTGCACTTATGCCAGTTGGAGCAGCTGGTGGTGATTTGCATAATGCATGTAAACTCACTGAAGATTTGAAGATATGAATTTTTGGTTCTCCATTGAAACTTTGGAATATATTGATTTGACCGTTAGGAAAATATTGAATCCGTACTGCTTTGCTGATTTGCAGATTCTTAATATCTTTGACATTTTCCTGTAACAGAACCTCATAATCTCGGACTGGGCAATCTACTTCTCTGACAATTTTAAATGATGGATTTCTTGCACTTTCTATGAGATCAATGTAGTCTTCATCCGTTTCAATAGTTTCAAGTTGTTTCTTTTTTTTTGCCATATACTCCAAAATTCCGATCGCAAGAGCAGTATGAATGTCCACGAACTGGATACACATGTTCAAATTCAAGTTGCAATTCTTGAGCCAACGATGATAAGAAAGAGACGAAGAAACGGTTTTTATTCTGACCACCGCAACCATCCGAAAATAAATAAATTTTATTGTAATAATTAAGCTCCAATTCTTTCTTCATTGCATGTAAGATAAAATTGCACACAGTATTACCACCTTTCTTAAAATTTCCTTCTAAAAAAAAGAACATGTAACTTCTGCCATGTTCACCGAAGACATGCACGTTAAAAACGTGTAGCCAAAGCAATCTCTTGTAGAACTGATCTGATACAGGAATTTTCGGCAAAGGTAAATTTTGACCGAAATCGAATTCAAGACATAACACATTTCCTTCTGCCAACATTTTCTTCTTCAATATTTTGTACTCTTCTATACTTTTTTTATGCTGTTTGAACTCATCACCAGGATTGTTTTGCCGCTCTTGTTCAAAACACATGTTACAAACATCAGTGCGTGGTATTGAGAAAGAAAAATTCAAATGACGATTAAAATATTGAGAGTAGGTTGATAAATCAATCGGAGGATTTTCACGACCTGTTTTCGCTGTATAATATTCCAAAAACAAAGCGTATATTTTTTTCAGTGTTGAATTAGGATCATCAAAATATTGTAAACTAGACGTTTGACCGGCTTGACGTTTATAATGCGACTCAGAGTGTGGGATTAACAAACAGTGTTGATGGATCATTTGTTTTATATCTTCGGTCAATCGCACTACGTGATTTCCATGTTTTCCCCGACTATCTTCGATAGTTTCATTATGTAATATCTTTTTCTGTATAGTTGTAAATCGCCCTTGTCCTATGTTCAATAAATTACATAAAAATTTTTGACAAGTCTTTATATCACCGAATTCAGCATGCAAAAAATAATTCCACAATAGAGGAATCAGGTAAGAGGGTGCTAGCGGGTGAAAGAGGGGTTGAATTTGTTATTTGTTATCATTTCTTATTCAAACATCCTAGAAAACATGGAAATACATATGCATTCAAATTTTTTTACGTGAGTTTCAAACTCAGCCCTCATCAGGGGGTGGTAGGAGGATGCTAGCGGGTGAGAGAGAGGTTGGAATTCTTTGTCCTCATCATTTTCGGTTTGAGCATCCTAAAAAACATAGAAATCCACATACATTTGAATTTTTTACGAAAGTTTAAACTTCAACCCCCATCAGGGGGTGGTAGGAGGGTGCTAGCGGATAAGAGAAGGGTTGGAATTCCTTTTCCTTATCATTTTTGGGTTCAGCGTCCCGAAGAACATAGAAATACACGTACATTTGAATTTTCCCGAATTTTTCAAATTCAACCCTCATCAGGGGGTTGGTGAGGGCAAACGGGCGATTGAAAAAATTGTTCATGGTCATATTCGGTTCCAGCGACCTCCAAAACGTAGGGATAGTGGGGTCTACCCTCTGGTTCATGACAAATTTTTTTGTGTGCCTGTGTTATTCAATGAATACGGCTTTTTTTCATTGTTTATTC
This sequence comes from Gonatopus flavifemur, assembly GCA_018340375.1. NCBI lineage: Eukaryota > Metazoa > Arthropoda > Insecta > Hymenoptera > Dryinidae > Gonatopus > Gonatopus flavifemur. The sequence continues at coordinate 3,634,895 of JAFFJZ010000014.1, forward strand.
ATTTAAATCACAATTTGTAAAACGATTGACAATGTATACGTAATGCCGAATACTTCCTAAGTCCTTATCTAAATCAAATTGAAAAAAAACTGGGGGAAAAAGCGTTATATTGTCTCTGGTTAACTGTAAACTTAAAACACATTGAGGTGGCTATTATAATAGCCACCATGCCGCAAAGGGTTAATTTCACATTTCGCTCGACACTTTGCGTCGTTGAAACTCGGAAAACACGAGCCTGAGAGCCACTAATTCGTTATCAAATATTATTGAAAAACGAAATGTTTTCATCATTCGAATCATTTTACAAGCTTCGGCAATACACATCGAATCTGGATATCAATGTTTATATCAATCCGATAAGATTTGGCCAAGGATTCGTGAAATGAGTTTCGGGAACTATTGAGTTCGAGAGAGCACACAAATGTTCAATCTTTAATTTTCATCTTGCAGAATAAGGATTGAACAATGATGCGTTGAATGAAAATTGTTTATAAAAAAAAACAATGTATAACGAATTTTGCAAAAATAGTTGGATATTTGGATGCTTCGACCAAAAAAACATGAATCTACGTTGAGAAATCGAGTGAATGCAACCTTTCATTCGGATCCTCATATTCAGCAGGTGAACGACGTAGAGTCATGAGAAATTTCCGTTGCAAGCTGATGGATAAATCGCTGTATCTTTCGAACCAATAGTCCAATTGATCTGAAACTTTTCATAAAGTTTGTCCGCACACTAGCGAACAACTTTGTCGCTGGAAGTTTTTCGTAGCTCATACTTCCCCCGACACTTTTTCAATGCAAAGTTTTCCTCTTCGTTGAAAACCAAGTTTTCACTTCAAATTGAAAATTCATTAATTTTGCATCAATTTTTGGAAATTTTGTCGAGATCGTCATCTTCGGGGGAGTGTTCCGAATCAGAATCTGCAGGACTCATCTTGATACGTTGAAAACTGCTCGAGTTATAACGAGTTTAAGATGAGAAAACATTCATTCTTAGTACGAGAAAAAGAGGTACTTTTTAATTTTTTCCTCGAAAACTATTGATCATAGAAAAACATTGTAAACGAACACTCGTATTGATTTATCAAGCCCTATCACCCAGTATTTTTAGTTTTCCAAAATTCCGACTTTTTTTTCGGTCCCCCACGTGACCGCTTGGACAATACTTTTAACACGGTTCGAGTGCTCGTCGAGTTCTTCTTCCCGTGGGTTCAATTGGCGTGGTCTCACGATTCAAAAAATCTTTCCTCACTGACAGGTTCATAATTATCGGCGCAACGAGACAAGTCTAGTCAACAGCATATTTTTCAGTTCCAATATATTTTTCTTGTCGTGTATTTTTCTTATTTGACAATCTTCCGTCTTTTTGCATTGGGATTGAGATCTTTCTCGTCCTGATATGCCTAAGGTTTGACTTGATTCTAAAGTCATATGGCATTTGCATGAAGAAATATCAAAAAGCTTTTGTTTTGAATCTGAAATGTATGTAGTATAGATATGGTTGCGTTTATCGTTTTGCTTATCTCTATTGTGAGATTTTCGAAGATTGTAATATTTTTCATGAAGTGATTTCAAAAGTTGCGTCACCCGAAAAAAAATAAGTGAGTACACTGACCAAAGACCGGGATACACGCTCAGTAGGCTGGGGATAACGTGACGAACGGATAGATCGTGAAATGAAAATGACCGAGGATCAATTCACATGTTATACTTGATCAATTCATGATCAATTCTAATTGGGAATTAGTATGATCCGCTATTTACTGCTGACAAAATATATTCGTGAAGTTTGAATCGTTCACAGAAACGAAACGAAAATTGAAAATCATGGATCGGAAAAATCGGAGAACCACCAGTGTTTATCTTCTCGAATAAACTCCTCGGAACCGGAAAACTCGTTCAAAGAATGCTCTGCAAGATTTGGGGTCTTTAACACCTCAGTATTTCGATATTCGGTTACAAATTCGTTTCAATAAACGATTCAAACTTCAGCAACATGACAAAATGATGAATTGAATATTGCGTTGTGAATTGGTTCTCGGTCATCCTCGCTTTTTTCGCGGGAGGGGGGGGGGGTTGTACTCCCTCCCTCAATACAGTACTTTTCAACAATATTTCTCTCTCTTGGGGTGTCACAACTCGAATCTCATTTTAATTCGCCCATTGACGAATCTCCTGCGAGAATTCTAAACAATGCTCAGAGTGAAGCAATTTTCCGGAACTTTGAACGCAATGCGCGACCTAAAGATCTTGTCCGATTTCATTTTTGTCTTTTTAATTTGAAGGTCTTGATCCGTAGCAACTCTTCCGCACTATTACTTTTCGATTCTGAAACTTTTTGGAATTTCGCTCCGCCCTACTCTCTATCAACTCATCGCCTCACTGACAGGTTATGTCAGTTCACGTATTCACAATGTATATACTTCATATATATTGGAATGAACGCTATTGGACGTTGGTAAAAAGAAAGAGACAGAATACATCTATGATCTATACCATTGGATAATTTAGATGAACGCTATTGGATGTTGGAAAAGAAAAAGACACAGATATATCAACCATCAGAAAAGAAAGAGACAGAACGGATGAGCAATCTACAGTGATAAGAAGAAACCGATGATGAACCAGAATGTGATATTGAAGATATTTTGATCGCAATAAAATCTGAAATGTTGAATGGATGTTTCGCTCTTGCACATATGAGAGGAAAAAAAACATGATAATTGTAATATTGGTTGAATATAGGCGACGTGTTCGTGAGTAAGGGAAGGGGAAAACGGTTAAGTTATATATTCTAATGATCGCACTTGACTCTCTCTCTCTCTATCTGAATAATCTTCATCGTGTATAGTGTACAGATCAGATCACGAAAATCCCTCGTTGTAACAACGAGGAAACTCTCCAGCTTGATACGGGTTTCGATAATAACGTTGATTCATATAAACCAAGTTATATACAAGGATCCTACTGTTGAGTAATATTGATTCAATTCATCATATTCCTATAACATCAATCCTAATATTTGTCGGTATAAATATAGATGTAACAAATGTCATGTTACAAATGTTTATATCTCATTATCTCATGAAAGGATTCAGTTCAAAGTATGCTTAATCGAAAGTGCATATTCGATCTATATCATGAAAGTTTAATTAATTTTCCCTCGGTCGGTAAAAACCCAGTTCACGTGTATAGATATACGGTAGCGCACTTCTGCTTATTCATTTAAAAAATGCTTTTCTTCAAGATTTTGCTTCCTCGTTTAGAGGGAAGCTTTGTGATCGTTTCGAGGAGCCGAACATTTTTTTGTCTCGAAATTAAAAATCTCCTAGACCAAAATGTTCCTCAGAATTCGGGGAACAATTTTGTTACCGTGTCTGTCTGTCTGTCTGTCTGTGTGGCTGTAGCCTCCCCCCCCCCTAAGTTTCGTACGCGCATATCTCCCGTTCTGCTTATTCAATCGTTTCGACATTTTTATCACAGTTATGGACTAGAGTGATAGTGGTCCCATATAAGTTTCAACCTGATTCATTCAGCAGAATTGGGTGAATGAGAAGAACTCTGACAGAAGATGAACATTTTGCGTACGCGTGTATCTTTGCTTCCTATTATCCGAATCCGATGAAACTTTAACCACGTTTTAGTCGTGACCCGATAGTGGTCCCATATAAGTTTTATCCAAATCGGTTGAAAACTGTGGAAAATTTTTCTTTGGAATCTGTATTTTTTTTCAAGCATGCCTTCCCCGTGTTCATATTATCCGAATGTCTTGGAACTCTGAGTATATTCGATTTACGAGATGTTGGTTATATGATATAAATTTCAGGCACATTGGAATTGAGGGGAGTGAAAAAGAAGCGAATCAGGTTCCTTTTTGTCTGTCTATTTGTCTGTGTGTATGTAACAAGTTTGCGAACGTGTATATCTTTTGTTCGTATTATTCGATCGTGATGAAATTTTCACCAGAGTCATGTGCAGTGTTGATAGTGGTTCCATATAAGTTTCAACCTCATCATTACAGAAGAACGGGAGGTGTGAGGAGAAATTTTTCGAAGAATCGTGATTTTGCGAACTCGTATATCTCCGCTTCCTATTATCCGATCGCAATCAAACTTGAATCACGTTGTACAGGTTGGTTGAAAAGTTTCCGCGCTCGAAATGAAAGAATACTGTTTTTGTTACGGAATATATTTTTTTATTCAATATAATCTCCTAGAAGCTCAACATACGTGTTCCAATGATCTTCCAATAATTTTATCCCATCCTTATAATGGTTTTCCGGAAGCTCTGCAAAATAACCGTCTACGGCTGCTATGGCCTCTTCATTCGACGAAAAATGCTTTCCACAAAGGAATCGTTCGAGGTTTCTGAAGAGATAGTAGTCGCGAGGAGCCAAATCTGGCGAATACGGTGGATGTTCAAGCAATTCGTACTTGAGTTCTTTGAATTTAGCCATCGTCAAAACACTTTTGTGAGCAGGTGCATTATCTTGATGAAAAATGATTTTTTTCTTCTTTAAACCAGGTCTTTTCTCACGAATTTTTTCATCCAGCTGATCCAAAAGGCTGCAGTAATATTCGGAGTTGATTGTTTTACCTTTCTGAAGGTAATCAATGAACAAAATTCCTTTTGCATCCCAAAAAACTGATGTCATAACCTTCTTTGCTGATCGTTGTGACTTCACCTGCTTTGGAGCTGAACAACCAGCTTCAGTCCACTGTAAACGTTCTTGTTTCAATTTAGGATCATGGTGGTAGATCCAAGTCTCATCCATAGTTATAAAACGACGCAAGAAGTCGGTTTTATTCTGCTTAAAACGCTCCAAATTACGCTGAGAAATTTGTTTTCGATCCAGTTTTTGTTGAATTGTTAACGTGTGCGGCACTAACTTTCCAAACAGTTTTTTCATACGTAATTCTTCATGTAAAATATGGAGTACTCGTTCGTCTGAGATGCCTATGGCATTAGCAATTTCACGCTTTGTCAAACTTGGATCTTCACTAACCATATTATGTACATGCTCAATGATTTCTGCTGTGGTTGCAGTTTTTGGTCGTTCGCGTGGATCGTCTTCAAGGCTAGTACGACCACGTTTAAATTCACCAGCCCAAAATTCAACGGTGCGTTTTGAAGGTGAGGACTCCTTATACACTTCTAACAATTGTTCATAAATTTCCTTTGCTTTTAAACCCTTCAAAACAAAGAATCTAATGACTGCACGATATTCAATTCTTTCCATATTAAGAGAAATCAATGACACGTCAACTTCAAATGGCTTGTAAACAAAGAATGAATTGACAGAATGACTTGTAACTTTGCATGTGTTCTCAGGACAGATATACCAACTTGAGGAAAAAAAAGTTTTGAGCTAGCAGTGCTATCTCTTGGTGAGCGCAGGAACTTTTCAACCAACCTGTAGTCATGATCCGACAGTGGTCCCATATGAATTTCATTCTAATCGATTGAAAACTGTGGAAAATTTTTGTTCCGCGATTCACATTATTTGACAATATTTTGAAAGCATGCCTTCCCCATGTCGGTATCATCCAAATGCCATGAAACTTGTAGTATAATCAGTTTATGGAGGGTTAGTTGTATGGTATGAATTTCAGACAAATTGGAATTGAAGGAAGAAAGTGGTAAGCACTGAGCTTCGAAACAAAATTTGGAAATTCCGTAAACATCGTTAACATGCGGATAACTTCCGTTTCTATCATCCAATTGTCATGAAATTTCCACCACAGCTTTATACAGTGTTGATCGCAGTCCTATGTAAATTCCAACCTGATTCCCTAAGAAAAACGGGAGAGAGAAAGAAAACATGTATTTTTTTTCAACACAAACCAGGGAGCCATGTGCCAATTGGCAGAGTTTTTTTTCATGTAGGGGAGAGGCATGCAGGTTGGACCGTGTTTTGTTCTTGACTTATAAGATTAGAACAGGAAATTATTTGATCAATATCCTTTGACTATATAAGTATGGACTGCCAGTTACCCCCACTTTTCCTATATAAACTGCCGAAAATGTGTAACCAACATTGAACGATATTTTTCGATATTTAGGCTCCGCCCAAGTGACCGAAAACGCGGGAATTCAAAATGTGGTATGAATAATCGTGAAAAACCCCAATGATTCGATAAGAATTACAGGTTATAATTTATTGACGTTTGATACATTGAGTATAAGAATGAGGATCATCGTTAAAAGCAATAAATACGATTCTTATATCGACGTAAACAATGTAAAATAAATATTCAGAGAATATCAGTCGCATTGCATCATGTGTTCTGATGGTTGATTTTTTGCATGTATTTTGAGAATTATTACATCTATCAACTTATTCATCTGATTACTCATAATTATTATTTATGATCATCATTCAAAATATTTATCAAAATATAAAATATATATATTTCTCAAAATATTTTTAAAGCAATTATAAAACATTTATAATAAACAACCTCAATACTAAGTATATCGTTGGGATATTCCTTGAACATTCAGAAAATCTAGTCTCAGTTTGTAAAATTTTATGAAGCTATAAGTACTTTTAGATGAATACGAATGTAATAATCTAATTCGAAAAATTGGAAAAGCAACCTCGATTAAAGTCTCAAAGCGATTCAAAAGAAAATGTCCTTATTATGAAACTTTCCAAATTTCGCAACAGGAAATTCATAAGTAAACATGAAAATATATTCATAATTATTCATGATGAATCATAAGCAGAATTTCACAGGATTTCGTGGTTTACTTATGAATTTCCTGTTGCAGAATCTGTAACATTTCATAATAAGGACATGTTGTTATGAATTGCTATGAGACTTTAACCAGGGAATCTAATTAAGAGGCACGTCCAGTAAGTGAAAAAACTTTATCTGAGTGGCACTACACGGAGAGAAAAGAATGGTTATACTTCCAATGCACCATGGTAATGATTACTATGTTACCATGGTACGAAGATTTTAAGTTATAACCTATACGTTGCAATCAATAAAAAATCATAATACACATTCAGAAACAATTTCCATCCCAATTAGTTGATTGAGTTTGAGGAATTACATCCTACTCATTTCAATAAGAATTACTCCCTTGATCAGAGGTTAGATTGTATTTCAAAACAAATCACAACACCGAACAGCTGATCAGTCAATTTTAGTTTGCGGTTACTGGCGGCGCTGCTCAATGTTGATTACAAGTCTGAAGTTAGCAACCAGCAGTCCATACTTATATAGTCAAAGTCAATATCTATATACCACTGGGAAGTGACAACCTTCAACTATATTTCGTGATAGAAAGCTTTTTGATTGCTTTGAAATACTGCGGAAGACAAGCGATTTTCTGAAGTCGGAAAAAATTGGTTAAAAAAAAGTGAGCATGCAAGTCGGACCATTTCTGAAAATTCGCTGAAAAGGTAGATAAATGCATTCTATACATCAGGTATGGAATTTGTAGCTGATATTTATTTATTTCAAATAGTTCTAACATTGGAATAATGAAATATCACTAACAATGAAATCATGATCACTGATTCCATGGTCTGTCTTCCTCTTCCTTCGGCATGCCATTGTACAATACAAGAATCACCGAATACTTGAGATTACATCCAATGTAAACACTATTCTGACCATTAAAGATGATCGAAATGGTGTTTGAATACTTATATGACAAGAAAAACTAGTGGCCTAACCTGCATGTTTTGGGTGGCCCAATCTACATATTCAATGAAACTTTGCAATTGCAAGAGCAGTATTCTTATTCCACAATATGATCGGAATATGTTTTGTGCGATTCGAAGAAATTGAGGAAAAAACATAATAGATTGATTTACGTTCATCAATCGATGAACACTATCCTCTTTGTACAAAATGAAATGAATTGGAATAAAACTTTTTTTTCCCTCACCCGCACGGAAAGTTGATGTTTTCTGACCTATTTTTAGGGGAGAAAGTGCTGAATTCCAAGCGAATGTGTCACAGCGGGAGGGAAATATTTTCCGCTCGCTCGTAGCGAGAGGAAAATACAAACTATCTTTTCGTTCTGCAATATGCATATGAATATTTTATATAAACAGATGATTTTCACTTCCCTTGCAGTTGTGGGAAAAAATAGTATGTTCACCTCGGGGAGAAGTGGGAAATTTCCCCCCTTGATGAACAATATACTATTTCACGTTTTTCCACTTGCCTTCTGGAATACTCATAAGAGGTGTCTGTTTTTGCATTCTATGCACATGAAAAGTTAACTTATGATAAGGATCGACTTCAATCGTCATGAAATCAGAGTTGCCAACGGTTGAAAATACAAAAACTCCCTGGCCTAACCTGCATGCCGGTTCAACCTGCATGCTTCTCCCCTACCTGGCGTCGCACAGTGGGGCCAAATGCCAAAAAGCTGGACAAAATTATAAGGGGCTCTCAAATTCGCTTGCGACTCCGTACTCGGGAAGTTTATGGGGTCACTGATTACGAATCCGTTTTCAGAATTCCAAAATTCAAAATGGCGGATCCAATATGGTGGACGAAAATTGGAAGAAATCATCGGATTTTTTTCAAATTTGGTGATCAGGGGTTTTCGGGGTCGCTGATTACGAATCCGCTGTCTGAGTTCCCAAATTCAGAATGGCGAATCCAATATGGCGGACGAAAATTGAAAAAATTATCGGATTCTTTTCAAATTAGGTACCCAGGGATTTTTGGGGTCGCTGATTACAAATCCGTTGTCTGTATTTCGAAATTCAAAATGGCGGATCCAATATGGTGGAATAAAATCGAGAAGATCATCGGATTTTCTTCAAACTCGGCATCCAGGAGTTTTTGGTGTCACCAATTACGAATCCGTTGTCAAAATTTTGAAATTCAGAATGGCGGATCCAATATGGTGGACAAAAATTAAGAAAATCATCGCATTTCCTTCAAACTCGGTACTCAGGGGTTCCTGTGGTCGCTGATTACGAATCCACGGTCTGAAATTCAAAATTCAAAATAACGGACCCAATATAGCGGACGAAAATTGTAAAAATCATCGGATTCCCTTCAAACTCGGTACCCAGGGGTTTTCGGGATCGCTGATCACGAATCCGTTGTCAGAATTCCGAAATTCAGGATGGCGGATGCCAAAAATCAAAACTTCATTCATAACTTAATATTAAACAAGAACTAAACGGCCCATTTTGTTGTTCCCATTATGATCATTATTATTATTATTTCCAACATTGAATCATCATTAATATAATTATCGAATGATATTAACACACCAAATGTGTTAAATCGAAAGATATATACATTCACAATATATACAATAATATAAAAAACTGAAATCGTAATGGTTTTTACTTTTGCCACACTTTTTTTACTCAGATCAGTCTTCTTCTTCACTCTCGTAGGAAGATAATGGGAAAGTTACGTTGTCTTTATCAAGTATATCCGGAGTTTTGATCAGGCTCAACACGTCTCTAGGGAGAAACTTTAGTTTTTTCTTGGGCAACTGTCTTTTACTCAATAACATTGGATCAGAACTCAAAAGGAACCATTTAAAAATGTCCTCATTCGTTTTTTCTCTACTGCATTTCCTGGAGTGATGCTCTCGGTACCTTTGGAAATGAATGTTGTCAAGATATTTGAATATAATTATGTATTCATCGACACCGTTAAAGCTTTTGATCTCAACATGACAAGCAAAATCAAGGAAAAACAAAAAGCAGCTGCACTTTGGGGTCATCAGTATAAAGTTTTGAATAAATCCTCTAATTCATAAGTTTACTTGATTCTCAAAATTGTTTTCTAGTCTATGAATTTATGTTTCCAGAGGATGAAAAATGTGGCTTATTAACAAAAAAAGTATATGAATATTCATAATTCCCCGAATTCCTTACCAGAACAAAACAATCTTCGCGAACATATATTCTCGTGGTTACCATAAATATATAGTTTGCCTAGTAGTCAAAAACGTATTGTGCAATGTATCAAACTGATTGCAGTACTTGAGAAGTCAAATTTTTCCCTTCAAAGTGTCGAGTCCACTGTGACAAATAAAGACTATTATTAAGTGATATACATCATTTTCACCTTTTAAAATCTTTGTTACGAGCCTCTTGTGCTTCCTCAGTCAATTGGCCTATAGGTAGAAGAGCAGATGCAATGATTTCAGGTCCGTGGATCAAAAACTTGTGCATCGTAGGTGACATTGGGTACCACGGATATTTTGTCGCGTAGTAGCGTGCCGTGTCTAAAGCGTAACTCCGAAACTTTTCAACGTCTATTTCATGGCCACTTGAAACGGTAGCTAATACTACATGAAGTCGTTGTATTAGGTTGACATCCACCCCTGTGATTTCGGCAGAAACTTCGGGTTGTGCGAAAAATCGCCTAGCGGTATTCCCATCATTTGAGTTCCCAAGCCCTGGCTTAGGAACATCGACAATGAGGCCACATTTTTCTTTAAAACTTTTCTGTACAACCTTTTTTCGTTCTTCCACCAAAGCTTTATCTTGTTTTCGTGCTTGCCACTTCTGAATAGGTAGCTTATAAGACAAATGCAGGAGGCCCTCAAAAATCGTATCCAGCCGTGTAGACAAGACAAACCAAACTGGAGGTTTTCGGTTTTGACCGGCCTGGATACTATATCATCAATTTTGTTGAATTCCTTAGATGTGGCACCACATATATAGCACTTCTGGGTATAGGTTGTCTCAGTTATGGCATTGCATACCTTCCCGTCCACCATAGAAAAATCATCTCATGTTTCACTGAAACATGTTTTTCATCAGTTCTGAAAGAAGTAGCCCTCAGATTTTCTATTTCATTATCAACCCGTAGCTTCTCTGCAACCGAAACTTCAGTTGATTCTTTCACAAACTCTATTTTGATTGGCCTACAAAATCTGGTTGATGATGGCCTTGGATTCTGCCAAATTATTTTTGAATTGCAGTGTAGGCGGAGAGGCACAAGTGAAGTAATGAACACAGCGGAATCACTAGCTTCCGAACTTTGATATGCTTGTTTGTATGAGGAGTGGCCAGAGCTCCCATCAAACCCCCATTTGGAAATAAGTACCAGGTTTTGTAACTCTTCATCAGATAAAGTTGACAAAACCGAATTCTGTAGCTTCAAAATACGTGTAGCTGTGTGATCAAGAAGTGCTTGTAGTTGCACAACAGCGCAGGTTTCTGTTATTTGAACAAATTCCTTGTCAGGGAAACACATGCGTTTGGCCAGTTGAATTTTTATAAGGTGGAAATTTCTGCGGATCAGCTTCACGCAATAAGCAGTACTGATGTTTTGAGAGCTCGGCATCTACTAGGAGAGCTAGAGCATCTTCATCATTCAACATCTTTGGCTCATTCCGCTTGAGAGTTTGATAACCTTTCATATACATTTTGGCAAGCTCAGGATCAGAAGATGTAACATCCTTTACAATTTTTGCGGCTTCGATCTGTCCAGACGCTCCCAAACACATTTGTGTGGCGTGAGACAGCTCTGAGATAGGAGTATTTACTCTGATATTCTCCGTTTTCCTACGTTTCGTTCTTTCTGAACATTCGTTGAATTCAACAAGAGGTCTCCCCACTTGCGTGTGAACAGTTACAGAATGGGGATTCCTGAAAGTACAAAACACTACCTCTTGTTTTAACCATTCTTCATTATTTTCAAGAAATCGTTCTTCGGTCCTTTGAGAAGATTCCCATCTCTTTTTAAATACACATTTAAAAGTAGATAAAAGGTTAGAGATCTCTGTTGTTTTGTTATCCGGACAACACGTTATCTCGATGATTTTTCCTTGAAGGAAAGTGAACTTTCCATCCAACGTAGGTAGAGGACTGCTCCTTAAAATATTGTACATCTCTCTCCAAGTCATAGATATTGAATCATCTTTGAAATCTATAAACGTTGTAGAATTCGATAGAATTCGCTACAGAAACCCCATGTGTTTCTAAAAATTTTCCTAATTTTCTTGGGTTGGATTCAACCCTCTTAAGCTAATTTTTTTCGCAGTCAACTGTTCAAATTAAACTACTGAGAAAATATAGGTTGTTGAAACACTCACCTATGGCAGCGGAATCCATCTCATTTGGAATTGTATGTTAACATTGAATGATTTTAAAAAACGAAAAATATTCACCAAGCTCCAAACTTGCACGCGGAAAAAAGTTTACGGTAACGATTACTAGCAAGAGTAAGAATTCGGTGACAGCTATTGCACAATTGTGATAAGCACCATTTGAAATCAGACCGATTACAACCAACGATTTACGTTGCCATGGAAACGATAGGTTAACATAAGAACGATCACCAAATCGCGAGTCATGATTCAGTTCACGAAAAGAAAAGAGATATCAATACTTGAATAACATTTATAAACATTTAGGAAAATGACGGTTACTTTAGGGAAAAAGAGCATCGCTGAAGAATGTTAGCAGTGGAGTTACCAAAAATTCGTAGTAATAATACTAAATGTTGGTAGTTTTATTGTCATTTCCCATAGTGAATTCATCAACTCATACTAAATTCACTACGAATCTTCTCCAGCAATACTGTTTTTCTCTCAATGGTCCATCATCTTCCTAAATATCAATGATTTCTGGCTTTTGTGTACCCTAAGCCCGCGATGAGAAGAAAAACGAATGGTAATCAATCTCGTACAGTTTTCCTCGTGCAGCAAATGTACACTGGAAATAAAACACATACTAACGTTGAGATAAAATTCAAAGCGAATCTACTGAATTCTGAGTTTTATGTCCACCATATTAGATACGCTATCTTTGATTCTTGGAATTTGACAACTGATTCGTAATCAATCACCCCACAAAACCCTGGATACCGAGTTTGAAGGAAATCTGATGATTTTTTCAATTTTTTTCTGCCAAACTGGATCCGCCATTCTGAATTCCGGAATTCAGACACCGGATTCGGAATCAGCGACCTTAAAAACCTCAGGGTACCGAGTTTGAAGGCAATCCGATGATTTTTTCAATTTTCATCCGCCATATTGGATCCGCCATTTTGAATTTTGAAATTCAAACAACGGATTCGTCATCAGCGACCTCAGAAACCCCTGGGTGACGAATTTGAAGAAAATCCGATGATTTCTTTCAATTTTCGTCCGCCATATTGGATCCGCCATTCTGAATTCCGAAATGAAGACAACGGATTCATAATCAGCGACCCCACAAACTTCTGCATATCAAGTTTCAGACGGATCTAAGGACTCCTCATCACTCCGTCTAATTTTTTGTGATTTCCTGCACAAAAACATGGCGCAATTGCTTAGGGGCAAACATGGGCAGCCGTTTTTTTTTCTGATGTTTAGGTAAGAGTCCCATCTACCACCTCCAATAAGTTAAACGACGTAATTTTGCGTAATTCTCTACTATTTCTTCAAAAACCAAACACATTTTCTCATTTATAGATATAGAAATTACATCCAATCATTGCTCTGTCAGTATTTTCCACTCATCAAATTGATATTCTCTTAATTCTTAGTGTATTCTACATAGTTCCAGTAATAGACTCCAATTCGGAAAAGTTAAATCGGTTCATTTTTCGAGACACAGCGTCTTTTTGAACATGCTCGTTATTTTACTGTCTTTCAATCACGCAGATTATACTTCAAGGAGGGTATTTTGCAACTGGTACACAAGGGCAGGGGGAGGGGACCAGATCTTCTTATATCAGAATTCCAATACTTGGGACATCACCTTACTTATCCCAAGGGTCAAATATCCCCAACTACAAACTTCATTTTTGGGGTTTTGGCCAGCTTTTTGGCATTTGGCCCCACTGTGCGTCGAGACGCTACCGCGTCTCTTGATAAATACGGATATCTCCGCAATATGCGACAAAAGTTTCTATGGAGATTGTTCTCTTGACTATCTTTAAATATAAACCCGCATCATCATCATCATCATCATCATCATCATCATCATCATCATCATCATCATCATCATCATCATCATCATCATGAAGTAATCAGTCTTATGACTGGTTTGATGAAATTCTCCAACCCTGTCTATTATCCACTAACCGCTTAATTTCTGCATATCTACGACAACCCTTATCTTGTGTAATTTGCTTCATATAACTCAATCTAGCTCTACCTCTTAGAGCATATACTACTGGAGCAAGCAAAGGCTACGGAGGGGTGGGGTTAGTTTGTATTAAAGATGGAATGATAGTTCCGACTTTTAGGCAGTGCTACACGGAGAAAATATATTGACGAAAAATTATTCAAAGTTGAGTAAAACGAGGACATAGTGGCATTCCCGCACTGAGAAAAAGGATTCGTTGACTCAAATGAGATTTGTTTACAGTAAATAAATCGTATATTTGGATACGAGCGAAGAAATATTTAGTAATATTCATTTTATCACATAGTTGTTGAATACACCACATATTTCTTTGAGTCAACTTCATACCGGTTATGATTCGATAGATCTAAATTTGACAAGAATTCATATTCATTCACATCAACTGCAATCACTTTGAATCAAATGAATGATTTGGTTATAGTTAATAAATATGAATTTCTTGACTCAACACAATATTTGGTTATAATCAATATGTCTCATTTGTATGAAATGATACTTCTTGAAAATGCTCAACCAAATGCGTTGATTTGTCAGAAGAAAACCTTTTTCTCAGTGCGCGAAGTTTAAAATCCGGTCGAGTTCATTTTACTCGACTACAGATGAAAATCAATTCAGACGTTTTTCAACAGTATTCAACTTGTTGAAATAATGAAAACATTTGAATTTATTTTCATCTGAATTCGAATGAAATGAACTCGACCGGATTTTACACTTCGCGAGAATGCCACTATGTCCCCGTTTTACTCAACTTTGGGTGATTTTTCGCCAATACATTTTCTCCGTGTATCTGGTCTGAAATATGATAAGAATTTAGATTGATCAATTTTAACTTGCTGAATACTTTTCTTTAATCATTCTCCTCTCATGTTCTCTGTATATTCGAGCGTTTATTTTGATTAATTAACGCTCTGACAAAGCTTGTTTTTCAATTGGGTCCCTTGTATACATTTCATCTACCATACGATAGGTACTGGTTTACCTTAGTAACCAGGGTTGAATCAGTCGTTGCTTCGGGTTCATGTGGAACAGATGTATTTTGTCTGAGTTAAATTCTTCTGAATTGACGCGTTCTTATATATGATTTTCTTGCAGTGAGGATATGAGTAGGCCTCTGCTTTTCTCATAAATTCGGAATTAAAAGCAATGCTCTAGGATTGAATCAAATTGTGGTTTTCGTGGAAGTTCACAATGAATCACGAAGTGACGACTCGTCATAAACCTTTTGCTCCACGTGAAGTTGGAATTGAGTGATTAATTGATTATAGGATGAGTGAACGTAATAATATATTCTCTCTGAAGAGAAAAGTTAAACAGAATTTGTTTGGTTTTAAATGTAGATATATTAAGTTTGAAGAGTTTCTAGGTAGCGTTCCTTTTACTTCTCAGAGACCTGACCCGGCATTCTGTTTATAATTAACCCGTCAATAACTTTGAACTCCTTTGCAATTAGACATTCGAGGTTTGATTAAAGTTCTATATTACTATCTTTGTTTAAATCTCATTGGATAAAAAGAGAGACAACTGCCTATAAGTCGGATCTCTCTCTCTATCAATTCAACCACACTTATTTCTATTGAAATCATAGGCAATGCTCGCTCCAGTAGTATATGCTGTAAGGTCTACCTCTTCGACTTTTACCATTCATTTTTCCTCCCAATATTGTTTCCAATAAGCTATCATGCCTCAATGTGTGTCCTATCAGATTGCTTCTTCTTTTCACGACCTGTCTCAAAAGACTTCTTTTTTCATTTACCTTCTCAAGTACTTCTTTTTTCATTTACCTTCTCAAGTACTTCTTCATTTTTTACTTTCTCTATCCATTTTACCCTGAGCATCCTTCTATAACACCACATCCAAAAGCTCCTAGTCTTCGTTGGTCCGTTTTTCCAATTGTCCAAGTTTCGCAACCATATAATGCTGTGCTCCAAACGTAACTCTTCAAGAATTTCTTCCTTACTGCTGAACTAATATTCTTCGAACATACGAGGTGTGTTCAAAAAGTAAGGTGACTTTGTATTTTTAAGGAAAAATATTTATTTATTTATCAATATTTATGTTGTCCCCTTCAAAGTAATCCCCCTCAGATACAATACACTTATGCCAACGGTTTTTCCAATCCTCAAAGCACTTCTCATAAGCACTTTTCGGTATAGCCTTGAGCTCTTCCAGCGATGCAGTCTTTATCTCTTCAATCGTTGCAAATCTCCGTCCTTTCATAGGTCTCTTCAGTTTTGGGAACAAGAAAAAGTCACATGGGGCCAAATCCGGTGAATATGGTGGCTGAGGCATGATTGTGGTGTTGTTTTTGGCCAAAAAATCTCTCACAAGCAAAGATGAGTGAGCAGGGGCATTATCGTGATGCAAAAGCCATGAATTATTTTTCCACAATTCTGGACGTTTTCTCCGTATTGCTTCTCGCAAACGGCGCATAACTTCAAGATAATACTGTTTATTGACCGTACGACCATATGGTGAGAACTCCTGATGCACCACGCCATGGTAATCGAAGAAAACAGTGAGCAAAACTTTGACATTTGATCGGACTTGGGGTGCTTTTTTCGGTCTTGGCTCATCTGGGGTCTTCCATTGGGACGATTGGACTTTGGTTTTGACATCATAACCATATACCCATGATTCGTCACCAGTTATGACCCTTTTGAGTGAATCTGGGTCGTCGTTGACGTCATTCAACAGTTCTTGAGCGATGCTCATGCGACGGTTCTTTTGGTCAAAATTCAGCAATTTCGGAACAAACTTCGCTGACAGACGTCTCATGCCCAAAACGTTAGAAAAAATTTCATGGCACGAGCCAAGCGATGAACCAACATCCTCAGCGACTTCTCTGATAGTGATTCGACGATTTTCCAAAACAATTTTCTTCACTGCTTGAACGTTTCCATCAGTTGTTGACGTGCTTGGGCGTCCAGAGCGAGGCTCGTCATTGGCATCTTCCCGGCCATCTTGGAAGAGTTTGTACCACTTGTAAACATTTTTTTAACTCAGAACGGTTTCACCGTATGCTACTGTCAACATTTTGAGTGTTTCGGAGCACTTTATTTTATTTTTTACACAAAATTTGATGCAAATCCTTTGATCCATATTTTCCGATAGCAAGAAATCGCCGAGCACGCAAGACACTCATAACCTTTACGCCTCTCACAACCAAACAAAAAATGCTATACACTTAAAACTTGGTACAGATGTTCGGGAAGAGTGTGCCAACATAACAAAACAAAAAAATCGATAATCGAAAGTACGTTGCCCGCGGAATTTGAAAAGTCACCTTACTTTTTGAACACACCTCGTATTAACTGTTTCTCATGGTATAAAACCGCAGGAGGAGTATATTCAGCATATACTGTATGTATTCAGGGTATATGAAGCAGGTTGTATTGAAACCCTGGTTGAAAGGTCCAATAGAAACCGATTAAAACCGATTCAAAATTAATCGGAATGAATAGGGTCAATCGGAGAGGCTCAACTACCGATTCAAGATGAATAGGAATTAATTGGAACGTGGTATATATAGGATTGAATCGAGGATTCACCGATAGAAAAATATTCGTTTTATTGGAATTAATATGACTCAGTGATCAATCCGTTTGTATGAGAGATATCTGATTGAGAATATGAAAATTTCTCCATTTCATGAGGTAAATGGTTTTTATCGGAAATTTCCATGACCTAAAGCTATTGGAACCGATCGTGAATGTTACGTAATGGGAAATTTAATCGGTTTTTATGAAGAATGTCCAATTCGATTAGAGTTCGTACAGATTTGATCGGTTTGTAGGTTTTAATCGGATTATTCCACTATCCGAATTCATGGGGAATAATAGGACCATTTACGGATCTGAAAATTGAATAGGATTGGATGAGAAATATCCAATTCGAATTCAGAATTCCTTTCAGCGGATTAAATTATCGGTTTTCATCAGAATTTTCGGTGATTTCGGTCTATCGGAACCAATGGGAAAATTGTACAAAATCCAAGATTTACTGGGTTTCTATCCAGAATATCCAATTCGATTTGAGGTTGTTCATTTTAATGGTCAATAGGTTTCAATTGGATTATTCGATCATCCCACACTGAAAAAAAGGTGGGTACAGACAACGGTGATATAGTTGATTCAACAGTAGAATACGATTGGATATATCCAACTGAATCTGACTGGTGTCTCAACTACATGCACTGTTGACTCAACTACATGCAGTTGAATCAACCATCATGGTGTCAAGTCAACGATTAAACTGTCAATCTGATCATATATTCGTTGACTTGGCTATGATATTCAGTTACCCTAACAACAAAATTTAATTGATTTTCGATGAAATTTTTTTTTCAGTGCAATTTATGGGAAATAAAAGGAATATTTACGGGATTGAATATTCAATAGCATTGAATGAGAAATGTCCAATTCAATTTTAGACTTTATTCCACCGCATTAGCCCTGGTTAAAAAATCCGATAAGATCCGATAGAAACCGATTCAGAATTGATCGGACTGCATAGGATCAATCGGAACAGTTCAATCCCCGATTCGAAATCAATAACAGTTTATCGGAATCTCTTTTCTATAGGTTTCAATCGGGGATTCACCAATTGAAAAATCTGCATTTTATGGGAATTAATCAAACTTCACATGATCTATTGGTCTGTTGAAGATATATCTGATTGGATGATTGAAATTTTCTCCATTCCATCAGGCAGACGGTTTTTATCGGAAGTTCCCACAATTTCAATCTATTGGAACTAATGGGAAAATTTGTGAAATTGAATGATGAATGGGTTTCTTATGGGAGATTTCTGACTGCATTCAAGGATGTATCGATTCCATTGATCAATGGGTTTTGATTGGATGATTCCAACATTCAAATTTATTGAAAATAATAGGCAAGTTCACAGATTCTAAAGTCCTATAGCTATGTACCGGCAATAACCGATTCAGTTCTGAAATTTCTTTCATTGCATCAAATCATTGGTTTTTATCAGAATCCCTGGTGACCTCGATGTATTGGAACTAATGGGAAAGTTGCTGGAATAGGGAACTCTAATCATAGAATACCAAGAGAATCCAATTAGAAAATATTTCATTGGTATCAATCGGAATTTTTATCAGTGATGGAATATCCATTGGATCCCACTGAAAAATATGTGACTGTTACCAATTATAATTGTGATGATGAATAAAATGCCGATTAAATCAAATTAAAAAATATTGTGTTCGTACGAATTGGAATTTTTATTATTGCTAAAATACCTATTGGATGCCATTGGAAAATATTTGACTGGTATCAATTAGAATCTTCATGATTAATAACATACCGATTGAATCCAATTGGAAAATATTGTATTGGCATCAATCGGAATTTTCATTGGTCATAAAATACCAAGTGAATGCAATTACACAATATTTCATTGATATCAATCGGAATAATTATTATTGATAAAATATCAATTGGATCCCATTGGAAAATATTTGACTGGTATCAATTGAAATTTTCATGATTGATGAAATACCGATTCAATCCAATTAAAAAATATTTTATTGGTATCCATCGGAATTTTTTATCAATCATTGTGACGAACCCGTCAAAGTTTGGGTCGTGTGACGAACTCGTCATTGAATTCCGTGACCTGCAACAAAGAAAAGATTATCATAACGAACTTTATAAGGATTTGGAATGGAGTCGATACAACCTTACCGTAACCATATTACTTTGGTAGGGTACAATCCTACTTCCTCGTCTCACCAGCCTTCGGCAGGTAAAACCTGTAACACATAAGCGATTAGAAAAAGAGAATACAATAATCAAAAGAGAGTAAATAAATAAAAGATAGGTGGCATACCTTTTGTAGTCACCAACTAACCCGACGCTAGTGACCAGAGTGAAGCATAACCTGTAAAATAGAGACAATCAATAAGGGTCAATAAAGTTAACAAAAGGAACGATACACTACTCACCACGCGAAGTTCCGAAAGTCACCTGTAAATAGAAGATCATAAGAAAATAAAATTATTAGAATAAGTAGAAAAATAAGAATACGTATTGAATACGGAAACTATACGTTACCTAAGAGACATGATCCAGATGACCGCGAGGGGAGTTTTCGAGGAGTTTCGGCGCGTGAAAGCACTTCGCGACAGTGAAAGTGGTTTTCCACTTAACACTCGCGATAATTCACTCGTGAAAAACTTGACGCGAAAGGGATGACAGGTTGTAAACAAACCTGGTCATTCATATTGTTTTTCACGGAAACTCATCACGCATGTGCAGGGTGTGTTCAATTCGATCCTCAAGCGAGACGATCGATAGCCGATCGGCAACCGATAGGTGTCGGAGTCGCCCGTGACTTGAGAATAATTCAAGCCGGGAATAAAAGGAGGTACCTGAGAGGTATTCGGCACTTCACTATCCAGATCGAAGCTGATACCGCAGTAGAGATCACGGAGATAGCTGAGTCCGTTGGGTGCTTACATCCAACGTTAGCTAGGCTTGATTTAGGGCCGGGGGTGGTCAGCTGGGAAGAAACCGCTGCCTAAGAGTAGACGCTGGTTAGGGCACTACATGACGGAGATGGTAATATTACTCCCACGTCATTAGGGGCAAAGTCCAGCCCATGGGGTTAGTTAGTAGCCACCCACTTACGGCTAAAGTATACCTGAGAACAGCCTTTATGAAGGCTTAAGTTGAATTTTCCGTTAGATCTTGCATAGGTTCATTCAGAATCCATCAAGGCACTCGGTAGCCAACTAGAATCCAAGATCTCCAGATCTGCGACGTGATTGGTTTCCTTCCGAGACGCACGTTCGCCTTGTCGTTTGCGAAAATCTAGTTCGTTAATAAAATAACCCTAGATTTTCGAGTCACACGATTGGTCCGCGAGTAATCGGTCGTTTACAATCGCCGCCCGCATCATTCCGTTGGAACCGCGCCTTGTCATATCATTTAGAGTCACCGCGTACTATAATATACGCCTTGTTTCCGTTAGATCCGGTCGAATTTCCAAACCTTTTAACGTCTCCGCGCAGAACTCGTGTGCACACGTTAGGAATAGTCAACTTAGGGTCTCAGACTGTAAATATTCTTACAGTTAACTAGTTTATATGATATTGTCGTATTTTTTTTATTTGAATTTAATTTTGTTCATTCACGAACTGATCAGTTCAAACATGTGTATTGAAGAGTCATTCAATAAATGTCTATTCGATTTGTTAAGCATTTAAAACTCGTCTCGTTATTCTTAATGTTAATAATCTGTGACCCGTGTTCCTCAACCTGGAAAATCCGAACCTTGGTCTTCCGACGAGCGAGAGGCATAATTTGAGGGTAAATTCTCCAATTCACGATATCATCATATATCAATGCGTCAGGGTCTTTGAAACGAAACGTCACATCATAAAATACCTATTGAATCTAATGAGACAATATTTTCTTGGTATCAATTGGAATTTCATGATTAATGACATACCCATTGAATTCTATTGAAAAATATTTCAGTGATATCAATCAGAATTTTAATGATCAATAAAATACCTATTTAATCGAATGAAAAATATTTTCTTGGTATCAATAGGAATTCTTATTATTGATAAAATACCTATTGAATGCCATTGAAAAATATTTGACCGGTATCAATTAGAATCTTCATAATTAATGACATACCGATTCAATCCAATTGAGAAATATTGTATTGGCGTCAATCGGAATTTTCATTGATCATAAAATACCAAGTGAATCCAATTACACAATATTTCATTGATATCAATCGGAATTCTTATTATTGATAAAATACCTATTGGATCCCATTGGAAAATATTTGAGTCGTATCAATTAGAATTTTCATAATTGATAAAATACCGATTGAATCCAATTGGAAAATTTTCTCTTGGTCTTCATTGGGATTTTTATTATTAATGACCTCCCATGCTCTCATTAAGACCGATACAATCTCTCATATGTCCAATGGACTATTACCAATCGAATCTTATTACTATAGGACACCCATCCCTGACATAAGACAGTCATTTAGTTCACATTGATAGGAAGCGAACCACGGCATCGAGCGAGCGGGTGTTCCACATCGATCTTCTAGGTTAAGCAACGACAACTGCGGTACAAGGTGGATGGGTGATCACCATGTTGATAACACATAAATGGTCATTTGAATTCATTTCAGCAATAATTTGTCATACGTAATGATTGAATAAATGATATATGTGTTTGTTTAATTGATATAAAATGCGCGTATATAATTTATATAAACCGTTCGTTGGTTGGGTTGACAACCAATGAAATTCAATAAGAAAATCGCGATGCAGGAATAAATTCATTCCTATAAGTGTTTTTTATCGGATTTGATCGGATTATTTTACCAGGGAAAATGCCGATTAAATCCAGTTGAAAATTATTTGATTGGTATCAATGGGAAATTTCCGTTGCAGAAACTCAATCCATTCCGATGAAATGTTTTTTTATCGGATTCAATCGGATTTTTCAACCAGGGGAAAGATCGATTAAATCCAATTAAGAATTATCTTATTGGTATCAATAGGAAATTTCCGGTGCAGAAACTCAATTCATTCCGATAAAATTTTCTTTTATCGGATTCAATTGGATTGTTTAACCAGGGGACTGTCTCTCACTACTTTTTCATAAATAGTTCAATACGGGAGGTATTCAGTATATACTGCATATATCCAGCATATAGGAAAAGTGTTTTATGAGGACTCTCCCTCAAAATCCCGTTTCATATACCATTACGTCCGGAAAAAGAAAATATCCCATTACGTAAGCGGGCAATTGAACATATACTACATGCCTTCAATTTAAGCGAGGAAAAAGGACAGCTGCTGCTACCACCAGCATTCAAAGCCGTCGAATCATTCATTCTCTTTCATATTGGCCCATATTCGTCTACGACTGCAGAGGGGAGGAAACCGCCAAAAACCATGAAGAAACCCGCTCGATGGTGCTATTAATTACAACTTTTAATTGTAGTCCTAATTAAAAGTCTTAGACGATTTTCAATCAATCATCGAAGCCTCCGATTATTTCTAAACATTGAAGTTGAAATTGTAAATCCTGCGCGCACCACTATGGCTACCCATCGCTATACACCGCGCATGCTTCACCGTGAGCTGCTGCCGGCTCGCATAGAGACAAGCATTCCGAGTTGGACGGCCCGCGTATACACACGAAGTGGAATTTGCACCGTGTATGATCCGGCGAGACACGCCGCGTGCTAACTTTTTTGAACAGGTCACGTCATTCCGCGTGGAATTGGCCGTGATTTCACCCTGTTTTTGTGAGTGGTCAAATCGTTTAGTGGGTTCAGGTGTTTGGAGTTCCGGTTGGTGTTACACTGAGAAACGCCTACCCACCGAGGATGACTACACCCCCTAGGAGACCCCACGAGGAGAAGGGTATGTGACTCCGGTCAGATGTTTTGTTTGAAATCAGCTCTCCGATTCTCTCCGTTCCTCGTGGCAAAGAATTTAATCATTCCAATCTGTTTCTTCTAAAGGCTTTTCTCCTTCCTTTTTCAGTTTCATGACGAGGAAAGCCTAAGAAGCCGTTCTCATGTAGCCATGGTGGTCACGCGCGGTTCTCACGATATAGAATCGGAAATTTAAAATATGTAATTTTTGTACTGAATAGAGGAAATTAACTTGAGCTTGCTGCGAGCTTTTGAGAAATAGTCATAGGTTTATCTCTTTTATAAAAATTTTGTCACTGGGTAACTGTATTACTTCGATGAAGTATCTGGTTTTCTTATGAAATTTTGGTAGATTATATACATTTTCTCAACCTAACTTCGATTCCTCATTTTCTGTAATCTTGTGTGTTCCACCTATTCTCCTGCTACCCACCCCTCACGACTTGCTAGTTCGGCGAGAAGGACGATACAGACCAGACTTGCAATCGTTGAGCTCGATAAGATTTGAATTTGGAAATTTTGCATGAAATCTGGTGGCTGATAAACCGTCACCTGGCGCCCTTTTCGACTCCTGGTTTCTATTGTGCTTCTCAGGCCTCTTTTTTCCTTTCTTTTCGTTTCAGGAGAATTACTTAATGATATGAGTATTGCTTTCTCTCTCGCTTGCTTGCTTTCTTCCTTTTAGTAACCGCTTGCTATCTCTTTCTATTTGGCTTTGCCTCGCACTCTTATTCGCTATGGTTTCTCTGACATTCTTTCTCTGATCTTGGAACACAGTGCGGAGGTCAAAGTATTGCAGGCAAGAGAGAGAGACACAGTGAATCGGCATTACAACAGTACCGATTCATCCGGTAGAAGTCCAAATCCTGGTTTGACAGTGTGTTCAACTTATGTTTTGTTTTCTGTCACAATGATTGGAATTGACAGAGTGAAGGGTGCATATTACTTTGCTTAGTCCGGACTGATTGAGTGATAACACTAAGAAGAGCGATGTTCTTTGAATCTCGTTCTGGAAATTCTCCTCGGAGGCACAACTATTCATATCCTGGCATGGTTACTCGCAAGGGTTTCTGTCTCATGTGCTCCCACGCCAAGGATGTAACAGATTACGTTCCACCTGTTACAAGTATATTGTGTTCCATGCTCATCGGAGAATTCCTTCACACAGATGCAATATGAGATTTGAGAAGCAACATAGCCTATGTCCCTCCATGCATCCGCGCTTGGGAGCACGAAGGTGAGGGCCCGAAATTGCATTTGGTGGATAGACAATCATTTGTGGATCTGAGGATGATTACTAGGAGTTACTAGCCCTTCTGAAAGAGCCGAAGACTTCACCAATCTTGAGTGAATGGCCTTCCGGGCACTTGCTACCTCATTATCGGAGAACCCTGATGCATATGTGCAGAGACCCTGTGAGTTACGAAAATGAGTTTGTAAGAATCGTTTCCCCATCACCTGTGTTTCTCCATCAATCGCGCTTGGAGGCACGGTAGAGTATTCGACCAGATATAAATGAAACAGTATTTTATCCTGACGTGAGAGATATACCTGATATCACGCTATTGAAGTTCGAACCAATTATCGGAACGAATCAGTGGAATACTCGGCGTGGCGGCTGATGATTTCGTGCAATCACATTATTCAAGATTCTATCTTGATGCCCTTTAGGAATTATTTTCAATATGATAATGACTGATGATTCATGATATCGGCCACGCCACGTTTCCAGCATCGATGTGGAATTCAAAACATATCTAAAACGACCCACACGTCTGAATTAGAATGACTCAGACTTGTTTTTGATGTATCAACATGTTTTGTTTTATTTTCCTTCAGACATACTTCCAAGATTAGGTCTTTTAGAGATTGAAAACGACTATAAACGCATCTCTGACAAATAAGAGTTACAATATACCAGAAGTTGTTGACATACCATTTGGATCACCAAATGTATTTGGTAGCTAATATTCATTCCACATCTTCCCTTTGAATTGTAAATTTGCCACTTCAAGTAAAATTCTGGACAGAAGGTTTTGTTCTGCAAATTATTTTTTGTATTCACAGGTTTTCATGGACTTTTTGCCGAAAAAGTTTTTCGCCGAATAAACTTAATTCGTCAATCGCTAGTCATTTCTAGAGATCACTACGAGATCTCCTAGTGATTCCTAGAGATGACTATCGATTGTCAAATCACAGTGTATTCGGCGAAAAACGTTTCCGGCAAAAAGACTCCCTACCCATCTGGAGTACCTCAGGGTTCTCATTCGGATCCTCTCTTATTTCTTGTATTCATAAACGACATCAGCAAAGCTTTTCGGGATTCTCGTCACTCACTTTTTGCTGACGATCTTGAAATGTTTATGCGCATAACAACCTCAGAGGAAGCTCAGCAATTGCAATCGGACCTGTATAGACTTGAAAAGTGGTGTGAGACTAATAATATGAAGCTCAACATATCAAAGTGCCAAGTGATGAGATTCGCTAGGAGTAATAACAGAATTCTTTTTCCTTACACTCTCTCTAACGAGTTATTGTATCCCTGTCAGTTGGTACGCGATTTGGGGGTATTTTTGATAGTAACTTCAGCTTCTCTCATCACTATCATGTCGTAGTAGGTAAAGCGTTGGAAACTCTAGGCTTTATCTAAAGATTTGGCAGTGAATTTAATAGCCTGAGAGCGTTACGTACACCTTACTTCTCCTTAGTGAGGCCTCATTTGGAGTATGCATCCCAAATTTGGTATCCCTATCTTATCAAAGACTCGACCTTGTTGGAGAGGGTTCAACATAGATTCTTGCGCTTTGCAGCTTATCGGATTGGTTGTCCTATGAACCCCAATTCTCATGATTATACTGCTATTATGCGCGAACTCAATATCTCGACGCTTGAATCACAAAGTTTGTTCGATGATCTATTTTTTTTGTATAAAATTTTGATTGGAATTATCGATAATGTTGAAGTTCGCAGCCCTATCAATTTCAATGTACCTAACAGGTGTCTTAGATCTCATCTGTTATTTACAACTATAATGTATAAGTCCGGATTTGGTCACAGTGACCATTTGAATCGCATTTGTGTCTATGTAAATACTCATAGTATGAGGATAGATTTCTTTGCTCACTCTGTCAATGAGTTTCGGAGAGCATGCTCCCGGCTTATAGATAACTAATTTTATTTATTTTATTGTGAAGTTTCTGAATGTCCTCTTTTTTTCTATTCTAATTGTATGTATTATTTATCCTTTGTTATTTGTTTTCTTTTGTATTTCACTTGGTACATTGATGGGTTCAACCCGTATATGAATGAATCAATAAATGAATAAATATCAGTGAACGATGTGGCTGATAATAAAAGAGTTCCATTATTGATAACATTACTTGGGAATGATGGATATCTTTTGCTTCGTAACCTATGCACGCCAACTGAGCCAGCTGAAGAGACTTTCAATGAGCTCATTAAAGAGTTGAATAATCATCTCAAACCAAGCCCTAATATGATCATGGGGAGATGCACATTCAACGATTGTACCAAGAAGCGAGAGGAGGTGTTCGATCTTTCTTCCCGCGCCCAAAGGAAATGGCAGTCCATTGTCAATCCGGAAATGAACTCGATACATATTTGAGGGATGAACTGTGTTGGGGAGTACATGATCAACACATCAGAGGACGTCTCATAGAAACAAAAGACCTAACGTGCGGTACGGCTTATGAGTTAGCAGCAACTGCATCAACAAATGGTCAAACGAAATGGAAGACGGTAATAGACTGGACCAAAGTAATGCAAAAAATGCTAAAAGTATTGTCAAATGTTTCAGATGTGAGAAAAGCAACCATGAAGGTAATACTTGTCGTTTCAAAGATCGATTAAAAATATTACAAATGTCATCATTTTGCGAAAATGTGTCGTATTGAAGATAATGAAACAGAGGATCATCATTTTGTGGATGTTGTTGAAGATTCATCTTTAAATTTGAATGAATCATTCAATGTATCAGATTCGAACGAAGACGTTGAAGAGGGATCTCTGCTGACTTCACTGTAATGAATGAGAGGTCAATTTTTTGAAATTCTGTGACGTGATGCATCTTCACAAAAAAAGTCGCGAGATAGCACCGCGCACGACCCCTATGAAAAGTGATCGTGTAACTTGAGAAAACATTGGTTCGCGTGAAAGAACACAGCTGTTGCTCGCTTACACGAGAATCAGGAACACATCTCCCCTCCTTTGTTATTCCTGTCCTCATCTAATCCCTACCCTTTCATGATTTGTCGAGGTTTCCCGTCCCGAAGAGGCAACGCGATCTGCTACGAGATGATACGGTGGTCCCTCATCACCGAAGGACGATCCACCAACCACCGGAGACCACTTTCTCTCATCCCCAGGCCGACCAACAGAAGAGGATGGAACACCCTTTATCGCCCTTCCACCTAGGCTGCCGACCTAGGAAAAAGAATCAAGCTGTATGCGCCGCCTAGCCACCCATCATGCCTCTAGAAGAGGAAATGAAAGGAGTGAGAGAGATAACACGGACCCCGTCACTCTCGCTCAGGAGAAATCAAGGAATTGGGAAAGGACAGAAACACCCACGCCGGAGAACCCCCGCCCCACACATACACACACTCACACAACGATTATTCGGAGACCACCACCACCAAAACCCATAAAACAAGTTCAAGAGGTGGGCTCTAACGGAAAGTCATCGACGGGATTCCGTGTGTTACTCTACGAACTAACCCGTCGGTGAAGAAGAAGAAAAGGCCATCTTGGCTTCACTTCTTGTGTAACCAAGCGACAGGTACGTTCGCAAGGAAACTCGGTTCGGAAAAGTTTCGGATACGGTGAGTGTATCATGCCATCGGGGTTCAAATTCATTTTTTTCCGGTAGAACATCGCATCTGTCAAGTTTTTCTCCGGTGCGAGAGTGCGAGTGTGGTGTAATTTGGTGTTGATTGTGGTGGAAAAGTTCTCTTCACGGGTCCTCCACCACGTGCTCTCTTGGATTGTTCATTTGTATTCCTTTTCTCTCCACGACAGAGTCGTGAGCATTTTGTGTTAATGATGGGAATATACCCATATGTGTGAAACACGTGTTTGACCTTAAAAGTGGGTTTTCTCCTTGTTTGGTTAATAAAAATCAAACCACCCCTTCTCCCTGAGTTTTGCTTCACCCCTTGACCCCTTCAAGACTATCATGAACAAACAACTTGTTTTCTCTCAATATATTTCATGTCCCCCGGCTTTTATAAATATTCACGACGGGGATCGTGGAGGCGCTCAACAACCCTTACGCCTTTGTGCATGAGTAAATGAGTTACCCATCACAATTCATACAGGATCGTCAATATCGGTTATTCCAGAGGAACTTTTTGAAGAAAATTTTGGAAAAGTTAAAATTCATGAAGCAAAAAAAGTTCGAAAGTTATCAAGGTGACGTGATGTAATCTGTCGGTGTTATAGTTGTTGATGTGAAATTTGCTGTTATTGAGAAGAAATTGGAATTGTTTGCGTTGCAAGGAGAAGACGTTCCTATAGTTGGGTTGGATTGCTTGCATGAGTAGAATAAGCTCACAAAGAATGAGAACAAACTTATAAATCAGGTTAGAAGAATTGATGACCATGGAAAGTGGATTCAAATACTATATTACTGAAAAACAAAGATGCTTTTTTATAAGTTGTGGGCACATGAAATTGAAATGTTTTTACGCTTCACGTGAAGGAGAATGTGAAGCCTGTTTTCTATTCACCAGAAGGAATCATGAGTGTTGATCCACTCATTATCAATCGTCTTTCTTGAAAAAACATAGATATACGCGGTGAATTGTCGTGATCTTGACCGCTCAACAGTACATTGTGTAACAAGTTTGCAAAGGTGGTGATCCCTGCACAAGTGTGAAGTTTGTCGCCCGTGCGTAGCGAGGGCGACAAATCACGCGAGTATCGGGTTCACCAATGCGCACAAGTTGGTCATACTATTTTTCCCAACAAGGTGCGCGAACTTCGGTTTTCCAAACTTGTGTTGCGTGCGCAAAGTGAGTAATTCCCACACGGCAGTCAGACCAGTGTGGGAATGACTCACTTCGCGCACGCAACACAGGCTTGGGAAACCGAATTTTGCACACGCTGTTGAGAAAAATATAATCATATTGGAGCTCTTTTGGATTCCTCATCATTCAACTTCTCGAGCTTTTCGGAATTACCTGCGATTATGGGTGGATATACGTTTGCAGAGTACTACAATATGTTGATCATCTACGGTGGTTGCGGTGAATCCGTGTTGGCTCCAGAACGGCGGTGTCATGAGGAATTCCCTGATAGACGGCATCCTGATAGGAATGTCATCTTGAGAACGGCACAACGATTGAGGCATACCGGAAGTGTTTCTGTCGTTCGACTGGATGTGAGTAGAGCCCGTGAAGTCAGGAATGTTCAGAACGAAGAACAAATTTCACTCGCTCTTAGGAGAGACCCTGAAATGCGCATCGGAAAAATAACGCACCGATTTGATCTTCCATATTAGACGGTGCAGCGGACTTTGGAAGAAGAAGGGGTGCACGATTTCCATCATACAAGGGTGGAACATCCACGCGGAACCGATTATTCTCGTGGAGTCGAACTCTGCGAATTGATTTTGGTGGAGATCAGACAAGAAGGATATTTTTCCTCATCCATCATCTCCACGGACGAATACTTGTTCACAAGAGAACGGATTCTCAATTCCAGGGATATGCATGTCTGGAGTTATGATAAACCGCATGCGGAAAGAACAAGGAATAACCAAGGAAGGTGGAAGATGAAACTCTGGGCCGGCATCTCAGGATAAGAACTTCTTGGTCGTCACATTCTGCCAGAAGTTTTGACTGGAAACTAGGGCTTCGCACGAGACTCGCGTCAAAGAAAGATGGAATAGTTATCAATGATTAAAATCAGCCCCACAAAAAAAAAGTGTTCACTCCGACGGACTTGACTACCATACCGATACGTTTCGGGGGTCGCTGAACACGATCCCGGGGTCCGTTTGATCTTATCACGTCGAGGTCAAGGTGATTCCGTATTCAAATTGGAGAAATTCACTGGAGCAATGATATCACAACACCCTGTATGTTTTTGGGATCGCTGAACACATATCTGGGGTCCGCACATAGAATATGTTCCGGAAAACCTGGGGGATCATGGTGGAAAGTAGGGAGAAAGATCCCATCAAGACAGTAAAAAACGATATCAAAGCAGGTGGGACTCTTAGGTGGGTAGCTGTAGGTTACTCAAGACTCTTTCTTCGCATTCCTCAACCAAATCGGAAGAAACTCACTCCGTCGCAGAACCACAAGTTTTGAAGAGATGCTTCCGCTTCGTTCCCCGTTTTTCTGTGCGGATCAGTTTGCAATTCATATCAGGGCACTATTAGCACTGCCTCAAATCGTGTCGAAAATTTCATGACGATCGAATGATAGGGAAGAAAAATATCCGCATGTGATCGGTGTTGACAAAAATTTCAAATTTTCTCTAGAAGCTCAGTGTTTACCATTTTCTTCCCCAATCCCGATTTGCTTGAAATTCCACAGTTTTCAACCGATTCGGATGGAACTCCGATATGAACCCAAATAACATGCGTTCACGAAACGACGTGCTCGGATGAGTATTTGCACGCAATTTGTGTGTATGCTCACAAAACGACTCACCTGTACAGGCTTTTGCGCACGGATTGCACGCAAACTCAGGGGGGGGGGGCTTCAAAATGTTATCAGGGAAGTCACTATTGGATCATGACTGCACTGTCAATAAAAACTGGAAGTCTCCTCCCCTCTCAGCACTTGAAAATTCCAGAATGTACTGGAAATTCGTTTTTCCAGTACATTCACTGGAACTTTACGAGTTTTTCACTTTAAAATTCGAGTTTTCGCCATAAAATTCCAGTGGATTTGCTCGAATATTCCAGAAAATTTACTGGAATTCCCCATGTCATGTAGGGTAGAATGGGGCGAGGCAGCCAATTGCTCCTTATTCCCACAGTGGTTGTTCAAATCGCGCATGTTGTTCATTCTCTGGCAACTGAAGTGCACTCACCCAACGACTCTACATTATGAAGGGCGCGCGATTCGAACAACCACTGTGGGGATAGGAAGCAATTGGCTGCCTCGCCCCATTCTACCCTACTGTTTAATAACTTTCAGTGGAAATACTGAAATTTCCCAGGAAACGATTTTTACAGTGTAGAACGCGGTATGAGTTCCATTAAAATCGGATAATAAGGAGCGGAAATATGTATGATCGCAAAGTCACGATTTGGAAAACATTTTCCTACGCTCCTCTCCTTCTGTAACAATCAGGTTGGATCTCAAATGGGAACATCACCGACCTCGCATTCAACCCTGGTAAATTTCATGATGATCGAATGAGTAGGACCGGGGTTCGTACGTCCGTACGTACCGACAAACAGAGAGACAGACAGAATACAGACGGACACGAATTCAAATTTTCTCCCTGAGTTCCAAGAAACATTTCAGTGTAAGAAATTTTCATTTTGGGAACGAAAAAATTTTTCGGCCCCCAGAAACGATCACAAAACTTCTCAACGAGAAAGCGATCAATGATTGTGTGGATAAATGCATAAATGAATGAATGAATGAACAAATGAATGAATAAATCAATAAATCAATAAATAAACAAATGAATGGATAAATCAATCAATGAATAAATGAATGAATAAATAAATGAATCAATAATTGAATAAATGAATGAATAAAGAAAGAAATACATACATACAAGCATACATACATGCATACATACAAACATACATGCATACATAGGTGAGCCTAAATCCCGCACGAGATCATTCACTTTTTCCTGTGCCATTCCTCCAGGGTTTTTAGAAGAATGATGCGGAACATATTCTTCATCACCTGATGCATTTTCGTGTTCTGATTCGCTGTAAGTATCTTTCTCGCAATCTTCTTCTGAACATATATCAATCTCCATTTGATATGAATCAGAGACTTCATCTGCATCCATACATATTGCATTATCTTCATTACGGGAAGATAAATTCATAAGAATAAATGGGTTCGATTAAACTGGATCCATTTGGATAGCTCACGGATGATTTCTTCTCACTGTTGATGCCAACCAGATTCGTCATGCAGAAATAGCAGTCATTTGCAGATGAGGGTTTCTTCCAAATAGCTGGAACCGTTATATACAATTCGGTGTTCCGGTTATCACTATTTCTGAGCATATAAGAACATGAGTTACATATTTCTCAGGAGTCCAATCGACATTAAAGTCTTCAATTTTCAAATGGAAGGCCTTCTCATATAACATTTTCTCTTTTGCATTCATATTTCTTCGATTTTTTGGTATTTCGTGGCGACTACAAATGCAAAAAAAGTTATCTGGATTTTCATCACATTCGTGATTCAAAGAGCCTGTTCGTACATCCAGGTCTACATCAACAGATCTTCTTGTAATATCAAACTCTGAAGTAGCCAAGTTCCCCACTACTGAAGAGCTACAGTCGCATGATGACGACGCCTGCGGGCCCGCTTTCACACCCTGACCAGCTGCCGATGCTGGGGTTCCGAATCCCTGCTCGTAATATAAGGCTTTTCTGTGCCTGCCATGACGGCGTGAATGCCGTAAACTAAGGACTCAGCCGGATAACGGGCTGCTCCGTTGCCCGCCGTCACCGCGAGGAGGTGCCCTGGTTGCGGACACAGATGACTCACAGACTGCAGGGATTAAGAGACCTTGCATCACTCCATTGTAGTGTTTTCCTGTGATTCGACCTTGGGATGATCTTGACTCAGACCTAATGAAGTTGCAAGAACTCTCGATTCGCTTCCATCACCTTCGGAAACATATAGTGATGGTGATATCTCTCATTCAGCGAATTCTCTTGATTTGAACTCGAAATGACCTCGACCTCGACCTGATGGGATCAAACGGACCCCGGATTTGTGTTCAGCGACCCCACGAAACACGTAGGTCATCATGATATGTCCGCTCCAGCGAATTTCTTCAATTTGACCTTGAAATGACCTTGACCCCAACCTAATGGGACCAAACGGTCTCCGAATTCAGATTCAGCGACCCCCTTAAACACATGAGTCGTCGTGATGTCATTGCTTCAGCGAGTCTCTTCAATTTGATCTTGAAATGACCCTGACCTCGACCTGATGGAACCAAACGGACCTCGGATCCATGTTCAGCGACCCCCAAAAACATATAGATTGTCATGATATCTTTGCTTCAGCGAATTTCTCCAATTTGACCTTGAGACGATCTTGACCTTGACCTAATCGGATCAAATGGACCCCGGGATCGTGTTCAGCGACCCCCAAAACATATGGGTATAGTAAAGTCCGTCGGAGTGAACACTTTTCCTTTGTGGGGCTGTGTTATTCCAATCTCTTGAAATATCGAGGTGATCAAGATAATTTTAGAGTACGAATGGAATCAACGAGAAGTGGTGGAACCTTGATCATTCGAACAAAATTAGCAGAGATATACAGGGTGTCCCAGAATCCGCGGACCAGATTTCACAGGCATATTCTGCAGCCAAAATGCAACAATTTCCCGTTCAAAAAAATTTTTTTCGACGCCCAATTCTTTTCCACAGATCCGCCGTTTTCCAACTTAGCGAATGATATTGAGCCCAAGTACGTGGCATACAGTGCCTTCGGAAGATTTAGATTTGAACATAAATCCAAAAATGCTCATATCTCAAAAACTAAAGCGTGAGAAAAATTTCTTCCAAACGAGCAATTATTGCATTTTGGCTGCAGAATACTGTAGAATCCGGTCCGCGAGTCCTGGAAGAACCTGTATGTCAAAATATGCAACGAGACATGCATCGCAACCGTTATCGAGATTGGTTCCGAGACTGAGAGAATATCTTCGTTATCCTCTGCGACGAGATTGGAAACAAACTTGAGAAACTTGATTCCGTTCTAAACCGTTATGTCTTAAATTTTCAGAACAGTAAATATAGATAATTTTTCAATCTAAGATGAGAGTCTCGTGCGGAGCCCTACTGGAAATGCATTTGTCCGATTTCTCCGTAAGAATCTACCGGAATTTTTGGAAGATATTCTCATCAAAACCCAAGTGAGACTGATATTCCAGCGAGATGGTGCGGGACCACGGAACAATAGAATCGTCACGAATCATCTACATCAGAATTTTCCCAACCGCTGGATCCGCTCCGGTTCAATCCGGTGGCCAGCAAGATCTCCAGATCTCAATCCATTGAATCTTTTTCTTATGGGGATACTTAAAGGGAATCGTGTATAAGAAAGTTCTCCAAGATTCAGAAGAATTGAACTTGGGACTTCATGTGGCGGTTGCAACAGTGACAGAAGAAAAACGCGCGAAGGAACTTCCGAAGGAGAATCGGTGAGCTGCTGTGACAGGATCCACCACCAGAAAGAAAGATAATCCGTCCTTTTCAGGACGACCGAAGGTTTCACTATGAAGGTCCAACCCTTAGAGCATATACTACTGGAGCGTGCAAAGGCTACGGAGAAGTGTGGTTAGTTTGGATTGAAGGTAGAATGAGAGGTCCGACTTTCGGGCAGTGCTATTTTTGTTTAAATCTCATTGAATAAGAAGAGACACAACTGCCTATAAGTAGTATCTCTCTCATAATTTAACCACACTCATTTCTATTGAAATCATAGGCAATGCTCGCTCCAGTAGTATATGCTCTAAGGTCCAACCTAACTGGTTCAGATGAGCTCTAAGTATATTGAATTAGGAATTTGAAAAAAACCTCCCATCAAGTTTAAACGATCATGTTTTTATCATCACAATTCATATAATCATCACCTTTTTCCAGTTCTCCAATCGAAACAATCATCCAATTCCAGATGTATGTAGGGAATTTTATATCATTTCTATATTATAAAGATTTTAGCATCATATGCGACATTGACTGATTGTTCAAAAGTAAGTATATTCAATCGATTATTCTCTGTTCCCAATTTCCCATCGAATGAAGGTCATATGAATGTGAGAGAGCAGCTACGTTCGTAGCGACGTCAACCTATACATTGGAGACCTCAGTTCGATTCCGCTGGGAAAAATTTCTTTCCGTATTGTAAACAGCAATCCGTTATTTTGAAAACGATCAATTTCTTCAATACGTGTGGACAATTTCATTTTCCCAGATGAATATTTTCTCAATATCGTAGAATAATGAGAACAAATCACAGCACGAGGACTGAATAGATGGGGATATTTACTCCGACACCGACCAGTTATAAAATTGTGATTTCAAACATTCAATCGGATTTTAATGGGTTGAGATATTATCCTCGGTGAAAGATTATTTTTCCGCTGTAAAGAGAGTAGATTTTTCATGATCAATGAGACTGATGCAATTAATTGATATCAACATCTCATATGATGATGTTCAATATCTTCGAGGAGAAATGTAATTGACCTGTACAAGCGTTCATTAGACATCGGCCGTACGAGACATCGAACTCATTTATGTAGGTGAAGAATACGCAGTGAACTTTGCGAGTGTTGTGCAAATTCTCACAATTCATATTGTTTCGTGTTCCTTTAGTAGCATTTATGATATCCGATGATTTTTGATTCAGACAACGGAGTTCGATGTCTTCTACAATCGATATCCAGTAGACACCAACCTGTAACAAGGAATCGTCACATCAAGATTTGACCCCTGAAAAAAGGAACATTTTTGTTAGTCCACGATTCTTGGAATCCAGCTATGTGTTGATTGGTCAATCGATTGCATAAAAAAACTGTATAAATAGGAGTGAAGAAGCAGGCGCGCCCCCAATCAAGCATCAAGTTGGCAAAGGAGCATCACGCGACGCACGCGCTGTCAAGACATTGCTGTTGCCGAAGATAAACCCGTGACAAGATACATGATACTGTACGCTTCCGGGAGCTGCCGTACGGAACTGTCGTACGAAGTTGACAGCAACGACATTAACCGTTGACACAGGAGAAGATATGGACACCGGTCCGATTCCAATACATGTCCAACATCTTTACACTCGAAAAAATACCGTCCCATGATGAGACGAAGTTGCATAATTATAAGACGATCAGGTTCCAAAATACTTTTAGATGGATATTTGTTTTATAACAAGACGCGAACCGTCTCAAATGACTCCATCTCACTGACAGACGACTTCTCCTGTTAGTTGAATGAAACTCGTTCGATGACAAGACGGACCTTCTTCTACTGATGAAACGGGGACAAATACTAAAAATCACTGACTTGGCAGTGTATTAGAGACATTTTTTCATTGTAAGACGGAAACTGTCTTGTGAGAAGACGAAATAATTTCAAGGTCAGACGATTTGCGACTTTTTATCAAACTACACGGTTATTATATTGAGACGGCCGATTTTGATGGTAGAACGGGTTCGTTTCGGGTCCGTAACAGTTGGTCCGACGACAAAAAATCCGCGACAAAATGTTCGAACGACAAAGTGTCCGAACGACAAAATGTCCGAACGACAAAACACCCGCCACAAAAGCAATCACCCAATCACATTGAAACACATTGTTCAACAATCATTAAAACACAACGTTAACCTCCTCAAATCACTCATTTATTCAAAACACTCAAACTTCACATGATCATTCACAATTTTAAATTCATTGCGACATTCTTCAAATAATCTAATACAACCAAACCTGCAAAAAAACAGAAGAAACAATATAAATTTCCTCAAACCATTACTTCTCAATTAATCCTTTCATACTCCCACGATCATTTACAATTTTAAATTCATTGCGACATTCTTCAAATACTGTAATTTACATTGAGGATCGTAGTTTGTAACCGCTCGTTTCAAACAAGCATCGTGATCCCGAAACTTTTTCGACCTACATTCAGCAACATTACGCCCAGAATTGATTTGACTAATCATGAATCATCTATGAATCGAATTATCAAGAACCCATCAATGAACTGAACTGCTCACACGGCACATAGTACAACCTCATACAAATAACAAGAATATACTGATTGTGAACATTGCACACACATACCACTAAACCATAACACAGATGATGTAAACCACTCAAATGTACATTATTCCTCAATACACACGGTACACTTGGAAACACGGAGATTTTCGAACGATTCATAGTACACATTACTATTTCAAAGGAACAAGAAATATTCATTTGAATTTAGTGCGATTCTATTCATTTTAGTGAATTTAAAATTCTAAGTGACCATGGAGGTACGAAAAGATTAATTAAGAATTGAATGAATTAATGGTTTGAGAAGATTGATATTGTTTTTTAAATTTCATTGCATTTAAGGAGGTTGACATTGGGTCACAATGACTGGGGGATTGCTGTTGTGGCGGGTGTTCTGTCGTTCGGACATTTTGTCATTGGACATTTTTTCGTTGGGACATTTTGTCGTCAGACTTTTTGTCGCGGACATTTTGTCGCAGATTTTTTGTCGTCGGATCACCTGTCCCGACACCGCCGTGTGAGCAGTTCAGTTCATTGATAGGTTCTTGATAATTCAGTTCATAAATAATTCTTGATTAGTCAGATTAATTCTGGGCGTAATGTTGCTGAATGTAGGTCAAAAAAATATCGGGATCACGATGCTTGTTTGAAACGAGTGATTACAAACTACGATCCTCAATGTAAATTACAGTATTTTAAGGATGTCGCGATGAATTTAAAATTGTAAATGATCGTGGGAGTGTGAAAGGATTAATTGAGAAGTAATGGTTTGAGGGAATTTATATTGTTTTTCCTGTTTTTTTGCGAGTTCGGTTGCATTAGATTATTCGAAGAATGTCGCAATGAATTTGAAATTGTAAATGATCATGTGAAGTTTGAGTGTTTTGAATAAATGAGTGATTTAAGGAGGTTGACGTTGTGTTTTAATGATTGTTGAACAATGTGTTTCAATGTGATTGGGTGATTGCTTTTGTGGTGGGTGTTTTGTCGTTCGGACATTTTGTCGTTCGGACACTTTGTCGTTCGGATATTTTGTCGCCGGACTTTTTGTCGCGGATTTTTTGTCGTCGGATCACCTGTCCCGACACCATCATCTGGATGTCAACGTGGGAAAAAAACTGCATCCAGATGAACAGCAGCAATTGAATATTGACCGTGTTCCAAACTGGAAGTAATGACAGGCCAGGCCACCAAACATTTCGCTCCGTTCATATTCTCTCAATATGAATCCGTTCTTTTGAGAACAACCAAATATATCAATACGGGTGAATAAGTCCATTCACCCAAAAGAACTGTCTTCTTTCTCCAAAAATTCCAGGGGATACAAAACACAGAATGAATCCGTTCTTTTAAGAACGCTCAAATATTTCAATATGTATGAGCGACCTCATTTTCTCAAACGGACTTTCTTCTTTTTTGATATTTCATATGATTGAGAACACAGAATGATGAGTTGGAGATAATAGAAAATCATGCCGCAACGGTTATAAAAGGTTCACCTTCTGCCATCGCGGGATGATGCTTTATTATTATATTTTTGTACGGGCAGAACGACATACTCTAATGCAAATAACAAGATCAACGGATGGATATAGGTATTCACGTTCAGAACGAACAATTTTCATCTCACAATTCCACAGATTTCATTCATTATCATTCAGATAATGAATTTGATGAGACATCATCCCAAGTGAAAATTCATTTCCTCGCTTTGCGGAGGCCCGATTTTCGGTAACGTCAAATGAGTGCAGTTGATTACCAGGAATATCTCAAGCGGTCCGCTGCTCGTATGAATGTCTCGTATACGTTCTGACTAATCAGGGAACATCTCTTGGTCAACGTCGAATATTCAGAAAATGAATCGGATTTGAAATATGTTCTTCAGTGAGGAACTATTTCATCGCTCTGAGAGAAGCAAGTTCCCTCTTCAGCGTGGAAAATTCAAGAATTTCTACGGAAACGCGAAGCGATCCGATGGAAACAGCAAAATAGTCAAAAAGACGACGGAGCAACAACAGGAATGAATGAACGAAATACTCCCTCCGACAATGACTCACCGAGGCATCGTCATTCCATACATTTTATGGAATGTTCATTGTTTGAGGAGTTGATGCCGGTAAAGATTCATTTTATCGCTCTAAACAGAGCGGATTTTTTGTGATGTAAGACCGATGCAATTGCTTGACATCGATATTCCAAGTGGTCTAATGCTTGCATGCATTTTCTTCGGAAACGTTTCGACCAATCACATTACGACCCTCAGTCAATGTTGGATGATATGGAAACGAGACGTTACCCGTGATTTGAAAACTATTTTCTCGCTCTGCAAATGGTGGATTTCTTCGTCAACTTGCAGAATTCATCAATTCCGACGAGAATACAAGGTGTAATATCGTGAACGACCCAATCTTCCCACTCAATTTACATTGTATTGACATGCGATTTGTTCAGCTCACATCAACCATTTGTGACACGAATCGACCAATCAGGTGACAGCTTGAAACAGTTTCATTGAAAGCACATATTACTCCGGAGTGGTATTATTATTTGGAATAGTGAAAGAATTGTTTTTGAAGATCAACCAAATCTGTCCTTTTGAGGAAGAATACATTCCATAGAGGTAACGCATCGTTCAATAAGTCCCGAGACTAACCCAGAGATGGTGCTAGTAGTACCAAACTGGCCACGTTTCCCTAGAGTGCGGATCTCCACATGGAACGTGTCAAAATTTCACGTCGATCGAATCACAAACAGCAGAGTTATCGAGGTTAGAGTAGAGTTACTTTGTAATTTGTTTGGAAAATGGAAAAAAGCGAGTTTCGCGTGTTGATAAAGCATTGTTTTTTAATGGGTGAAAACACCGTAGAAGCCCAGCAATGGCTTCAAGAACGTTACCCTGACTCTTCTCCATCCAAACCAACGATTTGTCGTTGGTATGCTGAGTTTGAACGTGGTCGTACGGACACAAACGATGCGGAACGTTCCGGTAGGCCATTGGAAGCCGTTACACCGGAAAATGTGAGTGAAGTGTTGAAAATCGTAATAAAAAATGGCAAAGTGAAGGTCCGTGAGATTGCAGAAATGACACAGATATCATCTGGAAGCGTATTTGGAATCCTTCGTGAAAAAGGTTTTTTCCAAGTGGGTACCGCGATTGCTTTCAGTGGAAACAAAACAGCAACGAGTCAACGATTCAGAGAGATGTTTATCGCTATTTCCTTGCAATAAAAATGATTTCCCGCGTCGATACGTGACCATGGATGAAACATGGATGCATCATTTCACTCCGGAGCAGAATCGGCAATCATCTGAGTGGCGCATGGCTGGCGAAAGCCGCCCGAAGCGTTCAAAAACGCGGCAGTCTGCTGGCAAAGTCATGGAATCTGTTTTTCGGGATGAACATGACGTGATTTTCATTGACTACCTGGAAAAAGGTAAATCGATCAGCAATGATTATTGTATTGACTTGTTGGTACGTTCGAAGAAGGAGATCGCAGCAAAACAACCGCACATGAAGAAGAAAAAAATCCTTTTTCAACAAGGCAATGCACCATGCCACGAGTCCATGAAAACAATGGCAAAATTCAACGAGTTGGGCTTTGATTTGCTTCCCCACCCCCTGTATTCGTCAGATTTAGCCCCCAGCGACTACTGGCTCTTTGCTGATCTCAAAAAAATGCTCCAGGGAGAAAAATTTGGCTCGAATGAGGAGGTCATTGCCAAAACTGGAGTCTATTTTGAAGCAAAGGATGAATCCTCCTATAAACATGGTATAGAAATGTTGGGAAGGCGTTGGAAGGATTGTATCACTCTAAGAGGAGATTATATTGATGAATGAGAATGATTTTTGAAAGAAAAACGTTGTGAGGCACTCACCAGTATACGTAGTATAATCAGTACAGAGTGCCTATTGCACTCGCTCTCGTACCCTTTGACCGTATCTTTTGAAATATTTCAAGAATCCAATTGGGAGTTGCACAGTTTTCCATTCCATGCAATACTGATACATATTCCGTGGGGTTGTCTGTGTGTCTGTCTGTCTGCCTGCCTGTCTGTACCAGGGATAACTCAGGACGGAGTGGACCGAATCGGTTGGAATTGATAGGGGACCTTTCTTGAACCCTTCCTCAGGACCCATTTTTTTTCACGTGAATCGGACGAGTCCTTCTATTTTTTCTCGATGTTTTCTGTCAAAAATAGGTGATCGCGGAGAAAATTTTCTCCGCTGTATACATATATATATCACTCATTTCCTCCGCGGTCTTCAAATATTTGTTATTTCGGCTTCCATGGGCGGATTTTGATGGAACCATTTGATGAGTCCTAGGGGTTTCCGAGGCCGCTGAATCAAAATCTGGGGTCTAAACTGGAATCCAAGATGGCGGAGTCAGGGAACCGGAAGTGCATTTGGCCACTTTGGTATTTATAAACAGATTCTAATGAAACATGGGTCTTGGGGTTTTCGAGGCTGCTGAGTCCAAATCTGAGGTCAAAACTGGAA
Source organism: Gonatopus flavifemur (assembly GCA_018340375.1). NCBI lineage: Eukaryota > Metazoa > Arthropoda > Insecta > Hymenoptera > Dryinidae > Gonatopus > Gonatopus flavifemur. Next base: position 3,676,895 of record JAFFJZ010000014.1, read on the forward strand.
TCCGGGATGGCGGAGTCAGGGAACCGGGAGTGAATTTGGCCACTCTGATGTTTATGGACAGATTGCAATGAAACGTGGGTCCTAGGGATTTCCGAGGCCGCTGAGTTCAAATCTGGGGTCAAATCCCGAATTGATGATAGTGGATTCAAGATGGCGGACGTGAATTTAGGCAACTTTGCATTTGTGGACAGATTTATATGAAACATGGGTTCTAGGGGTTTTCGAAGGTGCTGAATCCAAATCTGGCATCCGGAACAAATTCAAGATGGCAAATCCAATATGGCACACGTGAATATAAGCATTCCGACTTTGACGAACAAAATTATATTATTATATGTAACAAGGGTTTCAGGGATTTTCAGGGGTGCTGAATCAAATTCTCGGCCCCAATGTTGAGAGAAAATAATAATTTCGATCTCCCCGTGTAAGCTTTGCTGCATCCGAAGACTCTGCAAGAGCTGGTTGAGGTTATGACAACTGCGCACTAGTGAGAATCCAAAAGTGAAGGGAGTAGCTATTGGAACAAATGACGCCTGGAAATATTCGGAATAATTTCTCAATTACGCGGGAATAACCCTCCGCTACGCTCATTACGCTTAAATTACTTCCAGCTCACGCTTTCGTCGCGCTTCCAAGCTTTATTTCCACCAGGACAATTGAAATTCTACAGATCTTCAGGTACATGTTTCTGGATCATTTGGGGACGGTATAAAGGATGCCCAGATAGCAATTTAACCAGCTGAAATGTTGTCAGGCAAGCTTGTGACAAGGTTGATATAAGCCTCCTAGTTGACACACGACAAGGGTACAAGCTTAAAAAACCCTTGCAGCAGGGCTGTAGCAACCTTGGACTGGAAAGGTTGTCAATAACGAGCCAAAAACAATCGAATGGCAAGTGTGACAGGGTTATGGCAAGCCTACATGTTATCTGGGTGGTAGGCAATAAGTTCCAGGCTTTCTGAACATTACATTCACAAAGTTTCTCAATTGAGGGAAAAACCGATGAGTGCCTTCCTATTTATCCCCGGATATCTGAATCGTTCAAAATGCGAGCGAAGCGAATTTCGAAGGGGGTCGGACTGCTGAGCGAAACGAAGCAGTCAGGGGGCGGAGCCCTCTGGTTTTCGTTGTTAGTCTCGGGACTTATTGAACGACGTGCTAGAAACGCTCTTGAATTCCCACATAATTTGGATTATGTTGTGTTTTAAACATCAATAATCTTGAGTGATCCAGAATGAGTTATTAACGTTCAATGAATCTTCTCAAATCATCGAATGATAAAAAAAGGGCGAATTAGATAAATTCATCATCGTCCAATGTAGTGGTGAAGACAAGTTGAGGAAACACATCCTCTAAAAGCTTGATTCGAAACGGCTGAGGGTTGATCCAACGAACAGTTATTATTGACCAATCAGAATACAGGATTCAAGATCCAATCTCCTGTGTTAAACCTACCAACCAAGCCGTTCAAATTGGGTATCGATCGAATGAAAATTCTCATGTTTTCTCCTTCGCATAGAAATTCTGATCCAAAACGAGGGTTGGTACACGGAGAAAAAGGTATCTTGAAAAATACCATAATTTATGGAGTTTTGGCGTTGGTCTAACCCGAGTCAAAATATTTACTTGAAGATACCTTTAAAAGTACCATAATGGCAGGGAATTTTATGAGGAAGGTACCATACTTCTTTATAAAAGTCCAAGAAATTATGGGACTTTTAGAGGTTCGTTCACGTAAATATTTTGACTCGGGTCAGACTAACGCCAAAAATCCATAAATTATGGTATTTTTCAAGATATCTGTTTCCTCAGTGTACTTTTTTCTTCTACTTGAATCCCTATCCCCACGGAAAAAACACTACTTCAGATTTGTCTGCGGGATAAAAATTATAACTGTAATTACAACTTTCACCTACAGCATATCATGATAATAATTCATGATAATGATCAATTCTTCCACAGTGTCGAAAAATTGAATCTTTTTACACGGAAGATTCACCAATATGTATGTTGGTAAATCATATCGATTACACCGATCAGCTGACCGTATGAGCGCTCTCTGCAAGCTGTTTCCTTTCCTGTCCTTTTATTCCGCTCGAGCGCTCCTGAATGACCGATGGATCCACCTCCTGATTAGTCAACTTCAATCAATTGTATTTCGGGAATTATGTATGAGAGAACATTGTGCAAAAGGATCAATTGTTTTAGAATTATATCAGGAATCTACTCTCAAAAAAGTGTGGAGGAATTTTGAATCACCTTGTGTACAACAATAAAATGTCAACAATTCTCTTGTTGCTACTTTCACGGAACACATTTTTCTCAGTGGAAAAGTTCCTAGCCCTCTTCAAATAGCCATAAAATCCACCACTCTCGGATAAATGGCCTTCCGGGCACATGCTCCCTTATCCACAAGTCTCATCCAGCAAAATCAACGCAGCACTCTTGGCAGCGTCGCTACCATCCACTCATACATGCAAACGCGTTTCTTACATACAGCACTTGATTTATGGAATGGAAACTGGAGCGACTTGGTAGCACTCCCTTCTAATACTGGTAACACTGAGGCAGTGCTACGTTATAGTTTGCATAATATGTATGTTATGGTAGTAAGGAGTCGCGAGCTCCTGGGCAAGCTACTATGTTCCTATCGTGCTGGTAGCATGAACCCGAATTAGGAAGTGCTTTGCTGGCCACGGTTCATCAGTTTCGTGGTGATTGTTTCCAACAGTATATATAATTCCCTACAAACTTTATGCAACATAACATTCACTTAAACGCAAGAATACAACAAACTTATGAATGACTGCTCCTCCCTCTCCCTCATTTCCCCATTCCCACAGCCGAGGATCGATTTGTTGGGAATATTTTGCCTAGGATATTTGTCCCGGGAGACTTTTGATATTTCATATCAAAGAATTTCTCTTCATCAGTTCGCGATGCCAGCGCCATATGAATCGCCTCTCAAATTGATATTCATCTGATCTTCTAGTTATTTCAATCGATTCAGAGGCTTAGTGCGCCTTCTTTCCCGTGAAGACTCGGCTTTTTTTCCACGATAAACAACTTTTCTGTGACTTATGATCGACGCCATGAAATATTTAATACCAGCGTATATCATAAATATTGTGCAAATAATTTGTCACAACGTGTTCCATCAATCGCAGCGTCAACGTCTGACGTCCTGTGAACCATGTAGGTTCAATGGTTCTACCTATACCATAGTAAGATTTTTGGGGGCAAGATAAATACGAGCTCCCTGTATTATCATATTTCAAGAAATATGGTATATCGTGGATATTAAGGTGTTTCACAAAGAATTTTTTCCCATCTATCGTTGTTCTCCTCCCGATATTATATTCATTCGGATGGTGGAAGAACTCGGTGAAATTTTGATAGGAAAAACCTTTTTCCAGAGGTCGTGCCTATCGTGTTTGTCAAATAACCGAAAACTTTCCACTTCTTTGTGTGAAGAAGTTGGAAATGACGAATTGAATGAGTTGTTTTTCACGCGAGAATAGTCATCGAGACTCATTCTTACACGTGCATTATCGGCTGAACCGAAAATCAAATTTTGGCGTCAGTACAGTCTATCGAAGTTACGATTTGGTCGTAGAGGTCATGAAACAAGGCATTCCACACCCCTGGGTATATTTATTAGGGATTGCCAAATATCTGACATACTTCTGGATGAATAGAGAAAGAAATAACCATCCGAAGGGGGTGGAGAATGAGAGAAGAATCTTCAAAAAAATCATGAACAAATTGTTTTTGTTCTTCCGGAGAACTGAATTGTCTGAAAATTGTATACCAATTCCTGCAATCCTCCAAAGTTGGCAGTCAGAAAAAACTAGAGGTAGAGAGTCCGACTGTACGATGAAATCTTTACTTCCGTTATTGTAGATCTATTCGCATTGCATGATCAAAAGAGGGCAAGGAAAACAAAGACTTCCTCCACCTCGGGGAGAAAAGCTGAGTCTTCGCGGGAAGAAAGGCGCACTGGGCCTCTGAATCGATTGAAAAAACTAGATCAGATAAATATCAATTGGAGAGGCGATTCATATGGTGCTGGCATCGCGAACTGATGAAGAGAAATTTTCTTGGTATGAAATATCCCATACTTAAAAATCTCTCGGGACAAATATCCTAAGCATAATATTCCCAACAAATTGATCCTCGGCTGTGGGAATAGAGAAATGAGGGAGAAGAAGGAGCAGTCATTCATAAGTTTGTTGTATTCTTGCGTTTGAGTGAGTGTTATGTTGTACAGAGTTTGTAGGGAATTATATATACTGTTAAAAACAATCAACACCGAATTGAGAGACATCGGCTAGCAAAGCATTCCCTAATTCGCGTTCATGCTATCAGCAGTACCACGATGGCAACATAGTTGAAGCACTACCAAGTCGCTCCCATTTTCATTCATAAATCAAGTACAAGTCCGGGACGCCCGAATGTTCCGAAGAAAGTGGGTCCAGTTTCATTTCTCACTTCCCTTCTCCCATCACGGCATGCCAATAGCCTTATATCTATATCAACAATGATAAGAGAGAAGATTCCATCGTACGGTCGGAGTGTCTCTTGTTGTGTTTCTCCCAATTCTCAACTTCGAAGGGTTGTCAGAATTGATATACGATGGAAAAGAATTGAGTTTTTCAAAAAACACAGAAAGTTTGTTTATGATCTCCCTTATCATTCCTCACCTCCTATAGATAGTTATTTCACCCTCCATTAATTCAGAAGTATGGCAGATTTTTGGCAAACCATAATAAATATACCCAGGGATGTGGAATGCCTTGTTTCATGACCTCTACGACGACATCGTAACTTTGGTAGGCTGTACTGACGCCGAATTTTGATTTTCGGTTCAGCCGATAATGCACGTGTGAGGATGAGTTTCGATGACCATTCTCGCGTTAAAAACAACTCTTCCAATTCTTTACACAAAGAAGTAGAAGGTTTTCGACTATTTTACAAACACGTTAGGCACGACATCTGGAGAGAGGTTTTTCCTATCAAAATTTTACCGAGTTCTTTCATCATCCGAATGAGAAAAATATCGGGAGAAGAACAACGATAGACGGGGAAAAATTCTTTGTGAAACACCTTAATATTCACGATATATGTCCTGAGATATGACAATACAGGGAGCTTGTATTTATCTTACCCCTAAAAATGTTACTATAGTGTCGGATATCAAAGGGAGCATCGGACGTTAATACGGTGTATTCCTTTGAGTGATCGTTTGTTGTAGAAAGATTTAGATTTAGTCTGGTCGTAACACCCCGATTATCTTCAACGTCATCCTCATGGATCTTACGGTCACTGGTGACCTTAACGGCGTTTAACGTGTTGATACGTTATTATGAGACTTCAATTGTGTTGAAGAAGTGAATGTTTAATATTCCAGACTCATACATCAACTCTTTCATTTTCAACCCTTGTTACAGGTCAATTCTCACAGTGTAATACGTTATGAACACTTTTTTGTCATCAAATTACTTAGGTCATTCCTCAATTCGAGAAAGTTATGATCGCTTACCTGTTCAACTTTTGCAAATACCCTCAGCAAATTCAGCCCAGCCAATTTCTTGATATCTTCTTCAGTCCACGTTGGATCTTCCAGCAAAGTTGCTAACAACTGAGGATATCTCGAGACATCTTCGAGGCCAATCGGAGTGCTGAAAAGAAAACCACAGCTGACATTGTTACTGAACAATCAAATTTATTGCTTAAAGTTCTTCCAATCGTTGATGAATATGAGTGAAACATGGAACAGGTTGGATCTATGCAGTGAAATGCGGAGAACCTGAAGTTTGATGAAATCAGAGCCGCCTTTAGCGGCTTCTTTGTCTCCTTCTCCGTCCATTTGAACATGCCCGTCAGTAAAGGATCGAAACATGGGTATTGTGCCCATTCTCCGATCCTTCCGTAACTGAAACGTGTGGATGGTCGTACAAAGGGGAGAGAAGTTATTACAAACAGCACTGGATCCAATGAATCCCCGTATGACACACGGAGAAAGAGGAATAGTGATAGTCACTAAGTGAACAGTAAAATATGGACAGACCAAACTGCGCAATCAAAATAACTAAACGGCTCAATCGGAATTACGATACGCTTAGTTAAACCAACGATGCGTTCAGTTAGAATAATGATGCGATTGATTGTAGGGACCAAATGTTTGGTCCGTCCATATAGTAAGTCCATCCAGAAATATGGTAACTGTGATGAGAGTTATGATGAATTGTCATATATAAACTGCCATTTATCGTCATAATGAATCATATCCTCCGATTACTATATTTGTGTGAAAATGGTTATCATATTTTTTTCTCTGTGTATGTTTAGCATGTGAAAAATGCATAATCTGATCGGAAGAGGAATATTCTCAACAACATATCCCTCGCATATATCATTCCCCATCATGTGGCAATATTGTAAGGATGTTAATTATGCTAAAGTGCGACTGCTTAGAGAACAGCATTTCTCCGCCCAAGTAACACAAGAACATTTCAAACATCCTGCGTTCATTTTGAGATCATGCATAGAATGTGCAGGTGAGACTGTTTTAGATAAATTCGAAAAATACATTCTAAGAATACATCGAATACACTTATCCGCAACAGTCCCATTCGAAGATTCTATGAATGTTCATAAAATATACTCAGAACTTCAAAGAAACTTCTTAGCATTTCTAACCTGTTGTGCTACTTGGGCGGGGCTTCCTTTGCGGGAATGGTCTCCAACCAAGCCGATCAAAGTGTTCATAAAGAAGGAGTTACAAAAAGTTCGCGAACACATCATTTAAAGTTCACAAGCAATCCCTTCTGCATGATAAACTGAAAAAAAATTATTTTGCTCCCTCGCACTTGATACCAATATTAGTTTGAGTTGCACGTAATCTATTGGATTACTTATTGGAATTACAAATAGATGTTCACGAAAACAACTCCCTGTAGGATAAAAAGTGTATATCGTTAATGGACGATAATAGATTAGCTAGTTTCTGTTAATAACATATTATTTTTCCTTACGCTCAATAAGCCTCTCTGAGTTACTCATTCAAATATATTTCTCTGTGGCTATACATCTTCCTACATCTACAATCCTACAAGATATTTATATATAAATATCTTGTATAGCCACAGAGAAGATGTAGGATTTGGTAGTAACCCAAGTAGCACCAGAATGTACTATGGGCGTTCTCCGAATATTCGAAGTATGTTCTGTGCACATTCCAATAGGACCGTTTCATAGGTGGTATGCATATTCATCGACCGTATGTAATCAAATATACATATACATATGAATTGAATGAATATCGTATATTTCGGATGTACTTTGTACGTTTTAAGTATATTTAAAACAGCCTCATTCGAATATTCTATGAACGGTCATTATATGTTCTTCGTATCTCATTCGTACATTCTGAGAACGTTTCTATTTCGGATATACTAAAAACTCCTATTGCTGCTAGTTGTGCAATCTATTTGGATTCATTATCTGGAGGAGACACTCACAATCAGCGATCATTTTGATTCCAGCTACGAATAATATATGCCGTGAAACCCTGTAATAAAGAACGTCGCAATAAGAAACTTCCCAAGTTTCTCGCGAGCGAGTTTTCTCTCATTCCGACTACCGATTCCGAGCTCAAATTTATTCCGCGCGCAACCGCGCAATAACAACATTGAGTTTGAGAACGTTTTTGAAACCATTTTGAAACAAAACCTTAGTGATATTTGATGATCATGTCATTTTTTTTATTCATAATGAAATGAATATTATACAGGGCGTCTCATTTGAAACAGGACAGCTGAATAACTCTTCAGGGAATGGAAGGGGAAAGAAATTGTTCAGATGAAAGTTGTAGGGTTCGAAGGGGGCCATAAGATGGTGACCTTGAATTTGACCTTGAGGTCAATTTTGAGCATAATTGATGGTCAAAGTATGTTTTTTCAAATGGAAAACCCTACGTTCGACCTCAGAAATGGAAAGAGCGGAAAATTTTACGTCCGAATATGTTAACACATCAGGTCATTTAGAGGTCATTTGAAGGCCAAAAAACCATTTTCTATGGATTTTCACGGAAAAGCCTCAAACGAGTTGTTTCTCTGACCAAAATTATTAAAGTTGAAGTGAAACCCCACGTTTCGACCTTGAATTGAAAGTAAACAGAACTAACCTTCAGAGTTTATTCTTCATATCAGTACGAAAATGATCATTAAGAAGTTTTCATCGTTTACGGTGTAAGTGCGGGTTCAAAATGGTTTATTCACCTAACGAATGTGTTGATATTTTAATGATCTTGGGTGAGTGTCGCGGAGTGTATGAAAGAGCGTCACGATTGTACAGAGAGCGGTTTGGAGATCGGCAGCATCATCCTTCTCCAGAAGTCATTCGCCAAGTTGAAAGAAATTGTCGACAAGGAAGGATTGGTCAACGCCGAAACAATCAAGGTTTCAACTTTAACGACCCTCGATGCGTTGCTGTTTTAGCAATAATACACATGAATCCTCATGTTAGTTTACGTGATATTGAACGCGATTTGGGTATTCCACGCAGTACGGCACACAGAATTCTACAAGCTGCTCAATATCATCCGTACCACATCACACTGACCCAAGAATTATCTCAACAAGATATGCAGAATCGGGTTAACTTTTGCCATTGGGCTTTACAGAGGTTGAACGAAGCGCCCGATTTCTTTCGATATGTTCTTTTCAGTGATGAATCAACGTTTCAAAGTACTGGCTTGTTAAATCGTCACAATAGCCACTATTGGTCAGCGCAAAACCCGCACTGGACTCAACAAGTTGATCATCAGCATCGGTGGAGTATAAATGTTTGGTGTGGAATTCTAGACAATCAAGTTATTGGGCCGTATTTTTTTGATGGAACTGTTAACGGTCCTAATCATCTACAGTTTTTACAGAATGAATTGACAGTTCTCATGGAAGATGTGACATTAGCAACTAGGCAGAGGATGTGGTATCAGCAAGACGGTGCACCACCACACTTTGCTCGATGTGTGAGGGATTATCTAAATATCCTTTTCCCCAATCGTTGGATTGGTCGAGGTGGATTTGTACTGTGGCCGGCAAGATCTCCTGATCTCACCCCTCTAGATTTTTATTTGTGGGGTTACGTAAAAAATGTCGTTTATACCAACCGACCAACAACACCTGTGGATTTACAACAACGCATCAGATACGCAATTGCGAATATTCGTGCAGACGTTTTTCAGTCTGTTCTTGGAAACTTTCGACGCCGGCTGGAGTTATGTATTGAAGTAAATGGCGGTCAATTCGAACATCTCCTGCAATAAGTGTGTGTTACCCGTCAACGGATTTGTGCCATCTGTAATTATAAAACGATGAACTGGAAAAATAAATAATTTTTTAATTATTGTTTCAAATTTGGCATTCATTATCGTTCTCAAGGTCGAATTCAAGATCGAAACGTGGGGTTTCACTTTAACTTTGATAACTTTGGTCAGAGAAACAACTGGTTTGATGCTTTTCCGTGAAAATCCATAAAAAATGGTTTTTTGACCTCCAAATGACCTCTAAATAACCTGATATGTTAACATATTCGGACGTAAAATTTCCCGCTCTTTCCATTTCTGAGGTCGAACGTAGGGTTTCCCATCTGAAAAAACATACTTCGACCATCAATTATGCTCAAAATTGACCTCAAGGTCAAATTCAAGGTCACCATCTTATGGCCCCCTTCGAACCCTACAACTTTTATCTGAACAATCTTTTTCCCCCTCCATTCCCTGAAGAGTTATTCAGCTGTCCTGTTTCAAATGGGACGCCCTGTATGAATATTAAACAGAAGCTCAAGTTATCTTCAGAAATGATGAACTTATGATTCTTAAAAATGGGAATACATTTATTTGGAGATCTCCATACAAAACATCAAAAGCCGTAGTGACTGGAGAAGATTTTGAACCTTGTGGAAAGCTATTTTCAACTGTAATAGAATGAAACTGGTGATGGTGGAGGCTGCATTCATCCGGAGGAATAGTACATTCATGAGGACTCTAGTGAAAATGGGAGCGGAAGGAGGGTATGAAACGACGCGGAAGAGTAAACAAAAAAGTATCCGAGCGCGGAAAAAGATACATTTTGCGTTTCATTCGTTTCAATCTCTGCTTCCAGCGAGCGGAAATTTTTACCAGAGGATTGACGCAGTTGACTTTTGGAAAAAAAATGAGAACTTTCACACTCCTCGACCCTCTCTGTAATAAGTATATTTCAGATTAATTTTTTCTCATGCTTTCATTTTGTAAATAAGCGTAAATGAATAAGCATGAGCGCATAAGCGCATGGAATGAGCGGTAAAACAAATGACGCGTGATCACAGCTCGAACGGCTAAAGCAGTTTCTCAATGCGGAGTCGTCGCTGGAAATGCGAGAGGGAGACAGAAAGGGCGAGGAGTGTTGGCAATGTAGAAGTGGTGAGGGAACCCTGATTCACGGGGAAATCATTCCCCTTGGGGCTTTTACTTCCTTATTGCGGGGTCTTACTGTATTGGATTATTGGTGAAGTCGTTGTCAGACTTGATATTCATGTTAATTGAATCAGTATATAGTTCACGTTTATTGTTGAATTAATATTACATTGATTATTGATCAATGCTTGTGATGTTGATTCAATAATAATCGTGAACTATACACTGATTCGATTAGCATGAATATCAATTCTCACAACGATTTTACCAACAATACAATATATATTATTCTTAACTGAAATCAGAATCACCGCTGATTGTGAGTATCTCCTCCAGATGATGAATCCAAACAAAGTGCACAACTTACTACCAAATCCTACATCTCTTCTGTAACTACATAAGATATTCATGTTTGAATGAGTAACTTAGGGAGCCTCGCAGGTTCATATGTCCGCCGGACATTTGGTGCTCCAAAGGACGTCTGAGAGCATTTGGACGCTTCCTGGACGCACGCAAATTTTAGATTGTGCCTAGCAGCACACCCACCGACGTCTCCGTCGCATCTCCATGGTCTTCACCTGGATAACGTCTAGCTCCGCGGAGTTTATGTAGAGGCAACGGAGAGATCGATGCATGTGCTGTTAGGCAATGTTTCATTAACAGAAACTAGTTCATTTATTATCATGCACTAACGATATACACCTTTTATCACACGGGGCGTTGTTTTCGTCAATATCTATTCCCAAATTAAATAAGTACTGATAGTTAGGAGTTGTGACCAACGTAACGTGATACGCGAAGAACCAAAGTGACACTTGAATTGTTGTCAAGTTGAAATAGGGCAGGAACTTTTGAGAGTAGGAATGAAACGTCAAACGTTCCAAGCAAAAGCGATACACCTATAATTCGGAACAAAAGAGCAACTATAGAAATCCTCGGGCGAAATTGAACCATTGGAAAGCTCGAGCAAAAACGAACCAACGGAAGAACTCAATTCTGTATTCATGAGCTGGTTTGTTTTTGCTCGAGCTTTTCAATGGTTCATTCTTGCCCGAGGATTTCTGTGGTTGCTCTTTTGTTGCAAATTGTAGGTGAATCGCTGTTGCTCGGACCTTTTGACGTTCCATTCTTGCTGTCAAGAGTTCCTGTCCTATTTTTGCTTGACAACAATTCAAGTGTCACTTTTGATCTTAGCGTGTCATGTGACGCTCCCCAGGTAGGACAAGAGTTCTGAAAGAGCTCTACATGAACACATTGTATTCGTAATTAATTCTTTTGGAACTCTTGTGCTATCTGGGAACACTCTTAGCCTAAACTTTACCAGCACAGTTCTTTCCTTTGTTGATGTTGTTTTTATTTGTCCAATTTCTTCAACGGTTCACTACCATTCTAGTGCCCAGGGTGATCGGCCCTTCGCTACGCCACTGGATTTACTGGGAACATATCCAATATCACCATACTCCATATTCAGTGTCTAGAACTTATTCTCTGGATAGTGGGAATCATAATTTGAAAAACTGAAAAAATTGTGAATTTTGGTAAAAATCTCGAATTTTCAAACGCGATGCGTGACCAGAAGATATTGTTCGATTAATACACCTTTTTGCGTTGTAACTCTTCGGATTTGATATACTTCAGTGCCCTGTGCGAAGCTGTTTTATTTACTCCACATCATCATCATAACGCTCTCCTTTTAGCGTGTTTCTCATTCGCGGATATAGGAAAGAGTTACTTGAGGCTAGGTCTGACTAATACAGTGGGTAAGAAACGATAGACTATCCCTGATATGTCAGATAGTGGGTTACTCGTAAGGCCTTGGATGCAGGGATTGTGGTGATAGATAAACTAGTCACGTGATCATCAAAGTTCCAGGCGTTTCTTCCACACATCCTGTCACAGACGTCTTGAAACATCCAAATGGAAATGCCAGTCAAAAGTGTGGCCAGAGGGAACGAATTCCCGATGCACCATTCCACAAACATGAACAGAAAATCAATGATCACCGTATTCACATTCCATCTCAATCACCTTCCTCATTTTACGAGCATGATGTGGGAACGAAGCATCAAGCCAGTGAGAGACTCTCAACTCTTCCAGACCAGAAAAAGTGAAGCAATTGTGAGATGGAATGTGAAGACCATGATCATTGGTTTTTTGTTCATGTTTGAGGAATTGTGAATCTGGAATTTGTACCTTCTGGCCACACTTTTGATCAGCAGTTCCATTTGGAAATTTTCGGACTTCCGTGACAGGATGTGCGGAGGAAACGCCCGGAACTTTGATGGACAGGTGACTGGGTCATTTATTACAACAACGTCCCCGCACTCGCGGTCATACAAGGCCCACATAGGAACAGAGGCTATGTCGTTCCAAAAGTCTTCTAAAATATATTTTCAAGATGTCTTATGCAACATAAAAAGAAGAATTTGAGAAAGATCCTTTCTCAAGACCAAATTTTTCTTGAATTGTTCTTCCCATGTTGCATAAGACATCTCAAAGATATCTTTTAGAATACTTTTAGAACGACATAACCTCTGTTGCTATGTGGGGGGGGGGGGGGCCCACTATTTGGCATCTCAGGGATAATCTGTCGTTTCTTATCCTCTGTATTGGTCAGACCTAGCCCCAAGTAACTTTTTCCTATATCCACGGCTCAGAAGAACACTAGAAGGGAAACGTTATGATGATGTGGAGTGGGTAAAAACAGCTTCGCGAAGGGTACTAAACCATATCAAATTTGAAGAGTCGTAGACAAGCTTCAAACAGTCCCAAGCAGCAACAGAAGTTCAAAGTATATACGAAATAGACACGTTCGTAGAATGTACGAATGGGATACGAAGAACATATGAAGAAAGTTCATGGAATATTCGAATTAGACTGTTTTAAATATACTTAGAACGTACACAGTACATTCGAAGTGTACGATATTCATTCAATCGACGTTCGATTGACGTACCGTCGTGTACTCGATTACATACGTTCGATGAATATGCATAGCACCCATAGAACGGTCTCATTGGAATGTGCATAGAACATATTTCGAATACTCGAAGAACGTTCATAGTATATTCTGGTGCTACTTGGGGTGGGACAAAAGACCTTACGAGTACATCGAATTCAATGGAGAGTCTACTCAGAACATTACTGAAGGAATTTTGTGGAAAAGTTTATGAATAAATTTTTCACAACAAAAATCCGGGTTTTAGAAGTCTCCCTCGTATATCACCTCCTATTATTGTTTTCCTCTGCCCAAGCAGCAACAGAATTTCAAAGTATATTTGAAGTAGGAACGTTCGTAGAATGTACGGATGAGATACGAAGAACATATAATGAATGTTCATAGAATGTTCGAATGAGACTGTTTTAAATATGCTTAGAACGTACGCAGTACATTCGAAATCTACGATATACATTCAATCGACGGTCAATCAACGTGCTGTCGTATATTTGGTTACATACGTTCGATAAATATGCATAGCACCTATAGAACGGTCTCATTGGAATGTGCATAGAACATATTTCGAATACTCGAAGAACGTTCATAGTATATTCTGGCGCTGCTTGGGTGTAAGCAGCTTCAAGAACCCTCATAGGTCAAGTTGTTTGTGGATACAATGAGAGTTCTTTCCTCCTCCTCACCATATTGCACCTGTCATCCTTAAGTCTCAATTGAGTGAGCGGATCTAACCACCAGCCGCGCGCTCGAAAAGACGTAAAAGTATTGTCCAAGCCGTGACGTCACACACCAAAATTAAAAATTGGAATTTCGAAAAACAAAAAATACCAGGTGATAGGTCTTGAACAATCAACCCGAGTCTCCGTTTGTGATTTTTTTCTGTAATCAGTAGTTTCTTCGTAAAAAAATAAAAACTGAAAATATTTGCGGTCTGAAAATCAATGTTTTTCAACATTAAACTCGCTGTAACTTCTTTATTTTCCAACGTATCGAGATGAATTTTATCAATTTTCATTCGTGAGACCTTCCCGAAGACGATGATGTTGAAAAAACGGGCAAAAAATCATTGAAAATTATTAATTTTTTAATCCAATCACCTTTTTCAAGCTTCGTATTAAAAAAGTGATGAAACAAGTTTAAGCAGGAGAAAACTTCCAGCGACAAAGTTGTTCGTTAGTGCATCAACCAACTTTGTGGGAAATTTCAGATCGATTAAGCTATTAGTTTGAAAGACACAGCGATTTATTCATCAGCGCGTAACCTATATTCTTTATGATTCCTAAATAGTTGCAGGTTAACCGTGAGAGACTGTATGAAACACGAGTCCACTCGATTCCTCAATACAGGTTTATGTTTTTTGTGTCGAATAATTCGAATATCAAGCTATTTTTACATGATGGATTCTTTATTATAAACAAATAAACCAGTTGTTCAAAACAATGTTATGAACGAAAGCTTGATATTTGAGACAAATTGTGTAAACAAACAAGTTTCTTCTTCTTTTCGTTGAGGAATGAATTATGTATGAACTATGTTCCCAATGCTACGATTATTTATTCATATCATCAATTATAATTATATTCAAAAGATGGATTTTTTTTTAATAATGAATTGTATCGGTGTCTCAATACTCCAATTTCCTGATAAAGGAACATTGAGTAAAACATCATTCATACAGGATTTATTCTTTATTCTTCTAATTTATCACTGAGGATAACATGTCCCGTCAATGAATGACGGTGAACATTTTAGAAAAAGTCATATACTCATTTCCAGGATTCAATGAATATCAGGTATTAAAATTTGTTCAACCATTTTATTTCAAGGTAATACATAAACTTTTTAATGAATAAAATATGAAATTTTATATAGCTTTCAAATGGAACAATAATTTAGAATACAAAAAGAGAATTAAAAATGAGAACAATGATTGAAATAATCAAAAGAAAATTAGAATTCTCATTTTCTTCGTTGCTTTTTCGAACCATCTGTTTCTGATTTTGGGTTTTACTAGTTTTGCTTATAGCTTCTATCGACGATTTGTTGAATAAACCATTGAAAAACTCTTGCCCACTCATACTCAAATACTTCATTAACGCTTGGACATCATTCAATTTTTGTTGACTTATTCCGACCGAATCAGCTAATGGTGTATTCAACAAATCATCAAAAACAATATTTGATTCCACAGTGTGACTTCTCGGTTTTCCACTAAAATCATAAAACAACTCAATTTGTTTATTTGGAAAATATACCGTTTTTACCGCATCTCTGATGTGCAAATCTGTCGGTTTTTTAATTCCATCTAATAAAGTTTCAAAATTTTTAACCGTACACGCGGAATCTTTTATTATTCTGAATGGTGGTTTTCTCGCATTTTGAATTATGTCATAGTATTCTCCATCGGTTTCTATGGTCTGTATTTTTTTCTTTTTTTGTCCATACATCCCAAAATTGCGGTCACATGAACAATAAGAATGTCCATGTACAGGAAATGAATGTTGGATCTCAATCTGTAATTTTTCAGACAACAAAGACAAAAAATGCATAACCAAATAATTTTTATTTTGCCCTCCACAACCATCCGAAAATGGATAAACTTTATCGTTGTAAGAGATTTACAATTCGCGACAAATTGTATCATAGAGGAGATTGCACACCGTATTTGCTCCTTTTTTGTATTTGCCTTCGATAAAAAAATACATATAACTATTTTTTTGATCTCCGAAAGTATTAACATTGAAAACGTGCAACCATATGAGGCGTCGATAAAATCGATCTGAGACCGGAATTTTTGGAAGAGGCAAATTCTGGCCAAAATCAAATTCCAAACATAAAATCTGATTTTCAGCGAGCATAGATTTTTTTAACAATTTGTGTTGGTCTACAAGTTCTTTGTGTTTCATTAAATCTTCATCATTTGCATCATTTTTATATTCGAAACAGAAGTTACAAACGTCAGTACGTGGCTTTGAAAACGTGACATTCAAATTATGATTAAAATATTTGATATAAGTTGACTCGCTTGAGGGAACATTCGAATCGCCCGCTTTACTGGTATAATACTCGAGAAACAAACTGTACAATTTAGTTAACGTTAACTCAGGATTATCAAAATACTGCAATGAGGAATCTTCACGCTTATAATGGGACTCCGAATGAGGTATAGACGAGCAATGTTCTAGAATCATTTTTTTCACGTCAGGAGTCAATCGAATCGAACCCTCCTTGCTTCCTTTACCTCGGTTATCTTCTAGAGACTCGTTATTTTTCATTTTATTCTGGATTAAAGCGAGTCTGGATTTATCAATTTTTAGCAGGGAACATAAAAAGCTTCGACACGCTGATAGATGGGTTGTTTGATGATGACAAAAATATTCCCACGGAGTAATTTTATTCATTCTTCCTTCCGATGAATTTGGAGTTCTCATCAACATCATTCCACGCCATCAACAATTTTGAGCGGTATATTCACTAGTTAATTTCCAGAAGACATGAAACAACTCTTTTTGCTGCGAGATTTCAATTTTTTTGTGACATTCCTTCCTGCAGCAAGATTGAACGTTTTCAAACTCTTTTTCCACGACAGTCTTGTTGGAACGGGATACATACTCATTGCCCTGAGATTAAAAACAGATTTTCATTGCAAGAATTTCCAGGAAAAGAATATCAATGTTTTGAAAACATCAATCATCTAAGAAATCTTGTTTCTACATTCATATAACTTACCTTGTTTCTTGCTGTTTTTTCCTCATTTTGTTTCCAATTACTCTCATTTCTAGTTCGTTTTCTTGCATTGATTGAACTTTCCGCAACGGACATTTTTCAGGAATAAAAACAAGAGGATATTTATGTACGCTGTTAAATAAGTAGATAATTTTCAGATGATAATTATTTCAATATAGCGAAATTTCACTGAATCAAATTCAGAGGATATTTTAGCATAATCAGTAAACGTCACAACTTACACTCATCTGTAAACAAGAGAAAGCCGAAAAACAATACAACAACGAATGAACCATACAATATGCACACATTCGGCTTTCTTTTGTTGACGAATGAGTGTAAGCTGCATTGTTGGCTAATTAGATAAAAATATTCCCTGAATTTGAATCAGTGAAATGTCACTATATTCAAATAGGTATCATCCGAAAATTATGTATTTAAAACATTGATGTTCTTATCCTGGGAATTCTCACAATAAAAATCTGTTTGTAATCTTAGGGGAATGAATATGTATCTCGTTTTGACCCATTAAGTCCCAAAATGACATTTTTTCGTCGCATTTTTCAACGGCTGTACTTTTTAAGAAAAAGGGTTATGAAAAATTCCAGACCAACCAGTTTCGATGGAAAATTGACTGATCTTTCAGAATCTGATATTAGTTTTTTCGAGAAATGCACCTGTCACAAGATATACAGGTTTTCTTTTCCGAAAAAACGCGAATTTTAAAACTTGTTTTTTTCTTTATCTCATGTTTTCACATTGGAATCGTGTCAAAATTCTCCTTGTAACCACAGAAACCGCGTCAATGTACTTCAACCTTCAATTCATGCCTTGGACAATTGGAAAAACTCATGTGGAAACAACCAAAATGGCGGCTCAAACGTGAAAAAAATGTCAAAAACTTCAAGAATTTTTCATTCGAAAATGATGGACTTGAGGAAAAAATTTTACTGAACAAAAAGTTTTTAGAATTGATCGGGGAACACGCTCAGATGTTTTCAGAATTTTTTGACACTTTTTTTGGATTTTCAAATTTTTGTGATTTTGGAAATTCGAAAAAGTTGTCAAAAAACTCTGAAACAATTTTAGCGTGTTCTTTGATCAATTCTAAGAACTTTTCGTCCAGTAAAATTTTTTCCTAAAGTCCATCGTTTTCTAATAAAAAATTCTTGAAGTTTTTGTCCACTATGCTGCAGTTTTTCTATAGTTTGGCATTCTTGAATATGCCTCTCATAATATATTTCACATGTAATATTATAAGTATCTTCGATATTTTGTTTTATTCACAAAATTGTCTTTTTACAACATATAGTCCATGCCTCATATGTTCTCTAAACACTATCGACGTGATGACTCTGATAGATGATCAACGATTATGTACATATCATCTAACATATAAAAGAGAATCGGTATTTTTGTGACTCTGTATTAGATTGCATTCTCTTATACGAGGGTGGATTGATAAGTTTCCGGCCTGACCAAGAGATGGCGCCACTAGGCCTACCTTGGGGTGGCGTTCTATAGTACCATCCTTAGATAGCTTGTAGCTATAGTTTCAGTCCGATCGCCATGTTAGTTTAGTTTTGAGAGCACGCTGACCAAGACGCCTCTGTGTTTTTCGTAAAAATGGAAAAGCTGGAAAATCGTGCTGTCATCAAATACTTTTATTTGAAGGGGTTAACGCCGAAGGAAATTAAAGAAGAGATGGACTCAACACTGGGGACATCCTCCCCATCATATTCAACCGTTAAGCAGTGGGTTTCCGAGTTTAGAAAGGGTCGTGTGAGCACCTCTGATGAGCCTCGCTCAGGACGCCCCATTGAGGTCACAACTCCAGATATGATCGAAAAAAATCCATCAAATAGTGCTGAAAGATCGCAGATTAAAAGTTCGTGAGATAGCTGAGACCTGTAAGATGTCATATGAACGTGTACAAAATATTTTGCACCAACATTTGTATATGGAAAAGCTCTGTGCAAGATGGGTGCCGCGTTTGCTAACAGTCGACCAAAAATTGATTCGAAAGAGCATTTCTACCGCCAATTTGGCGTTGTATAAGCGTAATCCAAGCGAAGTTTTGCGTCGATTCGTAACCGTTGACGAAACTTGGGTCCACCACTACACTCCTGAAACCAAAGAACAGTCTAAACAGTGGATTGTCCCAGGGGAACCAACTCCAAAGAAGGCAAAAACAATTTTTTCGGCGAACAAGGTTATGGCTACTGTTTTTTGGGATGCAAGAGGTATTATATACATTGATTACCTTGAAAAGGGTAAAACTATCACTGGTCAATACTACGCAGACTTATTGCAACGTTTGAGCCACGAAGTGAAAATTAAACGACCTCATCTGGCGAAGAAAAAAATCTTGTTTCATCACGATAACGCACCAGCGCACACGTCAATCGTTGCGATGGCTAAAATCAACGATCTGAAGTTTGAAATAATGCCGCACCCTCCCTACTCTCCAGACCTAGCCCCGAGTGACTATTATCTGTTTCCTAACCTCAAAAAATGGCTTGGCGGTAAGAGATTTGCGGACAATGAAGAAGTAATCGAAGCTGTAAATGGGTATTTTGAGGAGCTTGACGAATCAGTCTATAGAGATGGCATGACTAGACTAGAACACCGCTATGAGAAATGTATCAGCCTTGGAGGAGATTATGTTGAGAAATAAAAAAAAAAAAATTCTTAAAAACGTTGATTTTCTTTGTCAGGCCGGAAACTTATCAATCCACCCTCGTAAATCGCGAACTGTATTAGGACAATATATCAACGGAATACTTCATGTTCCACAGGAATAGAATTCAATAATAAACTTATCTATTGTGGGAAAAACATTGATTCCATAAAATAAACAAATACTACTCTAGCCTGACGAAACTAGTGATATTATTTATTGTAAGTGGAACAGACAATGTCTGCTTCATCAGGGAAACACCGGAAACGGTCGAGTCACCAGCAAGATGTAGAAATTGAAGAGCGTGAAGATGGTGACTTTGATGCAATAATTGTTCCTCAGGATGATTGCTCTGGACCATCTGACTCTGATTCTGAATCTGAATCTGAAGGTAGTCAAATTTCTGATAATAAAGTTCCAAATATTAGTTATCATCAGGTTATGAGTAACTATGAAGAAAATCAGTCGAAACTGGAGCCTAATCATATTTACGTATGGAAGAACGGGGGAAGAAAGTGTGAACAATATCCTGAGAATGAAAACTTACTCTCTGAGAAAACGAAAAAATTTATTCTTGAATCTTCATATGTACAGTTGTTCGACCTTTTTTCTCCGCTGATTTAAAAAAATATATCATCGAAAGTACTCGTATGAATGACTGCGATGAAACATTAGATGAATTCGATATTTTTTTAGGGATGATTATAATGTCAATCTTCAATCAAAGGAAATCTCAGAAAGACTATTGGTCTGATCGGCCATTACTGGCCTGTCCTACTGTGGCGAAAGCAATGAGTCGTAATAAATTTCTCAAAATTAAATCAAAATTAAAATTTTCGAAACCTAAAGATCAGAATTATAATGACAGAGCTTGGAAAGTACGTGGTATTTTCGAGATTTCCAAGAGGAATGCTTTGCAATTCGGTTTGTTCTCTACCGCTTTGTCGATAGATGAAATGATGGTGAAGTTTCACGGAAAAACCATATCGCTCCAGTTTATGAAAGATAAGCCCGCGCGCTTCGGCATCAAAATGTGGGGCATCTGTAACTCAGAGGGATATCTGTTCGATTGTGAGATTTATTGTGGCAAGGGGTCGAATATTCATTCGTCTGATAAACAAGTAAAACTATCCAAATGTCCCTTAGGAAGTCGTGTCGTTATGCAGATGATCCAAAAGCTACTTGTTGATGTTGTTCCACGGAGAATAATTCAATATCATTTATGTTTTGATAACTTTTTTTGTAGTCCAGACTCACTGATCCATTTGCAAACAGTCGGCTTGAGAGCAACTAGTACCGTGAGGGGAAACAGAGTGAATACCGATAATGAATTGGATAAAAGAGCAATAAGAGGAACGTTCTCAATCAAACACGAAGGAAAAAGCGGTTTGAACTATATCACAATCATGGATTCAAAACCAGTATCTTTGCTTTCGACCGCGGCAGGTGTAACTCCAATGTCAACAGTCAAAAGATATTCGAAAGAATCAAGAACTGAAAACGATATTCCATTTCCCAGAGCTTTCTCACAATATAATAAATACATGGGTGATGTCGATCTACATGATGGACATTGTAGTAATTTGATACATAAGAGCAAAAAGATGGACTTGGGCCATTTTTCTTCGACCAATCCAATCATCGATAACGAATGCCCTCGTAATCCATAATTTATCAAATCGTGACAAAAAAATTGGATCTAAGGAGATGGCTTTGGAACTTGCTGAATTTCATTTCGCAAAAGTTATCGAAGGGAAAGAAGTCCATGAAATTGTTACTGGTATAGCAAGAAAAAATTGTAGGAATTATAAAAAATGTGGGATGAGGACATATAAAATGTGTACAATTTGCAATTCTCACTTTCGCAATTCCTGCCTCACATCGACCTGTACTGCAACATGAAACTTCATCTTTATGTATTGAAGAAAAACAAAAAAAAACAAAAAAATTTTGAAAAATTAAAAAACTACCAAAAAATTTTTCAAAATTGAAAAAAAAAAAAAAGAAGGGTCTTTTTATACATTAATCTCCTCGTGGTAAGGACCGGACAACGGCAACAAAATTTCGACGGCTAAAGGATGTATACACATGGAGTCAATGAAACAGTTTACGATAAGAGGTGTTGGGTAACGTTTTCAAACGATTTCCAATAATACGTAATCGATTCACTACATGAAAACATATATAAATGGAACATGTTCACCAAGAATGATGTGTTAAATCACATATGAAATATATTATAAGAGGCATATTCAAAGATGCCAAACTATAAGAAAAACCGCAGAATAGTGGACAAAAACTTCAAGAATTTTTTATTAGAAAACGATGGGCTTTAGAAAAAAATTTTACTGAACAAAAGGTTCTTAGAATTGGTCAAAGAACACGCTCAAATTTTTTCAGAATTTTTTGACGCTTTTTTTGGATTTTCAAATTTTGGCGATTTTGGAAATTCAAAAAAGTTGTCGAGAAATTCTGAAGAAATTTGAGCGTGTTTTTTGATCAATTCTGAGAACTTTTTGTGCAGTGAAATTTTTGCCTCAAGTCCATTGTTTTTGAATGAAAAACTCTTGAAGTTTTCGACATTTTTTCCACGTTTGAGCCGCCATTTTGGTTGTTTCCATATGAGTTTTCACAATTGAGGAGCTGAATCGAATAACTCGCCGAGCGCTCGAACCGCGTCACAAGTTTGATGCAAGAGATCCCGTCGTAGGTCGAAAAAAAAGTCGGAATTTTGGAAATGTAAAAATACTAAGTGGTAGAGCTTAAGGAATCAATCCAAGTTACTCTCCACGATTTTTTTCTATGATTGACGATTTTCGAGAAAAAAATCACAAACCATTAATTTTTTCAGAACAAAAATGATTATTTTTCAACATTCAGCTCGCTCTAACTCGGTCATTTTCCAATGAATCGAAATGAATCTTGCGAATTTCGATTCGTAAGACTTCCCCGAAGATTCAAATGTAGGTCAAGGGCGTAAAAATTGATAACAAATCAATAAATTTTCAATACGAAGTGAAAATCACGTTTTTCATGCTTTGTATCAAAAAAGTAGTGGGGGAAGTACGAAGTACAAAAAACTTCCAGCGAGAAAGTTGTTCGCTAGTGTTTGAACTAACTTTGTGAAAAATTTCAGATCGATTCGACCAATAGTTCGCAAAATACAGCCTTTTATTCATTAGCGCGCAGCAAAAATTTTCCATAGTTTTGCGTCGTTTATAGGATGAATATCCGCGTCCGCCGCAAACGTGGTATCCGCTCGATTTCTGGACGTAGGTTTGTTTCTTGGGTCGGAGAAAACGAATATTGGATTATCCCTGTGAATCAAATTCATGATCGATGCCTTATTACAAATAATTTAATTGTTCAAAGGGTCTTTACAAATCAACTGATTTACTTCAAACTGAACGAGCAGAAGCAACTGGACTGAGCAAAGAAAAAATGAATGATGTCAAATCGTTGATGCAATATTTGAGTAGTGAAGGAGAAACAAAGTATCAAGATTTTTTTGAAAGAGCTGTAATGAGGATGGAAAGAAGAACAAATTACAGACAAACCTGGAAGCAAAAAGTGTGTAAATCCGTAGCAGTAAACGAGGAAAAGAATCAACAAATGTACATGTGGGAAATAGATTATGTGAATACATAAATGTATCCGAATAAAAAACAACAATGAAAGATGTTCCGCACCAAACTTATTCCTCGCAAGACAAGAAACTTTTTTCGTCCGAATAGCTTTCCCTTAATACCAATAGTTGATTTGTAAAGACCTTTCGAACAATTGAATTATTTGTATCAAGGCATCGATCATGAATTTTATTCAAAGGAATAATCCAATATTCGTTTTCTCCGACCCAAAAAACAAACCTACGATCAGAAATCGAGCGAATACCACGTTTGCCGCGGACGCGGATATTCATCCTATAAACGACGCAAAACTATGGAAAATTTTTGCTGCGCGCTGATGAATAAACGGCTGTATTTTGCGAACTATTAGTCGAATCGATCTGAAATTTTCCACAAAGTTAGTTCAAACACTAGCTTACAACTTTCTCGCTGGAAGTTTTTTGTACTTCGTACTTCCCCCACCACTTTTTTGATACAAAGCATGAAAAACGTGATTTTTACTTCGTATTAAAAATTTATTGATTTGTTATCAATTTTTTATCTACATTTGCATTTTCGGGGAAGTCTCACTAATCGAAATTCGCAAGATTCATTTCGATTCATTGAAAAATGACCGAGTTGGAGCGAGTTGAATGTTGAAAAATAATCATTTTTGGTGTGAAAAAATTGATGGTTTATGATTTTTTTCTCGAAAATCGTCGATCATAGAAAAAAATCGTAAAGAGTAACTTGGATTGATTTTTCAAGCTCTATCACTAAGTATTCTTACATTTCCAAAATTCCGACTTTTTTTTTCGACCTACGACGGGACCCCTTGCATCAAACTTGTGACGCGGTTCGAGCGCTCGACGAGTTATTCGATCCAGCTTCTCAATTGTCCAAGGCATGAATCAAAGTTTGAAGTGAATTGACGCGGTTCCTGTAGTTACAAGAAGAATTATGACACGATTCCAATGTGAAAACATGAGATAAAGAAAAAAAGAAGTTTTAAAGTTCGCGTTTTTTCGGAAAGAAACCTGTATGTCTTGTGACAGGTGCATTTCTCGAATACACTAATATCAGATTCTGGAAGATCAGTCAATTCTCCATCGAAACTGGTTGGTCTGGAATTTTCCATAACCCTTTTTCTTAGAAAGTACAGCCGTTGAAAAATACAACGCAAAAATGTAATTTTGGGACTCAATGGGTTAACAAGACAGTCGTTGCAAAAGAGTTTGAAAACGTCAAGTCGTACTGCAATGGGAACTGTTATCAATAAATTGGAATCTCGCAACAAAAAGAGTTGTTTCACGTATTCTGGAATCAACTGGCGAATATACAGCTCTAAATTGTTTACTGCGTTGAATGATGTTGATGAAAACTTCAAAATCGTCGGAAGGAAAAATATTCCCGTCAATGTTCCTTCATCAGGAAATTGATGTATTGAGACACCGATACAATTCATTATTAAAAAAAAATTCCATCTTTTGGATATAATTATAATTGATGATATAAATAAATCATCGTAGTATTGGAAACATAGTTCATACATAATTCATTCCTCAACGAAAAGAAGAAGAAACTTGTTTGTTTACACAATTTTTCTCAAATATCAAGCTTTCGTTCAGAACATTGTTTTGAACAACTGGTTTATTCGTTTATAATAAAGAATCCATCATGTGAAAATAGCTTGATATTCGAATTATTCGACACAAAAAACATAAACCTGTATTGAGGAATCGAGTGGACTCGTGTTTCATACAGTCTCTTACGGTTAACCTGCAACTATTTAGGAATCATAAAGAATATAGGTTACGCGCTGATGAATAAATCGCTGTGTCTTTCAAACTAATAGCTTAATCGATCTGAAATTCTCCACAAAGTTGGTTGATGCACTAACGAACAACTTTGTCGCTGGAAGTTTCCTCCTGCTCAAACTTTATTCATCACTTTTTTAATACGAAGCTTGAAAAAGATGATTGGATTAAAAAATCACTTTGGATTGAAAAATTAATCATTTTCAATGATTTTTTGCCAGTTTTTTCAACATCATCGTCTTTGGGAAGGTCTCACGAATGAAAATTGATAAAATTCATCTCGATACGTTGGAAAATAAAGAAGTTACAGCGAGTTTAATGTTGAAAAACATTGATTTTCAGACCGCAAATATTTTCAGTTTTTATTTTTTTACGAAGAAACTACTGATTACAGAAAAAAATCACAAACGGAGACTCGGGTTGATTGTTCAAGACCTATCACCTGGTATTTTTTGTTTTTCGAAATTCCAATTTTCAATTTTGGTGTGTGACGTCACGGCTTGGACAATACTTTTACGTCTTTTCGAGCGCGCGGCTGGTTGTTAGATCCGGCCGCTCAATTTAGAGTGTTGAATTCACAATTCAAAACCTCAAGAAACCCTAATCAACGGGGTTCACGACTGGGCAAGGATTTGAAATATGATTATGCGAAAAAGGTATCGGGAATAGAATCAGCACTGAATATCTTGAATTGAAAACACATTTCCTTCAACATTTTGTATGTGAAGTATATTCTTCAAATAATCTCGTATCTTACAATCGAAAGATATAGATTTCAAACATATTCCCCAAAATATTTTGTATTCTGTATTTTGAATTTCACATAAATTTTCCTGAGTATTCCGATTGATTCTCATATATTTTGTGGATCGAATACAAGACGTTTTGAAGGGAGCACTTCAAATATAAAACGTCGGAGGAAATCTTTCATTCAAGGAGAGATAGCCATCATGATGAAGCCACTTTTCCGATACGCTGATTGACTGTGACGATTGCCGCGTCCATTCCTCCTCCTCGGGGCTAGTCATGCGAAATTGTCTGCCATGATTTTCTCACTTCCACCATTCTGGAAGTCTTACATTCGATCACATCATATCATATGCGGCAACCAGTATGACCATGGCGTTCATCGCAAATGATACTTAGAAATCAATGTTAGTGGGTAATGGCACCTTGTGGTAAGAAAATTTTTTGTCATCTCCTTAGATTTATCACAGAAGATGGGAACATTTTTAGAATATAGGGTTTTGTGCACATGGAAGTACTAGTCCTTGAGTTCCAGGAACACATTAAATTATATTCTTATAATACAAAATGGTGACATGTGGAAACATTAGAAAGAACCTGTTGTTTTGCATGGGCGTACCACTGCAAGTCACAATTATGAACGTGGAACAAAAAACTAAGAAGTTTCTGAAAGTGCATATTTGAAGATGAAGTCAACGTCGTATGATTGTTCTGATGAGTTGGATTTTACCGATTTTATGAGCGATTTTCGATATGAAGCTGACACTACCGAATAAGAACTAGCAGACGTACGACCAAAATTTTGCAAAGGACCGTACTCTTGAATTTTCCAATATTAGGATTCAATTAGCGGACGAGCCAGGACTACTATTGAGATGAAAATGATCAATCGTGGTGGATTTTGATGCGCTGGATCGAATGGAATAGGTCTGGAAGGGCTCAAATGCAGCGTGAACGAGATATTTGAGTTTTCAGTGTGAAGAGAAGTGGAAATGTATCATGATTTACAAGTTTTCCCATGCCTTCTTGCAGTGAGAAAAATAATTCACTGTTCGATGATGGGTTTCCTGAAGGAGTCGATCATGAATTTCAGTCTCCTTACCATACCCGCTTCGATTCAGAAAAATGATTTGCTCTTCTAGGGTGCTTTTCCTCATGGCTTCTCCATTAGCGAATCGAATGATATAGATTTCGATGTGTTCCGCGGCCATTTAACGTGATTATATGGGGGTGGAATGCTGAAAAACTTGAAAATGAAAGAAAATCGACGATTGCAACGTTCAACACGTGCCTTCCACCATTCAGAAATATAATTCACTGTTCGATGATGGTTTCTCTTATGGCGTTTCCAATGCTGGATCGAATGGTAGGGGAGAGTGGGGCAAGTTGATACAAATTTCGGAGTTTAATTCAAAAAATTTCAATTTCAATAGATTTTTAATCAGAACGTTTATAATATGATACTCTCATATCTTGGGTATTATTCTAGGTTATCGTATTTTTGAATAACCACATATTTTTCCCATAATCAATTTTTTTGTACGATACTACAAAGTGTATCAATGTCCCCCACATGGGGGCAAGTTGATACTAGTTGGGGGCAGGTTGAGACAAGTGTATAAATGAAAAGAAAGTTGACATTAAGGCAGCAAATAATCACGAAATAAACATCAACAATTTTCATTTATAAGAATGTCGTGCACCGCGGAAAGGAAAGTATATTTTCATGAAAGAAGTAGGCTTAATTCATCCTGAATCACTGATCACAAAGTCCGAAGTACAATGAATGCACGTGTACAGTTTGCTATCCTTTCCACATTCGATGTGTGCCCATTTTTTACAAGATATACATTGAATCCAGTCCTGGCCTAGCTTGGATTCTGAGTAAGGCTTCAAACATATGGGGCACAAGGCATCGTCCTCTTTGTCAGTCTCAGATTGAACCATGGGTTTCTTCTTTGGTATAAATTTCTTTTTCTTCTCCGTCTTCTTCGGATTCTCAGTTCTGATCATCTCGTGGAGCCTTTTCTTAGCCTTTTCTGCCTTGGCTCTCTTTTTGGCTTCTTTTTCTTCCGTTTCCTTTTCCAGCCTTTCCTTCACTGGTGTACTTGTTAGTATAGCAGATTTTGAAGATCTCTTCTCTTTTTTCTGATTCTTCCGCTCTCCAGCTTTGGGGTAAGGACGAATGTCTTGAGGGCTTACTGCAGATAGGCACAGATGAACATCCTTGCTCGTGGTTGGGACGTTAGATATCGGTACACATTGATGCATCTGAGGCTGTAGATCATCAGCGTTGCTTGTTCCAGTTTGGGTAGTCTCGACAGTGCCGTCTCTAGAAGTCATCTCTCTATCCGTAACTGAACTCGATAAAAAGTCGGCATCTGTGAAAACGTTCCTGTTATATGGAGCGATCCCCGTTGCTTGGAATCCTGCAATGATGTTTGTAGGATTTACTGCTCTGGGAAGTGCCAATTCCACGATTCCGGGAATGTCGTAGATAGTGACGGTTTTGCCGGGATTGTTTATCATCCAGTCATCAACGGCAGCAAAATGAAATTTCTTGAAAGGGCCATAAACTGACCTATCAAGAGGTCGCAGGCGGTGAGAAGTGTGTGGGGGAAACGACAACATGACGATTCCATTTTCCTTGCAAAATCTAAGTACTTCAATGGATAAATGGGATTCATGGTTGTCCAAAATTAACAAACAGGGATTTTCTTTTGTGGATCGCACATGGCCATAAAAATGCTTAATAAACTTCAAAAACGATTCTGACGTAATCCATCCTGAGGGATAGGCCGTTCCGATGCACCCTGGGGGTCCGTTGGTTACAAAATGGTCCTTGAAAAAAACTCGTGGAAATACGAACATCGGAGGAACTGAGTTCCCGATCGCACTGACAGCCAACACCATAGTAACAGTCTGCCCTCTTTCTGCCGACGTGACTTTCCCCACTTGACATACTCCTTTTTCAGCTACGATTTTGTTCGGTCTTTGAACAGTTTGCACACCTGTCTCATCGACATTCCATATATCCTTATTTTCAAATTTGTACTCTTCCAAAACAGACTTCAATTTTTCAAAAAAAAGATCAACATTGGTTTTGTTGAAACTAGGAGCGCGACCAAGGCTTGTGGGTTCAGGCTCCCTGATTGATAGTCGGTCATGTCTTTTCATGAACAAGGTCAACCAGTCCTTTGTAGCAATTTTGTGGTTAATCCATTTTTCTGGTACTGCAACGACGTGTCTATTGGCTATAGCAAGCTCATAAGCCAATACTTTGATGTTTTGAGGAGTGAGTCCAAAGTAGATTTTAGATGAATGTACTATGCACTCTTCAAGTTGAGATACTAGTTGTTCTGTAAAAATCAGTCTTGGTTTAGCATACCCCATAGTAACCTTTTGGTCTCCTGCATCATCATTTTTCCTTATGAATCTAAATAATGTCATTTTGTAGATCTCGAAAGCAATAGTTGCTCCCCGTAGAGACGTTGTCCGGTTCTTGACGGCTTCATAGGCTCTTTTAAAGTTCTCTTCCGGTATTTTACCTCTATCGGTCTTCCGTGTATAGTTCCGCACCATATTTCTGTGAAAAAAGAACAGGAGCCTAAATTCCATAATATTGGGGCACGTTGATACACTGTATCAATGTGCCCCCAACTACGCGTATCAACTTGCCCCCCGATGCACAGTGGGGCAAAAAACATGCTTGTGGACAAAACAGGCCAGAGTCTCCAATTTTCGAGATATCGGAGTGTTTTTTTTGAATTGAAGCTAATTAAATTTCAAATCGATCTGTCATGCCGGATTTTTGAATTTCATTCTCTGTTCTCGATTATCGAGAGATATGTATGACATAAAGAATACGGTATCACCAGAGGGTTGATGTGTGCGAGATTATCATCTCAAAATGACTGAAGTTGGATTCCTGAGCCTCATTTGAGAATTATCGAGTTACTTAAGCAAGAGGGAAAGGTTGTTGATGTATAATTGTCACATGTGTGTATGTTCCATATATTTACTTACACATGTATCAACGTGATTAAAACATCAATATTTGAGAGGATATTTCTGGAGGAGCTTTTTCTTTTCCCATTTCACAGAGCACAGCAGTTCAGAAGAAAGTTCATAACGTATCCATTTTGAATTCTCATAGTTCCAAATGAGCTCTTTATGAATTCTCTCTGATTTTTGTGCTTTGTGGGATTGTACGAGAATCCCAAACGTAGTATACATGTGTAAATATGCAGGAAATGTTTTCCAATAAATGAAAATATAGATAATGACAATACTCATCATATGTATCCATATAGATGTATATATATATATATATATTCATTTTTATTTTCATTGTACGTTCTGAAATTCAATAATCTGCTTTTGGAAGCGAATTCTCAAGCTGAGATCGAGAAATTTGTTCTCCAGCAAAACTTGATTCTGGACTTATGATCTAAGTATTTCAAAGATTTTGTCGAAAATTAAGAAATCATAAATCAGGATATTATCCTGGTGAAAATGAGTCATATATGAACCTATATGAATTATATATGGCTCATGTATGAATAAGATGCAACATATATGTCCCCTATATGAAACATATATGTCCCCTATATAATCCATATATGACCCCTATATAATCCATATATGGTGCATATACGAGAAAATTTTTTCATATATGAAATAATTTTGTTATAGGAGCATGTATGAATTATATGAAAAACATATATGAATTATATAGGAGACATATACGATTCCTTACGAATCGTCTATGATTCGCACTACTTTTATATATGATTCATATAGGATCAATATAGGACCTACTTTTACTAAGGTGGGAACCTTGGATAACTGAGTTATTTGGTGAGTCGGAAGAGTGCGTATCAATTGGATTAGTCTAATAGATATCCAGCAGTTTACGTGTTTGAACTATACCAATGTATTGTAGAATTCATGTCATTGCAACCAATCCAAATCATCCATCTTCGAATGGTTACAGTTATTGAATTAAAAACATTGAAAAATTTGTTGTGATCAAGGAATCGAGGCTTTTTCGTCTTGATTATTCGAATGATACGATAAAAAGAAACTAGACGATGCGCTTGAAAAGATTTGGGCAGTTTTTTTCACACAAAAATTTCCTCTACAGGATTTCCTCCAAATTATGTTTAGAAATCCTCCAGAAGGAATTTTTATGAAGGAATGAAGGAGTGTTGGTGTGAGAACTGCCAAATTTTTTTGTGAATTCACAAAGAAATTGTTCGAAGTGTGTTGTAGTTTAGACTACTTGAGTGTCCTATGAGAATTGATGAGATCTAATTGGATCTAATTTGATTCAACCAGACTCAATATCAGGAGATCTGATATAAGACATAATAACAGATAATTTTTGGGGAGCTGGATATCCGTATATATCATTGTAGATAGCATTGATATACGAAGAGCTAAACCATGGAAAAACTTCCAATAAAAGTTTGAAAATTTTTTTCCAAAAAATTTTCAATAAATTTTCAGAGAATGTCAGTGAATTTCCAAATATTTCTCGTTTAATGAGAAAGTTTGTGTGAAAAGTCAATGAAATTGTTTGGAAAGTTATGAATGTGTATCCAGGAGATCTACAGTCCAATTTTATACCCCTGTTGTGTATTTTTTGTGTGTTTTGAATTATGCAGTTTTTGACATTTTTTAGAAATATTTTTTGAGTCTAGAGTGTTCTTCATTAGGGAATAACATAACAATAAGAATATCAAATACGAATTGAGATTAAATGAATCTCAATTTCACATACATCATTTCCTATTTTTCTCATGATTGATGTCGGAACCAGCTTCCTCTCTACCTATTTCAACACCTTCGCAATTGATTTCCGCTTCTCCCCTGTAGTTTACCAATAACTGTTTAGCTTCATCCAGCAACTCTCGGTTTTGTTTTCCTCGAGGTCGTTTTCTCACACTCGCAATATAGGGATCTGAACTAATCAAAAGAGAATGCATCACATCTTCGTTCGTCAATATTCTATTTGTTTTTCTAGAATTGCTCTCGCGAAATCGTTTAAAATCTTTATTCCTGGATTCCTGAGCTTCCTCAGGGAGAACACCGATGGGGATCACGGAAGAACCGATAATTTCCGCACCGTGAATCAGGATTTTATGCAAGGATGCTGGCATGTAATACCATTCATACATTCTCACGTATCTGTGGGCTACATTCTGACAATATTTATCAAATTTGTCCACATCAATTTCTTTACCGGAAGCCATGACTTGCAGAATTACATAAAACGATTCCAATAATTCTTCATCAAATTGTGTTATTTGAGAGACAACCGAATAATTTCGAAAGAACGTTCGAGCCGTATTCCCATCGTTCGTTGAACCCGTGCCTCTTTTAGGAATCTCAACCAAGAGACCTAATTTCCTCCTCATCTCTCTTTGGATGTGTTGTTTGGTCTCTTTAATTGTTAGTTTCTCAGCCTCAGTTTTGCACATCCATTTCTTCACTCCCAATTTATAAGAGATGTGTAATACTACTTCCACCAATCTGATCCAGGCATGAAGCGTAGATAGTCCATATTGAAACGCAAGTACATTTTCAATCTTGGTTTCCACAAGTGGCACATTGTTCATATCTTTTGGAGTAGAGCCACAAATCGTGCACACGCTAGCAGATGCTGTTCGTGTTATTGCCTGGCACACTTTCCCATCTAACATTGTACAAATCATATCGTACTGCATTGTATAAACAATTTCCCCAATCTTAATGGTGTCCATCGCAAGTGTTCCGACCTCTCTCTGTACAAACTCAATACTGTTTATAATCTTCTCATGGGTCTCTTTTTCAAATGAGAAATTAATTGGCCTGCAATACCTCGTTGACGGAGGGGCAGGATTTCGCCACAAAGTTCTGCCTGATGCTGTTCTCAAAAATAAAGGTACTGCAGACATCATGAAGACACTCTCATCAGACATCGTATCGGAAGTATCGAATTTCTGTTAATAGGTGTTCATCCCAGCTGTGCCATCACAACCCCACTTCAACGTCAATGTTAATGATCTCTCATTGGCTTTCAAGAGGTTCGCACTTAGATCTGCGCACGTCATCAATCTTGTGGCTGTGTCGGATAAGAGATTCTGCAGAGATATAGAGCTACCGTTCTCGGTTATGTTTAGGTTTGGAGGGTAGCAGTTCTTTTTGCTGCGGTTACAGCTTTATACGAAGGGAAAATATCTGCATTTTTTTCTTTGCACTTGTTTGATCTAAGCTCGTATTGGGCTTTCGTCAGTTTTGCATCTATAAGTAAGGCTGAAGCTTCATCTGCGGTGAAAGCAATTATCCGCTGAAAAAAATTTCTCCCAGCCAAATGAATGTTCATTTGTCCTCTTCCAAAAGAATATTTATTGGAATCAACAAAATATCCTTCGACACCGAAATAATTTATTTGAACCGAATAAATGATTATAACCATAATTTGGTTCAAATAAATTATTTTTGTTTTGAAGAATATTTTGTTGATTCCCATCAATCTTCCTTCAGAAGGGGACAAATTAACATTTGTTTGAGGAGAATAAATTTTTTCTTCTTTGTACGTGAATCATTACGATTATCTGTATATTCAATTCACTTAACACTCGCAAAAACACTTTTTCCTACAATGAAAGCTCGTAAAGCAGTCGGTTAACCGTGTAACGCGGTCAGGCCCTGTGTCGCGATAAGCAAAAGCCTCTGAACGTGTCACCACTTGCTTACGCGAGCGCGTTCAGTCACAGTCACGACTGTATCGACTTCGCAGCGTATCAACTAACCCCGCTCTCCCCTACAGGTCCCGATGAGTTGCGCGGCCATTGAAGACGGTTATATGGGGGTTGAATGCCGAAAATCTTGAAATTGAGATAAAGAGAAATCGAGAATTGCAATATTCGTTCCCTGCCTCCTCCTATTAAGAGGAATAATTCACTGATCGATGATGGTTTCTTTCACGGTTTTTTCAGTGCCAAATCTAATGGTATAAGTCTTGATAATTTTTGTGGCCATTGAGTCGAATTATCAAGGGGTCGAACGCCAAAAATTTCGAGAGTTCGAAAGGAAATCGTGAATTCCAGTTTCCTTCTAATGCCTTCAGCCATTCAGAAAGGTAATTGATCGCCCGATCATGTGAAACGTTCAATCTTCATCTGATGCGAAAATCACGTCTCTACTAAAGTCAGATCATTAAATATTCGATGTACCTATCGATATATCCTCCGCATTAAAATCCCATTCAGATCGAAGCAAAAGAAGAATTCAATTGATTTGCATGCATTTATATAGTATTATATGTGTTTGATCGCGTACGTTAATCTATCCGAGGGTCAGGGCTATTAGTTTATGGTCATCACCGCCTATACTTCCCACTCATATACATACTGGGCGAATTTCAAACTGCTATAACTCCATAATGGAAGAAGCTAAATGAGATCGATTTTTTTAGGATACCCCGTGATCTGACTTGGAGAATGGTGTTGGATTCAAAAGTCATAAGTATGGTACTCCTGAAGTATTTGGATTCTTCCAAAAATTGAAAAATTCTCATATCTCCGGATCTAAGGATCGGATCTGAATATTCCGGAACCAAAATCTTTTCAGAATTTCATCAAGAATCTGCTCTCAGCAGAGTGTACGGAAATTTTGAACCACCCAGTATATATCTACATACACATATGTATGTGACCTCACATGCAAAAGAGCTCGGTAAGTGTAAAATCGATTAGCTGATCTTCAACAATTTGGATTTTATTCAAAAATAAATCATGTTTTCTCACAGTTTTCCTATTTTTTTTCTTTTTCTTATTCGTTCTTCCATCTACTCCCAATTCCTCCCCCCACGCGAGGTCCAGATTCCCTATATAATGAAAAAATTAATTTCCCAACCATTGTGAATAAATTTCCCATTGAACTATCTGTTATGCTATCTTGCAATCAACCGCTTGTCCCCAAAATCGGAACAGGAAATATTCATCAAAAATTTTATATCGACTCCTTTCCAACGCAACCGTATTCTATTTCCCTAATCGTCGATGTTATATTTCTTGGAAACGAAGAGTAAAACAGGGATACGCAATTGCATCCCAGAACCCTCCCGCATAACCTCGAGATATGACGATCAAGATAAATCTCAAACGCCCTCACACAATTGCGAGACGGGAGAAACCTTCTTCCGATGAATTTCTAATTTATCAAGACTAGAAACTCCTATTGAGATTGTAGAGAACCCTGTAATGTATTTCGCAGCTTAAAAAAATCACTCTGGCGCCGGGCAGCGCTTCCGCACAAGTTCGACACAAGAGTGAGTTCTCTGGTTGAGTTCGACCCGTATATAAATGTATTTGAATCTTTGTTCGATCGTGACGTGGATGTCACGTCCGTGTTTTGATTCTTGAATTTGATTCCCTTTCGAATCTTCACCTGATCGGTTTTTCATATTATGTATCGATATACAGGGTGGTCCATTTGAAGTGATATAATCAAATGTCTCGGGAACTAGTGCAGATGTAAAAAAATGTTCCCAGTAGAAAGTTCACGGTTCCAAGGGGGAAGTATGATACTGACCTTGAAAAATCCCTCAGAGGTCATTTTGAAGGTCATTTAGGGGTCAAGATGGTTTTTTGAATGAGATCCCCATTTTTTTATCATGGCGTGGGGAAGCTGGTTTAAAAATCTTTACAAAACATTGATCATGGACCCCTTTCCGCCCATTGAGGTGCAAGGTATGAACCGTCGAAGTTATTGATGAACTACTGTACGCGCTACCCAGGAACAACGACGTGGACGTGGTAGTCCTCTGTTCCCTCTGGAGTGCTTGATCATTGTGAGTCCCCCCGCCTCTCACATGTGGAGTGTTTGATTATTGTGAGCCATGATAAAAACATGGGGGTTCCATTCAGAGAAACCATATTGACCCCTGAATGACCTTCAAAATGACCTCTGAGGGATTTTTCAAGATCAGCATCATACTTCCCCCTTGGAATCCTACACTTTTTATCTGGAACATTTTTTTCCATGTCCACTAGTTTCCGAGGTATTTGACTATATCACTTCAAATGGACCACCCTGTATACAGGGTGGTGCAAAAGTCTGGATACACCCTAATGACTCCTGAAGGGGTGGAGATAATAGGATGATTCCTTCTCAAAATTCAACGGGGAAACAGAATCCAACATACTAAGAGGGTGAGAAGTCCTCAATCTTGAAGGGGGCGAGGGGGATCAAAAGCTTGAACGAGATGAGGAGGCTTGCGATAGCTCATTTAATGAGGATTTTCAGCCCGAATACAGCCGTTTTTTGTTCTTTGAAATCGGTCAATTTTTCGTTGAATTAGGACCACTTGAAGATTATTCCGGGAGCAGTTAGAGCCGGTGTAAACCTTCCTCACTCCCCATCAGATGAAGATATTTGGATGTTATTTTTCAATCAAATGAGGGGACGGGGCGCATGATGTATCATTCTAAGGGATTGGATTCCCGAAAACAATCGGAAATGATGAATAATAATGGATCCATCAACTAATCAAGATAAATGAGAAATAAGTGTAGAAAGATTGCACACACTACGTAGCCCCCTAGCCGAAGTCCCCCCTCTAACTCTCGTATACCAGCGTTCCACGCCGCACTCGCTTTATAACGTCTCTAAAACTGTTGATTCAGGATTTTTCACAAGTTTCTCTCACCTGTTCATTCGAATCATAATTTTCAGTTTTTTGGGGTTCCTCACCATTTCTGGCTACTTTCAATCATTCCCCATCATTTTACGATACTTTCGACAATTCTTGCACATTTTCGATATTCCCGATAATTTTCGAATATTCCCGGACAGATTTGATTACTCTCGACATTCCTGATAATTCTCGAACATTTACGGATAAATTCGCTCATTTTCGGTAATTCTCAAACATTTTCGGATAATTTTGATTATTTTCGACATTCTTGATAACTCTCAAACTTTTTTCGGATAACTTTGCTCATTTTCGATATTTTCGATAATCCTCGAATGTTTTTGGACAAATTTAATTGTTCTCGACATTCTTGATAATTCTCGAACATTCTCCCCCCGATCTCCTAATTTGACCCCATTAGACTTTTCCCTTCGGGGACATTTGAGAGATCGGGTTCATCGAAATCGAGCACAAGATTTTTGGAGGGTTCCGTGAGAGAATTATAGAAGAAGTGGCATTCATCATTCCTGAAATTTTGTGGAACGTAGGTGAAAGTTGTTATAATCGTCTCGCTCACTGCATTGAATGTTCAGGCAATCATTTTAAACACCTCATTCGAGTCCTACACAAAAGCGCCTATTTGCCCAAACATGGATATCATTTGGGAATGAAGGAAAACCACATCCGGAATGTAGGAATTGATATATCTCGGCGGAGGATCGACCGGTTTCATGAAATCAAAGACGGTTGGATTCGGGTCGAAAAAACGCCATTCACAGATGTGTCGCAAGCTCCGTATTTGATTCGAGATTTGTGTTTCCCCTACATATCCCATAGCCTCCATCCAGACTTATGAATTCCTACTCCCATAGGTGAATACAATTCCGGACACAATTTATCAATTATCGCGATCGCTCACTAATGTCTACTAATGATTCCTTGAGTTGGAAAGGCGATAAACCAAGTGTTCCTCAGTGGAAGGTTATGAGAACCAATCAGGAATGTTTGTTAATTTTCCCTAATGCATTCCGATTCGAGGTGATGACCTTACCAACAATTCAAGACACATCTCATCAATGATCGGGATTTTCAACCAATGCTTTTCAACTGTTTTTAGAGTTGGAATCATGCTCGTCCAAGTTTTTTTCAGTAAACAATCATGACAACTGAGTAGGAATTTTTGGTCACTTCTGCAAATGCATTGTTCCGGAAGATAATAACCCCGACCGCCGTTCCAGACATAATTCATCAATCTTCGCGACTGTTCACTGATGTTTATCAACAATTGCTTGGAGTAGAAGCGCGGTATTCCAAGTTTCCCTCAGTAAACAATCATGAAAATGGAGCAGCAATTCTCACGAGAGTTATCGAAAAAGTAACAAAAAAAACCAAACAAAAAAAATTCGTCTTTTTTTTGTTGAATTCGACAAATTTTTCCAAATGCGTTTCCTTGGAAAATAATAACTCTACCAACAATTCAAGACTTATCTGATCAATCATCCCGATTGTGACCTAATGTTCATCAACAATTCACTTCAGCTAGGGGCTATGTAATGTGTGTAATCCTTCTACACTTATTTCTTATTTATCTTGATGTATTGATGGATCCATTGTCATTTATTATTTCCGATTGTTTTCGGGGATCCACTTCTCTAGGATGATACATTATGCCCCCCCCCCCCCCGATTTG
Organism: Gonatopus flavifemur; assembly: GCA_018340375.1. Classification (NCBI taxonomy): domain Eukaryota; kingdom Metazoa; phylum Arthropoda; class Insecta; order Hymenoptera; family Dryinidae; genus Gonatopus; species Gonatopus flavifemur. The sequence continues at coordinate 3,715,262 of JAFFJZ010000014.1, forward strand.
ATTGAAAAATAACATCCAAAGATCTTAATCCGATGGGGAGTTAGGAAGGTTCGCAACGGCTCTGACTGCTCCCGGAACAATCCCAAGTGGTCATAATTCGACGAAAAATTGACCGATTTTAGAAAAAAAACCGCTGTATTTGGGCTGAAAATTCCCATTAAATGAGCTATCGCAAGCCTCCCCACCTTATTAAAGATTTTCACCCCTCTCCCCCTCCCATCACCCCCTTCAAGATTCAGGACTTCTCACCCTTTTAGTGTGGTAGATTCTGACCCCCCGTTGGATTCAAGAAAAAAATTATCCCGTTATCTCCACCCGTTCAGGAGTTATTAGGGTGTATCCAAACTGTTGCACCACCTTGTATATATATATCCGAGTCGTTCATCCTCAATATATTCCGATTTTTCAAATCTGTCCACGTCCGTGTACGGATTTCGTGTGTGTGTGTCATGTCCTTTTGGTCGTTACGTATTCTGGTCGATTAATACCTTCTGAACGTCTCTGTATATGTCTATCCCCCAAAAAAAACTCCGAAGAAGTAAGAAAATAACGCCAAGTTCATGAGAATTCCTACAACACTTACAACAAAGAATCTGGAAACATGCTGTGAAGGGGAATTTTACTACATTCAAACTATCGATGAAGTACAACAGTATAGACCTCACCTGAAAAAAAAACATGTGGAATCGATATGACCTGCCAAGTACATTTGGTTATCCCTATGGTATCCTACCAAATAATGATTGTCGCCGTGATGTCACACAGGATGTTGTTGCAACGAAGTGATAACCGAGTCGTTTCACACTCCAGTCTTAGGTGTTAATATTAGGTGTTGGGATTAATTCGTAGCGTTGTACAAAAGCTCACGTATAGTTTGCACATTTCAAAGCTGGTGATTTCGACTTGGATGATGAGGAGCGATCTGACCAGCTGAAAAAATTTGAAGATACTGATTTGGAGAAGTTTCTCAATGAAGACTCATGTCAAACCCTTAAAGAATTGTCCACGTCATTGGGAGTTGACTTATCAACGGTGGGAAAACTTCTGAAAAGTTTGGGCATGATCCAGAAGGAAGGACGTTGGATCCCATATGAATTGAAACCAAGGGACATTGAGAGGCATTTTTTGACGTGTAAACTGCTGCTTCAATGGTAGAAGAGAGAAGGTTTCTTGCATAGAATTGTCACTGGCGATGAGAAATGGATCCATCACGACAATTCGAAGCGCAGAAAATCATGGGTTAAGCCCGGCCAACCATCACAATCAGTGGCAAAGCCAAATATCCATGGGTCCAGACTCCTGCTCTGTATTTGATGCGATCAGATGGGTGTGATTTATTATGAACTGTTGAAACCGAATTAAACCATAACTGGGGATCATTCCCAACTACAATTGATGCGCTTCCCACACAGAACCGGATGTATCAGCGATATTGTCAGAATATTACATTTGGAATGTGTAATATTCTGGAAAACATCTCAATAAGATTGTCAAAATGTTTGCAGGATGTCTCATGTCACCATCTTTGTAACATTTTGGAGATATTCTGAAATATTGCTGTGTTCATTTCAACGATATTCTGTACGAAAAAGAATGTAACAATCACATATATTACAAAGCTCACAAAATGTTACTTTGGGTTGAAAAAAATTTCTTCAGAGTCTACTTCTACAAATGTTGAATGATCTTGGTCAGAATCACTACACGTGTAAGAAAAACTGTTCCGGAGTCAATTACTATTGGAAAGCTCCGCGAGTAGGGATTGTACCCGGGTTCTGCGAGTGAGAGTCAAGGCTTCTATCACATCAGCGGATCTCCGAAATAATGACACTGTTACATCCGTAATGATAGGGTACTGGAGTAACAGATCTAAACACTTGTGTGTAAAGAGTATATATATTTAACTGAATATAACGCTATATAATATGTTAGAGAGCATGTGTGAACTAAGGCAAGCCTCGTGACGAACTGCCCGTTTACCGTTCACATACATGGTAAAGTCTGATTGACATTACCGACTGATAAAGATACTACATCACCCTCCTCTTGGGTGCTGAAAGATTGACTGTAGTACATAATGTAGATGACGATTTACATTGAATATTGTACATTTATAGCTCAACTTATTACATATAATCTGTATGTGTAAAACGCCCAGGTGGTTTGACATTCCTCTTTGACTCCTATGAGGTGTGCTTACAAACGTTCTTGTCCTGGTCGAAGCATTGCCAGAACTATCATTCTGATCATTATTTTTACAATCATCCTTATTACTATTCGATGGAATAATACATAGATAAGAATCGTCCTCTTCGCTAAAGGAATGATCTTGATCGCTTAAATGACTCTTTTTTAGTTGCGTGACATGGACTTTCTTCACATCTTTTGTATTTGATTGAACTAAGTGAACGATATTGCCGATTCTTTGCACAATCCTCGCAGGTATCCATTTCATTGCACCTTTCATATAATGAAGATTGACAAGAACTTTTTCACCCACGTGGAACTCTTCACATACACTAGGCTTTGTTGTCATGTTGAATCTGACTCTCCTTTTTACTGGCTTTTGTACATTATCATAACCGGTGACTGGATTAGATACAGAAATAGGGTTCTTTGCTTCATAAATTAACATCAGACTCATCGGTGATACACCAGTTACACTTGACGGAGTAGATCTTAATGAAAATAAACACTGATCTACTCGGATTTGTAATGGAACATTATCATAAGCCAGTATCGATTTTAATAATATTTTTTTGAAAGATTGGACTTCTCTTTCCGCAAGACCGTTGGAACGAGGGTTATACGTAGGTATCTGGATTAATTTGATGCCATGGCTTTGACAAAAGGAAAAAAATTCGCCCGCATTGAAGGGTGGACCATTGTCAGATACAATAACATTTGGAACCGAGAATCTTGCGAAACATTTACATAATTTCGAAATTATACTACTTAAGTTTGTACTGTTCATAATGTAACATTCAATCCATTTGGAATAATCATCTATTATGACAAGCATTTTTGTTTCGTGCGTTTCCAATGAATCTATGTGCACTCGATGCCAAGGGCTTTCAGACATGGGCCAAGATTTAACAATATGTCGATTCTTATTTTGCAACGTCTGATAAATTTCGCACGACCTTATTTTTCGTTCAATATCATTATTGATTCCGAACCACCATACATAGGACCTAGCTAACAACTTACATCTAGTCATACCTACATGTTCAGCATGAAGTAATTGAAGAACTTTCCCCTGTAACTGTGGAGGAATAACTACTCTGTTGCCAAACAAAAGACAACCTTCTTGAATTGATAAGAGTTTACTTATTTTTAAATATTTCCTCAATTCTTCATCACGATTTAGTTCTTCAAGATTGCTATTCACGACTATTTCTAAGACTTCACTGAGTACAGGATCTTCTAGCGTCTTCTCAGCTATCTCTTTATGTGGTACTAGAGGTGTAGATAAATATACAAAGTTGCAATCCATTCCATCTTCTGGTAATGTAACAACTGAATTACCGGGAAGTCGAGACATACAGTCTGCATTTTGAATTTCAATACCCTTTTTAAATTTGATTTCATACTGATACGAGGATAGAATAATAGACCAACGTAGCAATCGTGCCGCTGCAATTTGTGGAAGTTTTTTCTTTCCCGAAAAGAGGGATATTAAGGGTTCGTGGTCAGTCACAATTGTGAACTTATTCCTGATTAGATATTTGTGAAATTTCGTCACTCCAAATATTATACTTAATGCCTCCCTATGCAACTGACTATAGTTTTTTTGAGCTGAAGTGAGTGTGGCTGATTCAAGAGCAATAGGTTGTTCTTGACCATCAGTCATGTGACTTGAAACCGCACCTACACCATAGCAATTACTGTCACAAGTAAGGATTATTGGTTTCTTTGGATCGAATAAAACTAAGAGAGACTTTTCCGTGATGACTGATTTATTTTTGACAAAGGCTTGTTCACACTCATCAGTCCACTTCCATTGAACATTTTCCCTAAGTAAATTGTGTAATGGTTCTAAAATGTCTGGAGCCATCCTCACAAATCTATGATGATAATTAAATAAACCGAGATATGATTTCACTTGAGTGACATTTTGTGGACGGGGTACATGAGATAACTTATCTACCTCTGATTTGCTCGGGCTAAGACCTTCATCACTAAGATTATAACCTAACATTCCTAGTGAGCTCACAAAAAATTCACTTTTGCTCATGTTAATCTTTACATTATGTTCCTCGAATCGACTCAGTGCACTTAGTAATGTTTTCTTGCAAGACTGAAAATCTTCACCTCCGATGAGTACGTCATCCTGATATGCCTCACAAAATTCAATATCATATAGAATCTTATCGATGACTGACTGGAAAATTGCTGGAGCAGATGACAACCCGAAACATAACCGATTATATTGAAAGAGACCTAGTAATGTATTGATTGTCAAAAACTTCTTACTATCTTCATTTACCTCTAATTGTAAATATGCATTGGTTAAATCTATTCTACAAAATACTTTACATTTGTGGAACTTTTGAAATAAATCTTTAGGTTTAGGTGAGGGATATTGTTCTACTGAGACGACTTGGTTTAACGCTACTTTTAAATCCACACAAAGTCTTAATCCACCGTTTTTTTTTGCACACAAACTATAGGCGATGCCCACTGACTCGACTCAACTCTCGATATGATGCCCTGCTTCTCATGCGCAAACAATTCTTGCTTTACATCTTCACGCAAAGCGTAGAGAACATCATACGCTCTAAAAAATATAGGTACGCTATTCTCTTTCACATTAATATCCACTTTAAAACCCGTAATTGGTTTGTCATTGTATTTATTTCCAAACGCAGCAGGAAATATCTTCCCTAATCCTTGTTTTAGTTGAACAATATTGACATTACTATTTGAGATAATATTGTTTTGTGTGACACTCAACACTTCAACATTGCTGTTGTGTACATTTTTTTGAAAAGCATCTCTCTAACTTGGACACAAAATGTCTAACCAATCCCGACCAAGCAAGGCTTTTTTGACCTTTTTTCAAGGTTACAATAAAACTCAATTTGTTATGCGTGTGTGAATTGAAAGTGACATTGACCATACATTCTCCTCAGACAGGTAGTACCTGATCGTTTGCTGCTCATTATTTTCCATAAAATTTTCTCAATACTGTGTTATGTGAAAGATATCTTTCATATATATCCAAGGAAATTAATGTACGTGCAGCACCTGTGTCGACATCAAATGATATTATTTTGTCGTTGATTTTAATACTTGATTGTAACATATTCGAGACTTCAGTACTACTCATATTATTACACAAATATGTGATGACATTGTTATGAAGGTTCTGATTACAATATTTTGACATGTGACCTTTCTTACCACATGTATAACACGACCACGATAGGGATGGACAACTATCTTGTTGATGCCTTTTGGAACATTGTATACAACGTTTCCTCGCCTTTGAATTCCTACGGATTACGCTGCTCTTATTATTACTCGAAGAGTTCCTTTGTAGAGACCTGCTACGACGACCCGAAAAATTTCCTTGCTGTTGACTGCTCGTACTTGTACGCTTGCTCTGCTTGATACTTCTGTGTACGTCCATCGTGTTCACGTTCTGAATTTCATTTGAACGGAGTTGACTCGACGAAATAATTTTAATAGCAGATTGATTCGCACACTCCATGTCAAGGACAATCTGACATGCCTTATCTGACATGAATCCACATTTGTTGGAAAGTTGCTTTAGATCCGAGATAAGATCAGAAAGTTTCTCGCCCTCTTGTTGATATCTGCTATGGAATTTGAACGTTTCAGCGATCACATGCGATGATGGAGCATAATGTGACGACAAATATTTTGCACAATCCTCAAACGTACAATCTTTAACTTTTTTCGGTACCACTTTGTTTTCCAACACGTTCAATTGCTCGGGACCCAGTGAAATCGTCAGATGATCGACTTTACTTGTCGAAGATTTTATGCAATTAATATTGAAATACGACTCCAACCGTTCCAAAAAGTTCTCTATAGGTTCCTCACTGGGATTGAACGGAGAAAAGACATTATACGACCTTAGTACAGCAGTATGTACAGCAGTACTCACACCACTGCCCGCACTGTTACTCACATCCACTTTTGTTTCCTCCTGTGGCATGACAAACGAGAAAAAAACGGTATTTCCTTGAGAATAGGAAAGAAAACACTTTGACTTGCACACGAGTAAGGTTATCCTCGTCGCCAATATGTTATATCCGTAATGACAGGGTACTGGAGTAACAGATCTAAACACTTGTGTATAAAGAGTATATATATTTAACTGAATATGAAGCTATATAATATGTTAGAGAGCACGTGGGAACTAAGGCGAGCCTCGTAACGAACTGCCCGTTCACCGTTCACATACATGGTAAAGTCTCATTGACATTACCGACTGATAAGGATACTACAGACACCACTCTCAAAGTGCCATCCATTGTAATCATCGTGATGGGAGTTTGAAGAATTCGGTCCGGTGAAATATAGACCAATCGATTTAGAATCTCCTGACACAAAAAATGAGTAGGTTGTGGGAGAGAGGTTTTTTTCAACCTCGACTTTGAAACAGTGATGCCAGCATTTGGTCGACCGAGTCGATTTTCCCTCTCCATCACATCTGTCTGTATAGAAATGTCACACATACAATCAAACCTCCGACAAAAGGAATTTGATTGTATACAGCATGATGTAAGGGGAAAACCGACTCGGTCGACCAAATGCTTGCATCACTGCTTTGAAATTTCATGAAGTGCTGAGTAAGATAGATGGAAAAACTTCGAAAATTCTTTGCCGTGGGATATAGATTGATCGTTTCAAAATCTTTTGAAATGAAAAGTAAATAGGTCGTAGGAGAGGCGTTTCTGTCGAACTTGAATTTCAAATTCCCCCATTCCTGGATCAGGTGTATGAAAATTCATTTTGTTTCATAAAACATTGCTACTGTCATATTCTTGGCATATTCCATTTACGACAAATTTAGCATATTCCTTATCGTAGATTTCCAGAACATTACAGATCACTATATGTGCAATGTTCCAATTGGAAGATTCTCAGAACATTTTCAACAAAATATTGTATTTGCAATATCTACAGGATCTTGTATAAACATTTCACACAGAATGTTTCGAGCGAGACATTGTAATATTCTAGAGATATTACTGAGACATTGGGTGCTGTGTGGGTTGAGGCCGTGCATTGGAAGAAAAAACGACCGGAATACTCCAAAAGACACGACAAAGTCATTTTGCTGCACGACAATGCACGTCCGCACGTCGCAAAACCGGTGAAAACATACCTCGAAATAAATGAATGGGGAGTTCTACCCCACCCACCGTATTCTCCAGATATTGCGCCATCTGATCACCATTTTCCCCGTCCGATGACTCATAGCTTGTTTGAGCAAAAATTCACTTCTTACGAAGATTGCCAAAAATGGGTCGATCCGTGGATTGCATCCAAAGATGATGCGTTCTACCGACAGGGTATTCATTCCTTCACTCGAAGAATGGTTGGAAGTTGTTGAAAGTGATGGACAATACTTTGATTAATGTATTCTCTGATTTTTATTCTAAATCAATTTTTTTTTCATTCGAAAAACGCTACGAATTAATTACAATTCCTAATATAACAGTGATTCTTTTGTAACCTCATCATCACTGGTACATAACAATCGAATATGTTACATGGATTCAATATAACTGAAAGATAACTTCGTGGTGTGACAGCTGTAACAAAGTTTCATCACAATTATATCATCTCAATGAAACTGTGTTTGATGCGATGTAAATCATTTCTAGTATATTTCAACTTCAGTTTGTTCAAACTGTATTCCAACTGATTCCTGATTATCAATTGACATGCTTGTGATCAACATAGAGTAGAGTAAAACGAAAATTGGGTTGCAGCATTACATATGTTGGGGACAATTTGGAGTTATTTTAAACTGAACGTGTTGGTCATTCCTGGTAGGTTCTGGAATTCATGTCGATGGGAATCACTTGGCGTGGCCAATGATGAGTTTCAAGCTCTCATCATCAAACAGACACTTGAATCATCAATTTTCAATTGGCTACGCTAAGTAGTTCCCGACGACATGAATTCCAGAACCTACCAGGAATGACCAACCCATTCGGTTCAGAATAACCTCAAATTGTCCCTAACATATGTAATGCTGCAACCTAATTTTTGTTCTACTCTACTTTATAATTCTTCTTCCTTACACTCTCTCTAACGAGTTATTGTCTCCCTGTCACTTGGTACGCGATTTGGGGGTATTTTTTGATAGTAACTTTAGCTTGTCTCATCACTATCATGTCATGGTAGGTAAAGCGTTGAAAACTCTAGGCTTTATCCAAAGATTTGGCAGTGAATTCAATAACCCGAGAGCGTGACGTACACTTTACTTCTCCTTAGTGAGGCCTCATTTGGAGTATGCATCCCAAATTTGGTCTCCCTATCTTATCGAAGACTCGACCTTGTTGGAGAGGGTTCAACATAGATAGGACCCGAATTCTCATGATTATACTGCTATTATGCGCAGACTCAATATCTCGACGCTTGAATCGCGAAGGTTGTTCGATGATCTATTTTCCCTGTAAAAAATTTTGAATGGAATTATCGATAATGTTGGAGTTCGCAGCCTTATCAATTTCAATGTTCCTAACAGATGTCTTAGATCTCATCAGTTATTTAAAACTATAATGTATGAGTCCAGGTTTGGTCACAGTGACCCTTTGAATCGCATTTGTCTCTATGTGAATACTCATAGTATTGAGATAGATTTCTTTGCTCACTCTGTCAATGAGTTTTGGAGAGCATGCTCCCAGTCTAATTTTATCTATTTTATTGTGAAGTTTCTGGATGTCCTCTTTCTCCCTATTCTAATTGTATGTGTTAATTATTCTTTGTTTTTTGTTTCCTTCTGTATTTCACTTGGTACACTAATGGGTTCAACCCGTATATGAATGGATAAATGAATGAATAAATGAATGAATAAATATTGATTACAATCATGTCAATTGATAATCAGAAATCACTTGAAATGAAGTTTGAACAAACTGAAATCAAAATATACCGGAAATGGTTCACATCGCACCAAACACAGTTTCATTGAGATGATATAATTGTGATGAAACTTTGTTACAGCTGCTGCATCATGGATTTATGTCTCAGTTATAATATTGAATCGATGTAACATGTTTGATCGTTATGTAGCAGTAATGATGAGGTTACAAAAGGATCACTGTTATATAAACACCTGAAGCTTGAGTGTGGAACGACTCGGTCATCACTCCGTTGCAACAACTTCCTGTGTTACATCATGGCAACAATCATTATTTGGTAGGATACTAAAGGGATAACCAAATGTACTTGGCAGGTCATATCGATTTCACATGTTTTTTTCTTCGCGTGAGGTGTATATTGTTGTACTCCATCGGTAGTTTGAATGTAGTGGAATTTCCTTTCACAGCACGTTCAGATTTTCTCTTTGTTAGTATTTACTGTTGTACTTCACCGATAGTTCGAATATAGTAAAATTTCCCTTCACAGCATGTTTTTGGATTTTTTTTGTAAGTATTGTAGCAATTTTCATGTACCTGGCGTTATTTTTTTACTTCTTTGAAGTTTGTTTTGGGTGGGATTCCACTTCTTTCCCTGAGTGCGCCTCTAATTGGAAATTCAGGGTGTTAAGAGTCTGGAAATGGTATGTGTCTCATTGCTCACTTCATCCAACGCGAATTCGTAGTGTATTAGTTCCGTTGGAATTCTCAGACTGTGTACAACCTGAAACTAATGAAGATTGAATACTCGAATTTGATAGCAATCCTAGCAGTGGAACAAATGTCCTCGGACAATTTCTGTGATATGAAAAACCACGGGGCTTTCCATCGGTCATTTCATCATTGGACAGCAATATATTATCGGAATGAAGGATGACGAGATGGAGAAGAAAAAAGCGAATTTCCATAAACAAATTTACTTGTGAAGAGTTCCGAAAACTAGATGTTAGTTAACCGATAAGCTGGCGCTGACAGCTGGTCAAGCGCTCAAAGCAGCCTGCGATTTCGAACAATTTATTCATCACAACGAAAGTTCGAGCATACCTGCAACGGGTAAACCATAGCCTACCCAAAGTGTAATAGACCCGTAATCAGTGATTTTTAACGAGGATAATCCCAGAAACGTTTGACACATTTTATCTCATTCGCATGCAGCTACTATCGAATAATTATTTTTCAGGCCCATCTCTCCCGGGATAACTGACCTCGAGTTCATTGCACTCCAGGTTGGCTATGGTTCATCCCACGACTACTTGAAAATCTCAAACATGTCTTGTGCAAAAATTTCCAGTGTATTCAAGATATCATTGTGAAAAAATAAGAACAGAATAGATCTCACGAATAGAGGAAACTTGCATACAGAATGTTCAAGGCTTCCAACAGAACTTTTTCCGACAACATGAAATTTGTATCACTCGTGATGGAACTGAAAATAAGTTCTCAGGAAAATTTTTCGATAACTCTGTTGGATCATTTTGAAAAGTATTCGATGGAGGTGTCGAATATTCATTATTATGCAACAAAAAGAGAAATCTTTAAGATATCTAATGAGAGACTTTTTTAAGATTCTGTGTGTTATTATTATGTATTACGATCTTCCAGAAGAATTCTTCAAGAATGTTTGGTTGATTACAGTACTGTGAAGGTATTCTATGTTTTTCGAAACCATCTATACAAGACCACAGTGACTGAATTCCGATTTTATGATCAAGTGAAATTATTGCTTTTTTTTAACATGGATATATGAGTATTCAGCATTACGTAGTCATTGTCGTTCTTCAACTTGCAGATGATGGATAAATATACACTTTGTACCTATAGTTCGTAGCATGCACGTAAAATTACCATGAGAGATACTTTTACCCTGATGGGAAATGTCAGCTATAACTTCATAAGAGTGTTCTGCTATTCGTATTTCCGAGGTTGACACTGCTTTAATGCTTATGTTTTGTAATTTTGGGGTTTCAACATGATTGTGATTGAATAACATCAATTGAACGCTGACATGTTGTTCTCATGCTGTCATAACTGACTTTTTAGTTTCATGCAAGTTATTACAATTACCACAAGAATTTCCAAAAATTTTCCAGGTTGAAAAATTGAACTTGAGTATTTCTTGGAGCTCCAATGATTTTTTTCAAAATTCGTATCGATAATATTTTCGAAACATTCACATTTTGTACACCTTGTTATGGCAGTTATTCGGTGCTTCATTAAATTCTTGAGAGCCATTGAATTCTCACAAATAAAAGCGATGAATCCTCCTGCATCCTGTAAATGGTTATGCAAATATTGTGAACCTGCGAATTGTTTCAAAGCTATGGTATCAAGGTGTTTCTGCGAATTGTAGCTATCAATTTATGATGTCATTAGGATCGGATGGAAGTAACTGCTCTGTCATAGAAACACGGTATACTATGCACTGCATTACTGCATTCAGATGAGAAAAAACACCGTCAACGTTAGGGAGACCCATTATTCCAAATGCATCAGTTTCTGTTGATTTGTCATCAGCATTTTGGTCTCTGAGTACTTCGATAAGGATTGCCGAAATACTATCACGCACTTTGCGGTAATGTTGCTCTGAAATTTCTATGCTCATGAGATCTGGTCTGTATAATTTTCTCAATCGATTGTATTCTATTATAGCTAATTCTCGCGCTTTTATGGAAGATGGATCGAAATTAATTAGGTGTGACCCTTGTAATGTGGTCACTCGTGAAAGAGCAACATACACTTGACCGGAAGCAAATATTCAATCGCCAGCTTCAATGATCGCATTATAACGGACTCAATGGGGTCCGTCTATCGTAGAGTGAAGGAGCGTGACTCTAAGGAAGGGAAAGGGGGAATTAATGGCATGTGATCCTACAAAAATAATGAAGATCTCATTCTTTCCCTCAAAGCGAGGTGAGCGCTATTACCTAGATAACTTAGTCTACTCGGTTCGTGTGTGTAAGTGTATGTGAAAGTCCGTCACGTCGATGGTTGGGCGAATGGCCGATGCCTTACTCCCGCGTGTTGGAGACAGTTAACCCTTGTAGGAGGAGATGGCCGGGGTGGCAACCGGAAGGACCAACGGTGCTCCGTATGAATGAAATATGTCCGCTTCTCGTCACTACTTGACACGTGGTCTGATGGCTGCGAGTGCCGTAGAGGGGTAGCGAAACTTCGTCCGGCACGTTGAACGAACGACTGTCCGGTGACGCACGGCGTGCCTCGCGTTTCGTTGACGCGCCGTTGTCACGTCTTCACTACACTCCCCCCTCCCTAGTGTGAGCGTAGTGTTACTGCTCTGTTGAAGTGTGCGTTGGTGTTCCTCCACTTTTGTGGTTTCCTTTTCTATCTCCTTTCTTTGTTGGTTTTTCCTTCCCGTTGGGTCGTATTATATTCTCTCTGTCTCCGTATCCGTCTTGTGCGTGTGTTGGTGTTGTGTACTTAACCCTCAAACGTTACACTCCGGGTTGTTTACGATACAAGTCACACTAGTGCGAATTGGGATTTCGTGAACTTGCAACCCTTGTATTCTGTTTGTTTTTCAACGTGAATATGAAAAATTCATATGAATTATGGGGTAAAATTTTCCAAGCAATCGAATGGCATAACTAATTTTCGGAAAAAATGATTATTTGTTAATGAAAAATGCGATTGCCGAAGAAATTTTTTTTGAAAAGTGACTTTTTTTCTACAATTTTGATTTCTCAATGATCATTGTTTTTGGAAAAGATGGCAACATGATTTTGAAATTAAAGGAGTATAGTTTCGAGGGGAAAATATGTCATCATGGAAAATCAATATTATCTATTTTTCCCAGTACCGCAAATATAGGCATTTTTCGATCCGTCATTCTTCGCCTTTTTTTTGTGATTATGCGTTTTTTTTGCGTGTCATCGTCGGTGTAACGTTGTTCTCGAATTCTACATATGAATAATATTGAGAATATGTCATACTGAATGTAATTTTTGAATGAAATGCGGAAAGAATTATCTACATAAATCAAGTAAATAGTATTGTGGCTAATTTGACACATGAACTAAGGTGAGAAAATCGGAGATTTTCAATTGAACTCAATGTTTATTTTGGATAGTTGAATGTAATACAAAGTGTTTTTTTACAGAATGATAATGAAAGTGATTATGATGATCATAATAATACCATATTAGTCCAAATCGGCGCCACATTTCACGCGGAGTGGAGAGCGATGCTCGTCGCACATGCGGTGTAAGCAATTGGGGCATTCCATGCGAGTGTGCCCTTTCGCATCCATCTCACAGAAATGACATTTTGGTCGCGTGTCTTCCCTAATGACAGTCACATTTTCATGTACCGGATCCTCTTCCTGCAGCATTCTCTCAATGTTTTCCTGAATAGATAATCTGAGCGTCCTCTTTTGCAGACGACGGAGCAGTGATGGCTCTATGAGAGCTGTAGCGAGATTCTTCGCGAACTGAGCACGCTCCAGTTGAATATTCGCTGCGATTAAATTATATAAAATACAAGCATTCAATCCTGCAACGTCCAAAATATTATGAAAGAATCGCAACGGCCATCTTCGAGTACGCCTTGTGGTGGAATAATTATGACAATTTTTGTCCATTGCATCGGTGGCACCTTTATATTTGTTTCATGATAGTACAATCAATGGCTTTTTTTGTAGCATCATCGACCCTATTGTTGTGATGAAAAGCCGACAATAGAAGAACGATTTTGTTCCTTTTGGGCGTATAAGACACTAAAGTAAGTTCATCGGTAAACACGGACCGGGAGCTCCCAAGTGTTGCTGGAGCTTTTAACAATGTCACAGGAATTTCTCTTCTGTTCTTCCGAATAGTTCCAACAGCGGATACATTTTTCTGAAGCAGACATGTAAAAAGTGGAACTGAAGTAAAATAATTATCCATGATGATAGTTCTTTTTGAATTTGCGATACCCGCTTGTTCAACTGAGGTTTTTACATAGTATGTTGGAACGCTATCTTTTCCTTCCGGCGTGACTTCACCAACATACGGGAGCGCAGTAATACAGTAAAAAGTTTTCGCGTCGTTCTTCATGTAGATTAGTAAGCCGTACTCATCTGGCTTATTTTTCATGTAAACACGGAATTGACACCTTCCTCTGAATGAAACTGATTACTCATCGATTGTGACGTGACTCGAAGGTTCGTAATTCCGTTTACAATTGTTTAGAAATAAGTCCCATATCTCTCGTACCGGAGCAAATTTATCTTGTCGTCTACGCTCAACGCGAGTATCGGCGTCATCAAAACGTTAACAGCTGGTTAAGAATTCAAATCTCTGATGAGAAAATGTCGAAGTGTAAACTACACGTTCGCAATCGTGAAGAAACATATCACATAAATCTTGCTTGTTGTCTTTGTACACAGCTGCATAAAAATTGATACCGATGGAAGCTTCAATTTCAATTTTGTCTGTAGGCGCATGATAAGATTGAATAAGTCGATTTTCATCTTGTAATTCGCGAACGTGTAAAGCAATACGTGCATTAGTGTGCAAGACTATAAGGTTAATTATTTCGTCTGTTGATAACACCTTAAACGCTTCCAAAGGTGTTGTTATAGTGAAGCGTCGTTTTTTGGAGCTGACGAGTGAGACGGTATGTCGAGGGAACGGCTTGCATGTAACGGAGGGGAATTCTCATTCCAAGTCATTTGTCCCTTGCTGGCAGGTATAGATTGACGAGGACGCCCTCTACCGCGTCTCCGAGTGACAGCGTCCGTTACGCGTTGCACCTTATTGGGCCGTTCGGCTTCGCCGTCGAAATCATCACCTCGTCTCCCTCAGCAGCAGCTTCGCCTACCTCGTCGTTCTCCTGGTCAGCGAACTCTTCTCCTGAGGTTTCCTCTATACAAACAACGAAGTCTTCATCGTCGTCCTCCCCAGAGAAATTATCCTGCACAGACTCCTTGGTATCCGATTCTTCTAGAACTCGCTTGATGACTCGAACTGGCCGTAGAATCGGCCGACGCGGTGCCATTCTACAACTTACACGGCGACAATTTTGTAGTCAACATCGTGTTGAATATGTATTCAATATGATTATGTTTTTGTGAAGTTGGACCATACTAAAGGTACGATGAATATTGCTATGATAATGATTTGAATCACGGTGAAATTTAGTAATGTCGGACACAAAACAAAGAACGATTACAATTCTCCAACGTGAAAAGGGATGCTCGCGAAGTATTCATGAATCAACATTGAGTGATTTTAATCACAGTGTCGGTATGGTCCATCATCACAAAATAATTGTAGTAATCTATACTACAAAAATCTCTCCGTGTATGATACAACAGCAACACACATATTCAATTATTGAAATTTAGTCAAGTCATCCTCATTCTTCGAATGAAATTTCGAGAAAATAAGGAAGAAAAACATCTTCGATAATAACATTCAACAATTACATCAATTATCTGAACGAAAAAAATTTATCATCGGGATGAAAGTAAGTAGAATACTCACGGTATACTTGGACTGCTTTCTGTTGACGAATAACGGTTTTTCCAAAAAAAAAAAAAACTTGACCGCACTTCCGTCTACATCAAGGTCACACGAGTGCGATTTCGCACTGGTCACACTTTGAGATGCCTAAACCTTGGCCGACCATGACGGACTGACGCCGGCCGTAGCTGAGCTCGACCGTTCGGCCTGCAGAAGGAATGACCATGGTGGGGGGAACACTCTCTACCTCTTTCCTGAGAAATACCAACGACTTGAACATTTTGACGGTGCGAATTCGCACTAGTGTGACGTTTGAGGGTTAATTCTATTCATGTTTTCTATTCCTGATGTTCTTATTCATTAAATTATGTGTATTTTCATTGGTTGTTTTGTTCTCTGATGTGTGTTCAAATCTATTTATCTTGGAATTACTCAATTCGTACATTCGAGGGATTTGTTTCGTAACGTACAGAAAAGAGGGAGGAAAAACATTCATTTTACATTTGTTTTTTGCATGTCCCTGTTTTGTGTTCTACATTTTTGTGTTATATGTGTGCATGTGTTATCATTTCTACATCCGTTTGTGTGTGTGTGTTTTTGCTTTACAAATTTGTGTGTACGTGTGTGCTTTTTCCTTTTTTTTCCAATTGTCCTTTATCTTTTCTACGTGTTCACATTTTCTGTGGTGGTGTGTTTGGTTTTTTCTCCTGTTTGATTTCCTCATTCCTACTCATTTCTAATCTGTCCATATTTTTTCTTTGTATTTTATGGTGTCCTTGGGGTAGTTTTTGTTTTTCGAACGTGTGTGTGCCTGCATTTGCTTTCGTTCTTCCCGTTGATTTCCTGTCTGTTTTGTCTGTGTCTGTTTCTCCTATTAAAATAGTTTGTCTTGTTTCCTTCTGTCGGAATTCATCTATGTATATTTGGAAAACTTCCAGCATCATTGAAATTTGTTTCTCTGTTGCTTCTTCTGGTTTTGGTGTTTCAATATTGTTTATTTTTACTTTGATTTCCTGTTCTTGTCGTTTGTCTGTTTGTGTTTGTGCGTCTGTTTTGTTGGCTGTTCTTTGTGTCTGTGCGTCTGTTCGGTGTGTTTGTTCTTGTGTTTTGCTTGCGGTTGAGCATATTTGTGTTCTTTTGTTTTTCGTTGTTTGTATTTCTTCGTTCTCGGTGATTGTCTGTCCGTTCTCGGTTTGTGTTCCTTTTAAATGTGATCATATTGTTGCGTATTCTGTTTGTGTTGTTCTGGAGTATCCTTTCTTCTTTGTCCACCCTGTTTGTGTTGTGTTTCTTTGTGTGTTTATTCTTTCTGTGATTGCTGCCACATTGTGTGTTTGTTTTCTCATGGTTCATGTTTTTTGTGTGTCTGTTATCCATTTTCCTATAGGGGCCCTGGGAGTTGGGTTAGATAGTAGTGTCCTTCTGCTCTGATTTTTCTCAACTTCTTTTCTCTTGGGACATCCCTCCAGGTGTTTGTGTATATGTACTGTAGTTATCCAATGTTTGCGGTAGTTGCATTGTTGTTGTCTGTGGTCCATGTTCTCCTGTAAGCATCCCTTGCGTTAGTCTTGTTCATGTCTCGTTGTGTCGTTTGTTCGTTCTTGTCTTTTATTGTTTTTACTCGTGATACTTCCTCAAGTCTTTCATGTAGATTTCGCATATTGTGTTCCCTTGTCTGTTCATTAATCCATATATTGAGGGTATTTTTTATGATTGTGTATGGTCCCGTGTATTCCTTGTTCCATCTACTGGTTATACTCCCTTGTTTTGATGATAATGTATAGTTGTTTTTCAGGACTTTGTTCGCTACTCGAAATTCTGTGTTGGGTTTCCTCAAATTGTAATGGTGTGTTTGTTTCTCATTCCCTTCCAGTGAGTGTTTTCCTACTTCTTCTTCAATTATCTGTAGTTTTTTGCAGCCTATCTGTCTAGTGTCTTATATCTGTGTTTTCTATTTCTCCCGTAGTTTCTGTGTCGTGTTTTGTTGATTGTAGTGGTGGTAGCTCTTTTCCAAAGTTTAGGAATGCTGGTTTGTATTTTGTCGAGCTATGTTCGCTTGTGTTGATTGCAAATTGGAGGTTCCGTCATGAATTCATCCATATCCCTATGGTTTTTGTCTAGGAAAGTTCTTATCATTGCGTTTATCGTTCTATTGGTCCGTTCTACGGGGTTTGCTTAGGGGTGATGAGGTGGTGTTTTTGTGTGCCTAATACCTGATGTTTTTGTGAGTTTGTTCATTAGTTTGTTTACGAATGGTTGCCCGTTGTCTGTGACTATCACTTTTAGTGTGCACCGTCTTGATATTGATTGTGATTCAACTATTCGTTGTACTGTTCCTGCGTTTGCTTTCTTCATCGGGGCTTTTTCTGTCCATTTTGTGTATAGGTTGGTTATAACTAGTGTGTATTGGTGTTTATTCCTGGGCACTCATCGGTATACGTAGTATACCAGCACGAAGTACCTATCGCACCCGCTATCGTACGCTCTGACCGTATCCTCTAAAATATTTGAGTAATCCAATTGGAAGTTGGATAGTTCTCCATTCCACGCAATACTGATTGATAATCCGTGGGGTTGTCTGTATGTATGTCTGTCTGTCTGTCTGTACACGAGATAACTCTGTACCGACTGGACCAAATTGGATGAAATTTATAGAAGACCAGCTTCGAACCCATCCCCCGAGACCATTTTTTTTTATTGCAATCGGATAACTCCTCCTGATTCTTTTGAATTTTGTTCTGAAGGAATAGGTGATCTTGGAGGAAATTTTCTCCGCTGTATATATACAGGGTGTCCCATTTTCATTTTTATATCGGAATAACTCAAAGACGAGGGAATTTGGAGGAAAATGTTTCAAACAAAAGTTGTGAGCTTCCGAAGGGGACATATGATGGTGACCTTGACTTCGGCCTCGGATCTCAACTTCAAGGTCATTCAGAGGTCAACTTTTGTTTCTTGAATAAAACCTCCTATTTTTGACTGCAGACCCAGATTTGACGTTAAAAAACAAGGAACTTTTGTCGGGATCATTTTTCCAAATTTTGCACAGATGGCGCTCTAATCGATGAAGAATGAGTTTTATGAAACACTCGTATTGCTTGCTGTGTGAAATGACATTCAACTCTCCAGTGTTTCTTTTTCAGCTCCTGAGGATTACCGTAGCCACGGAAGTTATCCAATGTGCACCACGAGGAGGTTGAGCGATCGGATCTTGCACATCTTTGTGGCCCTGAAAATTTGATGGAACCCCATAAGTGAAAATCCGGAGTGGTAAGATCCGGAGACCTAGCTGGGATTTTCCATCGACCAATATTGACAATTATGTCTGTTCGTAGTACCATTACTGTGAATTGTTGCCAAACATGAGTACACGACAATACTTGTGTCCATCACGAACAAGAAAATTCATACTAGAGCATTGTTAAAAAACATGAGTGAAACGAAATGTTTAATATCCTTCATTCATTCACAAATTCTTTTCGATATACGATTCAAACTTGAAGAAGATCTTTGATCAGTGTTGTGAGGGTCTCAATACCGTGGAATATCCTTGGGGTAAAATACTTGATATTCTCCTGATACTAGGAGAATGTCGACGTAATTACGCTGCAGCATCAAGATTGTATGGAGAGAGGTATCCAAATAGACGCCAGCCTTCACTTCAGGCGATACGCTGTATAGAAAGACGAGTTAGGAGAATGAATAACCCACGAGTCAGAAGGCGTTATGATGGAAATCGTATGGATGCCCGCTCAGTAGCCGTTTTAGGAATGGTGCACCTGAATCCTCACGTTGGTACCAGAGAAATCCAGCACCAATTAGGTATCCCAAGATCAACGGCACACCGCATACTAAGATCTGGTAAATATCATCCTCACCACATCACACTGGTGCGAGCATTAAGTGAAAATGATCTTGGACGTAGGGTTGAATTCGGTCAATGGGCCTTGGAGCAACTGCCTGGTTGCCTCATAACGCTGCAATTGTCAGAAATTCCTTGAACACATCTTACCCACACAAATGGATTGGTCGCGGTGGATACATTGCCTGGCCGGCTAGGTCTCCGGATCTTACCCCTTTGGATTGTTACTTATGGGGTTTCATCAAAGATGTAGTTTATGAAAGACCACCAACGACCAGAGATGACATGAAACGCCGAATACGAATGTCTGCCGAACAGTTCCATGTCATGCACTTTGGTCGTTAGAACCAGATTTTCAGAGACGAATTAGGTGATGCCAACAGGTCAACGGTGCAAATATCGAACATTTGATACGGTGGATTTTCATACATATTGCAGAGCGTTTGTCGTGAAAAATGACACACCTCTACAGTCCAGACAATCGGCCCTTTTCAGGGCCACATAGATGTGCGGAATCCGATCGCTTAACCCCCTCGTGGTGCACATTGGGTAACTCCAATGGCGACGGTAATCCTCAGAAGCTCGAAAAAACACTGGAGAGTCAAATGCCGTTCCACACAGAAAGCAATACGAGTATTTCATAAAACTCATTTTTTATCGATTAGAGCACCATCTGTGCGGAATTCGGAAAAATGCTTCAGACAAAAGTTCCCTGTTTTTCAACGTCAAATCTGAATCTGCAGTCAAAAATAGGGGATTCCATTTGAGAAACGAAAGTTGACCTCTGAATGACTTTGAAGTTGAGATCCGAGGCCAAAGTCAAGGTCACCATCAGATGTCCCCTTCGGAATCTCACAACTTTTGTTCGAAACATTCTCCTCCAAAACTCCTTATTTTTGAGTCATTCCGATATAAAAATTAAAATGGGACACCCTGTATATCTTTGAGGGTTTGCATGTACTCGGTGTCGAGACGCTTCCGCGTCTCTTGATGAATATATACGTCATTCTCTCCGCAGTCTTCGAACACACAGGTCAACATTTGATCTACGCTGGAACACCACAACAGAGGTGAGTACCTATAAGTTTTTGGGGTCGGAGATTACGATTTCTGGGTCCATATGACCCCACCACTTCAGGATCAAGGTCAAATCAAGGTCAAACATCTCACATCGAAGGATATAATTTTTTTGGCCCCGGATTCCGAACCAGCGGGAAATTTTGCATCCAAATACATTCTTACATTTGAATGGAAGTGGAATTCGCAGGTCATATTGAGGTCATATGTAGGTGAAATCCTGTTCCTGTACCTGTTTTTAGATATTAGGCTAAACAGGCTCTTGTATCTACGGACTTTTACGTTTTGGGTGTCGAAGATCACGATTCCTGGGCCCATATGACCCCATCACTCCAGGATCAAGGTCGAATCAAGGTCGAACATGTCAAATCGAAAGATATAATTTTTTCGGCCTCGGATCCCGAACCATTAGGGAATTCTACATCCAAATAGAAGTGGTATTCGCAGGTCATATTGAGGTCATATGTAGGTAAAATCCTGTTTCTGAATCTTTTTTCCGATTTCGGGCTATACAGGCTCTTGTGTTAGTTGACCTCCACGTTTTGGGGGTCGGAGATCACGATCCCTGGGTCCATATCACCCCATCACTTTAGGATCAAGGTCAAAAATCTCGAATCGGAAGATTTAATTTTTTTGACCCCGGATTCCGAACCAGCGGGGAATGTTACATCCAAATACATTTTCACATCCAAATTAAAGTTATATCTGCAGGTCATATGAAGGTCATATGTAGGTGAAATCCTCTTTCTGAATGTGTTCGTGCAATTACGTTGGAGAATTCCCCTTCCATGCTTTCAGGTGGACCGAGTAGCTGGAAATCGTGTGAGGGGTCTTCTCCGATGCCCTGTGCTCCTTCCTTCCCTATGATTTTCACGCGGTGATCATCTGTGGAGAGGATGGTATCCTCTGCCGTCGAGACTTTTCACCTCCGTCTTGTCGCTATGCAAATTACCGGTGATCAGTCACTCTCGTTACTCCTGCTCGCGAACCCGTATCTCTCAGAGCACCATGAGCGCTTTCTTTAATTCTCTCGCGCGTGACTCTCAGCACCCTATCCTAGGTTTACTCTACATTCAACATTTTGAAGTGCTAGATCCGAACGTGTAATTTATCGGCGTTACTCGTCTACCGATGTACAATTTGTTTCAATAGTTATCAAATTTGTTAATGTTACGCGTGCGTGAAGTGATTTCTACACCTCTATCGTTTCCTCCATATTCCTCTCCTCTACCAAATCCGAAGATCCTAAGGATTTCAGTATCCGCTCCTGCCTCTATATCTCCTCAACATATGGTCCTTCGAGCCGGATCCTCCGGCTTCCCTCGCTCCTTCCATTTCCTATCCCAGAATAGAAAAAGGGTGCATAATTTCATAGTTTCACGATCACGTGACATTATCGGTCTGGGTGTACCTACGTGTTATTGCTTACACAAGGATACAGTGCTCGCACATACGTGGATTTTGGCGCGAAGAAGGAATCATCGCTGAGATCGGCGTGACCCCATCGGTTCCTGCGTCCGTCTTCTCCTCACCGCGAAGAGGCCTCTCAACGATTCCTATGTTCTGGATCGACGTCGCGTCGGTTCCCTCTCTCCGATCCACCGACTTCACTACGCGCTCTCTCTTCTTCTCGTTCTATCGCTCCGTACGTATCTTCAACAGGCGAGGTACGCATGCTCTTTCTTTCGTATTCTTCTTAACACGTTATTCGTAGTGCGAAGACAACTCGATACATGTATATATAGTATTTCACATTGATAATCTCATATATTGAATTGTACGGTTTGTATATTCAATTTATTCACGTGATTTCTTCCTGTTTATCCACCTCATTCTCGGTTCGTTCCTCTAACGCACGATGGTGGATTCAATTCAACAGCAGCGAGCGACTTTTCATTCTCTGTCGCGTATTGTTGCTAACGTTAAAGAATTGGGAGAATCAAAGATCACGAGCGGCGTCTTGACAGCTCGCATCAAACGCTTAGAGTTGTTGTGGCGGGAATTTGCTTCGTGTCATGCAAAGTTGATTCGTTCCACTAATGAGAAATCAAGGTCGCACACCTATTTCGCGGATTCGATGTTTGACAATGCTGAGGAAGTATACCTTGATCAATTGGCTACGCTTTTGGATATGCAAAGTTCATTAGCGGACCCTGCTCTCGATGCACCTTCAGCTAATTCAGTTATTTCGAGGGGGGTCTCTGCCTCAGTTCAGCCCCCGCGGCTTTCATCGCCTAAATTCTCCGGTAATCCGCGCGAATGGAGGAACTTTCGTGATTTATTCAGTTCACTGATCGTTGATCGTCAAGATATTCAACCGGTTCAGAAACTACAATATCTGAAAACGTGCCTGTCCGGCGAAGCATCTCAATTAATTTCAAATATGCCAGTTACAAACGCAAACTTTCCTACTGCGTGGGAGACACTTGAGCAGCGTTACGATAATCAGCGATTATTGATCAACGATCATGTATCGACCCTCTTTTCTATCAAACCGTGCACTGTTGAATCTTCTCTTGAGTTACGACGTGTTTATAACTCAACAATCGAATCCTTGGGCGCACTCGACGCATTAGGATGCAATACGAAGGATTGAGATATACTCTTGGTCTACATGACAGTTTCACGGCTGGATTCTCAGTCACGACGGGATTGGGAAACCTCTCAAGGGAATTCTACTCAGCCATCAGAGTTTTCAAAATTCAAGGAATCCTCGGAAATCGAATTCGAACTCTAGAATCATTAAACTCCTCTCTGAAGCAAATTTCTTGAATTTCCAAAGGGAATAAAATTCCATCTTCCACTTCTCGCACGAATGAGTCTTTCCGCTCAACTCATTCTCCTCATTCCACCTCGCAGTCCAGTGTTTCATCTTCACAAATGCTTGATGGCGAGAAGTGCTCGTTTTGTCATCGAGGTCATTATATAACATGTTGCCCAGATTTCGAATCGAAATCCTCGACTGATCGCAAAGAAATTGTCAATCGTCTTGGTCTCTGCTTTAATTGTTTGGGCTCCCAGTCCCTCAGGTTCTGTCGTTCTGACAAACGTTGTCTATCTTGCAAGCGCAAGCACAACACCTTGCTCCATAGTGAGTCTTCTCCAGTTCCTATTGGGAGTGCGGTTGTAAGTACCGATCGGTTTGAGAGGGAATCATTGGAATGTAAAGAAGGAGGGTCAACGAGTCAAGCGCCGGTAGTCACTCATATCGCCAACATGAATTTTCCAGTCTCATCAGTTATGCTGGCGACTGCTCGCGTCAAATTACAGGGGCCTGATGAACGTCCGGTGCTTGTGCGAGCACTGTTGGATCAGGGCTCCGAAATGTCCTTCATCTCAGAAACTGTAGCGCAACTTTTACAGCTCTCAAGGAGGAAGATCTCTATACCTCTCACGGGCATCGCAGCAACCACAACGAGCTTCGCGAAGCATTCGCCTACCATCCGACTACAGTCGCAGCGCGAGCCGGGGCTCGATCTCCCAACCGATGTGTTGATTCTGCCCAAGCTTACCAACGCCATTCCGTCTACGCACGTCCCCGGCCTCAACTTGTCATCCTTCGCTGACCTTCAAGCAGCCGATCCGGACTGTACTCGCCCATTGGGTGTGGGCATGATGGTTGAAGCGGATTTGTATGGTTAAATTCTGCGTGATGGTTTGTTATCGGTACCGAATACTGCGCCAACGGCTCAGAATACAGTTTTCGGTTGGGTACTGTCTGGCTACACCAGCAATCGCTCCTCTCCTATGCCTCCTTCGCCCCCCTCGATCCACTCATCACACTGCATCACTAACAATGATCTTTCACAGATTATGGAGAAGTTTTGGGTTGTGGAGGAAGTACCTTCCGTTGGGAAAATGCAACGACCCGATGATATCTGGTGCGAGCAGTGCCATCGTGAGACGACTACGAGAACTGAATCAGGCCATTACGTCGTCCGGCTACCCTGCAAGCCAAATATGCCGCAGGACTCAGCGGATTCCAAGCGGATTGCGGCCATATCCCACGCTAACCTCTCACGACGGCTGCAACGGGATTCCGGGCTTGAGATTCTATATGCGAAATTCCTATCGGACTACTTAGAGTTAGGGCATATGAGTGCCGTTCCGTATGGTGAGAATACCTCGTCAAACGTCTGGTTCCTACCACACCACCCGGTGATCCCAAATTCCGACTCTCACCGGAAATTAAGAGTCGTTTTCGACGCCTCTCGTCGATTGAGCCAAGGTCATTCTCTCAATGACTACTTGTATGCTGGTCCTGCGTTGCAGAAGGATCTTACGCTCCTTCTTCTGAACTGGAGGCGATATGCCTCCGTTTTCTGTGCCGACATCGTTAAGATGTTCCGGCAAATTCTTGTTCATTCTGCTGAGCAAGACCTTCAGCGAATCATCTGGGGGGATTCTCGCGGTTCCACGTCCGAGTACCGGTTATCAACCGTTGCCTACGGGATGAAACCTGCTCCATTCTTATCGATCCGCACACTGCATCAATTGGCTGCTGACGAGGGTCATCGTTTCCCTCTCGGTGCGCAAGCTCTTGTCCACGAGTCTTATGTGGATGATATCCTCTCCGGAGCGGACGAATTACAAGCCGCTCTAAGTGTTCGAGATCAACTCACTGACCTCCTCAAATCGGGGTGGGGGGGGGAGGGGGGTTCTCATCAGATAGATGGTCGGCTAACCATTCGCTCCTCCTGCCGCCATCTTCTCCCCACCCTCCTCAATCGATTCATCATCTCTGGTCTGATTCTCTGGAGTCAGTTGAGACTCTGGGGATCATTTGGATTCCTCGAGGGGACGCTTTTGGCTTCGCGGTTCCGTCGGAATTCTCGGCAACCGACTCGGATGGATATCATCAGCCTACCAAACGCATCGTTTTGGCTTGTATTCAGAGGATCTTCGATCCATCAGGTTGGGTATCCCCTGTCAGCATCGCGGTCAAAGTTCTTATTCAGAATCTATGGCTTGCGAGTCTTGATTGGGATTCCTTGCTCCCACTCCATCTGCAAGGGCGCTGGTGGAAATTTGTCGGTTCTTTAGCAGATTTGACTTCTATTCGTATCCCGCGATGGATTCACCTATCCTCGGCGATTCAAGACGCTCAGCTCCATGGTTTCGCCGACGCTTCCAGCAGAGCCTACGCAGCCACGGTGTACCTTCGAATTCCTCAATCTTCTGGGCGATTCCACACTGTTCTCCTTATCGCAAAAACGAGGGTAGCCCCCGTTAAGACGGTGAGCATACCCCGACTCGAACTTCGCTCCGCTGTACTTTTAGTACGACTAATTTTACACATTCAGCAGATTAAAGTCCTAGCTCCCTATCCAGTCACAGCGTGGTTGGATAGTTCAGTAGCACTCCATTGGATTCATCAGCATCCTAGTTGCTGGAACACGTTTGTAGCGAATCGTGTTTCGCTCATCCAAACCTCTATCCAAGGATGACGTTGGCGCTACGTACCTTCCAAAGAGAATCCTGCTGATGTGGCCACAAGGGGTTGTTCTCCCAGCAACTTGCAAATTTCTGACCTTTGGTGGCATGGGCCAATTTGGCTTCGAGGCGGTTCTGATTCGTGGCCTACCCAGCCTGAATTCTCCGCCTCTGCATCGGCCAACGAACAGCGAACTCGAACGGTTTTGTACACTCGGACATCCGATGACTTCTCGAATCTTCTGACACGATTTTCGTCCCTCAATGAGCTGCTGCGTGTCATAGATTACTGCTTACGTTTTGCAAACGCATGCAGGAAAAGTTTCCCCGAGTTATTACCTTCTCTCATTCTGGCCGATGAACTCCAGAATGCGCAACGTCGGATAATTAAATTCATCCAGCTCTCTCACTTCAAAGACGAACTGTAGATTCTCTCCTCGAATTCCAATTCGCCTCCACGCCATCCATTGGCTGAACTTAATCCATTCTTGGATCCTGATGGAGTCATGCGTGTCGGCGGGAGATTACGCCACTCCTATCTGCCATTTTCGGAGTGTCACCCTCCAATCCTCCCCAAAGACAATCCAATCAACCATCTCTTCGTTGCTCACGCTCATCTTCGAGCACTGCATGGTGGCCCTTCCATTACTCTGGGATTCTTACTAAAACGAGTGTGGATTCTCGGAGCTCGGACAATGGTTGAATCCCACGTTCGAAAGTGCATCCTTTGCTTCAAGCACCGACCTTGGTGACCACGCTTGGGGCAGCAAATTATGGGCGATCTTCCAGCGCCTCGAGTTATTCCCTTCAGGCCATTTTCACGAGCAGGTTTGGACTATGCCGGACCGATCAGGCTGGCAACCAGCAGGGGTCGTGGCCAAAAAACCTACAAAGGCTACATATGTCTGTTCGTCTGCCTTGCAACCAAGGCAGTTTATCTGGAAGTCGTCAGTGATGCCACATCACAGGCCTTTCTCGCAGCCTTTCGCTGCTTTAGTGGGCGGCGAGGTCTTCCGTCGGAAGTCTTTTCAGACAACGGCACGACATTTTGCGGCGCTGATTCAGAACTCCGGGAGTCATTCCGCTCTGCTTCATTCTTCTACACCGAAGTTGCTCAGTTTTTGGCCAACGATCAAATCAAATGGAGTTTCATTCCCCCTCACGCACCCCACTTTGGTGGGCTATGGGAAGCCGGTGTGCGCTCTGTCAGAGGGCACCTACTGAAGATAATTGGCGGACAGCGACTTCGAGGAACTTTCGACCGTCCTCGCTCAAGTTGAATCCTGCTTGAATTCGAGACCCCTCTGCTCATTGACTTCGGATCCCGAAGATCTCACAATTCTTTCACCCGGTCACTTTCTGACTGGCACTTCTCTGGCCTCTGTTCCAGAACCCCCTCTCAGTGGCGTTCAGGATAATCATCTGTCCCGTTGGCAGCTCTTGCAACGCATGCATCAGCATTTCTGGTCCCGCTGGTCACGGGAGTACCTTCATCATCTCCAACAACGCTTCAAATGGCGCTCGGCGCAAAATAATTTCCGCCTAGGACAGCTTGTACTTGTTCAAGACGAACGTTTGCCCCCTTCCAAGTGGCTTACGGGCCGCATCATGGCAACTCACCCTGGCTCTGACGGCCAGGTACGGGTAGTTTCGATTCGTACTGCCTCAAGTACTCTCAGACGCCCCATCGCAAAGCTCAGTGTGCTCCCCTTGCCCGATAACGCTCCCCAGTTGTCCCCTCATGGTGGGCGGAGCCAAACTCCGTGAACTGGGTGGTCGTGGAATTATCATCGTACGCCGAGGCGGGCGGAATGTTCGTGCAATTACGTTGGAGAATTCCCGAGTATCTTGGAATCGTGTGAGGGGTTTTCTCCGATGCCCTGTGCCCCTTCCTTCCCTATGATTTTCACGCGGTGATTATCGGTGGGAAGGATGGTATCCTCTGCCGTCGAGACTTCTCACCTCCGTCTTGTCGCTATGCAAATTACCGGTAATCAGTCACTCTCGTTACTCCTGCTTGCGAACTCGTGTCTCTCAGAGCACCATAAGCGTCTTCTCTAATTCTCTCGCGCGCGACTCTCAGCACCCTATCCTAGGTTCACTCTACATTTAACATTTCAATGTGCTAGATCCGAAAGTGTAATTCATCGGCGTTACTCGTCTACCGATGTACAAATTGTTTCAATAGTTATTAAATTTGTCAATGTTACGCGTGCGTGAAGTGACTTCTACTCCTCTATCGTTTCCTCCATATTTGTCTCCTCTACCAAATCCAAAGATCCTAGGGATTTCAGTATCCGCTTCTGTCTCTACATCTCCTCAACAGAATGTCTCCTCTGATATTGGCTAGGCAGGGTCTTGGATTAGTCGACCTATATGTTTCTGCGGTCGCAGATCACAATTTCGGAAACTATATGCCCCCATCACGTCAGAATCGAGGTCAAATTAAGGACAATCTTCTTCACATCAAAGGATATCATTTTTTCAAATCCCGGCCGTTCAGGATCCGCGATTTCCTGTCCCTGAATAGTTTTTTTCTGCGTCATTTAGCGTTCTGCTTGTATATGCTATCACGTGTTTTGTGTCATCGATTGCCTGTGTTATCATTGCTCCCAAGCCCGTGTTGCCCGCGCTTGTGTGTATCAAAAATGGTTTCGTGAAGTCTGGTTGTTTCAGTACTGGTGGTGTTGTGAGTATGTCTTTTATGTTGTTTGGTGCATTTTCTTATCCTTCCCACCAGTTCTTTTCACAGTTTGCCTGCAATGATCTGTTAATTGGTTCTGTTATTCCCGCGAAATTTGGTATGAATCCCTTTCACCAAGATTTCATTCCAATAAGTCTTCTGATTCATCTCAGTGTCTAGGTATTTTACTCGTGTGCAACCCAATTCGCATTCTTCTCTGTCTATTGTTAATTTTGCGTCCCTGATCCTTTGTAGTATTGTTTTGAGCTGGTGTATGTGTTAGTATAGTGTTTTCGTTACTATTATTATGTCGTCCAAGTATGAAAATGCGTATGGTTCCTAGTCTGGTCCTATTAGTCTGTCCATTAGTCTTCGAGCCGTTGCGGGTGCGTTTGTTAGTCCGTTTGGCACCCTTCTGAATTGAAATAATCCCTCTCCGGATACTGTGGATGCCGTGAAATGTTTACTGTATTCATCTAGTAGTGTTAGGAGTACGTTCGACTCAAATCTATTTTCGAAATGTAATCAGCGTCATGTAGTTTGTCTAGTATGTTAGTCATGTTGGGTATAGGGTGTGCGTTTTTTTTGGTCTTTCGTTCACTTCCCTGAAGTCAATGCGGAATCTGGATGTTTTGTTGGGCTTTTGTACCATTATGACTGGACTCGATCAGTTACCATTGGATGGTCCCACTATGTTTTTTCTCATCATTTTTTCTACTTCTGTGTGCATGTGTTGTGAAATTTTGAATGATGTGTTGTATGGTTTTCGTTTTTTCGGTTATTTTCCCTCTAGTTCTATTTTGTGTTTGACTAATTCTGTGTGTTGTAGTGTGTTGTTTGATTGTTCGTCATGTGTTGAACTATTTTTTCGATCCGTTGTTTTTCGTTGTCTGGTAATCCTTGTGTGCATGCTCTTATGTCTCCTTCGAGTTGTTCTGTGTGATCTCGTTCGAAAAATGTTATCCTCAATTCTGTATCAAATCCAGCCGTTGTGGTTCAGTTGTTATAGTGTCTGTTATGCCGTTGGTATGCGTTTTCTGTTGGTGTCAGTGGGAGCGTAGAGAGCATTTCTTTATCTGTTAAACAGTATAGGGTTTTATGTTGTGCTGATTTCATCGAATATTCTTCTGCATCTTCGCCTTCTCTACCCGTGAATGTGATGTCTCTTGATGTTTGTATGGCTTTTTGTACTACTCGTATCGGTCTGTATCCGTGTGAGTGTGTAGTTTGGCTGAAATGTGTGGGTTGTTCGTTGGGGTGGTTTGTTCCTCTTATTGTACTATGTCTGCCGAAATAATTTTCATCCGTGTTGTCTGCCGCTTGGGTGTATCTACTGCTTTCTGGTTCTGAGTGTGTGTATGTTCTGTTTGGTTTTGTGTAGCCGTTATCTAATTGGCTGTTCTTCATAAGTGTGTTGATTGTGTAATATTTTTGTCCTTGTAGTGAGTTTTCAAATGTATTTCCTGTTATGGGGTCATATGTATTGGATGTTTGTTCATGAAAATCCATCAGATTTGCATTTTGATCCTGCATGTGTGTCATGTTGTGTTGGTGTGTTGCAAAGTATTCATTTGGTTTCTGTATCAGCTCTGTGTCACTTGCCCTTCTCATTTGTTCATGTGTATTGGCTTGTTCGCATGTGTGGTGTGTTGTTGTGAATGCGTGGTTGTTAGGGTTTTTGCCGTACATAGTTATTTCAGTCGAAACTTTTGTGCAATTACTTATGGGCTGTTATACGTGTAACGAGGGGTAAAAATCCTGATCGCTGTCTCTTCCGTGTAATTTTGTTGTTGATTTTGATAATTTTATTTGAGTTCAAATATTCGGTTTTATTTCGCTGTATCGTTAATTTGGTTCACTTTTCATTGAATGTTTCTTGTTACTATGTTACGTTCTGTTATCATTGATAAGTTCCTGTGTATAGGTATCGTGTGTATAATTCCTCCTTACGGTAGCGGTACTCTATCTTTCGCCCAAGGCCACTATTTGTTCTTCCTCAAGTACTCCTACCGCTTCGCTTTGTATACGTTTCGCCGTGTACCAAACTTGCGTGTGTGTATGTTCGTGTGCTCAGGCATGGTACTTGTTCGGCACATCAAAAACAGTGGGAAGAGTGACAAGTTGTTGGGAAAAAGTGACAAAAAGTGACGCAAAAATGACGGAGAAAGTGACAAAAAATGACGCAAAAATAACGGAAAAAGTGACAAAAAGTGACATACAAATAAGAAAGGAAATGAAATAAGACAAGAACAGAAGACGTTTTTGTTTGATTATTTGGGATTATCACATCCAATTGAATCAGTGAATATACATCATTGAAGAAAACTTTGCCAATTGGCACATGGCTTTCTCATTTGTGTTGGACAAAAATATCGTCAAATGCAGATTGCTAAACCCTGGTTATGAAATCCATCGATTCTTGCCAAATCTCATTGATTTTTGCCAAATCCCATTGAATCTTGTACAATGTTCTGACCAAATCCCATGGAATTTCCTTTGTCAGATTCAATGGATTCTCATAACCAGGGAGGACTCTTTTTCCACTTCTTTCAACCAATTGTGGAAGAACTTACATGGAACCATAAAAGAATCGTAGTATAAATTTCATTTCAATCGGAGAACAGAAAGCGAAGACTCGCTTTGTCGCGAAATAACAATTTTCGGTAAGATGTTTCCTTTCCCTCACCCGTTTCTTTGTCAGGCTCAGATTGAAAACTTGTATGGGATCATTATCGGCACTGCATGGAACTGTAGTGAAAATTTCATGACAATCGGATGATAGAAATGGAAGACATCCGTCAAGATAGCGATATTTACGGGATTTTCGAATTTTGTTTCGGAGAAATCTTACAGTCAGAATGTTTATTCAGATGGTATGCTGATATCCCTTCAATACTATAATTATAGGAGGACAGATTCAAAATGACAAAAAAAAAGATTACACAATGCATAAAAGTAATTTTAAGACTAAGGGAAACGGGGGAAAATTTTCTTCAATTTTTGAAAATAAAAAAATAGTGATAACAATGCCACGATCTATTCGACCTTAGAATTTGTGAAATTGATAGAAGTCTACTATCAAAAGTCATGAAAAAAATTGAAGAGTACATACAGTTTGAAAAATGAGACTTGAATTTTGAAACTTAAAAATCGCATATTAGAACGCGTTGAAAATTTTTCTCATATTTTTTCTTGGAAGTACACGAAAAAACAAAAATTTCGAGATTAAACAGTTAAAATTCAGACCATTTTTGGGGAAGTCATAAGTAAATAACTGGAAAAACGCGATTTTTGTGAAAAATCGATATATTTTGGACGGTTCATAAAAAAAATCTCGAAATTCACCAGGCAGGGTGCTTTGATGGGTACTGAAAAATGTCAAAAAATTGAGGAAATCAAAAATAAAAATTTTTCAAAGTTTTAGATTTGTCATGGAATGTAGAATGCCCCATATACACTCATGTATAGATATATTCTGCATGCAATTCCAGTGAATCGTGATCAATTGCGAATTTACGATGCAAAAATACAATTCATTTTGGAAATTTTTTTACAGGGTCGCATTAGCAAAAGTAGGATATATTGGATTTTCTGTTTGATGATTCAATTGTTTACTGCTCAAATTATTTAATCAAATTAGTGAAAAATTTCGAAAAAAGCGGGATGCCAATCGATTCTACAGGAAAAATCACAGGAGAAAATATATTCACTTTATAAAAAAAAAAAAT
This sequence comes from Gonatopus flavifemur, assembly GCA_018340375.1. Classification (NCBI taxonomy): domain Eukaryota; kingdom Metazoa; phylum Arthropoda; class Insecta; order Hymenoptera; family Dryinidae; genus Gonatopus; species Gonatopus flavifemur. Next base: position 3,747,634 of record JAFFJZ010000014.1, read on the forward strand.
TGTTTGACAATAAAATTACTACAAGCAATGATCATAAGAGGAAGAGCGTCTTGTTCCAGGGATACACTATTGTTAATTACGGATCCTCAAGTGAGGGATAAGACACCGAGCTCCAGAACAGCGAAAAACCCATGGCGGAAATCCCTACTTCCAACGACCAAAAATCATCGCTTTCTTAAATAGAGCGATCTTAATGGAAAATCCAGACTATACTTCCAGGAGTGATACGGAGATCACGCCTCGCATAAGCTATAATAATACACAAAAACTTGGCCTACTGATCCGAACTCCGAATATTTTCGTGCTCTGTACCAAGTGTGAATCACGCGCGAGTTCAACGTGCCGTAGATTTGGACGAATTATCTTTCAGAACAAAATCGCGTTCGGCTGCTCTCACCCTGTAATTTTTCTGCGCTCAAAATTCGTGTTCCGAGTTAGTCTTGGTCAAATCAGTGCGCGCCTTCGGACCAAGGGTTTTTCTTTGCGTCTTTCTTCCCGTATCGGTCCAAGCATTCCTATCAGCGTACAACATCCTGCGCGCTAAATGGGGCGCATCTTGAATGGCCCCGTAACACATCGAAACCTATACCATTCGATTTGGTATTGAAAAGGCCATAAGACAAAGCATCCCCCGACAGCGAATCATTTTTCTGAATGGGAGCAGGTATGGTGAGAAGGATATGGATTGTTCCAGATAATATGAATGAGAAACATATCCACCGTGTAAATTTCTGAATGTTCGAGATTCAGCCCTAAGACGTGACTTTGAAATCACGTAGCGTTTTCAAAAAGACTTGATTTGGAAGGAACATTTTGTGAACATATAACTTCCTCAAATCATTGAGTGCATGCATCTACTCATCGATCTCAATCTCCGAACATACCAAAGAGTTTTCGAGTCATTCACGGATTGAAACTGAGGAAAACTTCAAGAAGATGTTTTTGCGTCTATGATAGTTGTTCTTCCAGATTCTATGAAAGACTCACGGAATTCTATGTCGATACAATCAAAGGGTCATCACTTGGGTCTTATGAGGTTGAGTAATTTGTATTGGAACAGGAATTCGAATGCCCTCATGATTCGCAAAGAAAATCTTCGAATTCAATTGTGCAAAAAACAATTACTGTGTTTTGAACAACAGGACATCGATGGACACAAGATTCCTGTCAAGTAGACCTCTCGATGAGTCACATCAGCTGTTGAGATACATGAATGATGCATTTCACTTCCATGTTCTTCAAGTGGATACCGGCGTTTGCTTCGGATCTTTCTTCCTATCATATAGGTTTGTCTCCTTCTAACCATTTGCTCAGATGGTGAACGCTGGTATCCTCGTGAGGAAATGTTCCTTGAGAAGATGGAAGTACTGTGATAGGGTCGAACAACCATCATGTTCAAGGGAATATTTTGCCTTGTCAAATAGTTCAAAAGGTCGAGAAAATGCGATCCCCAGAAGTGTGTGTGTGTGTGTCTACCCGTCCGTATATATGTATGTCCGTATGTTCGCGTTTCCATCCGTTCACGATCAGTTCTGTTGCAATGCATGGATTTGGACGATCTCCACACCAAAATGTTTGTCTCGACGAGGAGACCATAACCTCCTTTGTAGGTCAAAATTGTATCGGGAATCTTTCAAATATGGAGGTACAAGTAATTATCCAAATATTCATCATGTATCGTTGGGGATAATTTGGGATAGGGTTTGTTATTTTGAATACTATTCTTCGCAAATCTTTTATGTAGATGAGAAGATCGAGATGTACAATTTTTGTGGAGATCGCATAGGAGGTTCAGGCGCTATGAAAGAAACAAGAATGCGATACTGAATATTTTATGGCGCAGGATAAGTTCCATCAAAATGAATGAATTGAGACGATTTATGCGCCAGAATGTTTGTTGCGATGAAGAGAATTGACTGGTTTTCTTTGGGAAATATAAAGGCCAAACAGAATTTTGCCGATTTTGTATTTCTTTGAAACCTCAAACATGATAGGAACATGGAAGTGATGTATGTTCCTCCATACACATTTCCCAAGATGTACGTGTTTAATCCACTCACGCCCAAAAGGACAGAAATGTAACCTTCATCTCAAACCTAGCATGTGATGACAAAATAGCGTTTGAGTAATTGATCGCGATCCTTTCCCACTATTTTGAAGTATGGTATTTCGATTGGCGGGGTCAAATTTGCATTTTGATGAACAAAACCACAGAAAAAAATTCAATTATTTTTTCTTCGTACCATGTGACTTCTCACCTTGATCAAGACGGGACGAAATACCTCAAGTTTACGTAACAATTTTTTTGGTTATGCGTGAACCTGTTCTAACCTTCCTGGAATATATTGGATGTTCACCAATCCCGTGCAGTACCGGACATTTCCACATTGCCTCCGCGTGGAATCTCCGTTCATCCACGTTCTATCCACGTCCACCATTTATCCACGTGGAATCCACGGGGATGCGACGTGGAAGTCGGTGGATGTGCTGATAGGGAATATAGCGGTCACAAATTGATAAAACCCTCAAAATTCGCTGAAAATGGATACTTGAGGGTTTTTCAGGTCACTGATCACGAATCCATCATAACATCGAAATTCAGAATGGCAGATGCGATATGGTGAACGAAAATGGAAGGAGCCTGGAAATTCGCGGAAAACGATTACTTGGAGGTTCTTGACACGCAGATCACGAATTGACATTCGGATTATTCAAATTCCACGCGATGAATCTAATATGAAGGTTGAATACTTGAAAAAAAAACAAGTCAAAGGGTTGAAAAATATTGTCAGGTTCATCGATCAGTGGTGTTCAACTCCGTTCCTGTCGTGCAGAAAGCATGCTCAAGGTATATGAATTTCCACTCACTGTGGAAAATTGTACCGGTACCCTGAACGGAAATATCCAAAATCCATGCTCATATTCCAATTTCCGATTCTTCTGTCACTACAGGGTCCCCCCCCCGGACATTGGACGTGAGGGAGAGTCAGGGAACGTCTTCCAAATGCCCCATCAGTCAGGAAAATCCATTCAAATTCATAAAAAGGCGGGGAAAATTCAAACATTTGATTTCAGCAGAAAGTTTTCGAAGAGTGATGTTCACTTGTGTATTTTTCACCCAATCAGCACAAATGATCAATTTGAATTCATAAAAACTCCTCGAAGACCTTTTGAATGGTCCCCGTTATGCAACCGATTATGAATTTAATAAGAATTCAATAGATTCAAGATGGAAACATATCGAATGCCTGCAGAATTAATTATGAAATCTTGATACGAATTCTCTGTGAACTTTCAAGTTGTTCATTCAGAGTTTGTTGAGAATTCAAAATATGTGTTCATAATAAATACATGTTCATGAGCATAACGGGGAATCTTGTGCTGTATGGGTGAAGTATAAATTCCATTAAATTGCCTTGCGATTTTGTTTCCTGATACTATTCCTCTGGTTTGGTTCGAAACGCGATGTCAGAAGAATAAGTATTTACAATTGATCTATTAACTGCGCTTGTTTTAGAATAATCCATAGATCACCTTCAAACGCTTCAAAAGTGCAATACCATTCAAGGGTGTATTCAAAAATTCACTACCTTGATTGATAATGAATTACATGCCTAGGATTGCGCATTGCCACAACCCTTAAGTAGATACTCTATAGACTGCCCAGGTAGGCTACAAAGTAGACTAGTATATCAAGGAGACTATTCTCCCAAATAAAGGGACATCGAATTAATATGAAGACAACGGGATTCGTTCGTACGAAAGTAGTGGTGACTAGACGGGAGGTTGATCTGTACGATACAGTGTAAAGAGACGAACAAGAACGTAGCAAGAGTGGCACGCGCAATAGTACCAATCGTTATAAAAGATCTTCCCCAGGAAGACAAGGCGCACGCGTGGAGAGAGGGATGGGGAGTCTTAGACCCCACAGTACTCCCCTCCCAATAAACCATGATACATTTTTAGGAACACAAAAATTGAAATTTTACACGGACAAGGTGAAAAACGAAATTTTTTCTTTTCACAATCGTTTCGCTTTTATACTTTGTAAATTTCAGGTTTAAATACAACGAATTCGCCGTGACTTGTGGTACTCAATTACTTATGACATTCGGCTTATATACAGGGTGTCCCAGAATTCGCAAACCGGATTTCACAGGTGTATTCTGCAGCCAAAATGCAGATTTATACATGCAAAAAAATGCAAAATGCAAAATTTCTCGGTTGCAAAAAATTTTTTTCCGACGCTCAATTTTGGAGATATGAGCATTTTTAGATCTTTGTTCAAATTTGGACCATACAAAGGCACTGTATGCTACATACTTGGGCTTAGTCCCATCCGCTAAGTTGAAAAACGGTGGATCTGTGGGAAAGAAATTAAACTATTTTATTGGGAGTAATAGTGATTTCGGTCCGTTTTTTTACAGTTAAAGATGCGTTTATTTCAGAAGAACATGAATTATCAAATTATTCAAAGTATTGTCCATCGCTGGCTATCACTTTTCCCCATCTTCCGGGTAATTTTCGAATCCCGTTACGGAAAAACGTCTCGTCTTCCGAGACGATTCAAGGTAGGAGCCAATTTTCGATTTCTTCGAACGAAGTAAACCGGTGGCCTGCCAAATCGTGCTGCATCTGTCGGAGTAACCAGTAATCAGGAGGAGCAATGTCCGGCGAGTACGGCGGGTGCGGTAGAATATCCCACTCCAACGTTTCCAGATAATTTTTCACTACTTTTGCGACATGAGGCCGAACGTTATCGTGTAAAAGAATAGCTTTGCCATGTCTTTCCTTGTATTCCAGACGTTTTTATCGTAACGCACAACTCAAACGGATCAATTGTAGCCTATATTGATCACCCGTAATAGAATCACCAGGTTTGAGCGACTCATAGTATATAACACCCTTCTGGTCCCACCAGATACACAGCATGATCTTTGAACCATGAATATTCCTCTTCGGTGTCGATGTTGCAGTCGATGGCAACGATTGACCGCGCATAGCATAGTATCTTCTTTTCTTGGGGTGATCGTAGAATATCCATTTCTCATCCCTTGTCACAATCCGATGTAAGAACCCCTTTCTTCGTTGTCTTTGAATCAGCTGCTCGCAAGTGAAAAATCGCCGTTCAATGTCCCTAGGCTCCAAGTCATAAGGTACTCAATTGCCTTGCTTTAGAATCATGCCCATGGATTGTAATCCTACGGGAACTGCTTGTTGCGTAACTCCTGAAGATTCCACGAGCTGCTGTTGCGTTTGACTCGAATCTTCGTCGAGTAAAGCCACCAATTCCTCGTTTTCGAATTTTTGTGGTTGTCCTGAGCGAGCTTGTCTTCGACACTGAAATCACCATTCTTAAAACGTCGGAACCATTCCCTACATTATTGATCAGTTGGAGCATTGTCACCATAAACTCCCACAAGCATTCGATGGGCTCCAGCTGCACTCTTTTTCCAATCAAAACAGGAAACTAGCACCTCTCGCGAATGCTGCTTAGTTAAAACGAAATTTGACATACTTCACTGAGTAAAAATCGGGATTCTCGAAGGAACTCGGAGTGGTATCAACTGAATATCATCCACGGGTGTCTAACCTCTCTGAATACAGCATACAGTGTTCCTGAAAGATTCAGATTCGAAAAAAAATCCAAAAATGCTTATATCTTCAAAACTAAACGCCGAAAAAATTTTTTTCAACCGAGAAATTATTGCATTTCGGCTGCAGAATAAACCTGTGAAATCCAGTCCATGAATTCTGGGACACCTTGTATATTCCCTAATATCTAATTGTTCATCACAAATTTTCTGTTCAGTATTCACTTTGAATTGGAAGAGAATGTATATGGAGAAAAGAGATTTTCTTGTATAATGGAAGATACAAGGAAGAAAGAAAACAATCAGAAAATGATGAAGAAAATCGAGTTTACACAGAATAATAACAATAAGTTCATTTCTTGTGGTTGCGAATCAAATGTAACTTTTTTCTTCCGTTCGTAAGTTTTCAACGGAACGGTACGACTAGTAGAAGTACTGGGTAAGTTCTTGTTATCATTCCTATCCACATTATCATTTGTGCGACTATCCTCAATCAAATCGTCCTTGACAAAATAAGCTCTGTCGAGACAGCGCGATTGTTCCCATTGATTTCAATTTGGAAGACAATCCGAATTCCTTTCGATCATTCCAAGCGGACCGGAATAGGGACGTTCAAGGGACTCCTCAGCCATGTTACGCATGAAAACATGCGAGCACGTAAATAAGTCTCTGAAGATAAATGCATGAGCCTTGTGTTTATGCACCACAGGAATCGATCGGATAGTACGCATATGCTCTTTGAACTCTTCAATAAAGAATTGAGGGTCAGGTGAGAAATTGTCTTGAAGAAAAAATTCTCCTGGTAAACGTAATGTAGTTCCATAGAAGAATTCAGCTGGCGAAGCTTCGGTGTCGTCTGGAAGGTGACAACGTAGTCCGAGAAGAACTGTGGAAAGAACTTGGGTCCAATTAGATGTCGCATGGCACATGATGGCTGCTTTGAGCGTTTTGTGCCAGCGTTCAATGCTACCATTTGCAGCCGGGTGATACGCAGTAGTGCGAACCCTTTCGCAACCGGTTAACAAACACAGAGCTTGGAATCATCGTGACTCAAATTGATCACTCTGATCAGAAGTTATGATTTTCGGACAACCAAAGCGAGAGATCCAAAAACTGAAGGAAGCTCTCGGAACTGTCTGGGCCGGCATGCCTTGAAGGGGAATTGTCTCAACCCAACGAAAAAATCTGTCTATCGTCGTTAGGCAATACACAAGACCTTCGGATATAGGGAGAGGTCCAATTAGATCCAAATGAACGTGGTCGGAACGACCGTCCGGAGCGACAAAATGACTCGGATTATTGACAACATGCCGATGAATTTTCGAGTGTTGCCAAGGAATGCAATTTCTGCATAATGGCTTAATATCGCGTTCAATATTATTCCACACATATCTTCGTTTAATCAAACGAACACATGCCTCAGCACCGGGATGTGCAGGTTCATGGAAAATTTTGAATACTGTTCCTACTGGTGATTGTGGAATCTATGGGCGGATGGATTCTCCTGCAATTTCACCGAATATTTCGTTATGGCTAGAACCCCACACGATTTTTCCAAGGGCGATGGATTTACTCTTGTCGAGAAGAAGCTGTTCAAGCTTCTCATCGACAGCTTGTTTCTCTGCCAATTCACCAAGGCTAATTTCCGTTGGCAAACGAAGTGATTCCACTCGAGGGAGGAAATCAGCTACTGAGTTGTCTGTTCCGGGAATATATACAATGTTTGTCGTGAATTGAGGAATAAAAGAAAGTTGATTGATGCAACGTGGTCCTGCAGATTCTGAGGATTTGGAAAACGCTTCGACAAGCGGCTCATGATCAGTCATAATATAAAATTCACGACCTTCTACCAGCGATCTGAAGTATTTGATGGCTCCGTAAATGGCTGTAAGCTCACGATCATATGCCCTGTACTTTGATTGCGCAGGTGAAAATTTTGTAGCAAAGAAAGCTGAAGGTTCCCAAGAATCATTTGAATTCTGTTCAAAAACTGCCTTCATCGCAAAATTTGAAGCATCGGAAACAATCTTGAGGGGTCCGTTTACAATTAGGTTGACCAATCAAGTCGTATTGGCTAATCATTCTTACGGGAGTCAGTTGAAAAATTATTAAGGGGCGCCTGAGCTTCCGCAGCATGCGGTAGATTCCACGGTGGGAATTGATCATGCCAAGAAACCGACGTCATTCCGGAACCGTTTTAGGTTTGGGAAAATCGTGAATGGCCTTGACCTCTTCTTCGGTAGGACGAATGTCTTCTTCGTCAATGGAATATCCGAAAAATTCAATTTGGCTAATCCCAAAAATACATTCCCTGGCGTTCAATCTGCGTCCTGACTTCTCCAGTCTCTTAAAAACCATTCCAAGATGTTTAAGGTATCCTTGCTTGGAGTTAGAAGCGACAAAAATGTCGTCGATATAAACGAATACAAAGTCGAGATCGCCAAGAGCTTGATTAACATACCACTGGAAAGTCTGTGAAGCATTACGCAGACCAAAAGTCATGCATTTGTATCCAAACAACCCGAATGGGGTGATGACCGCCTTCTTTCAACATCCTCCGGAGCCATTAGAATTCGATCATACGCTGACAAAAGGTCAAGCGCTGAGAATATCGATTTATTGTGAAGAACCGTTGAACAATCATAAAGATGAGGAGTAGGGTACCTGTCGGGAATCGTAATTGCATTAAGTCGCCTATAGTCACCGCAAATACGCCATGATCCATCTCCCTCTTCTAATATATGTATAAGACTCGCCCAAGGGCTACTAGAAGGTTGATGAATGCCGTTCTCACATAAGATTCGAAATTATTTTTCGCAGCCATCAATTCATCTGACGCAAGACGACGAGAACGTTCTGATACAGGAGGACCACGCGTTGGGATATGATGAAAAACATCGCTTCCTATCACGGGTTTAACATTCGTAGTCCCGGTGAGAATTGGAAACCTATGCAGTAATTTATTATACACCGACGATGGTAGAATCGCTTGACCTTAATCCATTGGGGAGTCTTTGATCGAGGCTAATGCACAAATATCGGTTACAGAATCTGTGACACAGCGCTTTCTCAGATCTAAAACTGAACCAAAATGAGTTGAGAAATCTGCCCCGATGATGTGGTATAGAACATCAGTAATAGAAAAATTTCACACAAGTGGTCGCCTAAGGCCAAAATCCACTGTGTATGAAGATTCATCATAAGTATCAATGAGTGAATTGTTTGCCGCATATGATTTCAATTTCGCAGGCTTTGCAGGCATGTGCGGGCTCGCAGGGATTAGCGAAGTATCCGCACCGGTGTCAATTGAAAATAGTAAACCAGCATTTTTATCACGAATGTGGAGACGTTATAATGGATTGACTAAGAGGAGAATTTCCTGGAGAAGGAGGTGTAGGAAGAAATAGAGAGAATGCGAGTGTATGTTTCAGTAATTCAAAGTATGCATATATTCGTGTATCAACTGAGAATTGTACGTACGGATGGGGGCCAAATCAACGAAGAGACAAATCAACGAAATCAGTGTTTGAAAAGAGAGAGTGTGACGTATCTCTTTTTTCAGCCAACTGTTCGTTGATTTGGTTTTTCGTTAATTTGGCCCCCATCCGTACGTACATTAGATGTAGCTTGCCGACTAGGATTTGTGTGTGGGTGAGTGTGTATGGGGTGTGTGGGTGAGTCGTCTTGTCTAGCTGGTTGGCCGGCCTTCCCTTTCATCGTGAGTTCGGGGTCGCCTTCGAAGGAGGTCTTCGCCGAGGGAATCGCAGCTGGATGCTTTTTGTCGTGTCGGGTGATGGCCGCTGTAGATTCGACTCCACAGACTCGATAACTTTCGTATGAATGTATGATTGCCACTCGGGGCACGTTATGACTTCAGGACCAGAAAATCGGTTACGCAACAAGGGTACAAGAGGAACTGGCCCTTCACCGCCTTGCGTTATTACGAGTCTCGCCGCTGCTACCACCTCTGCCTCCGCGTTGGCGCCCCCTTCTTCTCTCTTCCTCTTCTCCTGACGCTCATGTTACACTTCCCCCTTCCACGGTGGGACGAAGCGTGAGCGTAGTGTGCCTCCACCAGTTGTGGGCCCCCTGTTTGTTTGTTCTGTCCATGTCTTAGGTGTTGTGTTACCCTGTCCCCCTGTTTGTGTGTTCTTAACTCTACGTTTGCCTTATAATGTTTGCTGATTCTACGTATATTCTTATCTCCCATTTTTTTCTGCTTGTTAGTTCCAATATATACAAAATATGGTGTGTTAAAAAAAATTTAATTCTTGCCTCTTCTTTCTTTGGTCCTATGTATTTTATTCTTATTTCCTATTCTCTTGTTTGTGTTTGTTCTTGTTCTGTTCGCTATTTGTGTAGTGCATGTGTGCGTGTTCTCTCATTTTTCCACATTTGTTTCTGTGTATGTATCTTCACTTTACAATCGTTTCGTGTGGGTGTGGGTGTTCTTTTCCCACATTCGTTAGTTGTCTTTTTCACGTGTTCACATTTTGTGTGGGTGTGTTTGTGTTTGCTTATCCTAGGTCTGTTAATCTCAGTCCATCCTTACTGCTATGAGAGGCGGTGTAACTTGGAAAAATTTTGTCTTCCTCCTCACTAAAGAATATTGACAATGATGATAAAAAATTTAAAAAAATGTCCATGCGTTTCTTTGCGTGTGTGTACGCTCGCATACATCCATACATTCTGCTCCTTTGTTTTCCTTTTCTTTTTTGATTGTCGACTCGATTTCTCTACTTTGTTCTGTTGTTCTGTCTTCGGTCTCGTTGTTAAGTTCTTCACTGATTCTAGTTAGTCTTGTCCTCTTTTGTTTGCATTTGTCTACGTATATCGAAAATATGTCTTCCGTCTGTGACGTAAAGGGTTTGGGGTTATTTATTCCAATTTATTTTCGGTGGTTTTTGACTTGTTATTCGTAGGATCTTTTTAGATCTTCAATGTGTATTTTTCCGATGAAGTTTTCCTGTGTATTTATTAATTCGTATACTAGCGGCGAGTATCTTTTTATGATTGTATATAGGCCTGTATATTTTTTATCCCATTTGCTTGTTGTCCCTTCCTGTTCTGAAGATGGTGTGTGGTTCAATTCCAATACTCCATCCCCTATTTTGAATTCTGTGTTCCTTCTGCGTAGATTATAATGGTATGTTTGTTTTTCATCCGCTTCCAACAAGTGTTTTCGTACTTCTTCTTTAATTATTCGTAGGTTTTTAGTCTGTCTGTCCGGTGATTTATGTCTGTTATTTCTATTTCTTGCGTGTTTTCTACTTCGTGTTTCAATGATCGTGGTGGTGTGAGTCCCCTGCCTAGGTTTAGGAATGCTGGTGTGTATTTTGTGGAGCTGTGTTTGCTCGTGTTGATTACGAACTGTAAATCTTCTAAGTGTTCGTCCCAGTTCTTGTGATTACCGTCTAAGAATGTTTTTATCATCGCGTTTATTGTTCCATTGCTTCTTTCCACTGGGTTCGCTCGTGGGTGGTATGGGGGCGTTGTCATGTGTCTGATCCCTAGTTTTTCTGTTAGTTTTTCCATTAGTTTATTGACGAATGGTTGGCCGTTATCTGTTACTATCACCCGGGGGGTTTCCTATCTGAATATTGATTGTGTTTCAACTATTTTTTGCAGTGTTTCTGCATTGGCTTCCCTCATGGGGGCTATTTCTTTCCATTTTGTGTATAAGTCCGTCATAACTGATATGTATCGGTTTCCGTTTCTGGTTGTTGGTTTGGGTTCCATTATGTCCATCGATACTACTGTCCAAGGTTCCTTTACGATTCTTCTTCTCATGAGCCCTGCTGGTTTTCGTTACTCAACATTGCGGAACATTTCACCTGATTCTCCTGATATTTGAGTGCCCTCAACTCTTTTTGACCTGACGGCCATTCAAATGAACATAGAATATATAGAATTTGGCAAATTATCGAAATCGTTCCACAGATCAGAGCAGTTTGCAACCCATGATATCATCAAGATGAAGGTTTCAATTGACGATAAGGAAATTATTCAAAATTATATTCTCAGTACGGTGTGTTTTTAAATGGAACTGATGTGATGAGAATTTCCAAATTCTTGATCCTGCAATTCCCATGACTTCAACTGATCCCATTGATTCCACAGGATGCAGTTTTGATATTCGGAAGATATGTTCAACTTTCAAGAGGTTTCGAGTACCAAAAAGTGTTTCTTACATTTGAGAGTATCTTAATACACAGCTATATTATGCAACAACATCATGTGTCCATTACAATGGATACTGGGTGCCTGTTGGCGAAATCCACTTCACCGTGGTTGATTTGACTGAATCTTTTCGATAGCCTACTCTCTCCACAAGGATTCAAAATCGATATACTATGAGGTTGTAGTACTTGTATCAATGATTCAACGATTTTCATGAATTGGGATTGATCTCAGGGGAGTTGATGAAACTCAATTTGTCTGAACTGCGAACTCTTTCTTGTAATTCTCCGCGCTGGTGCGTCCTCTTGGAACGTCGAACTCAACCCTACAATACGCGCATAACCTTCTCTCAATTGATCACCGCATGAGAACCCTTGACATATACGTTCCGTTGGTTGTGATTAACGTCCGGTCATGAGGAGTGAGGATGTATCACCGCTCAATGAGTGAGAGTTGAGTGGATGAGTGGGGATCTCATCCACGTCCAAATTTCTTGAAACGAATCCGTTTATTGAAACGATGCAAACTCCCATTCTATGATTCTTAACTCCTATTCTAATTTATGGACGATGAAAGTTTTCCCGAATCCCTTCATCGTTCATTTTTTCTCATATCTCCCATCCTGAACTACAATTGAGTTAACTCAGCGATCATCTCCCCTGTCCCTCCTTTCCTTCTAGTCTTGCAATACATAACACAAGATGAAAATGAATGTTTTCCAGGTACTTCAAAGCAGGAATCCACTAGCAGGATATGTATATTCCCTTCACTCTTTCCTCTCTCACTGTATATATCTCACTGATAACGCGGATTCCAATTCGTGATATTATTTATCAACTATGTTTTTTTCCCTCCTTGATACTTCAGACCGGATTTTTCCCAATTGAGGGCTCCTAAATTTTTTTCGAAATACGTGTACCTCGATATGCAAGGGAATGATCATTTGTCATTCCTTTGTAATCATATTTTGTTCTTCATTGAATAAATTATTCATTCAAATACAAGAATATTACGAAACAATTCCATTAAACATCCTGTTCTCGGTTCTCGTTTGGAATTTCCCTAATCAAAGCGGGATATCAAATGGGTTGCCAAACGTCAATTTGATACTTCCTTCAAAATTGAGCACCAATGACATGATGGACTGAAAGTTTTGACGTAACAATTTACTGAGAAAAAATAATATACTGTTGAAATAATTACAAGTTTATCCCGTCAAAGCCAGCTCCAATCCCAACATGGTCGACGCCGGCCACCCTGCGTATGTGGTTGATGTGAGCTAGAACAGAACAAGATATACTTACAATGTAGTTTGAAGGCATGGAAGGAAAACGGCTTTCTGAGAATTCATTGATACAATATTCAATACATAGGATAGACCATGTTGCTGAAGTTTGAATCGTTCACAGCAGCGAAACAGAAATTTGAACCTCCGAAATCCGAGGAATGATCCTCACTCAATCTTCCGAATTGACTGTGTGGAATTGAAAACATCGCTCAAAAACGGTACTGTAGAATTCGGGGTTAATAACGTTGGAGGAATCCGTTATTTGATGACCAATCCGGTTCAATAAACGATTCAACTTCCAGCAACATGGATAGACCGAGGTGGATTGGATCAAAATGAGCATATTGGCTGTTTCCGATTATTCTCATTGTGAAGTACACTTTTTCAAGGTGTCAGTTGCTCACATAATCCCACCACCTGCCGGAAAATAAGATAACACAATCATAACGCTCATCCTTGAAAGGGAAAAGAATCATTGTCCTTATCGTTGGATTTAACTAAGGGATCATTCATGAAATACGTTCGCTTTTCGTTGTTCATATCTTTGTCACATCAACGTGAAGTCAGTGAGGTCTGACAAAGGAAGACGTATTGGGGAGCGAACGTATTTGATAGTATGATCCCTAAGGACGTGGAGAATATTCAGCTGAAAACAAATAGTATGAAAAACTACATCGGATTCTCTAGTTGAATCGAATGGAAAATCTTCCCAATGGAATTTCCAAGTTCCTCCTCTGATGTGATAACTGAGAGAAACGTTGTGTTGATTTCGGAAATGAAGTTTCCGTACGAAATTAAAGATCTGAAGAACGAAGATAAAAGAAAAAATTCAATAATTCACAACGTCCCTCATTCGGCTAACCACAGTGAACTCCTGTCCACGGTGTTGAAGATTCCCCATGAAGCCAGTGTGAATATCAGTGGAGATAACATTGACAATACGAGACGTATAGATAGTACTGTCGGTTGTCGTCCAACTATAATCACGTTCACACCTACTCGTATCAAAAGCAATGTGTTTCGAGCGTCAGTCAACCTTTAGAACCTTGCATTTCTGATCGCTGATGATCATTTGAAAGAGGGAGGAGCAGAACCCCAATCCCTGGGGGTATCTCATGAGGAATCATTAACATTGGGTCAACGATCATGAGTACAAGGAAACAAATTGCTGTTTGTACGTAATAACACATGGACTGAAAAGTCCCGGGCCTAACAAAGAAAACACGGTTTTTAGGTCAAAAGTAGCTTCATTCATCAACGTAATCTCCACTAAGAACAACGCAATCATTCCAGCGCCGCTCTAACATTTCAACACCACTTTTGTAGAACGATTTATCTTTTGTCTCAAAATAGACCTCAGTTTCAGCCATAACCTCTCCATTTGAGCGGAATTTCTCACCGGCAAGCATTTTTTTTCAGGTCTGCGAACAGCCAGTAGTCACCGAGCGCCAAATCTGGCGAATATGATGGATATGGGACCGATTCGAAGTCCAATTCATGTAGTTTTGCCATTGTTTCGATTGACTTGTGACATGGTGCGTTGTCTTGATGGAATACAATTTTTTTCTCCGTCATATGTGGTCGTTTCTCCGCAATTTCGGCCTCCAAACGCTCCAATTATGCGATATAATTTTCACTGTTGATGGTATTTCCCTTCTCAAGATAGTCGATGAATATTACACCACGCACATCGTAAAATATCGGAGCCATAACCTTTTGAGGAGGAGAATATATGGGTGGTGTGGATTAGGTGGTCTCTACAGTTTCGCCTGCTGAACAGTGATGCTAGATTCAAGACCGAGACCGTTTTTACCCTCTCCATCGACCATTTCCCTTTTCTCCCACCATGCGAATGAGGTCGGGCGAGCGAGAGACAGAGTCACTATCACTGTCTGTCTTGTTCGCCCGACTCAGTCCACGTGGGAGAAAGGGGGAGTCGTCGATGGAAAGGGTAAAAACGATTTCCAATCTGGCATCACTGCTGCAGGCCATCAGAGAGGACAAGCGAAGTTTCCTTCCCACACTGCTGTCACTCATCGCAACAAGAAAGCACCCACACCTAGCAGCAACGGCTCTATGATCTCATTCCTATCGAATAATAATCTCATCAAAAAATTCCGTCAGACCAAGATAACATCGAGCAATCATCCAAGACACACCCCTTGCTACCTCGTTCATCGAACTGGAATGTACATGGGCGTGGGAACTTTGCAGATAATTAGGAGGACATCTCAGACGCAGATGTGTGTTGCATTCATCAGTGCTGGCTGGTAGATCTCCCTACTCTTCCGTTGCGTGTCTTCCGCAACAAACAAATGATCTTCAGCCAAGCGATTGAATGTTCAAAAATAGGGAGAGCTAAGGGGAGCCTTTCAATTTTATTTGATGACTCAGTGTATTCAGCCGAAATAATACATCTTTCTGAAGATTTTTCCTCTGTTAAATTGGAACAAAAAACCTCAAATTTGATGAGAGGTCTACTTTATACGAACCCCCTTTCCAATTCCAACTCTTTCCTGTTAGAATTGAATGACATTGTAACTTTACTTTCTGAAAAATATTCCCATACGGCTTTCCTCATTGGAGCAGACTTCAATGGCAGAGTAGCTGATTGGAATCGATTAAGAACCACCGACTATTAGGTGTACAAATGAGTTGTAGGACACTCCGATTTTGTATAATAACAGCAATTCTAAATCAATTCGAAGGTCCCGCTCACTTATGATAGATGTCGCTTGATATGTAGTATTGAAACGTGTATGAGTCATAAACACAACCTACAAATCCTGTGAATTAAACATGTCAACCGATCAGCTATTCATTAGACACTATTCTTGGAGACAACATTGTATCTAAAAGTACATGTGAGTATTGGTATACGCGATTCAAAGAAGGTGATTTCGACGTTAGTGACTGTGGACGCACCGGGTCTCCTGTAAAGGTGGACAATCAAGAACTGCAAGCGTTGCTGGGTGGAAACTCTTGTCAGACGGAGAAACAACTTTCGGAACAGCTTGGAGTCACTCAACAAACTGTTCCTCATCATTCAGAAGCAATGGGTGAGATTCGGAAAGGAACAAAGTCGGTACCATGCTTTCTGAATCCAGAAAATGAATACAGTCGTCTCAACGTTTGTGTGAGTTTTTACAACAAGCAACATAGAAAGTCTTTCTTGTGGAAAATTGTGACCAGCAATGGAAAGTGGATTTATGTCAATAATTCGAAATGCAAATATCATTGAGTTGACTCTGGCGAGCAGACAACATCCACGCCAAAGCCCAATGTTCATTGTAACAAAGTGTGACGTGGTATTTCCCAAATACCTCGCTACATTAAATTTTTGTTATTCTCTCTCTCTAGTCGATGACGCGAATTCGAAATAATAACCGTCAAGAGAGACTCTCACCTATATTGTACAGAAAACTGCATTGTATACAGTCTCAAGGATGTTACAGCTGCGTGATTGCCAACTGATATGAATTTGAATTAATTCTCTCGCTTTCTTCTCCCTTTTCTTCCTCCAGCTGCTTGGAATGTTTGCTTGGCGGGGAACAGGTACATGGACAAAGGCGTAAGGAACACCGTGGGAGGAGAAAGAGGGGAACACATAACGCCACTGTCCTATACCACACCCAGCGTATTCACCAAGCTTAGCCCCATCCGATTATCGCTCATCCTGGAGAATGCAGAACGATTTGTCTGAAGTGCGATTCAAAACATTTGAAAAAGTGGAAAAATGGATCGGTAAACCTCTCACCTCGCGAGACAAAAGTTTCTTCGCGAGAGGCATCCGCGAGTTACCTGAGAGATGGCTGAAGGTCATCCAGTGCGGTGGAGAGTATTTCGATGAATAACTCTATTTTACTTCTTTTTTGATGAATTTCGAATTTCTTGAATACTGTCCTAGAACTTATCTGTACACCTGATATATATTCAATTCCTGTATTTCGGCAGGAAGATTCTCCTCAGATCCGATTGTGAATACTTGGAAGACTGAGTTGACTTGATGGATAGTAATAATCACATTCCAGTTAATGGCTATCCTACTCAATGGCATCCTATTTTTCACTCCCAGGAAAATAGGTGGTATGACTGAACTCCTTCTCCAACAGAATTATGACTGATGAAGAGCTATTCCACATTTCTGGTCGCAAATTCCTATGGAAATGATATATGAAAATGCCGATAAATCCGACCCATCCGATCACAGGCCTATTGCCTTCGTGAATGCTATTCCCAGGATCTTCACACAAATCCTGTACTTGAGCCTAACGGATTGGGTGGCTGATCGTAATCTTTCACCAGGGTGACAGTCAGGTTCCGAAGCCAAGCGTGGTTACATAGATAACCTTCTCGTCTCGAACTACCTTCCCCACATCCGCTCATCACGCACTGAATCAAGAATTTCCCTTTCGTTTGTGGATTTCCGACGGTTGTTCGACTCTATGAGTCATATGGTCCAATGTGGAGAGTGACACTCCTTGGACACCGGTTCACAGTTCATCAACATCCTCATAAGCTCATAGTCTGGGGCTCGTAATGTTCATGACATCTATGGGCCGTGTTCCCATTCATACGCGTTCTAAAATATAAGTCGCGTGATCTTGCACGACTATTGTAAATTTGAACTTCCATGAATTCATGTTTCAAATCACCGTGAATGAATCATATGTTATAATTATTTCAATTCATTATGGAACCATAAATCAATACTTATATTGTTGATATTCGATTCATCAAACGTTAATCCTGATCAATATCAGGTCCATACATATATATATCAGAAAAGGAACGAACTATGAAAGTTTGATCATGCGCAGTGTTCAAACGATTGATCATGCGTGGTAGCGTTCGGACTTGCGCAATTGCACTTGAACGTGCACAGTACTACTCAGGTGTCCGTAGTTACATTCGGTCGTGCGCAGTAAACGTTCGATCATCCAATCATGCACCCTTGCGTTTACACACTTGCGGAACATTTCAACTTCGACCTAATTACAACGTTTGAGAAGCGTAATTAACCCTTTGAAGGGCAGCATACCATATGTGGTACCCCTAATTCTTAAGACTTCTTTTGTCACAACTTGACCATTTCGAACCCAATATTTGGGAAATGAATTGTAATGGATTCTTGAATACCTTAGCCATGGAATTCTTGAGTTATGAATTGGAATAATTGTTCATTCAATTTGTTATAAACAAAGGATAATGAAAAATACTTGACTTCCACTATTAAATTCGGTCACAGCGTTAATCGTTGAGGGATTCTACCAACAATTCATATGTAAGGGATTGTTGGGCCGCCGATTACGAATCTGAAGTCAGATTTTCGGAATTCAAAATGTCGGATCCAATATGGCGGACAAATCCTCAAGAAACGTAACAGATCGAGGTCAGAACTCATATACAAGAGTTTTTTGGGTCACTGATCACGAATCTGGAAAAAGATTTCCTGAATTTGAAATGGTGGATCAAAAATGGCGAACGGAGTTCGAGAAAATGGAAGATTCCGACCAAAATGCATTCGAAAACATTTTCTTAGGTAGCAGATCACAAATCTAGTGTCCAATTCACGGAATTCTAGATGGGAGGATCAGTACAGCTGGAAATGAATGTTTTCCCCAAAAGCTGTTACGTTGAACTGCATAACTAACGTTTAGCCTCATTTTGACTTCAATACTTTGACTACTCTCAGCTTTACCCAGAAACAACGACGTGGACGTGGCAGTAATTCGTTTCCTTTGGGGTGTTTTTTTAGCGTGAATCCCCTCGCCTCTCACATACGGGGTGCTTTTTTAGCGTGGGTCCCCTCGCCTCTTCTGTACGGGGTGCTTTTTCAGCGTGAGTCCCCTCGCCTCTCACGTACGGGGTGCTTTTTCAGCGTGAGTCCCCTCGCCTCTCACATCGGGGTGCTTTTTTAGCGTCAGTTCCCTCGCCTCTCACGTACAGGGTGATTTTTTTAGCGTGAGTCCCCTCGCCTCTCACGTACGGGGTGCTCTCTGAGCGTGAGTCCCCTCGCCTCTCACATACGGGGTGCTTTTTGAGCGTGGGTCCCCTCGCCTCTCCTGTACGGGGTGCTTTTTCAGCGTGAGTCCCCTCGCCTCTCACGTACGGGGTGCTTTTTCAGCGTGAGTCCCCTCGCCTCTCACATCGGGGTGCTTTTTTAGCGTCAGTTCCCTCGCCTCTCACGTACAGGGTGATTTTTTAGCGTGAGTCTCCTCGCCTCTCACGTACGGGGTGCTCTCTGAGCATAAGTCCCCTCCCCTCTCACGTACGGGGTGCTTTTTGAGCGTGAGTCCCCTCGCCTCTCACGTACGGGGTGCTTTTTTAGCGTGAGTCCCCTCACCTCTCACGTACGAGGTGCTTTTTGAGCGTGAGTCCCCTCGCCTCTCACAAATGATAGCAATTTAATTGCATGCATGGAATTTGATGGAACAATCCTGCTGTTCTTCGATACATAATGACACCTGGCACCTGAGACAATAAAATTTCGTTCGCACCGGCTGTTTTTTAGTGCTACAATATATGCACTTCCTTCTGATTCCTTCATGAATGCCCGGTAGATGGTGTTCTTTTGATAATCTGATGTTGTCGAGCACTCGAGATTTTTCTTTAACCGGAACAGGAGATGTCTTCGAAGTTGATCTACCTCGTTTTACTCGACAAGGCGTTCCTACTAGATGCTCCACAACTTCCGAACGAAATGTTTTCAACGTCATTCTACTACTGGTATTGCACTGCTTGGAAATTATGAATGCGTTTACTGAAGTAACATCAATGAAATGCCAGAATAAGTGGTGTCACCACTTTTTACTTTTTCCCGGAGATTTGATACAGAGTTTTCAACATATCTGATTTGTCAACGCATCCCATGTAACTATTATAATTCTTCACCATTTGAGGACATGATAATTCTTGTGATGAACCATCTATTCGTTTCCTATCGACTTCTGACAAGATAGATGGATCATGAAAATTCGATAGAAACTGTACTGGTTCCCCATCTATCCATTCCAACCATCTAACACCATCATTCGATGTTCGATATTCAGAATCTCCCCTCTTCATGTTTTTTTCTTCTTTTTGATCTTCTGGTGAATCCGCCCGATTTTTTCTAACTGTTCCGCAAGCTAATATCCCATTTGCTGCTGAGGAAGTCATCAGTTCAACACTAGAAGAGTAATTGTCGAAGTAAATTTGGTAATTTTTTCCGCGTGAACTCTGATATAAATCTTTGATTACTCTGACTCCCAAATTAGTTTCTGGAGTATCCCCTTTTTTTCAGTGTCAATTTGAAACTCGCATACAAAGCCGTGCATGTCAGATCTTACCCACACCTTATGGTTATAAGGTGGGTTGCTGCTTTTGTTTTGTTGACAATGAAGATTGGTTTGTTCAACCATCAATTCAATGATGTCTTCAGGAAAGAGCATACAAAAAAAATCTCCAGGTTCTTTGGCATTGTCTGGAATATTTATGGGTCCAACGTGTTCCGTTGAAGTTGAGCAAATCAAAGACATGCTCTTGTGAGACCAAACAACGCTTGACTGTTTTTCATTATTGTTATTTTTTAGTTTCGGTTTTCTTTTATTTCTGTGCACTCGATTTCTATTACAGTTCACTCGAGTATACTTTGCTGAATGTATCCTAGAATCAACAAGAACTGCGTCTCCTTCTCCTTCTTCTTCCTCATCACTGTCATCAATTCCATCTACAGATTCGTTGTTAGATGAAATTTCTTCACCTTCGTATACTTCATCAATATCATCCGTTATTGTATATGATTTCGTAGATTCATGCGTTAGGCTACTAATCAAACGTAATATCTAACACATTGAGAAAAATTATGTATCTAGATTTATTCGCAATCACAACTTAATTCATTCGCAACATCTAAATTTCTATTTGAATATGAACCCAATACAGTTTGAGTTGGATCATATGAACAATGTATCATTGTATGTATGTATTTTACCCAAATAAATTTTTATCAATTTTGAATGAAATTCACTCGAATCAAGTGGAGTTCTATTGGATGCAATGAAATTCCCAGTAGGTTTATATTCGAGTAAACCACTTTCTGGGTGCACGGAAAAACCTACTTACACTTGTGAACTCCGACAGCCTGAATGTAGACCAACTCTCCGGGGAAAGAAGTTGAGATCCGATCAGACCTCATCAAACTTGATCATGTATGCACACATCCAAAGTTTGTCTTTATTTGAGCATGCATGAAATTTGGTATATATTTCATACGCGAGTAGTTATGATCATATATGATGATGTATGATCAGACTCGAATGCTCTTGGATTCATAAATCAATTGAATCATGGATGCGGAAAAGGTTTAGATCTGATCATATACTATCATGTATAAATATACATGCATGTTGAAAAAAAGCGGGAAGAGGGCGCGTGCTCTTTCTCAACGTGCATATTTGAATGAACGATAGAAAAATTAAAGGAATCACTGCTGCCTAGAACCAATATGGAGGTTTGATTTTGGCCATTTGAGATACTGGACAGTCCGCGTCAGCTGATAGAATAATCCTCCATATATATTCCATCGTCCCCGGTTATTCCAGACCACTCAACTCAGAGCTCTCAGGTGGGCACACCTGAAGAGAAGAAGTTTGAGGGGAAGTGTATCCCCACGATCGTTTCATGTATATAAGAGACATATGTGTTTCGAACTATATTAATGTGTGAAGATATATATGAATGATAGGAGGGATGCTGTTCCCCTCTATAATTCTGCCCATCTGGGAGCGCTGACTTAGACCAAGTGTGACAGTATAGTTATCACCCATCAACCAGAAGTAATCGTGATTCGTAATCAACGGCCTAAAAAAAGCCTTTGATACGAATTCTGTCCTTGATCTGTCACTTTTTTTGAAAATTTGTCCACCATATTGGATCCGCCATTTTGAATTTCGAAAATGTGACTCCAAATTCGTGATCAGTGACCCGAAAAACCTCTATATATGAATTCTGGTCTTGATCTATTACTTTTTTTGAAAATTTGTCCGCCATATTGAATCCGCCATTCTGAATTCCAAAAATCTGATTCCGGATTCGTAATCAGCGACCTGAAAAACCCTTGTATACGGATTCTGGTCTCGATCTATGACTTTTTTCAAAAATCTATCCGCCATATTGGATCCGCCATCCTGAATTTCGAAAATCTGATTTCAGATTCATAATCAGCGACCCCGAAAACCTTAAGAAACACTCTCATCCGTACTATGAGTGTCACAGAAAAATGTGCCCCTCAGAGGGTTAAGTAAATGTCCCATAAAAAATTTCGCGGATATAAGTACAAGGTCTGCGGAGCCTGAGAGGTAGGAATGATTTGATCACGAGCCACATTCGACACAATCAAACACTCAGCTTCACACAAGAGTGAATTCGGAGAATATTCAATTTTGCAGGAGTGTGACTCAATCTTCGCGGCATTCATACGTAGGTGGACTTAGTTTCCCTTCACGGAATCGTAATTGGACTCAGAAATATTCTACAGATTAGAATTCATAATTTGAAGGTGAATTTGTACTTTGTGTAGTTGCGAACCCTAAGAATTGATGAACCAGTGTTTGTTCATATTCAAGACTAATAACAAACTGTGTTATTCATTCAAATGAATAGATCTCATCCTACAAAGGTAGAGTTCAGGCTTTTGATAGGCGCACGATCCCATTAGGCTGAACTTTGAGTTACGAATCGGAATGGAGAATTGGTGTCGGTTAATCCCCGAACTCACTTTGGACGTGACATAGGGACATGGAATTTCTGGTGGCAGCAGTAGGATTCGCTCATACTTTGTGGGTACACAATTCGGATGAGCAATCCAAGTGTGAAAGAAATGGCTCCAATAAACAGCGTGTGGTGTCACTATCTTGGGCAAGGTTTCAAAGCAGTAGTTTCTCCTCGATCATGTGAGCGAATGCCAAGATAGCTGGTTGTTCAGGTCCGCCGCCAATGACGATTGAGAACCCTGATGAGTCAGAGACACGGAGACATACAGTGGGAGAGTGGAAGTTCACAGTACTTTGGAATAATTGTGGGGAAACTAAGTGAAGATATCCAGTAAGGACGTACGACGAACGTTTCGTCGACGTTGGAAACACGTTAAAGATACATCGGACATACATTACATCACCTTTGGGCATACGTCGGACATACGTTCCATCGACGTCGGATACACATCCACATGTGACGTGGCTGGAGCTTGCAACAACGTTTGGATCATTTCTCCGGACATCGTAGAGGACGCCAAACAGTGTCTTGGATTAAATTTTGATTTTAATTCCATTGAATATATTCTTCAATTCCATCGGAAAAGATGAATTCGAGATGAGCGACAATGTGTCGGATATCATTCCAGATAGGGCAGATCAATTTCTTTCTGGATCTGATAATGATCATGGCTTCACACTTGACGTGGGCATTGTTGCTTCTCCTAATGCGCATAGTGAAACCCCAGCAACGGTCTCAGGTATCCGACCTTTCGGGAGGCATCTGATTTTCTTCCGAATTTTGATTGAGGAAATATACATGTGAACACTCTTATTCGTCAATGTGAGGAGGCAGCATCTTTCATTCACCCTTCCGATGAAAATTTATTGACTGCTTTGATTCGTTCAAGAATCCAGGAGAAGGCTGGCTCCCTTTTGCGAGATCAATTGAGAGATGATTCAACTCAATTGTATGGAGGTTTGAAGGAAACTCATGCCCCTCCACGAAGTTTGGAAGGTGCAGAAAATCAGGGAGGTTCGAGTACGATTTCTAAAAATAAGTAAAGTGTTCGGTGAAGTGGTGCGACGTTGAACAAATACGAATTGAAGCACCAGTAGAATCATCCAAGTTTCAAAATTCTGTTGGAAAGCGGTGATGCTGACAGTAGATAAAAGTTATGAGCCTTCTGCGATACTTATCCGAGTCGAAGACTTTGCATCGGGTCAGGGATCATTTTTTTCAGACACAGGAGCTGATTTGAGTGTGGTGAAAAAGGAGATGTTGGATTGGAAGGTTACAATCAATACAAATAAAAAATATTCTTTGACCGACATTTCACCTGGGGTCATTTTGACACTAGGGGAAGTGGAGATAAATTTTCATCACATGAAAATGGAACTCAATTCAATCCAAATGATTCTCCGATTGCTCAGGGCAGAGTTGAGCATTATTCGAATGAATCATTATTCGTTTTGCTACCTAGATGAAATTTTATTCGTATTTGCATCAGGTGTCATTCGTCGTATTCGCGAGTTAATTTATCTGTTATTCGATTTATTCGTCATTCAAGGATCCGTATCATTCATTATTCCCTTTATTCGTTACTCGCAATTTCAACCACTTCCTTCACTCATTATCATTATACGCTGAAAAAACATATGACTTATAACAACACTGTTCAGCTGCACGTACGGCGACGTTTCTCCCTGATAAGAATAAAAACACTCTCTTCTCCCATCGAATTGGAAAATTTTTTTGGGTTTAAGTGGAATTTGCTTATCTCAAGAAAATATCACTTGGGCCAAGGGAATTTCCCTCCCTGGCAGGATGAGAATATATTTTGATTCTTCTCAGAAGAAAACATTTGATAAGTATGTTATAGATATCTCAAGTTGAGGGATGTCGGTGTTATTTTATACTTCACATCGTTACAGTAACCACACATCTTTCAATTGTAATTTTGAAACTTCTTTGACAACCAAACGCTCATATACAGGAAATAAATCAAAGTTAATTCAGTCTCTCGAAATGTTTATTGAAACCTAATTTTATCATACACTGTCAAAGAAGGCTAACACTGAATTGATGGACGCATAGACACACTAAGAAGTGGTTACGGGAGGTCAGATTTTTAACAGTGTAGTACTAATGCGAACATTATTTGAACATCGTTTCCAATCGAATTGTTTCGAAAATATAATAACAGGTTTCCATAATTTATAACGAAAACAAAATAATGCAAGGTCATTCAACTAAAGGTTCTGGGATCATATCAAAACACAGCGAACAAGTTCTTCAAGTAATTCATGTATTCTGTTTTGTGTACTTGTATGAAAGAATACAGTCGGTCCTAATAGTGATCGTATCTAATTATTATAATCACAGGAAAATACTATTGAAAATCATTGGACGTAAGTAATTCAAAGTATTGATAATCGACATTACCAAATAGTATTTTCGCGGGAACTATTAGAACCAACGATATTCTTGCACACGGGTACATTCACAAATATGATGGAATTGAATAATTAAACAAGACCATTAGTTCCATAAGTCTCCAGTTCTTCAATTTCATTCAAACAGTTATCTTTCAAAACCACTCTCATTTCGAACATTGCATCAGACATTCTGTTATTTTTTGGCAAATTGAACATGGTCGCGTAGGAAAATAATCTCTCCACTGGGGCGAATGAAGGTAATGGAGTATTATATTTCAAAACCACTTTTTTGATTGATGGATATTCATGTAGCATATCCAAAGTATTGCGCTTATCTTTGAAATATTTGAAGACCTCTATGGTTGCTGTATTTATCCTTCGTGAAGCATATTCCGATCCATCTCCGGATGCTGATCCGAATTCATGTCAGGTTTGGCTGGTTGATTGTAAGGGATTTGAATCTTTTTCGGATCGATATTCCATTCCAGTATTTACTGCGGCTATGAACAGATTTCCGAACCTGTTATGCTCTGATTCACCTATACATTTGAGCCATCGTCTTTTGAACTGAGGATGTGAAAAAGCTGCAATTGCAGCTCTTTCCGCTTTTGGGGTGTCTAAATGTATGATGTGGTGAAATCTTGAATTTACACTATCCAAGAGAGACTGAACTATTCGCTCACAATATTTGAAGTCTTCACATTCTAAGGAATCAAGTTTTCTGAGTAAACTCAACAAACAAGGCACCAGCACTCCATGATATGAATGTTTTTGTCCTTGCAGAATGTCCAGTGCTTGTGCAACGTACTTAGTACATTCAATAGACTCTTCAATATAAAAGAATTCATGTTCCTTCAGACAATGTTGTGAGTTCAAACTTGAATACAAATCCGATGGTTGTTCTTTGATACTTGAAATTTGTTTGGAAGCATCAAATAGAGAGTTCCATCTTGTTCGCCCTGGTCTACTCAGAGTGTGGCCAAGAACTTTCTGTATAATTTCTGCAGATTTTGGACGTCTCGCATGATCCCATAGAACTGTACACTTTTGTGAGACCTTTTATGCATTGATGAAAGTGTACGGGCAGTTTTCATTGTCTTCGTAATATCACTGGTTGAACATGAGGTCAAGGTATGTGGAGCAGATCTAAATGACATGGCCATATCAATTCAAATTGCTTGTTCTTTTCCGGATCAAGCTGAGAATCAGAATCCACTTCATTTAATGGGTCTATTGGAATGACTTGCACATCTTGTATTGCATATCCTTCATCAGTTCCTTCCATATCCTTCTCACTACCTTCGACATCATCGGATTCAATTTCCTCGTCACTTTGGTCTTCATCACCATTATTTTGTTTACTATAAACCTTGGAAGCCTCAATGGAATTCGTCGCGTGATCAGTAAACGTTGCTACTATGTTTCTTGACGTCAAATGATAGTTGGGATAGATTCGATTCAGCAGTTCGGGAATTTTATCATAACTATGAGTACCTCCCAATCGTCAACATGCCAGGATTGCAGATTGTCTCTCCAATGTTTCTGAGGGAATCCAATGGCATGTGACACCAAGAAAACTGCGTCGTCTACCTGACCATATATCTGCTGTTGTACATACAAAATTTGCGTTCTTCTTCAATATTCCTTTCAGATTAGAAATATGGTTTTTATATTTTGTTTCAATACATCTTTTGAGCTTGAATCTACTGATAGGTTTCAGAA
Organism: Gonatopus flavifemur; assembly: GCA_018340375.1. Lineage (NCBI taxonomy): Eukaryota > Metazoa > Arthropoda > Insecta > Hymenoptera > Dryinidae > Gonatopus > Gonatopus flavifemur. Next base: position 3,774,591 of record JAFFJZ010000014.1, read on the forward strand.
GATTCCCCGTCTTATTCGTTCGCAAATCTGCGAAATTTTTTTTCAAACAAACATTATCAACTATTCTTGACGAAATCATAGGATCAATGACGAAATGAGTTATTGTTTCCTTTACGAGCCAGAATGCGAGTTTTCAAATTTCGAAAGAAAATTCGTCTCGAAATACATCTCACAAGCCAAATACAAATTATCTTAAAATCTAATGCTAGGATTTCAACAATTGGGATTAACAATGAGTTGAGTCGCATTACGGGATCGCCACGCTCGCCGTGATGTTTTCGGGATCGGAATTAGAATTAATGTCGACAGGTAGGAAGCACATTAAACCAATTGGTCGTTTATACTCCGATTTTGCTGTTTTTACGGTCACGACGCGAGTGAGCCCATCATTTCTGGGGTGACAGGCCGTGATGCGTCCCAGTTCCCACTGACATGGAGGTAGCAATGGATTGCGAATTGAGACTAATCGGTCCACGTGGGCTAAATTTTGTGCCACTCGCCATTTTGGCCGTTGATGCAACGACTGTAAGTAGTCATGTGATCAGGACTTCCAAAATCCTTCCGTATTTTTTCGTATTAGTTGCCATCGATTCACTCTATCATCGTTTTCATAAATAACAGGAGGTTCCGGAACGGTTTTGAATGATAAACCGATCAAGAAGTGACCCGGGGTCAAGGCGCAATAGTCGTCAAAGTTCTCGGAGAACGGAGCGATCGGTCGGGAGTTCAGACATGCTCAGATATTGTGAAGCAATGTCGTCATTTCTTCGAAGGTGAGCTTATGAGCTCCAATAACGCGTTTGAGATGATATTTAACACTCCGTACCGCAGCCTCCCGAAGCCCGCCAAAATGAGGAGCTGAGGGGGGAATGTAATTACATGCAATTTGATCGGTGGCTAGAGTGTTGATTAAATTCGGACCGCTAACAGCAGCCTTGATCGCGGAAGTCAAGTCTCGGTCAGCACCATGAAACGTGGTACCATTATCGGAAAACATTGCGTTAAGTAATCCACGACGAGCGCAAAATCTTTGAAACCCCGCTAAGAACGCTTCAGTTGTGTAATTGCTGACTAACTCGATATGGATCGCTTTTGTCGCTAAGCAGATGAAGATAGCGATATATGCCTTATGCGACTTGTACCCACGTCCTGACGCAATTCGAATTCGAATCGGACCGGCGTAATCTACTCCAGAATGAAGAAACGCACGGGATGAGTGAGTAACGCGTTCGATTGGCAGGTCTCCCATGAGCTCTGTCGGGGTGGAAGCTTTTTCTCGAATGCATTCTATACATTCATGAAGAATGGATCGAATCAAGGTTCGAGTGCGTAGAATCAAAAATTCTTGATTCAGAAGAGCTTGAGTTAGACGGGAGCCAGCATGCAAGCCTCTTATGTGTGCATGTCGAACAATCAATGTCACTATAGGGTGGGATTTAAACATAATTGGTTATTTCGCATCACCCGGAAGATCGGAGTTTTGTAGTCGCCCTTTGATTTTGATCAACCCATTGTCTAATACTGGATTGAGGGTACGTAATTCGCTGTTACGAGATACAGGACGACTGGTTTTCAGACAGTCAAGTTCGGAGGCGAATAATTCGCTTCGGACTTTCTTGAGCCGAAATAGTTTTGCGATATTCACTTCAGACGGCAATAACGCCGTGAAGTTCCAGTCGAGCGGAATTGTCTCGACTGTCTCGAATAATTTGAGACCGGAACAGGAAGGTCGGATTCTACAGGTGAATCGGAAAATATAGGCTGTCACTCTTAAAAGTTTCGGCCAAGACGAAAATTTAGTTCCTCAGTCCCATTCGGGAATGACGGTGGACAGAATTGGACGTGATAATTTTTGTTCGGGGAGATCTGTTTCCAGTTCCAAGTTGGATTTCGGTCAATAATCGTCGGTATGGCTAAGCCATGTCGGTTCTGTCCACCACAATGTGTGAGACACGAATTGCTCGTATGGAATGCCACGCAAGGCGCAATCGGCTGGGTTATCGGCAGATGGAACATGATCCCAATGAGCATCGGGAATTAACGCATGAACTGTAGCAACGCGATTCGCAACGAAAGTTTTGCACGTTGCGGCTGGCTTCCTCAACCAGGCTAATGTGATAGTCGAGTCCCTCCAACAGTGATATGGTAATGGCGTTCCGGCTAAAGAAGTGCGAACATAGTGCATGAGCTGGGATAGGAGCAGTGCGGCAGAAAGTTCTAGGCGAGGAATGCTTTGTGTTTTTATTGGAGCGACTTTCGATTTGGCCATCAATAATGAGACGGTTGTAGTTTGATCAACGGAAACAACTCTCATGGAAACGGCAGCTGCATAAGCTTGCGATGACGCATCACAAAATCCGTGAATTTGCCGGAAAAGCGAATCGGTGTCTGATCGAGTTCATCTCGGAATGGATGTTCTTTTTAATTGAGAGAGTTGACCTTGATAATTCAACCACTCGGTTTGAATGTCTATTGGAAGTCGGTCATCCCAGTCGCATTTCAGTGACCAGAGTTGCTGTAACAATATTTTTGCGGTTATGGTTACAGGAGTGGCCCAACCTAGAGGGTCGAAGATTTTTGCTACCGTAGATAAAATTTGTCGTTTTGACTGACCAGCGGTGCTTGAGTCCGCTACGCGGAACTGGAAAACATCTTGGTTGGGGTCCCACGTAATCCGAAGAATTTTAAGGCACTCGTCGGTTTTCAATTCTCGAGAATGAGCCAAGCCATGATCCACAGGGTTGATCTCGTGCAATAGTTCGGAACAGTTGCTGGCCCATTTCCGCAACTTGAATCCGCCCTTCGCGAATAAATTCATTAATTGATCGCGAGTTTGCCGCGCTAGTACGGGATCATCGGCACCGAATAGACAATCATCCACATAAATTTGTCTGCGTGAGATCGGTAGGGCTAATGGGAATTGTTCTCCCTCATCGTTTCCGAATTGTTGGATGACTCTGAGCGCAAGAAAGGGAGCCGAATCAGTCCCGTATGTCACGGTTAAGAGTTGATATCCGGCCACAGGGCTATCGGAGTCGAAACGTCATAGTATACATTGATAATCAACGTCACGATCGTCCACCCAAATTCGATGATACATTTTCTCAACATTAGCAGAAAATACATGTCGATATTGACGCCAAAGCAATAAGACGGCGGCTAAATCATTTTGTAGCTTCGGACCGGTCATTACGTTATCGTTCAGTGTTGTCCCCTTCGAAGTCGGAGCAGACGAGTTGAAGACAACGCGCAAGCGGGTAGTCGGACTCTCGGTCCGAATCACGGGATGATGCGGAAGATAGGTATGTTGCGATGAGGTTGGATCGACGGAGGAGCCTGATTCTCTCATGTGTCCCAACTCGAGATATTCGGTCAAAAATTTTTGATATTGGCAATATAAATTGGGATCTCTACTGAGACGGCGTTCTACTTGAGAGAGTGACTTTTGTGCATGAGTGCGAGATTTACCAATTGGGATAGGAGGTCCTCCATCTTCAAGCGGTAGACGCACGACTTACCGTCCATCCGGTTTCCTCGAATGGGTTGCGAGGAAGTGATCTTTGCATTGCTGATCTTCCAAAGGCAGAAACGAATTCTTCGATTTCCCAAAACTGTTGTAGTTGTTCAGATAAATCAGTATTCATGTCTTCATGAAGAACGTGTAGGGATGGTGAAATTGAACAAAATTTGTCACCCGACGGCCCAGATGAGACTCACCCCAATGTAGTACGTTGAGCGATAGGCTCATCTCTTCCTTCTTTTATGATCCCTTCGAGAATCAAAAACCCATACAAATCGGCTCCCACGATAATATCGATTGGATCAGAGCTCGTGGGATTGGGATCGGCCAGGTTGAGGCCACTCAAATGCGACCATTTTTCTCGTGTATTGGTTTGACTAGGCGTATACTGAGCCAAAGACGGGAGTACGAGCGCAGTGGTAGAATACATGGGGTCATTACTGAATCGCGGCGGAATGTTAATGGGAACTGAATAGCGAGCAGAAGTTCTTACTTCCCTCACTCCGGTTATACATACTGCAATACGGCCTCGATTCAATCGTAGTAGCTGAGCTATCTACTCGGTCACAATTGATACCGAAGAGCCTTAATCCAGTAAGGCATGAACTTGTACAGAACGCCCGAGCAAGGAATAAAATTTAATTAGAGCGGTATCTAACAAAATATTATGACTCGGAAAATTAGAATCAATCATTGAATGTGAAGTGGCTTGAGCTTCCATAGGCTGATCATTACTCGAAGTCGTCGGTTTCGGTTCATATTCTCCGCTCGAACCTTCTGGACTCTTATTGAAATGCAACATTGAATGATGCCGACGGTTACATTGTTGACACGTCCGAAGATTCGTGCAAGTTTTCACGCTATGCTCCGGACTAAAACAATTTATACAGCGATTCCAAGCTCTAATTAATTCAAATCGCTGTGACGGAGTTTTCGGAAGGAATATCGGGCATTTATTTGGATAATGACTGGATTGGCACATCGGACATTTGAATGATACTTCATTCGATGAATGGGCAGTAAAAGCTTTCGATTCGATCACTTCCGCAGACCGATTCTCGATTTCCTGATCCGATGGAGCAGCGACGGGAGTAATGACTTCCAATGCATGAATACGAGATAATTTTCCAAGGTTCTCCAGTGTCGGATAGTCTCGAGAATCTCCAAGCGATAATTCCCAAGCTTTCCTGGTTGACTTATCTAATTTTTGCGTTATAAGAAAAACAAGAATGTCACTCTATTCATCAACTGGACGACTTGAATTTCCCAAAGCTTCAATTGAAGAATTCACGACATCTAGCAAATTTCGAAGATTTTTGGAAGATTCCAACATCAATTGTGGAATATCGAATAAATTTTGCAGATGCAGATTAATCAATCTACGTTTATTTTCGAATCTGGCATTAATCGAATTCCACGCAATCGGAAAATCATTTTCGATAATGTTAAGATGGTCAATTGACTCACTTGCTCCTCCAGTCAAGCTCGTACAAAGATATTGCATGCGAGAAACATTTGACAAATGTTCATTTTCTACAATTAATGAACTGAAACGGTCTCGGAAGCTTTCCCATTGCAGAAGACTGCCATCGAAGATTGACAAGTTGATACGGGGTAGCGTCGGCGTTGGTCGGGTGAATGTATCCATTGAAAAACTTTCATTGGCGGAATGTCGAGTAGGAGTCGTCTCGAATTTCGCAAGAACTTCCGCCATGAAGTCTAATGCGGTTTCGTACTTTTCTTCGTATTGAAGAAATTGATTTTTCGTGAAGTATTCGAGGCTTGCACGTTCGTCAGCAGTCGCTTTATCATCTAACAAGGCGTTATTTTGCAAACATTTCGCATAAATTTCTCTCAATGTCGCTAGACGATTTTGTAAGACAGCAGCAGTCCATTTCTGTTTGCCCATCTTCGTCAAATTCGGTAAAACACGGTTGACACTTGCCATGAGTCGCTTTTATTGAGCTAGTATACCAGGATCCATGTCGAATGAATTTGTATCCAAGGTTATCCAAATATTCACTTTTGAGGTCGAGGAATGATATTCAAACTTGATATGAAATGTTGATGTTCTCAACCGAACGATAAGTTACCTCGCACTAAACAACACACAGATCAATGGTTGCACCCACGTTTGAACGGTTCACACCAATTACAGTATGTACGTTAATCCACGGAAATTTTTACACGATTCACGATAATGTTCTCGTTCACGATCTCGATCCGGCTCGAAGGACCATGTTTCCTCTACGAGCCGGAATGCGAGTTTTCAAATTTTGAAAGAAATTTCCACTTCACTCAATTTCCAGAATATGAGTTGAATGAAGAATGACAATAGTTTAATTCCTTGTTTCAAACCACTCGTAGAGTTTATACCAGATCGTTCTTATCGAAAGAACCGAGCGTGAACAACAGGGAAGGTGCTGCGAAATAATCGAACAGTCGGTTTCGTCAACAACGTACTTCAATTTAATTCTAAATGTGCGGGGAGGCGAACGGTCCTTTTTTTTCTCACTAAAGAACTGCATATACGATGTATGTTCACGGTGAGCTTATCCGAATATAAGTGTATTCATGTAGGCAATGAGTCGTCGAAGGGAACGGTTCTAATATTACCAGAAAACGAATAACGATTACCGATGGTGTGGTATTTAAATTACAAGAATGTCGTAACGATAGATCTCGTTTGATACAAATTTTAACGACGACTGACTATACAAACGAATTACAACGACGATTTGACCCGGTAACTATTGTATGATCTCATCGTAGGAGAATTTCGTATGTATTCGGAGTCACGCGTATCGTCATTATTTTCAAAACAGACAGGGACGGAAGATATCATACACGGTAGGCCATAGATTGAGCGATCAAGGACGCTCGATAAATTGAATTAAATTGAATAGAATATTTTCCGGGCAGAATTATTCATTTCGAGTATGATTTCGTAATATTTTCGAAAGTTAGTTAATTGCAGATTTGCATAAATTTAGACCCATATTCGAACAGTTATATTTTCATCCAATTGAGCTTGTGTATCTTGTTTTTTGTTTCCTCTTTCCTTTCATTGAGAAAGTTTTTTCATCGACTTCCGTGCGTTTAATATTCTTATATTCTCCATACTAACGTATAACAGGAGATCCATGGAGCCTTTTCAAATGAGATAAATAATTGGATGAAGATAATGATGAACCTCTAATCTCTCCTTTTGGTTGACATATTTGACATTCTGCTGTTATCCAGTTTTCAGATGATTTTCCTGAGACGGGACACAAAAATTTGCCATCTGATATGGTGAGATTCGACACTGACGATGTGTGGAAGGGTTTTTCACTGTTATTGAGTTCACTATTTTCTTCATTCTCAACCATAATTCAATCCGGTCCAGTCATCTGTATTCAAAACAACGATAACAGTAATAGTATAGGTTTACACTTTCCAGAATTCTAAACTCATGCAGCGAAAAATATTCTATAAATAATCTCACAAAACACCCCACTGCATCATACTCACCTCTTGATTTACGATACCGGATGTGAAAAGGAAAATGCTTCTTACATGAATAATTTATACTCAATACTGAATAAATCGAAATTAAAATGAATACGTTCATTACAACTACATCATATCCACGTTCTCATGATAATACTGCTACAATGTATGGTCAAATTCCGTACGACTAAGATAGTCAACAAATCCATAATCATGAAAGAATGCCCCCCTTCTCCGCCGACAGATTGATCTCGATTAATGTTGTTGATATTATCTGAAGTCATTTTGTTCACCTGCTAAAGTATACATCCAAAGATTCCAGGAGCAATGACTTCTGTATTTCCACTTACATTTTTCTATGTGCATATTCTGGATATTCTGCAGAAGAGTGCTTACACGGATAGAAATTTGTAGTTTGCTATTTGTGCAATAGATTCTCTATTGTATTTTCCAATCGATTGGGATGAAACTGATATGGAATCACTATGGTGTTATAACTAAACCGTGGTATAAATTCCATTGCGATCGGATGACAAGGAGCGAAGATATGCACGGTCGCAAAATTACAATTTTTGATAACATGTTCCCTCTCCCTTCCCCGTTATTCTGCAGAGATCAAGTTGAAACTCATATGGGATCATTATCGACACTGCACAAGATTGTGCTCAAAATTTCATCACAATCGGATGATAGGAACGGAAGATATCCGCATGATGACGATATTTACGAAATGTTCAAATTTTGTTGCAAAGCTCAATGCTTACTATTTTTTTCTCTGAATCCCTTTTTGCTTGAAATCCATATCGTACAACTAACGCCTGGTAAACTGGATATTCTCAAAGTTAGTTGGCATTCGGGTGATACAGACATTCCTCCCCGTGGATGATTGCGGGTCTTCCAAGGGGATATTCATGATACCTGTCCTTGATATCCTTTTTATCCATCCCTGGTAGTATCTGCTTCCTTTACGTGGTGGGGAGGATAAGTATCTTAGAGTTGGATCTTTTTTTTGAGTGGAATAAACTACTCAAGAGAAAGAATACAAACTGAGAGAAACGAAATCATCCTAATGCCAGAAACATCGGCAAAATCAAACGGAAGGAAAGCAAGGGGAAACTACCTTCCTTGACATGTTTCAATACTTCCCGAGGAAATGAAACCTTTTTCCTAACCTGGAATATTATGTAACGAAAACAAACAAACAAATTAATAAATACATGATGGCGCTCTCTCGAGTAAAATATTCCGGAGGTAAACTAGTCTCCCGTTCGGATCTCCGGGTGGAGGCTGCTCGAGGAAGCTTCATCAGCAAGGAACGAAAACCGAAGAATGGGATAGGGAAAAGAAACAACATTCTTCGAGTCGGAGCGTGGAATGTTAGATCACTGAGGCAAGCGGGAAAATTAGAAAATTTGAAATTAGAAATGAATAGGTTGAATATAGACGTAATGGGGATTAGCGAAATGAGATGGCCACAAGAGGGCGATTTCTGGAGTGGGGATTACAGAATAATTCATACAGGATCGAAGAACGGTCAAGCAGGTGTAGGAATTGTAATGCATACAAGAGTAGGAAATAGAATAGAAAATTATTTGCAACATAATGAACGTGTGATGATGGTTAGAATCAGAACAAAACCGGTAGACACAGTCATAGTCCAAGTATACATGCCCACATCTGCATATTCGGAGGAGGATATTGAAAAAACGTACGAAGAAATAGAAGAAGTGATAGAATATGTGAAGGGAGAAGAGAATTTGATAGTGATGGGGGATTGGAATGCGGTAGTAGGACAAGGAAAAGAGGACAACATTATAGGAGATTTCGCATTAGGGAGGAGGAACGATAGAGGACAACGTTTAGTCGAATTTTGTAAAAATCATAAGATGGTTATCACAAACACTTTATTCGAAAATCATCCAAGAAGAATCTACACTTGGAAAATGCCAGGAGATACAGCAAGATACCAAATTGATTACATATTAGTGAAACAAAGATTTAGAAACCAAGTGAAAAACTGTAAAACTTATCACGGTGCAGATATAGATAGTGATCATAATATGTTGATGATGAAATGTTCTCTGAAATTCAAATCTCTGAAGAAGAAAAGGAAAATGCAGAAAAGATGGAATTTGAAGAACCTCAAGCAAAAACAAACACATGAGGCATTCGAGAAAATGTTGGATGAAAAATTGGGAGATCAAAAAGAGAAAGACTTGGGAATAGAGAGGAGATGGACAAAGATGAAGGGGAATATAAGAGAATGTGCGGATAAGATTTTGAAGAATGATGGAGTAGAAGCTAAAAACCCATGGATAACGGGAGAAATTTTAGAATTGATAAATGAAAGAAGAAAATACAAGAATAATGATAGCCAAGGAGGCCAGCAACGATACAAATCATTGAGAAATAAAATAATAAGAGAATCAAGGAAAGCAAAAGAACAGTGGTTAGAAGAGAAATGTCAGGAAATAGAAATAAGATTGCATTTAGGAAAAATAGATGAAGCATATAGGATTATTAAAAGATTTTTCGGACAAATGAAATCTAGAAGCCATAAGATTAGAAACTCTCTAGGACGACAATTGATAAAAACGGAAGAGAAAATAGAACAGTGGATCAATCATTTGGAAGACTTGTATAGAGGAAACGATGATATAGCACTATTAGAGGAGGAGGAGGATGTACATGAGGAAGAATTGGGAGATTCGATATTGAGATCAGAATTCGACAAGGCTTTGAAAGAATTGAAAAATAATAAAGCGCCAGGCATAGATGGCATAAGTGCGGACCTTATAAAAGCCTCCAGTGAAGGAACTCGCGACGCACTGTTTGAATTGATTAGAGATATGTACGAGAAAGGAGAAGTACCGGAAGATTTCCAAAAGAATAAAATTATCGCTATCCCGAAAAAACAAGGGGCAGACAAATGCGAGAACTACAGAACGATCAGTTTAACTTCACATGCTTCGAAAATACTGACCAAAATTATATACAGGAGGATGGAAAATAAAATAGAGAGTAGATTGGCAGAGGATCAGTTTGGTTTTAGAAAAAATAGGGGAACGCGAGAAGCAATCTTAGCACTCAGGGCAGTAATAGAGAAAAGGATAGCGCTGAAGAAATCTGTGTACATAGGTTTTGTAGATATACAAAAGGCTTTCGATAATGTGGACTGGGAGAAGATGTTTGCGATCCTGAAGAAGGTGGGAATAAATTATAAAGATAGAAGAATAATATACGAATTATATAAGAATCAAAGTGCAATAATAGACATAGAGGGTCAGGAAGGGGAAGCACAAATAAGAAGAGGGGTGAGACAAGGATGCTCATTATCGCCACTGATGTTCAATTTATATATAGAAGAAGCAATGAACGAAGTGAAGGAGGAAATTCAATCGAAATTACAGATTCAGGGAGAAGATATAAGTATGTTGAGATTCGCGGATGACATAGCTATATTGGCCACGAGTAGTACTGAGTTAGAAAATATTCTCAACACCATGAGAACAATATTATTGGAAAACTATTGTATGAATATAAATGAAGACAAAACAAAATTCATGATGTGTACAGCAGCGAAAACAGCTAGAAGAACGAGAATCAAAATAGATACCGAGACAATTGAACAGGTGAAAGAATTCAAATATCTAGGAAGCATAATCACAGAGAACGGCAAAAGCGAAAGAGATATAAGAGCAAGAATAGCACAAGGGAAACAGGCCTTTTCTCAAAAGAGACAGTTATTATGCTCAAAAAATATAAGCTTGGAAGTAAGGAAGAAATTCTTGAAAAGTTACGTTTGGAGCACAGCATTATATGGTTGCGAAACTTGGACAATGGGGAAAACTGATCAACGAAGACTTGAAGCTTTTGAAATGTGGTGTTATAGGAGGATGCTCAGAATAAAATGGATAGACAAAGTCAAAAATGAAGAAGTACTCGAGCAGATAAATGAAGAAAGAAATCTTTTGAAACACATCGTGAAAAGGAGAAGCAATCTTAGAGGACACACATTACGGCATGAGAGTTTATTGAAAACAATATTGGAAGGGAAAATGAATGGTAAAACTGGTAAAGGTAGACCTAGAGCAAGTTATATGAAGCAAATCGTACAAGACAAGGGATGTAGTAGATATGTAGAAATTAAACGTTTGGCGGATAATAGACAGGGGTGGAGGGTTTCATCAAACCAGTCGTAAGACTGATTACTTCATGATGATGAGACATAGGGAAAGTATGCTTCCAAAATATTGCCAAATGATGCGGATTGCAAGAACAAAAATTCCCACAATTTTCAAGCGATCGGGATGAAACTCATATGGGACCATTGTTGGATCATAATTAGTAAGTGGTATAAGTTTCATTGCAATCGGATAATAGGAAGCGGAGATATGTGCGTTCGCAAAAATCGCAATTTTTCAACACATTTGTCCTTCTCCACCCGAATGCTCTGGGTCAATTGGGCTGAAACTTTTATGGGACCACTATCACCTCACCCTACAACTGTGGTTCAAATTTTACTGAAATCGGATGAGTGAAAGGGAAGATATGCGCATTCGCAATTTACGTTACACACACACACGCGCGCATGCACACACACAGACAAAAAAATTGTTGCCACCTCGAAACGATCACAACACTGAAAAAATTTCTACTGAAAATTCAGAAAATGTGACTGTACTTTTTTCTGAATTTGTAAATGAATTTTACTGAATTTTAACAAACTTCAACTAAATTTTGGAAAGTATTCTGAAAATTCATTTGAGCTTCTCAAAATTCAGCAAAACTTTTCCGAACATTCAGAAAAAATTGACTGTAACAAATTACAGTCACATTTTCTGAATTTTGAGAGGAAATTTTTCACAGTGAAAGCTTACCTCTAACGAGGAAGCAAAAATGAAGAAGTACGTGAGAGAATCAATTGAAAAAAAAACATCTATTGAAACATGTTGTTAAAACGAGAAATAATTTGATAGGACATATATTACAGCATGACAGTTCATTGAAAATAATATTGAAAGGGGAAATGAATGGCAAAACTTGTAAAGGTAGACCTAGATTGAGTTACATGGAATAAATTATACCAGACAAAGGCTGTCGTAGATATGCAGAACTTAAACGTAAACGGATCATAGACAGGGTTGGAGGATTTCATCAAAGCAGTCATAAGACTGATTACTCTATGATGATGATGATACTTTGGACTTGACTGCTTCCCTAAATATTACTCCTCACGCAACACTTTTCAATAATTATTGTAATTACTTGATAATTCATTCCATACTTCTGTATCAACAAGTATTACGGCCTTGTATACTAATGGAAAAAGAAGAAGGAATTATCGGTCTCAGGATAATGAATAATCGAATAAATAGATAACGAATAGTCGAATAATCGAATGAATAGATAACGAATAACAGTTTGAGTCGAATAAGCTTATTCGGTCAGAATATCTAGATGATTTATCTTTTCATATTATTCGTTATTCGTCATTCGAATGGTTTTTGCTCAACTCTGGCTCAGGGTGGTCCAAAGCCTCGCTCTCTTACGATACACAGGTTATGCATCTTCCACCCGATAATCATCCGTTTTACAAATCAGATATTGTGATGATTCCAGCGAAAACTTGGGGATTGATACATGTTGAAGTAAAAAATCCTGGGTCAGGTGGAGGTTATGTGCACAAGTTACACTTCGGGCCAAACTTGTACATGGGTGAGGCTATAATTTCAGATCAAAATGGATTTGAATATATGTTTGTTTCGAATACGGGTACTAGCAGCGTCGAATTATTAGTTCCGACCGTAGTGTTAGAACCTTTTGGGATTCCCACAGCTCGTCTCAGATATATAAAACAGTCTGAAGTTACATGGTCTGGAATTGTTGGAAAGGGAATGAGATTATTTGAAGAGACACTACGGCTTGATCATTCAAATTCGGAAGAAAAGGAGAGGATTCCAGGAGTTCTTTTCAAATTCCCATATCAATTCCACCTACCCAGGGAATCAGGAGCTATCAGTGCTATGGTGCGTAGAATTCCCACAATAGATGATCAACCAATCAATACAGAACAATATAGGTTTCCACCCGTTCATGGAGAGGAAATTCAAAGACAAGTAACTAATCTGTTAGAAGCTGATATTATACGTCCCTCCGCATCCCCTTATAATTCTCCATCGTGGATAGTCCCCAACAAGGCTGATTCAGAGAGAGTTGGGCGTTGGAGGAGGGTGGTTGATTTGAGGAAAATGTATGGGACAACCGTTGCTGATACTTATCCTCTGCCAAATATGAATGAAATTTTGGACCAGTTAGGGGAATCCAAGTATTTTTCGGTATTCGATTTGGCCTCGGGCTTTCATCAAATCCCAATGGATGGAAGAGATATAACAAAAATGGCTTTTTCAACGCCACGGGATCATTATGAATCTAATCGTATGCCACTCGGATTGCGAAACGCATTCACAACGTTCCAAAGATAAGATTTCAACAGGAATTCAAGGCCTAGTAGACTTATTTGTTCATTCAGATGATATCATAATTCACTCATTATCATGAACTTATCACGATAATGAATTGAAAAAGTGATTAGAGGAATCACAGACCGCTGGCTTGACATTGCAACTTGACAAGTGTGAATTTCCAAAATGAGGAATTGCATATTTGAGTGATCTTATAGGTCAGGATGGAGGGAAGCGGACCCGAAAAAGATTGGGGCAGTTGAAAATTTCCCAGCCCCTCCAAATCCGGAGAAAATCCAACAATTTTTGGGCTTGGTAAGGTATTATAGACGTCCCATACCAAAATTTTCAGGAATCATCGACTGAATTATCGCAAAAAGATGAATCTTATGTTTGGACCAAGGAACATCCGGGAGATTTTGAAATTTTGAGGGATGAACTTTGTTTGAAGCCACTTTTGCGATATCCTGATTTTGTTCAACCTTTTATTTTAACTACTGATGCTTCACATCATGCAATTGGTGCAGTATTGAGTCAGGGTCTCATTGGTCAAGACGTACTGATAGCTTATCCATCAAAAACATTGATAAAAGCTGGAATCAATTATTTCGTAATCGAGAATGAGTTTCTCGCTATTGTATATGCAGTGTCATATCTCAAGCCTTATTTGGATGGTAGGGAATTTCATTTGGTAACGGACCATGGACCTTTGGTTTGTATTGATGATGTGGAAGGCCCTACCCCAGGTAGCCCACGCACGTTCTGAGAATGTTCTGAGAATATACGTTGAGGATATTCGAATATTCTATGGAGATTCTTATTTCGTGCGAATATATTCTACGCACATTCTCAGAATGTTTGAATGGGACTGTTCCAAATATTCTCAGAATGTGATGGCACGGATATTGTGGGAATATTAGAAAAGAAAATGCTGTCAAAATAAGAATTCCCGTCAATATAAACTTGCATGGCACCGAAAACTACTTCACGATCAATTTTTTTATCATTAGCAGGACAACCAAAAATATGCTGTAAAAAAGTTGTTTTGAGCGCTTAAAATATGCTCCAAAAGTTGGTTTTTATGCTGAAAAAATATGCTCTCAAAAAATTGTCTTTTGTACTAAAAATGTGCCATAAAAACCAGTTGTCATAGTTTCAACATGAAATCATATGCTTTCCAGATATGTAGATATATTCCACTGTAAGAAATAATCGTCGTTATTTTGTATGCGGTAAGCAGGAAATTCCGATCACCGGATAGAAAAATAATTTCCAGCACATGTGTATGAAATTCATCATGAATTTAACTGAAAATTTCAAACTTCATGGTACTTAACAAAAATCCTTACAACGAGGCAAAAAAGTTATGAAATTCACATCTTATTGAGTACATATGTGGATGATTCAAAATATGGTTCGAGCGGGTGTACCATATGGGGAATGTACATTCTTGGAATGTACGCAGAACATATGAGAAATTAGTTGGAAAGAATCATCTGAGAAGATTTATTGGTAGATCATCTATAATAATCCATTTCTCCTTCGAACAAAATTTTGGATATCCTTCGTCAAATGACACAAAAATAAGCGATTCTTCAGTATTGTGAAATATCGTCCTGACTGAAGTCTTCTACACGGAGGGAAATGTGGCTTTCAATACATATCACTTCATTCCGTACTTAAGTAGCAGTACAAGTAAAATTATATAATTCTCACAACACAGTGTGGTGAAAATTCATGCTTTATGATGTGATGTTGCGCCAAATTGAACGATTTTTCAAATCATTGGGCATGAATTTTTACTACACTGTATTGTAAAAATTATACTACTCCACTTATACTGTTACTTGAGGACAAAATCTAGTGATATTTAGAACATTATTTTTCTCCACTCACAAGTCAAGATTCAGACAAGCGAAATTCTGAAATTTCAACAAAAGATCTTTGGGAGATTCCTGAAAGAAATTTTATACGATGGTTTCCATCTTCTGGAAGACATTTTGAGGAAGATTGCTGAAAAACATTTCAAAGGAATATATTTGACACTTTTGAAAAATCTTCTTCGAGCTAGCTTTGAAAGAACGAAAACTGTTGGATAAAATATATTTAGAAGAATAATTTTTGAATATCTTGGGAATTTTGCTGGCATACTCAAACTAATTCGAGTTGACTATACTTTAAAAACAAAATTATGCCCTCAATATGGAAAATCTTTGATTTACTGTGTTGGAGAGAGAAAAAATCAGAACAAAATTTTTCATCAGTTCTATTCTTCGGTAAAAAAAAGCTCTGAATCTCTACACGGAGAGAAATTTACTATGTTATTATTGTTCCCGAGGAACAGACTGAACTATGACGGGTTCCCCCATAAAAAATAGTAAATATGATCAGCATTCTATTGTTGTACCATAGTAAAAATATGCCCTTCATAGTAAAATCCGACAGAATTCAGTCTGTTCCTCGGGAACAATAATAACATAGTAAATTTAACTACAAATTTCTTTCCGTGTATATTTTGGGACATTTTCCGGAGAGATTTAGAGGAAGTTAGCGACTTGACGTTCGAACGTTGAATTTTACAAACCGTGTAGCAAAATTTGGTGATGTCTTCCTATTCTCTCGTATTTTCATGTAAAAATTTCTTCTGCAAACCTTCCTGTTTCAGGTTTAGGAAAAATCCTAGTGTATTTCTGGTACATTTAAGGTATGGTACACTGAAAAAAAATTATGGCCCTCATAGCTATACTTTTCACGCGTGCTTGCTATCTATAGTGTAAGAATGTCGGTATAGCCACCACAGCCGTACAGATGGCCATCATAACAACCTGTATTGTTTTGGAACGATCTAAGTATCGTGAGTACAGCTGTATACCTCAACCCGTACTTCAGATTGTTAGCATAACCGCACTTTTTTCTCAGGGTATGAGAATGGTGGAAATGTGTGAACATAACACATAACAATGATTGAATGTTCTCAGGTTCCCATAAGATCTCAAACTCAATTAGCACATAAGTTTTACCTCTTTTGATTCATCTTTCTATGATAACTATGCGTGTTAGTTAATAATGTCAATAATGCTCCTCTCTAAATCTGATGCATAGTACGACTTGATTTATGGAACCTGGTTTCTATCTTGCATGACTTGTATGTGTTTGAAAAGTTCAATACTCATCTTTCATTGAGATGTTGATTGAAAATTATATTTTGATATATCAAAATCAAGGTGAATCAATCATCTTTCAGAGCAATATGTTTTGAATTTTCGATATACCAGTGATTCCAGCTTGTGAATAAGTAGATGAATGAATAAACCAATAAATAAATGAATCAATAGATTAATATCCGAAAAATATACCCCAATGAACATTTTCGGATGACTCTAAAAGATATCTCACAGAGATCTAGAAGATGTCTTACGCAACAAATTTAGATGAGTATGAGACAACTTGTAGGAACATATCTTCAAGATATTTGAAAGACATCTTGAAGGAAGAAATCCTCAACATATCTAAATTTGTTGCGTAAGACATCTTTCAGATCTCTTCCAGATATCTCTTAGAGTGTTCCGGAAGACTTCCATAAAAATGTTCGTTGGGACGTAATAAAATAAACTTATATTACAAAAAAGATTGTGAAAATATCATACTCGAGATAATGTTGATTGGAAATATGAATGATATGCTCCGTGAAATATATTTCCATTGACAAAAATGCAAATATACTGAAACATGCACTTTTTCACAAAATATACCAAAATATGCATGGTCTATAAAATATGCTAAAATATGCACTAAAGGATAAAATATGCAAGAATATGCTCTAACAAATGTGGCTTAAAAGGGTCATTTTGATCTAAAATGGATAAATATCAAAGCTATTTGTCCGTCAGATGCAGAATAAAGAATATGCTGCTGCATGTCTTCGGTTGGCCTGATCATTAGACATCTGTAATCATGAATGTTTAACAATATTATGAATTCATATAGATGGATGAGATCGCAACAGGCAATCATAATATATGCGGTGTTTCTCAATATTTCATTACACCTTTGAGGATTATTTTTCACACATGGCACTCTCAGAGAACATTTCCGATATTAAACTACACTACCATAGATTTATTATCCCCAAAAAACAAATTGAAATGATGGATTGTCCAAGGGTCTGTAGCCTGCCAACAACATTATCCGCCATTGATGGATTCATCTCATCACGATATCTGCGCATGCACTGCTCATCAATCTTCCTACAAACTTCGTACGCATATTGTACGAACGTTCTTAGAATATTCGGAAGAGTCTCATTCAAATGTTCTAAGAATATTATAAAAATATTTACGAATCTCCTACGCTCTTTGTGAGAATATTCGATCAAGTGCATTTTACGTTATTGTGAGAATATTCTCAGAATATTCTGTGTTACATGGGACTTCACGGCTGCTCAGATGGGAAGTGAAATTAGGGGGATATGATTATGAAAAGATATATGAACCAGGGGAGATTAATTCTAATGCTGATGCTTTGTCACGGGATCTCGTTGAGAAGCACGTTTTACCAATTTGGACAGATGATGGAAATGACGTACGTTCCCTATACAATACAAACGATGATGTTTCCGGTGAATTTTACAATGAGATTTCCAATGTGAATTTTTATCAGATAATAATACCTCTGGTATTACAGGGAGACGAAATTCGCGAAGTTTGAGAATTCGTCCGTTATTATGAGAAGTGAGAAGAGAGATTCCAATCGTGAATGCCTGTTATTTGAGAACTTCTCTTCATCAAAGGGAAATACTGAGCTCGAGTTATGCAGAAGTACTTCCTCGCTGAATATTTCGGGAGAGTTTTGCCCGAAAGTGGCGAGAGAGTTTCGTCCGGATAGCACATCAGTCGTGGAACAGTACCAATGTTTGACCATGGGGTGTACTGAGTTAAGAGTGAAAAGATCATCGGCGGGGTAGGTTTCTGCATCGACAAAGAAAAGAGAAGTTGAAGATTCGAGTGATTTTCCAGTTCCTCATGTGAGTGGGTATTCCTCCTCAAAATTGACCATCATGCCAGAAAGTTTACTGGAGAGACCCAATCATATCGCTCATTTCATCCCTGCGGACTGTCAGATTGTAACAGAAATAGAGAAATTGATGGCAGGAGAAGAATTAGTTGAGTATAAAAACATTCAGGAGTAGGAACCTGCAATAGGTGGAGTTATAATAGATTCATTCCCCAGTTACAAAATATTCCCTGTTGTTGTAATGACAAGGTACTATGATCACGTTATTTCGTCAGATTTGATTGACTGTTTGACACATTTGAAAGGGGTTATGGAAACTTTTGTAATGTTTTCTTTTTCCCGTTCAGACATTGCCCAAATCCTCAAACGACTGAATTGGTAAGAGTGAAAACTCGTCAGCCAATGGTAACCACGGATACATCTAACGAGTCTTTGGGAGAAATTTTGATGGATATGGTGGGACTATAACCAATTACAAATAGAGGGAATCGTTATATGTTGACCGTTATGGATTTATTGGCAAAATATCCTGGAATCTCCCCGATTATTGATGCGAACGCTGTTGATAAGGCATAAGTTTTCGAAGAACAATTCACTGCGGCCTATGGTCGCCCAAAGCCCAAGTAGAACAAGAAAATTTCAAATATCCTGCGTTCATTCCGTGATCATGCATAGAATATGCAGAGGAGACTGTTTTGGATGAATTCGAAAAATATGTTCTGAGAATGTGCACAGAATATACTTATCCAAAACAGTCTCATTTGAAGATTCTAAAAATGTTCATAAAACATGCTCAGAACTTCCAAGAACCTTCTTAGCATTTCTTACCTGTTGTTCTACTTGGGAGGTAATTGTAACAAACCAGGGAAAGGATTTTGTGAATGGAATTATGAAGGGATTTTATAGGATTTCCGAGATTGAACAAAGTCAAACTATGGTTTTCCATCCCCAATCAAACGGTTCTTTGGAACGCAGTCATCATACACTCATGGAATATTTGAAACATTACATACAGTCAATTACAGAATGGGAGTTTTGGTTGGATTTTGTTATATTCTCCTATTGTTTAAAACTCATTCTTTCTATTTTTTGTTTGAAATACATGAATCTCGCACGGGTTCTTAGCGTGCACTGAAATGCTGTGGAAGACGGCGTCGCGTACAAGCACGAACTTATGCGAATAATAACGAACATGCCCGAAGGCTCAGGAGCGTAGCAATAAGTTTACATAAATAACAAAGATTATCTCAAATTTGCGAACACCGCCCGCCTTGAACAACGAAAGTGATTCAAATAAATCAGGATTACAATGTAAATGAATGAGCTTACCAACTAAATTACATAAATTGAATGTACATTATAATTGTGATCGCGAAATCATACATTCAACTGAATACGCTTAGATACAAGGATTGATATTTAGTTACATAATACATAGATGACATGGTCGTACGTATTCTTAACTATCTATCGGCAGTACGGCGAGTTTGACGATTGGTTGAGTGACGATACCACTGTCAGTTCTGACGTCAATTGATCTGATGTTGCCATCAGATCCTCTGTGGAGGGTCACCACTCTTCTCAGAATCCATGTTAAAGGTGGCAAACCACCTTTCCGAACTAAAACCAGCTTGCCTACGGATAAAGGATCACACTTGCTTGCCTTCCATTTGTTTCTAGGTTGAAACTGGCAAAGATATTCGTCACTCCACCTGGCCCAAGAATGTTGTTTGAGCTGCTCGATCCTCTGCCATCGAGATAGACGGTTTATTTTAATATCAGTCAAGTCCGGATGCACTAAACTATTGAGAGGTTCTCCAATTGAAAAATGGCCGGGAGTGAGGCATTGAAGGTCATTAGGGTCATTCGAAAGAGGAGTGAGAGGCCTAGAATTTGAAATCACCTCAACTGCAAAAAAGATTGTTGACATTTCATCGTCACTCAAAGCGCTATCCCCAACCACTCGTTTGAGGTGGAATTTTGCCAATTTTATGGCAGCCACCCACAGACCTCCGGAATGGGGAGCGTTAGGAGGTATAAATTTCCATTCTACATGGGCATTCACAAAAAAATCTCTGACCTCCTACTTGGCCAGCTCTGTGCAAAACGAATTGTGTGATTCCTTCAACTCCCTCTCCGCACCAACAAAATTCATCCCGTTGTCGCTGTACACGCAAGCGATTTTTCCACGGCGAGCTATAAAACGTCTAAGAGAAGCAATGAATGTATCTGATGTCAGATTTGCAACCAATTCTACATGGACGGCACGAGTGGCAAAGCAGACAAACACTGCCATGTAAGCTTTCAACAATTTGGCCCCTCTTCGTTTACACTCACGAATCATAAATGGACCCCCAAAGTCTACGTCGGAATGCAAAAAAGCGCGAGAAGGTCGAACCCGATCCCCCGGCAGGTCACTCATAACAACTTCCGGAGTCACTGGATTTGATTTGAAACAAACAACGCATTCTTTGATGAGTTTCCGCGTTACCGTTCTCAGCGTATAGGCCAAAAGCGATTTCTGAGAGCACAAATTGTCGCCTGGTCGCCTGCATGTAAATTACGAATATGCTAATTCTATATTATCAAAAGCGTTAGGAAATGTTTCTTTGGCAACAAAATTTAATGTTGGGTATAATAGGACAAATGAGAATTTCTAAGCCTATCCTCAACCCACAATATTCCTTCTCCATCTAAGGAAGGTGATAAGGACACAATTTTGCTATTTTTTCACAATGGTTTTCCGCTCTTTAGGTGAGCTATCTCTTCTGAAAATTCCCGATTTTTCACATATTTACAAAGGTTCCCCAAAGAATCCTGCGTCTCTGTAGGGCTCAGGCCCAAGTCATTTTCTGAAGGACTATGAATGGGAGGTTTGCCCCTACATTTCTGAATAAACCGCAGGCAATAAGCAAAAACCCTAGTCAGTTTATCCAAATGAGAATACCTTTCACAAAATGCCTCCAGTACGTTTGAATCATCATGAATCGTTGCGAGATGGAGCTCAACTGGTTCCGGAGCATCTTCCGGATTCATTTCTACTTGCGATATGGGCCATTGATTCGATTCTAACCCTAGCCATTTAGGGCCCCTCCACCACGAATCGTTTCTGATCGACTCACCGGGTCTTGGTCCGCGGGAAATTACATCCGCAGGATTTGACTCTGTGTCTACGTGCGCCCAATCATTCGGATAAGTCAATCTCTGTATTTCACCAACTCGGTTGGCTACGAAGGTAGCCCATTTTCTGTCAGTAGCCTTAATCCAGGCCAACGCAATTGTAGAGTCGGACCATAAAAATACTCGTATCTTGGGAAGCCCAAGATCCCTCACAACTTGTCAGTAAGTTGGACCAGCAAAAGGGCTGCGCACAACTCCAAGCGTGACAAGGACACTGTTTCCAATGGGGCGAGACGAGATTTGGAGCCCAATAACCCAACCCTGCATTCCCCATACCGTGTTACCGGACGCAAATAACAACAAGCTCCATATGCCCTTTGGCTCGGATCGGCAAAGCCATGGAATTGTACCTCTCGAGCACCCCAACAGCGAGCAACCGAACCAGCCACCTTCAATTCGCTAAGTTTTGAAAACTGATCCCTGGAATGGGACCACTGCGGGTGAACACTCAAGGGAACTGAAGAATCCCGGTCCAATCTCAACTGCCAGAGCTCCTGTATCAACATCTTGGCTATCACAATTACGGGTCCAATGAGGCCCAAAGAGTCAAAGATCTGAGAAATCTCGGATAACATACTACGCTTAGTAATTGAAGCCCTGGTTGAGATCGATCCAACCTCAAAGCAAAAAGAGTCATCGCTTGCGCTCCAATTGAGACCTAGAATTCTAGACGGATTTTTTTATTTATTCGAATAGGACCCTGGGAGACCCCAGGAATGTCTGATGAAAGTTCTTTGTGGTTAGGAGACCATTTGCTCAATGAAAACTGACCCTGAGCTCACAAGTGGATAATCTGATCGCGTTTACATTTTGCATCTTCCAAAGGATTCCCCCCTGAGAGCAAATCGTCCACATAGAATCCCTGAGAAACCGATTCGGCCCTCTAAGGAAAGTTCTCAGATCCGATATCAGCGAGACATTTGAGACACCTAGTCGCGAGATACGATGCGTATGTCACTGTCTATAATTCGTAGGCTTGCACCGAGTTGTTCGGATCGTCACACCACAACACGCGTTGCAATGAGGTCTGCGAAGGGTGTATCAAGACTTGCCGGTACATTTTTATGATATCGGCGGTAAATACGTATCTGAACGTCCGAAACTGAATGATCAAACAGAGTAAATCTCTTTGTATAATAGGGCCCACCAGCATTGCATCGTTAAGTGAGATATCTGTATCCGTCTCACAGGAGGCATCAAATACTACTCTTACCTTCGTGGTTAAACTACCTTCGTTCACCACGCAGTGATGGGAAAGATGGTATGCCACCGATGAAGGGTCATCAGAAGACTCATCGATTAACTTCATGTGGCCCAATTCAATGTACTCCTTGATGAAATCTGAATATTTTATTCTCAATTGTTCATCTTTACTAAACCTTCTCTCTAGTCCGTAAAATCTTTTCAAGGCAATTGATTTGGAATTCCCCAACATCCTCAACTTATTCTCAACCACAGGGTACTTCACCATAGACCGACCGACCTCATTCCTATCCGCGTTATTCCAAAAATGATCCTCACACGCTCGCTCTGTGCTGGTCAACGCGCCCTGCTTGTTTACAACCTCCTCCAGTTGCCAGAATTTGGTAAGTTATCTATCGGTTTCGTTCGCTCTATTGGTCAAGCATGAATTATTCATCACCAACTTTTGGACTAGAGGTTTGTGAAAGATCGCGCCGGCCAATATCCAGCCGAAATGAGTTTTCTGCATGATAGGATTACGAATCGGAGACTTTATTTGACCTATGCATAGGATTTGCCAAAATACGTCCGCGCGGATGGGGGCCGAATCAACGAAATCAGTGTTTCAAAAGAGAGAGTGTGACGTATCTTTCTTTTCAACCAACTTTTCGTTGAATCGGTTTCCCGTTAATTTGGCCCCCATCCGGTCCGCGCCCAACAACATGTCAATGTTCGCTGTAATGTGGAATTGAGGGTCAGCCAAAATGATATTTTTTGGGATTTCAATCGAATTTTTCCTCAAAGGAATTGAAGGTATTGAACCTGTGATTCTATCCGCTACAACACATTCTATAGTGAGTTGAAACACGTTACAACGAGACTTCAATTCAATTATCGCTGTTTGTGTTGACTTAGTAACCAACTGATTCACGCCTATAATCGATATTTCCTTACTTTCGGCACCCAGACGCAATTTTGACAAGAACTCAGCAGTAATTAAATTGGCTTACGAGCCATTATTCAATAATACTCGGCCTGTTTGTTTATTATCAGCATAGTCGAAAACATCCACTACAGCGGTGGAAAGCATTAAGTGATTTCCTTTGTTCAAGGAGGAACTCTGAGTGACGACAGCCGACGGGACAGACTCGCCCTCTCCACATGATGATACCTGTTGTGACCGCGTGAGATCCCTTCCTGGATCGTGCAACATTGTGTTGTGTTTGCCTTCACACACCTTACACGTGCCAGATGGGCACTGACTGGCTTGGTGTGTCTTTGACCGGAGGCAATTGACACATATTTTCCGATTTCCAATATCTATCCATCTTTGACTAGGCGAGAGACTTGATAGTTTTCTGCATAAGTGTATAGAATGATCTCCTTCGCAATAAAGACATTTGGGTTTCATCGTGGTTACATGTGACATCGTCGATTTACGGTTCATATTTGTATTGCTTGATTTCACTGTATTATTGAATGAATTTTTCCGTTTATAAACGGCTCCGAGCGTTTGACATTTATGAGTTGAAAATTTGGCGAATCAATCGAAATTTGGAAACTCGTCTCCTTTGAGCGAGTCTTCCCAATCCCGTAGAGTGACGGTGTCTAACTTTCCGCTGAATATTTCTATTGAAAGATTATCCCACTTATCTGTTTTTCTACCCATTGCCTTCAATGCCTGCAAGTGCTTTGAACTTGTATCCAAAACGTTCTGGAAGTCTATATAATTGTCTTTTTCCAATCACGGAATATTACGAATAGCTCTAATGTGTGATTGAATTAGGATACGTGTTCTATTATATTCTTCTGTAAGCGTATTCCAAGCTACTTGAGAGTTTGCCGCGGTCAATTGTAACGATCTTATAGTATCTGCCGCTCCTCCATCTAGCGATGCTTTCAAATATTGAAACCGCTCAACGTCGTTCAAAGATTGGTTATTTATTGTCATAGATTCGAATAATTGTGCAAAAGGTATCCATTCTTGATATTCACCCGGAAAAACTGTTAAATCCAACTGAGGTAACCGTATATGGGATCGAGGAATTTCTTCGTTCACCACTGGCTGTTGAACAACGTTGTTGACCGATTCAACATTCGGATTCTCTACTACAGTTATATTTCACCTTTGTACAATAGCGACTGTCAAATCATAATATGCGTCTTCAAAGCCTATTCTATCATTGACCTTTGTATCGTCTGAAATCTCAATTTGTGTTTGTACCGCTTCATATCCCTCGAAATACGAATCCAATTTTTGTTTTCCAATTTTAAGATGTGCTGTAATCTCAGGATTCACATCTGGATTCGTTTTAACAAACTTTTTTTCTTCTTGTGCATGAGGCTTTTATCGTAGCCGTTTTTCTTCTTAAAGTAGCTGAATCGGCCATATTGCTCTCAGTTCAAATTTATAACTCGAAATAATCTATATTCATATGTTGAACTATGTAAACCGTATGTAAACTGTATGTATATTGAAAATTATGTGAACCGAAGTATACAAATTTGTTTGATATCAACTTTGAATAACTTGAACGTAATCATTTTTCACAACTTGCTCAAATAACTGAAACAAATTAAACCAACCTCGATTGTCTTTTTCTGAACTTCAAATAAACCGTTTCATGCGATTTTCCTCTTGACATGAGCGCCACTATCGACTTTGCCTGTGTATCGATATATTCTCCGTTGTCCAATGGGTTAGTGACGTTACGAAGATGGCCGCCCGCTTCTATCCCGACTGCCGTTATCTAGCACGTTCGACTTGCTTCCGTAGCTATTTTGGACACACACTTGTACGCCGTTCTATCCTTTGGCACATGGTGTGATGTCGTCCCGAACTCGAATTATCGACTATGTCGATTAAGGCACTGTTGTGCCAAATGAATTGAAGACACTGTTGTGTCGAATGGATTGAATACACCGTTGTGTCGAATGGATGCACACCGGTGCGTGATTATGACGAATGTTTTCGTCCACTGTGCTTTTGATGATTTCACCACTGTGTGGCCTGAACCCGTGTAATAATACTGTGCGAACTGTGAACTTCCGCTTGATTCAAGATATCTGACTCGCTAGGACCAACTTATGTTTGAAACTTATTCTTTTCATTTTCTGTTTGAGATACATGAATCTCGCACGGGTTCTTAGCGTGCACTGAAATGCTCTGGAAGACGGCGTCGCGTACAAGCACGAACTTATGCGAACAATAACGAACATGCCCGAAGGTTCAGGAGCGTAGCAATGAGTCCACATGAATACCAAAGATTATCTCAACTTTGCGAACACCTGTAGTACTTTCGTGCACGAATCTCTCTGTTATACACACCATGAACTAGTATTCGCTCAAATAGCTCGCCTACCATCAGAATTTGTGCAAGAAAATGTTCCTAGAACTCATTTTGATCATTTGGACGGATCGAACGTACGATTAGCTGAAACCCGATCAGAAGTCGTGAGTGAATTGGAATCAGCCAAGCAAAAATCAGAAGAAATATGTGATAGGAAATTGGATTTAAAAACTTTCATGGTAGCCCAATATGTTCATTTGCTGAGTGAGTTATGACGGGGTAGATTTGAGGATCACTACGAATGTCAATTCGTAAGAACAAGAATTCTGGATAGAGAAAATGTTGGACTTCAAATTAATCTCCAAGAATGCAGAATAGTTCATGTGAACAAGCTTCAGCTCGCTTTTATTCCCCTAGACGAAGAATGATTCCTGAACGCAACCTTTTCCTAGGAAATTCTAGAGTATATGGAATCCACGTTGCAAATACGTTCCACTGCGCATTGAGGGGGGGGGGGATGAGGGTTTTCAGACTCCAAAATCGAATTTTTTGGTCTTATCTTATTGTTAAACATTTCAAGAATATATTCCCAGAATTTTGAATCGATCTGAGCAAAACTCTTGATGTTATTGTCTAGTGAGTCTCTTGTCCTTTGACAACATAACCCCGACAGCAGCTGTGGTTTGATAAGGCAGTGTAGCTGTCGAGTAGATATACAGCTTATTCACTTCCATCGTTATGGTCAATTAATTGAAAAAGAATTTGTAGGTCACGTGCAGAAAAGAATGGGAAAACGTCTACGTGATCTGGTGAAAAATACTGTGGAAGATGGAGTTGTGGGAACAGGGGAAAATGCTGGTGAAACACGGCAAAACAAAGTACTCGGTGGCAAAGGAAAACTCACCGTAAAAGTCATCAATAATTTAAGTCGATACTACGGAGGAGCAATGAGGCATAATTGTAATTCGCTAGAAGAAATGAAAGATGCAATCTGGGCAACGTTCTACCACCGGCAGTCGACAAACGATAACCCTCAACACGATGAGTGCCCGAATGGTGAGAACTCGTGGTGTCCATATCAAACAGCTTTGGTCACAACAGGATTGGAAAATTTCTGACATAATTACACTCCACTTCCAGAAAATGTCTTACAAGCGATCAAACCAATTGAGAAGATTTGAGTGAACACAAACTTCTGGAAAAGTGTCTTGGAGATTTTACTTGAAATGCCAACGAAAATTTGAACCACACAATTTGGGAAATTGCACCGAAAAAATTATCTGACAGCAAACAAATTGTTGAATTCGCATTCTATGTAGCTGCATCCACTTTCAACGGAGGTGCTGGTGCTTTTCTCACCCTTCTGTCGTACATGAACTCCAGCGTCGGTTCAAGCGCTCATGAATACGTGAGATTAGAGGACAGCAATCGCATTGACAGGGCCGAAATCCAAGCTGGGCAGCGGAGGAAAGAAGCCAGGATCGAACGAAGACTTGAGAAAACAGGGGCTGAAGACATCGAAGCTGCTACAGGGAGTCTACTCTATGGAGCTGGAATCGATGACTCTGTGTAATTTGAGATAACAACTGTTTTCCCCACTTGTTACAAGCAATCTTGTGAGGTAGAGTTCATGTGATTTTGCCCCTGCCGATCGATAACCCTTGGTGGACCAAGTAGCTAAGGGGAGTCGGAAGGTAGTGGTGAGACGTATGATCTCTATCCCTATTCTCCTCATATCGTTTTGGCGCGGGAGAGTTTTACCGCCAAAAGGCTGACTCTCGTGCCGCGAGCGTGCTACATGCAAGACGTACGATCGTCTTCTGCCAAATTCAACACTAACACTCTCGCCTAAAATTTGCACTCTACTTTCGTTCTCGCTTTGATGACAATTATATGTAATCGGTGATTACCGGAACTTTTATGTGAGTGACTGAAGATAAAGTGTGTCGAAATTTACGACAATCGTGAGTTTCATTCGCAGAAACACCCGGCTCGAATTCCTTGTCATTCGCGATCCATCATCTCTGAATTTCCTCCGAAGATATTCCATTCTTGTATTTCCCTTTCACCACTTTCACAGCTCATAGGCTCTTGAACGCGTTCTTCTCAAAACTATCTCGTCGAAGTCCGTGTCCACTGCCATTTGAAAACTACTTGACCGATTCATTTCAAACTTGGTACACATTTTCTACATATGAAATACCTCTTCCCAACGTTTAGTGAACTTTTTTCTTCTCACATTGAGGGCGTTCCCTACTTACAAAATGGCGGGATTTTTCGTGAGAAATCACAGTTCACAATTTAGATGGCTACCAAAAATTTTTTAAATGGAAAAAAATGATCATAGAACGTTGGGGAGAGGATTTGATGATACTCTGACTGAATTTCAATGGCTTTCCATTTCAGATACTCTGCGATCAATATATACTGGGTGATTCAAACTTGCCGTACACTTTTCTGAGAGGCGATTCTTGGTGAAATTCTGAAAAGATTCTGGTCCGGAATATTCAGATCTGATCCTTAGATCCGGGGATATGAGCATTTTTTAATTTCTTGAAAAATCCAAATACCTCGGAAGTACCATATTTCTGACTTTTGAATTCAACACCATCCACTGAGTCAGATAACGGGATATCCCTGGAAAAGAATGAATCTAATTCAACTTCCTTCGTTGTGGAGTTATACCGGTTTGAAATTTTTTGCATTCCAGCCAATCAGAATTCAACAACTTCAAATCGCTATAACTCCACAACGGAAGAAGGTGAATTAGATTTATTTCTTTCCAGGGATACCCCGTAATCTGACTTAGAGAATGGTGATGGATTCAAAAGTCAGAAATATGGTGCTTTCGAAGTATTTGCATTTTTCAAGAAATTAAAAAATGCTCATATCTCCGGATCTGAGGATCAGATCTGAATATTCCGGATCAAAACCTTTTCAGAATTTCATCAAGAATCTGCTCTCAGAAAAGTGTACGGCAATTTTGAATCACCCAGTAGTGAACACCGCAAATCGTTATTTTTCCAAGACGTCCTGGGACATGCTCTGCCACCAGCTTGTGTCTCGATATTTCCGCATGAAAAAATCGCAGAACATTGTTAAAAGTATACTCAATAATGTAGGAAAGGTTCGAATGAATTCACTCAATCCATACTTTTGGAAAGAAATGTTTCTTCTTACGCTGAAACCCTCACCTCATCTCAACCGATGAGAGTCCGTTGCGGAAACATCTGCGTCTCTGTGGAGGAATATATCTACATATATATATATATACAAATTGCGTATTGAAAAAGGCAAAAAAAAGAAGAAAACAAGAAACCCAAAATTTCCATAAACAAAAAGCAAAAAACCTCCTGGGACGTGAATATTGAGTCTCTTGTTTCTCCTCTCTGTAGATGATGGACTCGAGATCTCAGGTCATCATGAACCTGCGGAATTTCGACGAAGAAAACAGGAGTGATTATCCTCAACCATTTAAGTCTGCCCGATACCTATAAGTTGGCTATCTTACATGTGAGGCAGGAATCTATTTCTGCACTTCATGTTAGGTTCGCTTGGCCAAACCAGGTAACTTTCGTTACGACCAGTATCACGGTCTACGGGCCTCAAGCCCAAGCAGCATTCAGCATTACAAATGACAATGTTGGGAGGAGACCCTCCTGAGGAGCGCTAGGGCTCTAATCTTTCGCAGCTACACCAGGCCGTATCTTCGTCGGAGGAATGATCTCGTAAGGAATGGTTATGTAACCTTGTGGAGGATTTCTAACACAAGACCATCCCGAAATTTCATCTTTGAATTATCATCGTACCATTATCTGGAGCAACGATTCTTATATGGATTCCCTCAAAATTTTCGAAGGGAAGACAAGGCTTTGTTTTCTTTGGGCGATGTTTTTTTTGTTTGAAGGAGAGTTTCATCATGAAAAAAAGAGGAAACCGGAAGAGATTCATTTATGACTCCGAAAGGAGAAGAGGGTTTTGTTTCTCAAGCAATACTCTTCCTTGTTTGGAGGAAAGTTCTATATTCCAAGGAAAAAGGAGAAGTCTGATCATTTTTCCCTTATATGACTTTAGAACCTTCAAATGAAAAAGAGTTAATCTTGTACAAAAAACCATGTAAAATGAAAAAAAATGTCTTCTTCCATAATCCTGAAAAAGGAGAGTGTTGATGTTGGAAGTTTTCATAAGCTCATTCATCTTTTATATGGATATTCATTTCTTTCTATATGCATATATCATTCATTTCAATCCTACCCCATATTTCAGGAGTTAGTTTTGATTGAACTACCTGACTTTAGTCAAGCTCGCTTGAACCTTCAAGATTATTCACCTCATTTCAACTCAACTCCTTTCTTGAACTTATCGCCCTGTATTCTGAGTTTGCTTTGCTCCCTCAGACTCATTTTTGAAACCTTTTGAGCTTGCCTGAGCATTCGTGGATCAGGCACTCGATGTTTTGAGCTCATCTTATCTTCTTCGAGCTTGTCGCATAGTCGTCTGAACTCGTTTCTATTCTATTGATGCAAATCAATGTAGGTGAATCTTGGTGAATAATATCATAGGAAAACATCTACTGATCATGATCTCCTTTCACATCCATAAAAGTCCTTCAAGATCTTGGCCATTCATCTCACCTCAAGGATATCTAAGAATATTTTTGAATCCTCAATTCACATAATACTCACCTGAATCAATACACATCTATTTCCTATGCAAGGAAAATGTTTCATCATTGAATTTTGTTGAAGTTTCCTTTTAATGGGGAGAGTATCATTGAAATCATGCAATTCAAGCTTTATCAATCTCCTCGTCCCATTCCTACTACGTGCGAATATGAAAAGGACTACATATCGTCAGTACTATGACAGAACCTCGTATCTTGATTTTCGACGGTTTGGTGGTTCCATCGGAAAAATGGTCAGCACATGCTAATACACATATGACCAAAACTTCTATGAACAAAGAGGCCTTCGATTATTGTTGAATGAACATAATTGAACACATGTAACTTGATTATATGTGTATTTTGTGTGTACTGATGATATTTCCGATGGAACCTCGAAACTGTCGGAAATCGAGATACCAGGTTTCGCCATAGTATCGACGATATTCTTATTGTATTCGGGGATTCGTCTTGGTTGCATGAATGGCTTCGGCTAGTATTCCAGCGTCGCATCTTGAGATTGATATTGGTTCTCCGAGCCCTGTTCGGCTGCCTGTCTGGTACAGATTGTGAAAATTGAGTGACATTTGTCTATTTGTGTTACGGATTGAGCGATCCAACTCGTAGCCACAACCTGCCGTTCGAATTTACCTCGCTTCACCTGTATTCATGCATAGAGGTTCATGCTTACGACACAGGTTACGACGTACATTCATTATATCTACGTATATCTCAAATTATAATAATCAATCGAATGAATACATAATTGCGATATCCCATACTCCAAGTCTTCGCAGTGTTCCTTCATCTCAAACCGCCTCATCTAACCATCCCTCTGAATACAGTCCGCTGCTGATCCTTATCTAATTCCGAATGAATTCATACGGTTGACCGTGGAAGATCCATCGATCGATTAACCACGCCATTGCCTTCGTTGGTCTCGTTCAACGCAAGGAACGTTCTTTTGACGACCAAAGCTTTTCGAAGCTTTAAACTTATTGGACGGAAACGTTCGAGAGGACCCAATTCCAACAATTTGTCTGCGATGTATTAGCAATCTCCCTGACAAAAATGATTAGATTGAGATCAATGACTAATAGCGAGACCTGAGATTTTCAATTAACTGTTTTGCTGAACGAAGTTCGATTAATGAAGTGCTATCATACATTGTAAGGGAATTGATTTGAAATGATTCACAGATCATTACTTATGCATTCTCCAGCTGGGAGATACTTGAAACAGAATAGAAAAATATTCAAGTCGAATTATGGTTATTTGAAATCATTCTCAGAACAATTTCATATTCTACAATTTGTTTGATGAATTTTATGGATACCAAAGCACTGTTCCACACATCACTACCACTGGGCAACTTGGAATTTCAAAATATATTAACACTGATCATTTTGAATTTGGCAGATTATGAACAAATCTGACCTTATTCTTTTTTGTTACCCTCGTCTCTTCACGCTGCTAAGGCCAATTGGACCGGGGAAAACGTACTCCCAACCCAAATCACGTGACTGAGGTGAGCTTCCATTACTTATCAACCGTCATTTCCACTGTTACGGTGGTAGCGACTTTCGGGATGAACTTTGGTTGACGCACAGACCGCCATTCCCCCTTCCGCGGTATTACCGCTGGGAAGGAAAGTGGATTGATTAGTCAGGTATTCGAACCCCAAAGCCTGTCGGACATCCATGTCTGAAAGTTAGTGCGTCAACCCCTCAGCCATGGAGCTGGTTGAATCTGACCTTACTGTCAATGCCGGGAGTATTCAGAAAACAACCATCGATCATAAATATTTGAAACAACGATAATTGGATCTCATTCTATCAATCAGTGGATCGCTCCAGGAGAAACAACCAATAGGGAGAAGATACGGAATGAAGTGCGTAATTCTCTAAAATCAACATCGATGAATGGAGTTGGAGAATAATTTTGAATTTTGAACTGAAATCTGTGTGTGAAAACTCGATCTGATATGATCAAGGTTTTGTGTGAGGGGGGAGGTGTAACGTCGTGACATCCACGGGTTGCATTTTCATTGGAAGGTGTTCCGAAATATCAGTGGGGCAATCTTGTGAACTATTGTGGATCTAAACTTCCATGAATTTATGTCTCAAATCACCGTGAGTGCATTATATGTTATAATTTCTCCAATTCATTATGGAAATATGATTGAATACTGATATTGTCAAAATTTTGATTATTGAACATTGATTTATGATGAATTCTGAGTCAACATATATACAGGGTGTCCCATTTTAATTTTTATATCGGAATAACTCAAAAACGAGGAGTTTTGGAGGAAAATGTTTCCAACAAAAGTTGTGAGATTCCCAGGGGGACATCCGATGGTGACCTCGACTTTGGCCTCGGATCTCAACTTCGAGGTCATTCAGAGGTCAACTTTTGTTTCTAGAATGAAATCCCCTATTTTTGACTGCAGATTCAGATTTGACGTTGAAAAACAAGAAACTTTTGTCTGAACCATTTTTCCGAATTCCGCACAGACGGCGCTCCAATCGATAAAAAATGAGTTTTATTGAACACTCGTATTGCTTTCTGTGTAAAACGACATTTAACTCCCCAGTGTTTTTTTTCAGCTCCTGAGGGATACCGTCGCCATGAGAGTTACCCAATGTGCACCACGAGGAGGTTAAGCGATCGAATCTTGCACATCTTCGTGACCCTGAAAATTTGATGAAACCCCATAAGTGAAAATCCAAAGTGGTAAGATCCGGAGACCTAGCTGGGATTTTCCATCGACCAATATTGACAATTATGTCTGTTTGTAGTACTGTTACTGTGGATTGTTGCCAAACACATGTACACAACAATAATTGTGCTTATCATGAACAAGGAAGTTCTTACTAGAGCATTCTTTACAAACATGAGTGAAACGGAATGATTAATATCCTTCATTCATTCACAAATTCTCTTCGATATACGATTCAAACTTGAAGAAGATCTTTGATCAGTGTTGTGAAGGTCGCAATACCGTGGATTATCTTTGGGGTGAAATACTTGATATTCTCCTGATACTAAGAGAATGTCGACGTAATTGCGCTGCAGCATGAAGATTGTATGGAGAGAGGTATCCAAATAGACGCCAGCCTTCACTTCAGGCGATACGCTCAATAGGAAGACGAGTTAGAAGAATGAATATCCCACGAGTCAGAAGGCGTTATGATGGGAATCGTATGGATGCACGCTCAGTAGCCGTTTTGGGAATGATGCACCTGAATCCTCACGTTAGTACCAGAGAAATCCAGCACCAATTAGGTATCCCAAGATCAACGGCACACCGCATACTAAATCTGGTAAATATCATCCTTACCACATTACATTGGTGCAAGTATTAAATGGAGATGATCTTAGATGTAGGGTTGAATTCGGTCAATGGGCCTCGGAGCAACCGCCTGGTTTTTTCAATTACATGATGTTTAGTGATGAGGCAACATTTCGCAGTAACGGTGTTATGAACAGACATAATTGTCATCATTGGTCAATTGAGAATCCCAGATGGCATCGACAAGTTGACAATCAACATCGCTGGACTCTGAATGTGTGGTGTGGGATTTTGAATGGTCAGATCATTGGTCCTTATTTCTTCCAACATACTGTTAGGAAGGAACATTATCTGCAATTGATTCGGGAAAAATTACCAAGGATGTTGGAAGATGTTGATCTCGACACACGGAACAGGATGTGGCTCCAACATGATGGAGCACCACCTCATAACGCTGCAATTGTCAGAAATTTCTTGAACACATCTTACCCACACAGACGGATTGGTCGCGGTGGATACATTGCCTGGCCGGCTAGGTCACCGGATCTTACCCCTTCGAATTTTTACTTATTGGGTTCCATCAAAGATGTAGTTTATGAAAGACCACCAACGACCAGAGATGACATGAAACGCCGAATACGAACTGTCTGCCGAACAATTCCACGTCATGTGCTTTTGTCGTTAGAACCAGATTTTCAGAAACGAATTAGATTATGCCAACAGTTCAACGGTGCGAATCCAACATTTGATACGGTGAATTTTCATACATATTGCAGAGCGTTTGTCGTGAAAAATTACACACCTCTACAGTCCAGACAAGCGGCCCTTGCCAAGGGCACAAAGATGTGCAGAATCCGATCGCTCAACCTCCTCGTGGTGCACATTGGGTGACTTTAATGGGAATGGTAATCCTCAGGAGCTGAAAAAAACACTGGAGAGTTAAATATCGTTCTACACAGAAAGCAATACAAGTGTTTCATAAAACTCATTTTTTATCGATTAGAGCGCCATCTGTGCGGAATTCGGGGAAATGATTCAGACAAAAGTTTCTTGTTTTCTAACGTCAAATCTGAATCTGCACTCAAAAATGGGGTATTTCATTCAAGAAACAAAAGTTGACCTCTGAATGACCTTGAAGTTGAGATCCGAGGCCAAAGTCAAGGTCACCATCAGATGTCCCCCTCAGAATCTCACAACTTTTGTCCAAAACATTTTCCTCCAAAACTGCTTGTTCTTGAGTTGTTCCGATATAAACATCAGAATGGGACACCCTGTATATACAAGGTGTCCCATTTTGATCTCGAAATGCAAATATCTCAAAAAACATGCATCTTGAACCAAAAGTACTCCACACCAAAGTTGGTATACAAAGGAGGGGCCACAAAACTACGATATCAGTTTCATCATAGATGGCGTTATGAGCGATTAAAATGGGGTCAGCATCATGTTTCTGAACAGGCACCCCCACTCTTCATTGCATATCTTGATTCTACGCAAAAAACTGAGTAACTTCTGCTTGAAACGTTTTTCTAAACTTTCGAAGATGGTGCCACAATCGATGAAAAATAAAGTCTATGAAACAATATGCGGGTATCTTGTGGAATGCATCCAAGAGCCGGAATATCTCATTCGGATGTTGTTGTTAAGAGAGGGGACGACACAATGGTGGGATCAGTTCCATAGTAGATGGCGCTGTGGTCGGTAAAAATGAGGTCAACTTCAATTTTTCAAATGGAAACTCCTACTTCTCATCGCATATCATGATTCTACGCGAAAAAATGAGGAAGTTTTGTTTCAAACATTTCTCCTAAATTCTTGAAGATGGAAACAGTGGGAAATGAGGTTGATGAAAAAATTCCACTGCATTATGTGTAAAGCAACGCTCAGATTACAAAACATTGAACTGAAGTCAATTACAATGTTTCGGACATGACGTTTGTTGTGTTTTGTGTTCGATTTCTTCTCTGGAATCATTATTTTTTTGATTTGTTTGTTGAGCGTTGCTTCACACATAATACAGCAGAACTTTCTCATCAACCTCATTTTCCACCGTTTCCATCTCCAAGAATTTAGGAAGATTTTCCGAACAAAAATTCCTCGTTTTCGCGTAGAATCATGATATGCGATAAAGAGTGGGAGTTTCTATTTGAAAAATTGAAGTTGATCCCATTTTTACCGACCACAGAGCCATCTACTATGGAACTGATATCGCCATTGTGTCGTCCCCTCTCTTGAGAACAACTTCCGAATGAGATATTTCGGCTCTTGGATGCATTCCTCAAGCTATCCGCATATCGTTTCATGGACTTCATTTTTCATCGATTGTGGCGCCATCTTCAGGAATTGAGAAAAACGTTCCAAGCAAAATTACTAAGTTTGTCGCGGAGAATCGAGATATGCAATCAAAAGTGGGGGTTCCCGGTCAAAAAAATGATGTTGACCCCAATTTAATCGATCATAACGCCATCTATGATGACACTGATATCGTAGTTTTGTGGCCCCCTCTTTGTATAACAACTTTGGTATGGAGTACTTTCGATTTGAGATGCATTTTTTCGAGATATTTGCATTTCAAGATTAAAATGGGACACCCTGTATATATACAGATCCCTCAGGGGTCGTTTGGAGGTCATTTGGGGGTCAAGATGGTTTCTTCACAAGGGACACCCATCTTTTCATCATAGCATGGGAAAGCTGGATTCAAACCCTTTACGAAACACTGGTCATGGACCCCTTTCCACCAATTGAGGTGCAAGGTATGAACCGTCGAAGTTATTGATGAACTACTCTCAGCGCTACCCAGGAA
This sequence comes from Gonatopus flavifemur, assembly GCA_018340375.1. Classification (NCBI taxonomy): domain Eukaryota; kingdom Metazoa; phylum Arthropoda; class Insecta; order Hymenoptera; family Dryinidae; genus Gonatopus; species Gonatopus flavifemur. Next base: position 3,811,496 of record JAFFJZ010000014.1, read on the forward strand.
CAACGACGTGGACGTGGTAGTTCTGTGTTCCCTCCGGAGTGCTTGATTGTTGTAAGGCCCCGTACCTCTCAGATGTGGAGTGCTCGATCATTGTGAGTCCCCTTGCTTCTCACATAAGGGGTGCTTGATGCTGTTACAATAATTGCTCGAAGTTAAACCCCTCTGCCTGAATACACAATCTCAGTCTCCGACGGAAATTTGTAACCGTCTTCAGAAACACCGATCGCGGTATGTTGTCACAAATAGTGCGGATGCGATCGATCACGTCCTCCCTCGTTGCTGGTTGGGCCTTGAATACTTCGTCTTTCAGGAATGCCCAGAAGGAAGAGTCGGGAGATGTCAAGTCGAGTACGCGTGGAGGCCACGCAACTGGCCCACCTCGTCCAATCCAGTTTTCCGGGCAATGATGATCAAGGTATTATCTAACGATCAATGCGTAATGGGGTGGCGCTCCATCCAAATGAACCCACATCCTCTGCCTTGTTTGTAAATCCAGATCCTCAAGCAAGTCTGGTAAATGATCCGCCAGAAATTCCAGGAATATGGGGCCGTTCAAAGTGCCGTTGAAAAAATGCGGACCGACTAAATAGCCATTTACGATCCCGCACCACACATTTACGCTCCAACGATGTTGGTTATCGATTGCTCGATACCAATGCGAATTACCATCCGACCAGTAATGAGGGTTGTGTCTATTCAAATGCTCAGTGCTCTGAAAAGATGCTTCGTCGGAGAACATTACATAGTCGAAGAATTGAGGATCGTCAACCAGCCTTGCTTGTGCCCAGTTGCAGAATCTAATTCGAAGTCTCATGTCGTTCGTAGGGGGAGCTTGGGTGAACGTAATGTGGTATGGTCGATATTTCATATGCTTCAAGATTCTCAAAACAGGAGTCCGGGGTATACCAGTTATTCGTGCCAACGATCTGCTACTAACATGAGGGTCCAAGTGGACAAGTCCGATTATGGTGAGTGCATGGATATCATTCTCATCGTACCGGTGATGTCTCAGACCTCGCTGCAATACTCCTCGTCGAGCCCTTAATTCGAGTCGACGAATGGTCGTGGGGTGTGCGATGCGGCGATCAGGATACTGATCCCGGTAAACTCTCGCGGCTTCGTTGTGATTATTGTGACATGAGCCAAGCACAAGCATCATATCAATGATTCCAGAGGGTGGATAGTGATTCATTTCTTCGATTGAATCGGATGGAATGAATTGATGAATGTAGATGATTGCATATGCAAAGGAGAAGAACGATCGTGATGGTCTCAGTTCAGAACCAGTGTTCAAATGATCACCAATTTCCGTAATCATCCACATAGCCAACCATGATAAACAGAAATTCGATGTTTCTGTTTGTTTATGTATTCTTGTTTATCGCTTCTCTCCGAAGATCGGGACTGATTTCAATGCAGATCAGAGTTAATTTCATTGGGAAAAAAACGTCAACATAAACAAACGGGAACACTGAGTCTCTGCTTATTATGTTTTGCAGTGATATGTACGATTTATTACGATTATTGCGTTTCAAAACGAATAAATCATTTCATTGGATTCAATGAGGGTTATAAATGAGGATCGACTCTCAAAAATTGTTGGAAGCTTGCTAGAAACATTGGGAGTATTGACCATACTACATAACGTCGATTAGGATGCACATTCGAACGGATACAAGAATCCTTCGAGCTTCCAGAGAATTCACCAAAGAGATTTACACTGTAAACAATTTCTTTGTAGATTTACCCGAACAATTTAGAAGTCCTTTTGTAAATGAGGGAGGACATGATCGATCGCATCCGCACTGTTTGTGCCAACATACCAGGATTATGTATCCAGGCAGAGGGGCGTTACTCCGAACAATTATTGTAACAGCATCAAGCACCCCACATGTGAGAGGCGAGGGGCCCACAATAATCAAGCACTCCGGAGGGAACAGAGAACTACCACGTCCACGTCGTTGTTCCTGGGTAGTGCTAAGAGTAGTTCATCAATAACTTCCACGGTCCATACCTTGCATCTTAATGGGCGGTAAGGGGTCCATGACCAGTGTTTCGCGAAGGGTTTGAAACCAGCTCCCCCATGCTATGATAGAAACATGGGAGTCCCATTCAGAAAAACCATCTTGACCCCTGAATGACCTTCAAAATGACTTCTCGGGGATTTTTCAAGATCAGCATCGTACCTCCCCCTCGTGATCCTAAACTTTTCGTCTGGAACATCTTTTTCCATGTCCACAAGTTTCCGAGGTATTCAACTATATCACTCCAAATGGACCACCCTGTATATACACCCTCTGAGATTATTGATATGATGCTTGTGCTTGGCTCATGTCACAATGATCACAACGGAGCCGCAAGAGTTTACCGGTATCCCGATCGCCGCATCGCGCACCCTACGACCATCCGTCGACTCCAATTGAGACTGTATTGCACGAGGTGGGCCGGTTGCGTGGCCTCCACGCGTACGCAACTTTTTCTTGTGGGGATTCCTGAAAGACGAAGTATCCAAGGCCCAACTAGCAACGAGGGAGGACACGATCGATCGCATCCGCACTGTTTGTGCCAACATACCGCGATCAGTATTCCTGAAGTCGGTTACAAATTTCCGGCGGAGACTGGGATTATGTATTCAGGCGGAGGGGGCTTACTCCGAGCAATTATTGTAACAGCATCAAGTACTCCTCATGTCAGAGGCGAGGGGATCCACAATAATCAAGCACCCCGGAGGGAACAGAGAACTACTACGTCCACGTCGTTGTTCCTGGGTAGCACTAAGAGTAGTTCATCAATAACTCCGACGGTCCATACCTCGCACCCCAATGTGCGGAAAGGGGTCCATGAGCAGTGTTCCGTAAAGGGTTTGAGACCAGCTTCCCCATGCCATGATAAAAAAATGGGAGCCCTATCCACAAATCATCTCGCCCCCTCAATGACCTTCAAAATGACCTCTGAAGGATTCTTCAAGGTCAGCATCATACTTCACGCTTGGAACCTTAAACTCTTCATCATTTTCTCCCATCCCCACCAGTTCCCGAGATATTCGACTATATCACCTCAAATAGACTAACCTGTATATATACGGGGCATTATTTGTGGAATCAGCCACCCCCCCTGCACATTTTGTTTTTGAGGATAAAGATCTGAAAGAATATGCGAAATCTTCGTTGCAGTCCCTATTTCTCTATGTCGACTGATGTTTCTTTATTCGAGCCCTGAGTTCGTCAATATTGCGGCTGAAACGCGGAAAAGTCAGAGTCAGAACCACTAAAATCCAATAAAAGAGCACGGAGAGTGCTTTGCGAACCATTATTATCATTGCTGACCATAGTCGTGTGCCTACTGATTTACGTGTATAAAGTGAAATTCCCGAAATTGCAAATGATGGATCCAATATGGCGGTTAAAACATCGAACTCTCCCAATTGCACTAGAAATGGGTATATGGGGGTTTTTGGGGTCGCTGAACACGAATCCGTGCTCGTTCTCCCAAAATTCAATATGGTGGTCCCAATATGGCGGACTTGGAATCCGAAACATCGCCGGTTCCCGTGAAATTCGGTACCTGAAGGTTATTGGGGTCGCTGAACAAGAATCCGGGCTTGCTTTCCAAACTTCTGTGTTGAAATCTGCTTTGCCGTGGATCAAGTTCGCGATCTGGAATTTATTCCTGAACTGTTGTTTGGCACTGTCACTTATATGAATTACCTTCTTCAGCTTCTTGCCGTGAGCCGCAATTCCCGGAATTAGTAACATTTGAATGGCGTAAACAGCTTAAGTGTTGCGTTCGAGACTATCTGAACAAAAAACGTAAATTTGATGTTCCAGGTGATCCCTTTCCTTATAATAGCAAATCGCCAGAAAAACGGTACACTGGTCGTTGTTGAAGTGGAATGCTTGTGAAGCGTCTTGACAAACATATGAGTAGTGTTCGGGGGAATCAAACATTACTATCATTTTTCCATCGCAGAGGTTCTGTTTCCTTTCTTTGATGGAAAGGCTCCGTTGTTTTGAAATGAAGGAATGAGGTTCAGAGATGTTCAATTCCCAGCTCAATTCGGATAAGAAATCGTCCGTGGTTATCAATTGAGTTTTCGAAGTAGAACGGTCCATCGAAGTCCAATTCGAAAACTGTACATGTGTAATGAATGTAGCCCGATCAACTCACCTACGTACGTCGTGAATTTTATCATCATTTGACCCATTTGACGTATTACAATCTTGCGATACGATTGAGGAACTTTTTTCCACACTTGTCATACACACCCTTGAATTCGGTGATAGATGAGGGAAATTTTCCACCATCCCCTCCGATATCTTCCTGAGATTTTTGCCGACATGAGTGGGTCTTCTGAAGGATTGGTGCTTCGATCTGTTCGATGTTTGTCCCGCATGTTTGTTTGAACCGAGACTTACTATTAACATGACAAAAATATTACTACACGAGATATTGGAGACGTGAAGACGTACAACGCGAACGTAGGCAATGCGAAACATTCGACGATCGCAAATAGTGGTAACGATATCGTCAATTTTTTCAACAAAAAAACATCAGTCGATAGAGATCGTTACCACTATTCGCGATTGTCGAATATTTTGCATTGCACACGTTCGCGTTGTACGTTTCCACGTCTTCAATACTTTGCATGCAGTCATGTCGGCGAAAATCTCAGGAAAATATCGAAGGTTATGATGACAAATTTCCCTCATCTATCACCGAATTCTAGGATATGTATGACATGTGTGAAACAAAGTTCCTCAATCGTATCACAAGATTGTAATACGTTAAATGAGTCGGATAATATGGAAATCGACAATCTCGGAAGTCCACCTGAAATCAATGTTGAATTGTCGGAGAATCCTGGTGGCGTTGTAGACCATTCTCGAACTTCTAGAGAAATTGAACTGGAAGAGATGTTGGATGGGCTAGAACAGAAGTTTTCAAGTTTAGAAGGTACCGATCCATTGAGGTTGAAAATACTCACTATAGCACCCTCGTCTCAGAGTGCGAGGAAAATTGCGGAAGAATTTGATACCACACTCCACTTGGCAACGAAATCGAGAGATATAAAATCGACATTCGGAATTTTACCTGATACTATCGCAAAATAAGGTAACAGACTATCTGAAAAAACGAGTGAAAGTGTTCATGACTTTGATAGAAGTGATAGTAACAGTCGAATAATGCCTGGAATCGAGGATGTTGTTTCTGTCAATATCGAAGGAGAGCGCAAACTGCAGCAAAAACGTCTGTTATTATCAAATTTGAGAGAGCTGTATGTTATATTTGAACAGACTCATCCAGACTATATCATCAGCTTCAGTGCATTCATGAAGCTGAGACCGAAGAATTGTATTCTTTCAGGGGCTGCCTGCACACACGACGTTTGTGTTTGTGTGATACATCAAAACGTGAAATTGATGTTAGAGGCCATCGACATTGAGGCCGAGGACATTAAGAAGTTGACCAAAAATTTAGAACACTCTCTCCAAGACTACAAAGACTGTATTAACCAAATCATTTGTCAAGGATCCCACCCAAGCTGCTATCTGGACGAATGTGATCAGTGCCCAGTCGTTTCAAAATTCACGGCGTACCTACGTGAGTTGATGGAGGCTGCATTTATCACACATGTACAGTTTTCAAATTGGACTTCGACAGACCGTTCTACTTCACAAACTCAATTGATGACCACGGACGATTTCTTATCTGAATTGAGCAAAAAATTGGGAATCCTCAAACCTCATCCCTTCATTTCAAAACAACAGAGCCTTTTCATCAAAGAAAAGAAACAGAACCTCTGCGATGGAGGAGTGGTAGTGATGTTTGATTTCTCCGAGAACTACTCATATGGTTGTCAAGACGCTTCACAAGCATTCCACTTCAACAACGACCAGTGTACCGTTTTTCCGGCGATTTGCTATTATAAGGAAGGAGACCACGTGGAACATCAAAGTTACGTTCTTTGCTCAGATAGTCTCAAACACGACACTTCAGCTGTTTACGCCATCCAAACGTTACTGATTCCGGAAATTGTAGCTCACGTGAAAAAGCTCAAGAAGATAATTTATATCAGTGACGGTGCCAAACAGCATTTCAAAAATAAATTCCAGATCGCGAACTAGATTCACCATAAAGCAGATTTCAACATAGAAGCCGGATTGCATTTCAGTGCAACCGCTCGCGGTAAGGGTGCGTGCGATCGTTGCCACATTCAAACGAGAAGTATACAGGGCAAGTCTCACCGCCAAGTCACAGGATTCACTTCTGACCCCGAAGAAACTTCCCAGTTGGGCGGAGAATCATTCCACAAATATCAAAGTGATATGTTTCGACAGAACGTATCATGAGAGAATGGCCCGAAAACTGAACAAACGATTTTCAAATGCCAACCCGGTACCGAAGATTCTGCAAAATCATGGGTTCGTTGTACTTCCCGACAATAAGGTAATGATTCAGAGGTATTCCAATGACGAGAATGGGCATGTATGGTGTTTGGATGAGAAGAACTGAGATAGCTGATGACAGCTAGTGTTCTTCTATCAAATAAATGAGAGAACTGATCGGCCCTTCTAAGGGCCACAACATGTGCAAAGTCCGATCACGCAACCTCCTCATGGTGCACATTAGGTAATGCGAATGCCGACGGCTGTAGATTATAGTTGAGCTGGTAACATTGATTCTCTTCTCATATTAGCGCTTGACGTCACATTTTATTATGATGAGTTGTCATTAGGTTTCATATCGGATTTTGGTCATAGATTTATGGAAGAATTCCGTCCATAATTCATACAGTTCGAGCAGAAATTATTCTGAAAAAAGGAGACAGGGTCTGATGAGGATCTAACCCCTTGCCGCTGCCAATTTTCCCCACCACTTACTCTTCATCTGGGACAATGCCTGGTTGTGGGAGTCCATTGATTCTCGTTAAACTTCATCGAAATTGGACGAAGGTCTGTTGATGTGTTTAGATCTTTGACCAATTTGAATGGCATTTGGCGAGAATCAATAGGTTTCCGAAACTAGGGATTTCTAGGGTGGTGCTGTTTCGTGCAGATTCTGTGGCAAGGGGCTAAGATACACAACAATGTTCACTGAAAAAAGAATCAGCGACTGTGATCCGGCTAAATATTTGGATGCCTGGATTGACATGAATGTTATTGTTGCATAAAGATTATTTTTTTGTAGGAACTAAATCATATTGATGCATTTTTCAGGTGTTGTATTCGTATTATTTTCACACGTCATCAAAATATTCAGCCGGATCATATCTATCAATAGGATTTGATTGTATCAACGAAGCACTTCTTTGATTGTTCGGAACTCCCTGGTACCGAATTCCATGTCAGCTGTATTGGAGCTACCATATTGGATTCCGGAAAACCGAGCCCTAATCCGTGTTCAGCGACCCCAATAACCCTCAGGTACCGAATTTTACGGGAACCGGCAATGTTTCGGATTCCAAGTCCGCCATATTGGAACCGTCATATCGGATTTTGGAAAACCAAGCCTGGATTCATGTTCAGCGACGCTCACAACCCCCCAGTACCGATTTTCACGGGAATCGGTGATGTTTCGAACTCCAAGTCCGCCATATTGGAATCGTCAAGTTGAATTTCTGAAAACCAACCCCGGATTCGTGTTCAGCGACCCCGAAAACCCCCATATACTCATTTCTAGTGCAATTGAGAGAGTTAGATGTTTTCACCGCCATATTGGATCCGCCATTTGCAATTTCGGGAATTCACTCCATACACATAAATCAGTAGGCACACGACTATGGTCAGCAATGATAATAACGATTCGCAGAGCACTCTCCGTGCTCCTATATTGGATTTTAGTGATTCTGACTCTGACTTCTTCGCGTTTCAGCCGCCATATTGGCGATTTCGGAGCTTGAATCAAAAGACACCAGTCGGCATAGGAAAATAGAGACTGCAACGAACATTCTGCATATCCTTCCAGATTTTTATCCTCTAAAACAAAATGTGCAGGGGGGGGGGTGGCTGATTTCACAAATGATGTCCCATATATATACATATACAGGGTGATTCAAAATTCCCGCATTTTTTTTTGGGAGTAGATTCCTGATGGAATTCTAAAACGATTTGTGCTTTTGCACAATGCTCTCCGACGCATAATTTCCGAGATATAATTAATTAAAGTTGACTAATTATGAGGTGGGTCCATCGGTCATTCAGGAGCGTCATAACAGAACAAGAGAGGAAGGTGCTTGCAGAGGGCGCTCATACGATCAGCTGATCGGTATAATCGATACGATTTACCAACATACAAATTGGTGAATTTTCTATGTAGAACGATTGAATTCGTCGACACTGTGGAAAAATTGATTATTGTCATGAATTCTTATCACGATATGCTGTAGGTAAAAGTTGTAATTTCAGTAATGATTTTTATTACGCGGACAAATGTAGAATAGTGTTATTCCGTAGGGATAGGGATTCAAGTGGGAGAAAAAAGCATAACTACTCGTTTTCAATCAGAATTTTCATGTAAAGAAGAAAACATGAGAATTTTCATTCATCCGATACCCAATTTGAACGGTTTGATTAGTAAGTTTAACACAAGAGATTGGATTCCGAATCCTGTATTCTGATTGGTCGAGAATCAATGTATGTTAGATCAATCCTCGGCCGTTTCAAATGATCCTTCTGAAGAATGTGTTTTCGACTTACCCAAACCACAACATTGAACAATGAGGAATTTATTCGAATTCACCCTTTTTACATCATTCGATGATTATAAAGGGTTTATCGAACGTGAATAACTTACTTGAGATCACTCAAGATCATTCATGTTTAAATCAAAATCTAATTCAAATTGTGTGCAAGTTCGAGCGCGTTTCTACGTTCAGAAAATGTATTCGTCCTAAAAAGGACGGATTTGGTTAATCTTTAAAGACAATTCTTTTTCCATTTGAAATAGCAATATGCCCTTTGAAGTCATATGTGCTTTAAATGAAACTGTTCCGAGCTGTCACCTGATTGGTTGATTCGTATCACGAATGGTTGATTTAAGCTAAACAAACCGTATGTGATTACAATGTCAATCAAGTGCAATGATTGGGTCGTATACGAAGTCACACCTTGTATTTTCGTCAAAATTGATGGATTCTGCAAGTTGAAGTGAGTTATTAACGTTCGATAAACCCTTTATAATCATCGAATGATGTAAAAAGGGTGAATTCGAATAAATTCATCATTGTTCAATGTTGTGGGTGGATAAGTCGAAAACACATTCTTCAGAAGAATCATTTGAAACGGCCGAGGATTGATCTAACATACATTGATTCTCGACCAATCAGAATACAGGATTCGGAATCCAATCTCTTGTGTTAAACTTACTAATCAAACCGTTCAAATTGGGTATCGGATGAATGAAAATTCTCATGTTTTCTTCTTTACATGAAAATTCTGATTGAAAACGAGTAGTTATACTTTCTTCTCCCACTTGAATCCCTATCCCTACGAAATAACACCATTTTACATTTGTCTGCGTAATAAAAATCATTACTGAAATTACAACTTTCACCTACAGCATATCGTGATAAGAATTCATGACAATAATCAATTTTTCCACAGTGTCGACGAATTCAATCGTTCTACATAGAAAATTCACCAATTTGTATGTTGGTAAATCGTATCGATTATACCGATCAGCTGATCGTATGAGCGCCCTCTGCAAGCACTTTCCTCTCTTGTTCTGTTATGACGCTTCTGAATGACCGATGGATCCACCTCATAATTAGTCAACTTTAATTAATTATATCTCGGAAATTATGCGTCGGAGAGCATTGTGCAAAAGGACAAATCGTTTTAGAATTTCATCAGGAATCTACTCCCAAAAAAGAGTGCGGGAATTTTGAATCACCCTGTATATATATATACAAAAAAAGGGAAGAACTATAAACGTTCGATCATCCGCAGTATTCAGACGATTGATCATGCGTGGTAGCGTTCGACCTTGCGCAATTGCTTTCGAAAATGAGGAGTACTCAGGCATGCGCAGTAAACATTCGATCATTCAATCATGCGTGTACACATGCACGAAACGTTTCAACTACAACCTGATCACAACGTTTGAGGCAAGTATTATATGAATTCTATTACCTGAGAGGAATGGAATTTTCTTTGAATTCCCCATTTCCAAGCAATTTCCTTTCCAATTTAATTTCGTTCTTTGTTCGGATAAGAAATTCACTCCGATTATTCCATCCTGTTCAATGGGGAAATCATTCGGTACAACGTGAAAGGTAGTTTCATAACCGATGAATCCCATTCCGAATTTTGCCGTGTTGGGTACAGTTTCAGGGCAAATTCCAGACAAGTGAAGAATTTCTTCAGTATTGATTGGAGTTGAATCTTCGATGATTGTATGTTTGATTAGACTCACTTCTGCGCCAGAATCCAACAGAAAAGTGACGGCTTGTGGTACAATCTTTACTTTGATGGAAGGTGAACACAATTTTAGTATCAATTTGATATCGGCCGTTCGATAATATCTTCTGCATGGATCATAGCATAGTGTACGCCTTGATTCGGTGGGTCGATTCTTGGATCCGGGGTGGATGTTGATTTTGAATTCCAGCTTCCCTCCGTGAGATGCTCTGGGAGTTTCCCGAGCTCCTCGAATTTCTGGCATCTTGCTGCATTCTGCATTACGCTATGCTGTACGAGAGTTGTAGTATCTTCTAGAGTACTATCGTTATCTTCTTCTGTTTCTTCTTCTATTTTCCTAATATTCTCTTTATTATCTTCCTCCCCTCCAGGTGTTCTTGCGGATTTGGATTGTGGTAAGAAAGGGTACTTGATATTACCGAAGTCCTTTTTTTCCTCGTTCTCTTTTGACGTTGGAGGATTTTGGCAAAGCGGTTTATCTTCCGAGGTTCCCTTTTGAATTCTGTTTTGACTGCGTGTGGTAACGCCTGACATTTGTCCAATCATTTGAATACCCATTGGATTATTTATTTATTGTTTAATTTCATTCATTCAATTGAATATTGTGTTTCTTCCTTAATTTTGTTCTAATATTTCAATAATCGTTTGAGTGCCTCACTTGAGCTCGTTGAGAAGTTTTTTTTCGATTTTTTGGTAATTTATTCATCAATAATTGTTCATTAAATGGTTATTAATTATCAATTGATTTCTTTTCGTTTCCACTCAACCGCGAATTCGATAGTTGATTTATTCTCGGATTCATGCGTTTTTTTTATTTGTTATAAATTTTATTCGATTGTTTATTTGACAATTCTCATTCATTCATTGAATTCGATTTTTCATTTGATTATTTGTGAAAAATTGTTCATGATTTGTTCATTTGTTGGTTCTTGATTTCGCAGGATAATCATCTGCGTTTCCTTTTCTTAACAGGATAAACGTCTGCTTTGTTTTGTTAGAGTTACTCGATCGAATTGATTATTTATTCATTGTTTGGACAAATTTATCTATTTGATCGAGTTATTCATTGATTTATACGGAATTTTTTTTTTAATAATTTCCTACTCTTCCCTTGTAAGTCAATGACCACACGTTAACCTCTCGTTGCGGTAGTTTCTAGCGCTAATTAGGAAATTCGATTCGAATCGCTATCAGTATTGCGCATAAGTGTACTTACTCCTTTCTGTATCGTAAGTTAACCTTTCGCCGCGATAGTTTGTAACTTCTTACAATACAGATTAGAAAACAGGAAAAGAGTTTGCAAAGATTCATTCATTCATTGGAATTTCTCATTTTTATTCGCGATTTATTCATCGAGATTCCCTTTTTCGATATATCTTGTATATTCCATTGTACTCGTACGCTCATTTGTTGATTCATTCATTCATTCGTTTATTCAACAATTTCATTCGTTTTTTTATGAGGTCATTCATTCGAACCTCAATTCATTGATTTATTCATTCATTGTTTGTTAGTTGCATTCAATTATTTCAAAAGCACTTATATACTGAAAGTTACAAAGGGTTGAACTCGTTTTAACAAGAGGATCTTCAAATAGGGGTTCTATGCGAGTGGGAGAGAGAAAGAAGATATACATTGGGGATGCGTTCGATGCAGTGCATATAGGTTCTCATTTCAATTCATTTGTTCAACAATTGCATTTGGATTGCAAATTTGAAGGAGTTCCCGTTATTTGGAGAATCAGATTTGAACAGTTGAATAGCGAGTGATTTGATTTTTATTGAAGAAAGAATTTAGTGAAATTGGAAAGTGAGTTCGAAATGGATTCAAAGATTTTTTCCGATAATTGATTAGAAATTTTGGACCGAATTTCCATATAAACATCCTTTGGCGTCCTACCGACTGTGCCAAAATTTTTAATGATACCACCTTTTACGTCAAAACTTTGTTACAAGTTTTTTTTCATAACAAGTGGAGTGTTGGAGGACCTGCCAAATCAAAGTCTGACAGACCCTTCAATACCCCGTTTCAGTCAAGGAACCCTAAACAAGGACCGGGGAAGGATGTTTTGATGATAAGTTATAAAATATTCAAAATTGACCAAATTGATTCATTCTAAAAGACAGATAAATTCACAAAGGTTCCACACGTTGGTGAATAATCTACTGACTCATCGTAGAGAGGAAGAACAATAATTAGTATTGAACTCAAAAGGTTTGTTGAGTCCAAAATGGAAAACCTGTGTTTCAATTGATTAGATGATGAATTCAGGAGAAATTTAGTGGAGGTTCATGAGAAATCTTTGGAGAGTTCTGAAGAAATTCATGAGAGATTTATGTGAATTTCAGAAGAAAAACTATGAGGAATTTATAAGAAATTTGGAAGAAATCTGTAGGAAATTTATAAGAATTTCTGAAGATTTTAGAAAGAAACTTATGAGAATTTCAAAAGAATTTTATGAGAGTTCTGAGAAAATTCAGATGAATTTTATATGCAATTTATAGAATTTCTAAAAAACTTACAGAAGGAAAAGGAGAGGAAAGCTAATCGCTCAGTTTAGCTTCATCGCGATCAGGGTTGGGATGGTGTAGGGAATTTTAGGCAAGATGAGAATCCTCATATGACGAGCACGAATGCTAACAGTCTATATGAGAAAGGATTTGGAGGAGTTTTGGGTTTTGGTGACTTTTGGGTTAACGACAATTCCTGCACTTTTCAATTCTGAAGGGGAATGTCATTAAAAGAGAATTTTTCGATTTATTCCAACTCTCCTCCGGTTGAAACAGCTCAGAACGAATTATAAAAGAACTGAGAAAGATCTTTAAAGATTCTAACTCTCTAGAAAGTCTTTCTAGAGTGTTTTCATTAGTAATTGGATCTTTCAGAAAATTCCTCTTCTTCTTTCGATTTGTTGGATATTTCCCATGTTGGATATCGTTTTGAATATCGATACCTAATAGTTGGGAATTTTGATCCTGGCTTCAAGCTGGGATATTTCTCCTCTGGTTTCGTTTTCTACTGGGACAAAACAAATCGGAAGTGAAATTGATAAAAGGAGAAATGAATTGAATTGGAAATTTCAAAAGTATAGAGGAAAAATACACACTATTCTCCCTGATTCAGAAGAATTATGGGGAAAATATATCGAAGTTAAAAGGAGGAGAGAGAAAATTTGTTCAGAAGCGAATTTTGGAAACTGTTTCAGTAAGGAAACGAAGTTCCTCAACCCACCCAATTTGTGCTGAAAGTACTTACTTTGGTGTTTCTCTTTATTCCCCTTGAATGTCGCAACAGCTCGCTCGTTCTTGGGCCGTGTTGATTCTGCTGACTGTTTAACGATCCTGGTTCCTTAAACACAGGATTACAGTACCGCCTTGCTGTGATTCCCAAAAGAATCACAGGATTGATGATTGAAACTGAATTCCAATGACTGGATCCACGATCGAAGTTCCAAATGTATTGGAGTTGAATTACAGCTGGTTGCACGATGAGAGTTTGTTGATGCAACGAAGTCCTAAGATGGACCATTAGTTTGTTGGTTTGCTGATGTTTGAAGAATTTTGTCGATGTTGTTGTTTGGTGTTTGGAGCACGAGTGAGGATGAAGAGCATGGGAATTCGCGATTTTTATAGGCGAGAATTCTTCTAGACTGAAGGTGATTGGCTAGAGGAATTTGGGTAGGGAAAAATGAGAAATGTACCAATGAGAGTTACGGATTTCAATTAACGGTCTCCACCGCCGTGTATTCTATAGTTTTACCGCGCTCCGTCTGTCGGAGAAATCGCGAACTTACCTACTTGGTGTTCGGGTCTCGCTTCGAGATGACCCATTTTTCCTTAATCCTACAATGAGTCCGATTTTATGTGTTTTTTGAGGTTTGGAGGGATTTAAATCAATCAACAATATCAGAAATAGGTATTTAAGTGTGTATCATGTGTCTAATAAGTGTGAATAGTGAAATTTGAAGTTTAAGTGAATTTTCTTTGATTTAAATTGATTTTGAACTTCATCGGTCGTTACATTGATCGACGTAGCTGTGAAAACGCACATTTGTTTTACTGAAAAGGAAGGTGAACTGATGATTTTTCTAGTTATTATCTTGTTTACTATCTCTCTCAATTTTTTAATAATCATTCACAAGTGGAAAATTTATTCCTTTCATTTAAGTCATGAAAGTCATTTATTCCTTTGATTTCCTGAAGTTGCAAAGACACAGAGTCATCAATTAGAATTTGTTGGTTGAGGAGAATGATCCTTGAGTATTTGTGACAATTCCCTTTTTTTGATGCGATTCGGGTTTAGAAGGAAGAGAACATTCTTCGAGTCGGAGCGGGGGATGCAAGATCACTGAGACAAACAGGAAAACTAGAGAATTAGAAATTGGAAATGAATAGGTTAGGTACCGATGTAATGGGAATAAGCGGAATGAAATGGCCGCAAGAAGGGGATTTCTGGAGTGGGGATGATAGAATCATTCATACAGGATCAAAGAATGGTCAAGCAGGTATGGGAATGATGATGCATAAAAGGGTGGAGAGTAGGAAAAAAAAATATTTGCAACATAGCGAACGCGTAATGATGGTTAGAATCAGAACAAAACCGGTAGATACTGCTATGGTTCAAGTATACATGCTCACATCTGCGTACTCAGAGGAAGATATCGAAAAAAACGTACGATGAAATAGAAGGAGTGATGGGATATGTGAGGGGAGGAGAAAATTTGATGATCATGGGCGATTGGAATGCGATTGTAGGGCAAGAAAAAGAGGGCAACATAATGGGAGATTTTGCGTTAGGGAAAAGAAATGCAAGAGGACAACGTTTAATCGAATTCTGTGGAAGCCATAGAATGGTTATCACCAACACATTATTCAGAAATCATCCGGAGAGGATATATACTTGGGAGATGCCAGGAGATACAGCAAGATACCAAATTGATTACATATCAGTAAAACAAAGATTTATGGACCAAGTGAGAAGTTGTAAAACTTATCCACGCGCGGATATAGATAGTGATCACAATATGTTGCTGATGGAATGTTCTTTGAAATTCAAAACTCTGAAGATGAGGGAAATGCAAAAAAGATGGAATTCGAAGAATCTGAAACAAGAACAAATACAGGAGGCATTCAAAGTGATGTTGGACGAAAGATTGGGGGGTCGACAAGAGGAAGACTTGGAAATAAAGAGTAGATGGACAAATATCAAGGGGAACATGGATCAATGTGCAGATGAAATTCTGAAGAACGATGGAGTAGAGCCTGAAGAACCATGGATAACGGAAGGAATTGTCGATTTGATTATTGAAAGGAGGAAATACAAGAATAAGAGTAGCGAACAAGACCAGCAGACATACAAGGCACTGAGGAATGAAATAATGAGAGAATCAAGGGGAGCAAAAGAACAATGGTTGAAGGGGAAATGTCAGGATATACAAGTAAGATTACATTCAGGGAAAATAGATCAGGCATATAGAATTGTTGAGAGATTTTTTGGACAAATGAAATTTAGGAGGAGTAAGATCAAGACTTCTCTAGGGAGGCAATTGATAAGAACAGAAGAAAAAATACGGGAATGGATTATTCATTCAGAAGATCTGTATGAAGGAAGCGATAATATAGGGTTTTAGAGAGGGAGGAAGATGTCGATGGAAAAGAATTGGGAGATTCAATTTTGAGATCAGAATTCGACAGGGCTTTGAAAGAATTGAAAAATATTAAAGCGCCAGGAATAGATGACATAAGTGTGGACCTCATCAAAGCCTTCAGTCAGAGAAATTGTGATGCACTGTTTGAATTGGTCAAAGATATGTGCGAAGGAGGAGAAGTACTGAAAGATTTCTGGAAGAATAAAATTGTTGGCATTCCAAAAAAACAAGGAGCAGACAAATGCGAGAACTACAGAACGATTAGTTTAATTTCACACGCCTCGAAAATACTGACGAAAATCACATACAGGAGGATCGACAATATAATAGAGGGTGGATTAGCGGAAGATCAGTTTGGTTTTAGGAAAAATAGGGGAACACGGGAAGCACTATTAGCACTCAGAACGGTAGTAGAGAAAAGTCTAGAGTCAAAAAAGTCTGTGTATATAGGTTTTGCAGATGTACAAGAAGCATTCAATAATGTTGATTGGGAGAAAATGTTCACGATTTTGAAAAAGGTAGGAATAGGAGAAAATGTTCACGATTTTGAAAAAGGTAGGAATAGGAGAAAATGTTCACGATTTTGAAAAAGGTAGGAATAGGAGAATAATATATGGAATCAATAAGAATCAAACCGCAACAATAGAAATAGAGGGTCAAAAAGGAGGAGCACAAATTAAAAGAGGGGTGAGACAAGGATGCTCACTATCACCATTGATTTTCAATTGGTATACAGGGCGTCCCATTTGAAACAGGACAGCTGAATAACTCTTCAGGGAATCGAGGGGGAAAAAGATTGTTCGGATAAAAGTTGTAGGGTTCGAAGGGGGCCATAAGATGGTGACCTTGAATTTGACCTTGAGGTCAATTTTGAGCATAATTGATGGTCAAAGTATGTTCTTTCAAATGGAAAACCCTACGTTCGACCTCAGAAATGGAAAGAGCGGAAAATTTCACGTCCGAATATGTTAACATATCAGGTCATTTGGAGGTCATTTGAAGGTCAAAAAACCATTTTCTATGGATTTTCACGGAAAAGCCTCAAACGAGTTGTTTCTCTGACCAAAGTTATCAAAGTTAAAGTGAAACCCCACGTTTCGACCTTGAGAACGATAATGAATGCCAAATTTGAAACAATAATTAAAAAATTATTTATTTTTCCAGTTCGTCGTTTTATAATTACAGATGGCACAAATCCGTTGACGGGTAAGACACACTTATCGCAGGAGATGTTCGAATTGACCGCCATTCACTTCAATACATAACTCCAGCCGGCGTCGAAAGTTTCCAAGAACAGACTGGAAAACTCCTGCACGAATATTCGCAATTGCGTATCTGATGCGTTGTTGTAGATCCACAGGTGTTGTTGGTCGGTTGGTATAGACGACATTTTTTACGTGACCCCACAAATAAGAATCTAGAGGGGTGAAATCAGGAGATCTTGCCGACCACAGTACAAATCCACCTAGACCAATCCAACGATTGGGGGAAAGGATATTTAGATAATCCCTCACACATCGAGCAAAGTGTGGTGGTGCACCGTCTTGCTGATACCACATCCTCTGCCTAGTTGCTAATGTCACATCTTCCATGAGAACTGGTGATTCATTCTGTAAAAACTGTAGATAATTAGGACCGTTAACAGTTCCATCAAAAAAATACGGCCCAATAACTTGATTGTCTAGAATTCCACACCAAACATTTATACTCCACCGATGCTGATGATCAACTTGTTGAGTCCAGTGCGGGTTTTGCGCTGACCAATAGTGGCCATTGTGACGATTCAACAAGCCAGTACTTTGGAACGTTGATTCATCACTAAAAAGAACATATCGAAAGAAATCGGGCGTTTCGTTCAACCTCTGTGAAGCCCAATGGCAAAAGTTAACCCGATTCTGCATATCTTGTTGAGATAATTCTTGGGTCAGTGTGATGTGGTACGGATGATATTGAGCAGCTTGTAGAATTCTGTGTGCCGTACTGCGTGGAATACCCAAATCGCGTTCAATATCACGTAAACTAACATGAGGATTCATGTGTATTATTGCTAAAACAGCAACGCATCGAGGGTCGTTGAAGTTGAAACCTTGATTGTCTCGGCGTTGACCAATCCTCCTTGTCGACAATTTCTTTCAACTTGGCGAATGACTTCTGGAGAAGGATGATGCTGCCGATCTCCAAACCGCTCTCTGTACAATCGTGACGCTCTTTGATACACTCCGCGACACTCACCCAAGATCATTAAAATATCAACACATTCGTTAGGTGAATAAACCATTTTGAACCCGCACTTACACCGTAAACGATGAAAACTTCTTAATGATCATTTTCGTACTAATATGAAGAATAAACTCTGAAGGTTAGTTCTGTTTACTTTCAATTCAAGGTCGAAACGTGGGGTTTCACTTCAACTTCGATAACTTTGGTCAGAGAAACAACTCGTTTGAGGCTTTTCCGTGAAAATCCATAGAAAATGGTTTTTTGACCTCCAAATGACCTCTAAATGACCTGATATGTTAACATATTCGGACGTAAAATTTTCCGCTCTTTCCATTTCCGAGGTCGAACGTAGGGTTTTCCATTCGAAAAAACTTACTTTGACCATCAATTATGCTCAAAATTGACCTCAAGGTCAAATTCAAGGTCACCATCTCATGGCCCCCTTCGAACCCTACAACTTTTATTTGAACAATTTTTTTCCCCCTCCATTCCCTGAAGAGTTATTCAGCTGTCTTGTTTCAAATGGGACGCCCTGTATAGAAGAAGCGATGAACGAAGTGAAGGAGCGAGTGCAATTGAAATTACAGATCCAAGTGAAAGTGTAAGCATGCTGATATTCCCCTTGTGAAAATAATTCTTCACCAAATAACAGCAAAAACTACGAAACATTACGTCAATCTACGTCCCACAGCTTGACATAGCTCTACGTAATTAGGCGTAGACAATAATATGAATATTTGTGCCGAAAATACGCGAAATTGGAGCAGGGGAGTGGAAATATGTAAATTTGGCGTGCAAAGTCCGAGAGCTTATGCCATTTCACGTATTCCTACACCTTTCTACGCCACAGTATACGGGTGGAACTCTTGGTCATAGATTGGCGTACTTTGACGTAGGAGTGCGTAGAATTTTCTACATTTTTTTACGGAAGTCTTCGGAATGCAGTATTTAGGCGTAGTTTTTGGCGTAATTTAGCGTAGAAATATTTTCACAAGGGTTGCGGATGGTATAGCTATATTAGCTACGAGTGGTGCTGAGTTAAAGAATACTCTCAACACTATGAAAAAAATATTACTAGAAAACTATTGTATGAATATAAATAAGGACAAAACAAAATTCATGATTTGTACAACAGCGAAAACATCAAGAAGAACGAAAATCAAAATAGATGCAGAGACAATTCAACAAGTAAAAGAATTTAAATATCTAGGAAGCATGATTACAGAAAACGGCGAAAGCGAGAAAGATATAAGAACAAGAGTAGCATAAGGAAAACAGGCTTTTCACCAAAAAAAACAGTTACTATGTTCGAAGAATATTAGTTTATCAGTAAGGACGAAATTCTTGAAGAGTTACGTTTGGAGCACAGCATTATATGGTTGCGAAACTTGGACAATCAGAAAAACGGACTAACGGAGACTTGAAACTTTCGAAATGTGGTGTTATAGAAGAATACTCAGAATAAAGTGGATACAGAAAGTAAAGAAGGAAGACGTACCTGAGAAGGTAGATGAAAAAAGGAGTCTTTTGAGACAGCTCGTGAAAAGAAGAAGTAATTTTTGTGTTCCTCACCATTTCTGGCTACTTTCGATCATTCCCCATCATTTTACGATACTCTCGACAATTCTCGAACATTTTCGGATAACATTGCACATTTCCGATAATTCTTGAACATCCTCGGACAAATTCGATTACTGTCGGCCTTCCCAATAAATCTCGAACATTTACGGATGAATTCGCTTATTTTTGATAATTCTCAAATATTTTCGGATAATTTTGATTATTTTCGACATTCTCGATAATTCTCAAACATTTTCGGATAATTTTGCTCATTTCCAATATTTTCAGTAATTCTTGAATATTCTCGGACAAATTCGATTGTTTTCGACATTCTTGATAATTCTTGAACACTTCCGGATAAATTCGCTCATTTCCGATAATTCTCGAACATTTTCGAATAACTTCGCTCCTCTCCGATATTTTCGATAATTCTCGGAACTTCTTGGGCAAATTCGATTATTTTCAGTATTTTCAATACTCCCCGAATATTTTCGGATGACTTTCCTCATTTTCAATAATTCTCGGATATTCTGGGACAAATTTGATTGTTCTCAACATTCTTAATAGGTCTCACCTTCATAATTCACCTTCGGATAATTTTGCTTACTTTCCATATCTTCGATAATTCTCAAACATTTTCGGATGATTCTGCTTCTTTTCGATGTTCTCGATAGTTCTCAAACATTTTCGATAATTTTCGGATATTCTCGGTTAAATTCGATTATTTTCAACATTCTTGATAATTCTCGAGCATTCTCGGAAGAATTCCTTTTTTCTCGATATTTTCGATAATTCTCGAACATTTCCGGATAACTTTGTTTATTTTGGATATTCTGATTCTTGAATGAATTGGATTATTTTTCATATCCCCCATAAATCTATCTTAATGTCTCTTTCGGAAAAATAAAGGATTGCCATTCTGACGATGAAGGGATATGGTGGTCGAGAACGCTTATGCAGAGAAGTTACGGGCTTATTCAATGCTGAATTCAGAGTGAGTCAGTCAAGTATTTCTGCAACAACAGTTCCAAGGACTGTGGAACGGTACCGGGAGACGAGGAGAGTTGGAGATCTGCCGCGATCGGACAGACGTAAGACAGCGACGTCTGATGAAGTCGCGTTAGATATTTCACAAACAGTTATAGATACTCCAATGACCTCCGCAAGACAAATTCCTCATGACCATGATATTTCCCATAATTCGGTTCTGAGGATTCTCAGAGGAAATAAATTTCATCCTCACAGGATACATTTAGTCCAAGAATTAAGCGAAAATGATTTCGATTGATGCCTAGGATATTGCGAAACTATCATGCAAAAAGTTGATGAAGACCCTCATTTTATGCAGAATATAGTCTTTTCTGACGAAGCTACATTCATGTTGAATGGGAATGTGAATAGACAGCATTGTAGATACTGGAGTGACAGCAATCCTCACTGGAAGTCCGAATCGAAAACCCGGTACTCACAAAAATACAATGTTTGGGCAGGAATATTGGATACGCATATCATAGGTCCATTTTTTATCGAGGGAGATCTGACCGTAGAAAAATATAGGGTCATGTTGATCGAGGATATTGTTCCCAATATCCGTAGACTTTCAGGACCAAATTTAGATGCAGTTTGGTTTCAGCAAGATGGTGCACCCGCACATTTTGGATTGGGAGTCCGACATGTTTTGCACCAAAGTTTTGTCGGTAGGTGGATTGGGAAGCGAGGAGCGATCGAATGCCCCCCCCCCCCCCGATCTCCTGATTTGACCCCATTAAACTTTTCCCTTTGGGGACATTTAAAAGGTCGGGTTTATCAAAATCGAGCACAAGATTCAGAAGGATTGCGTGAAAGAGTAATAGGAGTGGCATTTATCACTCCTGAAATTTTGCGGAACGTAGGTGAAAGTTGTTATAATTGTCTCGCTCACTGCATCGAATGTTTAGGCAACCATTTTGAAAACCTCATTCAAGTCTCACACTAAAGCGCGTATTCGCCCAAACATGGGTGTTATTTGGGAATGGAGGAAAACCACATCTGAAATGTAGAAATTGCTATATCTCGGTGAAGGATCGGCCGATTTCATGGAATCAAAGACGGTTGGATTGGGGTTCAGGAAATACCATTCACAGATGTGTCGCAAGCTCCCAATTCAATTCGAGATTCGTGTCTTCCCTACAAATCCCATCGCCCCCATCCGGAGTTATGAATTCTCACTCCCATGGGGGCATACAATTCCAGACACAATTTATCAATTATCGCGATTGGGCACCAATGTCTACTAATGATTTCTTGAATTGGAATGGCGATATACCAAGTGTTCCTCAGTAAAAGGTTATGAGAACTAATCAGGATTGTTAATTTTTCCTAATGCATTCGGATTCAAGGTAATGACCCTACCAACAATTGAAGATACATCTCATTAATGATCCCGATTGTTACCTAATGTTTATTAACAATTTACTTTGGCTAGGGGTTACGCCATGTGTACAATCCTTCTACACTTATTTCTTATTCATCTTCATTCGTTGATGGATCCATTCTTATCCATTATTTTCGATTGTTTCCGGGGATCCACTCCCCTAGAATGATACATCATGTGCCACCCATTTGATTAAAAAAGACATCCACAGATCTTCATCCGATGTGGAGGTAGGAAGGTCTACACCGGCTCTGACTGCTCCCAGAACAATCTCCAAGTGGTCATAATTCGGCGAAAAATCAACCGATTTAAAAAAACAAAAAACGGCTGTATTCGGGCTGGAAATCCCCAGTGAATGAACTATCGCAAGCCCCTCCACCCAATTCAAGATCCCCACCCCCATCGCCCCCTTTGAGATCGAGGACTTTTCACCCTCCTCATATGGTAGATTCTGTTCCCCCATTGGATTTGAAAAAAAATTATTCGATCATCTCCACTCGTTCAGGAGTTATTAGGGTGTATCCAGACTTTTGCATAACCCTGTATACGATTCATGGGAAAATTAATCACTGATTCGTGAATCAGACTGGCCCAGACTTGCTCCAAGTTTGGAGAATTGAAAAAAATAACGTCCATGTTCCAATTTCAACGTTTCAAATTCTCATGCGACCAAAATATCACGATTATGATTTTTCATCATCATCGGCTTATTCTCATCAAGATGGATACCCGCTATGGTAGGGTGCGTTCCAATATCCGGTGTCCTCTGAATGAATGAGTTCTATCCAATGGTATAGATCAAAGATGTGTTCTGTCTGTTCCTTCTTACCAACGTGCAATAGCGTTCATTTCAGTATAGTGTATAGAGTATATACATTGTGAGAAGACACAAACAAACAATCTGTTGATGAGACGATGTTTTGACAGGTTATTATGATAATATTGGAAGGATAATTGACAAATGAATGATTTCCAAGTTTCTACAATATTATTTAATTCAGAACAACAATCGAACACAAATAACTTGGGAATATAAATGCTTTCGTATATTGCATAGAAAAATCCATGGATGAATGAATGATGAAGAAGTTATTCGTGCAAAAGAGCAGAAAAAATTCGAGAAAGGTATAAATCTATTTGGTACATCCAGAAAATTGGAAGATATACGAAGGTGAACTCTGTATGGTGGGGTATCCATGGAATACATGATTCCTTTGCAAGTAATAGCATAGCAGAGATATCATAATCCCTTATGAACAGTTGGCTACTGTTGATTCCTCTAATCGGAACCAGAGACCAATAATAGAAGATCATACAAGGTTTGGTCAATGAAAATGATTTAGATTTATGAATCACTTCAGAGGCGGAAGTATATCGGATATATCATCACCCCTTCATTGACAGTCTGCTACTGTCCTATTCTCCTACTGGAGTCATTGGGAGATGATCAAATGGATCATACGGAGTATGCTCAAAGGGACTGATTCGAATTGATTTGCAATCTTTCTGTAGGCCAAAGTATAATGGATATATCATAACTCCCGACTTGCACAGCCAGCTACTGTGAATTCCTGCAATAAGGATCGTGGACGATTGATAAGAGAGATTATACCGAACTTGCTCAAGAACTATTCAAGTCCATTTGCTACCCCTCCACAGGTAAAGTTATGGTGGATATATCATGAACCCTGATCGACAGTCTGCTAGTGTATAGTATTTCCTAACCAGAATCGTAAGCGAATAATGAAACATATGATATATCGAGCCTGCTCAGAGAAAAGTGAATGAATGAAACATTGTTCTCCTCGCATACCCTGATCCATAACGATTATACTCCAGCTTAACTCAGGCGACTGGAGATGTAGCTCATTCTAAAGTAACCGTTCCACATATTTCCCATCTCCCATCAGACGAAAATCATGAAGAGATGTCTGGTAAGAAAAGGTACGTTTAACCTCTAGAGGACGGGACTGGTCCCAACAGGGACCACCCGGGGAAACAATATGTTTATTGATTTTTGAGTGTAAATTTTTGTGCTGAGATCGAAAAAAATAGTGAAAGAAGTCGTGGACGCGTCCTTAACCTTGAAACAGGTCATTCCAAGGTCGAATTCGATTTTTCCCGTATTTTGAGCTTCAGCTGTGTGAGCCCACGTTTTTTGGTGTGCTGAGTACGGATAAAATAGTGGAGAGAACCCTGGATACGTCCGTGACCTTGAAAACGGTCAGTTCAAGATCATTCCAAGGTCCGATTTCTTTTTTTCCGTATTTTGAGTTCAAACTGTGTACGCCTAGGTTTTTTGATGTCCTGAGTACGACAGAAATAGTGACGGAAATCCTGGATGCGTTCATGGCCTTGAAAAAGGTCATTTCAGGGTCCAATTCCATTTTTCCCGTATTTTCAGCTCAAACTGTGTAACCTACTTCAGTTGTTGTGCTGAGTACGCGAGAAACTTGTGGAGAAAATTCTACAAGACTCATTGATCTTGAATTAAAATATTCCAAGGTTCAATATTGGTTTCCTGATGCCAGCCTGAGGCATTTCCAAGTTCGTTGATGGCCTAAGTACAGAAAAGCAACATCGTATCCCTCTCATTCTGCTGCAACTCCTTCTCATATATGGTATCAGGTGTTCTCTCTTCCATTCGAGGAGATAAGTCTGAGTGATGGGACAATTTCCATTTCTCAAAAATCTCCTCAATTGTAGGAGCATATTCTCAATTGGAGAAGGAAAGAAGGTGGCATATTTTCCCTGATTGAGTTGGATTTTTTCTCTTATCCCTGGATTATTTTCTTTGGTCTTGATGACCAAATAAAAATGAAATCCTGATGATATGTTTGAGGTTGAGATACAGGTTGTCGGGAAACTGGAGCTACTATATGCTTCCTCGCTCTCAGCATGACCCAGGTCCAGCGACGTGGACGCGGCGAAAATTTGATGCCTTCGCGGGGTCGGATTTCGTTAGTCCCATCGCCTCTCACGTTGTTTTGGATTCATTGAACTCACGGTAAGATCACTCCAGTGTGGTACACTTTGGAGCATGGCGTGATGTATGGAGAGATATTGAAAATGGGGCATATGTAATTTGTTCGCGTCAACTTCTTACGCAAAGTGCACAATTGGCATCTCCGTTCCGTAGTAGATTGCGGGGAATGGCGACCAACTGATCGAATGGCAGAGAGTTCGTTACTAGGAATGCTTTCAGTAGACTTCAGTTCCAATAATGATCTAGGTATTTGTGAACGAAATGAAGAAAACGATGTATAGGGCGAAGTGGAGCAAGTTTCCTATAGGGGCACGTTTTCCCTCGCGCCATAATTCCTCAATGTGCTGGCATAGCGCATCAGGGGATGAATCATCGGGACGCATCATCCAACGCAGCATTCACGAAAATATCAGGTTGAAAGCTGCTCTCATCACAGTGTAAGGACTTTGTTGAAGATTTGGTTATTGCTCAGTAAACTTCACATGTCTTCACTCAAATTCAAAAAGGAGTCCTCCTTAGGATATTCAGCGGTTTTCATCCACAGATGAGGTAAGGATATCCTGGCCGGTCTTTTTCAGGATATTTCAAGGAAGTTCTCATTTGGCGGTATCTATTTCACCGAGAGTCCCTCTCAGGATAGTTGGCGTTCTTCTCCGCGAGTGAGGTGAGAATATCTTAGTCGATCTTTTTCAGGATGATGCAACGAAGTCCTCATTTGGCAGTATTTATTTTACCGATAGTCCTTCTTAGGATAGTTGGCGGTTTTTCACCACAGGTGAGGTGAGAATACCTTGGACGGTCCTTTTCAGGATAGTTCAAGAGCGTTGCGATTTCACGGTGGTCACTCCACCAACAGTTTTTCTCAGGATAGTTGGCAGTTCTTCTCCACAGGTAAATTGATAACATCTTGATTGGTGCTTCTCAGGATAGTTCAAGAAGGGTTCCATTTGACGATAGTGATTTCACCGACAGTCCTTTCTAGGATAATTAGCGATTTCTCTCCACAGGTGAGGTGAGAATATCTTGAACAGTCTTTTTCAGGATATTCCAAGGAAGTTCTCATTTGGCGATATTCATTATACCGACAGTCCTTCTTAGGATAGCTGGTAGGTTTCCTCTACAGGTGAGGAAAGAATACCTCGGACAGTCCTTCTTGGGATAGCTGGTAGTTTTCCTTTACAGGTGAGGAAAGAATACCTCGGACAGTCCTTTTCAGGATAGTTCAAGAGCGTTGAGATTTCACGGTGGTTACTTTACCAACAGTTTTTTCCAGAATCGTTGGCAGTTTCTCTTCACAAGTGAAGTGATAATATCTTGGTCGGTCCTTTTCAGGATAGTTCAAGAAGGCTCTCATTTGGCGATCGTGACTCCACCAACAGCCCTTTCTAGGATAGATGGAGATTTTTCTGCACAGGTGAGGTGGTTGAACAGTCCTCTTCAGGATAGTTCAAGGACGTTCCCATTTGGCGATTGTTACTTCACCGATAGTCTTTTTTAGGAGAGTTGACGATTTTTCTTCTCAATTGCAGATAGTATTTCTGGAGCAGGCGTTGGTTCATAAAATGGCTGAGAAAGAAGCTTGGAGTAGCGGTGAATCCGAACCACAAGAAGAGGATACTGGGAATGAAGAATTTGGTGCGGTTGCTTTGGAAGACGCCGTCTTGGGTGAAAATGCGCATTATCAAAGATCAGAGTTACATCAATCGGAGATTCTGGAGGTAGCTCTAAAATCAATCCTAACACCTCCATAACCGGAAATTCACCGATAGATTTTCTCAATTGTTCTTGTGATTTTCTCCCAGTTGAGAAGATCTTAACGGAGACAAATCGTTATCACGCCCAAAGTCCTCAGATTTCATATCCCCATACGAAAGACTGGTACGAAACTCTCCGATGAAAGATGAATTCGGAATATCTCTTTGTCTCTCAATTCTTATGCGCCATGTTCGGAAAGGTGATTTGAAAGATTATTGGTCTACGGATCCTTTGTTATATACCCCAATTTCTCGAGAAACAATGCATCGTGATAGATATTTGCAAATTCTGCGACATCTACACTTTCAAGATGATGAAAATGATTCAGAATTCGTCAACCATCCCCTACGGAAAATCAAACCAGTGATAGATCACCTACAAACCAAATTTTCGGGAGTTCTTATTCCAGGCAGGAACCTGTGCATAGACGAAAGTCTGTTATTATGGAAAGGTAGGCTTCGATTCAAACAATATATCCCTCTCAAAAGAAATCGTTTTGGCATCAAGTTGTTTGAGTTGGTAGACTGCGATACCGGATTCATTCTAGGCTTCATTGTCTACACTGGAGCAGATGCTGAATATCAAGAGTTCGGATGAGGCGTTGCCGGTGATATTGTCGCTCACTTCTCGCAACCTGATTTTTGTGAGGGTCATGTTATATACATAGACAATCGGTATACATCCCCTCCTTTGGCTGAATTCTCACATAATCGTGATACGGGAATTCGTGGTACGGTCAAAGCCAATAGAAAGGGAATGCCAAAGCTGGAAAGTGAATTACAACGAGGTGAGGTACGAATCGCTCATAATTATTAGGTGTACAAATAAGTTTCCGCGGTTTTTTATATAAAATTAGGAATTTATTGTGAAGGAAAAGTACATCACGTTTTATTCAAAGTATTTTCCATCATTTGCCACTACTTTTCCCCATCTTTCTGGCAACATTCGGATACCCCGTCGAAAAAACTCTTCATCTTTTGACGCTATCCACAAATCTACCCAATTTTTGGTGTCTTCATATGATGTGAAGCGCTGCTCAGACAGACCATGTGCCATCGACCGGAACAGGTGATAATCAGAAGGGGCTAAGTCTGGTGAATACGGCGGGTGGGGTAAAACTTCCCAGTTGAGTGTTTCCAAGTATGTTTTTACCGGCGCCGCAACATGTGGACGAGCATTATCGTGTAAAAGAATAATTTTGTCGTGTCTGGAGTAGTAATGGGCGCGTTTTTCCTTAAGTGCCCGACTCAATCTCATCAATTGTGTTCGGTAGAGAGCTCCAGTAATGATTTCGCTTGGTTTCAGCAATTCATAATACACGACACCAAGCTGATCCCACCAAATACACAGCATGAGTTTTTTTCCATGAATATTCGGCTTAGCTGTCGATGTTGATGGTTCGCCGGGCTTAACCCATGACTTTTTCTTTTTTGGATTATCGTAGTGAATCCATTTTTCGTCACCAGTGACTATACGATGCAAAAAACTCTTTTCTTTATTCCTGGCAAGCAGCATTTCACTCATGCATAATCGGCGTTCAACGTCTCTCGGCTTTAGTTCATATGGAACCCAATTTCCTTGTTTTTGAATCATTCCTAACGATTTTAAACGATGTGAAATTGCTTGTTGAGTCACTTGTAGAGTAAGTGGAAGTTGCGTTTGGGACGAATCTTAATTAGTACTTCTAATTCCATGTCTTCGTACACTTTCGGCCTTCCACTGCGTTCTTTGTCTTTAACGTCAAACTCACCGTTCTTAAACTCTTGAAACCATTCCTGACAACTTCTCTCACTTAAAGCAGCTTCACCATATGCTTCTAGAAGCAATCGATGCGCCTCAGCTGCAGATTTTTTCACATTAAAGAAGTAAATCAAAAGTTCCCGCAAATGATGCTTATTCGGAATAAAACTTGACATTTTTGCACGAAAGAAATTACGTGATGCTGATACGGAATCACTAGTACTTTAAGGTTATGGTGTTGCCAGATGACTAAACTTGGGATATTACGTTTTACATCTGACAATTTCTCCATAACCTTCTGGTGGGGCCATCTTTTGACAAACCGCGGAAACTTATTTGTACACCTAATATGTTTGGATGGCAATGAAGTGGGAGGACAAACGGAGTGTTCGCATGCTTAAAAGTGTGAACGAACCAGCATTCTGTGCGACCGGAAGAAAAATTATCAGACCAAAGAAGACATTATGGAGCCAACGTGTATCCATGGAGACAATAAAAATTTGGGTGGCCTTGGCAATATAGATGAATAACTATCGATAACCGAAACAGTACGAAAAACAATGAAGTGGTATCGGAAGCTCTTTTTCCACCCTATCGATTTATGTCTATGCTTTATATAAAAGTAGACACCAAGAGTATACATCGTTTCCTTCATTTCGTTTACAAATAGCTAGAGCATAATTGAAACTGGAGTCTACTGAAAGCATTTCTCGTAACGAACTCTCTCCCACTCGACTAATTGGTCGCCTTTTTCCGCAATCTACTACGAAACGAAGGTGTCAATGGTGCGCTCTGCCTCAAACGACGGCGCGAACAAATTACATACACCCCATCTGCAATGTCCTTCTATGCACCACGCCATGTTCCGAAGAGTACCACACTCGAGTGACCTTACCGTGGGTTCAATCAATTCAAAACAACGTGAGAGGCTAGGGGACTCACGGAAATCGAGCACAAACTGTATCTCGAGCTCAAATATATTATCAGAATTTCCACACCAAAAAAAGTAGGACGGAAATAAGACATGTAATACAAATCAATCGGAGAAAATATATCATCTGTTTCTCTTCTTCAATTGAACATATGCTCCTACAACTGAGAAGATTCTGGACAAATGAAAATTCTTCCACGACTCACACTAATCTTCTCAGATGGAAGAGAATACACCTGATACCATATATCAGAGAAGGAGTCGCAGCAGGATGATGGGGATACGATGTATTTTTTTTGTGGTTTGGCCGTCACGGAAGTTGGAAATATCCCAGGCCGGAATCAGGAAAACAATATTGGACCTTGAAATGGCCTTTTCCAAGGTCAAGGACGTATCCAGGATTTTTCACTATTTTCTTCGTACTCAGCTCACCAAAAAACGTTGGCATACACAGTTTCAGCTCCAAATAGGGAAAAAAAAGGAAATTGAACCTTGAAATGACCTTTTTCCGAGGACCAGGACGCATGCAGGATTTTTCAAACCATTTTTTCCGTTCTCAGCGCATAAAATCACTATCAAAAACATCCACAAACCATCGCATAGTTTTCCTTCGCATTCAACTTTCCCTCCCGGACGGGAGTGGCCCCAAAAGGGACCACCTGTTCGGTCGGAGCTCAGTCGTGAGTTATATATTCGATTTTTATATAAAATACACGAATCAAAACAGGTCGATTTGCACTAAAAATTCCCCGTCCTCTGGAGGTTAATATGATTTTGCTGTCTGTGTAGTTTTGACGAAGAATATTATATCTGATCCTAATTCCTCCAGAAGCAGAGCCATGGGAGGCTCCCGAAGTAGCTGATCAGACCAGATGATCAGATGCTTTGGGAGGCTCCATAGCGTATGCATCCGAAATTCTTGTGTTCAGAGGAATTTTTTGCCTTCATTCCGAATTGTCAACAAATGTCAAGCGAACTATACAACGTTTGTGTGGAGGAAATTCAGCATATGAAATCATATCTTCTGTACAGAGACTGGTTTATAACTAGTGAAGAGCAATTGTAGTTCGGCTTGACTGAAGCAAGTGCATAGAAAACTGATACTCCAAATTATTGTGATATCCAAGATCAAGGCTGCAAGTCATAATGTATCGCAATAAAAAAACTCCAAAAAAGTGAAAAAATAACGCTGAGCACATGAAAATGAGATCAATATCTATAAAAAGAAAATTTCAAGAGAAATTTCATTACATTTCAAATTTCGATGCAATACATCAGGATATGCCTCATTTGGAAGAAAAGATATGGAATCAATATGTGCTGCCAAGTACATATCCAAATGGGATGTAAACGATTTTTGATATATTCATCATCATGGAGTAATCAGTCTTATGACTGATTTGATGGAATCCTCCAACCCTGTCTATTATCCGCTAACCGCTCAACTCCTGCATATCTACGACAACCCTTATCTTGTATGATTCGCTTCATATAACTCCACCTAGGTCTACCTCTTCGAGTTTTACCATTCATTTTTCCTTCCAATATTGTTTTCAATCAGCTATCATGCCTTAATGTGTGTCCTATCAGATTACTTCTTCTTTTCACGACCTGTCTCGAAAAAGTTCTTTTTCCATTCACCTCCTCAAGTACTTCTTCATTTTTTATTTTCTCTATCCACTTCATTCTAAGCATCCTTCTATAACATATCTCCGCACAAGAAATCCTGGATGTCATCTACTCTTCACACGACTAAGGAACAACGTTGTTACTTCTCTCAGGAATGCGAAGCGTCAATATTATAACGACAGATTGATGGGCACTCCCGACTCACGCACACTTTGGAGAGAACTTCGTACTCTGAGAATAATTAAATCTAATAGTAATCATCCGCCCGCGGATAAATTTTGTGTGAACGAGCTTAGTTTACACTTCTCTGCTGGCTTTCATCCGGCCTGTCCTTCACCGCCCATCCTCGTCCAAAGTCTCGGCTACAGTGATAACCTTTCCTTTTCCTCTCACTTGACTTCTCATGATCTGCCACATTTCTATCATTTTTCTAACTCAAATACTATTCCTCAAGATGGGCTTCCTGGTCGATTCCTTAACCTGATCGCTCCGTCCATTTTTCCATTCCTGCTGACCTTATTCAACTCCTCTCTCATGCTATCTCTCTCTCCTATGGCGTGAAAACGTTCCTTCATCACACCTATACCTGAAACAAGATCTCCACAAACTCTACGTGATTTTCGCCCTATCTCCATTCTCTGTGAGTCATATAAAATACTTGAAAAGATCGTCCATCACTACTTGTGTAATTTTGTGACCAAGAATTCTCTACTTGACCAATATCAGTGTGGATTCATCAAACACCGCTCCACTCAAACTGCTCTTTTAAAATTGACTGATGATGTTCGTGAAGCGATTGATAAGCGCATGATCAGTCTTTTGGTGGGGTTTGATTTCTCAAGAGCTTTTGATACCGTTAACCACTCTGTGCTCATACAAAAACTCGCTCCTTTCAATATATCTACCCCCGTGCTGAAGTGGTTTTGGTCCTATCTATCTGGTCACACGCAAGCGGTTAGAAGCTCTAAAGGTTGCTCCGAATGGACACCAGTTACCTCAGGTGTTCCCCAAGGCTCTCGCCTGGGCCCTCTCTTATTCGCACTGTATGTTACCGACATAAATTCGATTATTCACCATTGTAAACTCTTTAAATTCGCTGATGACTTTTATATTTATCTGCATACTTCACCTTTTCTCATAGACGAATGTATCTCGAAATTGAATGACGATATACAGAGAATTGCCAGTTGATGCTCCACCAACTACCTAATTCTGAACCCCTCAAAAACCAACTGCATGATTATTGGTTCTCCACGTTACGTCAACGATATTTCTCTTCGCTCCTTACCGGACATCATACTTCAGGGCACCCCTATAAATCTTTTCTCTTCGCTTAAATCGCTTGGGATCATTCTGACTCCGTCTCCTAATTGAAATGAGCAAGTCACTTCTGTCTGCAGGAAAGTCTCGTGCGCACTCTACCAATTGCGACTTAATGGCAACGCACTCCCTATCCAGATGAGAACTGAACTGATTTCAACGCTAGTTATACCCTATTTCGATTATTGTTGCTTAGTTCTCACTGATCTCTCCGAAGGAGACAGTATACGTCTGCAGCGTAAACTGAATGCCTGCGTGCGGTTTATTTCAATCTCAGGAAAGATGTCCACATCTCTCCTGTCTTCACGCGCCTCGGCTGGCTCAAACTTTCTGATCGACGGAAATTCTTCCTGGGGTCGTACTTGCATCAACTATTTGCTTTCAAGGATGCTCCTTTTCTTTACGATCGTTTTAATTTTGGTACCTCTGATGCAATTCGTTGCACTAGATCGAATAGGGGGCTTCTTGGAATACTACTGCATCGTACTACCACATATCAAAAATCTTTTCTGATAACAGGTAGTAAACTCTGGAACACGATCCCAGATAACATCAGATGTAGCTCTTCCCCTAACGTCTTCAAAAAGAGGTATTATGACTTTTTGCTCACCTCCACCCTTTCTCACTAATAGACATATACTCCTCTTCAAGTAGGTTCATGGTGGTCCATCTTACGCTTTTCTTGCCTTCATCTTCAATCTGCGCATTTATAACTATTGTATCTCTATTTTATTCCTGTATTTTCATTTGCCTTCATCTTCATTCTGCGCATTTATAACTATTGTATCTTTATCTTATATCTGTATTTTCATTTCTCACACCTTTGTAATCTCATCCTCACTCTCATTCTCATTTCATCTTCATTTTTAAGTTCATTCATTGTGCCTTTTTTTTTGCTTTTCGGGATGTGGGTTTAATGCCGTATATATATAAGTATTTTTGTATATAATATCTTTGTTATTGTTTATACGTCTTTCTCAATTGTTCCACAGGATCTCATCCTAGAACATGAATAAACATATCTCTATCTATCTAACACCACATTTCGAAAGCTTCGAGTCTTCGTTGTTCCGTTCTTCCAATTGTCCAAGTTTCGCAACCATAGAATGCTGTGCTCCAAACGTAACTCTTCTAGAATTTCTTCCTTACTGCTGAGCTAATATTCTTCGAACATAGTAACTGTTTCTTCCGGTGGACAGCCTGCTTTCCTTGTGCTATTCTTGCTCTTATATCTCTTTCGCTTTTACTGTTTTCTGTGATTATGCTCCCTAGATATTTAAATTCTTTGACTTGCTGAATTGTCTCTGCATCTATTTTCATTTCCGTTCTTCTTGATGTGTTCGCTGTTGTACAAATCATGAATTTTGTTTTATCCTTATTTATATTCATACAATATTCGTCTGGTAATATTTTTTTCATAGTGTTGAGAGTATTTTCTAACTCAGCACCACTCGTAGCTTATACAGGGTGATTCAAAATTCCCGCACTCTTTTTTGGGAGTAGATTCCTGATGAAATTCTAAAAAGATTTGTCCTTTTGCTTAATGCTCTCCGACGCATAATTTCCGAGATATAATTAATTAAAGTTGACTAATTATGAGGTGGATCCATCGGTCATTCAGGAGCGTCATAACAGAACAAGAGAGGAAGGTGCTTGCAGAGGGCGCTCATACGATCAGCTGATCGGTATAATCGATACGATTTACCAGCATACAAATTGGTAAATTTTCTATGTAGAACGATTGAATTCGTCGACACTATGGAAAAATTGATTATTGTCATGAATTCTTATCACGATATGCTGTAGGTGAAAGTTGTAATTTCAGTAATGATTTTTATTACGCAGACAAATGTGAAATAGTGTTATTTCGTAGGGATAGGGATTCAAGTGGGAGAAAAAAGTATAACTACTCGTTTTCAATCAGAATTTTCATGTAAAGAAGAAAACATGAGAATGTTCATTCATCCGATACCCAATTTGAACGGTTTGATTAGTAAGTTTAACCCTTTGCGGCATGGTGGCTATTATAATAGCCACCTCAATGTGTTTTAAGTTTACAGTTAACCAGAGACAATACAACGCTTTTTCCCCCAGTTTTTTTTCAATATGATTTAGATGAGGACTTAGGGAGTATTCGGCATCACGTATACATTGTCAACCGTTCTACAAATTGTGATTTGAATGAATAAACAATGAAAAAAAGCCGTATTCATTGAATAACACAGGCACACAAGAAAAATTGTCATGAACCAGAGGGTAGACCCCACTATCCCTACGTTTCTGGGGTCGCTGAAACCGAATATGACCATGAAAAATTTCTTCAATCGCCCGTTCGCCCTCACCAACCCCCTGATGGGGGTTGAATTTGAAAAATTCGGAAAAATTCGAATGTACGTGTATTTCTATGTTCTTTGGGACACTGAACCCAAAAATGATGAGGAAAAAGAATTCCAACCCCTCTCTTATCCGCTAGCACCCTCCTACCACCCCCTGATGGGGGTTGAATTTCAAACTTTCGTAAAAAATTCAAATGTTCGTGGATTTCTATGTTTTTTGGGATGCTGAAACCAAAAATGATGAGGACAAAGGATTCCAACCTCTCTCTCACCCGCTAGCACCCTCCTACCACCCCCTGATGAGGGCTGAGTTTGAAACTCACGTGAAAAAATTTGAATGCATATGTATTTCCATATTTCCTGGGATGTTTGAATGAGACATGATGACAAATAAAAAATCCGACCCTCTTTTACCCGCTAGCACCCTCTTACCACCCCCGGACGAGAGTTGAATTTGAAACTTACGTAAAAAATTCAAATCTATGTGTATTTCCATGTTTTTTGCGCCGCTTAAATCAGAAATGATGACAAATAACAAATCAAACTCCTCTGTTACCCGCTAGTACCCCCTTACTACCCCCTCGAAGAGGGTTGAATTTGAGATTTTCTCACAAAATTGAGATATATGTGTATTTCTATGTTCTTTGAGATGCTGAGACCATAAACGACTGCAATCAACAATATCCACTGACTCGATTACCTCCTCACACTCCTGTACAATCGTTCAAAAGAACCTAGTGGAATCCACATGGAAGTCAGTTCTCAGCGAATTACGCTAACGATTCAGGATAAAACAGAAGAACCAAAGCTTCCATGGGCTCAATACTCAAAATTCCGGCGATCCAAAGTCAATAACTTGTTTATTCAACAGGTTAAACAGTATCGTATGTTGTAAACGTCAATACTTCATGAAATAGAAAGATCAGATGCATTCATGATTTGGCTCTACTCTTAGTGGGTAACAAAGCGGTGAAATTTGTTATTTGTTATCATTCCTTATTCAAACGTCCCAGGACACATGGAAATACATATACATTCAAACTTTTTACGTGAGTTTCAAATTCAGCCCCCATCAGGGGGTGGTGGGGGGGAGCTAGCGGGCAAGAGAGGGGTTGAATTTCTATTTTGTTATCATTTTCGGCTTAAGCATCCCAAAAAACATAGAAATCCACATACACTGGAATTTTTTACGAAAGTCGAAAATTCAACCCGGATCAGGGGGTGGTAGGAGGGTGCTAGCGGGTAAGAGAGGGGTTGGAATCCTTCTTCCTCATCATTTTTGGGTTCAGCATCCTAAAAAACATAGAAATCCACATACATTTGAATTTTTTATGAAAATTGAAAATTCAACCCCCATCAGGGGGTGGTAGGAGGGTGCTAGCGGGTGAGAGAGGGATTGGAATCCTTTTCTCCTATCATTTTTGGTTTCAGCGTCCCAAGAAACATAGGAATACACGTACATTTGAATTTTCCCGAATTTTCAAATTCAACCCTCATCAAGGGGTTGGTGAGGGCAAACGGGCGATTGAAAAAATTTTTAGAACTCTTGTGCTATTTGGGACGTAAATTACCCACGCAAAAATAATAATATGTACTGATTGCATAATCCATACAAATATTCCAAAATATCATTATTTTTGTGCAAAATACCATTATAATATTTATTTGAAGCTTTACCACTCAAAATTGATTTTCTACGCATGATAGACTTAGGGTTTCCATCGCCACTTCGCAACTAGTTTTTTGTATCCATAATCGGAATATTAATTATTGTAGTACATATTATTATTGACTGAGATATGTCCATTGTTATCTAATATTGAGTAAAGACAACTTATCCGTGTTAAAGATGGCGTTTGTGTGGCAGGCTAACCGGATTGTGAAGAACTGTCTTCCGCAAATTTTTGTGTGAGAAGGCATTCTTCTCCATCAGTCGGGGGAACGACTAAAGTTCATCTATCACTCATATTTGGTGCACAAGACATATCACTCCATATAACTTCGGAATATGGATGAAATAACTGATATTCCCAGTGATGCTGAATCTATCAATGGGTTGTGTGATGATGATGATATTGAGAATGATTATACTGAATGTGATGGCGAAAGAAATCTTTCTGAAAATCATCCTAACTCAGAAAGTTTTGATGATGATAACATAGAATTCAATGATATTGATTTTATGTGAGCGAAAACGAAAAAAGAATACAAAATAAGAAAAATTGGAAAATCAAAATCAAAGATTAGAAATAAAAAAATTGAAAAAAAAATTTAAAAAACAAAAGAAAACAAAATGGAGACAATCGCCGCGACGTCCACGTTCGTGTCTCTGGGATCAACCAAACGCGGTGACTTTCATTGGAGCCTAAATCTATGAGAATTCATTGTCGAAAAATAAGGTTCTCTAAATGATTGATAAATAAATTCCTCTTTCTTAATTGTTCGATCTTCAAATGTTCATTTCTTCTATTCCTTGTTCATTATTCGAATGGAAAATATTGAATTCCAGAAAGAAGAAATTGGTCTACGGTGATTGATTCAAAAACAATGAGTTTACAAGCTTTTTGCAAAATCCCGGTTTCCCAAGATTTCTAACGCCAACCGAATTTGCTCTTTGAATTCTGGAAATTTGAGTTTGAATTCGCAATCAACGAACCAAAAGCCCCTCCGTGCATGGAGTTCAGCATGGGTACACGATTTTCAAAATTTTCCGTCACCACCTTGAATCTGACATTTTGAATTTTTGAAATCTGGTTCAGATTCGTAATTGGCGACCTGAAAAATCCCTGACACATATTTTTCAGCGGAATTCCGCAATTTCCCAAGTTTTCCGTCGCCATCACGAATCCCCCATTTTCAATTTCGGAAATCTGTGTTCAGATACGTAATCAGCGACCCAAAAACCCCTGACATGCAAGTTTCAGCGAAATTCCACGATCTTTCTCATTTTTCGCCGCCATATTGAATCTGCCATTTTGAATTACGTAAATCTGTGTTCAGATACGTAATCAGCGACCCAAAAACCCCTGACATGCAAGTTTCAGCGAAATTCCACGATCTTTCTCATTTTTCGCCGCCATATTGAATCTGCCATTTTGAATTACGTAAATCTGCGTTCAGATTCGTAATCAGCAACCCGAAAAATCCCCGACACGTGAGTTTCAGCGAAATTCTGCAGTTTTTAAAATTTTACACCGCCATATTGAATCCGCCATTCCGAATTCTGAAAATCTGAGTCCAGATTCGTGATAAGCGACCCGGAAAATCCTCGACACGTGAGTTTCAGCGAAATCCCCCATGTTTTAAAATTTTTTGCCACCATCTTGAATCCGCCATCTCGAATGTTGCCAATCTGAGTCCAGATTCGTAATCAGCGACCTCAAAAACCCATATACGAGGTGTGTTCAAAAAGTTAGGTGACTTTGTATTTTTAAGGAAAAATATTTGTTCATTCATCAATATTTATGTTGTCCCCTTCAAAGTAATCCCCCTCAGATACAATACACTTATGCCAACGATTTTTCCAATCCTCAAAGCACTTCTCATAAGCACTTTTCGGTATAGCCTTGAGCTCTCCCAGCGATGCAGTCTTTATCTCTTCAATCCTGCAAATCTCCGTCCTTTCATAGGTCTCCTTAGTTTTGGGAACAAGAAAAAGTCACATGGGGCCAAATTCGGTGAATATGGTGGCTGAGGCGTGATTGGCCAAAAAATCTCTCACAAGCAAAGATGAGTGAGCAGGGGCACTATCGTGATGCAAAAGCCATGATTCATTTTTCCACAATTCTGGACGTTTTCTTCTGTTGCTTCTCGCAAACGGCGCATAACTTCAAGATAATACTGTTTATTGACCGTACGACCATATGGTAAGAACTCCTGATGCACCACGCCATGGTAATCGAAGAAAACAGTGAGCAAAACTTTGACATTTGATCGAACTTGGCGTGCTTTTTTCGGTCTTGGCTCATCTGGGGTCTTCCATTGGGACGATTGGACTTTGGTTTCGACATCATAACCATATACCCATGATTCGTCACCAGTTATGACCCTTTTGAGTAAATCTGAGCCGTCGTTGACGTCATTCAACAGTTCTTGAGCGATGCTCATGCGACGTTTTTTTTGGTCAAAATTTAGCAATTTCGGAACAAACTTCGCTGACACACGTCTCATGCCCAAAACGTTAGAAAAAATTTCATGACACGAGCCAAGCGATAAACCAACATCCTCAGCAACTTCTCTGATAGTGATTTGACGATTTTCCAAAACAATTCTCTTCACTGCTTGAACGTTTCCATCAGTTGTTGACGTGCTTGGGAGTCCAGAGCGAGGCTCGTCATTGGCATCTTCCCGGCCATCTTGGAGGAGTTTGTACCACTTGTAAACATTGTTTTACTCAGAACAGTTTCACCGTATGCTACTGTCAACATTTTAAGTGTTTCGGAGCACTTTATTTTATTTTTTACACAAAATTTGATGCGAATCCTTTGATACATATTTTTCGATAGCAAGAAATCGCCGAGCACGCGAAACACTTATAACCTTTACGCCTCTCACAACCAAACAAGAAATGCTATACACTTGAAACTTGGTACAGATGTTCGGGAAGAGTGTGCCAACATAGCAAAACAAAACAATCGATAATCGAAAGTACGTTGCCCGCGAAATTTGAAAAGTCACCTTACTTTTTGAACACACCTCGTATACCAAGTTTCATGAAAAACCGTTCATCTGAAAAACGTATGCCGCAAAGAGTTAACACAAGAGATTGGATTCCGAATCCTGTATTCTGATTGGTCGAGAATCAATGTATGTTATCAAATCAATCCTCGAGCGTTTCAAATGATTCTTCTGAAGAATGTGTTTTCGACTTATCCTAACCACAACATTGAACAATGAGGAATTTATTCGAATTCACCCTTTCTACATCATTCGATGATTATAGAGAGTTTATCGAACGTTAATAACTTACTTGCGATCACTCAAGATCATTCATGTTCAAATCAAAATCTAATTCGAATGTGTGCAAGTTCGAGCGCGTTCCTACGTTTGGAAAATGTATTCGTCCTGAAAAAAACGGATTTGGTTAATCTTCAAAGACAATTCTTTTTCCATTTGGAATAACAATATGCCCTTTGAAGTCATGTGTGCTTTGAATGAAACTGTTTCGAGCTGTCACCTGATTGGTTGATTCGTATCACGAATGGTTGATTCAAGCTAAACAGACCGTATGTGATTACAATGTCAATCAAGTGCAATGATTGGGTCGTATACGATGTCACACCTTGTATTTTCGTCAAAATTGATGGATTCTGCAAGTTGATGTGAGTTATCAACGTTCGATAAACCCTTTATAATCATCGAATGATGTGAAAAGAGTGAATTCGAATAAATTCATCATTGTTCAATGTTGTGGTTGGGATAAGTCGAAAACACATTCTTCAGAAGAATCATTTGAAACGGCCGAGGATTGATCTAACATACATTGATTCTCGACCAATCAGAATACAGGATTCGGAATCCAATCTCTTGTGTTAAACTTACTAATCAAACCGTTCAAATTGGGTATCGGATGAATGAACATTCTCATGTTTTCTTCTTTACATGAAAATTCTGATTGAAAACGAGTAGTTATACTTTTTTCTCCCACTTGAATCCCTATCCCTACGAAATAACACTATTTCACATTTGTCTGCGTAATAAAAATCATTACTGAAATTACAACTTTCACCTACAGCATATCGTGATAAGAATTCATGACAATAATCAATTTTTCCACAGTGTCGACGAATTCAATCGTTCTACATAGAAAATTTACCAATTTGTATGCTGGTAAATCGTATCGATTATACCGATCAGCTGATCGTATGAGCGCCCTCTGCAAGCACCTTCCTCTCTTGTTCTGTTATGACGCTCCTGAATGACCGATGGATCCACCTCATAATTAGTCAACTTTAATTAATTATATCTCGGAAATTATGCGTCGGAGAGCATTAAGCAAAAGGACAAATCTTTTTAGAATTTCATCAGGAATCTACTCCCAAAAAAGAGTGCGGGAATTTTGAATCACCCTGTATAGCTATGTCATCCGCAGATCTCAACATGCTTACATTTTCACCTCGAATCTGTAATTTCAATTGCACTTGTTCCTTCACTTCGTTCATCGCTTCTTCTATATACAAATTGAAAATCAATGGCGAAAGTGAGCATCCTTGTCTCACCGTTCTCCTAATTTGTGCTTCTCCTTCTTGACCCTCTATTTCTATTATTGCGGTTTGATTCTTATATAATTCATATATTATTCTCCTATCCCTGAAATTAATTCCTACCTTTTTCAAAATCGTGAACATCTTCTCCCAATCAACATGATCGAATGCTTTTTGTATATCTACAAAACCTATATACACAGACTTTTTTGACTCTAAACTTTTCTCTACTACCGTTCTAAATGCTAATATTGCTTCCCGTGTCCCCCTATTTCTCCTGAAGCCGAACTGAGCTGCTAATCCACTCTCTATTTCATTCTCTATTCTCCTGTATATGATTTTTGTCAGTATTCTGGAGGCATGTGAAGTCAAACTAATCGTTCTGTTGTTCTCGCATTTGTCTGCTCCTTGTTTCTTTGGAATGTCGACAATTTCATTCTTCTGGAAATCTCTCGGTACTTCTCCTCTTTCGCACATATCTCTGACCAATTCAAACAGTGCGTCACGAGTTCTCTGACTGGAGGCTTTGATAAGGTCCGCACTTATGTCATCTATTCCTGGCGCTTTAATATTTTTCAATTCTTTCAAAGCCCTGTCGAATTCTGATCTCAAAATTGAATCTCCCAATTCTTTTCCATCGACATCTTCCTCCCTCTCTAAAAATCCTATATCATCGCTTCCTCCATACAGATCTTCTCAATGATCAATCCATTGCCCTATTTTTTCCTCCGTTCTTATCAATCGCCTCCCTAGAGAATTCTTGATCTTACTCCTTC
This sequence comes from Gonatopus flavifemur, assembly GCA_018340375.1. Taxonomy (NCBI): domain Eukaryota; kingdom Metazoa; phylum Arthropoda; class Insecta; order Hymenoptera; family Dryinidae; genus Gonatopus; species Gonatopus flavifemur. The sequence goes on from JAFFJZ010000014.1 coordinate 3,853,430, forward strand.
TGAATTTCATTTGTCCAAAAAATCTCTCAACAATCCTATGCCTGATCTATTTTCCCTGAATGTAATCTTACTTGTATATCCTGACATTTTCCCTCTAACCATTGTTCTTTTGCTTCCCTTGATTCTCTCACAATTTCATTCCTCAGTGCCTTGTATGTCTGCCGGTCTTGTTCGCTACTCTCATTCTTGTATTTCCTCCTTTCAATAATCAATTCGACAATTTCTTCCGTTATCCATGGTTCCTCAGGCTCTACTCCATCGTTCTTTAGAATTTCATCTGCACATTGATCCATGTTCCCCTTGATATTGGTCCATCTACTCTTTATTCCCGAGTCTTCCTCTTGTCGACCCCCCCAATCTTTCGTCCAACATCACTTCGAATGCCTCTTCTGTTTGTTCTTGTTTCAGATTCTCCAAATTCCATCTTTTTCGCATTTTCCTCGTCTTCAGAGCTTCGAATTTCAAAGAACATTCCATCAGCAACATATTGTGATCACCATCTATATCCACGCCTGAATAAGTTTTACAGCTTCTCACTTGGTTCATAAATCTTTGTTTTACTGATATGTAATCAATTTGGTATCCTGCTGTATCTCCTGGCATTTTCCAAGTATATATCCTTTTCGGATGATTTCTGAATGATGTGTTGGTGATAACCATTTTATGGCTCTCACAGAATTCGATTCAACGTTGTCCTCTTTCATTCCTTTTCCCTAACGCAAAATCTCCTATTATGTTGCCCTCTTTTCCTTGCCCTACAACCGCATTCCAATCGCCTATGCTCATCAAATTTTCTTTTCACTTCACATATCCTATCACTTCTTCTATTTCATCGTACGTTTCTTCCGATATCTTCCTCTGAGTACGCAGATGTGGGCATGTATACTTGAACCATAACAGTATCTACCGGTTTCGTCCTGATTCCAACCATCATTACGCGTTCGCTATGTTGCAAATATTTTTTTTCCCTACTCTCTACCCTTTTCATGTATCATCATTCCCACACCTGCTCGACCATTCTTTGTTCCTGTACGAATCCCCATCACATCGATACCTAACCTATTCATTTCCAATTTCTAATTCTCTAGTTTCCCTGCTTGTCTCAGTGATCTTACATCCCACGCTCCGGCTCAAAGGATGTTCTCTCGCTTGATAAGGCTCTCTCGAGTAGCCTCCACCCGGAGATCCGAACGGGAGGCTATTCTACCTCCGGAATATTTTACCCGAGAGGACGCTATCATGTTGTTGCTGTTGCTTTTTTCAATGAATTAAAATTCAAAATTCTAGGTTTGGAGGAAAGATTTCATTTTCTCGGGAATATTAAAAGATATCAAGGAAGGTAGTTTCCCCTTGCTTCCCTTCCGTTTCTGCCGATGTTCCTGGCGTTGGGATGATTAAGTTTCTCCCTCTCGAGTAGTTTATCCCACCCGAAAAAGAGACCCAAATCTGAGATACTCATCCTCCCCACCACGTAAAGGAAGCAGATACTACCAAGGATGGATAAAAAGGATATCAAGGACAGGTATCAAGATTATCCCCCTGGAAGACCCGCAATCATCCCACGGGGAAGTTTTGTATATTGTAACTTCAATTTTTCTCAATTCTATTTAGAGTGATTTATGATCTTCGAAAAACATCATTGTATTGAAAATGAATATAAAGTGGAGTAGAAGAAAAATTAGGTTCAATCATTTGGCATACCTACTAGAAAGAACTCTGCCTCAATTTGAATCAAACGTGTTGGTCATTCCTGCACAGTTTTGAAATTCATGTCCACACGAAAAATTTGACGTGGCTAGTGGAAAATTTTCAGCTCTTATTATTGAACACTTTCATCATAAAATCTTCATTAGCCATGCCAAGTGTTCCGCATCAACATGAATTTCAAAACGGTTCAAAAATGACCAACACGTTCGGTTCGAAATAAGTCAGAGTTCTTTCTAGTATACTAGGTACACCAAATGATTGAACCTAATTTTCCTTCTGCTCCACTTCATATTCATTTTCAATACAATGATGTTTCTCAAAGATCACAAATCACTTGAATAGAATTGAAAAAAATTGAAGTGACAATATACAAAAAATCGTTTACATACCATTTAAATAACCAAATGTACTTGGGAGCACATATTGATTTCACATCCCTCCTTTCAGATGGGGCATATCCTGTCGTATTGCATCGAAATTTCAAATGTAATAAAATTTCTGTTGAGAATAGGTTTATAAATTTGTTTTTTCAGATATTCATTGCATTTTCATGTGCTTGGCATTCTTTTCTCACTGTTTTGTAGTTTTTTTTATCGGAATTCCACTTTTTTTTCTGAGAATACCTTCTATCGAGAACGATTCAAAATCAAATCCTCATGTCGAGTTTGATAGAAACCATAGCAATGTAGAAAATATCCTCAGATCATTTCTGTGATATGAAAAACCACTTGGGCTCTCATTATTCATCCCATCATTGGACAGCAATAGATTATTGGGATGAAAAATGAAGGAAAGAAGGAGACCCTAGTAAAAATGAATAATATAAGAACATACATAAAGCATATAGAAACCATACATGGTCATATATGACCATATATAATTCATAGGCAATCCATATTGAATCCGTATATGATGATATATGGCCCATACAGAATCCATATATGACCTCTCGATGCAAGACTTCCCCATACATGTGAAAAAATTCTGTCACATATGAAATATTTTTCGTATATGGATTGTATATGGATTATATATGAGTCACATATGATCATATATGGATCACATATGGATTAAATATGGATTGTATATGATTCTATGCATTTTCATATATGAATCATAGATGAATTTTATATGTATTATGTATGAATTATGTATGGGTCATATATGTTCGTTTTTTACTAGAGGAGGGAAGTGAATTTCCTTAAACAAGTATAAAGAATTATGGGAACTGAATGTTAGTTGACCGATAAGTTGACGCTGAAGGTAGCTCGGAGTGCTCAGAGCAGCTCATAATTTTGAACAATTCATTGTCTACCTTTCCATCGTCATATTCTAAATCCTGGATTCATCGGTCCCAGCCAATCGTAGAGAAGATCCAAAAGTATGAACATCTTCCATGGCGAATTCTTTTAGAAATGCACTTTCCCCTTTATGGACTTTAGGAATGCAATTATGAAGCATACCCAGATGGCGTAAATGATCATTCATTTTCAATATGACTCCCATGATTTCAAAATAAATACATTTCGAATCTTCAGAAAATTATTTCCGAACTTGCAATATAAATTCTCTCTGAGCACTGAGGTGTTGATGAAAAATTGAATTTGAATTCAAAGTATTTTCAATAAATTCTTCCCCTACTCTCAAACTGGAGCCCTTTGTTGAGACCCTGGCGCTATCCGGGATAAAGTGAGAATAGAAAAATAATTCAGCTTGAAGAATAACAAGAGTGATCAAACTGGTGGGAAGATGATTTTAAAATCAGTCGCATTTTCAGTCCTTTCAGTCAGACAAAGCTGCCCTGATAAAACTGACCGTTGAAAACGGACAGAACCTCTATCCGAATCTAACGGAGTCAATATCGATATGTGTTTTTGAAACACACATATTGATTCCGTGAGGTTCAGCTAAAGGTTCTGTTTGTTCTCAACGGCTATTTTGATCAGGGTGTAGTGGTGCTATATGCATCACCATTTGGATGATAATCTCATTTATAACGTATATATACATATAGGCAGGGCCGTGGAGAGAAAATCCGGGCCCGGGGGGAAGTCACTTACGGGCCCCAATTTTCTTGTATTATCTGGAAAAAGATTACATATGTTTGACAAAACACTTACACTTACAAACATCTAATCATTTTACAATTTTTACACATAATAAGTAAAACATTCAAGCACAAAAAAAATCTTTTTTGAAGACAATCAAAAACGTAAAAATCATGTTATTCAACCTTTTCATTACTGACATAGCAGAAACTGCGCCAAGTGGAGAAAAAGTGCACTGATCTTTTTCATGAAGTATAAAATTTCCTACCAAAAAGTCCGCGACGGCATATATTCATAGTTGATATTTCAAGAATGAGATACGGATGTAGATATGTATTAGAACTATCAAATGCCGCACGACTGGCCTGATGAGCGATTTTCATCATCGTTGTTGATGAATGGAAAAAATGTTTGATATATTTTCAAAGTCCTGGAAGAATTCCTAATAAACCCACAAACTGAAATGAAATCTTTGAGTTTTCAAATCGGAATTCATTGATCCGCTTCATAAATACGGAGCGAGGGGGTGTTCCGATGCTCATTAGAATTTAAAAATAGAGAAGTTACGCTGAAAGAAATTTATTATTGAAAAATTACTGGTTTCCCCATCAGATGAGGCATATTTTTGATATGAGTTCACGAATTGATGAAAAAAGAACAGTAATTGTTCATACTAAGAAGTTCGAAAACTGAAACCAGTGAGAATTGATGTTGAGAAACAGTAATTCTCGATAACGCAATTTAGAGAGAAAAAACACCTCCAATTGGTGAGATTAATATGAATTGAAAACAGAACATTTTCAAGAATGTTACAAACAATCACGTTCGATGCTAGTAACGATGTTACGTGACGATGAATCTCGCTCCCGGAATACAGAAGAATACAACCCCTATTCCCGCCTGTATTCCGGTGCGTGGCCTATTTCGAATCGAAGGGAAGTCGGGTCGCAAACATTATTTAAAATATATATATTTGAACATATACATATATCGACCCATAGCACGTGAGAAATAAATGTACGCTCAAACAAAACGCTGAGCAGGAAGAAAGAAATCTAGGTCAGAGCTCGCATCGATGTCCACATCGATGCATATTTTCGAGGCCCGCGAATTCGCTATCTTTGTTCACGGTACCCATATACCCGTGTCTCTCTCTCTTCACGAATACCAAGTTGACTAATCACTGCTGATCAGGCAGTTGAGTCGGCAGAAAAACCCCTCTTGCCAGGATCTGGCCTGTTCCATCACCCAGATGGAAAACACGTAAATAGGACGGTCAATGGAAAATCGGGAGATTCGTTACGCGAAAGTTTTGTTGAGCAGCCGATTTTCCATACGCGAAGACAAGTCCGTCCTTCTCGCAAGAGGGTAGAAACAAGGATACGATTGGAGCCAAGTTGACGATTACATACTTCAAGTTCGCAATAAATCGTAAAAGTGTGTCTCTTTGTAAGGTTCCACGGCGTCTTTTGTAGGAAACTCATGCTCAATAATTTTTTCCAACGCAACGTTTCTCAAAAAAATCATTCCTTTTGCCTTAGCCACGATTGCCACTCAGTGAAACGTGACTTTGTAGAATAAGTTTATACTCCAACCGAGATTCGTTACGCGAAAGTTTTGTTGAGCAGCCGATTTTCCATACGCGAAGACAAGTCCGTCCTTTTCCGCAAGAGGGTAGAAACGAGGATACGATTGAGGCCAAGTTGACGATTACATACTTCAAGTTCGCAATAAATCGTAAAAGTGTGTCCCTTTGGAAGGTTCCACGGCGTCTTTTGTAGGAAACTCATGCTCAATAATTTTTTCCAACGCAATGTTTCTCAAAAAAATCATTCCTTTTGCCTTAGCCACGATTGCCACTTAGTGAAACGTGACTTTGTAGAATAAGTTTATACTCCAACCGAGATTCGTTACGCGAAAGTTTTGTTGGGCAGCCGATTTTCCATACGCGAAGACAAGTCCGTCCTTTTCCGCAAGAGGGTAGAAACGAGGATACGATTGGAGCCAAGTTGACGATTACATACTTCAAGTTCGCAATAAATCGTAAAAGTGTGTCTCTTTGGAAGGTTCCACGGCGTCTTTTGTAGGAAACTCATGCTCAATAATTTTTTCCAACGCAACGTTTCTCAAAAAAATCATTCCTTTGCCTTAGCCACGATTGCCACTTAGTGAAACGTGACTTTGTAGAATAAGTTCATACTCCAACCGAGATTCGCGAATAGAATCAGTTTTTTTTTCCTGTTATAATAAAATCAGTGAAATTCAGTGTAATCGACTAATTCTTTTTTGGCATTCAAATCGCGTAAAATTTTTAATCGTGAACCAACACGTCTGCAATCTTCGTCCAAAAGAGAGAGAGAGACAGGAGGACCATCAGAAGTAACCAGCACCTCGTTGCCTTTTGATCGGAAAGAAGTACCTAACGTGTACTCGTCTTTCCCACCACGGTGAGTCAAGAGCAAAAAGAGAAAAGGAAAATATATTAGTTCTTTCTTCCTCCTCCTCTATACACACGGTATACACGACTCCAAGGGAATTTGCTTGGTTTTCATTCATTGTACATTACGAGTTTCTTTCTGAAAAACTCTCGTAGTTCCATCTGAAATAAGTACACATTCGGTTTTCATTCAGTGTACATTACGAGTTTCGTTCCGAAAAACTCTCGTTAGAAACATCTATCATCAAATTATATACTTTCAATATTTGTACATTACGAGGTTCTTTCTGAAAAAAAACTCTCGTAGTTCCATCTGAAATAAGTACATATTCGGTTTTCATTCATTGTACATTACGAGTTTCGTTTCGAAAACTCTTGCAGAATCATCTGGAATAAAATTATATACTTCCAATCTTTGTACATTACGAGTTTTCTGTTCATAAACTCTCGTAGTATCATCCGAAATAAGTACATATTCGATCTTTCATTCATTGCACATTACGAGTTTCGTTCCGAAAACTCTTGCAGAATCATCTGGGATAAAATTATATACTTTCAATCTTTGTCCATTACGAGTTTCCTCTCGAAAACTCTCTCAGAATCATCTGTAATAGAATTATATATGTTCGCCTTTTGTACATTACGAGTTCCTCTTCAGGAACTCTTGTAGAAACATCAATAAACCAAGATTATACCTGTTTTACTCACTGTACATTCAGATCATTTTCCGGAAATTCTCATATGTATGTTTATAAACAAAATCTCATCTGTTTCATGTTTTCCATGGATTCTTTGAATGGAATAAAGCATTTGTTAAACGAATTCCTCCACATCCAAATTTCTTTCACTTTAACCTTTAACCACTACACTGGGGGTGCAAGATAAGAGAATTTATATCTTATCGAGAGCTTAAAACCAGGAGCGGGTACCCACTCGCTTTTCCAATCGAGCCACTCCGGTTGGGAAAGTACTTCATTTTCTTTTACGTATATAACAGGATTTTTCGTCTTTCACCTACGGAAAAACTCGTTATATAAGAACGATAACATTGTTTCCAATCAAAATAACGTTCTGAAAACTTACCGGTGTTCTCATCAATTTTTACCGTTATGTTAAGTATATTCCCCATTTTATGACAAAGATTAGTACTTCTCACTGATAAATTTCTTCTCCCAGTTCATGTTTTTCATGGCTTCAAATCATAATTGATGTAAAATAGCTTTCAGTTATCAGGAATAATTTCTTTCATTAGTGTGAAAGTTGCCGGAGATGGTGTAATTAAGCTGTTAGAAATTTCTGCATGGAGCTTCAATCACATGTGATGAGAACAATTTCTATTTACATGATGGAAAAATTTCTTCAAATTTCAATTACATATGAATTCAGTTGCTAAACTATACTATCATGAGTGATATAATATAACAAAAATTCGAAATTCAATTGAATGTAACTGAATTCTCAATTCAATCACCAAGAATTTGAAATTTCTTCCACAAGTGCATTGGAGAAATGAATCAAATTTCAAGACATTTTTAACAGTGTGTGCAGTCACACGAAATTTCGCTCATTTGATGCGTACTTTTGAACGTCCATTACGCATCTTTAGCATAGATACATGGAAAGAAAATCGTTATCAATATTTAAAAAACATTCATTAACATTTAGAAAAATGACCGTCAATTTAGGGAGAGGGAGTAAATTGCAGAAAAACGTTTGTAGTGAGCTTACTAAAAATCCGTAGTTGAAATACTAAATGCTGATAGTTTCATTGTTATTCTTTACAATAAAACTATCAACTTCTGGTGAATTTTTTAGGAATATTCTTCAGTGATACTCTTTTTCCCTAACTTGTTATTCATTAATTGTTCTGGATATTATAAACCTCTGTCTTCCCGTGTACAAGCGATGAGGGTTGAAAAACTTTATTCTCACAACGGAATACTACAAAGTTCCTTGACTTAGAAATCAAAAATATATACTTCATCATATCTTTCGTTTCATTTGAGTTGGAAATCGTTTGCCAAAAACGGAAGGGGATAAAGTACTTGGGAAAAATCCGAGCCCCCAGAAAACTCCGAGCCCGGGGGGAAACACCACGGCAGTCCCCCTCCCCTCTCGTCAAGCCTGCATATAGGATGCTTCCGATTGCAGGCATTCATAGCCCCTGGGGCTTTGAAGATGAATTCCCATTGGTTAATTCATGTGGCCAAGGGCTTTTACAATCAAGAGGATCCATAATATTCTGAAAAGATCCTTACTCTCAAATACTTCATTTTTCATTAGATATCCGTATTTTTAATTCTATTCAATTTTAGATCATTCTTCTCTTGAATATCAAAGATGATGAATATCCATTCTCACATCTCACACAGCGCCATAGTCTCAAAAGAACTCTTATTGAACTCATTTTGTTCTTCATGAATTCTTCAATAATCCTTCTGAGACTGTATTGCTATGTGGGATATTTCTACTCTCACAGATTCTCATTCTCAAACATATATTGGAAGGATGAGAGGGATATGTTGTTGAATAAGATTGTTCTCCATTCTCAATAATACGAGGGTGGATTGATAAGTTTCCGGCCTGACCAAGAAGAACAACGTTTTTAAGAATTTTTTTTTTTTTATTTCTCAACATAATCTCCTCCAAGGCTGATACATTTCTCATAGCGGTGTTCTAGTCTAGTAATGCCATCTCTATAGACTAATTCGTCAAGCTCCTCAAAATACCCATTTACAGCTTCGATTACTTCTTCATTGTCCGCAAATCTCTTACCGCCAAGCCATTTTTTGAGGTTAGGAAACAAATAATAGTCACTCGGGGCTAGGTCTGGAGAGTAGGGAGGGTGTGGCATTAATTCAAACTTCAGATCGTTGATTTCAGCCATCGCAACGATTGACGTGTGCGCTGGTGCGTTATCGTGATGAAACAAGATTTTTTTCTTCGCCAGATGAGGTCGTTTAATTTTCACTTCGTGGCTCAAACGTTGCAATAAGTCTGCGTAGTATTGACCAGTGATAGTTTTACCCTTTTCAAGGTAATCAATGTATATAATACCTCTTGCATCCCAAAAAACAGTAGCCATAACCTTGTTCGCCGAAAAAATTGTTTTTGCCTTCTTTGGAGTTGGTTCCCCTGGTCCAATCCACTGTTTAGACTGTTCTTTGGTTTCAGGAGTGTAGTGGTGGACCCAAGTTTCGTCAACGGTTACGAATCGACGCAAAAATTCGCTTGGATTACGCTTATACAACGCCAAATTGGCGGTAGAAATGTTCTTTCGAATCAATTTTTGGTCGACTGTTAGCAAACGCGGCACCCATCTTGCACAGAGCTTTTCCATATACAAATGTTGGTGCAAAATATTTTGTACACGTTCATATGACATCTTACAGGTCTCAGCTATCTCACGAACTTTGAATCTGCGATCTTTCAGCACTATTTGATGGATTTTTTCGATCATATCTGGAGTTGTGACCTCAATGGGGCGTCCTGAGCGAGGCTCATCAGAGGTGCTCACACGACCCTTTTTAAACTCGGAAACCCACTGCTTAACGGTTGAATATGATGGGGAGGATGTCCCCAGTGTTGAGTCCATCTCTTCTTTAATTTCCTTCGGCGTTAACCCCTTCAAATAAAAGTATTTGATGACAGCACGATTTTCCAGCTTTTCCATTTTTACGAAAAACACAGAGGCGTCTTGGTCAGCGTGCTCTCAAAACTAAACTAACATGGCGATCGGACCGAAACTATAGCTACAAGCTATCTAAGGATGGTACTATAGAACGCCACCTCAAGGTAGGCCTAGTGGCGCCATCTCTTGGTCAGGCCGGAAACTTATCATTCCACCCTCGTACATATTTACAAATGAAGATCTGTGAGAGTGCAAATACGTGAAAATAAAGTCATTTGACTTCGATCCCAACCAGCACAAATGCCAATTTGAATTCATAAAGACTTCCTGGAGATCTCTTGAATAGTTCCCATCATGCTAATCAATATGTATTCTTTATGAATAATTTGCCCGGACAATTCATTATGAAATCTCGATATGGGTCCTTCCCATACATCAAGTTGTTCATTGATAGTTCATTTTGAATTCAAGGTATTTATAATGAATACATATTGATTAGCATAACGGGAACTCGTGTGCTGTATGGGATGATACCCCAGGTACCATAGAGTTCATTGGTGAATTCTTGAATCACTTTTTGAGAACTTTGGATTCTAAATAAAGTTTTTTGAGGATTCTTCATCAACTCCACGTTATCTGTGATTTGAGAACAATGAATCCAGTGAAAAACAAATAAACAAGTACGATTGTACAAAAGAATAGAGGTTTGTAATAGGTTTGTAAGAGGAATGAATAATGATCTGTGAATATCAAAATATATGAAAATAAAGATATTCAATATTCATGATACTCGAGAATTGAATCATTTGAAAACAAAGGTAATGAAAGATGAAAATGAAAGTTTGTAAGAATAGAAATCCAATCCAGCTTGAATGGAACATCTGGAGAGATAGAACTTCGGACGAAAATATTTGGAATGAATTGAATCTCCAGTCATATTGGTGAGGTTGACTTGTAGCCATTCTACAACAATTTTCATGATCAGGATCCATTTGTATCTGCTCAATTTCCATCGAGTTGATCCTAAACAGTCTGCGTAATCATCCGTCAATTGGTCAATCAAGTGCATCCTATGCAAAAATTTGTGTTATATCCACAGCGCTCCTGTCTTTTCTTCATTTTCTTACAACACTACCTGATGATCTTGATGGTAAGTGACATACTTTCCTCGTGGGAATCCCAATTTTGAGAGTTTTTCAGACATGGTCAGAATATTTCCAGAGATCTTCAGAATTATTCTGATGATTTTAGAGACTTGCAGAGATTTGTAGAAAATGTCCGAATTTTGAGAGTTTTTCAGAGATTCTCAGGAATTCTCAGAGAAATATTTCCACCGGGGAGATGTCTAGTACATCTGCGTCCTTCTTGCTTTTTCTCCATCTACCAGTGATTTTATTGGAAAAATCTGATAGTAGTATACTCGACGCAAGGAACTGTTGTATATCTCTGCGCCCCTGCCTTTTCTTAATTTTCTTATGACGCTACATAATGATATTGATCATGATCGATTGATGATCGACCATGCTGGTATGTAATGTACAGATGTATAGCACACCTGTATCTTCCTTGCTCTTTCTTCTTCCACCAGTGATTCTATTCGAAGAATCTGATAGTAGTATACCTGATGCGATGACTTGTTGAATATCCACCACACTCCTGTCTTTTCTTGATTTTCTTACAACGCTACTTATTGATATCGATCCTGCTGGTACATGATATACAGATGTATGATATATCCACATCTTGCCTGCTTTTCCTGCATCCACCTGCAATTTTACTCGAATAATCTAGGGATTCATTATCAGTTGAATCCGCTTTGTAATCTGTAATGCAAATTGATAGTGGTGATAGCAAACTCACAGATCTATGGTATATTCGCTTCATTTTGTTTCTCCATCATCCCCCTGAAACACTACGCGAAGAATCTGATATCAGCATCGGATAGATCTGTGATATATCCACTGCGCTTTTGCCTTTTCTTCGTTCGACTGTGAGGGCACCGAATGAGATTGATAGTGGCGATAGCTAGCATACAAATTTGTGATACGTCTGCTTCATTTTTGTTCCGTCTCCAGCAGCCTATGATTCTACTCCAAAGAACTGATGAGCCCAGCATGTTGTGAGAATCAGTGACATATCTACTGTGTTTCCGCCTCTGAAAAAATCGTTTTGAAATACTTCAATGTGACTAAAGCAACTGGAGACCAACTTCAACTCCTTCCATCAGTCAAAGTATTTACATCGACCTTCGAGGTTTTGTCATGAAATTCTCTTTCTAAAAACTTATTATATTGGGGTCTTTTGATGAATCCCCCTCTCTGATTATGAGTGATGATTCAGTTATTGATTCATTGCATGATCTTTGATTATCCATTTTATGCAATTCATCATCAATAGAATCTACTTTGTAATTCATCCATTCAATATAAAATTTCCACAAGACCGACTATATGGAATTGATAGTGGTGGTAGACGATGTACAGTTCTTTGGTATATTTGCTTCTCTTTCGTGTTCTCTTATACACCTGTGATACTGCTCAAGCAATCCGATAACAACTCTTGGTCAACAAAGTATCAGGCCAATAAGGAAAGACAAAAACGAAGCAAATATACCATTCGATCTGTACGTCGTCCACCACCACTCCCCATTCCATTTAGGTCATTCCATAGGCAATTCTATATTAAATGGATGTAGTACAGATTATTGAGTGGATCAAATTGATAATGAATGGCATGAAATGGATGATCGAAGATCACGTAATGAATCAACAACTGAATCATCGCCTACAATCAGAAAGTGGAATTCATCAAACATCAAATATAATCAGAACGTGGAATCATCCAAAAACCCCAATGCAGTATAAGAAGTTTTTGGAATGAGAAGTTCATGACATAACCTCAATGAAATATAAGAAGTTCCAAAAACTTTGAAGGTTGAGGTTGGTCTCCAGGCACCCCAATTATATTGAAGTATATCAAATATTTTAAATCAAAACTATTAATTGGAGAAAACAATTTCTCTAGAGGCAAACGCACAGCAGACTTATCGTTTCCTCGGAGTAGAGTCACAGGTGTATGGAGACAAAGCAGAAATGAAGCGGACGAATCATAAATTTGTACGCTAGCTATTTAGCTAGATGATAGCTATCACTATCAATTCCATTCGGTGGCCTGTTAGTCGAGTGAAGCAAGGGCAAGAATGCAGTGAATATATCACAGATCGACCCGATACTATTATTAGATTCTTTGAATAGCATCCAATAGTATACCATGGATCTGTATATTTGCTAACAATACTATTAATTCCATTTATATCCAAGAATCCGATAACAGCCCTCGTCAAAGAAATCTACTTCATGTTGTTGTTGTTGTTGTTGTTGTTGTAGTCCATGTAGTTGATGTTTGATTCTTAATCAGATTTGGTTAGAATCAAAGGACTGTTCCATCATACAGGGTGGTCCATTTGAAGTGATATAGTCAAATATCTAGGAAACTAGTGGAGATGGAAAAAAATGTTACGTATAAAAAGTTTAGGGTTCCAAAGGAGGAGTATGATGCTGACCTTGAAAAATCCTTCAGAGGTCATTTTGAAGGTCATTTAGGAGTCAAGATGGTTTTTTTGGATGGGACCTCCATTTTTGTATCATGGCATGGGAAAGCTGGTTCCAAACTCTTTACGTAACACTGGTCATAGACCCCTTTCCGCCCATTGGGGTGCAAGATATGGACCGTCGAAGTTATTGATGAACTCCTCTTAGCGCTACCCAGGAACAACGACGTGGACGTGGTAGTTCTCTGTTCCCTCCGGAGTGCTTGATTGTCGTGAGTCCCCTTGCCTCTCACATGCGGGGTGCTTGATGCTGTTACAATAATTGCTTGAAGTTACCCCCCTCTACCTGGATACATAATTCTGGTATGTTGGCACAAACAGTGCGGATGCGATCGATCATGTCCTCCCTCATTTACAAAAAACTTCCAAATTTATTTGGCGAATCTACAAAGGAATTTTTTATAGCGTAACTCTCTTTGGTGAATTCTCTGGAAGCTCGAAGGACTTTTGTATCCGTTCGAATGTGCATCCTAATCGACGTTATGTGGTATGGTTGATACTTCCAATGTTTCCAGCAATCTTTCAACAATTTTTGAGAGTCGATACTCATTTATAACCCTCATTGAATCAAATGGAATAATTTATTCGATTTGGAACGCAATAATCGTAATAAATCGTACACATTACTGCCAACCATAATAAGAGACTCAGTGTTCCCGTTTGTTTATGTTTACGTTTTTTTTCCGATGAAATTAACTCTAATCCGCATTGAAATCAGTCCCGATCTGTGGAGAAAAGCGACGAACAAGGATACATAAACGAACAGAAACATCGAATTTCTGTTTATTATGGTGGGTTAGGTGGATGAATACGGGAATACGTGATCATTTAAACACTGGTTCTAAACTGAGACCATCACAATCGTCCTTCTCCTTTGCATATTCAATCATCTACATTTATCAATTTATTCCATTCGATTCAATCGAAGAAATGAATCACTATCCACCCTCTAAAATTATTGATATGATGCTTGTCCTTGACTCATGTCACAATAATTACAACGAAGCCGCGAGAGTTTACCGGGATCAGTATCCTGATCGCCGCATCGCATCGTTCGTTTCAGAGCACTGGAAATTTGGATAGACACAACTCTCATTACTGGTCGGATGGTAATCCGCATTGGCATCGAGCGATCGACAACCAACATCGTTGGAGCGTAAATGTGTGGTGCGGGATCGTCAATGTCTATTTAGTCGGTCCACATTTTTTCAACAGCACTTTGAACGGCCCCATGTTTCTGGAATTTCTGGCGGATCATTCACCAGGCTTGCTCGAGGATCTGGATTTACAAACAAGGCAGAGGATGTGGGTCCAACTGGATGGAGCGCCACCCCATTACGAATTGATCGTGAGGGAATGCCTTGATCATCATTTCCCGGGAAGGTGGATTAGATGAGGTAGGCCAGTTGCGTGGCCTCCACGCTCACCTGACTTGACATCTCCCGACTTTTTCTTGTGGGGATTTCTGAAAGACGAAGTATTCAAGGCCCAACCAACAACGAGGGAGGACATGATCGATCAAGGCAAGGGGACTCACAATAATCAAGCACCCCACATGTGGGAGGCAAGGGGACTTACAATAATCAAGCACGCCGGAGGGAACAGAGAACTACCACGTCCACGTCGTTGTTCCTGGGTAGCGCTAAGAGTAGTTCATCAATAACTTCGACGGTCCATATCTTGCACCCCAATGGGCGGAAAGGGGTCCATGACCAGTGTTTAGTGAAGGGTTTGAAACCAGCTTCCCCATGCCATGATGAAAAAAATGGGAGCCCTATCCACAAATCATCTCGCCCCCTCAATGACCTTCAAAATGACCTCTGAGGGATTTTTCGAGGTCAGCATCATACTCGCCCTATGGAGCCCTAAACTTTTTATCTGAAACATTTCCCTCCATCTCCACTAGTTTCCGAGATATTTGACGATATCCATTCGAATGGACCACCCTGTATACTACTCTCCATTAAAACTACAAAGCTGATGAAATTATATTACACGCACCTTTCCTCACTAGACATCTCTCTATGGTTTCCTCTCTGAAGGAAGATAAGAAAGGTTTGGAACGGTTATTTCAGAATGAGCAACATCTCTAGTCACTTCAGTTGAGCTCAAGTGTAGTCATTGTCGATCAGGGTTTGCGGGGAGGGTAATGTTTGATTCATTCATTTCTCTCTGGGCAGGTTGTTAGTGGGAGGTCCATCGAGGGTATGGTGAATTCACTATAATTTTATCTGTAAAGAAATGGTAGATAAACTTGAATAATTCTCAAGCACGCTGAGTATAATCTTTTCCATCAATTGTCTACGATCCTCATTGGAGAAATTGACAGTAGCTGGCAGTCCCTCAGGAATTATGATATATCCGTTATGTTTCGACCTATGGAAAGATTGTGAATCAATTTGAATCATTAACATCGAGCGTACTCCGTATGATCCAATTGATCATCCGCCAACGACTCTAGTAGGAGGATATGGGAGTAGCGGATTGTTCATGAAGGGATTATAATATATCCGATATGCTTTTGCCTCAGAATTTATGAATTTGAATTATCTTCCTTGACTAAACCTTGTATGATTGTCTATTATTTACCTCTGGTTCCGGTTAGAGGAACCAACAGTAGCACACTGTTCGTCAGGGATTATGGTATCTCTGCTATGCTTCTGCCTGTAAAGAAATCGTGCATTTCATGAA
This sequence comes from Gonatopus flavifemur, assembly GCA_018340375.1. NCBI lineage: Eukaryota > Metazoa > Arthropoda > Insecta > Hymenoptera > Dryinidae > Gonatopus > Gonatopus flavifemur. The sequence goes on from JAFFJZ010000014.1 coordinate 3,869,554, forward strand.
TAATCCACCATACACACCTTTCCTGTGAATATTCCAATTTTCTGAATGTAGCAAATAGATTTATTCATACCTCTCTGAAACTTTTGTTTTTTTACAAATAACCTCTTCGTCATTTATCCATAAATTTTTCTAACCAATGTATCAAAGTATATATAATTCCAAGTTATTCGTATTTGATCGTTGTTCCGAATAACCTGTAGTAACCCGTAATGCAGTTCCCTGTAATTCATTCTGTCTTTAATTATTCTTTTGATATTATAATAACCTCCCAACATATCGTCTCATTGACAGATTATTTGTGGATGTTGTGACTATGTATAGATCATAGTACACTGAAATGAGCGCTATTGGATTTCGGGAAAAGGAAAGAGATAGATACATCTATACTATTGCAAAAATTGAAAACTCACCCTGAACGCCTAAATACACAAACTACGTGAACGTGAATGTGAGGAACGGAAGTCTGTGTAGATCTCGTATATGGTTCCTGCACATACGTTTCTTACGTTCACATAGTTTGTGTGTCTAGACCTTCAGGTAGTGATGAGATTTATCGTGATAGCAGAAATCGATTAATCTGAATCAGGGGTATGCAACTTCATAGGATGACTTCAAACCGTATTCCGATTACGGTCATATTTATTCACATGGTGGCGTGTCGATCAGGGGCTAAAACATCAACGGCGGCCTAGTATAGTGACATAACCTTGGTCTTAATCTCATCAGTTTGGATTTTGAGAAATCAACAGTATTTCAACAATAAAGCATCAGGAACAACTCTGAAACTGAATGAGTCCAACTGATAATTCGGTTTCAGAATTGTTCATTGCTTTAGTGTTGAAATATTGTTGATGCTTCGAAATACAAACGGACTATAATAATTTTGAGGTCATCCCAGTGCACCAGATCGCCATATTGATTTTTAGTTCGCATGAATATTTATTTAGGAGATGGCGCGCAAATAAGGTTTGATTGAACCTATTGGAGTTGCATTCCCCTGATCTGAATCAGAATGTTGATTGATGATGTTTTGATCGCATGATATTTCAACAACGTCTATATTTCAGGGTCACGTGAACTGATCTGTTGCGATATGTGCATCAATCATCATGGCTGATGGTTGAGTGCTGCTATCTGGTAGCGTGCCTGTAAACTGGTTCTTCGGTATTAGCGCTGTGACCATCACTGTACGCGACGTTTGTTTGACTACACATTGTAGCAGCGGGGTTTTTTTTCTTCGTAATACCAGATTTCGATAATTCAAGTTTTTCTTTATTCTAGATTTGAATCCTTTTATTTTTCCTTCCACATCATGTGGATAATTTTTATTGTACATTCTGTTTTTACGAACCTTGAAGAATAAATTCTCATGTTCGAAATATGAATACATTTATTCCTTCCGAACTCGTTCATAACAATAAAATACAAGAGGTCAGGTGCCCAGTATACGTTTCAACACTGCGCTAATCGAAGTTATCCTTTGTCGTGCGTGAAATATACGAGTTCTTTTTATTTGTCACATAGAAGGAATTTTGTTCTCCTCATGTTCGAAATGGATAGGATGCCAAAAGTGACAATCAAACCCCTTGAAGGGAAGGATAATTGGAATACGTGGAGATACAAAGTTCAAGCTTTATTACGAATGCAAGAAGGAGCATTAGAATTGATTGAAGGGGAATTGGTGAAACCAGAACGTCCAAACGAAGCCACCGCAATTCAAGGTTACGAAGAAAAACTAAAAAAGTTTACACTTGCTGAAAATTACGCTACAGGAGTTTTACTTACAATGGTGGCTGATGAAACGCTTGAAGAAGTGATGCGTTCGACAAATCCACGCGATATATGGGTGGAATTACATAACCTGCATGACGGAATGAGCGAAAGTAAAGTATATACATTGTGTATGCAATTTTTCGCGTATAAATCCAACTCAAACGAGAATATAGTGAATCAGATTCCTACACTGGAAACAATATGGACTAATCTGCAGAATGAATTATCAACGAATGAACAAAGAGTCAAATTGCCAGAAGTTTTATTGATATGTGAAATTCTAGATGTACTACCAGAACGTTATTTTCAGTTTAAATCAAGCTGGATGTTATTAAAACGTGATGAACGTACCATCGATCAGCTGACTACGCAGCTTTGTGCATATGAACGTGCATTATCTTCAAAAAACGGTGATCGAAGAAATGAAGAAGCGTTACTTACGAAATCAAAAAGCACAGCGCCACATAAACATTGCGACAAACGAAAAGGAAAATATAACAAAGATTGGCATAAATCGGTGACGTGTAATTATTGTCTGAAACCAGAACACATAGTTCGAGATTGTCGAAAGTGGATAGCTGACGGAAAACCGGATGGAGCTAATAATCCCACGAAAGACTCTAATAAAAGTGGTTCCAGTGCGAAATTGAATAGTGAAACGAATACAGTTAACCTTTCACTCATGTCCTCAGGTATATTAACAAAAGATTTCGTGAGTAATAATGCTTGGTTCATTGATAATGGTGCAACGAGTCATATCACCAATAATCCTGACTTGTTTCACACGTTTGAAAAGTTTGATACGAAACATCAAATTGTAACGGCAAACGGTGAAGGAACGAATGCTATAGGAAAGGGCACTATTGTCATAAAAACTTCAATAAATAATAGAATCACGGAAATGAAGTTGGAAAATGTGTGGTGCGTTCCAAATATTCGTAAAAATTTGTTTTCACCGTTGGCAGCTCATGATGAAAATCCAAATACTAGATTTGAATCAACGAAGTTTGCGTGTACTCTATATTTCGATGATTCACCCATTCTGGTAGGAACCAGAAAACAAGATGGCGGTCTCTATAAACTGTATTTGAGAACTATACCCCCAGTGGAAACAATAGGAGTGAATAGTATCGTGAACAAGGACACTCTACAGTTGTTTCATGAACGTATGGGACATGAGTGTCATGTACGAAAAGTGGCCGAACGTGAATTTGGTATAGTATTACCAACTGATAATACATTATGTGAAAGCTGCGTTTACGGAAAAGTGCACAGATTGAAATTCGGTGATTGGAGTGATTATCGTGCGAAAAACACTGGTGAACTGATACATGCAGATGTTTGTGGTCCGTTTCACGTCTCATTTGGAAACAAGAAATATTTTGTTTCAATAAAGGATGACTTTTCAAAATTCCGAAGTGTTTATTTTTTGCAGCATGAATCAGAAGTTGCTGAAAAATTACAGCAATATTTGACGGAAGCAAAGGTTCAAGGACACATCGTTGAAACTTTTCGATGTGACGGTGGAGGTGAATTTGACAATGGCCAAATCGGAGCGATGCTCAACAGCAATGGCATTGAACAGCGAATAACTAATCCGCATACTCCACAACAAAATGGATGTGCCGAGAGAGAAAACCGAACAATTGTTGAAATGGCTCGAACAATGTTTCATGTACACGTGGAGTTACTACAACAATTATGGGCAGAGTTTATTAATACCTCTGCATATCTGTTGATTCGAACAGGTCCTTCGTCAATTCAGGACAAATCGCCATTTGAATTATGGTATGGATATAAACCATCAATCAAACATCTTAAAGTTGTTGGAACTACAGTTTATGATCATATTCCTCTTCAACAACGGAATGAAATGGACAAGAAAGCGTTGAAATGCGTTCTTATTGGATATGATGGGGACGATGGCTATCGATTGTACGATAAACAAAATCGTGAAGTGATTCGTTCAAGAGATACATCCTTTCAACAAGAACCGACAAAATCAACTGTTCAAGTTCCTATTCCATTGATGTCCGGAAAATGTAATGAACCGCAGGAAAAAAACTGTACCAATGCGAATGACCCACAAATAGATCCGAATGAATCGCTTGATGGAGAGGGAGATTCATCAGCGGATAACACAGATTAAAACTCAATATACGAGGGAACCAATGACACTAACGATATTGAGAATTCTGAATCAGAAGAAGAGGATAGACAGAGTCATCGTGTATTACGAGATAGATCAAAAATCAGTGTTCCAAAGCGATACCAAGACAATTGTGTGATGTCTTCATATGCATTGATTCACGAATTGAATGCATCAAATACCTTGGAAGGAGCAATGGATAGTAACGGAAAATATAAATGGGAGAAGGCTATACACAGCGAATTGAACTCGTTGATGGAAGCAAAAACATGGACGATGGTACAATTGCCTCCTGGACGTGAAGCTATTAAAAACAAGTGCGTTTTCAAAACTAAAACTCATTCGGATGGGTCGATTGATAAGTACAAAGCCAGATTGGTTATTAAGGGATTTTCACAGCGGAAAGGTCTGGATTACAATCAGACGTTTAGTCCAGTAGCAAGGCTGAGTACTATTCGAGGAGTCATTGCGGGTGGCAGCTAACGAGGGGATGTTACTCACTCAATTCGATGTTTCAACTGCTTTTCCTCACGGTTCCTTGGACAAAGAAATTTATATGGAACAACCCGAGGGTCTCCATGATGGAACAGATCGTGTATGTAAACTGAATCGGAGTTTATACGGGTTGAAACAGGCTCCTCGATGTTGGAATCAGCGCTTTGGGAATTATTTAAGAAATTACGGCTTCAAAGTTGGTGAGGCGGATCCATGTCTTTTTATAAGAGAAAGGGGAGGAAAGAAATTGATTTTGACAATCTACGTTGATGATGGACTCCTCGCAGCTACCGATAAGAGGGATGCTGATGCATTCATTGAATCTCTACAGGAAGAATTTAGAATCATGTCACAACCAGCTTCGTACTTTCTCGGACTGGAAATTGAGACGAACGAATCCGGATAAATTAGGATCAGTCAGAGCGGATATACCGAGAAGATTCTTGAACGTTTTAATATGTCCAATTGTAAGCCTGTTGGAACTCCAATCGTCAAGGAGGATGTTCAATCAGAGGAAACTAAGCAGAATGAGATTTTTCCTTATCGATCAGCTGTGGGAGCTCTGATGTATCTCATGCTTGGAACAAGACCAGATATTGCGTATACTGTGGGAGTGGCATCACGAGCTTTGAAAAAACCAACTAACACGGATGTTATGAGAGTAAAACGTATTTCCCGATGTCTACAGGGTACGAAGAACTATTCAATCCTGTACCAGACTGGACAACGGGATGAGATTCAGGCATTCAGCGATGCGGATCATGGAGGCTGCTTAAATACTGGAAGATCTACAACGGGTGTTCTTTGTCAATATGCTGGAGGATCTATTTCATGGATAAGTCAACGACAACAGTCTGTTGCCATATCAACTACAGAAGCTGAACTAATGGCAGCTAGTGATGGAGCACGTGAATTGATCTGGATAAAGCGTTTATTCTCCGAACTGACTGGATCTACAATTATACCTACGTTACGAGTTGATAATGAGGCTGCTGTCCGTTCAGCGCAAAATCCGGAATATCATCGTCGTACCAAACACATTCGAGAGATGGAGATCAAATCGATTCCTACGGATCGGCAGATTGCTGATATTTTAACGAAATTCTCACCTAGACCAAGGCATTCACGATTATGTGCATGTATGGGTTTGAGCCAGCGATAATGCTTGATGAGAGGAAGTGTTGCGATATGTGCATCAATCATCATGGCTGATGGTTGAGTGCTGCTATCTGGTGGCGTGTCTGTGAACAGGTTCTTAGGTATGAGCGCTGTGATCATCACTGTACGCGACGTTTGTTTGACTACACATTGTAGCAGCGGGGTTTTTTTTCTTCGTAATACCAGATTTCGATAATTCAAGTTTTTCTTTATTCTAGATTTGAAACCTTTTATTTTTCGTTTCACATCATGTGGACAATCTTCATTGTATATTCTGTTCTTACGAACCTCAAAGAATAAATTCTCATGTTCGAAATATGAATACATTCATTCCTTCCGAACTCGTTCATAACGATAAAATACAAGATGATCAAGTTCGGAGTGTGCTCGAACGAAAGTTTGTAGTCGAATTATATATTAAACGTGTAATTATTTCTTCGTGACATTCAATGTGTGACGAGATATTGTGCATTGAAAATTTCTTCAGGAGGCTAAATCTTGGTTTAGGAGTAAAGATACACGGTAGCGCGCGACTTCTGCTTTTTCACTTACATGTTCCTTTGCTGTTTTTTTTCATGTTCTTGGCGTCGAGACGCTACCGCGTCTCTTGATTCAGAGGAGAGATGTCATTATGTTATTTTACATACAAGGATGCATTGAGGTTATTTTAACGTAAGTCGTCACCTCAGTTAGACTGGAATATGATCAATCTTGACTCATTTCTATGAAGAGAGTAGTGTTTCATGCATTCAATTTTCCTTGAGCAGACCCTATATAATCTGCTTTGCTCTTGTCTGCGAATCATAATGAGAACATCAACAGCAACGCATTCAACACTAAAATTTGTAGGATATTTGCTATACTTCTACCCGCATAGAATCTGTGGATGGGAATTATGATTAACTAGATGCCTCATAAATTCAAAAATTTCACGAACAATACAATCATATAAAGCTCATCTTTCTCACTTTCGTACTTTACAGATGCAGTGGTGGATGAATAAGCAGATTATTCATGATGAACGTGATGGAAATTCAACATATGCAATAATATTGTGATTTTAGAAATTGATTCGGATGTAAAATAACTACAGCTCAACTGGGCTGGAGGACCTGCAGATGCAATTCATTCTGAAATCTTCTTTCCAAAAGTTTCACCTCTCCAGTTATTCTATTCAAGCGGGGTTATATTTCTATCCCTAAAAACCTCTATTTTTATTTTTGTTTTTAGATGATTCTCTTCTTGAGTATTATCAATACTACCCAACAAAAATTTCGTGATTATAAAGACTAGAAAAGAATGGAAATCTGAAGAACTGAATTCGAATTTGGAGGTCACAAATTCATTCCAACGAAATTGTATTCTTCTCTATTCCAACTCATTTCACAGTGGAATTCATTCTAAGTCTATGGTTCCATGTCAATTTTTCTGACGTCAAACTCAGAATATAACCCATAGGTTGAGGATGAATATCGTTAACAGTTTTGATTCAACATTTTTCAATTTCAAATCATCTCCGACTGGAGATACCTCGAATGTACTCTTCACTGACACTGTATTTAATTGTGATCGATGGTAATTTCATTATCATTTCCTAAACTTTCTTGTCATTGATATGTCCAAAATCGTAGGCTGCTTTGAGCGTTATGAGCTGTTTTCAGTGTCAAGTTATCAGTCAATTAATATGTAGTTTTCGGAATTCTTACCGCGTATATCTGTTTATGGAATTACCTTTGTCAACTTCGTTCTCAGTTTGAATTTCACATAATTTGGGCATCACTTTTTGTGTATTTCATTCTTATATTTGATACTTGAAGATGAGAGGAAGTTATCCCAAAGAAAGGAGGAAATAACTTCAGTTCCAGATGAAATTTCGAAAAAATCAGTTGAGTTTCAACAAATATTCAAGTTCAATTTTTTGACATGGAAAATCATTGAAAATTCTCATGACAATTGTAATAACCTGCATGAAACTGAAGAATCCATTATCACAGCATCAGAACAATATGTGATTGTACAATTAATGATATTCGGTCACAATGGGGTTGAAGCAGCAAAGGTAGAAAATATAAACATCAGCACAGTGCCAACCTTGGAAATACAAATTGCAGAATACTTTCATAAAGTTGTAGCCGTGGTGTTTCATCAGGGAAAAAGTATTTTCGAAGTCAATTCTACTTGCATGTTATGAAGTACAGATACAAAGTGGATATTTATTCATGATCTGCAAGTTGAAGAACGACGTCTTCCACGTGATGCTAAAGACTCATACATGTATTTTTTCAGAGAGCGATAATTTCACTTGCTCATCAAGGAGAATTCAATTCCTGTAATCTTCTATTAGTGATTTTGGAGAATATAGTATACCTTTATAATACCACAACCAACTAAATATTTTCGAAGAATTTTTCGAAGTGATTTCGATGGATATTTGACAAAATTCAGAAAAATTTCTTCTACAGTACTGAAAAATGCTCTCAATCAAACATTTTGAAGATATCCCTCTTTGTTGCATATAACATCTCTTTGAGACACTCTTTGAAATGATCCTTAAGAGTGATTGAAACATTTTTGCTGGAAAATTATTCTCAGCTTCATGCCAAATGGTACAAATTCTCGTTTTATCAAAAAACTTTCTGTTAAATAGCTTAAACATATTGTGTGCAAGTTTTCCCTGTCTATAAGATCTATTTTGTTCCGATCTCCTGAAAATGATATTTTGGGAACAATGGGAATTCTTGTACAATACATGTCTGAAACAAAATCGTAGGCTGCTTTAAGCGCTGTGAGCTGCTTTGAGCGCCAACTTATCGGTCAACTAGTATTTACTTTTTGGAATCCTGTACATATGTATTAATTCATGGGAATTCACTTTTCTTCCCTCCTATTCTTCATTCTTTATGTCGATAATCCATTGCTGTTCAATGATGAGATGACTGATGGGAACCCAAGTGGGCTTTTATATCACAAATGATCTAAGCACATTTTCTTCATTGCTACGATCGCTATTTAATTAGACATGAGCGTTTGAATCTCATTTATGTTTTTTTGAATCTTGATAAGATACAACAGGATATGCTTCGTTTGAAAGAGAATATGTGAAATCAGTAAGAGCTGCCAAGTACATTCGATCATGCAAATAGTATGTAAACGATTTCTTGTATATTGTAACTTCATCATCATCATAAGGTATCCAGTCTTATGACTGGTTTGATGAAATCCTCCAACCCTGACTATTATCTGCTCACCGCCTAATTTCTTAAGGGAAGAAAGAGAACATTCTTCAAGTCGGAGCGTGGAATGTTAGATCACTGAGACAAACAGGAAAATTAGAAAATTTGAAACTGGAAATGAAGAGGTTGGGTATCGATGTGATGGGAGTCAGTGAAATGAGAGCCGCAAGAAGGGGATTTCTGGAGTGGGGATTATAGAATCATTCACACAGGATCAAAGAATGGTCAAGCAGGTGTGGGAATTATAATGCATAAGAGGGTAGGGAATAGGATAGAAAATTATTTGCAACATAGCAAACGCGTAATGATGGTCAGAGTGAGAACAAAACCGGTAGACACTGTTAAAGTCCAAGTATACATGCCCACATCTGCATACTCAGAGGAGGATATCGAGAAAACTTACGATGAAATAGAAGGAGTGATAGAATATGTGAAGGGAGAAGAAAATTTAATGATCATAGGCGACTGGAATGCGGTAGTAGGTCAAGGAGAAGAGGCCCACATAATAGGAGATTTTGCGTTGGGAAAAAGAAATGAAAGAGGACAACGTTTAATCGAATTCTGTGAGAGTCATAAAATGGTTATTACCAACACATTATTCAAAAATCATCCAAGAAGAATCTATACTTGGAAAATGCCAGGAGATACAGCAAGGTATCAAATTGATTACATATTAGTAGAACAAAGATTTAGAAACCAAGTGAGAAGCTGTAAAACTTATCCAGGCGCGGATATAGATAGTGATCACAATATGTTGTTGATGAAATGTTCTCTGAAATTCAAAGCTCTGAAGAAGAAAAGGAAAATGCAAAAAAGATGGAATTTGAAGAATCTCAAACAAGGAAAAACACAGGAGACATTCAAAGTGATGTTGGACGAAAAATTGGAGGATCGATAGGAGAAAGACTTGGAAATAGAGAGTAGATGGACAAATATGAAGGGGAACATAGAGCAATGTGCAGATGAAATTTTGAAGAACGATGGGATAGAGCCTAAGAAACCATGGATAACAGAATAAATTCTCGATTCAATTAATGAAAGGAGGAAATACAAGAATAAGAATAGTGAACAAGATCAGCAGACATACAAGGCACTGAGGAATAAAATAATCAGAGAACCGAGGAAAGCAAAAGAACAATGGTTGGAGGGGAAATGTCAGGATATAGGAGTAAGATTACATTTGGGGAAAATAGATGAGGCATATAGGATTGTTAAGAGATTTTTTGGACAAATGAAATCTAGAAGCAGTAAGATTAAAAATTCTCCAGGAAGACAATTGATAAGAACGGAGGAAAAAATCGAACAATGGATTATTCATTCAGAAGATCTGTATAAAGGAAGAGATAATATAGGATTCTGAGAGAGGGAGGAAGATGTCGATGAAGAAGAATTGGGAGATTCAATTTTGAGATCAGAATTCGACAGGACTTTAGAAGAATTGAAAAATAATGAAGCGCCAGGAATAGATGGCATAAGTGCGGACCTTATCAAAGCCTCCAGTCAGAGAACTCGTGACGCACTGTTTGAATTGGTCAGATATATGTACGAAATAGGCGAAGTACCGAAAGATTTCCAGAAGAATGAAATTGTCGCCATTTCAAAAAAACAAGGAGCAGACGAATGCGAGGATTACAGAACGATTAGTTTAACTTCACATACCTCGAAAATACTGACAAAAATCATATACAGGAGAATAGTGAATAAAATAGAGAGTAGATTAGCAGAAGATCAGTTCGGTTTTAGGGAATATAGGGGAACGCGAGAAGCAATATCAGCACTGAGAACAGCAGTAGAGAAAAGTCTGGAGTTCAAAAAGTATATGTATATATGTCTTGTAGATATACAAAAAGCATTCGATAACGTTGATTGGGAGAAGATGTTTACGATTTTGAAGAAGGTAGGAATTAATTTCAGGGACAGGAGAATAATATATGAATTATATAAGAATCAAACCGCAATAATAGAAATAGAGGGTCAAAAAGGAGGAGCACAAATTAGAAGAGGGGTGAGACAAGGATGCTCACTATCGCCATTGATTTTCAATTTGTATATAGAAGAAGCGATGAACGAAGTGAAGGAGCAAGTGCAATTGAAATTACAGATTCGAGGTGAAAATGTAAGCATGTTGAGATTTGCGGATGACATAGCTATATAAGCTACGAGTGGTGCTGAGTTAGAAAATACTCTCAACACTATGAAAAAAATATTACTAGACAAATATTGTATGAATATAAATAAGGACAAACAAAATTCATGATTCGTACAACAGCGAAAACATCAAGAAGAACGAAAATCAAAATAGACGCAGAGACAATTCAGCATGTCAAACAATTTAAATATCTAGGGAGCATAATGACAGAAAACGGTGAAAGCGAAAGAGATATGAAAGCAAGAATAGCACAAGGGAAACAGGCTTTCCACCAAAAGAAACAGTTACTATGTTCGAAGAATATTAGCTCAGCAGTAAGGAAGAAATTCTAGAAGAGTGACGTTTGGAGCACAGCATTATATGGTTGCGAAACTTGGACAATTGGAAAAACGGACAAACGAATACTTGAAGCTCTTGAAATGTGGTGTTATAGAAAGATACTTAGAATAAAGTGGATAGAAAAAGTAAGAAATGAAGAAGTACTTGAGAAGGTCAATGAAAAAAGAAGTTTCTTGAGACAGGTCGTGAAAAGAAGAAGTAATCTGATAGGACACACATTAAGGCATGATAGCTTATTGAAAACAATATTGGAAGGAAAAATGAATGGTAAAACTCGAAGAGGTGGACCTAGATTGAGTTATATGAAGCAAATCATACAAGATAAGGGTTGTCGTTGATATGCAGAAATCAAGCGGTTAGCGGATAATAGACAGGGTTGGAGGATTTCATCAAACCAGTCATAAGACTGATTACTTCATGATGATGATGATGCTTAATTTCTGCATATCTACGACAACCCTTATTTTGTATAATTTGCTTCATATAACTTAATCTAAGTCCACCTCTTCGAGTTTCACCACACATTTTTCCTTCCAATATTGTTTTCAATAAGCTATCATACCTTGATGTGTGTCCTATCAGATTACTTCTTCTTTTCACGACCTATTCCAAAAGACTCCTTTTTTCATTCACCTCCTCAAGTACTTCTTCATTTTTCACTTTCTCTATTCACTTTACTCTGAGCATCCTCCTATAACACCACATTTCAAAAGCTTCGAGTCTTCGTTGGTCCGTTTTCCCAATTGTCCAAGTTTCGCAACCATATAATGCTGTGCTCCAAACGTAACTCTTCAAGACTTTCTTCCTCACTGCTGAACTGATATTCTTCGAACATAGTGACTGTTTCTTTTGATGGATTGTAACTTCAGTTCGGTTGAATTATATTTAAAGTGATTCATGATTGTATTGAATCAAAAATATATAATGGAGTGAAACAAAAACTAGGTTCAACTATTTGGCATACTAGAAACAACTCCGACCTATCAGAAACTGAACGTGATTATCGTTTCTGATATGTTTCGGAATTTTTCTCGTACTAGAAACAGCGCTGAGTTATTCCAAACCAAACGTGTTGGTCGTTTCCAATAGATTTTGGAATCTACGTCAATGCGGAACATTTAGCGCGGCCGATTCCGTGAGTTTTCCGCCTCAATTTCATTCAAACAATTCTGTTGCAAGTATGTGATCAAAAAGTTGGATGATAAAATCACCATCGGCCGCGCTAAGTGTTCCGCATCAACGTGGATTTCAAAATCTACTAGAAACGACCACCACGTTTGGTTTGGAATGACTCAGTGCTGTTTCTAGTATGTGAAAAATTCCAAAACATATTAGAAACGATGCACACGTTCAGTTTCGAATGGATCAGAGTTGTTTGTAGAATGCCAAATGATTCAACCTAATTTTTGTTTCATTTCACCATATTTTTCAATTCAATACAATCATGAATCACTTTGAATATAATTCCACCAAACTGAAGTTACAATATACAAGAAATCGTTCACATACCATTTGGATAACCGAATGTACTTGGCAGCTCTTATTAATTTCACATCTTTTTCTTTCGAATGAAGCATATCCTGTTGTATCTTATCAAAATTCATATTGTAGGGAAATTCTTGCTTGATTGTTTTTTTAGATTTTTTTTAGGGTTGACCGCATTTTCATGTACTTGGTATTATTTTCTTACTCTCTTGAAGTTTCTCGTATTCGGATACAATTATCCCAAAAGATAACTTCTAAATCTGCATTGGAAAGGTATTATAGAGGGTGAAAGTCGAATCGAAGAAATCAATTTCCCTAAAAACAGCCTTGGTGATTTTAATTAAAAAAATCATATGTAATTGTGTTCAAGTAACACAAGGAAACAAGTAGAAGAAATTTGGATGAGGAACACGATTCGGAAAAATTATTGTTGATCATGTTGTGATGATACACCTACCAATTATTACCTGAAATAATCCCCAGATTATCTTCTTCGACATATATTTCCCTCAGATTCTTTCAAAAGGTACTTCCTAACTTGAAATAATGCAACCATCATTGCACTCAACATGAACATTATGTCGAGTGCAATGATTACCTGCGTACCGCGTTTCATACCCGACTTTATTTTTTTGAGTTACGAAGTACTTTTAGGAAAAATCTAAATGAAATATATATTGGTGGAGATAGGCTCAGGATTATTCCGAACAATTGTTAGGGGTATCATCACAACATAACCTCGAAAAAATTTTGTGAAAGTGACCAATAATTTCTGCTACCCGTATTTCCCATCCAAAGTTCTTCTACTTCTTCCCCCTGCGTGATCTTATTGGAAACTATAACATATAATTTTCCTATCAAAATTGCACGGCCGTTTCCGAGGAAATCCGTTTACTTGATTAAACTTCTCATCTGTATAATACCCAAGTAGCAACAGAAGTTGGAAGTATATACGAAATAAAAACGTTCGTAGGATATACGAATGAGATACGAAGAACATATGATGAAAGTTCATGGAATATTCGAATGAGACTGTTTCAAATATACTTAGAACGTACATAGTGCATTCGAAATGTACGATATTCATTCAATCGACGTTCGATTAACGTACTGTTGTATATTCGATCATATACGTTCGATGAATATTCATAGCACCTACGAAACGGTCTCTTGGAATGTACATAGAACATATTTTGAATATTCCAAGAACGTTCATAGTATATTCTGGTGCTACTTGGGTACTGTTGCAACGTGGAGTTCGAAGTTATCCTGCGGGATGATTGTACGTTATACCCATAGTTATCTGTGATGTGAATTTGAACTCGGTAGATGTGGGGGCAATTTTCACATGCTCAACCCCCAGACCCTTTGGGTGTAAAAACCACATGGAATGACCCTTATACTAAAAAACGATAAGGATGTCGGTACTGCAGAACTTGCCCCTACAAGTTCAGGAACTTCTCGTGAATCTGACGTGAAGTAACCCACATGTATCCATCTATATTCATCTCCCTCTTCTTCTGTGGAATATGACAGAACACTATATGTATGCTTTGGGAGATGAATGAATATCTATCTATTGATATCTTTGGGATATGAATGAATATCTATCTATTGATATCTTTGGGATATGAATGAATTTATTAATTTATTCATCTCTCCCTTGTGGATTGCTGAGCATGAGCATCCACGTGAGATCATGTTTGAATTTTATTCCTCATCGGTGTTTCCAGATTGACCTCATGATCCAAGTCCTGAATATTGATTCACTGGGAACTCCTACTGCGTTCTTGCTATAGCAGTAGACCATATTGCAATTCAAACATGAGCAATGGTTATCTTTCATTGATGAACTTACCGATAACGTCTCTTATGGTAGCTGTACTGTTGCAGGTAATGAAGTATGTATAGAATGGCACCATCGCAACTCCTCCATTTTGTGCCTGCAAATGAGAGAAACCTGTTTTAAATCCGATGTGGAGATCTAATGCTTCTCAAAATCATTCTCCACAATTAATGTAGAAGAAGTAATGTAATTCCCAGGGAAGATGAGAAAAAATTGAGAAAAAAACCATATTCCTTGAGAATAGAGGAGAAATACAAAAACGAATAGGATGAGACACCCAAAGACAAGATGAGTTGGGGGGTGAGTGATAATTCGGGAAAAATATGATTCATTTTCCTCCTCACTTTCACAGACAGTAAGTTGCATATATGTCTGAACAATGAAGCTCCTCAGAGATGAAATATACTTTTGACAAATTCAATTGTACCAACCAAAATGCGTGGTGAAAATTGTGACTTCAAGTCAAGTAAAGCAGACAATATACTGTAAGAGACACTAGATAGGGAGAAGTGAGGAACATGCGGGAGCAAATGATCTGAAGAATTCAAAGCATGCTCAAATAACAGAAATTAATAATGAGAACAAAATATCAAATTCACACATGAAACTGCGCGGTACAACGTGCCTATTGAAATAGAGTTTCGTACAGGAAAGATCAATGCTCAACGTATCATAATTCTAGGCTACTAATGATGATTCGCACACAGAGAACAAACGTAGTAATCACTTGCCTTCCAGGAGTGTACGCTTAGAAACTATGATTCGAAACGTGAGTTCATTGACCGAAATTATTAACAGAAACGAGGTTTGAACAAGAAAGAATAATTCGAGATGGTAACGGTGAAATCATCGTATAGAATCAAATGAGCACTCCGCGTAGCACATGTACAATCCACGTCACAGATTAGCGGAGCGAACGGAAGTATTGCACTTTGAGTTACGTTTTCAATCACGAATTGGAGGGATGGATTCATCTACCGATGGACCATCAGAAAGAGTTGAATAGTAACTGAGAGCAGAGAGATTGAAAGCACAAAAGTCATTATTCAGTGGGAGATGAAGTGCATATCTCAGAGGAGATCCCCTAGTCACAAGCGCGAACAGAGAGTCGGTGGAACGAGCGTCAATTTCTGTGCTCATGTCGAGTGCTGCGTGGAGACTGAATTTGGATGTGATGAGTCACGACCGGCAACCTTAGGTGGTTTACCGCCTAATATCAGGTGACCGATCGTACTTTGAACCTGGATGTAATGCTGGAACAAAGCACGTATCACCTCCCAAAATTCGCACACACACAAATACAGAAATCTACACATTCATCCTGACCATCAAGCATCCTGATGGAAGCTTTGGAACCGTGGGAGTATTATTGTCTGGTGAACCTGAGTTCCCCGCATTACAGGAGTTTTTCGTTGACAACGTCACAAACAACCTGAGGAGGAATTATGATGTGGACACAAAGAAAAAACATTTTTTTTCGTCGAGCGCGCCAGGAGTTCGGCAAGTATGCCGTCTGAGTTGTTACGAAGTGACAAATGGCAAGTGTAGTTCATATTAGTACGTCACAAATTATTTATTGTTCGAAACGGCCCGAGCAGCTAGACCGAATCGAATGTGTGGGTCTGCTCACGTTCTAAGCTTGCCGAGGAACTCCAAATTCCAAGGTGGCACCCGTAGATATGTTCAATGATTTCGTTTCAATGATGAAAGGGAAGAGAAATGAATTAATAGATTGACCTTTAGTTTTTACTGCGAGGATTATTTGCATTGATATTTATTTCTCTTGGAGAGAGGAAGAAAGAGAAAACAAATGGAAGGTATTACAATAAGACGATTCGAATAAAAGGGAATAACAGATACAATGACTTGTAAATTACAAGATTTTTAACAGTGACATCGAGATAGTTTCTGATGGGAGACAGTATGTGTATGTGTATGTGTTTACATATGAGAATAATTTACGAACCTCACTTCCGTTCAAGCTGACCTTTGAATATCTGGCTGCGAGCTGGATCCAAAGTGAGCGACCAAGATCTTGTAGATGGTGGCAACTGGATCAGGAGTTTGGATACGATTTGGATGCACTGAATTCAATAATACTCTTAAAACTTAAAAATTAACTCGAGAAGTCTGAGTGCGAAGATTTAAATAAGAGAGTGAGAGCGGTACAAACGGGTTTGGCGGAATAGGTATTCCGTCAAAAATTGTTACCGGCACGTGGAACTTGCGCGAGTCCGATCACGGTCTTGACCTTTGTCTCGTTTAACTTGATAAATCCGCGTGTTATCGAGCCTGCCTTTGCAAGGCGTGTCCCCGATAGATCCCGAAAG
This sequence comes from Gonatopus flavifemur, assembly GCA_018340375.1. Taxonomy (NCBI): domain Eukaryota; kingdom Metazoa; phylum Arthropoda; class Insecta; order Hymenoptera; family Dryinidae; genus Gonatopus; species Gonatopus flavifemur. The sequence goes on from JAFFJZ010000014.1 coordinate 3,886,511, forward strand.
TATACTCTGGCTTTCCATCAGGATCGCTCTTATCTGAAAGAGCAAATGATTTCTTTTTGCCGTTGGGAGTGGGGAATCACGCGGTTGGATTTTTGCCGATTTCGAATTTGCTCTAGTTACCATGCTCCATAATCAATGAATGTGTGTCAGAGAGAAGTGATGAATTAGGAAGGGGATGGATGGAAGGTGTGCGGGCCACCTTGGACTCAGCTCGATGCAGTTTCAGCAAATTCTTTGCACAACGAAATGTTGCAAGTGACCTAGTCTTTATATGAACAGAAGAATGTCAGCAAATTCTTAGCATATCGATATGTTATGATGATTATTCTGACAAACAGTTTAATGAGTTCAAAAATAATGACAAAAGGAGGTCCAATGATAGAGAATCTCAGGTGAATTTGTTTATCCTCCCTCGCATGTATGCGCGCTTTCATTTTCGCTTCGGATATATGCAGAGGAGTTGTTCTATGTTTCCAATATTTCGTCTCTGTCCCACTCTCTCAAGTGTTTTCTCGAATTACATGTTATCACTTTCTCCCGAGGAAACGATTGGGAGAAATCGTTGATATTTTGACCTTGCGATTTCTCTATCAGACCTTCCATGTCCGAATTATCCAAGTATAGCTTGACTGTATTAACTTCAGTGAATCTGATGAATAAATGGATAGCAGTGATATCCCATATAACGAGAGAAGCCTTTGAATTCATTGTTTATTATTGGAAGTGATTTAACTGTTTTTGAGACCTATGTTCTGGAAATGTTTTGATAATTTTTGTATTAAATTCATTGACAGTATCCTCTGAATGAATTCGAACCCTTATCTTCCTTATGGGTAAAAGGTTTCATATAATCAGAAGAGAATGAGGGGGGGCAAGTTTTTGGTAGGCACATCACAGAGTCAACAGAATAACGCTTGACATAAAAAGTGATGACAAGAAAAGGCCAGTTTGAGCACATTTTGACTCCATCCATATCAGAACCAATGATGGTGTGAATTTATAAATACTCATGAGATATGATTCAGGAAAAATTATGACGTTCAGCTGACTTCCGGTTCCTGAAATATGGCTTGTTGAAGTTGTGGAAATTGAGTTTATCACCTGGAAGTCCATCAGTTTTTCGACCGGAATCAGTGATTTCTATCCTCATGATATTTGCACTATTTGAGATGAAGAGAACCTTATGGATCCAGGTGTGGAATCCCATCAAGTTTGTAAACGAATTGTGCCACGTTCGCCCAATGAATTGGCTCATGGGAGGTGATAATAACAGTACTGATGATTGAAAATACACACGATGACTTCGTAGAAACCTTGAGTGGTTCTTGGCAAAGAAATTAATTTTCATGAACTCCTCAGCATTCCTTGGAACATATTTGTGAATGGGTCTATGAACATGTGAATGAACGGAAACTCGATTATCATCGAACTCCATAGTGAAGTCTGAAGCCTCCACTGTTCTCAGGGCCGATTGATTTATGTGTGCGTGTGTGGGGGTAGGGGATAGTTGCGAAGGTACCTGTCACCCGCAGATCAGTCCCACCTATTTCGATTTCCAGCCAACAATAATACTCGGTGGATAAAATACACACACACTATGATCAATAATCAAATCATCACACACACAGACGTGAATACAAAAACTAACACAACAATACATACAAACACCTACAACTGCTTATTCGCACACACATACGTATGTTCACATACATGCTAATATTAAGACTCACACTCATTCACTATCACACACCAACACTCACACTAATACACTATTGCACACACACACCAACACTAATATAAACATACCAGTAGATAGATATTTGACAATGCTCAGACAATTTAGGAGCCTCCATGTAAACGACAAATTTTTACTTGAATAATTGATTCAAACACAAATGACATACGGGATATTGACATTCCATAATATTCATGAATATATAAGGAGAATGATATATATTGATATGTTATTGATCGTATGGTAATTTATGACAATTCAGGAGTCTTGATGAAAACATCGTATTCTTACACACATAATGAATTCAAGGGTGCAAATGACATGAGAGAAACATTCTTTCGATAATTCAAAGTAATAAGAAAAGTAATATGATGAGAAATCAATATCAACATCTTATGGTGAATCACATACTCCTCAATCAATTCTATATACGTATGGCATCCGTGAATATAAAACTTTTATGTTCAGTTATTGGAAGTGAAATAGTACATTATGCTACAAGAGAGGAAGATGAGTGATTTTCACCGAAGGTGTCGTTTGTTGCCCGAGCGGAGGACGGCCAAGAATCACGGGAGGTGCAAATCATTTCCCTCACGAGGGACATACGATACTCTTTTTCCGATTCCGCTAAAATAGTGAACGTCTTCATATGTATATAAACTCGACGCTATTTCTCAAGCGTTCATTACTCCGTCTATTTCCCCCCAAAGGGAGTAATGGAAACGTATTGCGCGAGCGCATTCGACTGCGCACGCATCATTGATTAGGAAGGTTAAGAATACGTAGTTTCGTTCCCGCACTATAGGTATGAAATACGACTCCTTCAGCGGAATCGGGAGAAAATTCCCTCATATTATTTTGATTTTTGATATCCAAATCGATTCTACCATTGGAAATTTATTATCTTTCAAACGTTTATGAATCACATTTTAATTGTTGAATTAATGAATCTCTTGGGTAAACACGTTTTGGAATCCTCCAATCCTACACAGATGGGAAGACGATCCCGAATGAGGGTAAGAAGTCTGAGGTTGGTCCCAAAGGAGTGTGGAATAAGTTGTTTGAAGGACTGTGGAAGTGAACAGGCAAGGACTGCTTTTTGGACCATCCCAGACTCGTTTGATTGGGGTAGAATTCGTGGAACGGCCAGGATTTCACAACGCATATTCCACACATATACGAAGATAATGATGCATATTAGAAATTTCATCCGGTTTTCGGACAACTTTACGAGAAAAATGGGTTTTCCGAATCAGTAATCGTTTCGAGACAGTTCACTGAATTCTCGTCCCCGTCGTTCCAGACCCATATCTTTTCCGTTCGTTCTTTATCGAGGTGAACGGAGTGTATTGGTTAAATTACATTCGTGTGAACCCATTTTCCATTGGAGTGGGTGAAAAATCAGTTTCCAAGTACTGATGCAGGAGAAATTTATTTTGTTCCCGTTCCAAGGGAAGATGGGTGCGGCCGAACGTGATTTAACTAATACACCCCTCCGTTAACCTTGATAAAGAACTGTATCAGGTCGGAAAGTCGGGAACGAGAATTTGATAAACTGTCCCGATACGATCAGTTGGCTCATGGACTTACCTATCTCCACTCTCTAGATTATGTTCCGAAAAATGGCCCGAGGGCATCAAGATAGGAACACAAATAAGATGGTTCCACCAAATCATCATCGGCCACGCCAAGTATTCTGTATCGACGTGGATTCCAGAATTCATCTGAACCGACTAACACATTTGGTTTGGAATAACTCGGGGTTCTAGTGTGTGGAATAGATGAATGTCATTTTTGTTCTATTCTTCGTCATACCTGTTTTTGGGAGGAGCATGTTTTTTTCAAAGATTACAAACTACTATTAATATATTTTTGACAAATTCAAGTGACAATATCCCGAAATTGTTCACATACTATTTGAATCGCTAAATGTACTTGGTAGCTATCATTGATTTCACATCTTTTTTCTTTGGAATAGTGTATTTGTCACTCCGGGTAGAATTCTGGACAGAGTGAAGTTTTTATTCTAAGAATTTCTTGTCAATTGTTATGATGAGGATTTATATTTATTCATGGACTTGGCTCCATTTTTTCACCTTCTTGCAGTTTTTTGTGGGAATTTTACTTGCTTCCGACCGATTTCAAAGAAAGGAGGAGTTTCTCAATTCGCTTGTATTTTTTTAAATGTTTGTTACCTTGTAACTCCGGAATTTATGAATCGATTCGAAGTTTCTCATTTGATTTCCAAGTATATACTTTCAGGTTAGTCCCATGTTATGGATCATCCCATACAAGGCTTGCCTGTTGAAGGGCGAAGGAAACTCCCCACTGTTGACAACAATCACCGTGTGTTCGGGCATTTCTGAAAGTCACTCCTGGCGCTGTTCATTAGTTTCGTTCAATCTCATTCTGAATTCACTTTTTCTACTATAGAAGAGGCGTTTTTTCAATATTTGGATTTTGGATACCGATATTGATTCTGACCAGTTCAGTTAATTAAGACATATTCATAATCTTATAACCTCATGGAATTGAACATTCATATGAACTGAATATTTGGGGAAGCGACGATCATGAGATTCTGTCCTCAAAACCTATGTCAATAATTGATATTTCGGTGAAATGCCCAAACGTTTGAGCCCTTGAGAAACGAAACAGTGGAAAACAAGGAGGAGGAAAAAGCAGGAATAAAGAAGAAACATGTGCTGATTGTGATTGAAATGGAATAAATACTGAGGGAAAATGAACCCGCATTTTCAAAAGTCTCTCCTGGAACTGTTCGTTGCTTCCGTTCCTCCTCGTTCTGGATCTACTCTCCCTATTTTGAGTGACGCGTTTTTCCTTATCTTCGCTCGTCTCACTTTAACAGCGCTATTTCGTGGCAGCAGCACGTTGAGTGGATCTACCCATGCTCCTCCTTCAAGGAAAGGAAGATTCACTAAAAAGCGAGAAATAAAATTTTCAACAAAAAAACCCACCCCCAAAAAGTGCACTGATAAGAAAAAAAAATTGATCCATTATCTTCAAATGAGTTCGAAAAATACAATTTTGAATGAAAAAAACCGACTCCAATAATGAATGAAAAAAAGCAGTGCACTCAAAAGTAACTAATAATACATCATATCTAGGAATTATGCGCATACCACGTATTTGACTCAACACATGGGTAGCGAACAAATAATGAACTACCTGTTCCCATTCATAAATCACACAAACAAACTATACTTCTGTAACAAGCCGCTTGCAAAGATATTAGGTAATAGGTAAGATAATCAAGAGACGCGGTAGCGTCTCGATGCCAGGTACATGCAAAAAAAAATTGTTGATATAAATTGTATATCAAGTCCAAATGCAAATGTCGCTGCCGCTTCTCTTTTACAGTCAGTTCGGAGGTTCAGTTTTTATTTCTTGAATTGTTTCGATGTGATTACGTATTTCAAATATGAACCAATTTCATTCTGTAGATACGATTTTTTGCTTTCGATTGAGATATCTTCCAATCCAATCGATGAAGTATTCACTGAGATATCTTGATTCCGATTCTATTTTGTATCATAATATTTCAGATTCGATTCTTATTTGTGTTTTTCAGTGCCTCGGGATATTTTCTTCGCGACTTCGTTCCGAAACTCGACTCTCAGTTGTATCAATCGATAACACAATTTCGGAACATAACCTGAACGTGATCAGGTGTGATCCAAAGACACGTGTTTCATTGAAATGTCAATACAACCCAAACAAATTTGTGAGAGAGGGAGAGATTATTTTTCTTTCGATTAAAGGTCAAGAATTATTATCACACGCTGATACAAAATTTTTTTTTTCATAGTAGTAAAACTTTATCGTTCAGGGACCCAAAGGGTCCATACAAAAGGAGTCTCTCCATCCTCCATATGACAAAAAGATTCACATATGTGGTTTCGATGAATTTTACAATATTTACAGGTATTAACATCAAAATAATATTCAAGTATCATGTATATCTTGTGTAACAGCATATTTTGTGTTATGTGTTAGTATATCTCCAAGTGTAATCTGCCTGAAAGTAATTTGCTCAGGTCATTTGTGTTGATGATTGAAAACATATTTGGTATGATCGAATTATTTGACAAACTTACAGCTTAATAATTTATCCTACATTTCTACATTTCATAACTCTTCTTAATGCCACGGTTCTTAGGGTTTCATTAGAGGCTAGAGAAATATTGTGGTTACGTTTTCGTCTTTCAGGACTTTTTCCAAAACCGACATTGTGTATGCAATTGTTTGGTTGACGCTTCTCTCTGTGGGTTTTTTCAGATTTTTCATAATGATATCAGTGAATTGAGAATTCGTACAGTCGTTGCTGGAATGTATGCGCCGTAGGTTCACAAATCGATCACATTCAAGTAAATTATGAAATAAATCAACAGGATGTTTGTTACATAATTCGCATGTCCTGTTATTGCTGAGTTTGTAAATTTTCGTTCGGTACCAGATGCGTGGGGTAATCGAGTTCATGAGCCTAAGCTGGGCGAACGCCCTTTTCTTTTCTAGGGTATTATTGAGTGTCAAACACTTTTGTAGTTCACCGCCGGCTGCAAGGTAGGGTTAGATTATCAGCGATGAGGACCCCTCACATCTTCGCAAATCAACTGATTTGATATAGTGCTCGTATTTTTCTACTCATCTATCAATAACACCGGGTAATGCTAAGGCCGCAAAGTTTTCGCTTATTTCTGTTTCTCCTATTGGGTCTCAAAAATGACTCTTCATTTGCGTTACCCAGTTGAACCTCTGCGTACCCCTTCCTTCGGCATGTAATTTGCATAGTTTCTGGAGGCAAATACGGGGATACCCTCTCTATTCATATGCAGTGTTTTAGCTATCCAGTTTAGCGTTTGTTTGAAAATCTTCGAAGAGATATGAGGTCAACCTGATTCTATGCGTATTGCATAATTAGGTGTGCAGTTACTGACGCCTAACATTTTCTTCACGAACATAGTTTGTACTTCATCAAATAACTCAGTATATCTAATGCCCCAAATAAAGCTAGTGTATGATGAAATTAAGATGATTAGAGAGTCAAGCAATCTGTGTACCGTATTCCAGGCGTTAATTCTTCCGTCTTTTAGTAAAGAAATGGTGGCAATGCTTGCTACATTTGCTTGGGTGATGAATTGTTTGGCTGTTTGCTTAAACAGCCCCGATTTCGTAAAGATGATGCCTAGATAATTGACTTCCATTTTTTCTGAATTTTAATGAAAATTTGTATATCTCTCCTGACCTGATCTCCCTCTTTTGAATATTACAATTTTCGTTTTTTCAGTGTTTATATACATTTGATTGATTGTGCAATACTCATATAGGGCCTTGGGGATCCTTGTCATCTCAACCGGTGTATCTGACAGGAGGACAATATCGTCTGCGTTTGCTAGAACAGAAATTTCATATGATGAGTTTATAGAGATTCCTCTTATGCCCCGCATTTTGAGGAATTCTTCTAGGTCAGCAAGAGATATCGCAAACATGATCGGGCTAAGAATTTCACCTTGCAGTACACCTTGCATAATTGGAATTGGTTCGGTGATTCCCCATTGTTTTCCATACGCATCTCTGCATTATTGTATAAACTCATTAGGATGTTGATGATTTTTGAACTGGACCCTTTTTTCTGAAGTTTTGGCCAGAGTATATTATGGTTCACTGAATCAAATGCTTCTTTGAAGTCAACGAACAAAGCAAAGACCTTACCCCTTCTTTTTTCAAGTTGTATCTGAATTATAGCATTCAATGTGAAAATATTGTCCGCGCAGCTTCTCCCTATTCTGAATCCTGATTGGAATTCCGGTAATAATTTTTTTGCTTCGCACCATGTGGAGATTCTCGAATGCAGTACTTGAGAAAATTCTTTAACTAAAGCATTCACAAGAGAGATGGGAGGATAGTTGGAAGGGTTAGACTCCTCTCCTTTTTTGTAAATCATTCTCACTAACACCGATGCCCATGCGTACGGGACTTGTTATTTATGTGGAATCTTATCAAAAAACACATTGATATACAACAACCAATTATATTGCAAGTTTTTATAAAATTCATTTCCTATTGTGTATATTCCTGGGGCTTCATCTGATTTACATTCTTGTACGCTCATGAATAGTTCTTCTGTGGTGAAATCATCATCCAAAGCTGGGATGTGGTGGTTCGGAATTTCTAAAATTATGGAACTTTTCGCAGGAAATGAATTTTTCCAATAATTGTGCCAATCATTTAATGGAATTGGATCGTCTATGTATTTTTCCTCATACTTAAGACTATTCAATGCTCTCCAAAAAGTTACAGGATCAGTAGATGTGGCTAATAGTTCTATTTTTTCATTTCTGAATTCACTTTTTGTGTATGATAGTAGTTTTCTGTGATTTTTTTCGTGTGTACTATACATTTTCACATCCTCTTGTACGAAAGACGTTTTTTTACATTCATTTAGAAGGTCACGGAGTCGTTTTTTGCTAAGCTTGCATTCTTGGTTGAACCATGGCTTATTAGTATATTTATAATCATCAGAGAGTGTCATTCCTGTTCTTTTTGCGTTATATATGATTGTACTAACCAAGTTTTCATTCATATCGTCCGGTTCGTTTTGTGTATTTGCAACTTGTGGTGCCTCAAGCATCAGATCATAGGAAATATCTCCACTCAATTCTCTCCATCCCAGCCTCTGATATGCCGTGGATTGGCCATCATTCGAATTGTTCATTTGCATATAGAGTTCTATCCGAATCGGAAAATGATCAGATTGTGTGACAATTTGTAGTACACTGAAGTTCTTTATTTCACTAATTGTTGTGTCATTACACCACAGCAAATCAATTACCAAGTTTCCTAAACTGCTTTCGCGAGTATATTGCGCTGGTTGATCTGAGTGAGTTCTCCCGTTTGTTACTATAAAACCCTTTTCTTCCATAAAGTTAAATGAAGTTTCACCTCTTTGATTTGTTATGGAATCTAAGCTTTTTCTTTGTTCGGACAGAATTGAGTTATCGAGAATACCACAGCCCTGGAGTTAATTGAGTTCTCCAATCCGCGCATTGAAGTCTCCTCCGATTATCAACTTATAATTTGGGAAAGAGTGTAGCAACCTATTTACAGTCTCCTCGAATTTTGTTGAGATAATTTCTAAATCCTCTCCGGAACTTTCATATGCGGTACTAATTATGGTATTGATATTATTCAACCCTTTGAGGGGCAGCGTACCATATGTGGGACCCCTAATTCTTAAGACTTATTTTGTCACAACTTGACCATTTCGAACTCAATATTGGTGAAATAAATTGTAATGGAGTCTTAAATACCTTAGCCATGGAATTCTTGAGTTATAAATTGGAATAATTGTTTATTCAATTTGTTATAAACAAAGGAGAATGAAAAATACTTGACTTCCACTATTAAATTCGGTCACAGCGTCAATTGTCAAGTGATTCTACCAACAATTCATATATTAGGGTTTTTTGGGCCGCTAATTACGAATCTGTAGTCGGATTTTCGAAATTCAAAATGGCGGATCCAATATGGTGGACAAATTTTCAAAAAAAGTGATTGATCGAGACCAGAATTCGTATACAAGGGTTTTTTGGGTCGCTGGTTACGAATCTGAAATAACATTTCCTAAATTCGGAATGGTGGATCCAAAATGGCGAACGGAGTTCGAGAAAATGATAGATTCCGACCAAAATGCATCCACAATAGTGATCGGCGATATTTGGAAATATCGATATCTTTTATAGAATTTTTGTCGTGTTTATATTGAATTCGATCAAATATCGATAAAAACTTCATACGAATTTTATATGAAATATCGATATCGTGAAATATCGCCGATCACTAATCCACAAACATTTCCTTAGGTAGCAGATCACAAATCTAGTGTCAAATTCACGGAATCCTAGATGGGAGGATCAGTACAGCTGGAAATGAATGTTTTCCCCAAAAGCTGTTACGTTGAACTGTATAACTAACGTTTAGCCTCATTTTGACTTCAATACTTTGACTACTCTTAGCTTTACCCAGAAACAACGACGTGGACGTGGTAGGAATTTTTTTCCTTCGGGGTGCTTTTTCAGCGTGAGTCCCCTCGCCTCTCACGTACGGGGTGCTTTTTCAGCGTGAGTCCCCTCGCCTCTCACGTAGGGGGTGCTTTTTGAGCGTGAGTCTCCTCGCCTCTCACGAATGATAGCAAATTCAATTTCATGCATGAAATTTGACAAAACAATTCCGCTGTTCTTTGATACATAATGATACCTGGCACCTGAGACAATAAAATTTCGTTTGCACTGGCTGTTCTTTTAGTGCTACAATATATGCACTCCCTTCTATTTCCTTCATAAATGCACGGTAGATGGTGTTCTTTTGATAATCTGATGTTGTCGAGTACTCGAGATTCTTTTAGAACCGGAACAGGAGATGTCTTCGAAGTTGGTCTACCTCGTTTTACTCGACAAGGCGTTCCTACTAGATGTTCCACAACTTTCAAACGGAATATTTCTGACGTCATTCTACTACTGATATTGCACTGCTTGAAAATTATGAATGCGTTCACTAAAGTAACATCAATGAAATGTCAGAATGAGCGGTGTCACCACTTTATACTCCTTCTGGAGATTTGATACAGAGTTTTCAACATATATATTTTGTCAACGCATGCCATGTAACTATTATAATCCTCCACCATTTGAGGACATGGTAATCCTTGTGATGAACCATCTATTCGTTTCCTATCGACTTCTGACAAGATAGATGGATCATGAAAATTCGATAGAAACTGTACTGGTTTTTCATCTATCCATTTCAACCATCTAACACCATCATTCGATGTTCGATATTCAGAATCTCCCCTCTTCATGTTTTTTTCTTCTTTTCGATCTTCTGGTAAATCCGCCCGATTTTTTCTAACTGTCCCGCGAGCTAATATCTCATTTGCTGCTAAGGAAGTCATCAGTTCAAGACTAGAAAAGTAATTGTCAAAGTAAATTTGGTAATTTTCTTCGCATAAACTCTGAGATAAATCTTTGATTACTCTGACTCCCAAATTAGTTCCTGGAGTATTCCCTGTTTTTCCAGTGTGAATTTGAAACTCGCATACAAAGCCGTGCATGTCAGATTTTACCCACACCTCATAACCTCTCTTTATAGGTTTTTGAGGCATATATTGCTTCATAGAGTTTCTTCCTTTGAATTTCACCATGCGTTCGTCTATGGATTGTTGTCGGATCGGCTTGCAGTAATATAAATAGTTTCCTGAAATTTTTTCAATAAGAGGTCTCATTTCATATAATTCGTCGAAAGATGGATTACCTCTCTTTGGTTCTTTACTATTATCATTCAGGTGGACGTTATTTAGCAGAGAAGAGAATCTTTCGACTGGCATTATTGAACTTACATATGCATCATTCAGTTGAGAATTCAGAGACCAATGATCACGATATGATGGAAGTTTTCGTAAGCCCATCATAATGTTAATGCCCAAGAATTGTTTGAGTTCAGCTGCTGTTGTAGGTGGGTTACTGCTTTTGTTTTGTTGACAATGAAGATTGGTTTGTTCGACCATCAATTCAATAATGTCATCAGAAAGGAGCATACACAAAAATCTCCAGGTTCTTTGGCATTGTCTGGAATATTTATAGGTCCAACGTGTTCCGTAAAAGGTGAGCGAATCAATGACATGCTTTTGTGAGACCAAACAACGCTTGACTGTTTTTTATTATTGTTATTTTTTGGTTTCTGTTTTCTTTTATTTCTGTGCACTCGATTTCTATTACAGTTCACTCGAGTATACTTTGCTGAATGTATCCTAGAATCAACAAGAACTGCGTCTCCTTCTTCTTCTTCTTCATCACTGTCATCATTCTCATCTACAGATTCGTTGTTGGATGGAATTTCTTCACCTTCGTATTCTTCATCAATATCACTCATTATTGTAAATGATTTCGTAGATTCATGCGTTGGGCTACTAATCAAACGTGATCTTTAACACATTGAGGGAAATTATGTGTCTAGATTTATTCGCAATCACAACTTAATTTATTCGCAACATATAAATTTCTATTTGAATATGAAACCCAATACAGTTTGAGTTGGATCATATGAACAATATATCATTGTATGTATGTATTTTACCCGAATAAATTTTTATCAATTCTGAATGAGATTTACTCGAATCAAGTGGAGTTCTATTGGATGCAATGAAATTTTCAGTAGGTTTATATTCGAGTAAACCACTTTCTGGGTGCACGGGAAAACCTACTTACACTCGTGAACTTTGACAGCCTGAATGTAAACCAACTCTCCGGGGAAAAAAGTTGAGATCCGATCAGACCTCATCAAACTTGATCATGTATGCACACATTCAAAGTTTGTCTTTATTTGAGTATGCATGAAATTCGGTATATATTTCATACGCGAGTGGTTATGATCATATATGATGATGTATGATCAGACTCGGATGCTCTTGGATTCATAAATCAATTGAATCATGGATGCGGAAAAGGTTTAGATCTGATCATACGAGGTGTGTTCAAGAAGTAATGTGACTTCGTATTTTTAAGAAAGAATATTTATTTATTTATCAATATTTATGTTGTCCCCTTCAAAGTTATTTCCCCTCAGATACAATACACTTATGCCAACGGTTTTTCCAATCCTCAAGCACTTCTCATAAGCACTTTTCGGTATAGCCTTGAGCTCTTCCAGCGATGCAGTCTTTATCTCTTCAATCGTTGCAAATCTCCGTCCCTCCATAGGTCTCTTTAGTTTTGGGAACAAGAAAAAGTCACATGAGGCCAAATCCGGTGAATATGGTGACTGAGGCATGATTGTGGTGTTGTTTTTGGCCAAAAAATCTCTCACAAGCAAAGATGAGTGAGCAGGGGCATTATCGTGATGCAAAAGCCATGAATTATTTTTCCACCATTCTGGACCTTTTCTTCGTATTGCTTCTCGCAAACGGCGCATAACTTCAAGATAATACTGTTTATTGACCGTACGACCATATGGTGAGAACTCCTGATGCACCACGCCATGGTAATCGAAGAAAACAGTGAGCAAAACTTTGACATTTGATCGAACTCGGCGTGCTTTTTTCGGTGTTGGCTCATCTGGGGTCTTCCATCGGGACGATTGGACTTTGGTTTCGACATCATAACCATATACCCATGATTCGTCACCAGTTATGACCCTTTTGAGGAAATCTGGGTCGTCGTTGACGTCATTCAACAGTTCTTGAGCGATGCTCATGCGAGGTTTCTTTTGGTCAAAATTTAGCAATTTCGGAACAAACTTCGCTGACACACGTCTCATGCCCAAAACGTTAGAAAAAATTTCATAGCACGAACCAAGCGATAAACCAACATCCTCAGCAACTTCTCTGATAGTGATTCGACGATTTTCCAGAACAATTTTCTTCACTGCTTGAACGTTTCCATCAGTTGTTGACGTGCTTGGGCGTCCAGAGCGAGGCTCGTCATTGGCATCTTCCCGGCCATCTTGGAAGAGTTTGTACCACTTGTAAACGTTTTTTTTACTCAGAACAGTTTCACCGTATGCTACTGTCAACATTTTAAGTGTTCCGGAGCATTTTATTTTATTTTTTACACAAAATTTGATGCGAATCCTTTGATCCATATTTTTTGATAGCAAGAAATCGCCGAGCACGCGAAACACCTATAACCTTCACGCCTCTCACAACCGAACAAAAAATGCTACACACTTGAAACTTGGTACAGATGTTCGGGAAGAGTGTGCTAACATAACACAACAAGAGAATCGATAATCGAAAGTACGCGCCCCACGAAATTTGAGAAGTCACCTCACTTTTTGAACACACCTCGTATACTATCATGTATGAATATACATGCAAGTTGAGGAAAAGCGAGAAGAGGATGCGTGCTTTTTCTCAACGTGCATATTTGAATGAACGATAGAAAAATAGATTTTGGCTATCTGAGATACTAGACAGTCCGCGTCATCTGATAGAATGATACTCCATATATCTTTCATCGTATCCGGTTATTCCAGATGTACTCAACTCAGAGCTCTCAGGTGGGCACACCTGAAGGAAAGAAGTTTGAGGGGAAGTGTATCCCCACGATCGTTTCATGTATATAAGAGACATATGTGTTTCGAACTATAATCATGTGTGGAGATATATATGAATGATAGGAGGGATGCTGTTCCCCTCTATAATTCTGCCCATCTGGGAGCGCGAACTAAGACCAAGTATGACAGTATAGTTATCATCCATCAACCAAAAGTGATCGTGATTCGTAATCAGCGACCTGAAACAACCCTTTTATACGAATTCCCTTCTCGATCTGTCACTTTTTTTGAAAATTTGTCCGTCATATTGGATCCGCCATTTTGAATTTCGAAAATGTGACTTTAGATTCGTGATCAGTGACCCAAAAAACCCCTATATATGAATTTTGGTATTGATCTATTACTTTTTTTGGAAATTTGTCTGCCATATTGAATCCGCCATTTCGAATTTCAAAAATCTGATTCCGGATTCATAATCAGCGACCTAGAAAACCCTTGTATACGGATTCTGGTCTCGATCCATGACTTTTCTCGAAAATTTGTCCGCCATATTGGATCCGCCATTCCGAATTTCGAGAATCTGACTTCAGATTCGTGATCAGCGACCTAAGAAACCCCTGTATACGGATTCCGGTCTCGATGTATTACTTCTTTTGAAAATTTGTCCGCCATATTGGATCCGCCATTTTGAATTCCGAAAATCTGATTTCAGATTCCTAATCAGCGACCCCGAAAACTCTAAGAAACACTCTCATTCGTACTATAAGTGTTACAGAAAAATGTGCCCCTCAAAGGGTTAAATGAAGAATGATATAGTTTTTGGTACAAATTATATTGTCTATGTTATGAATTTGTTCATTGAAGAAACAAGTGATACCGCCTTTTGCTCTCCCTTTGCTTGTAGTTCTCCTCGCCGGTGATATAATCGCGTCGAAGCCTTGATTCCCCATACAAAGTGTCACGTGTGTTGTATTCTCAGTCCAAGTCTCGTAAACCCACACAATATCGTTTCTGTTCACTTCTTCTACAATATCTTCTGAGTGCGAGATACCGGTGACGTTCCAAAATATAACGTTGATAGAGGGAGTGGCAGCATCGTTTAATTGTTATGATTCATCGCTGTTAGAATCGTTGTTCTTGTTTGAAAAAAAACTTATCTACAATCGGATAACTTTCACTCAATTCAAATCGAACACTGTTGATCTCTATTCTCACGTCCTCTTTTGCGGCTAATCGTGGATTGACGGGGGAGAATAGACGACTAGCTTCCTTCTTCTTCGGTAGAGGGTCTTTTTGCCGAAAACGTTTTTCGCCGAATACACTGTAATTTGACAATCGATAGTCACCTCTAGAAATTACTAGGAGATTTCGTAGTGATCTCTAGGAATGACTAGCGATTGTCGAATTGAGTTTATTCGGCGAAAAACTTTTTCGGCAAAAAGGCCCCCTACCTTCTTCTTCCTCGCTTTCCTCCTTTGTCTGATATGTTTCTATTAGAGATTGAGCCTTATACGCATCGTACTCTACGTTGTCTATAACGAGCTCATTGTATTTGATCTGAGCTTTTAAATTGTATTGTCCTAATGTGTTCTTTGCGCTTATGAGTTGTTTTCTCTCTTCTTTTTGCATAATTGAGAGATCATTCGCAATCCTAATACCTCTTCCATTGAGTATTCGCCTGTTCTCGGAAATCTTATGTTCAGATTCCTTTGATTCGAAAGCGATCAGTAATGGTCTATTACTTTCTGTTTTCCCGAGTCGTTTGATGTTTTCGATTGTATCCTCTGGGAGTACGATGTCAGCGTCTTCAAACATTTCCTCCACGTAAGATCGTAAGTTTCCGTTGATTTCTGCGTCGTCTTAGACGTTGTAGATAATCAAATTTTTTGCTCTCTCCTTGCTTGATATGATATCCATTCCTCTGCGTATTTTTTGCCCTTCATCCGGAAGTCGTTGATTTTCAGACTGGAGAGCATCCTGTTTTTTTCCAGGCTGCTTATTTCTGTTCTATATATAAGTAACGAGTGATTGAGTTTATCAAATTTTTCACTAAAATTAGTTTGCAATGATTCGATCAATTGCTTCATTTCTTTGTTCGTCGTCATATTATTATCAAATGAACGCACACGCGCTATACAACGATACACGACCCGTCAACACGTCTTGCTTCAACGGCTGCTTATGAGAGACCCGATACAAAATTTCGAATCCAATAAATTCTTCCCATTAAAGTATGGAGTTTATTTATTTCCATAAAACTAAAACAGTTTTCAAATCTATTGTGTGAAGTGGAAGAGTGCTTTCATGCGTGCAGGTACGTGAAACAGAAATTGCGCATGATTTTACATGAAGATTCCGAAGATAGCAAGGATGAAGGTGAAAAACTGGACAGGATCACATAATCAGATAAGTTTATTTACTATTTTCGTGTCTTTTACAAAGAAGAACATGTTTCGGTATAAGAAATTTACTTTGTGGTTAATTTTTTATGTTTCAGATCAGAACCCCTGCAACTATGGTAATATTAACAACATTTTTGGCTTCTGCAATCTGCAATCATAATATTAGTGGATAATACCGTATGATCACATCCAGAGCAGTAGCGGGTACAGCCCCCACAACCCACATGCGACCCTTGTTGTAAGTGAATTATTCAAGTTATTTTAGTGTGATGGAAAGAATCTGAGATTCATAGCATAATACTTGAGAGGATATATGACAATTGATGTAATTCTTTTTTCTCCACATTTTCTGTACAGATAAAGACCGTCAAGTGGATGCAGAAGAAATTTTTCTGAAACTGTCTTTGCAGATAGAGACAGTCAAGCGGATGCAGAAGAAATGATGGGTTCATGGCAATTCCCTGACCATGACACCATCCAGAAAGTTCCTGAGGATAAAGATGAGCCAATGGATTGAATCAAATACCAACCCATATTTGAAAAATAGAGGAGAGTGGTCTAATTTGGACTGTGTCTAAGCCGGACCCATTATGTTTGTCAACGATTCAGCTTGCTGGATGTATCATTATAGATATTTGTCACACCTACTGACAAATAATCAGTACCTAATGATGCCTCCGGTGATACATCGAACAAGCTGATTGAATGAAAAGCCTCCAAAGAACATAAGGCGGTCTGACTTGGGAGATGGTCAGAGTAAGACCACTCTCCGCTAAGCAAAGTAACCTACATATTATTGAAATGCACCTAACGTAAGAATTGAGTTCACTGGTGCCGAATTTATAATTGAACATAAACTCAATTTATAAATCATAATTCATGAAACAGTCTTCAATCATGAGAATAGGGAAAAATATTCATCACATTTCCTTACAGACATTTATTTATCCACATTGAGATTGTCTTGAACAATTACCTCTTGAAATTTATCAATAGCAGCAATTGGACCAAATATCCCATGAGATGTTTCCTTTCAGAAAAAGTAAGTTATAATAGATTCTCTGGATTCTTTTGGAATATGAAGTATTCTAGTATACTGTTGACGTCTAAGATGACATCATTATGTCATTTCACTTTTGGTAAATCTTATTCAACTCATTATATTACATAACAATATTTATGATTTCTCGAATTGTGCGGAAGGGCTATGATTATTTCCTCTTCTTAGTGATTGAATGTCATCTCAAAGACGTCATTCTCATCTTCACCATTTCAACTTTTCTGAAAATCAATTCTCTTAATCATTATAATGTGTCCCTTATCTCAAATTGGAAGTCAAACTAAAGACAATTCTCCAAATACAGTTTTATAAAGTATTTCGATTCCATATCCAGCATGGTAGACATTGAATATATTGATTCATCCTGATGTGAAGAAATTATGAGTTTCATTCTTGTTTGACTTACTTTATCATGGAACACATATTCATATAGTCACTCTTAACGTTGAAAAAGAAGGTGGATTTTCTTCATCGGATAATGAATCTTAATTCTATAAATCTCATTTTTATCCATACGGGGTTACCCTAAGACCTTCAAATCGGATATTTTACAATCATGAACTGAATAATCTAATGCATACATGAGATCTTTCCAAATTTGTTTGATTTGTTTGTTTGTTGTATCAATGGGAGGATATTCATGAAACACAGCTAGTATGCAAAGACATTTAGTTGACCATTACAACATATGTGATTCACGGGTCTTGATGTAGCCTTATATTGATACAAATCAGATTTATAGCATTGAGATTCATTATCCGAAGGAAATTCACCTTCCTCTTCGACGTCGAAAGTGACTACATGAATGTGTTCCATGAAAAAATGAGATTTATAGAGTTGAGATTCATTACCCGATGAAAAAAATTCACTTTCTTTTTCAACGTCAAGAGTGGCGACATGAATGTGTGTTCCATGATGAAGTAAGTCAATATATTGTACGCAAGTTTCCTCTGTCTGTGAGATCTATGTTGTTTCGATTTTCTCACAATGATTTCTTGAAAACACTGGAAATTTCCGCACAAGACATGTTCAGCACAATATCGTGAGCTGTTTTGAGCGGCGTGAGCTACTTTGAGCGCTGTGAGTTGCTTTGAGCGCTTTGAGCTGCTTTGAGCTGCTTTGAGCGCCAACTTTTTAGTCCAGGAAAATTTAGTTTTCGGAATTCTTCACACGTATATTTGTTCATGGGAATTCGCTTTCCTTCCCTGCTTTTCTTCATTCTTCATCTCGATAATCTATTGCCGTCCAATGATGAGATGACTGATCGAGATCCAAGTGGATTTCCATATCACATAAGTTATCTGAGGACATTCCCTTCATTCCTACGATTGCCTTAAACTCGACAGGGGTATTTCATTTTCATTTGGGTCCAGTTGGAAGCATATTCAGAAAAAGAATTGAAATCCCCCAAAAAAACTCCGAAAAAGTTCAAAAATAATGCCAAGTACATGAAAATCCCAAAAACAGAGAATAAAGAAATCTAAAAACACATTCTAAAGGAAAATTTCACTGCATTCAGAATTTTGAGGAGATATGAAAGAATATGCTCTATTTGAAAAAAAAAGATATGAAATTAATATGAGCGACCAAGTACATTGGTTATCCAAAGGATATGTGAAAGATTTTTGGTATATTGTAACTTCAGTTTGTTCAAACTGTGTTGAAGGTAATTTATGATTTTCAAAAGAGTATTATTGTATTCAAAAAATGAACAAAACAAGCGTATCGTTCTGCCTGTATATATAGATACCATAAAGTGAAAAAAAAAGTAGAATTCCACAAGACATACAAATGTCTCACAAAAACCCCTGAAAACTCCAACACAATAAAAAATAACGTCAAATCCCAAAAACCATACAAACGTTTTACAATAACACTTGAAAAAAAATCCTTGAAAAAAATACTTCACTCTTTCCGGAAGATTACTTGATATAACAAATATACCATTGAAAAAAAAGATGTGAAAGGCAACCCTGTTTCGGAATTCGCATCAACCAGTAACACTGAGCGTGGACTAAGAAGATTTTATGAAATTATATCATTCAAATATCCTGTTTGATGTTCTATAGAAATTCATGTGTATATAATAAAGGCTAAAAACTTCTACCATCGGCCACGCCAAGTGTTGCTGGTTGATGCGAATTCCGGAACAGGGTTGCCTTTCACATCTCTCTTTTTTAATGGTATATTTGTTATATCAAGTAATTTTCCGGAAAGAGTGAATTATTTTTTCTCAAGTGTTATTGTGAAACGTTTGTATGGTTCTTGGGATTTGACGTTATTTTCTATTGTGTTGGAGTTTTTAGGAGTTTTTGTGAGACATTTGTATGTTTTGTGGAATTCTACTTTTTTTCACTTTTTGGTATCTATATACGAGGGTGGATTGATAAGTTTCCGGCCTGACCAAGAGATGGCGCCACTAGGCCTACCTTGAGGTGGCGTTCTATAGTACCATCCTTAGATAGCTTGTAGCTATAGTTTCAGTCCGATCGCCATGTTAGTTTAGTTTTGAGAGCACGCTGACCAAGACGCCTCTGTGTTTTTCGTAAAAATGGAAAAGCTGGAAAATCGTGCTGTCATCAAATACTTTTATTTGAAGGGGTTAACGCCGAAGGAAATTGAAGAAGAGATGGACTCAACACTGGGGACATCCTCCCCATCATATTCAACCGTTAAGCAGTGGGTTTCCGAGTTTAAAAAGGGTCGTGTGAGCACCTCTGATGAGCCTCGCTCAGGACGCCCCATTGAGGTCACAACTCCAGATATGATCGAAAAAATCCATCAAATAGTGCTGAAAGATCGCAGATTAAAAGTTCGTGAGATAGCTGAGACCTGTAAGATGTCATATGAACGTGTACAAAATATTTTGCACCAACATTTGTATATGGGAAAGCTCTGTGCAAGATGGGTGCCGCGTTTGCTAACAGTCGACCAAAAATTGATTTGAAAGAACATTTCCACCGCCAATTTGGCGTTGTATAAGCGTAATCCAAGCGAATTTTTGCGTCGATTCGTAACCGTTGACGAAACTTGGGTCCACCACTACACTCCTGAAACCAAAGAACAGTCTAAACAGTGGATTGGACCAGGGGAACCAACTCCAAAAAAGGCAAAAACAATTTTTTCGGCGAACAAGGTTATTATGGCTACTGTTTTTTGGGATGCAAGAGGTATTATATACATTGATTACCTTGAAAAGGGTAAAACTATCACTGGTCAATACTACGCAGACTTATTGCAACGTTTGAGCCACGAAGTGAAAATTAAACGACCTCATCTGGCGAAGAAAAAAATCTTGTTTCATTACGATAACGCACCAGCGCACACGTCAATCGTTGCGATGGCTTAAATCAACGATCTGAAGTTTGAATTAATGCCGCACCCTCCCTACTCTCCAGACCTAGTCCCGAGTGACTATTATCTGTTTCCTAACCTCAAAAAATGGCTTGGCGGTAAGAGATTTGCGGACAATGAAGAAGTAATCGAAGCTGTAAATGGGTATTTTGAGGAGCTTGACGAATCAGTCTATAGAGATGGCATTACTAGACTAGAACACCGCTATGAGAAATGTATCAGCCTTGGAGGAGATTATGTTGAGAAATAAAAAAAAAAAATTCTTAAAAACGTTGTTTTTCTTGGTCAGGCCGGAAACTTATCAATCCACCCTCGTATACAGGCAGAACGATACACTTGTTTCATTTATTTTTTGAATACAATAATGCTTTTTTGGAAATCATAAATTACCTTTAATACAGTTTGAACAAACTGAAGTTACAATATACCAGAAATCTTTCACATATCCTTTGGATAACCAATGTACTTGGTCGCTCATATTGATTTCATATCTTTTTTTTTCAAATGGAGCATATCCTTTCAGATCCCCTCGAAATTCTGAATGCAGTGAAATTTTCCTTTAGAATGTGTTTTTAGACTTTTTTATTCTTGGTTTTTGGGATTTTCATGTACTTGGCGTTATTTTTTTACTTTTTTGGAGTTTTTTTGGGGGATATATGCATACACATATTGTAATTTTTGGACTGGATGTCAGCCTAAGAAATTGCCTCAAATCTACATAAAATATTTCGAAAGTGAACCAACAAAGCAGTAGACACCCAATTAAACGTGAAAAAATATCTCGAAAACTATTCATATATAAACATGTCAACTACCTCATTATTGAGATAACGAAATGATTACCTTCAGGATCACGCAATAATGCATAACTGAACTCCTTAACCCATTAACGCCGGAGAATGCAAAATTTGAGCTCTCATTTCAAACGTTGCGAATGGCATATCAATCATTACAAGCACATGACAAAAATACCTCCTTACTTCTTTCGAGGTCGCTCTCTCGATTGGCCAGGTCAAAATCGCATTCAGATGGCGATAGAATACCAATATGGTAGATTCAAAATAAAAAATCGACAAAAAATTCGTGGGTGTCTACACTGTCTATCTTCGTGATTTTTCACGGGTTGAAAACGTACTTGGAATTATCCAAATCCTCAACCATGGGTGCACAAAATAGCTCAACTTCAAGATAACAATTTTTCCCCGACTTGCAAAACAATCAGAGAAAATCGAGTGACTGAAAAGAACTCCATTAGTTAAAAGTCACCTCGGGGAAGTTATGTGGTGAAACATGACAAAAACAGTGGAATAACCTCCCATATAGAAATTCACAATTGGCGCTCGCATGGTGCAACGTAGTTAAAGTATGGCCGGGGCTTGGCAACCAAGCATGGCGCAAACCGGGAATGATAACATCATTTTATGATTCACCAACGTGTTATTCCAATGAAGTCCCATCATCGATGAAACATTGGCGATAAAATATACCATCATTGGCAAACAATTGGAAATTTTGTTTGTCAATGCTGCGCCAATGATCAAAGTAAAAAATATTTAACCCAAAAATATATAAAAAGTATGAGCATTTCGCAATTTCTGACATATGTTGTTTGAAGTCTTATTGTTTTCCCCTTATCCGTTTGTGGACAACTCGACGTCTTTTGTCGGTAAATTTTGCCATGAGGAGTAGACACAATGTATGTTAGCCCAGCGTTAGGGGCCCTCTGGTGTGACTCATAGTGAAGAGCGATTGACTGGTCTTCCAAAGGTTGACTGGTCTTGACTGGTCTTGAACCTCATATATTCTTCGTATACGCGTTTCACCACTCACGAGAAACACTTGATTAGTAACGTAGCAAAAATATTATATAGGTTGCCAATATTGAGCTATGCCATTACCAATGATCGGCGTTACATTGAAAGCTAATTTCTACCGAAACCAGGCCAAAGTTTGGGGCAATATTGAACCATATTTCAAATGATCCTGGCGTTGGATGGAATCTATCGTTGAGTCAATGTTGGGCCAAGGATGAGCCAAGCAAAAGCCAAGCTTGGCGCAATTGTGCCACAATAATAGGCTGACAAACGAAATCCGTCGAACATCGACGTCGGTGCAACATTGTATTCATTGTTGATCAACATTGAAGATTTATAGATTACCAAGCCTTGTCTGTCAGCATTGTGCCAAGCTATATTTTATCGCCAGCATTGGCGAAGCCCAAAACCTTTTGTATGGGGTATATCACGGCAATGCATTCAAAACCTGAATCAACAGTCTCTACAGCTGCAGATGTGGCTTCAATGATAGATTCAAGAAGGTTCAGTTCAGAAGCAAAATGCAAAATTGATATACCATTCCCGCAGGCGTTTCATCTTTATAATCGATACATGGACGGAGTTGATTTACATGATGAACATTGTAACAATGTGATACCATGTATCCGTTCGAAGAAGTGGACATGGGTAGTATTCATGAGGCTTATTCAAGCAGCTATGGTTGATTCGAATGAGATACCCAATGCATGTGGGGATGGTAAGAGTAAGGTAGATACAAAAGAATTCGTGATGTCAATAGCTGAAAATTATATCTGTCAAAACCAAATGAAACGCTCTGACCACAAAGCATCCCGAGAAACTCAACAGAAATGCTGTTCCAAATGTCCAGTGAGAACATATCTTCTTTGTAAAGGATGTAAATTATATTATTGTGAGGAATGCATGAAAAAAGACCATTCATAAACTGAGTAACAGTGAGAGGCAAGGGGACTCACTACAACCCAGCACCCCGAACAGTGAGAGGCGAATGGACTCACTATAATCAAGCACCCCGAACAGAGTAAGGCGATGGGACTCACTGAAATTAAGCACCACGGAAGACGCAGAATTCCACCACGTCCACGTTGTTGTCTCTGGGTGATGCTGTAAGTAGGAATGTTGAAAAAGGATGCTCATCCTAGAATGTTCAGGGATTGATGATGGAGTAGTAATCAGCGACTTCAGAAACCCCAGTATGCCGATTTTCATCCGAATCCAAAAACTTTTTCGGATTTTCGTTCGCCATATTGCATTTCGGAAATCTGATAATGGATTCGTAATGAGCGACCTCTAAAACCCCATTATACGGATCTTCATCCAATTTCCCAAGTAGCACCAGAATATACTATGAACGTTCTTAGAATATTCCATGCACATTCCAAGAGACCGTTTCATAGGTGATATGCAGATTCATCGAAAGTATGTAATCGAATATACGACGGTAGGTCAATCGAACGTCGATTGAATGAATGTCGTACATTTCAAATGTACTATGTACGTTCCAAGTATATTCAAAACAGTCTCATTCGAATATTCCATGAACTCTCATCATATGTTCTTTGTATCTCATTCGTACATTCTACGAACGTTTCTATTCCGTATATCCCTGGTGAAAAAACAGCGGGTGATAAACGCCACAATGAAGTTGAAACAACGTGCAAACGGCGTGATTTGCGCAAATTAACTCTTTCCAGTCAGGAGTGCAATGAGCTTCCATAGAACGTAGGTTCACGCTTTACACTGCACGTTCAACGCACGTTTCTGAGATTTTTTATTCACTTCTGCTTTCTTCGACTGGAAATGAACGTTTTCTGCACGGTTGAACAAAAGTCCTATATGTGTTAGATATATCTATAATACAAGAAAATAGTATTTGAATTTGGTAATATTTTGATGCGATCCATAAATTTATTCTACCCATAAGATTACTAATAATCTGAAAACAAATGAATTTATGAGAACCACGATAAAAAAGGAGTTGTGTAAATCTAATCTAGTTATAACTCAATGTTTTCAGCATGAAAAAGCCAATCAATGCACGTACATGCTTTAATATTTTATCATTTTGAACTCTGAAAGTAATATACCAACGTGATGAGAATGTACATATTATATATAATGAAAATTTTTCCAGATCATGGATGGTAAAATTTCTTAGACGTTTCAAGAGTAGAAGATAACATTTTTGATCCCTGAAAACTCTGAATCTTTTCATGAATTCAGTTTCAAATAATTTTGTTGTAACAAATATTCCAACAAATAAAAATATAGGTTCACTTGCATTCTCTTAAGGATATATTCATTGATCCCTTCCGTGAAAAAATAGAGAGTTGCGATTGGAGATTCTATGTTATATATATATATATATTTCATCCATCTGGAAAATTAATTCATCGAAATTTTGCCTTTCTCACATGTTTTAGTTGCATATTACATCGAATAGAATGGATGTGTTTTTTTAACCACAACCATGAAATGAAAATCACAACCAAGAACAAGAATGACAAATCTTTTGCACGCTTCTGATACGTTGAATGCGCGAAATGGAAAAAACTTTATGCACGCTCATAACACGTCATGTTAGAAAATTCAGTCCCCTTCATTGCACGCTCTTATGACTCTCTAATGCACGCTCTGAAGCGCCAATTTACTCTTTTCACACGCTGTTGTTACGTTTAATTTACTTTTTATCAACTTTCAATCAACTCCTCAGATACTCTTTTGGCACGCTCAACTGCACGCTTTATTTTCACCAGGGATACTTTGAACTTCTGTTGCTGCTTGGGTTCAAGAGTTTTTTTCCGGATTTTTGTCCACCATGTTGGATCCGCCGTTTTGAATTTTGAAAATCTGATAATGAATTCGTGATCAGCGACCTCCAAAACCTCCGTGTATGTCTCTTGAAGAATATTGAACGGACAAGATTATATGTCGTATCAATTTTCTGCACATCCTCATCATCGCAAGATATTTTGGTGAATATATGGTGAATTTAGAGAGGTGAGGTGTGTTGCAAGTCAGAGAAAGAATTCTATTGTAAAGTTGAGCTATTTTGTGCACCCATGGTTGAAGAGTTGGATAATTTCAAGTACGTTTTCAACTCGTAAAAAATCACGAAGGTAGACACTCACGAATTTTTCGTCGATTTTTTATTTTGAATCCGCCATATTGGTATTCTAGCGCCATTTGAATGTGATTTTGACCTCACCAATCGAAAGAGCGACCTCGAAAAAAGTGAGTAAGGTATTTTTGTCATATGTTTATTGGGAGTACAAATCAATTCGGTCCGTTTTTTTACAGTTAAAGATGCGTTTATTCCAGAAGAACATGAATTATCAAACCAATCAAAGTATTGCTCATCGCTGGCTATCACTCTTCCCCATCTTTCGGGTAATTTCCAAATCCCGTTACGGAAAAACGTCTCGTCTTCCGAGGCGATCCAAGTTGGGAGCCAATTTTCGATTTCTCCGAACAAAGTAAACCGGTGGCCCGCCAAATCGTGCTGCATAGTATCTTCTTTTCTTGGGGTTATCGTAGAATATCCATTTCTCATCTCTTGTCACAATCCGATGTAAGAACCCATTCCTTCGTTGGTTTTGAATCAGCTACTCGCAAGTGAAAAATCGCCGTTCAATGTCTCTAGGCTTCAAGTCATAAGGCACCCAATTGCCTTGCTTTTGAATCATGTCCATGGATTGTAATCTTACGGAAACTGCTTGTTGCGTAACTCCTAATGATTCCGCAAGCTCCTGTTGCGTTTGACTCAGATCTTCGTCGAGTGAAGCCTCCAATTCCTCGTTTTCGAATTTTTTTGGTTGTCCCGAGCGAAGCTTGTCTTCGACACTGAAATCGCCATTCTTAAAACGTCGAAACCATTCCCTACATGATTCATCAGTTGGAGCATTGTCACCATGAACTTCCACAAGCATTCGATGTGCTCCAGCTGCACTTTTTTTTCCAATTAAAACAGAAAACTAGCACCTCCCGCAGATGCTGCTTAGTTAAAACGAAATTTGACATACTTAAAATCGGGGTTCTAGAAGGAACTCGGAGTGATATCAACTGAATATTATTCACAGGTGTCTAACCTCTCTGAAACAATTGAAATCGGTTGTGACTATGAAACATTCATGAGAGCGAGAGTCATATTTTCAAACCAGACCGCACTAATTTTCACTCCCAATATGATGATTCATATGCCTTCCGCAACGTTTGAAATGACAGCTCAAATTTTGCATTCTCCGGCGTTAATGGGTCAAACCAGGATCTGAACCGTCTTACCTGCCTATCCACAATTAGGTAACGATAGGGAAAAACAAACCGCACAGAAAGTCCCGATTTCAGACACAATTGTCGATGCAGGCTATCTCTTCGGATCGCTCACACAGGCTACTTCCCTCACCCGCGTCGTACACGCTCGCCGCCGCACTCTGACGGGCAAGTAATTGAATCACACTTACGTTTTTGTTGAACATCGGCTCGCACTGACTCCCAAAATTACAATATTTGTATGCATATATTTTCTTACCTATTACCTAATTTCAGCAGCCTGTTACAAAAGTATAGTTTGTTTGTGCAATTTACATATGGAAGGGGGAGTTCATCATTCGTTCCTACACATGTGTTGAGTTATATGCGTGGTATGCGCATAATTCCTAGAGCTGATAAATTATTTGTTACTTTTGAGTGCACTTTTTTCTTTTCGTTAAGTATTGGAGTCGGTTCTTTTCTGTTAGAATTGTTTTTTCGGATTTATTCAAAAATAATTAATCAATTTTCTTTGTTCATTAGTGCACTTTTTTTGGAGTCGGGTTTCTTTGGTTGGAAATTTCATTATGAATATAGTTAATTCAACCTGACTACCTTATCTCTCCATTCTATGAGGATCAAAATATTGGGAAAATCAATCATTAGCTGCTGTCACAACTTCTATTCGAAACCTGTTGTGTTTTTCCAACCAATAATTCTACTCTTTCCTCCACGTGCTTGTTTTTCTCTTTATCAATTTCGAATTGCAACAAATAGAAATAGATTTTGAATTCCTCTTAGTCAACAAACTGACGAGATGTACCTTCAGGAAGGAATCATTGAGATTCTGTCACCAGTTTCAAGTGAGAGAGGTAAGGTTTGAAGGACTGTATTGTTCGTGGAGTCTCTAGAATTCATGGAGTATATAGCTGATAATTATTTCCATCAACAATTTCTGTACACACAGGAGTAAAGCAGATATCCTACAGTTATCAGTGTCGAGTGCTCTGCTGTTGATGATCTCTTTATAATTTGCCGACAAAACCCGAGTCGAAATTTTGCCCCTGCTTTGTCGATCCAATCAGTAAAATTGCCCCTATTTTCACGCTATAGAAACTACTTGGTCCTACTTCTCCGTTCTGAATATTTTTTGATTCTATTTTTCTACTCTCCAATCTACTGCTCCTACATAGAACCTAATGCTCCTACATGTTGGATTTTTCGAATAATAATAATATCACATAAAGCGCATTTTCTCAATTAAATCAAAATTATATCCATCAAACAAATAGATTCCTATTCACATACGAATCTAATAATTATTACTTGATTCAAATTAAACATTCATTTCATTAAAATAAATATTTATTTTATAGAATCAAAAAAAATTTTGTTTTTTAGAATCAAATCGAATTTGTCTTTACCCAAATGAATATCCATCAGATTTGTTTTCAACTGAATGTTTTATGTAGGTGTATGAAGAATAGAATACCCGACTTGAATTATAAGAGGAAATTAAAAACAAACTTATCAAATTACTCAAGTTCTTTTTTATTGACTGGCACTGTCACGTAAGCTTGATTATCAAAATGCATATGAATACAAGTGGTAAGAAAACTTTTTCATATTTAATATGAAATAAATTCATGGTGTAGATCTACATATTTGAATATGACGGAGAAAATGATTATCAATATATTATCGTTGAATTAATTTGAATAAGCCTTCTCTCATATACAAAAATATCTATTTCCACTATGAACTAATGGTTTCTTCAGAGATTGCAATCGACCGAATACACGGAAACAATGCCGCTGGAAAATATGACTTTTTGAAAATTTTTTTAGTAAACCAGAAACAGAGGTTTGTAAAATGGATTTTTATATGAAAATACGGAAACTTACGAATACTGTAGAAAAATTACGGGTTTAAAATCTGAATCCTAACCATTACGTTTTCTACAGCACCCGTGATCTTTTGTAGCAGAAATTATTCTAGGCATTCTCTAGTTATCTCGAGGCCCTCGCAAGTTTTTCTTGAGGCAAAACTAGTCTAGTTGGACTTGCAAGTTTAACAGTGAGCTCCTCACAAGTTTGACTGGTAGATACTTCAGCAAAAATCATTCTGGTCATTCTCTAAGCCTCACAAAGGCCTAACTAGTCCCTTGTAAGGGACTTGCAAGGCCTTGTAACAATCAAGAGAATAACTGGAGTGATTGTATTGAGGTTATGTTTACATATAATCGTTGTCAATCACAAACTTGAGCAGTCGTGGTGCATGTGGAATGAATGATAGATAGTCTATCGTAGTTTATGTGATATTTCACATACCTGTTTTCTATCACAAATCATGTGAATTACTATGAACTATTGGCACGATAGATACTTATAAGGGACAGATTGTCAAAAATTACTCGAAAATAACTTCATTGAACTATGCACGTAGTTATGGATAATTATATATGAACAAATTATTAGGTTCATTTGCAAGGATCAGAATCAATTGAATATTCATATTGTTGCATGTGAGGTATGGTAGTGAACGAAATTCCCTATGCTTGTAATTTGAGAGATGATCTTTCTAATGGTAAGAATCTTAAACTCTATTCATAACTACATGTATCATTCAATGGAGTTATGTACAAATATTTTTTGGAATCACATCACAGTCAAGTATCCATCATGCCAATTGTCTAAAAGAATGTACTATCACTATGACTTTTGTGAATCTCTGAAGACTTTTCAAGTAATCAAATGAAATCAAGTGATGCCATCCCTTCAATCCACAATCTGTATGAAGTGGAATGACCAGCCAATTAGTTGGAATAAATTCTTTGCGAATAAGAAGTAGGTATCCACAACACTTGAGTCGATAAAAGAATTGACTTACATATTGGGAGCGCAGTGAGTTTTCTTTACTCTAACTACCATAAACCATTGGCACGATAGATACTTATAAGAGATATTGATTGTCAAAAATTACTTGAAAATAACTTCATTGAACTATACATGTATTTATAAATAATTAGATATGAACAAATTATTCAGTCGATTTGTAAGAATGAAAATCAATTGAATATCTCTCATGTCGCATTTAATTTATGGTGATGAAGAGAATTCCCTGTGCTTGTAATTCGACAGATGATTTTTCATTGCTAAAACCCTTAGGCTCCATTTATAACCACATATATGTATTGTTCAATAAAGTGATGTAGAAATACTCTTTGGAAGCAAATCACAGTTAAGTATCCATCGTGCCAGTAGTTCATTTTGATCAGAGAAAGGAAATCCACTGCGCTTCCAATATAAGTGTAAAATAATATCTTTGACGATTCAAGTCATACTTATTCGTAGACAATTTATTCCAACAAACTTCGAGTTCATTTGAGATTATGCACATTGTTTGAGTGAGGAAGTCATTTCACGTCACTTATCAAAAAACACTCCACTTCACTTTAAGTGATTGAGGTAACTCAATTAGAAGCTCACATATATAAGTGAGCAAAATGATGATGAATGCCAATGATACACGAACTTCACTCTGAAGCATTAAAAAAAACCGTGACCGCTCGTTTCTTTGAATAATCTAAATGAAAGAGATCTATGTGACTCTTACATACCATAAATATGATTCCACAAAAGTCTCCTTTGGGATTTGATTTTGATGAAAAACAGGGACACTGGGAGAATCATGACGATACATTCATAACTTGTAATATTTTCTAGTTCACTTCTTACACATAACATGATGTGAATAATTTTTCAATGGAAAGCACAAAATAATGAATTCAAACCAAAATATAATCTTATCACAGGAATCACATTGATTTATCACTGTTATAAAGAATTTTATGTTTTATTAGATACAAAACAAAAACCAATTCCAAAAGTAGGGTTATGTCTTTATGTTATGTTTATTGAGATCACTTTTCTGAGCACAGTCAATTTTGTCACTTATATTCTACAGGAATGAATTTTGACAATTTTTCAGCGCGATGATTCCGATATGTAAAAGTACGAAGAATGTGTAGTTTAAATGTAGCGGGTCAACTTTCGTGGTACAACCGCCAGGGAACTGGTGGAACTGTTTACTAGCAAATGTCTCTATCAAATCAGCTATGAATTTCAAAGTGTGGAATAGCTACGTTGGCAAGGTGTTAGGTTTCGGTAGGTTAGGTAGGTAGGTAGAGTAGGTTCGGTTCCCCGTTAGGTTAAAAACTTTTCACCATCGCCAACAAAGTTATTCCAGACATTGATGATTAAAGTGTGTCATATTGCCTTTCTACCAACATATAGTGAAGCGAAGTTTGATATGATTTTTTTTTATCATCTTTGAAGAAATCAATAAAAGTAAATTTAGTTAAATTCCACGGAAAGATATGATAAGTTAAAGTTGGTATTCATATGAAATTCCCAGATAGCACAATAGTTTGAAAAGAGGTCCATATGAATACATTGTATTCATTATGGACTCTTTTAGAACTCTTGTGCTATCTGGGATTACTACATCTTTGACTGGCATTTTTCTCCGTGTAAACTTTTCATGTATAGTTTTTTTCAAGTTTTTCACTATCTTTTTATGAGTAACTAGTGAGTATGGCTAGTGAGTGCCTCATCATGTTGAACGTTACATAACTTACAAGGCCCTCGTAAGTTTCACTTGCATGGCCCTTACTATGACAAGAGTTGAACTTGCGAGTGCCTCGAATTTGACTTGAGACAATTTCTACCAGGGATATATTCTCATGGAAAAAATGCATTTTATAAATCTTGCTGTTACTGGTTCACTGAAAAAATAAAAAAAAGTAATCTTTTCGGGCGGCAGTATTCTCCGTGTAGGAGTGGTAGGGTCAAAGTAGAGGATAAATGTTGCACCCACTTTGCTCCTACAAGCGGTGAAATAGGAAATATCTACCACTAGTAGAGGCAAAGTAGGAGAAAATATCTTATTGAAACTGCTCCTACTTTACTATCTGATCCTCCTACTGAAAACAGCATTATTAGCAGCGAAGCAGGGGCAAAATTTCGACTCGGGAAGCGGAGCAGATTATATAGTCTTCTCAAGGCATGAAAAGCATGGAACAATATTCTCTCTATATAAACTAGAACTTGACTACATTTCAGTCTGACCAAAGTGACTGGGGACACGACGTAAATTAAAATGACCTGAATTAATCAATGTTTGTAAGACAACACAATAACATCTCACTGATTCATGAATCATATCGATTGTGCCAAAGACACTCTTAGCGTTCGAAACAGTAGACTCAAGATATCAAGAAACAACAATGTTTTCTAATTCCAGTTTGGACGACCTCTGAATACATTGTAACTTGAAGCCTTGATTTCAGATATAGCATTGATTCAAAGTATCAATCATTTGTCCAGTCATTGGGGTTGAGCTGAACTACAATCATCCTTCACTAGTTATAAACTAGTCTCTATACAGAAGGTATGTTCTTATATGCTCAATCCTCTTCAAACAGACTTCGTTCAGTCTGCTCTACATTTGGTTATGACTCTGAATGGAGAAAAAACATCCCGCTGAATGCAAAGATGTTTGGCGTACTCACTATGATTCTGTTTGGAGAGGAATTGTGATGAGATATAATACTCTTCATCGGAACTACACAACCAATAAAATGATATTGAACCTCCCTTTTCCCATTAGACATCTCTTTATAGTTCTCTTTCTGAAGGGAGATGAAGAAGATTTCGAACAGTTATTTTAGAATGAACTACATCTCCAGTCGCTTTACTCAGGTTTAAGTGTAGTCATCATCGATCAGGGTATGGGAGGAGGATGACACTTTATCCATCCACTATTCTCTGAGCAGACTTGATACTATATGATTTATTATTTGTTCACGCATAGTGGGTACTACACTGTTAGAAGAATCTGTCTTAAATTTAATAAAATTTAGTAAAATATTCCGGAGGTAAACTAGTCTCCCGTTCGGATCTCCGGGTGGAGGCTGCTCGAGGAAGCTTCATCAGCAAGGAACGAAAACCGAAGAATAGGATAGGGGAAAGAAACAACATTCTTCGAGTCAGAGCGTGGAATGTTAGATGACTGAGGCAAGCAGGAAAATTGGAAAATTTGAAATTAGAAATGAATAGGTTGAATATAGACCTAATGGGGATTAGCGAAATGAGATGGCCACAAGAGGGCGATTCCTGGAGTGGGGATTATAGAATAATTCATACAGGATCAAAGAACGGTCAAGCAGGTGTAGGAATTGTGATGCATAAAAGAATAGGAAATAGAATAGAAAATTATTTGCAACATAATGAACGTGTGATGATGGTTAGAATCAGAACAAAACCGGTAGACACAGTCATAGTCCAAGTATACATGCCCACATCTGCATATTCGGAAGAAGATATTGAAAAAACGTACGAAGAAATAGAAGAAGTGATAGAATATGTGAAGGGAGAAGAGAATTTGATAGTGATAGGGGATTGCAATGCGGTAGTAGGACAAGGAAAAGAGGACAACATCATAGGAGATTTCGCGTTAGGGAGGAGGAACGATAGAGGGCAACGTTTAGTCGAATTTTGTGAAAATCATAAGATGGTTATCACAAACACTTTATTCGAAAATCATCCAAGAAGAATCTACACTTGGAAAATGCCAGGAGATACAGCAACATACCAAATTGATTACATTTAGTGAAACAAAGATTTAGAAACCAAGTGAAAAACTGTAAAACTTATCCCGGTGCAGATATAGATAGTGACCATAATATGGTGACGATGAAATGTTCTCTGAAATTCGAATCTCTGAAGAAGAAAAGGAGAATGCAGAAAAGATGGAATTTGAAGAACCTCAAGCAAAAACAAACACATGAGGCATTCGAGAAAATGTTGGATGAAAAATTGGGAGATCAAAAAGAGAAAGACTCGGGAATAGAGAGGAGATGGACGAAGATGAAGGGGAATATAAGAGAATGTGCGGATAAGATTTTGAAGAATGATGGAGTAGAACCTAAAAACCCATGGATAACGGGAGAAATTTTAGAATTGATAAAT
Source organism: Gonatopus flavifemur (assembly GCA_018340375.1). Taxonomy (NCBI): domain Eukaryota; kingdom Metazoa; phylum Arthropoda; class Insecta; order Hymenoptera; family Dryinidae; genus Gonatopus; species Gonatopus flavifemur. Next base: position 3,920,224 of record JAFFJZ010000014.1, read on the forward strand.
GAAAGAAGAGAATACAAGAATAATGATAGCCAAGAAGGCCAGCAACGATACAAATCATTGAGAAATAAAATAATGAGAGAATCAAGGAAAGCAAAAGAACAGTGGTTAGAAGAGAAATGTCAGGAAATAGAAATAAGATTGCATTTAGGAAAAATAGATGAAGCATATGAGATTATGAAAAGATTTTTCAGACAAATGAAATCTAGAAGCAAGAAGATTAGAAACTCTCAAGGACGACAATTGATAAAAACGGAAGAGAAAATAGAACAGTGGATCAATCATTTGGAAGACTTGTATAGAGGAAACGATGAAATAGCACTTTTAGAGAAGGAGGAGGATGTAGATGAGGAAGAATTGGGAGATTCGATATTGAGATCAGAATTCGATAAGGCTTTGAAAGAATTGAAGAATAATGAAGCGCCAGGCATAGATGGCATAAGTGCGGACCTTATGAAAGCCTCCAGTGAAGGAACTTGCGACGCACTGTTTGAATTGATCAGAGATATGTACGAAAAAGGAGAAGTACCGGAAGATTTCCAAAAGAATAAAATTGTCGCTATCCCGAAAAACCAAGGGGCAGACAAATGCGGGAACTACAGAACGATCAGTTCAACTTCACATGCTTCAAAAATACTGACCAAAATCATATACAGGAGGATGGAAAATAAAATAGAGAGTAGATTGGCAGAAGATCAGTTTGGTTTTAGGAAAAATAGGGGAACGCGAGAAGCAATCTTAGCACTCAGGGCAGTAATAGAGAAAAGGATAGCGGTGAAGAAATCTGTGTACATAGGTTTTGTAGATATACAAAAGGCTTTCGATAATGTGGACTGGGAGAAGATGTTTGCGATCCTGAAGAAGGTGGGAATAAATTATAAAGATAGAAGAATAATATACGAATTATACAAGAATCAAAGTGCAATAATAGACATAGAGGGTCAGGAAGGGGAAGCACAAATAAGAAGAGGAGTGAGACAAGGATGCTCATTATCGCCACTGATCTTCAATTTATATATAGAAGAAGCAATGAACGAAGTGAAGGAGGAAATTCAATCGAAATTACAGATTCAGGGAGAAAACATAAGTATGTTGAGATTCGCGGATGACATAGCTATATTGGCCACGAGTAGTACTGAGTTAGAAAATATTCTCAACACTATGAGAACAATATTATTGGAAAACTTTTGTATGAATATAAATAGAGACAAAACAAAATTCATGATGTGTACAGCAGCGAAAACAGCGAGAAGAACGAAAATCAAAATAGATACCGAGACAATTGAACAGGTGAAAGAATTCAAATATCTTGGAAGCATAATTACAGAGAACGGCGAAAGCGAAAGAGATATAAGAGCAAGAATAGCACAAGGGAAACAGGCTTTTCACCAAAAGAGACAGTTATTATGCTCAAAAAATATCAGCTTGGAAGTAAGGAAGAAATTCTTCAAAAGTTACGTTTGGAGCACAGCACTATATGGTTGCGAAACTTGGACAATGGGGAAAACTGATCAACGAAGACTTGAAGCCTTTGAAATGTGGTGTTATAGGAGGATGCTCAGAATAAAATGTATAGACAAAGTCAAACATGAAAAAGTACTCGAGCAGATAAATGAAGAAAGAAATCTTTTCTAGTTAAAAAAGCTAAGATGACATAAGACTGTATTTTGCAGTTGGGTTGGGAAGTTTTACCACATCCACCGTATTCACCAGACTTGGCTCTTATCGACTACCATCTTCTCCGGCCATTGAAAAATTATTCACAGAATGAGGAATTTGATGACCTCGCCGATCTCGAAAATACGCTGAACGACTTTTTTAACACGCGACCAAAACAATTTTGGACGGAGGGCATGCAAAGTTTACCAGAGCGTTGGGCACGAGTTGTAGATGCAGAGGTAGCGTACATCATTCAATAATATTATATTATGAAAATGATAAAAACTTTTTTTTTTACTTTTTCTTGCGTGTTGCAAGCCTTTCTTACCAATCTTATATATTTCAAATATCATAATAAAAATCATTTTTATTCTACTGTTGTCATGAAATTGCATCAACCGTAACAACCTGTAATTTATCCAGTCATTATTCAATTATTCTTTTAATATTCTGATAGCCCGTCAACATATCGCCTCAATGACAATTTGTTTATGTCCTTGCAGTTTTCACAATCCTATACTGAAATGAACGCTTTTGGATGCTGGAAAGAAGGGAGAGACGAATACATCCATATTATTGCGGAAATTAAAAACCCACCTTGATCCTCTGGCGGTACAGTGGGTCAAAATGACCCATCCTTCATTTCGAAAAGTTGTATATCTCCGAAAAAGTACCTCCACATTTCTTTGAATATTAAAAACACTATCAACTGTAGGGCAAAACGGGTTTCTTCAATATGCATGAAACGCTGGAAATTGGAAACGTCATTCCCTCCCAGAACATCAGCGTGGTTCAAGGGATGTTGCAATTCAGAATCCACACTGAATATCAATTTTGGGTTCACAGAAGACTTTCAACGGAACATTGTCTGAGGACATCCGATGGATTTTCCACAGACTCCCCAGTCCCGAAGTTGAACAAATTGCCAACGTATCTCTGAACACTTCCGATAAACTGTCTTTGGACCTTCGACTAACCCTTCATCCACTTTTGGCGGACTTTTGACGAACTCCTAACAAGCTTTCGGCAAACAATCGACAGACTTTTGACAAATCTTCGACACACGTTTGTCGAATTACTGACGGATTGAATGAACCACTGAGGGACTTTTGACGAACTTGCGACAATCTTTGGACGGACGAGATCGTGACTGGTCTCGGTATCCATCCCGAGATTGAAACAAGACCGATACGAGACAAGACGAAAAATTATTTTTTGTGACCGAGACGATGCCTGTTAAGCCAAGACACTCCATGATACAGAGAATTCCGGTGGTACGGAATATAATTCATTGTAGGGACCGAGGATCTCGACTACAGATTGAGTATCTCGGCTCGAAACCAGGACGATACGGATTTTTCTGAGACAAAAGCGAGACCGAGACAAGGTTATGAATCCCAAAACTAAATCGAGATCGAGACCCGGTCAGTCTCGGCGAGACGCGACCGGAACACTACTTTGGACAAACCTCTGACAGATTTCTCACGGACTTTTGATGAACTTCCAACAGACTCATGCCAAACTTTTGAAAGACTTTCAATGAACTTCCAACGTTTTTTTGACGAACTTCTGACGGGAATACGCATAAACTCTTGATAAACTCCCACCAGACTTTTGATGAACCTCTGACAGAGTTTTGATGAACTTCTAACTGACTGTCAACGGGCTTTCGATGAATTCCTCACAAACTTTGGACATACCACTGACAGACTTTTGGCAAACCTCCAACAGATTTTCGACGAATTCCTGACGGATTTCCCATGGACTTTCGAAGGACTTCTGAGGAATACAGGATGTTTTCCTCACGGATTTTCAACAGGATCATCGCCGACGTCCAATCAACTCTCCATGTGGAATAAATATACGGCATTTGTCTAGAAAAGTGTGTCATTCATGAAGTCACCCACTGGTGTAAGGTCGATGCAATTACGGGTCTGGTAATGAAGGTATCGGAAAAGTCAGGAATAGTGCAGGTTACAAGACGATCTCAGACTTGGGAACATACATTTTCCATCGAGTCAAGCATCGAGTGAAGAAACATTCGAGACTTTCCTCTGATTCTTCGACACTGATCATTGATCAAAACTCTAGCAGAACTGGAATTCAGACTCTTGTGACGTTTGCTTGCATTTTTGCAATAATTATTGAGAATCCGATGTCAAGTTGAGGTTCATCTCAATGTGATTCTCAGTGACTTTGGATTCACTGTGAGAGAAAATTTCATTATCCAAAAGTCACGTCAAGGTACAAGTTGAAAGAAATCCTGTTGATTCTTGGGTGATTTTCGGGAGGAGGATCAGTTAACAGATCAGAACTGATCAGAAGTTGAATGAAAGTACAGTGCGGAATCAATGCTCGAGAATATTTCTTGAATTTTCTTACCCTCCTGAGGAAATCGAAGTCGAAACAAACAAACAATTCGACATCAATTTTTCATGAAATCTCATGTTCTTTAGAACATAAGACCATTAACCGGAAGTCTCAACATGTATCCCAAATATGTTCTACTTCAATTCACAGATAAGAGGAGTTATTGTCGATCCGAAGTGACGAAAAAGTCTACATCAGAGTTCAGCGCAGAGCTTCGTGTGATTTTGTCACAATCATCACAAAAGTACAACTCTGAATCAAATTTACCGATATTCGAATAATTTTCCCAAACATCACGTGACCTGGAAGGGTACGTGAGCCTTTTTAGAAGACTATTGATGCGTGCTGCATTGACTCGTACTGAAATCTTCCGAATCCTACGGGATTTTTGAGTACATAAAATTTGGGGTGAGCCCGTTGAGGATCTGTTTATCATGAATCAATCAACGGTCTGGCAGCAGTCCATCAATGAGCCATGAGAAGTTTATTGGAAATCCACCAGAATTTTGTCAAAAGTCCGTAAGGAATTCGTCGGAAATCTATCAAAACTTCATCGAAAGTCTATCAGTAGTTCATTGAAAATCCATCTGCAGTTCATCCAAATTCTGGTAGAAAATTCGTGAAAATTTCGTTGGAAGTCTATCAGCAGTTATTGGGAATCCATCAGAAGTTCGTCAGAAGTATGTCACAGGTTTGTTAGGAGGTCATAAAGAATCCATCAAAAGTCCGTTAAAAGTTCATCAAAAGTCTGCCAGACATACGCCAGAAGTCTGTCAGAAGTTTGGTAAAAGTCCATCGAAGGTTCATCTGAAGTCTGTCAGAGGTCCGTCACAAGTTTGTGAGTAGTTTGCCGAAAGCTTGTCGGCGATTCATCAAAAGTCCGCCGAACGTTAGTTCAGAGTTAGTCGGAAGTCCAAAAAAAGTTTGTTTGTACAAGGAAACTGAAAACCCACATCCTCAAATAGTTCGAACTAGTAACGAGTCATTCAGAATTGCAACTCAATGTTCAATAAGTAAAACTAATAAAAGTGAATTTATCAAAACTCCTATGATAGAACCTGGCAAAGTAATTGAAGGAGAACTCAATGAAGGAGAAAAAATAATTGAAGCTGTTGAATTACACTGGGAGAAAAATTATAACTCCGGGAATCGATGATTCATGGGCCATAGATCTTCTAATAATGGAAATGTATCATGAACAGAATTATGCATCTGAATATATGTTCAATGTTGATTGATACTTTCTTGAATTATGTTTGGTCACAACCTCCGAAGAGGAAAAATGGAATACAAGTTTTCAAAGAATTTGGAGTTATTTTGAAGAATGCAATTACAAATCATCATGGAATACCTCATCTCTCACATTCTGACAGAGGATCCGCATTTGAAAACGAAGAATTCGATTCATTATTGGAAGAATATAATATGAAATTATATCATACAGAGAATGAAGAGAAAAGTGCAATGATAGGGAGGTTCAACAGAACGTTGAGTAGTCAATTCAAAATACTTTTTGAAGTAAATGAGAATTTCGGATGGATTGATGATTCATGGAAAAGTTACCGAGAATTATAATGATAGTGAACATAGAACTATGAATATGAAACCAGTTGTAATGGATGAGGATGAGGGGGAATTTTTATTTGAAAATGTTTACAATTATGAAACACTTCCCAGATAACACAACAATTCGTGAGCCGTTCCAAAAGACTTCTTGAACTAAATTCTGGAAGAATTATTTTTCCGAACTCTTGACGAGTTCTCAAAGAGTTCTTTGGATTCTAAAAGAATTATTCGACAGCTCTATAATAAATTCCTTTGGGTGTTCTATAAGAGTATCGAAAGAACACTTTGAGATGACTCGAAGGATTCTTTAATGTCCGCTTGTTAGAACTCTTACGAAGCTTTGTCCTTGCTAAAGAAGAACTTCCTACGAATTCAATGTACACAATGTACATGTTGAATTCCCGCAGATTTCTATGATTGTGAAAAAGCGTTTAGTGAGTATGATTAAGTGATGATGGTTGGTTCGAGTCTATAAAATAAAGAAATATGTAATTAGTAATAGTGAATGAGAACAAAAAACTAATCATATATATTCTGTTCTTCACTCATGTAAATTACAAACATTTTGGCATCCATCGATACTAAAAATTTCAATGATTGATTTAGTATGATCAATTTTATAGGTTATATTTGTAAAAAGTGCCTGAACTTCAATATTTCCTGTTAATTGCATGATCATTCGATAAATAAAAGCTTGATGAACGTAGATCACATGAATCAATCATTGAATAATTATCCATATACACATAATATGTTAGAATGACTTTTGTATTTGATAAACGCATGAGTTCCGTAAGAGTTCTTTAATCATTCATGTTAAGAGTTCGCAACGACTTCTGTCAATTAATGGACCGAGCTCGTCAAGAGTTCTATCAACAGGACATTAACGACTTCTTAGGGTAATTGAGAAGAACACTTGTCGATCACTCTAGAATTCTTGATGAATGCTTTTTACAAATGCCGAGTTCTTCAGGAACTCTTCGAGAATTTCTGGTGTTATCTGGGTTCTTGAAGATTCCAAACATAAATGTGGAATTGATGATAAAGTTAGAATACCGGTATATCAGAAATCCTCCGAGAATAATTATGAAAACAATCGGACAAGGGAAATATTGATAATATTTGAATTGTCATACATTTCCTATAACATGTCGATTGAGAAATTTGAATGGTGAGGAAATTATAGGCAGTTTTCATGAATATGAATCAAAGAAGACCCAACCATACGGTTCGGAACATGATGATGAATGATGATGAGCCATGATGGGAGTTGGTCAGTACGTTGTAAGCTTCAGACGTAAAAACACATAGTTTTCAATTTCAAGTGTTCAAAGAGTTCTTTGAATCCATAATATTATAGAATGTATCGAATTTCCTCTTAATAAATGGCCATTAAATATGTCACTTAAGTAGAGGGGGGAAGAGTATCACGGATTTATATCATCCTTTAGTACCTGAAAATAATATATTCGCCTAGTGTGAAGATAGATAGATAGATAGATATATAGATAGATATGTTTATTTATGTTCTAGGATGAAAATCCTGTGGAACAATTGAGAAAGAAGTATAAACAATAACAAAGATATTATACACAAAAATACTTATATATATATACAGCATTAAACCCACAGCCCGAAAAGCAAAAAGAAGGCAGAATGAACTTAAAAATAAAAATGAAATGAGAATGAGAGTGAGGATGAGATTACAAAGGTGTGAGAAATGAAAATACAGATATAAGATAGAGGTACAATAGTTATAAATGCGCAGAATGAAGATGAAGGCAAATGAAAATACAGATATAAAATAGAGATACAATAGTTATAAATGCGCAGAATGAAGATGAAGGCAAGAAAAGCGTAAGATGAACCACGATTAACCTACTTGAAAAGGAGTATATGTCTATGAGTGAGAAAGGGTGGAGGTGAGCAAGAAGTCATAATACCTCTTTTTGAAGACGTCAGGGGAAGAGCTACACTTGATGTTATCTGGGATCGTGTTCCAGATTTTACTACCTGTTATCAAAAAAGATTTTTGATATGTGGTAGTACGATGCAGTGGTATTTTAAGGAGCCCCCTATTCGATCCAGTGCAACGAATTGCATCAGAGGTACCAAAGTTAAAACGATCGTAAAGAAAAGAATCCTTGAAAGCAAATAGTTGATGCAAGTACGACTCCAGGAAAAATTTCCGTCGTTCAGAAAGTTTGAGCCAGCTGAGGCGCGTGAAGGAAGGAGAGATGTGGACATCTTTCCTGAGATTGAAAATAAACCGCACGCAGGCATTCAGTTTACGCTGCAGACGTAGATAGATAGATAGATAGATAGATAAGTTTATTATTATGCCCTAGGAAAACCTATGGGGCAAATACAGTATAGTATTTTACAGCGGTTCTAAATAACTAGCAACAATAAAAAGAACTTACAAAACTAAATAAAAAGTAATAAATTCACTTTACATGCTCTCTAGATCTGAATAATTCATTCCATTTCATACTACCATTCATAATTCAAACATAAAATCATCATTCGAGTTATTGACCCAATCATGAGTATCTACTAATGAGAAGATGATGTAGATCTCTTTTGAAGGAAGCAAGAGTTGGCTGATTCCGAATGTGGGTTGGGAGTGAGTTCCAGAGTCTTGCAGCCGAAATCGTAAATGATTTCCCATACGTTGAGGTACGATGGAGGGGGATAACTAGAGCGTTACGATCAGATCTAGTATCGAAGGTTGAGTGTTGATAGGTGAATTTGGAACGATTAAAGAGAGATGACGGTAATCGTGTTCTCAACATCTGATATACAGATGAACCAAGAAAGTATTCACGTCGTTCCTTCAACTTCAACCAACGAAACCTCAGGAAATAGGGAGTTATGTGTTCATCTCGCTTAACATTGAAAATGAAACGGACGCAAGCATTAAAGGAGCGTTGTAGTTCCAGATTCTCTGTCTCCGTTATATCCGTGAAAACAAGACAGCAATAGTCAAAATAAGGGATAATTAGACTAGATACCAATTTAGCTTTCATGTTAACTGAGAGAAGGTGGCCATTCAGTCTTAACTGATATAGGGCACGATGAACTCTTCTCCGTAGATCTAACACATGTTCATTCCAATTCAACGCTGAAGAAAGAGCGACACCCAACGTTTTGATTCGATTGACATAGGGAATCGACACATCCCCGACACAGATTTTAGGTAGGTTGTCAATTTCAAGCGAATTGATGTACGTAGAAAATCCAAGGATCATGCATTGTGTTTTGTTGGGATTTAATTTCAAAGAATTATTATTGCACCACTCAACAATGAGTTTTATTTCAAGATTAATCAACACAATAGTATCACTCAATAAACGAGGAAGACAATGGAAATATATTTGTAAATCATCTGCATATTTACATATTTTACAAAACTGTATGGACTCATTGATATCTTTCAGATAAAGAGCGAATAACAGCGGTCCCAACACTGAACCTTGGGGCACACCTGAGTTCACTGGGATCCAGCTAGTAATCCCTGCCGGAGTTTTGACCGCTTGATACCTTCCAGCTACATAACTCCAGAACCAGCACAATACAGATCTAGATATCTTAAATTTTGCAAGTTTTTTAATCAGCAACGCATGATCAACAGTGTCAAATGCTTTAGAGGAGTCCAAACACACAAGTATCGTTACCATACGCTGATCAACTCCCTTACGAATATCATCAATAATATTGATGAGTGCTGTTTGTGGAGAATTATGCTTAGGTAAACCAAATTGATAAGAGTCAAGCAACTCATTCTTTCTCAAGTAAGTAAGGAGATAATGGTGTACAAGTTCTTCTAAGATTTTAATGCACTCGCACAGTATAGAAATTGGACGAAATTCAGTGACATTCGCTGGATTTTTCGTTTTCGGTACAGGAGTAATATATCAGTATTTCCAAACTTGAGGGAATTCACAATTAGTGAACGAGTAGTTTATGATATCGAGAAGTGCAGTCGAGATGGAGGGAACACAATAGGAGAGAAATCTACTAGGTAGTTCATCAGGGCCAAAAATGGAAGATTGTGAGAAACGTAAGTAAGGTCGCAAATCAGCATGTGTGGCGTACGGGAAATAAAATAGTGAATCATCAAATGTATGAAAACCATCAAGCAGACTGGGTCTATCCGATGGGGTACTATTATGAACCGAAGAAAAATACTGCTGGAGGTCTTCTAGTGAGAACTTGTTAACTGTGCTGGTGTGAGATTTCCCATCTGTGATTATTTTCAAGCTTCTGAGTTCTCTCCACAACTGCCTCGATCCCTCAGCTTGGGAAAGTCGCATCTCAAAAAATTCCTTCTTAGATTTCTTCATTGGAAAGATGACTAGATTTCTCAGTCTGCTGTATTCTAACCGATAATGATTGTCGAATTCTGGATAAGAACATCGTTGATAATGTCGTCGCGCTTGGTTCCGCAATTTGATAAATTCTTTGATTTCTTTATTAATCCAAGGGACATATTTCATATTATTTGATCGGTTTGAAACAACAGGAGCATGCAGATTAAGTAATTCATGGAGCGAGGAATTAAAATTTTCAACAAGGTCATTCAAACATTGCACACTATTTTGATCCATGGAGACTAATTGTAATTGCGACTGCAGCATCTGACAGTTCAATCTAGTGTATTTTCTACTTTTTGTTTGTGGTACACTAGCATTGAGAGACTTGAATGAATATTGAACATATATCAAATCATGACTCGACAAAAACGGAACCTCAACCTGTCCCCTCCTCACAACCTTAGATAAATCATCAACCAAGCACACGTCCAACCACGTAGATGTGGATTTAGTATGATGCGTGGCCCCATACGGAACGATGGACATATTAATGCTATGTGTCAGTCCTTGAAGATATGAAGCATCAAAGGACTGTGAATTCAGATCAGCGTTCATATCTCCGAATATGACTTTATGATGATAGTCAGAAGTGATGTCTGTGAGAATTGGATCAAGATTAGAGAAACCTATCTTGGGGGGTTGGTAGATAACTCCAAGAAGAAGTTTACGCATAGATAGACCAGTAAGTTGGATGAATAAATACTCAGGTTGAGAAATATATTTATCAGTATAAGAAGAAAGTAGAAGGTTTGTATTCAAGTGAGATTTAGTATAGAAGCAGACACCACCTCCTCCACGTCCAACTCTATCACATCGAGTGATATTATACCCTTCGATTGAGCAGAAGGAGTCATCAATATCAGGCTTGAGCCATGTTTCAGAAACCGCAATCACATCCTAATCGTTTTGAAGGACGAAATCGAGAAATTCAGAGAAGTGAGCTATGATAGATTGTGCATTTACATGACACAGCAAAAGTGAATTGCAATTCGTATAAACATTCGAGGAAAGAGCAGGTGGAGGTCCATACCCTCAGATCAGCTTATTTACTATATCAACTTCACAGCTTATCAAAATAGTAGAAGATTTATTATCTTTCTTGACAAGTATGCGCCCATTTTTGCACCAGGTGTATTTATAACTTTCAGATGTGGCGTATTCACGAGTTTTCGATAACAGAGAAGCTGTCTCAGAGCTCAAAAATTCATTAATATGAATTCTGATATTCGAAAAATCAGAATTCAGTTCAGGAGCCAAAAGGGTGCCATTAGATTTTTTTGCTTCAATGGCCTTAGTTCTTAATTTAGGAGTGGACAATTCAACAAAAACAGTACGAGGTCTTGTTGTTTCCCGAGTACTTTTCAGTCGGAATACTCTCAAAATCTCGTGACTCTCAATATTCACATCAATCTTCGCGAATGTTTGTCTAACCAAAACAGCGAGGTTCTCCTGTAGAGATTCAGGTAATCCTAAGATAGTCAGAATAGAGTTATAAGAACGCTGTTTACAGGAATTCAACTCCGTATTCAATCTTTCACAGCGAGTCTCAAGATTGGATATTCTGGTTGTCATAGCTTGAATCTCTTCAGTTTTGGAGGTAATACAAGTAGTTAGATCAGTAGTTATATTCTCAAGCTGACCTAACTTCATATTCATAGATGTAAAGAGTTGGTCATGTTGTGCAACTTTGTTTACTACACTATCCATGTTAAGCGAGAGAGTATGTACATTAGTTTCAAGAGATGTGATAGAAGTTTCAATAGGAACAAGCTTTGTCGCAAGAGATGAAGATTCTTTGGATAAATTATCTATTTTTGAGGAGAGATTATGTACGGCTGCTACAAGTTCCCGCAAAGTAGCAGCACCAGCCTCATTTTGCGTATGGGATGAGACTGAGTCAGTTCCCATTTCTTCAGGTTTCCTACGTATACTGTCTCCTCCCGAGAGATCAGTGAGAACTAAGCAACAATAATCAAAATAGGGTATAACTAGCGTTGAAATCAGTTTAGTTCTCATCTGGATAGAGAGTGCGTTGCCATTAAGTCGCAATTGGTAGAGTGCGCACAAGACTTTCCTGCAGACAGAAGTTACTTGCTCATTCCAATTAAGAGAAGGTGTCAGAATAATCCCAGGCGATTTAAGCGAAGAGACAAGATTTATAGGGGTGCCCTGAAGTATGATGTTCGGTGAGGAACGAAGAGAAATATCGCTGACGTAACGTGGAGAACCAAGGATCATGCAATTGGTTTTCAAGGGGTTCAGAATTAGGTAGTTGGTGGAGCACCAACTGGCAATTCTCTGTATATCGTCATTCAATTTCGAGATACATTCGTCTATGAGGAAAGGTGAAGTATGCAGATAAATATAAAAGTCATCAGCAAATTTGAAGAGTTTACAATGGTGAATAATCGAATTTATGTCGGTAACATACAGTGCGAATAAGAGAGGGCCCAGGCGAGAGCCTTGGGGAACACCTGAGGTAACTGGAGTCCATTCGGAGCAACCTTCAGAGCTTCTAACTGCTCGCGTGCGACCAGATAGATAGGACCGAAACCACTCCAGCACGGGGGTAGATATATTGAAAGGAGCGAGTTTTTGTATAAGCAAAGAGTGGTTAACGGTATCAAAAGCTTTTGAGAAATCAAACCCCACCAAAATAGTGATCATGCGCTTATCAATCGCTCCACGAACATCATCAGTCAATTTCAGAAGAGCAGTTTGAGTAGAGCGGTGTTTAATGAATCCACACTGATATCGGTCAAGTAGAGAATTCTTGGTCAAAAAATCACACAAGAAGTGATGGACGATCTTTTCAAGTATTTTAGATGACTCACAGAGAATGGAGACAGGGCGAAAATCACGTGGAGTTCGTGGAGATCTTGTTTTAGGTATAGGTGTAATGAAGGAACGTTTCCACGCCATAGGAAAGAGAGATAGCATGAGAGAGGAATTGAATAAGGTCAGTAGGAATGGAAAAATGGACGGAGCGATCAGGTTAAGGAATCGACCAGGAAGCCCATCTGGAGGAATAGTATTTGAGTGAGAAAAATGATAGAAATGTAGCAGATCATGAGGAGTCAAGTGAGGGAAAAAGAAAAGGTTATCACTGTAGCCGAAACTTTGGTCGAGAATGGGCGGTGGAGGACAGGCCGGATGAAAGCCAGCAGAGAAGTGTAAACTAAGCTCGTTCACACAAAATTTATCCGCGGGCGGATGATTACTATTAGATTTAATCATTCCCAGGGTACGAAGTTCTCTCCAAAGTGTGCGTGAGTCGAGAGTGCCCATCAATCTGTCGTTATAATATTGACGCTCCGCATTCCTGAGAGAAGTAACAACGTTGTTCCTTAGTCGTGTGAAGAGTAGATGACATTCAGGATTTCTTGTGCGGAGATATGTCCTCCTCGCAGTGTTACGTTCACGGATGAGATTACGAATCTCCTGAGTTATCCAGGGAGAAGGAGTACGTCTGAGAGTGAACCTTCTGATCAGTACTTCACTATTGTATAGATCAGTGAGATAATCATGGAAAACCCCAACACACTCATCAATATTTGTAATACCCGAGTTCCCGATGTCCAGCAAAATCGATGGTATATCAATATCTTACCCATTGATACGCGAGTAATCACGCACAGAGACGATCTGCTGTTGACTCATGGGTAGATTGAAAGAGTATTCAATTGAGATCATGTCATGCCGAGATAGAAAAGGCATTTCTTTTTGTTCATGGTCAATCACTTTGGAGAGATCGTCCACTACACGTAAGTCAAGCAAGGTAGAAGAGATGAACGTGTGATGAGTGTGGCCGTAGGGGACAATGGCCAGATTCAGACTGGAGAGTATTTTACGGAGATAAGTACTATCAGGAGATGAACGGCACAAGTCGGTGTTCCAGTCACCCATAATGATTTTGTCGTGATAGTCAGTACTCAGTGTAGAGATCACCGTTTCCAAATTAGCAAATCCTATTTTCGGAGGTCTTTAAACTACACCAATGAGTACTATGCGCATACACGTGCTGGAAACCTGGACGAATAGTTATTCGGGTTGTGGACAAGTGGCATCGTACTCAGATTTCTGTATAATTTTGTATTGGAGATTCTGTTCAATATAGAGACAGACCCCCCCCGCCAATACGACCCACCCTATCGCAACGAAAGACCACATATCCATCCAATGAGCAGAATGAGTCATCCATGTCACTCCTAAACCAGGTCTCAGATACCGCAATAACATCGTACTTATTCGGATTCTTAGTGCAGAAAAAATCAGAGAATTCATCAAAATGAGCCATAAGTAATTGTGCATTAACATGACACATTTTTAACGAACGGAAAACTTCATAAGAGTGAGAGTTTGAGGGTCGAATCGGGAGTCACCTAAGTTGATCGAAGTCCCTGTTAGATGAGATGACGATAACATTTGAGGTATCATCTTTTTTCACCAGAATACGTCCATTCCTTGACCAAGTATGGAGATATCCTTTAGACTTCGCAACTTTCTTAGTTTCTGCGAGAAGAGAGGCTATATCAGACGGCAGATATTCATTAAGATGAAGCCTAGACTTAGGTAGAGAGGGATCAATATCAGACACGTCGATTGATCCTGTAGGACGTTTGGCCTCAAGTATTTTCGTTCGGAGAGAAGGAGAATCAAGCTCCATAAGGATGGTACGGGGACGCGATGTCGTTTTGATGGAGCGAAGACGAAATGCTCTCACAATGTTAGATTGGGTGATCTGAACATTAAGATGAGCTAAGACATCCATGATGCGGCTCGGAATGAATTCATCAGGACGTTCAGGTAATCCTGAAAGAGTGAGAAGGTTCCTATTTGATTGAGAGCGCAGCGCTCGAAGTTCTTCCTGCAACTTGGTATTTTGTTGTTCCAATTCAGAGATGCGTGCTGAGTGAGATTGAGAGTTATCTTCAATGGTTATAACACGCTGGCTAAGCGATATGAGGCTGGCATCAGTCATTTTGATACAAGAGGAATTCTGTTCCAGTGAGGTTTTTAATTCCTGGTAGTCTTTAGTGAGCGATTTCATATCCTGATTCACTGTCATAACAGCCTGTTCAAGCCCCGCAAATTTGCTGGATAAAGAGGAGACATTGTTTTCGATGGAAGACAGTTGTTGAAGTCGAGCATGAACCTCAGTATTATTGCGTTCTTGCCGTTCAATGAAATTATCGAGTTTATCTGAGGATATTTGAATAGCTCTCATAATATCATCTATGGTAAAGGTTGTATTAGGAGTAGTACTACCACTGGTGTTGCGATCAACCATCGAAGTTGACGGACAATCAACTTCCATTGATGAGGAAGGGATATCTCCAGACTTCTTGAAGGATTCCAAGGGACCTTTGCAAAGTACAAGCTCGTTGTTGTGGTTATACGTTTTATGTAGTTTCACACAACCAGGATGGAAATATTTTATGCACGGTGTACACTTAATGACATCCGTTTCCACAGATTTCCTGCAGATTGAGCGAATGTGATCCATTGTAATGATGAAAAAGAGAAAAATCTGGTACTAATATGTGTGAAAATCCAGATAAAAAACGAATTACATAGAATAGAAGTCGTTGTTAGAACGGTTAAGATGAGTATATGCTACGTTGGGTGAGAGAGAGGACCATCGAGTAGTTAGAGAGACAGAGATGAGAGCAATAACGTAGAAAGAATACAACAACAGTGTGCAAGTATCTATACACTCGGTATCATAGTATATGTGTGACACACACAACGCAGTATATACGGACGAACGCTAGTACTATGAAATAATCGCGCATTATAATTATGAATGTAATGAAAGTATTATTGAGGAATGCATCACCGAATTATTATCCATGTAGACCGCAAATGAGGATAGAGAAAGCATGTGTCAAAAACCTCGTTGAAAAGTGATGTGATACGAATTAGTATGCCAACAAAGATGTCGTCAAGGCTCCCGTTGGAAGGTAAGATTTATGCTGTGGAGTGTGGATGTGCTACGATGACCAATACCTCAACGTCACCGTGATGACGTGTAGAGAAGACAGACCAATCAATGATAAGAGGCGAATGATAAGCGCCACGCGCGAAAAGCACTTGTAATACACCAGCCTTGGTTTTCCCGCTTGGCAGATGCTCCAACAACACCAGATAAATGCAAATCACAAAACATCCACCTTCGGCTGCCAACGAAACAGCTACTTATCGTTAGTTGCTCAAAAAAATGCCCGAGCCGATAAGGGATGCACTGAAACAAAGTCGACCCCGATAGGGCCACAAAATATGCAGTAAAACAGTTGACAAAGTAGAGCGAAGCAAGAGCGTGCAGGCTTATACTCACAGAGAGAGAGAGCTGGGTGAGATGAAAAGACATGAGTATGCTACGAACAATGAAGATCAGATTCTGAGGACAGTGATTTGTGGGTGTGCAAAATACATTTGTGAATCATATCTGAAGAAACATAAGACAACCAAACATCATGATATAATGATTCTAATGCGTGAAAATGAATCCATTTCTTCAAAACAATTCGAGCTCCAGAAATATGAAATATATTCAATTTTTTCTCTTAACAAATGAGACATAGAAGATGTCGAACCAACAAAACAGAGCTCAATGTGGGATATGTGGGATCTGAATTCCCACTAAGAATCATAAAACATACTCAATTCGCAAAACAACTGATTGATCAGAAATTTTTAATTCTGGGTTTGATAAATTGAGAGAATGAACAAAACTCAATCATATCTATAATGATAAAATTTGAGATATTAATAAATCAGAGAATATTGAAAAAACATAAAATGAGAATGAAAATGATTATGAGCTATTTAATATTGAGGAATTGAAAATCGGAACAAATCAGTTATTGATGAAAAATTAGAATAACTTGGACAGAAATCAATTAATTAACGGATTGCAAAGAGTTAATAATTAACCCCCAAGGTTAGGAAGGAAGAACTCAGATTATATTGAAAACTTGGCTTCGAAAAACAATATTGATGTTAAAAATGCGACAAGAAGAATTTTGATTGAAGGAATTCATGAAAAAAATATCAATGCAGCAATTTTGAAAGATCACATTATTGATATTGAAATTGAGGAATCTGAAAATGATGTATTCGAAGGATATAATATGTCCGATACTTCAATAACCGAAGACATTATCAATTATTCAGGAAATCATAAAGATGAATTGGTAAAACGAACTGGAGTTATGTTTGAGATGCATAAGAGTGTGGAAGAGCAATTAGGATCAGGTTGTACTTATGAGAGAATTGCCACAAACGGTTGTATTCAAAATCGTGCTATGCACTATATGTTCAACTCTGAGAATATTCTTGATATTCATGATTACTGAAAGAAACAATTCAATGACATAATCCTGAGAGAAGGAGGAAATCAACCGGAAGAAGTATCAGGATGAACATTATCAAGTTATGATCATTTATATTCCAAATTGAACAAGGAACTTACATTAAATGCTGGATCTTACACAGAATTATCCGAAGATATCAAAAGGAGAAGAATTCGTATCCAATCCATGAATATAGACCATTTTTGTTTCATTTATTCCATAAGATGTCCCATTGATAATGTTAATAACAAAAAATCAGTATATCCAGAGGGAACAAAAAATATGAAGAATTGATTGGTGATAGAATATTTCTAGGATTTCAATATCCTGTGTTATTGAAAGATTTAGAATTATTCGAAAAAATAAGTTTTGAAAAATTTGAAAATTATCATACAATTTCTATGAATATTTATCCATTGGAGGATGAGAAAATTTCAGCTCCACGAATTTTCGGAATTTATGATTTTGGATCAGAAATCAATTTATTAGGTCAAAAAAAAAGTGCGAATCCACATTATATTTTGATACAACTTACGAGTCGATTAATTGGCGCACGAATATGGAAACTTGGTCATGGAATATTCATTTGTAGAAGATGTCTATCACATTTCCAATCGAAAAATGAATTGGATGAACATTTGGAAATTTGTAGAAATGATGCTGTAAAACCTATAATGTCGAAGTTGGTGATACTCTTCATTCCAAGAATGATTCCGGAAAGTTTGAACATCTATTTGTGATTCGTCAAGATTTTGAGAGCATATTTAGCGAGATTGATACTTGTACAAATGATCCAACAAAAAGTTGCCGACACATAATTCAAGAACATATTCCATATGGATTCACAATTCATGCAGTCAGAAGAGCTGACAGAGATAAATTACATCAACTCATTTCCTATAGAGCTAAGAATGGAGGAGACTCACAAGAGGTTCTAGAATATTTATTTTCAGATTCAAGAGAACTATCAAAACATTTCGCAAAATATAATTCAAAGAATCAAATTTTTATGAGATTGAGTGGAGATGGAGAATTTGCTTATTAAAATGCTACAAATTCTCATATATTGTAATGTGATCCTTCGTTTCAAAAAGTCGTGAGATGGCACCACGCACGATCCCCAGGGATTTCACCCGTTTAATTTGAGAACACATAGGTTTACATGACAGAAAGGAGTTGTCGCTTGCTCATACAAGAATTGGGAACACGTACCCTCTCCCAAACTATTCCTATACTTCTCTGATCCCCGCCCTTCTCATGATTTGTCAAGGTTTCCCGTCCCGAAGAGGTTGCGCCACCCAGACCACGAGCACACTGAAGGATTTTCTCAACGCTGGCGGGTAGCTCCGATGTCATTCCGGTCGTTCTTCTTCTCGCATCCCACCAGGAGGTGAGGAACAACCCAGAGGTATCGACTTCTCTTCTCAACTCTTGGTCTAAGAGAGGGAGAGAGGGGAACTAGGATGAGTCGACCAGTGGATGCCAACCTACCGAAGGACGATCGGAAAAACGAGAGAAACCACCTTCATCACGTCGTGCCACCTGATCTCGCTCCACTAGGAATGGAGGACAGAAGCACTCGCCCCCGGAGAACTCCCACCATGCACATATAGTACACACACTCACACATCAATTTCTCATTTGTTAAAACACGCAATTCTTTTCTTCTCCCGTATTTTAGCCGCCATTCTGTCGATTTTGCACATACATAAAATATTCTAGTTAGACCGATTCCTCGAGTCATAGTGAACATAAAACTATTCGATTTTTTCGTTTCAGACCATCCGTCGGCAAGATTTTGCAACCACGGCAACGTTACCTACTTTTTGAGGTGTTGGCTTTGACCATACTTTACATGTATGAAAAATGTATAAAGTTAATGAAAAAAATTTTTTGTGTGTACTTCAAGAGTATATTCATTGAGCATTTCAAACCCTACATCCATATCTCCAATAGTATTCTCAGGAAAAATTCACAAAAATAGCGTTTTTTTCAAAGTTGTAAAGTAGAATACTGCCTTAATTTAGCTGGTCAAATGCATTTTCTCCTCCCTTATTACCGATCCTGTTTCTTCAATGAATTGGATTCTGATCGGTCGGCAAAAACGCGTTGACGAGGGACGAGGATTTGTCCAAATAATGATGCCTAAAATTTCATCCTTCAGCTCTAGTGGGATCTTTGATCAGCAGAAAATGTGTTCAGTATCGTCTTCCATTCCTTCAATATACGATATCTTTTGCTTGTAAAGATTCCCGGTCGTGCCATCAAATCCATGTTTCACATAGAGAACTAGTCGTCGTTCTCCAGGAGGCAAATTTACAACCATCAGTAACCGTTGAATTGTATGGAATAACAGATCCTCAAGAGACCCTCCACATTGAACATCCGAATAACTGATATTCTCAGGATATGTCTCCAGTTCTGCTTTAGCAATCTGAGGAAAGACAATTGCGTTGAGAAAAGTTGTGCTTTCCAAGGAGTTATAATTTCTGTTCTTGGGACTGTATAAATTTTGATGACATGATGAGTTTTCCTAGAAGATGACGAAGTAGTGTCAAGGAAATGCATAATAAATTTTGAGAATGAAAATTCTTTGAAGAACTTCTTCCTCACTGAAATTTTTTCAATCGATTGCGATTTGGGATGAGAACTTGTTGAAACATTTCGAAAAACTCCTGAAAATACAAAAACATCATACTGAAAGGGTTGTATTATTACCATCTTATACGAAGGATAGATATCATGCTGACAAGAGAGAGCAGAATTTCTTATTTCATTGTAGGCTCTGGTGGACAAATTGGAGTTTACTAATAAACCTAGTCCTTCTTCCGGAGTCATTTCCCTCCCTGCGAATGATCTAGCCACTTTAGAATGACGGAAATTTGGAAGAGCAGCAAGGAGAGCATCTTTGTACCCTCCAGCCTCCAGCGCAGATTCCGGGTTATTTTCAATCTCTTCAAATTTTGTTCCTTGATTCGCAGTTCTGGGAGTGAATTGAATGATTTCCTTCTTTTGACTCTTCACTGAGCAGTCCTTGAAAAGTTTCCTTGAGCGACCAACTTGTTCACGAGCCACTGAAAAATATTGATTGTTGGAGAGTTCTCGTTGCATAGTGAAACAGGTAGTTGAAGGACTTGGGAGGAATGGACCACTGGTTTCCGTAAATTTAGCCCAGGTGAAAAAATTCTGTAGAATTTCAATGTCAAGATTTGACTCTATGCAAAATGTATGGAATTTCCATAGAATTTCCACCAAATCATGTATTTTCACATGCACTTTCTATGGAATTCCTATAAAAATCCATCCATTTTACTTGGAGCCAAATCTTGACATGAAATTTTACAGATATCATGATACTCATCTCTCAAATTGAACAGGGGCAATATTTCGGGACAAAATTGGTTATAATATATCAAGATGATAATCTTTCAAATGAAGTGAATACTTACCACGATCGGCGAGGACGCTTCCCAGATTTTCGGATTCGATTCATAAAATATCATGTGCCCGCGCGTTGCGCCAATATCGTACTCACCTTTTACTCAGAGTTTTATAAAAACTCGATCGGAATAAACATCGTGAACCATGATTGTGGGCGTATGATATTTTATATATTACTACTTATAGGTCTCTCACATACGTGTGAGTGAGGTCAAATGTGTATTCCTGTTTTGTTTTCATTGCGGTATAAACGATGCTTGCAGTCAAGGATTAACGATTCATAGACTCGCAACGTTCCAGTCAGTGGAGATGATGTCCGTGAGATACAATGAGCCTTTTGCGGTGGTCAAGAATAATCGTGGCGAAGGGGATGAGGATTGGAAAGACGCTGTGCTCCCTTATTTAAAAAGCGAATTTTCATCAGATGGTATAATAATATCGATTTGTACAAAGATCTGAGGAAGAAATTGACGATGAGTTTTTTCGTAACATTCAAACCGAAGTTGGCGGCAATCAAACCCAGGAAGAAATCGTCCGAGAGTTTTGAAGTTAGGAAGAAGGAAAGGCTACAAAAGGTCTTTGAATTCTCAATCGAATCAGAAAATTTGAGAAGCATTATCACCGATCCTGGTATGTATTCACTGCATTTGAAAGATTATCATCTCAATATATTACATTCAATTATGTCCCAAAATATTGCCCCTATTCAATTTGGGAGATGAGTATCATAATTTCTGTAAAGCATTCTGTGAAATTTAATGTCAAGAATTGGCTCCATGCAAAATGTATGGATTTTCATAGGAATTCCATAGAAAGTTCATGTGAAAACACATGGTTTAGTGGAAATTCTATGGAAGTTCCATACATTTTGCATAGAGCCAAATCTTGACATTGGAATTCTACAGAATTTTTTCACCTGTGCTAAATTTACGAAAACCAGTGGTCCATTCGTCCCAAGTCTTTTGACTGCCTGTTTCACTGTGCAACTAGAACTCTCCAACAATCAATATTTTTCAGTGACTCGTGAACAAGTTGGTCACCCAAAGGAACTTTTCGGGGACTGCTCAGTAAAGAGTCAAGGGAGAAAAATCACTCAATCCACTCCCAGAACTGCGGATCAAGGAACAAAATTTGAAGAGATTGAAAATAACCCGGAATCTGCGCTGGAGGCTGGAGGGTGCAAAGATGCTCTTCTTGCTGCTCTTCCAAATTTCCGTAATTCTAAAGTGGCTAGATCATTTGCAGGGAGCGAAATGACTCCGGAAGAAGGACTAGGTTTGTTAGTAAACGCCAATTTGTCCACCAGAGCCTACAATGAAATAAGAAATTCTGCTCTCTCTTGTCAGCATGATATCTATCCTTCGCATAAGATGGTAATAATACAACCCTTTCAGTATGATGTTTTTGTATTTTCAGGAGTTTTCCGAAATGTTCCAACAAGTTCTCATCCCAAATCGCGATCGATTGAAAAAATTTCAGTGAGGAAGAAGTTCTTCAAAGGATTTTCATTCTTAAAATTTATTATGAATTTCCTTGACACTACTTCCTCATCTTCTAGGAAAACTCATCATGTCATTGAAATTTATATAGTTCCAAGAACAGAAATTCCAACTCGGCATTTCACAATGGAGTCGATATTCACAGTACAATAGTACGGAACGTGCTTCATCACATGTTTGTACGTATCACAAAAATTCGAAGGGGGGACCTGTCAATACCATTCATTCATGATCAATTTGCCATTTTTCACTGAAAAACCGGAACTTTAAGGTGTGATTCATAACAGAAGATATCATCTGACGGGCTTGGGTTCTCGCATACAAATTACTGTGATAGGTGAGCAAGTTTTTCGCACTATCACCATTTGGTCCGACACAAAAAGTGTTTGTTCCGTCACATCCCCTTGTGTACCCTTCTTTTCCACCATCAATCTCATTTGACCTAGTTCAAGGTATCTTTGTGCGTGAAGGAAATCCAGTTCCAATTCAAGTATTTTCCTATCTTAACAGTCATTGCGGGATTTTGACAAATGCGCTTCTCAAATGTTTCTCCAATCGCATTGGACCGTCATTTTGCGTTTGCACGATGATATATCAAATAATATGTTTTCAGATTGACGAATGGAGTCATTGTGCTTATCCTGTTCCCTAACCGTGTATTTGTTCCTTTGATATGATTCACGAAGAGCATAATAGCGATCATGTAAATCTCCCGAGCAACTCTCGTGAGACAAACGGCGTAAATCGAAGTCTTCAAATACAGTGACTCAATCTGTTGTTCGCCACGTCCAAGAACCTCGAGTTCCCCCATGTCTAGAGTCAGTAAACTTCACTGCCATGTCCAGGGGGTTGAGAGGAGGTGAAGAGAGACATGTGGCACTCTTCACTTATTCTGTACCCCAAAGCGATGTTATGTATCAGGTGTGCAAGTTGAAACTCGGCTTTGAGTTGGTTGCATGCACGATGTAGGAAGAACAGATGTGTTATCTTCCCTGCCGGTGTGAACATTCTTTGATGCAGGCTTTGTCCTAGTTCCAATTTCGCCACCAGTTGGCGAAAGTGTCGTAAAGGCCAGATAAATTTCGATTTTTTAAAATAAAATCAAGTTTAAATGAAAAATAAGTTCCCTCTGTAAATGTTATGTATTATAATACGATTTGAATTTCTTTCTTCATCAATTTGGATTAGTATCTCCAACATCTAATTTGAATTCACCGCTTTTTTTTGGCCTCAGCTACTCGAATTCCGTAGTGGCAACATCGAGAACTAGGACAGAAAAATCTCACAACACATACAAAAGATAACACACCTATTCTTTTTACATCGTGTTTGCATGGAACAAAATATTTGAACGCATCCGATTCGTCCGCCATTTTGGATATATGTGGCGTGGACATCGCAGTTGTTGTATCAGTCATTTTCAAGTAGTAATTTCCTGTGTATCAATTTTATGAGATGGATTTCGATCCGCAACATTGACGCCATTGTATTCTATTCTGTTTTCAAATGAATGAAAATGCTGCTCAAGCTATGGAATTGATTGATTAATTGGGTCAACATTCTGTGAGCCATTCAACAGTGGAAAAGTGGCGAACAAGATTTCGTAATGGAAATTCCAGTTTTGGGGACGATCCACGTCCAGGTGCAATCAAAGAATTCGAGGATGAGGAACTTGAAGTTTTACTGGATGAAAATCCATGTCAAACTCAAGAAGAGCTTGCAGAACAGTTAGGAGTTACTCGTCAAGCAATTTCACTTCGATCGCATGCATTAGGGAAAATACAGAAGGAAGGTAAATGGGTTTCTCGGAAACTGACGGAAGAAAATAAAAGACAAAGAGTTGCCATTTGCATGAATTTGCTTTCTCGGTTCAAGAAGAAGAATTTTCTGCATAAAATCTTCACGAGTGATGAAAAATGGATTCTGTACGATAATCCTCAACGTAGAAAAGCATGGGTTGATCCGGACCAGCCATCTACATCAGTTTAAAACCCGAATATCCATGCAAAGGAAGTTTTCCTCTGTGTCTGGTGGGATTGAAAAGGAATCATTTATTATGAGCTTCTCGAACCTGGCCAAACTATTACCGTTGAGTGTTACTGGGCCCAGCTGATCAAAGTCAGTGATGCTCTGAGGGAAAGGAGACCATTCACGGGGCAAGAGAGGCGAAAAGTGATGCTGCTGCATGATAATGCACGTCCACACACAGCAAAACCAACCCAAGGACTCATCTTCAATTCAGACTGGGAAGTTGCACCTCTTGCGGCATATTCACCAGACTTAGCTCCTTCTGATTATCACTTATTGAGATCAATGTCGTCATATTTGAAGGAGCAGCACTTCATGAATATCGAAGATGTCCGGAAATGGCTGGATGACTATTTTGTCTCAAAACCACCAAGTTTCTATCGTGAAGGCATTCATCTACTACCCGATAAATGGCAAGAGACTGTAGATGATAACGGCGAACATTTTAATTGATAATTCTTGGAAGAAGTATTTTTTTAATAAAATTAAATTTGACAAAAAAAGCCGAGTTTCAACTTGCACACCTAATACAAAAAATGGGCTGGATCAGAGAGGAGGGAAAATCTACAACTTCCCGTATATCTGTTCAATTTTCATCCAGATTCGAAAATTTTGAACGCGATACGCAAACAGAAGATATTGTTCCATTTCAGAATTTTCCCCCCTATGCTCGTATCACCGAGTAACAACCTCCCCATACTACTACGATTTCATTCAGAAACTGATTTGCTTTCCGCACCGGCTTAATTTATAAGATGAAGTAGACATGAAAAATGTGAGAGGGTGAAACAGGAATTCTCCTATCAATGGTACGAGTCATCAGTTTAGCGACCCTAAGATCACTGCTTCAGCACCATCATCTCCCCCTTACAGCTGATGAAGATTTCCAGCACAGAACATTAGGAGTTCTGTACGCCCGTACGTGTTTCATAACCTTGAACTTTTCATATCGAGTTTTGTCCCTACAATGTACGATTTGCGGACAGCATCGGTTTCTTGTTGACATTTGGAGAAAAGTGCTGCAAAATCGCATCGGATACTTTTGGGAGCTTACGGTGAACATGCCTTTGGTAAAACACAGTGTTCCGAGTTGTCCAACTCGTGGGAAACCATCGGAAAAGTTTGCAGACGACGGATTGGAAGCCTCATTGGATGGAGATGATACTCGAACTCAACATGAACTTGCGGATCAATTGAGAGTTACGTAGGAATCCTCATTTGTTTGGAAGTCATGGGAAGGATTTAGGAAGTGGGAAAATGAGTTCCGCATGAATTGAATGAAATACAGCAAGGGAATCGAAAAACCACTTGTGAAATGCTGTTCGACAGATACAAAAGAAAGTCATCTCTCCATCGGATTGTGATAGGCAATGGGGAATGGATATATTTCGAGAATCCTGAGCGTCGGGAATCATGGGTTAATCCAGGCGAATCATCGACATCCACTGCAAGACCAAATCGTTTTGGAAAGAAGAAAGTGCATTGTGTTTGGTGGGAAACCTGAGACCTGGTGGTTTGGTGGGTGCTGAGACCTGGGCGAACCGTCAACACTGATCGCCATCAACAGCAAACGATCTACTTGAATCACGCATCCCGTCAGAAAGGACCGAAATATTGGGAAATGCAACACAAAGTCATCTTGCTCCACGACAATGCCCCATCATACACAGCAAAACGAGTCAGGAAGACGGTCGAGGCGTTCAGTTGAGAGATACTACCGCATGCGGCTTATTCTCCAAACTTGACTCTGTCTGATTATCATCTCTTCCCGTCAATGGGACACGCTCTCGCTGAACAACGCTTCAATTCGTATGAAAATGTAGGAGAATGGCTCGATAACTGGTTCACTTCAGAAGAGGAACTGTTTTTTTGGCGAAGTATTCACAAACTGCCGAAGAGGTGAGAAGAATGTATGAACAGCAATGAAGATTATTCCGAATTGAAGATTTTCCATCATTTTCAAATAACAAACGTGTGATTTTTACCAAAAAATTCCGGTCCCAAACTTCTACACCTGGTATATGAGGAAAGTTCCCAGACAAGTGAATCCTTCATTCCACCACAGAATAAACCATATCCAACGTTTTTTTTGTAGTGGTACAGTTTTATTTATATTTTGTAAGGTACGGACTCACTATGGATATAATTCGTAGGGCATTATCATAATTGTATTGACTCAACTTTGCACTAATACCAGCATCGCTCGCATTCGTGTGGAGAACAAATGATTTGTAGATGACGTAGTGTGATGAAAAAACACAATCCATGGAACCGTCCTTCGAATTCTCCAAAGCGTTTTGATCGCAATTTGTCCATCTCCATCCATCTATTGTGGTTAATAGATCCCTCAACAGTTGTATGAGAAATGCAAAGCATAATGTGAACTATAGATTAGAAGCACATAACCCCATGAACTGTTGCAATTCAGTCCTATCATTTGGTGGTTTGCAATCTTCTATGATTTTGATTCTTCTTGGATTCGATATCTTTGGTGAAAAAATTACACCTAGAAATCGCACCTCATCCCTGCAGAGAATCCCTTCGTAAGAGTTCAATTTGGAATTATGTTCAATCAAAATTTGCAGTGATATGTCAACTGAACCCGACCCGAATGTTCTTTAGAACTGTGTGAAGGTATGAACATACCATCCACATAGTAAGAAACAAACGGACCACAATTATTGCTTGCTGCTGATTTCTTTGCTCTCATAAAAGCACTGCTGGCTGGTTTGAATCCGTAAGGCACTCGACAACATTGATAACCAGTACCCAATGAACGAATACTGTACATCCACGTGATTGGTCCCCCAATAGTATTTGCGAATAACCACAAGTCAGCTCAAATGCGATTGTGAATTCGATTCCTTCATATTTCCGTAATATTCCATCAATCCATGCAGGTGTTCCATAGTTGGACCCAACCCAAGGAGCAACAAAATGTTCCCATCTCAAAAAAGACATATCGGCCATGTTTGAAGTCTCTTCTCCGGAATGCTGATTTGCTCTCGCCACTCCCGCGGGTTTTCTCCTCCCCTTCGAAGTTTGACACGTGAAACTATTCGCCCTCAACACTCACCTCGACCTCCATTTTCCTCACCTGTGAGGGTCACCGTACCATCAGCCCGTATCATACACAGCAGTCAGTGCGGTGCCGGTGTTCACAGTGCACGATTATGTTGTGTTGTGTGATTTGAACAAGTCTGTATACATAATCAAGCGACATTACTGCTGATGATCTCGAAGTACACCAGTCACTGATTGAATACCCTCGTGAAAGAGGTTGTCATATTTTCCTCACCCCTCCCACACGCTGTTTCATGGAATTTCATGATCTCTCAAACAGTTCCAGAAATGAGTCAATAAACGGGGGGAACAATAACAGAAAGAGAGGGGGAGAATTCGGGTCTTATTTTTTTATAATGCAGTTCAATTTCCCCATTTTCATTTCCCTCGTTTGAGTTTTCCAACGGATTTCCCTATGATTCAATTCGATTTTTGCATTCTTTCATTCTGATTCATTCATTTTTCTTGTTGAGTTTTCTCTTAATTCAATTTCAATTCCTCCATTTTTGTTCCTCAATATATTCAACTTTTTCTCTTTCAAAACAACAAGCCTTCCAACAAAGAGAATAACTGTAACAATACGTCTTATCAATTTGTGATAAAAAAACAATTGGAGTTGATTTGATATATAGTAGTGATTGTGAGATCCATAAACGAATAATGCTATCGTTCTATAAGGCTGCCAAAGGTGCGATCATACGCAGAGCGATTGCCGTATAAGATCAAGGAGGATATCCGCAGTACGGATGGGGGCCAAATCAACGAAACCGTTAGTTTTAGACATCACAAATTAAACATCTCTTCCTTTTCAACCAATGGTTTCGTTGATTTGTCTTTTCGTTGATTCGGCCCCCATCTCGCAGTACCTTCCTCCTGTCCCTATGTCGTCGCATGTGACAATTGCACGTATATGACAGCTCCTTCACTCTCTTTCTCATTTGACCGGCTCTCGCTTCGCGTTGATGGAAGAGAGTGAGTGGCTCCATTGAGGGATTCCATTTTGGTCAAACGGCTTCGAGTTGATGTTTCCCAAGGACGATCGAACAATAGCACAGCCCCACAAAAAAAAAGTGTTCACTCCGACGGACTTGACTACCATACTCACATGTTTTGGGGGTCGCTGAGCACGATCCCGGGGTTCGTTTGGCCCGATTAGGTCAAGGTCAAGGTGATTCCAAGGTCAAATTGAAGGAATTCGCTGAAGCGAAGATATCACGACGATCTATATGTTTTTGGGGGTCGCTGAAGACGAATCCGGGGTCCGTTTGGCCCCATCAGGTCGTGGTCAAGGTCATTTCAAGGTCAAATTGGAGATATTCGCTGGAGCGGAGATATCACGATGACATAAATGTTTTTGAGGGTGGCTTAACACGAATCCGGGGTCCGTTTGATCCTATCACGTCGAGGTCGAGGTCATTCCAAAGTCAAATTGAAGGAATTCGCTGGAGCAATGATATCACCACACCCTGTATGTTTTTGGGATCGCTGAACACATATCTGAGCTCCGCACATAGAATATGTTCCGGAAAACCTGGGGGATTATGGTGGGAAGCAGGGAGATAGATCCCATCAAGACAGTAAAGGCATGGAAAAACGATATCGAAGTAGGTGGGACTCTTAGGTGGGTAGCTGTAGGTTGCTAAAGACTCTTTTTCCGCATTTCTCAACCAATTCGGATGAAACTCACTTCGTCACAGAACCACAAGTTTTGAAGACATGCTTCCTCTTCGTTCCCCGTTTTTCTGTACGAATCAGTTTGCAACTTATATTAGGGCACTATTAACACTGCCTGAAATCGTGTTAGAAATTTCATGACGATCGAATGATAGGGAAGAAAATTATCCGCATGTGATCGGTATTGACAAAGATCTCACATTTTCTCTAGAAGCTCAGTGTTCACCATTTTCTCCCCCAATCCCGATTTGCTTGGAATTCCACGGTTTTTAACCGATCCGGATGGAACTCATATGAACCCAAATAACATGCGTTCACGAAACGACTTACCTGTACAGGCTTTTGCGCACGGATTGCACGCAAACTCAGGGGGGGGGGGGCTTCAAAATGTTATCAGGGGAGTCACTATCGGATCATAACTGCACTGTGAACAAAAACTGGAAGTCTCCCTTCTTCTCAGGACTGGAAAATTCCAGAATGTACTGGAAATTCGTTCTTCCAGTACATTCACTGGAATTTCACGGGGTTTTCACCTGGGAATTCGAGTTTTTGCCATGGAATTCCAATGAATTCGCTGGAATATTCGAGCAAATGTACTGGGATTTTCTGTGTAATGTGGGTAGAATGGGGCGAGGCAGCCAGTGGGGCGAGGCAGCCAATTGCTTCTTATTGTTGTGGTCGTTCAAATCGCGCATGTTGTTCATTCTCTGGCAACTGGAGCGCACTCACCCAACGACTCTCCATTATTAAGGTCGCGCGATTTGAACCACCACTGTGGGAATAAGAAGCAACTGGCTGCCTCGCCCCATTCTACCCTACTGCTCAATAACTCCCAGTGAAAATACTGAAATTTTCCAGGAAACGTTTTTCACAGTGTACAACGCGGTATGAGTTTCATTGAAATCGGATAATAAGGAGCAGAAATATGTATGATCGCAAATTCACGATTTGGGAAACATTTTTCTACGCCCCTCCCATTCTTCTGTGACAATCAGGTTGAATCTCGAATGGGAACTTTACCGACCTCGCATTCAACCCTGGTGAATGTCATGATGATCGGATGAATAGAACCGGAGTTCGTACGTCCATACGTACCGACAGACAGACAGACAGAATACAGACGGACACGAATTCAAATTCTCTCCCTGAGTTCCAAGAAACATTTCGGTGTAAGGAATTTTCATTTTGGGGACGAAAAAATTTTTCGGCCCTTAGAAACGATCACAAAACTTCTCCTCAACGAGGAAGCGATGAATGATTGTGTAAATGGAGGAATAAATAAATGGATGAATAAATGAATGAATAAATCAATCAATCAATAAATGAATAAATGAAGGAATCAATAAAGAAATACATACATACAAGCATACATACATGCATACATAGGTAAGCCCAAATCCCGCACGAGATCATTCACTTTCTCCTGTGTTATCTCTCCAGGGTTTTCATAAGAATGATGCGGAACATATTCTTCATCACCTGATACATTTTCGTGTTCTGATTCGCTGTAAGTATCTTTCTCGCAATCTTCTTCTGGACATATATCAATCTCCATTTGATATGAATCAGAGATTTCATCTGCATCCATACATATTGCATTATCTTCATTACCTGTAGAAGAATAAATGGGTTCAATTGAATTGGATACATTTGGATAGCTTATGGATGTTTTATCCTCACTGTTGATGCCAACCAAATTCGCCATGCAGAAATAGCAGTCATTTGCAGATCAAGGTTTCTTCCAAATAGCTGGAACCGTTATATACAATTCGGTATTTCGGTTATCACTATCTCTGAGCATATGAGAACATGAGCTACATATTTCTTCAAGAGTCCAATCGACATTGAAGTCTCCAATTTTCAAATTAAAAGCCTCCTCATATAACATTTTCACTTTTTCATCCAGATTTCTCCGATTTTTTGGTATTTCGTAGCGACTACAAATGCAACAAAAGTTATCTGGATTTTTATCACATTCGTGATTCGAAGAGTCTGTCCGTACATCCAGGTCTACGTCAACAGATCTTCTTGTAATATCAAACTCTGAGGTAGCCAAGTTACTTACTACTGAAGAGCTACGGGCGCATGATGACGACGCCTGTGGGCCCGCTTTCACACCCTGACCAGCTGCCGATACTGGGGTTCCGAATCCCTGCATCGTAATATAAGGCTTTCCTGTGCCTGCCATGACGGCGTGAATGCCGTAAACCAGGGACTCAGCCGGATAACGGGCTGCTCCGTTGCCCGCCGTCACCGCGAGGAGGTGACCTGGTTGCAGACGCAGATGACTCACAGACTGCAGGGATTGAGAGACCTTGCATCACTCCATCGTAGTGGTTTTTTGTGATTCGACCTTGCGATGATCTTGACCCAGACCTCGTGAAGTTGCAAGAACTCTTGATTCGCTTTCATCACCTCCAGAAACATATAGTGATGGGGATATCTCTCATTCAGCGAATTCTCTTGATTTGAACTCAAAATGGCCTTGAACATGACCTGATAAGATCGAACAGACACCGTATACGTGCTCAGCGACCAGGAAAACTGTAGGTCGTCATGATATGACCGCTTCAGCGAATTTCTTCAATTTGACCTTGAAATAACCTTGGTCTCGACCTGATGGGACCAAACGGACCCCGGATTCGTGTTCAGCCACCCTCAAAAACATATAGGTCATCATGATATCTCCGCTTCAGCGAATTCCTTCAATTTGACCTCGGAATGACCTCGACCTTGACCTGATGAGATCGAACTGACCCCGGATTTGTGGTCAGCGATCCCCCAAAACACGTAGGCCTCCATGACATGTCCGCTTCAGCGAATTTCTTCAATTTGACCTTGGAATGACCTTGACCCCAACCTAATGGGACCAAACAGACCCCGGATTCATGTTCAGCGACCCCCAAAAACATCTAGGTTGTTGTGATATCTTCGCTTCAGCGAATTTCTCCAATTTGACCTTGAGATGACCTTGACCTTGACCTAAGCGGACCAAACGGACCCCGGGATCGTGTTCAGCGATCCCCAAAACATATGGGTATGGTAGTCAAGTCCGTCGGAGTGAACACTTTTTCTCTTGTGGGGCTGTGGAGTTAACAACCGCATGTCTATCTCATTGAGAGGTTCCAATATGATCTCAAAGGAAAATCGAGTGGAAATTTCGTCGCTGGCATTATTATTTCGGGGGAGTTTTTCCGTCATTGAAATTCTCTTCTGGAATTATGCGTATGCAATATCTCATTATATAGAGTTCAGGCTTTCTTGGAACATATTTTCAATATCATTCATTTTATCATACACTTTAATATTGTTTTCATTGCTCGATGCTTGAAGTGGACAGTTTATTGCCCCTTCGAACATGAATGGATGAATCAA
Organism: Gonatopus flavifemur; assembly: GCA_018340375.1. Taxonomy (NCBI): domain Eukaryota; kingdom Metazoa; phylum Arthropoda; class Insecta; order Hymenoptera; family Dryinidae; genus Gonatopus; species Gonatopus flavifemur. The sequence continues at coordinate 3,952,627 of JAFFJZ010000014.1, forward strand.
TGAATCATTGACGAGGAGATATGAATTCCTTGGTGGAAACACACATGTCAGAGTAATCATGATACCAGGTGAACCGGTATGGAATGAGCGTTTTTATTGTGAAAATGAAACACTAATTGCGAGTGAGGAAGTGGAAAGAATTCATTCAAAGTATTGACCATTGCTGTTTACAGATTCTGACCACCTTTCTGGCAATTTGTGGATACCACGGCAATAGAAATGTTCATCTTTTGAAGCAAACCCAATGAGACACCCAATTTTCGACTCCTCCGTAAGAATCGGAGCGCTGCTCAGCCAAAGCGTGTCCCGTCGATCAAAACAAATGGTAGTCGGGAGGGGCCAAGTCTGTTGGATACGGCGGGTGAGGTAGCAGCTCCCAGTCAATTGCTTTGATTGTATCCTGAACCGGTTCCGTTTTGTGTGCAGGTGCATTGTCGTGTAATAAAATTACTTTGCTGTATTTTCCGGTCCATTCTGGGTGTTTTTCGGTCAATCAATGGTTCAAATTGATCATTCGATTCCTGTAACAATCGATGATCAACAGTTTCCCCAGGTTTCAGGAACTCATGATTAGACTGCGGAAATATATGCACAAACATATATTTGATCATTTAGAATATTTTGCATATTACATAAATTTGATTTATGCTGCATGAATTCACTTATGTTGCATGATTTTTATTTATGTCGCATAATTTTCATTTATGTTGCATAAATATAACGAATGTGACGTGCTACTATAACTCACTCACAAGAGCGTACATTCAAAACATTCTTTCCCATATCCATATGCATATGTATACGTATGTGTGTTATCACGTATTGAGCTTACAAATTTAGAATATAATATTTACGCTTCAGTTAGCTCTATTGGTGTCACGATCGCAATTAAATGTACTTACGTTGTGATTATAACAACCTTGTGGTCAGGCTGTAATTAATTAGGATATATTGAATCGAGATTCAATTGTACATTGGAAAAATTTATTCAGTTGGAATGCCAAAAGTAAAATAAAGTAAATCGTTGAAAATAAATGGTTGGTTAAAAGAAGTTAATGATAGGTATTTGAGTTTTGATGGACAAAACGTTCACTGCAGCGTTTGCTGTGATAAACAGGTATGTTTTAACAGAACACTTTACTCATCATCATTTTCAAATGGATCAAATAATAATTTGATAAATAACTGAATGGAATAATTTATATTTTAGATAACTTGTGACAGAAAATCATAGCCAACTCAACACGTGTTCACGATTCGGCATAAAGCAGGGGCAAAGTCGGCAGAAACAATATTCTCAGGTGAATCTTCAAATGAAAATATTGATAACAGTTTTGACGAGTCAGTATCATCGCGAACAACATTTAACAAATCCAACCAATTTTTTTTAGATATGTGTCAAGTCATGATAGCCATCAAAATGAGTTGGCGATGTCTGGATAATGATGTTTGGAGGAATTTTTCAGAGATATACCCATAAAAATATTCCTCATGAGTCCTCACTGAGGGAATATTATTTAGACAAGTGCTATCACTCGGCTATGAACAGTATCAAAGAAGAAATAGGAGATAATTACGTTTGGTCATCTGTGGATGAGACCACTGATCCTTTGGGAAGACAAATAGCCAATTTAATCGTCGGCAAACTGAGTGAAAATTAACCAACGAAGCCTCATTCAGTGGCATGTAAACCACTGGAAAAAACGAATAATGAAACAATCGCCCAATTCGTCAATTCATCTTCAAAATCTTTGTGGCCGGATAAGAATTCCGAAGATCAAGTTTTATTGCTCCTATCTGATGCAGCAGCTCATATGTTGAAGGCTGGAGAAAATTTGAAAGTTTCTTATCCAAATATGATCCATGTAACATGCTTGATTCACGGTTTCAACAGAGTTGCTGAAGAAATACGACTGTCGTTTCCACTTGTCAACACGTTAATTTCAAGCGTAAAAAAGATTTTTTCGAAAGCTCCTCTTCGTATTGAAGTTTATCGTGAAAACTTGAAAAATGTTCCACTACCACCTGAACCCATTTTGACGAGATGGGGAACATGGATAGAAGCAGCTCTGTTTCACGCAGAAAACTTGGATGGCATAAAAAACGTAAGGAATTGTGAAATATTCCATTCAAGACCTAAAAAAACTACCTCAATGTTCTCTATAATTATTATATTACTAATACTTGATATATTCTCTGAATCAACAGGTTGTCAATCTTTTTGATTCGGATGATTCACTAAGTATAAAAAGAGCCAAAGATGTTCTAAATGAGTCAAAACTTGAGCAAGATTTGTGTTACATCAAAGCTCATTTTTCGGACCTTTCAAAGGTTATGAAAAAGTTGGAGACCCGAAATTTAGTAGAATCAATGAAGGAAGTATCCAGTATCCTTAGCGAGATGAGAGCCATCCCGGGAGCTTATGGAGAAAATTTGTCAGTGGAAGTTGATAAAGTACTGGAAAGAAATCCGGATTTCAATGAACTCTTCAAGATAAATGAAGTATTAAAGAACCATACCATTTCAAGTTGCTCGGTACCATCTGCTTTATGGTCTAAATATAAATTCGCACCAGTAACATCTTGTGATGTTGGAAGATCTTCTTCTGCGTACAAATTAATTTTAACGAATGAACGCTATCAATTTGGAATATGTAATTTGGAAAAAACCATTGTTACATACTGTTACACTAATTACGAGTGAGTTCATCGTTTCTTAATATTATCTATTATTGTTTGTTTTCGAGTGTTATTTATTATTATTCGTTCTTCTTACCGATACTCATTGACTTATCTATCATTATGCTACCGATTTTGTGTCAGAGTTTGTTCATTTACGTCTATTTTCGTATAAAAAAACCAATTAATTATATTTTTGTCATCTTGCATATGCAAAATTTAATAAGAAATATGCATAATGCATATTTTTTGCATATTTCGATATGCACTTATCAAATAAGATAGAGGAGTCCGATAAGTGAATTAATTTATTGATAATTTGATTTTTTCAAACAAATCGTTTTTGCATAAATTTCCGCAGTCTACTCATGATACACCACACTCTTGTGGTCCCACCACACACAGAGCATTGCTCTCTTGCCGAATCGTTCTGGTTTTGCAGGGGATGTTGATGATTGTTGTAACGTCCAGGAGTCAAACATACATAAATGTTTTTCAAGTTCCAATTCATAGTTCTTTTTTATTGAACTCCAATGCCTCTGAGTAGCGTGAGACTTGGGTGAAACTCGAGGGGCTGACACTTGTGCCCACGGGACCAGTTTTTTCTTGTTGGGAATACGAATTTACCCCCAATTATGACGATTTTGGTCGGTCAGTGGGGTCATTGATTAATGAGAAACCACTAATTGTCCCACTGACTGGAATTCACCCTGTAGTGGCAGGCATTGACGAATCGAGAGGTCAGTGCTCTCGACTCCGTCATCTTCCTGTACGTTTTCCCTATTTCGTGGGAACTATGGGTGGCGTCGTTCTTGAAGAACACTATGAAGATGACTTATACATTCCTCCTCCCATATTGTTCTCACGCACAGCATTGATGACTAAATTCGGAGTCATGAGAGAGCGTGTGATGTTTATGAGTGACATAAAAATAACATCGGTCATCAAGCCTCCAACGTTGGAATCTGAGGAATATTCTCCAGGTTTCCGTTCATAATAAATCTTCCCTCCATCAGAAGGAAGTTTGGTCTTGTAATGATGATTGAGATGAAGAAATCTTTGTCCGTGAGATCTATGAACCACGTATTATTGAAACTGCCAAATTATTATTAATTGAAAAATGTTCTCAGGAAGACCCCCTGTCTGATCAAAAATCGTGCGGAATTCAGTTCGCAAAGGAAATATGTATATGTGTGTATATATAAATATATATGAGGGAGTGTACGGTAGTGTGGGACGGCTTTTGGTTTCGCCCTATAATTTTTGATCAAGTCCATTTCATAGAGACTTATGTAGATCATTGGAAAGCTAGAAGGCTCAGCTTACTCTTCGCTGAAGTAACCACATTGATTAAGTTGGGTGCAAAAATTTTATAGCCATTTTCGTGGACCCATGGATTTTTGCACAGGAAAAAATTTTTACGGTAGTGTGGGACACTTCAAAAAATCCACCAAAATTGGCAACATATAAAGTAAGAACACCAAAAATGTAAAGAGAATCGAATTGCATTTATTCAAAAAACCTTCAATGGCAAAAACAACAACAGAAAATGGCATTTGAACCATCTTATCCGTCGTCTCCTCCATCACTGTCAGAAGCGCGATGTTTACATGTGAAGTAGCTGGTAGTCATGGCAGCGCACTTTAAATGTACTGAATTTATATACTTCCTTCTTTTGGAGCGTAATTTACTGGGGAAGGCAATTAATGAGACGGACAGTTCACTTTTAAACCACTTCTATTGAATAAAACACAATCGATTAATATTACAATGGTGTCCCACACTACCGTAAAAACGGTGTCCCACACTAGGGAATGACAGCCATTTTTATCATTACATAAAAAAATTCAGGTGTGCATATTTTGGCTTGAATCAATATTTTATCATAAAATATAATGGAAAGACTCCCCATACATGCATCACATTTACCTTTTTCACTAGATATCATTGAAATTATAGCACTCACAAAAACTTGGAAAAAAACTTTTTTTCTAAATTTCACACGCGATGTTTGGGCGCAATGAAATCAATGCGACTATTCGCTCCAGTGTTAGCTCCAAAAATTAGCTCATGTCATGAGAGCAGTTTGACAGTAGTCTGTGTCGCCATATTTGCACTCTGTCAAATAAAAACGGGTGTCCCGCACAACCGTACGTCCCACACCACCGTACACTCCCTTATATATATATATATATATATACAATTCAAAAAACATTCTCATTATACCTTCTCTAGTTGAATTTAGAATAATATTGATTAATAAAGAAAAAATTGCTATGTAATACCGACATGCATGTCATTCAATCGGGGGAAAATTGGAGTCACACAGATTCGCGATCATTCCAATCCAAACCGTACATCCAAATATAGCATACACACATATAATATTGCATTCAGTCCATCCTGTTAATCTTGGAATCATTCGATTCAGAACTATTTGTGGAAACTGAATCAAGAAAAATATTCATGAAAATTCAGGATCTATATAACCCTCGACCTGCAAACCAGGGTCTTTCGTGTCCGAGTGAAAATTGTTTTCGCTCGTAGCTCTTCAGGAAGGTAGTGGAAGGCGTGCCTCTTCCCACCTAAAAACTCTATGGGTGGGTGAGGAATCGACGCCAAGGTACGAAGATTCCAGTACCACTTGAGCCGTTGTAGTGATGAGTTCAAAATCGAAGGGGACACGGAAGACCCTGGTTTGCAGGTTACGTCATTCAGAAGCGCAGGTGAGTGGAAATTTTTTCTTCACTTTTTCAGTGTCATTCATCGTACACTTGAATAGAAAATTCGTCCCTCCAGTGATTTCTTGGAAATGGAGCCACGCTCAAGTGATGAGGTGGTGCGAGTGCTTTGCGTTTGACCAGAAATTGATCATCTCGGTGGTGATCCGAGCGATGAAGGAATTGATGCCCTTGAGGAGGAAGGAGATGAGAATACTGAATCCTCTACCTCAAGCTCTTCATCGGAAAGTGAGTTGGAACATGAATCAGAGGAACCAGTGAAGAGGCAACGTAAATTCGTTCACGGTAAAGACAATCATGAGTGGTGTCTCACCCATCCTGACGCGCGAGGCCCCCGAACGAACGTTACTATCCTACTACGAGCCCTTGGAGCAGCTGCTTCTGTGTCATCACCTCTAGAATCGTGGTCATCGTTTTTGACAATGGAATTTCACAAATTATCCTAAAACACTCCAATGTTGGAATGGATCCATACTAAGGAAGAATCGATAACAATTCTGCATCGTTTCGAGTAGTTGGTTTAAGGAATTGAAGGCATTTTTCGAAGTGTTATATATTTGTGGGGCCCAAAAAAATAATCATCCTGATGTTAATGACATTTGGTCCCTCGAGTACGGGTCAGCGCTTTGTCAGGCAGCAATGTCTAGACGGCGCTTTCATTTCATAAGTTGCCAACTGCGTTTCAATGATGAAGGAACACATGCTGGAAGACGTGCCACAGACGTGTTAGCACCAATTCACGAAATTTGAGATCACCAATTGCCGAAACAATTATTGCCCGAGTCAATTCTTGACAATCGATGACCACTTGCTAGGGTTCCGTGGCTGTTTCTCAGCACGTGTTTTTTTATGAAATCGAAACTCGGCGGTATGGCATTCAAGTCTTGACAATGAATGACTCGGAAACTTTCTATTTGTGTAATGCCTTACCATACATTGGACAAATGCGGCCAGAACGAGAGAAAGGTGTTCCGACTTATTACATCAGTAAATTGAGTGAACCCATCCATAATACTAAGAGGAACATCACATGTGACAACTGGTTCACTTCGGTTGACGTTTTCAACAAAATGAGAGAATCGAATATAACAATGGGACGTAATAAGCGGCAGATCCCGGAATCATTCGTGAGGCATGCAATTGTGGGGACAATGAAATATGGATATGATCGACGGAATACGCTGTTATCATAAGTCCTGGAGGAGAACAAAATGGTGTTGATGTTGTCTTCGAAACCGATGACTGAACGTGTATGCCGAGAAAGTGGGAAACCCGAAATAATTGAGTTTTATAATAGAAATGAAGGTGGCATTGACACTTCCGATCATTTTTGTTCTAATCATCCCTGCGCCCACAAAAACTGACCGATAGGCGATGCGACCATTCATGGGCATGATGGATCAAGCTGGGGTCAATTCATGTATCATTCATGATTTGAGAGCCGGAAATCGAGTTAAGAACCGTGAGGAATATTCACAAGGCCTTGATCAAGCCTCACTTGAAAGATCGTATGGCAGGAACAGGGTTGCAAAGATCGATCCGTAATATGATTCAGTCTATTTTATTGGCACAGGAAGTACGAAATCCACTTCGAGGTGCAGATGAGATGCGAAAGAGGAAAAGATGTGGGAAATGTGCTCATAACAAAGAACGTGAGACTTCTTATTGTTGTGCGAAGTGTGAGACTCCGCTTTGTGAGGACCACAGAATATGTCCCTTTGCTAATTGTACGTGAATTTATTTGATGAGCATACTGTGTTACTCCGGAATGATGCTTTTCAGTGCGTAAGTATTGATTTTTCCATGGAAATTCAAAATAAATCAATTCTTCATACTAAAAATGCATGGATTGTGAATCGCCAATTTTCCGACTTTTTCCCTGTCGGAAATGAAGCATTCTGCTTGGAACCGATTGAACGAAATTTTTTTTCCTCAAAGCTGCATCTTTCCGCTCTGATTGCCTGTTTGGGACACTATGATATATTCATTTTTCTCTGAGTGGAATACTACTCTCATGCTGAGTCCTTCATTCATTCAGGAAAATGAATATGAAGAAATTATTCTTCGAGTGATATCGCTATTGATATTCCATAGATAATGTTTGAAGAGGTAGCACGGATTCTTTCAGATTTTTTGGGATGGTCCAACGAGATGAAAAAACGACAGCACTTCGAAGATCCTGGGTCACAGGATTAGGGTGTCAAAAAGCCGTTTGCAGCTCAGGGGATAAGAATTCATCCAATTTTTCGAGTGGATGTTTCGAAATTCAATGACAACAACCCCCACGTAGTCATGAAATTGCAAGGAGAAGTATTCATTGATTTGGAAAACATCGATTGATTCTATATAGTAACTAGTGATGAATCCTTCATATGGATTCTCACACCATTCAACCTAAAATCATCCATTAGAATTGAAACTTCAAATATATAAGATTGAAAGTGATGCTTTAGATGATACTTAGTTGATGGTTATTGAATTCATTCATTCCAGAGATAATCTTATTTTGCTCAATCCATCAGGGTTCGATGATGTGAAATACCATATTGATATTCCTATTGTCATCAATATCGAACATTTGATTATCCGATCCAACGGGAAAGAATGCATCATCCTAACATTGCGACAGAGACGATAGAATTATACGATGAAAGAAGAAATCATATGTTACTCATTATTCCTTTATTACCTATCTAATTTTCATTCAACATGATAATGACCTCACGAGTGATTCTATATCCGCATCCCATACAGGTATAAATGTATGTATGTACTATAGTTCTTTAACATGGCACCCTTTCACATCGTTTGAGAGCGCCATCACTCTTCATCTCCATCACAAAACCATATTCTCTCCGCTGCGTTTCTTTACATATGATAATATAAGGGGAAAAACCAAAAATATAGCTTGAATTCCTTTCCTTCCCTCCTGATCCAACCTCCCCCTTTCCCTTCTGTTTCTCCCGCCCCTATCCTCTACTCCATATCTTCTGCTCTTTCTAATCCCAAGGAAAGTCCTACACACTACACAACTCCCTATTCTTATTATAATACCAAAACTCTTTCTACCCAGACATAATAAAGATAATGAAAATGAACATCTTTTCCTCTTCCTTTCCGTACGAACTCTTCTACATACTCACCTTAACTCGGCGATAGGGATCACCGAAATAAAAAAATGTGCCAATAGATCGATTATTCTAGGTTGTGGAAGTAAGAGAGAGATGAAAAAGCTGAAGGATACAGTATGTGATGGAGAAGATGTCGAAATAATTTGTCTCCCCAATCATCATATACACTTGCACGACTTCCGGGTGACAGGTGCGTGTGAGTAGTGATCCTGTGACAGGTGTGTAGATATAGGTGATTTATGGTGGGAAAATAGAAAGGAGAAAAGTTTTAGTTGTGTGAGGTAGAAGCGGTAGTGGTGCGTAGGTGTTTTGGTGAGGTTTTCGTAGTGGGGTGATGTGTAGGAGGGGAATAAAAAGGGAATCTCATCAGGCAGACGCGTGGCAGAGGGGAGGTAGAGAGGGGAAGGGAAGGTAAGAAGAGAGAAGAAGGAAGTCAGCGGCGGCACCTAGTATCGAGCGCTGAAGGTAGAAGTGGAATGGAGGGTTTGGAAAATGAGGCAGAGAGGAGAGTAAAGTGGTAGACAGTAGCGGTATCGTGCGGAGAAGTAGAGGACGCAGGAGTCAGGAGAGAGATAGAGGCGACGGTAGTAGGAAAGGTAAAGTAGTAGGGGGCCTTTTTGCCGAGAAAGTTTTTCGCCGAATAAACTCAATCCGACAATCGCTAGTCATTTCCAGGGATCACTACGAAATCTCCTAGTGATTTCTAGAGGTGACTATCGATTGTCAAATTACAGTGTATATAGTATATTACAGTGTATGAAGAAATAGTATGGAAGTGGGGGAAGGAGGTAGTGGAGGAGGTCAAGGAGTACATGCATTTGGGGTATATAATCCAATGTCCCGGGAGTCAGGAAGGGATGGTGAGGGAAAGATTGAGGGGAGAAATGGAGGTGATGAGGACAGTATGGGGGATAGGGGGAAGGAAATTGGGAGCGCACCGGGGAAGGAGGTTGTGGATATGGGATAGGTTAGTGAGAACGATTTCGGAATATGGGGCGAAGATATGGGGGTGAAAAGAGAGAAAGGGAATGGAGGCACTGCAGGAAAAGTATTTGAGATGGATGATGGGATTAGATTGGAGGACACCAGGTTACATGGTAAGGGAGGAGTGTGAGAGGGAAAGGATGAGGATAGGATTCAGGTAGAGGGCATGTAGATATGAGGTGAAGTTGGAAAAAGGGGAGGCGGGAGTAGCCGTGAGATGCTGGAGGGAGATGAAAGACAGAAGAGGGGGGGTGGTGGTGGTTTCCTTCCGAATGTTTATTTCTTTTCCATTGCCTTTTGTTGTTCCGCAATAGCCTACTATGTTTCCTATCTGATCTCTAGATTCTTCGACTCCATTTGCTTTCAGTTTCAATTTCCCCACTAGCACGTATAATAAGCATCTTTTGTTCTCTCTGTGACATTCAGTGTGTATTTCTTCTATGATACTAGGTTTAGCGTTATTTTGAGGGATTTTTCCAGATCGAGATATGTTATCAACTTCCAACAATTGTCATATATATAGAGGTTCCCCATTCTTCTATAATGAACTCCCGGATTAGGTTGAAATTCTACTCTCGTGAACGACGTTGCCAATCCCGACACTGTTATCGCCAGTTCGAAACATAAGCGATTTTCAATTTGTTGCTGTGTACTGTTGTTGTTGCTGTTAGTGTTGGGTGAATGATGACATTCGTATCGCTCAGTGCTGCTTCAACTTTTTATGATTCCAAATATCTATCGTCGAGCTTCTTCCTCTTTTCGTGAATTGGAAATATTGAGTCGCCCGGTTTGAATTTTCGTTCATTCAGTTTGTCATGGTATTCCTTTGATCTTTCTTCTGCGTTATTCAATTCCGTTGTGCCCGTTTTCCTGACTTCCCATTGAACTAAGTAGGAATACGGTTGGCCAATATTTGAACTACCAGCTGGAGACCGATGGATCATGATTTAGGTGCTTCTGTGTCACTTTTGTAACTCAAATCTGGACCCAGCATGTGGAAATAACACCATGATCAATATCCGTCCAAACATCTTCCCATGAATAAGATTGAGTCTCAATCAATCTATCCACTCACTAGATTCAGTTCCGATAAATTTGAAACCATACCCAGATAGCATAAGAGTTCTAAAAGAGCTAATTATGAATGCGATGTATCCATCAAGAACTCTTTCAGGACTCTCGTGCTATCTGAGATAGCTGGAATTCCCCTGAAAATTCCAGATCCTTTTTCGAAATCAATTCCGGATGATCCAACAGAAAAACGCGATAAGATTGAGTTATCTACTGCGAGAAGGAGAAAAGAAAGAAAATGATCAGGAGAGTTGAAATCGCTCAGAGGCAGATAAGAACTGATAGAAACAACTGTAAATCATTTTCTATGCGGTTTTCGACTCTTTTTATCGGTCCCTATCGTTTTCTTTTACCAGAGATGTGTGATTATCTTGAAAGCATCCTTTTGAGAACACTTGCCTCTTGAGGGTATTCTTTTGAGAGCACTTCCCGTACAATACCGGGCTCCAACAGAATTCGGAGGTTTCGAAAACGTTTCAAGACCGTCCAGATGTGTTGAAAACATTCTCAGGACGTTCAAAAAACGTCAAGGAAACATGATGCTGTCTGGGGGAAGGGGAAGGTTGAACGTCCATAAGATATATGTTTTGAGAGTATCCTTTTAAGAACACTTCCCGGACAGCACCAGGATGTTTTTCGAACGTTCATAAGCCAGAATAAATAATGTTTCAATAAAATTTTCTCACAATCAATCCAGGTCTTGGAATTTATGGGAAACAGATCGTATACAATCAAATCCGGAACGACCTATTGCGAACCGACGTTTCATTTGAAAGAGACTAGTACTATGAGCTACATGTGGTCAAATATTGACAACCCATATTTTTTTGACAATATTGCTGTAGACCGGACAATATTGTATCACCTTTCTGGATCAAATATGAACTTTTTTCACGAATAAAAGTTGCCTGAATTTCGCGCAAATCTGACGCCATAGCGTGGATAACGTTTGACTATCCACGCTGTAGCCCCCGATTATGTACAACGGTGCCCAATCGTATCGATGTCGATGTAATTGACAAGTTCTGGAATTTTTCGGATCTGCATGCATCGTTCAATGGGTTCACTCATGGGGCATTCTTTGTGAAATCGGCCACCCCCCCTGCACATCTCAATTTTGGAAATAGAGATCTCGGAGACAAATCAAGATTTTCGTTGGAGTGTCTACTTTTCATTGCCGTACGGTGTTTTTTGAACATGGTGGCCATTTCGCCAATATGGTGGCTGAAACGAAGGGGGAACGTGTTGAGAATAATCAAAACCAGTCCTAGAAATATGATACGTGGGTGTTGAATAGTTCTGTGGACTGGGGCATGTGATTCGAGCCTTCCGGATTGATTGCACGCGGTTAGAATACTGGAATTGCAAATGGCGGATCCAATACGGCGGCCGAAAATTCAGAATTCCTCCGAATTTTTCGAAACATGGAGAAAGGGGATTTTTCGGGTCGCGGATGACGAATCCGAACTCAGATTCCCGGAATTACAAATGGCGGATCCAATATAGCGGTCGGAAAAATTATAAATCCCTTGGATTTGTGCAAACATTGTCATACTGAGGTTTTTGGAGTCGCGGAACAAGAATCCAAACCCAGATTTCCGGGTTTGCGGATGGCGAATCAAATATGGCGGCCGGGAATTAAAATATCGCTTTGAATTTTCTGAAACATTGAGGGAGGGGGTTTTTTGGGTCGGTGATGACGAATCCAAACTCAGATTCCCGGAGTTAAGAATAGCGGATCCAATATGGCGCTTGGAAGAATTATAAATCGCTCAAATTTGCGGGAACATTGGCATACCGAAGTTTTTGGGGTCGCTGACCAGGAATCCGGACTCGAATTTCCGGAATAGCGAATGGCCAATCCGATATGGCGGTCGAGGAGATTATCAATCGCTCGAATTCGTGGAAACATTGTCATACTGAGGTTTTTGGGGTCGTTGATCAAGAATCCGGACTTGGGATTCCGAAATAGCGAATGGGTAATCCAATATGGCGGTCGGAAGAATCATCAATCTCTTGAATTTGTGGAAACAATGTCCTACTGGGATTTTTGGGGTCGCTGATAGACATTCGAATCCGGATTCTCGGAATTATGAATGAAAAATTCGATATGACGGTCTGGATATGAGGAATCATCCGTCCTCCGACGTAAATCTTTGTTCCGAGGGAGTTCTGGTCGTTCATTATGAACTTGAGGTCAGATTCCGGGAACCAGAACGAACGCACCACGTTCAATGATCCTCAAGCACATTTGATATGATGGAAACGGATATCATATCAATTTCAGGAATCATTTGGGGTCTGGTCACACAAATTCACGAACTTTCAATAGACTCCCTCCCAATGAAAATCCTTGCAAATCTTCCTCGAACCAAACCATGAATACTGCTGGTTTTTGACTCGTGAATTTGTGGATTCAGGCTCCAAGCTGTCGGCATTAGCATAACCCAATGTGCACCGCAAGGAGGTTGCGCGATCAGACTTTGCACATCAAGTGGCCCTGGAAAAAGCCGTTGATTGTCAAATGTCTCTCAATCAACAAGTTTGCAACTACGCGTACATTACCTCACGGTTGTCCATTTGGCCACCATACTCTGTTTTGTTCATCGTTAGAGTACCTTTTGATGAGCACTTCATTATCGGATCCTATCTAAAACCCATGGTTTCTCAGAATCTCAGGTACAGGTTGGGCATTCTCGAATCGTTTGTTGAGTTTCCGTCTCATCCCTTCGTGAAATACTTTACCATGGTACATGATGCTTATGGTTTTAAAATGACTCTTTGCTCAGCTGTAGAGTTTTTGGGGCGTCAATGTAGCATTTCGAGGTTTGGCAGTCGGACTCGCTCTGTATGCTTCTCTTTTGAAAGGAGCACCGATCCCGTCACAAGCACCTGTACCATGAGCAGTTGCATTGTAATGCCATTCAGCGTCAATATTGGAATCTTCTTTGTGATGAACTAAATTCGCGATTTGAAATTTATTTTTCAAGTGCTGCTTCGCTCCGTCACTGGTATAAATAATCTCTTTCACTTTTTTAACATTGCGTTGAATTTCAGAATTTAACAGGGTCTGGATAGCATAAACAGTGGAAGTGTCGTGTTTTAAACTTCCAGATAAGAATCCATAACTCTTGTGCTTAATATCGCGCCCTTCCTTGTGATAACGAATGGCAGGGAACACAGTGCATTGGTCGTTATTGAAATGAAATGCTTGTGTGGCATCCTGGCAAACATATGCGTAGTCCTCAGAAAAATCGAACGTAACTAGTACTTCGCCATCGCGAAGATTGTGTTTTCGTTCTTGGATAAGAAGACTCTGTTGCTTAGAGATGAATGAATGAGGTTTGAGGATTGTCAGTTTTTCACACAATTCAAGTATAAAATCATCAATTTTCATTACCTTTTTTTGTAGAGTTGGACGATCCGTTGCTGTTCAAACTGAATATTGAATATCTGTGATGAATGAATTCTTCAATAGATTATGTCATTCCTCCGAGAACTGCGGAACTCCTGGACAGTCATCACATGCGTCTAGATAACAATCTGCACGAGGTCTCTCACAAACAATTTCATTGAGGCAGTCTTTGTAATTAGTTAGTGGTTTTCGTGTATTCAACGTCAGCTTTTGAATATCAATTGCATCCAACATCAATTTCGGATTTTGATGTATTGTGCAAACACAAACTGAATGTGTTCCACAAGCCCCAGGGAGTATGTAATTTTTTGGTCTCAGTTTAGCGAACGCGCTGAAGCAGATAATATGTTCTGGGTGAGACTGTACGAATACGGTATAAAGTTCTTTCAAACCCATCAGTAAGAGACGTTTCTGTTTCAGCGTTCGCTCTCCATCACGTTCTACAGAAACGACATCATTCGATGCAGGCATTATCCTGCTATTCATGTCACTCGTATAAAATCCATGTACTTTTCCTAAAGTTGTTCGAGAGAGTTTTTTCCCCTCCCTTGCAATACTATCGGGTAAAATGCCAGCTTTCATCTTCAATTCCTTTAATTTGTTGGCCAAATATCGCGTTGTAACAAATTCTTGGGCGATTTTCCTCGCACTCCAAGATGATGGGGCGATAGTTGAAATTTGTCATTTCAATGGATTGTTGGGTTCCAAGGTTGAAAATTTCTCCTTGAGCTCATCCAGCATTCCTTCCAGTTCAATTTCTCTATTCGTGCTTGTATCATTGGGACCTTCGTGTGTCTCATTCTCCAATTGAACATCCATTATCATAGAACTCTCAATACTACAAATATTTTCACCGCTATCATTTGATTCATGAACCACATCGTCATTTTGTAATTTGTCCGATGAAGCCGTTTTGATACATGCAGCACAAATCCTCGAATTCGCGCATAAGTCAGGAAATTGCTGTAACATACCCTCCGATATCTTTCGTAAATTTCTACCAACGTGCCCGGCAGTTTTGAACGGATTTGCACATCGGTCCGTTTGAAGAATTCGCGGCATCGTGTATTAGATGATCAGATAAATCAGATGAAACTATGCGAACTCCTGGTACGATTTTATGAGTTGAAACACAAAAACTTTGAGGCTTAAACGTCGCGAACATTCATGAAGTAACAATGTAAGACGATGAATAACAGGAGACGAGAAAAACGATTGACGTTACGATGAAACCACATGAAATCAGGTGCAGACATTACTGAACAATACACTGTCAGTTGATAAGAATCGATTTCACGCATTTAGTCGTTTATTTTCAGTTGATTCATCCAACATTCCAATATATGGAGCCGCGAATTCTTCAGATAAGCCAATGACTCATGAACTCAAAACAGCCGTACACAATGGTAGAAATTCGCGAAAGATATCGGAGGTTAAGTTACAGGAATTTCCTGATTTATACGCGAATTCCAGAATTTAAGCTGCATGTATGGAAGAAGGTTCATCGTACAAATTACGAGATGACAAGGTGGTTAATGAATTGAATGATAGAGGTGGAAATATTGAAAGTATTGAGAGTTCGATTGTCCAGGAGTTTCGCAGTTCTCGGAGAAATTACATGATCTACTGGAGAATTCATTGATCACAGGTATTCAATATTCAGTTTGAACAGCAACGGATCGCCCAGCTCTACAAACAGAGGTAATGAAAATTGATGATTTTATACTTGAATTGTGTAAAAAACTGACAATACTCAAACCTCATTCATTCATCTCTAAGCAACAGAGTCTTCTTATCCAAGAACGAAAACACAATCTTCGCGATGGCGAAGTACTGGTTACGTTTGATTTTTCTGAGAACTACGCATATGTTTGCCAGGATGCCACACAAGCATTTCATTTCAATAACGACCAATGCACTGTGTTCCCTGCCATTCGTTATCACAAGGAAGGGCGCGACATTAAGCACAAAAGTTATGTATTCTTATCTGGGAGTTTGAAACACGACACTTTCGCTGTTTATGCTATCCAGGCCTTGTTAATTTGTGAAATTCAACGCAATGTTAAAAAAGTGAAAGAGATTATTTATACCAGTGACGGAGCGAAGCAGCACTTGAAAAATGAATTTCAAATCGCGAATTTAGTTCATCACAAAGAAGATTTCAATATTGACGCTGAATGCCATTACAGTGCAACTGCTCATGGTAAAGGTGCTTGGGACGGGATCGGTGCTACTTTCAAAAGAGAAGCATACAGAGCGAGTCCGACTGCCAAACCTCGAAATGATACATTGACGCCCCAAAAACTCTACAGCTAGGCAAAGAGTCATTTTGAAACCTGAGCATCATGTACTATGATAAAGTATTTCACGAAGAGATGAGACGGGAACTCAACAAACGATTCGAGAACGCCCAACCTGTACCTGAGATTCTGAGAAACCATGGGTTTTTGATAGGATCCGATAATGAAGTGCTCATCAAAAGGTACTCTAACGATGAAGAAAACAGAGTATGGTGGCCAAATGGACAACCACGAGGTGATGTACGCGTAGTTGCAAACTTGTTGATTGAGAGATATTCGACCATCAACGGCCCTTTTCAGGGCCACTCGATGTGCAAAGTCTGATCGCGCAACCTCCTCGTGGTGCACATTGGGTTATGCTAATGCCGACAGCTTGGAGCCTGAATCCACAAATGCACGAGTCGAGAACCAGCAGTATTCATGGTTTGGTTCGAGGAAGATTTGCAAGGAGTTTCATTGGGAGGGAGTCTATTGAGAGTTTGTGAATTTTTGTGACCAGACCCCAAATAATTCCTGAAATTGATATGATATCCGTTTCCATCATATCAAATGTGCTTGAGGATCATTGAACGTGGTGCGTTCGTTCTGGTTCCCGGAATCTGACCTCAAGTTCATAATGAACGACCAGAACTCCCTCGGAACGAAGATTTACGTCGGAGAACGGATGATTCCTCGTATCCAGACCGTCATATCGAATTTTTCATTCATAATTCCGAGAATCTGGATTCGAATGTCTATCAGCGACCCCAAAAATCTCAGTATGACATTGTTCCCACAAATTCAAGAGATTGATGATTCTTCCGACCGCCATATTAGATTACCCATTCGCTATTTTGGAATTCCAAGTCCGGATTCTCGATCAACGACCCCAAAAACCTCAGTATAAAAATGTTCCCACGAATTCGAGCGATTTATAATCCTTTTGACTCCTATATTGCATGAGTCATTCGCTATTCCGGGAATTCGAGTCCGGATTCTTGGTCGGCGACCCCAAAAACTGCAGTATGCCAATGTTTCCGCAAATTTGAGCGATTCATAATTCTTCCGAGCGCCATATTGGATCCGCTATTCTCAACTCCGGAAATCTGAGTTTGGATTCGTCATCAACGACCCGAAAAAACCCCTTTCCCAATGTTCCAGAAAATTCAAAGCAATATTTTAATTCCCGGCCGCCATATTGGATTCGCCATCCGCAATTCCGGATATCTGGGTTTGGATTCTTGTTCCGCGACCCCAAAAACCTCAGTATGACAATGTTCGCACAAATCCAAGGGATTTATAATTTTTCCGACCACTATATTGGATCCGCCATTTGTAATCCCGGAAATCTGAGTTTGGATTCGTCATCAGCGACCCGAAAAATCCTCTTTCCCCATGTTTCAAAAAATTCAGAGCAATTTTGAATTTTCGGCCGCCATATTGGATCTG
Organism: Gonatopus flavifemur; assembly: GCA_018340375.1. NCBI lineage: Eukaryota > Metazoa > Arthropoda > Insecta > Hymenoptera > Dryinidae > Gonatopus > Gonatopus flavifemur. The sequence continues at coordinate 3,970,375 of JAFFJZ010000014.1, forward strand.
CCATTTGCAATTTCAGTATTCCAACCGCATGCAATCAATCCGGAAGGCTCAAATCACATGCCCCAGTCCACAGCACTATCCAACATCCCTGTATCATATTTCTAGGACTGGTTTTGATTATTCTCAACACGTTTCTCCTTCGTTCCAGCCGCCATATTGGCGAAATGGTCGCCATGTTCAGAAAACACCGTACGGCAATGAAAAGTAGACACTTCAACGAAAATTTCGATTGGTCTCCAAGATCTCTATCTGCCAAATTGAGATGTGCAGGGAGGGTGGCCGATTTCACAAAAAATGCCATATCTATATACAGGGTGGGGCATTTGAAGTGTCGCGGGCGTTTTTTCCAAAAATAAAGTGAGATACGAGGAAATTTTTCGGACAAAAGTTGTAGGGTACCGAGGGGGACATCCGATGGTGGCCTTGGCTTTGACCTCAAATCTCATCTTCAAGGGCATTCTGAGATCAACTCTTGTTTTTTGAATAGCATCTCATATTTTTTTCCTGCAGATTTGGATTCTAGGTCAAAAACCAAGGAACTTTTGTCCGAACCATTTTCCTGAAATCCGCAAAAATGGCGCTCTAATCGATATTGTTCCATTTTGAATCTGACATTCGAATAACTCGAAAACGAAGGGTCTTGCAAAAGAATGTTTCGTACAAAAGTTGTCAATACACAACACATTTCAATCGTCTACATTACCACCATTCAGAGCTCACAAAATGTAAACAAACGACGGGGTTCAGTGAAAATTCACGATTTTGAAAGTCAGTTCGTCAGTTACATTTGATTATTACTTGGTTTATGACAAATTGAAAATCATGGATATCCGATACACGGTTTCTGAAAAGATCGATATGATCTACATTCACGGTGAAGTGCATAAGAACCCCAGACAAGCATATGACTTGTATGCAGAACGATTTCCTGAAAGAACAACGCCATCCATTAGGTATTTTCAACGCATTACAAAATTATTCCCAGAAACAGGAAGTGTTACAAGGGAAAAACGACATCGAATGAGAACTGTTAGCGGAGAAAATGCGGAAGTTAATGTACTAGCTGCAGTAGCCAATAATCCACACGTGAGCTCTTGTGAAATTGAACTCCATTCGGGAATTTCTCGAAGAAGTGTCCTTCGAATACTGAAACGTCACAAATTCCATCCGTATCACATTTGTCCGCATCAAGACCTTCACGGTGATGATTTCGAAAATCGTGTACAGTTTTGTCGATGGGGTCCAGCGCAAATGCACAATAACAACTTCATCAACATATTATTTTCTGATGATTCGACGTTCACCAATCATGGTCAAGTGAATCGACATAATATGCATTACTGGGCGACAGAAAATCCAAGATGGTGACGTCAAGTAGAGCATCAAAGACAATGGGCTGTGAATGTTTGGTGTGGTATTTTTCGATCTCGAGTAATTGGACCGTACTTCATTGCAGATACGCTGAATGGAGAGAAGTACAGACATTTCTTAGATCAAGTCCTTCCAACATTACTTGAAGACATACCTATTCAGGAACGATTGAATATGTGGTATCAACACGATGGTTGTTCATCCCATTATGCAGTCACAGCTCGAGAAATATTGGACAGAGATTATCCTGGACGATGGATAGGACGTCGTGGACCAGTTCATTGGCCTGCCCGTTCTCCGGATCTTACTTCTCCAGATTTTTTTTTATGGGGATACATAAAAGATACAGTTTATCAACAAGCACCGACTACACCTGAGAATATGCGTCAACGAATCATCAATGCATGCGCGAGCATCAATGAAGATATTTTAGCACGAGTTCAGCAATCTTTTGTAAAACGTTTTGAAATGTGTATTGAAGTCGAAGGCCATCATTTGAGCATCTACTGCATCAAAATTATCCAAGTGATGTAGACGATTGAAATGTGTTGTGTTTTGTCTGTTATACCCCATCACCTCCGTTGCAGTTCAAGGGGTCCCCCTTGGAATCAGACAACTTTTGTCCGGAACATTCTCCTCCAAGACCCTTCGGTTTTGAGTTATTCTAATGTCAGATTCAGTATGGAACAATATCGATTAGAGCGCCATCTTTGCGGATTTCAGGAAAATGGTTCAGACAAAAGTTTCTTGGTTTTTGACCTAGAATCCAAATCTGCAGTAAAAAATATGAGATGCTATCTAAAAAACAAGAGTTGACCTCAGAATGCCCTTGAAGATGAGATTTGAGGTCAAAGCCAAGGCCACCATCGGATGTCCCCCTCGATACCCTACAATTTTTGTCCGAAAAATTTTCTCGTATCTCATTTTATTTTTGGAAAAAACGCCCGCGACACTTTAAATGCCCCACCCTGTATATATATATATATATATATAAAACAAAGGGGAAAGAAATAATCATCTTATATTTATGGGAAAATATACGGGGTAGATCACAGCGATTCTCCCGAACGATTGAAGATCTCAAGATACAGGAAAACATGATTTGTTTGCTTTGATGTTTTTTTTCCATAAATTACTTAGGTAAAAGTTTTTCAATGCAATACTTGGAGAAACCACAATATTCAAGAATGTTCAACGTACGTTTACGATCTTTTAGGAAGGTTTGATTTACAGATTTTTGTGCTCTCGCAGTATGGTATTGGAACCATCAACTCAATGTATGGGAGGAAAGTCGATCGTATTCGGAATTTATGATTGCAATAATGGAACGCAACTTTTCCACCCCCAGCCGATTTCGGAATCAGAAAAAACGGCCTCTCAATTCACCCTAATGCCCGGGTATAGGTCGTCGTGCTATACGGAGATGTACGAACGGACACATTACGTTCATCCAGCTGTCCTCTTCCGATGAAAGAGTTTTCCTGCTATACAAATGAAATACTCGAAAATTGAAGGCCTAAATTCATCGATTCGCCGAGGTTATTTGAGATTGAAAGAAAGGAGGGATCCACCACGACAAATTCCAATATTATAAGATAATATTGACGGAGGGAACTCACCGTCTCTCGAACGGAAAAAATAACTCGAATAATTCCATGGGAGCACGTGGCACACAAATCAACGAACAACTTGCCGTTCACACGTTAATGAATCGAAATGAAGCACGCCAACCTGAATGCTGCCAAGATCGAGACTGATCGTCTTGGCAAGGTCAAGAGAGCCGGTGAGCGAAATTCCATCCCCTCTGAATTAAATAATTCAAAATTAGGCCACAGGTGGCTCTATTCACAAATTCGAAGCGTATTCCCAATAGCAAGTGGCTCCATTGACGTCGATAGCGAGAGCACCGGCAGCGTGGGAATTTCCCTCCATAGATCAGACCGGGTTCCACAAGTATTTCGTCGTACAGCAGTGGCGATATATGTTCCCCCTTCTCTTCTCTCCCGGCAATCCTACGCCTTCAACTAGTTATCCGTCTCCTTCCAAGCAAGCATTCCAAGCAAACTAGAGGGAGAAAAGAAAGGAGGAAGCGAAAAAGCGAGAAAAAGAATTCAAATTCGTATCAGTCGGCAATCATACGGCCGCAAAATCCATGAGAGACTCTACACAATGCAATTTCCTGCATGATATAAGTAAGAGTCTTTTTTGACGGCTATAATTCCCGATTCACGATATCGACGAGGGAGAGAGGATCACAAAAATTCAATGTGACGAGGTATTCAGAAAATACCACGTAACATCATATACCCTAGCAGGAATTATTCTAGGCATTCCCTAGTTATCTCGAGGCGCTCGCAAGTTCTTCTTGAGGCAAAACTAGTCTAGTTGAACCTTCCAGTTAACAGTGAGCTCCTCACAAGTTTGACTGGTAGATACTTCAGCGAAAATCATTCTGGTCATTCTCTAAGCCTCACAAAGGACTCACTAGTCCCTTGTGAGGGACTTGCAAGGCCTTGTAACAATCTAGAGAATAACTGGAGTGATTGTATTGAGGTGATGTTTACTTAATCGTTGTCAATCACAAACTTGAGCAGTCGTGGTGCATGTGGAATGAATGATAGGTAGTCTATCGTAGTTTATGTGATATTTCATATACTTGTTTTCTATCACAAATCATGTGAATTACTATGACCTATTGGCACGATAGATACTCATAAGGGACAGATTGTCAAAAATTACTTAAAAATAACTTCATTGAACTATGCATGTAGTTATAAAGAATTATATATGAACAAATTATTAGGTCCATTTGCAAGAATCAGAATCGATTAATATTTATATTGTTGCATGTGAGGTATGGTAGTGAACGAAATTCCCTATGCTTGTAATTTGAAACACGATCTTTCTACCCAGATAACATTTCATGCGCGCAAATTTCATCACATATTTGCGAGCTAGCTTGTGCGCGATATTTGCTAGTATCTTTGACGTAAAAAATTTTTGAACCGTTCTTTGCGTGCAAATAACAAGCATATGTACCATGCAATGTGATGATGAACTCACGCTCCTATATTCATCATGATCACGTCATATTGATGATAAATCATGACCCTGGATATCCTGCGACTTGTGCGTGTTACGTAACGACGGTTCCTCCCGTTATTATCAATAATTATCCTCAGTTCATAACTCAATATATCATCGTAAATATATGATCATAAATCAATATTGCATCGCTTTGCAAGGAAACAATGTGCTGAGAAAGAGGAAGAATCTAAGGTGACCGCTTGCACCGATACTGTCATCGGAGCGAGTTTCCTGCCGAACTCTGCACCATATACGAAAATGCCAAAGCAAAGAAATCAATGTCTATCTCTGTCTTCGCTGCTCAGCTCGCTGTCCGTCTCTCTCATCATCGAACACATCGCCTAACGACAGATTGCATCAGATAATCTGAATCGACAAAAAACCCCTCTAAGCAGGACATGGTATGTTCCACCCGAAAAGGTGCGAACACGTAAGTAGACCGAACGAGCAAGAATCGAGAGATTCGCGCCCGGGAAGTTATTCAGAATCAATTGAAAAGTCATCGCGACTTGGAATCGTCCTGCTTAGAGGAAGATAGACGAAGGAACGTTTGAGGTCCACTTGTTCGCTTGGGACAACATATCGTTAAAGGGAAGGCCTTCGCAGAATCTACGATTTGTCGCGTGCTTATAGATTTTTCTTTGAATATCACCAAATCGTGGTGAGAACTCTCAAATTAAATTTCATTCCGCCTTGGTCTTGTCAAGAAACATTTCCTTGATACGACTTCGTAGTTTAAGTTCTCTTCATTTCTTTCCGGGAATTAATCAATTAAAATCAGTGAGAATCGGCCTCCATTCTATTCCTTTCGTGAACCTTCGCGTAAGAATCGTGACCTCGTGAGTGCACACATACTGCACCAATCACCATCTTGAGCAACGGGAGAGCAAGGAAGACAGAGAGAGAAATGGCGAGAACGCAGCTATCTCGAGTTTTTCTTCCAGAAAAGACAAACCTGACGTGTTCGATCTTTTCCAACCCGGTGAGTTCACTGAGTAGAATTCTCCTTCTCTCTCGCACACCAACTTTCTGTTTCTTGCTACACACACACACACACATTGTATTTTTTTCTCCTTACTTTTGTTCAATTGTAGAATTATTGTTTATTTCTTCTTGTATCACACGATTTACAATTTAGATTGAGATATACAGAGCACTGCTCAATAACCTTCGAATCTACACGTTTCTACAAATTTCTTTCTTAGAAATTTCCTCCCCAAAAGAACCTTACATCGCTCTGAGGGTGCATGATAAGAAAATTTCTCTCTTATCGAAGCTTAAAACCAAGAGCGGGTACCCCTTTACCTTTCCAATCGAGCCACTCCGGTCGGGAAGGATCTTGTTTTTCGTATATAACGAGGTTTTCCTCTTCTCTTCTACCTACAAAAAAACCTCGTCATATAACATGCGCAATATTTTCACGTGATATGTTATGATTGATTATAAATTACTTGATTTCTGAATAACTGGTGGAAAATGCGAACGTCAATAATTAAGTGAACTTTATACCGTCAGCATTATTTCCCATGAAGAATTGAATGTTCGGATTATTTCACCAGAGTAATGCACTGAGAAAACATTTGTTCCAGCCAAAAAAAAATTTTGATTGAAATAAACGCATAGAAACTTTTTGGTTGGCTGAAATAATATTTGTTTGGGATTAACAAAATTTGGTCAACAATAATCAATAGCTTCTTACCGACGTATGAATTTTGTTCGTCCTGAACAAAAAGATGGAATTTGAAGAACCTCAAGCAAAAACAAACACGTGAGGTATTCGAGAAAATGTTGGATGAAAAATTGGGAGATCAAAAAGAGAAAGACTTGGGAATAGAGGGGAGATGGACAGAGATGAAGGGGAATATAAGAGAATGTGCGGATAGGATTTTGAAGAATAATGGAGTAGAACCTAAAAACCCATGGATAACGAGAGAAATTTTAGAATTGATAAATGAAAGAAGAAAATACAAGAATAATGATAGCCAAGAAGGCCAGCAACGATACAAATCATTGAGAAATAAAATAATAAGAGAAGCAAGGAAAGCAAAAGAACAGTGGTTAGAAGAGAAATGTCAGGAAATAGAAATAAGATTGCATTCAGGAGAAATAGATGAAGCATATGAGATTATTAAAAGATTTTTCGGACAAATGAAATCTAGAAGCCATAAGATTAGAAACTCTCTAGGACGACAATTGATGAAAACGGAAGAGAAAATAGAACAGTGGATCAATCATTTGGAAGACTTGTATAGAGGGAACGATGATTTAGCACTTTCAGAGAAGGAGGAGGATGTAGATGAGGAAGAATTGGGAGATTCGATATTGAGATCAGAATTCGATAAGGCTTTGGAAGAATTGAAAAATAATGAAGCGCCAGGCATAGATGGCATAAGTGCGGACCTCATAAAAGCCTCCAGTGAAGGAACTCGTGACGCACTGTTTGGATTGATCAGAGATATGTACGAAAAAGGAGAAGTACCAGAAGATTTCCAAAAGAATAAAATTGTCGCTATCCCAGAAAAACAAGGGGCAGACAAATGCGAGAACTGCAGGACGATCAGTTTAACTTCACATGCTTCGAAAATACTGACCAGAATTATATACAGGAGGATGGAAAATAAAATAGAGAGTAGATTGGCAGAAGATCAGTTTGGTTTTAGAAAAAATAGGGGAAAGCGAGAAGCAATTTTAGCACTTAGGGCAGTAATAGAGAAAAGGATAGCGCTGAAGAAATCTGTGTACATAGGTTTTGTAGATATACAAAAGGCTTCCGATAATGTGGACTGGGAGAAGATGTTTGCGATCCTGAAGAAGGTGGGAATAAATTATAAAGATAGAAGGATCATATACGAATTATATAAGAATCAAAGTGCAATAATAGACATAGAGGGTCAGGAAGGGGAAGCACAAATAAGAAGAGGGGTGAGACAAGGATGCTCATTATCGCCACTGATTTTCAATTTATATATAGAAGAAGCAATGAACGAAGTGGAGGAGGAAATTCAATCGAAATTACAGATTCAGGGAGAAAATATAAGTATGTTGAGATTCGCGGATGACATAGCTATATTGGCCACAAGTAGTACTGAGTTAGAAAATATTCTCAACACTATGAGAACAATATTATTGGAAAACTATTGTATGAATATAAATGAAGACAAAACAAAATTCATGATGTGTACAGCAGCGAAAACAGCGAGAAGAACGAAAATCAAAATAGATACCGAGACAATTGAACAGGTGAAAGAATTCAAATATCTAGGAAGCATAATTACAGAGAACGGCAAAAGCGAAAGAGATATAAGAGCAAGAATAGCACAAGGGGAACAGGCTTTTTACCAAAAGAGACAGTTATTATGCTCAAAAAATATAAGCTTAGAAGTGAGGAAGAAATTCTTGAAAAGTTACGTTTGGAGCACAGCATTATATGGTTGCGAAACTTGGACAATGGGGAAAACTGATGAAAACTGATCAACGAAGACTTGAAGCTTTTGAAATGTGGTGTTATAGGAGGATGCTCAGAATAAAATGGATAGACAAAGTCAAAAATGAAGAAGTACTCGAGCAGATAAATGAAGAAAGAAATCTTTTGAAACACATCGTGAAAAGGAGAAGCAATCTTATAGGACACACATTACGGCATGAGAGTTTATTGAAAACAATATTGGGAGGGAAAATGAATGGTCAAACTGGTAAAGGTAGACCTAGAGCAAGTTATATGAAGCGAATCGTACAAGACAAGGGATGTAGTAGATATGTAGAAATTAAACGTTTGGCGGATAATAGACAGGGGTGGAGGGTTCCATCAAACCAGTCGTAAGACTGATTACTTCATGATGATGAACAAATTTTATTTCAGTCAACCAGAAGATTTCTCTGGGTTCATTTCAATCAAAATTTTGTTTGGCTGGAACAAACTGTGTTTCCGTTGTATATACTCAGTCTATATAAGAAGCAAAAAATTTGCACGTAAACTCGATCATTTTTCATAGACATAAATAAGCAGTTCACTTTCAGTTGACGCGCGAATCACCCGCAGATGTATCTAGCAAACGACGGGTGATGTGCACTCAATACTGCTTCCTACTTTCACGCGCAAGATACGAGCAAACAGCGAGAGCGTCGCTCACAATCGTGTCTAGCAATTATCAACCTAGGTGACGACGCACATGGATACGATTTTGCTAGTTCACTAAGTATGTCCTTCGCGCGTAATTTGAGCGCGAATGACAAGCAAAATGTTATCTGGGTAACGGTAAGAATCTTAAACTCCATTTATAACTGTATAATATTTTATAACATTCATACATGTATCATTCAATGAATTTATGTACAAATATTTTTTGAAATCAAATCACAGTCAAGTATCCATCATACCAATTGTCAGAAAGAATGTACTATCACTACCACTTTTGTAAACCTCTGATGATTTTTCAGGTGATCAAGTGGAATGAAGTGATGTCATTCCTTCGATCCACAATCTGTATGAAGTGAAATGACCAGCTACTTGGTTCACATAAATTCTTTGTGAATAAGAAGTAGGTATCCCACAACACTTGAGTCGATAAAAAAATTGACTTACATATTGGGAGCGCAGTGAGTTTTCTTCACTCTGACCACCATGGACCATTGGCACGATAGATACTTATAAGAGATATTGATTGTCAAAAATTACTTGAAAATAACTTCACTGAACTATACATGTATTTATAAATAATCAGATATGAACAAATTATTCAGTCAATTTGTAAGAATGAAAATCAATTGAATATTTCTCATGTCGTATGTAATTTATGGTAATGAAGGGAATTCCCTGTGCTTGTAATTTGACAGATGATTTCTCATTGCTAAAACCCTTAGGCTCCATTTATAACCACATATATGTATTGTTAAATAAAGTGATGTAGGAATACTCTTTGGAAGCAAATCACAGTTAAGTATCCATCGTGCCAGTAGTTCATTTTGATCAGGGGAAGGAAATTCAGTGCGCTTCCAATGTAAGTGTAAGATAATATCTCTAACGATTCAAGTCATACTTATTCGTAGACAATTTATTCCAACAAACTTACAGTTCATTTTATATTATGCACATTGTTTGAGTGAGGAAGTCATTTCACGTCACCCTTCAAAAAACACTCCACACCACTTCAAGTGATTAAGGTAACTTAATCAGAAGCTCACATATATAAGTGAGCAAGATGATGATGAATGCCAATGATACACGAACTTCACTTTGAAGCATTGAAAAAAACCGTGACCGCTCTTTTCTTTGAACAATCTAAATGAAAGAGATCTATGTGACTCTTACATACCATAAATATGATTCCACTTGAAGAATCATGACAATACATTCATAACTTGTAATATTTTCTAGTTCACTTCTTACACATAACATAATGTGAATAATTTTTCAATGGAAAACACAAAATGATGAATTCGAACCAAAATATAATCTTATCACAAAAATCACATTGATTTATCACTGTTATAACGAATTTAATGTTTCATTAGATACAAAACAAAAACAAATTCCAAAAGTAGGGTTATGTCTTTATGTTATGTTTATTGAAATCACTTTTCTAAGCACTGTCAATTTCATCACTTATATTTTACGGGAATGAATTTCGACAATTCCTCAGCACGATGATGCCGATATGTGAAAGTACGAAGAATGTGTAGTTTAAATGTAGCGGGTCAACTTCCATGGTACAACCGCCAGGGGACTGGTGGAACTGTTTGAAGCTCTGTATTTCAAAGTGCGGAATAGCTACGTTGGCAAGGTGTTAGGTTTCGGTAGGTGAGATAGGTAGGTAGAGCAGGTTCGGTTCCCCGTTAGGTTAAAAACTTTTCACCATCGCCAACAAAGTTATTCCAGACATTAATGATTAATGTGTGTCATATTGCCTTTCTACCAACACATAGTGAAGCGGAGTTTGGTGTTATTTTTTTTTCATCATGTTTGAATAAATCAATAAAAGTAAATTCAGTGAAATTCCACGAAAAGATATGATAAGTTAAAGATGATAAGTTGAAGTTGGTATTTATATAAAATTCCCAGATAGCACAAGAGTTCCAAAAGAGGTCTATATGAATACATTGTATTCATTATGAACCCTTTTAGAACTCTTGTGCTATCTGGGATTACTACATCTTTGACTGGCATTTTCCTCCGTGTAACCTTTTCATGTATAGTTTTTTCCAAGTTTTTCACTATTTTTTGATGAGTACCTACCCAGATAGAAAAATGTAGTCATAATGGTACCATCATGGAGCCATGGTATGGATAAAAATGTTAGCAAGATGGTACCAAGGTGTTTCCGTATTGAGCATTGTTACTGGTGACAATGTAAGCGAACATTATGATCCACAAAAATTGATGAATCATCGATGCACGATATGGCATCTGAAATAAGAGCCATTCATGGTGTCAGATTTATGGTATTATGGATGCATTACGGGAAACCATTCCGCTCAAACATGATTAATATATCATTGACACATACCGTGACATCGAAAACGAGCCGAATCATGCTGCCATAATGCATGTATTATGGATGCATTACATGAAAACATCCCGCGCAACCATAATCGATTCATTATTAGCACATACCATGGCGTTGATATACGGAGGAATTTATGAAATTCATTCATTCTATGTAGATTACTGGTCCTGAAATTTGAAAACACCAATCTCGAGAGGAAATGTAGGAATAGAAGACGATGATTATTCGATTAATATCTTCATTTTTTTCACAATGAAACTGTTCTTGTGACAGAATTGTTCACGGCTGAAATTAAAACTCACTATCGATCATTACATTGGATAATATTATACAGCTAAAGTTGAATCTAATTCCAGAATTGACAAGCCAATACATTTAAGTGGTTATGATATATTATAGGATTCAATACACGTTGAAAAAATTAAATGAATAGGTCCCTTGATTAGCATTTGAACAAATATGAAGAAAAAGTGTTTAATGTTTCCTACAACAAAATCAATAAAAAATGCCCACCATACCAGTAACAGTAGCATCACCTTAAGGGGATACCAGCGTACCATCCGAGTAAAGATTCTGTGTGACAGATTTCTCCGAACTGAGCTTATGAAATTGTCTGAAATTTCCAGGAAATAATGTCTGATACCTTTTCAATTGCTGTACAGAGTCCAAATTTTGAATGTAGAAAAAAAATTTCTTTCTCAGTCGGTAAAAGAAACTTTTTTGCTCGAAATTTACAATTTGGACTCTGTACAGCAATTGAAAAGGTATCCAAGATCATTCCCTGAAAATTTCAGACATTTGCTTTGTGCTACAGCAAAACGTGGCAACCTAATTGTTGCATTTCGCGTCAAATAACGTGACACCATTATTGAAGGATTATGACACAATATTCAGCCATATCACGGTGAGAAAAATGAGTCATGTTTTGCTATATTAATGGCAACATGAAGGTAGCATTGCGTGGAACAAAAATGGTTCAATAATGGAGAAATAATTCTGAAAACTATTTCACACATGAATGCTGTCATGATGGTACCCAGGTGTTTCCGCATTTCACTATGTTTATGCGAACATGGTATGTGAACCGAATGGTTCCATGATGTATACATGATCTCACCATTACATGCACCTTTAACAAGTTAAGTTATGTTTATAATCTTAAGTTTACGGCACGCTATTTTGAGCACTTTATGTTATGAAAATGCATAGCACGCTTTTCTATCTGGGTAGTGAGTAGAACCAGCGAGTGCCTCACCATTCAAGCGTTACATGCCTCACAAGGTACTTGTAAGTTTCACTCACAAGGCCTTTACCGTGAAAGAAGTTGGACTTGCTAGTGCCTCGAATTTTACTTGAGAAAATTTCTACTAGGGTGATTCGATGTGAAAAATTTCTCATTCAAACTCATTCAGAATCAATATGCAAGGCTGTGACAGATCCAAATGAAAATTCCCTATACAAACTCATTCAACACTGATCTCGTGAAATTTTCCTATCCATTTTTGTCAGACCAACTGGAAAATTTTCTGATGCCATCTAAGAACAATCCGCTGGGAACAAATAGTGATCGAAATTGGTTACTTCCTAGAGGGATTCATTCATCCCCTATATTGCAGAAGCAATCTATTCCTGCTCATCTGGTTCGGCTCCAGAAATTCCCCATTGAAACCTTCCGGAAATTTATGTTGGAGGCTGCGGCAGTTTGAAATGGGAATTTCCCATACCAACCTATTCAACATGCATCTAATAGAATTTTCCCTCTCATTCTCATAGGAGATGATATGGGAAACTTTCTGTTGACACTCATTCTCTACCTCGCTCTCATCAATAATAATGCCGATGGAACCTTTCAAATTTCCAATGGGCTATCACGAATTGAATCTCATTACTATAGCCCTTTCCATGAGAATTTTTTGAATCACAGCTATTTGAACCACATTAGTAGGTTGCGAACCACGGTATCGTGTAAGAGGGAATACCAGGTCGATCTTCTAGGTTAAGCAACGACGACTGCGGTACAACGTTGAATGAGTGATCATCATGCTGATGACTCATAATATATCGTTTGAATTCCTTTCAGGAGGATTTGTCATATGGAATAGTTCATGAATCAATGATATACGTGCTCGTTCAAAATATATGGATTGCGTATATAATGTATTATAAACTGTACATTAGTTCTTATCAAATAATAACGATCTCGACAGAAATTTCCTCAGAACATTTGCTTGTCTCTCTCATCGGATTCCTCATTGATTCTGATTGATGATTCAAATGAGTCTGAATCAGATCTTCCTAAACAAAGACTCTTGGAAAAAACCTAATTCATCCCCATTGGATTTTTTTGAATGAGAATGAATGGAAATGTTCAACTAATTCAGACCGAATTATTCTCATCCATTCTCTTTGCTTAATGACCGCAAAATTCTAATGAATATAAATTCATTTCAGCATTGTTCCTCAAGAAGAATCCTATTGATTCCCGTTGGGAACCCTGATGGGAAATCTTCTTGTCAATAAGAAATTTTCGGAGCAGGAACTTGATTTATTCCCATTAGATTTTTTCTCGATGAGAATGAATAAGGAGTTACAATCAGGGATATTCAAGATTGGAGTGATATGGTGATAGCAGACCAAAGTTTCCTACTGGTTGAATCAGTGGTAGACCCAGCACTGATCCGCTAGTGAAATTCACTAATAATCAGTACTTCGATTCGGATTTAGATTCGGATCGATGCCACTTTTCTGACTCGATACCGTTCCTCTGTATGAATCGGGGCGAAACTGATATGGGATCATAATCAACTCCGCGTATAACCATGTTACGAAGTGACGAATGGCAAGTGCAGTTCATATCACTTCGTCACAAATTATTTATTGTTCGAAACGGCCCGAACGGCTGGACCGAATCCAATGTGAGCGTCTGCTCACGTTCTAAGCTTGCCGAGGAACTCCAAATTCCAAGGCGGCACCCGAAGATATGTTCAATGATTTCTTTTTAATGATGAAAGGGAAGAGGAATGAACTGATAGATTGACCTTCAGTTTTTAAGGCGAGTGTTATTCGCATTATTATTTATTTTCTCTTGGAAAGAGAAAGAGAGAAAAAAAATGAAAGATATTACAATAAAACGATTTGAATAGAGTGAAATAACAGATACAATGACTTTTTGATTACAAGATTTTTAACAATGACATCGAGATAGTTTCTAATGGGAGAAAGTATGTGTATGTGTATGTGTGTTCGAAATGTATATCGAATTCGGTAGTTACCCACTATTATGCGGCTAATGCTGCATGAGCTGATTCCAGGCCAGCTCGCAGGATGTTGGTTCTCGGAAATGTTTGATCCAAGATGGGGGAAGGATGTTAGGAGGAATCCCTGGACCAAGAGCACGGACTGACTCTACTAATTCTAACTCGAAATAAGAATTTCGAGTGCTAAGAAATTATAAGATGAGAGCAACCAAACGAGACTTCGATCGGAAGGGTAAACCGTCCAAATCTACGGCACGTTGAACTCGCGCGTAATCCACACTCGGTACAAAACGCGAAAAATAATCGAAGTTCAAATTAGTAAGCCGAGTTTTTGTGTAAAAGCTTGTGCGAGGCGTGAACTCCGTATTACCCCGAAAGTATACTCTGGTTTTTCATCGATTTTCTCTTTATTTGAGAAGCGATGATTTTTATTTCATGGAAGTGGGGAATCACGCCATCGGTCTTCCGCTGATTTTGGCCAACGTGCCTTGGTTGCTATGCTCGTGCTAAATTTGATGGGTGTGAGAAGGATTGATTGGCTGAGAAAAGGATAGAAGGAAAGGGGCACTGCACTTTTGAGTCAGCTCTATGCAGTCTCAGCAATTTTGCAAATATTTGTGTTATGTTTCTGCGTTGTGAAATTCGTGAATGAATATTGGAGTATGAATTTGTCCGTATAGATTATATTGAGTTGCTTGATTCCTGAGAAATGAACTAAATATCTTCGTGTTAGATGTCAAATGAAAAGATACGAAAGCGAAAGAGAATTTTGTCTTGAACTTCACCCCATGTATACGTGCTTTAATCCTCGCCTCGTATATACAGGGTGTCCCATTTTAAAGTGAACACTGCTATATCTCTCTAACTAATGATGTAATCGAAAAATGCTTCGAACAAAATTTGTAGGGTTCCGAGGGGGACATCTTATGATGACCTTGAAATGACCTTGAAAGGTGTTTTCCGAGGTCATTCCAAGCTCAAACTGATTTTTTTCAAATAGAATGGGGTAATTTCAATGCCATATTCGTGAAAAGCACTAAATTTCCTATGGAAAAGTAATGAGACATGTGTGGGCTGAACCCATTATTTCCGGAGATAATCCATGAAATACAGAAACAAAATCTTCTTCATCATCATCTTTGTTTATTTCTTATTTTTTTTACATTCTTCACATTTTTTATTCTTTTAATCCCTTAAATTTTCTTAGAGGTGTTCAAAAATTCCGCCTTTGACCGCTCGGCACAAACGTATTCGTTTGACGACTTCGTCAGCTGTTCGAAGTAAGCCACTTCGTGGAATTGTACGCAAACCCTCCCTGATATGTTGCTTCATGTCTTCTCTTGTCGTGGGAGGTTTTCGAAAGACGACGATGCACCTACACACACACACACACGCATGCACGCACACACGCGAACACACGCACGCACGCGTAGACGACATGAGAGGGGTGAATATCACACGTACCCATGACGCTTCCAGTGGACGCTTCTGTTTTTGTATTTTATGGATTATCTCCGGAAATAATGGGTTGAGCCCACACATGTCCCAATACTTTTTCATAGGAAATTTAGTGCTCTTCACGAATATGGCATTGAAAGTATCCCATTCCATTCGAAAAAATCAGTCTGACTTCGGAATGACCTCGAAAAACACCTTTCAAGGTCATTTTAAGGTCATCATGAGATGTCCCCCTTGGAACCCTACAAGTTTTGTCTGCAGCATTTTTCGATTACATGATTAGTTGGAGAGATATAGCAGTGTTTACTTTAAAATGGGACACCCTGTATAGGGAGATAATCTTTGTATTCCTAATGTAACGAGTTCATCTCAAACGCGCTCTCAAATTACAATGATTTCCAATTTCCTACAGTTTCGATTGATTCTTTCTTTGAGAGCGTGGTTGAAAAGACGTCGTTTGCAATTGTTCATTCGTGAACCTCTGACCGGAATGTAATTTGCTGAGGTTGGATAATTTTGCGCAAGATAGTTCTCTTTAGGCTTCGGAATGTTGAACTTATTTTGAAATTTCTTGGATACATTATTTGTGGGCAAAAATAATACCCCGTTGTTATGAAACTAATGGAACACCAATATTCCATAATAGAACTGGATGAAATGTTGAAGGGAAAATATTATAATTAATATAATCAATGTGTTGATTCTGCTACTTTGAACATTTAAATAAACAACAAAAGAAAATGTTCCTATTTAACAAAAGAAGTTTCTCAATTCCTTTTCTATCATGGGTTGTAATTTTGATTATCTGAATGTATCTAGGAGTATTTGATAAATTTAATGAATGGATTAGAGAAGCTTATTTTGTTGTATGGGTACTACGCGAGAAAAAGCTGAAAGGTGAGGTTTTCGGTGGGTACATCACAACCATGTTGAGAATTTCATTGAGTTCAGGTAATACTATACAGGGTGTCCCAGAATTCGAGGACCGGATTCCACAGGTATATTCTACAGCCAAAATGCAATAATTTCCCGTTGGAAAAAAATTTTTTCGACGCTCAGTTTTGGAGATATGAGCGTTTTTAGATTTTTTTCCAAATCCAAATCATACAAAAACACTGTATGCAACATACTTGAGTTCAACACCATTCGCTAAGTTGGAAAACGGTGGATTTGTGGAAAGAAATTAAACTATTTTATCATTGATAGTTCCGGAGCTAGAGCGATTTGAAGTTGCTGAATTCTGATTGGCTGGAAGCTGAAAACCGACCATTGTTCCTATGGTTACGTAAACAGTTTATCGTACCCACTTCGATTTTGAATGGTACTCAGTACAATTTCAAAATATCCGTCGTCAAATTATTTTTTTTCTAGTAATCATTCAGTGTATTGAGAGCGAATTTTTTTCGAAGTAGGTCATACTGTGTCCATTATATATGAGACAACGATTCTTGCATCAAGACTAGCAGCTATAGATAACCCAAGTTGAGTGTGATCTGAGTGACAACCAGCTCCATGGTTGAACGGTTAACGCACTAACTTTCAGACATGGATGTCCGGCAGGCTGGGGGGTTTGAGTCCCTGACTAATCAATCCGCATTTTTCCCTAACGGTAATGCCGCAAAAGGGAAAATGGAAAAGCGGCTACCACCGTAATAGGGGAATGACGGTTGATAAGTCAGGGAATCTTACCCCTGCCGCGTAGGTTAGGTTGGAAGTACGCTTCCCCCGGTCCCATTGGCCTTGGTAGCGTAAACAGACCGGGTTAACAAAAAGTGAATAAACAAACAAACGATCTAAGTGACTCGTTGTTGATATTTTGTGAATAAAAGTTCGACGCGTGGATGACGCTCAAGCACTGAACACTGAGATATGAAGGCAGAATGGGGTATTTTTATTCAATTGAGTTGAATTTGATACATGAAACTTAAGGAACTTGGAATAATTGAAATAGTTAAGAATCGGGTTATTCAAGTTATGATGTATACCCGGCAACAACCAGAGAACCTAGACACATCCGAGGACTCGTAACATTTCGAGAAACCCGAAACAAACAGGTTACTCGGACAATTTTTGGAAACTTAAGGGGTTAACCCACAGTAGAGAGCGAAAATTCAACGTTTCTTTGCGATTTTTCTTTCAAGTGGAAGGAAAAGTGAAAGTATCATTTTCTTCAAGGATGTCATTAAGTATGTTCTGAAGTTCTAAAAAAAATGTTCTTCAATCAAAATCATTACGAAACGGCTGCTCAACGGCCGTTTCCGCAGAGCGGTTTTTGTTGGAGGGGCTCCGCGGCACGCAGCAGAAGTGCAGCGAAAATTAATCTTGAACAAAATGAGAAATTTTTTCTCAAACTACGTTGGTGTAGCTATAGAAATACGTAGGTGATTTTGAAAATATATATTTTTGTTGAATTAGTGAGCATTTGAAAAAAAAAAGTTCATTTTACCTACACGGAGAAAAAGGTATCTTAAAAAGTACCATACTTTATGGATTTTCTGCGCTGGTCTGACCCAGTCTAAATATTTACCTGAAAAAACCTCTAAAAGTATCATAATGTCTTGGACTTTTATACGGAAGGTACCATACTTATTTCAAAAAGTCCAAGAAATTATGGTACTTTTAGAGATTCATGCAAGTGAATATTCCGACTCGGGTCAGACCAGCGCTGAAAATCCATAAATTATGGTATTTTTCAGGATATCCGTTTCCTCAGTGTACCAGAAAACGGGCACTTATTTGTACCTAAAAAATCAGAAAATTAATTTATCGAAAATCGGCTAGGTATTTCTATGCGGGATGTTGTTTTAAAGATATTATTTTGGAGTGAAGAAATAGAAAATTGTTTGAGTTATGCTGCATGCCGATTTGTTCCGAGAAAACGACTGTTGGGCAGCCATTTTGTAATATTTTTTGATGAACAACATTTTTTTTTAAACTCCAAAACATGTTCAATAACACCCTTGAAAAGAATTACCCTACTACTTTTCCTTCCACTTGAAAAAAAAATAGTCAAATTTTTCGCTCTCTACTGTGGTGTAACCCCTTAAATCAAATCGATTCCTTGAAATTCCAGGAAATTCAAAAAATCTCTACCCGTCTCAATTCCGAGATTGGGACACCAAGTTATTTGAATCTCGCACACCTCTAATATACCTATATATGTATATATGAGAATCCAGTTTCCAAGTCCAATAATGACCTGAAACGAACAATATTTTATGAGGGTTATTTGACCACTGATTTTTCTTTTCAGCCGAAATTTGAAGAGCGTTCAGCATCGCGTTAGACTGAACTTATGGATTGGGGATTCTGCCAGAATCATGCTACTGATAGATGTCAAAAGGTTGAGGTGTGTCTTGTAGATTCTGAAGAGAAAATTTTCTCAATATCTGTAAAGAAACCACAATTGCAGATATATCGCTCATTCCTAGACCGAATTCAACAGGAATATCAAAACTCTGCATAAATTTCACAAGAGTTCTATCCTATTGGAATCTTGAAGATACATCTGTTGCAATCTGAGATCATACCGAGCATGTCCGACCCACGTTGGTACTAGATAGGCAGGATCATGTGAAATCATGCAGGGTAGGTTAATCTTTAGGTAGAATTATAGTAGGTAGTGTCAGTCTAGGTAAGATAAGTCTGGTTCTATGATATGTAAGTAGATTCTGCGCACACTGTTATAAATTTCTGATTGAGTTTTCAATCACATGTAATGGAAGCAATTTCCACTCACGTAAATGAAAAATAATGTACAGTAGTATTGAAAATCCAATAACCAGTTCTTTAAATTTCATGCACATGTTCTTGATTGTTGGAAAAAAAATGACCTTCACAAGATGTAAACGCGGGACATCGAAACCGGATGCCAAAGCTCTATCACTCAAGCCACTGCCACTTATGTGTAAGGAAGTATTTTTCTGCTTATATGACCTTGCGTTCATTCTTCAAACTTGTGAATCAAGATGTACTTGTGATGTAGAATCACTGAACAAATCGTGTGATCTAACTAGTACATAGTTGAAGTGGATACGTGGAAGACTTCGTCAAAGCGTTAGTATACAGGGTGACCCAAGTGAGGAAAATTGTATTTCAAGGGCGTACACTGAGAAGTAGGATTCGTTGACTCGAATGAGATTTGTTTACAGTAAATAAATCGTATATTTGGATACGAGCAAAGAAATATTTACTGATATTCATTTCATCACATAGTTGTTGAATACACCACATATTTCTTTGAGTCAACTTCATACCGATTATGATTCGATAGATCTGAATTTGACAAGAATTCATATTCATTCACATCAACTTTAATTACTTTGAATCAAAAGAATGATTTGGTTATAGTTAATAAATATGAATTTCTTGGCTTCTTTGTCCTAGGTGACCTAATCGGAAATGTCTAGATGATCTATCAAGAGTCGATGTCCCTGAGTCATGATCATGATTACATTACAATCGATTTTATCGATTTGTGTTGTGGCGAATTTTTCATGATACCCTCCTTCGTAGCATTGAGATTGTACCGTGTCTTTTTATCAAGTATGAGATTAGCATTGAGGATCCCCAACATGTATGACAGTTAGAATACGGGAAGCGTTCTGGTATGTTAAAATTACGTACGTGCACTATAATCTCATACTCACCAAACTCCTGAGTACATCATCGGGCACATTTCTGGTTGAATTACATAATGCTCTAGCTGCACTGTGAGAGAAGATTACCGGCGCATTTGTTGTTTGTAACGCTGCACGCATAGTTCTTGTTGAAACATGTGACAGATCCACCAACATCCCCAACCTGTTCAGTTCTCTCACCACTGCCTAGATAAGATTGAATAAAGATAATCATGATGATTAATTGAATTTTTCGATGAGTTGGAAAATTTTTTCACACAGAATGGTGAATAAATAAGGGTGAATTGAACATATATATTAGGGGTGTGCGAGACCCAAATAATTCGGGAATCAGGACGGGTCGGGATTTTTTTAATTTCCCGAATTTCCGGGAACCCGATTTGATTCGGGTTTTCCGAAATGTCTCAAGCTCTCGAAAGTATTCGGGTTTTCCGGTAGTTTTCGGGTACACAGTAAAATTTGAGTAATTGATTATTCGAATAATTTTATATTCAAATGATCGATTCAACTCTATCGAATAAAAATACTCCATTTTGTTTTCATATCTCCATACGTTAATAGGGCCGGAATTATTTTTGGTTTATAAAACTATGTTTCAGAAATGTGGAAGCCAAGTTTTGTTTTGAATGCTGAATAGATTCGTGAATCACCAAACATTCTTGAAATATTTTAGGTCGAAGTTTACTCAACTAATTTATTGAATACCATGATAATGCATTGCTTCTTGAAATTTATCATTACTTACTTTGTTTCAACAATTTTCCTTTCCCAAGACCCACTCCAAAATCCAAAAATCCAAAATTTATGGATTTTTCCAAAATCCATAAATGAGTCATTTTCACATAAATAGTTTCTATAAGCTCATCACCACACATAGATGAGGCTTAGTTTGGACATAGTTGTATCTCATTTTTTTACACGGAGAAAACTCAGAATATTTCCAGTAAATCGGATGAAATGAAAAACCCGAATAATTTAATTCAATATCTTGGATAATTTAACTGAAATCGAAAACACAAACTATTTCAAGTATTCGAATTGAAATCGTGAAACCGTACATTTAGGAAATATGATTGAAATCGAGAATTTGAATATTTCGGGTATCCCGATTGAAATTGAGAACCCGAAGTTTCGGGAATCCCGAATGGAATCGAGAACCCGAAAACCCGCAAGAACTTGTGATTTCCCGACCCGATAAAAAGTGTTTCCCGCACACCCCTAATATATATATATACAGGGTGGACCATTTCAAGTGATGTAGTCAAATATTTCCGAAACTAGTAGAGATGAAAGAAAATGTTACAGATGGAAAGTTTGGGGTTACAGGGGGGAAGTATGGTGCTGACCTTGAAAAATCCCTCAGAGGTCATTTAGAGGTCGAGATGGTTTTTTCAAAGTGGACCCCCATTTTTTTACCATGGTATTTGAAAGCTGGTTTCGAACCCTTTCCGAAACACTGTTCATGAACCGCCTTCGGCCTATTGGGGTGCAAGTTATGGACCGTCGAAGTCATTGATGACCACGCGCGCGGCCACCGAGAGCGTGGTTGCGCGGATAGGCGTGATGATCCCAGTAGAGAGACAAAGATTAGTGATAACCCTAGTTCTTTGGTGAATTATCTGAAAACTCAGAGGATGTTCGTGTCTGTTCGAATACGCATCTCAATCAACGTTATGTGGTATGGTAGATACTTTCAATGCTCCAAGCAACCCTTGAACAATTTCTGAGTGTCGATACTCATTCATAACCCTGATTGAATCGAATGGAATGATTCGAAGGATTTCAAATGCAATAGTGAATGATTGATAAACCGGACACATAACTGCCACTCATGATGAACAGAGACGCGGTGTCCCGTTTGTTTATGTTCATGTTTTTCTTCACAATGAAATCAAGCCTATTTCTCATCTGAATCAGTCACAATTTTCGGAGGAGAGCGAAAAAGAAGAATCCATAAGTGAATGGAAACATCGAATCTCTGCTGATCATGAGTGGCAGTTATGTGTCCGGTTTATTACGATTCACTATGGCATTTGGAATCCTTTGAATCATTCCATTTGATTCAATCAGGGTTATGAATTAGTATCGACTGTCAAAAATTGTTGAAGGGTTGCTTGAAGCGTTGAAAATATTTACCATATCACATAACGTCGATTGAGATGCGCAGTCGAACAGACACAAACATCCTCTGAGTTTTCAATTAATTCACCAAAGGATTAGGGTTATCACTAATCTTCGTCTCTCTACTGGAATCATCACGCCTATCCACGCACTTACGCTCTCGGTAGCCTTAGTCCACGCGCGCGGTCATCAATGACTTCGACGGTCCATAACTTGCACCCCAATGGGCGGAAGGTGGTTCATGAATAGTGTTTCGGAAAGGGTTTGAAATCAGCTTTCAAATACCACGGTGAAAGAATGGAGGTCCAGTTCAAAAAAGCACCTTGACCTCTAAATGATCTTCAAGATGACCTCTGAGAGATTTCTCAAGGTCAGCACCATACTTCCCCCCTGTAACCCTGAACTTATCATCAGTAACATTTTCTTCTATCTCTACTCATCATCAGCATCATCATGAGATAACTAGTCTTATGACTGGTTTGATGAAATCCTCCAACCCTGTCTATTATCCGCTAACCGCTTAATTTCTGCATATCTACGGCAACCCTTATCTTGTATAATTTGCTTCATATAACTCAATCTAGGTCTACCTCTTCGAGTTTTACCATTCATTTTTCCTTCCAATATTGTTTTCAATAAGCTTTCATGCCTCAATGTGTGTCCTATCAGATTACTTCTTCTTTTCACGACCTGTCTCAAGAGACTCCTTTTTTCATTCACCTTCTCAAGTACTTCTTCATTTCTCACATCTCTACTCGTTTCGGAGATATTTGACTATATCACTTGTAATGGTCCACCCTGTATATTAGGGTATTTCAAAAAACATTCTTTTTCTCAAATTGATTATCTCATGTTCCTCCCTCCCCCTAAACAAGGTCACTTCTGGCATGAAATGAAAGTCCCCAGAAGCTGGGGCTAATGCAATGAAGTTCAGAGGTCGCGCATCCACTTCGAAGTTTCAATTTTCATGCCTCAGTTTTTTATCGGCCATTTTAGGCACATTTATACCTTCTTTGATGGTTCAGAATAATACAAAACATTAGGATTCCTGAAGATTATTCATGTACAAACAGCTCCAATCCCCTTTGTTCATAAATAGCTCTGAAGTATCCTAACGTTTTGTATTATTCTGAACCATCAGAGGAGGTAGAAATGTCGCTATAATAGGGAATAATGCTTTCTGACAGTAGTGATTTTTATGTTCGTATTTTCAAAATTACGAAAATTTCTATTCAGCCACCGCTTTAAAATAGGCAACCGTATGTCGTCGCTTTGATTTGAAACAGTGCATATGATGAAATATAGGAAGAAAAGATCAGAAACGTCAAATTCCATGAATAATTTTCAATAATCCACTGAGCTCCAGATAGAGGAACACAGATGAGTTACAAAAATTGAAACTTTGAAGTGGATGCGCAGCTCTCAAACTCCATCGCATTGTCCCTAGCTGTGGGAAACTACCGTTTCATGCCAAATAGAAAATTTTCAAGACAATCAATTGAAGGGAAAGAGTTTTTTTTAAAGCACCCTAATATATATATATATATTGCGTTGAAGTATGAATCGTGTATCAGAACAGAATTTGCATTGAGATTTGGGAAATATGGTGTTCCTGGTGAAGATTAAATTGTTCACAAAGCTACTGAGCGTTGCAGAAATGCACACGAAGACAGAGCGGAATTCAATAATGTTCCAGAATCAAAAAGTACCAGTTCAGAAAACTCGCTACAAATCAAGAGCTTCAGAAAATGGAACACAAGGAAATGAAATCGGACAATATCTTCAGGTCACGCATTGCATTCAAAGTTCTTAAATATTCATCTGCTTTGAGCATTTTTGGGGATTTCTGCAGGATATGTATGAATCGGTTGAATCCAAGGGCCCATGATCTGAGGTCATAAAACGAATCTAAGGAGAAGGGTCGAATATGGCGGACGTGAATTAGACGTTTCGACATTCATGCGCAGATTATCATGAGATATGAGTTCTAGGGGTTTGCGAAGATGCATAATCCCAAAGTGACGTCAAAACACAAATTCAAGAGGGCGGATACAATATGACGGACGTTAATTCAGTCATTTTGGAATCCATGGCCAGATTATCATGAAATATGGGTCCTAAGGGTTTTCGAGGATGCATCATTCCATTATGGCGTCAAAAAATGAATTCAAGATAGGGGTGCCAAAATGCCGGACGTGAATTCAGCCTTTTTGGCATCTACGGCTGAATCCTTCTAAACCACAGGCTTTAGGGAATTCCAAGGGTACTGGATCCAAATCTGAAATCGAAAAATTAATTAAAAATGGCGGATTCAATATGGCGGACATGAATGTCGGCATCATTGTGTTTATGAACGGATTTTGATGAAACATGTGTCCTGAAGGTTTTCAAAGATGTAGAACACAAATCTGGAACGAAAAAGTGGGTCCAAGATGGCAAATCCAATATGGCCGACGTGAGTACAGTCATTCTGGTCCCAATTAACAGATTCATGTTGAACACGTGTGTTGGAGGTCTTCGAAGGTGCTGAATCCAAGTGTGAAGTTATAAAATGAATCGAAGGTAGTGGATCCAATATTGCGGACGTGAATCTAATCATTCCCGCATTTATGGGAAGATTCATAAGAAACATTGGTTCTGAGGGTTTTCGAGGGCGCTAGATTCAAATCTGACCTCAGAGCACGAATTCGAGGTGACGGAAGGGAATCTGGTCATTTTTTCATCTGTTGTCAGATTCATATCAAATTTGAATTCCAGGGATTTTCGAGGTTGTTGAATCCGAATCTGACGTCAGAAAATCAATTCAGGATGGCGGATCCAATGAAGCGGACATGAATTCAGTCGTTCCCACATTTATGGACAGATTCACATGAAACATGGATTGTAAGTGTTTTCAAGGGTGCAAAATCCAAATCCGTATTCAGAAAACCAATCCAAAATGACGGAACCAATATGATGAACGTGATTTGGTCATCTCCGCATTTGTAGACAGATTCATATGACACACGGGTTCTGTAGTTTTTTAGGGGGTGCCGAATCAAAATCTGGAATCAAATGTTGAAAGAAATAGGAAATTCAATCTCCCCGTGTAAGCTGTTTTGCATCCGTACACTCTCCAGCAGCTGGGCAACGTTAAGACAAGTGCACACTGAGAACTTAAAAGTGTAGGGAGTAGTTATTGAGACAAATGTAGCGTGGAAATTCCTCAATTCATCCTTTAACAACGCCTAGGTGACTCTTCATTACGCTTAAATTAGTTGTCCAGCAATATTTAGAGTCAAATTAGAATAATTATTTTTCACTAGGGGATTAGGATCAAAGGAATTCAATGATCATATTCGTTGGGTCTTCTATCCGTATTCATGATCAAAACCCAACCAACTCGGAATTTTAACGAACAACTTTTTGACAACTACACAGACTTTTTCATGGTCCTTTTCTTAAAAAATGTTCATTCCCAATCCGTTCATGACTTATAAGGGCCCATTTTGTGCCTTGTAAGATTTGAAAGACCTTCACCGTGCAGATTTTTCATGTTTCATCATCCGTACGGAAAAAAAAGTATGGCTATTATGACGATCTGAAGTATGGTTAAGAAGAGATAGCTGTAGTGACAATACTGTATCGCTATGTTGACGATACAGACGGCCATGCTGGCGATCTATATCGTTCCTCGGATGATTTGTGTGATCATAGCAACGATACTGATACCACTAAACTTTGCATAGTCATCACAACTATCCAGTATCGTTATGACAGCGATATTTTTTCCTCCGTGCGGACATTCTCACACACTTTTGTTGATGCAAATGTATCTCATTAATTGTAAACAAACGTGAATGATCATTGTGGAAATTACATATATGGAAACTTTCACCGGTGAAGTTTCTCAAATCTCACAAGGAATAAGATGAACCTCCATGAGTCATAAACGGATTGAAAGTAAGAATTTTCCAAGAAAAAAACTATGAAAAATTTCGTGTAGTTGGTACAAAGTTGTTTATTCATGTTCTGAGCTAGTTATTTTTTCATCATAAATACGGATATAACTCTCAACAAATATGGTTATCGAATTCCTCCGGCTTTGGTCCTCTATTTGACAATAATTTCTCCAATCTGATTGTCAATATTGCTAGAGCACTACCCTAAACGACTCTTCGGTACGCTTAAGTGACTCAACTCACTCTTTCATCGCGCTCCCAGGCTCCATTTTTACCGGGATGGTTGTCCAAACTCTGCAGTTGTTCAGAAACATGTTTCTACAGGATTTGAAGATGGTGGAAGGAATGGTCGCTAATTAGTTTCAGGCTTTTTTTATGATGTAATTTCACCTTTCTCATTGCTTTCTTTGTTAATTTTCAATTTCTCTATTTTTTCCGTTCTTCCTAATTTCCCGATGTCCATATGTAGAGGGAAAATATTTGTAATGCGGAGAGGTGAAGCGAGGAAGTGCAATGGAGAATTGTACATTGTTCGCAAATATGCTGAGCTCTTTTGCTGAAAGTTTTGACAGTTCTTTCCGAGACTAATTTTATTGTTCCATTTGAGTGGTGATCGAGGGGTCTACTTCTTAGGAGGGGAATTGCCGCGATTTCTGAAGCAACTTCTCTTGTCCCCACTTCCTTGCCTAGAATTCACTTTCAGAAAAGTAGACCCCTCGATCACAAATCATACGGAACAATATAATTAGTTTCGAGAGGAAACTACTTCAATCGATGGGGCCGAAAAAACTCAGCTCAATTGCGAACAATGTGGAATGTGATATTGCATCTCTTTGCTCCACCTCTTCGCATAATAAATAATCCCCCTTCGCATAGAAACAATGAGGGAATAAAAAGGACCAGAATGAATAGAGAGAATTTTAAAAAAGCCAAAGAAGATTGGAAAAAGGGGAAAAAACACAAAATAAGAGAAGTGATGAAAAAATGAGGGAGGGGCATCAAAAAAAATAGTGAAAGGAAAACAAAAGAGTCTCTGTTCAACGTTCATCAGCAAGCGGTGAGAGCTGAGTAATGATAATATATCTCGTCGGCTGAGAAACGTATCGATTGATTCATGCAACTCAAATTGTTCAAATTCCAATTTCACTTCTGGAACTAGCAACCCCAAAAAAATGATAATGGTCATTCTTGCTCAGCTCCATAAGGTGTCCATTTCTTTTGACTGTCATCTTGGATCTCCATTTTGTATTTCATAAGTCCAACCGTTGATCCAAAATAAGTGCCCACGAAAACCTCCCAGTGCAAATTATTGTTCATATACATGTGGTCTGTGTTTTTCTGTCCACTATTATGGATCCACCATTTCGAATTCCTCAAATCTGACTTTGGATCTGTATCAGAGTGAAAAAAAGAAGTCTGGGGTTGGTTCCAAAGGGGTATGGCATAGGTTGTGAAAAGTACTGTGGAAGCACACATCCAAGTGCTGCACTTTGGACTATCCCATACTGGTTTAATTGGAGTAGGATTCATGAAACGGTGATAATTGTACAACGCGTATTTCGCACATATACGAAGTCAATGCTGCACCTCGAAAATTTTATCAGGCTTTTGGACAATTTTACGGGGGAAATAGGTTCTCTAAATCAGTATGCATGAAACGCTGGGAATTGGAAACTTCGTCCCCTCCCAAGACATCAGGGAGGTTTGAAGGATGTCGCCATTCAGAATCCACACTGAATACCAATCTTGGGCTCACAATAGACTTTTGGCGAAACATTGTTTGAGGACGTTCGATAGATTTTCGACAGACTGCCCCAGACTCTGGTGAACTCTCAACGGAAGTGGAAAGGATTGCCAGGCTGTTTCTGAGACACTTCCGACTAACTCTTGATTGACTCCCGGTGGACTTCTAATCAACTCCTGACAAGCTTCCAGCAAACTACTAACAGACTTATGACAAAGCTTTGACAGACTTCTGATGATTTTTCAACAGAATTTTGATGAGTTTATGGCAAACTTTCGGCAACTACTGACAAACTTTTGGCAAACCCTTGACACACTTTCGCCAAATTTCTGAAGGACCCTCAATAAACCACTGGAATGATTTTCGATGGACACTGGGTTTTGGACGACCTTCTGACAGCTTTTGGATTAGTCTCTCAGGTAAGACCACGACTGATCTCGGTATCGATCCGGAGATCGAAACAAGACCAATTCGGGATGAGACGAACAATTATCTCTCGAGACCAAGACGATGCCGCTTGAGCCGAGAGTCTCGACGATACCGGGAATTCCAGCGGGACGTATGATTTATTGTAGAGACCAAGCATCTCGGCTTCAGACTGAGAATTTCGGCTCGAAACCGAGACGATACTGATTTTTCTGAGACTAAAGCGAGACCGCGACGGGAGTATAAATTCCGAGACTGGTTCAAGATCGACAATGAGACCTGGTCAGTCTCGGCGAGATGGGACGCGACTGGAACACTGTTCTAGACGAACCTCTGACAGACTTTTGATGGACTTTTGCCGAACCTATGGCAGACTAATGAAACTTCTACCAGACTCATGACAAACCTCTGGCAGACTTTTGACAAACCTCCAGTGGCGGGGTGAGAGCTTGTCTGTCTTTCTTCAACTGACACGAAACAAAGGATAAGAGGCGGGATTTTCCCGCCTCTTATCCTTGTTTTCACGCGAATTGAAAGAGGATAGAAATGTTCTCACCACACTATTGCAAACCTTTGACAGATTTTCGACGAACCTCTGACGGATTTTCCATGAACTTCCGAAGGACTTCTGATGGATACAGGATATTCTCCGCGCGGATTGCCAACTCATTCTTTGAGGCGTACCTACAATTTTTTTGACATTTGAGGATTCCAAGATATTCCAACGTAAATTTCAACCTGAAAATCTGAAAACACTGCCCTGGTAAAAAACCGGATAGAAACCAGATAAAAACCGGATAGGACCCGGACCAGCTCCAGAATGGAATGCTATCCGGGTGCATACGGGTTTTACACGGGAAAGGTTTTCCGTTTCAGGTATATATACGGGTGCAGTACCGGAACTGCGGAATGGGATTCGGACATGAACCTGGGTTCATTCGAGTGCTATCAGGGAAAATTTTCTGGAATATGGTTTGTATACGGGTCTATTCGGGTAGTAGCCAAGAACTATGAAGCTGAGGACGGATGGGTATCCGGGGTCACCCGAGAGTAATACGGGAATTTGTCACCGAAATTAATTAATAAGTCTGAATTGGGATTCATTCCGGATTAATGCGGATCATATCCGAGAAAATTTTCGGAAATGTGTTTCGTGTTCGGGTCTATCTGGGTAGTAGCTGGAAACTGCGAAACTGGAAACGGATATGGATTCGGGATGATCCGGGAGTAATACGGGAATTTGTCACCGAAATCAATTGATCATTTTCAATCGAGATTCATTCCTAGTCAATCCGGGTCCTATCCCGGAAAATTTTCCGTAATGCATTTCATGTTCGGGTCTATCTGGGTAGTAGCCGGGAACTGCGAAGCTGAAAACGGGTATGTATCCGGGTTCATCTGGGAGTAATACGGGAGTTTTTCACCGGAATTAATTCATAAGTTTTGATGGGGATTTATTCCGGGTGATCCCGGGTCCCATCCGGGGGAATTTTCAGGAATGAGTCCCGTGTTTGGGTCTATCCGGACACTACTCGGGAACTGCGAAGCTTGAAACGGATATGTATCCGGGATCATCCGGGAGTAATACGAACATTTCTGACCGGAATTAACTAATCAGTTCCAATCGGCATCCCTGTTAGAAAACCGGATGAAGACCGGATAGCATCCGGACTGGGCCCGGGACGGAATGGTATCCGGGTGCATACGGGTTTTGTACGGGTTTTTTCCCGTTTCGGATACACATATGGGTCCATACGGGTGCAGTACCGGGACTCCAGAGTGAGAATCAGACATGTATCCGGGTTCATTCGAGTACCATCTGGGAAAATTTTCGGGAATAGGTTTTGTATCCGGGTGTATCTGAGTGGTAACCGGGAACTCTGAAGCTTGAGACGGATACGTATCCGGGTTCATCCAGGAGTGATACGGGAATGATTCACCGAAATTCATTCATAAGTCTCAATCGGGATCCGTTCCGGGTCTTTCCGGGTTCTATTTGGGGCAGTCTCAGACACATGGTTTCTCATACAGGTCTATCCTGGTTGTGCCCAGGACCCTCGAAGCTAAAAATGGATACGTATCCGGGTTTATCTGGGAATTGATAACCGGAATTGATTCAGAAGTTTCAATCGGGTTTCGTTCCGGGTTACACGGGTTCTATCTGGAGCAGTTTCAGAAATATGGTTTTCTATACGGGTGCATCCGGATTGTGCACGGGAACTTTGAAGCTCACAGTGGATACGTATCCGGGTTCGTCCGGGAGTAATACGAGAATACACCTTGACTTTTTCAGATGGAACCCAGATGAAGCCGAGCATATATCTGCTCTAAGCGGTGTAATTACCGAGTAGCAACCTGGACAAAGCTGTATATGAAACCATTCTTCGAAAACTTTTCCAGATCGCATCTAGATAAGCCTGGAATGAATGCCGATTGCAACTTCTGAATGAATTTCGATGATGAATTTTTGTATCACTTCGTGATAAACCCGGATACGTATCTGTTTTGAGCTCAAAGATTCCCGGGCACAACCCGAATAGACCGGTATAGAAAACCATCTTCCCAAAACTGACCCAGATAGAACCCGGATACACCCGAAATAAATTCCGATTGATACTCATAAATGAATTTTGGCGAATCATTCCCGTATTACTCCCGAATGAACCCGGATACGTATCCGTTTTGAGCTCCAAAGTTTCCGAGCCCAACCCGGATAGACCCGTACATAAAACCATACTTCTGGAACTGTCCCAGATAGAAGCGGATATACCCGGAACGGATCCCGATTGAGACTTATGAATGAATTCCGGTGAATCATTCCCGTATCATTCCCGGATGAACCCGAATACGTATCCATCTTAAGTCTCGAAGTTCCCGGCCACTACCTGGATACACTCGTATCCAGAACCTATCCCCGAAACATTCCCCAGATAGGACCCGAATGACCCGGATACATGTCCGATTCCCATTCCACAGTCCCGACACTGCACCCATATAGACCCGAATATATACTCGAAACGAACAACCCTCCCCGTACAATACCCGTATGCACCGAGATACCACTCCTTTCGGGTCCCAGTTCGGATCCTATCTAGTCTTCATCCGGTTTTTCTCACCAGGGTATAATAAAAGACTTTGTGAGTGTTTCGTCGTCATCTCGGAGATCCGCTCATGTGATAGCAGCTTTGTCTCTCACTGGCAGGACTCGGGTTCAATCCTCGCTGAGCGAACTGCCAACAATTCAATTGTAAGTTGATTTCCATCGGTAATTAGAATAAGGAAAATCGTCTGCAACGCATACGAAATCGAATTATCACAACAAATTTTTTTTCTGCACAATAATATAGATCGCAATTTTTTAGATGGATCCGAATAAGACCCGGATGGAACCCGATTGGTTCCCGGATGAACCCGGATAAAGTTCCGATTGTTATTCGGGTCTTATCCCGGTCTCAACTTCAAGTCATGGGAAAAATCTCGAATGAGTCCCGAATGGTCCCGGGTGAGACCAGGAGACAAAAACCGTGAGTCACCTTATGGACCCGGATGAAGTTCCGATGCGCATTCGGGTTCTATTAGGGTCCTGTCAGGTTTTTTAAGCAGGGTGTTCTTCGACATATTTGCGGCCACAAGGAATCAGAAGGTGATTTCTTCCCACAAAAATAGTAGATATACCTCAAAGTATGAGTCATGCTCTTTCGAATGACGTTGAGTTGGCTCAAATACCTGTATTTTTCATTGAGATACGACAATTTAAAATTTGGGTGTTCATCTATTCACTGAATACATGAACATCCAAATTCCAAATCGCCATTTCTCAATGCAAAAAAAGATATTTCAACAAATTCAACGCCATTTGGAAGAGAATGAGTTATACTTTGGCGTACACCCACTAGTTTTGTTACATTCCAGGTTTTTGAGATATTTTAACTTGAATTTCAACCTGAAAATCTGGAAAAACACTGTTTTTCGACATGCTTGAAGTTACATAAAACCAACATCATCATCATCATCATGGAGTAATCAGTCTTACGACTGGTTTGATGAAACCCTCCACCCCTGTCTATTATCCGCCAAACGTTTAATTTCTACATATCTACTACATCCCTTGTCTTGTACGATTTGCTGCATATAACTTGCTCTAGGTCTACCTTTACCAGTTTTACCATTCATTTTCCCTTCCAATATTGTTTTCAATAAACTCTCATGCCGTAATGTGTGTCCTATAAGATTGCTTCTCCTTTTCACGATGTGTTTCAAAAGATTTCTTTCTTCATTTATCTGCTCGAGTACTTCTTCATTTTTGACTTTGTCTATCCATTTTATTCTGAGCATCCTCCTATAACACCACATTTCAAAAGCTTCAAGTCTTCGTTGATCAGTTTTCCCCATTGTCCAAGTTTCGCAACCATATAATGCTGTGCTCCAAACGTAACTTTTCAAGAATTTCTTCCTTACTTCCAAGCTTATATTTTTTGAGCATAATAACTGTCTCTTTTGATAAAAAGCCTGTTTCCCTTGTGCTATTCTTGCTCTTATATCTCTTTCGCTTTTGCCGTTCTCTGTAATTATGCTTCCCAGATATTTGAATTCTTTCACCTGTTCAATTGCCTCGGTATCTATTTTGATTCTCGTTCTTCTAGATGTTTTCGCTGCTGTACACATCATGAATTTTGTTTTGTCTTTATTTATATTCATACAATAGTTTTCCGATAATATTGTTCTCATGGTGTTGAGAATATTTTCTAACTCAGTACTACTCGTGGCCAATATAGCTATGTCATCCGCGAATCTCAACATACTTATATTTTCTCCCTGAATCTGTAATTTCGATTGAATTTCCTCCTTCACTTCGTTCATTGCTTCTTCTATATATAAATTGAACATCAGTGGCGATAATGAGCATCCTTGTCTCACCCCTCTACTTATTTGTGCTTCCCCTTCCTGACCCTCTATGTCTATTATTGCACTTTGATTCTTATATAATTCGTATATTATTCTTCTATCTTTATAATTTATTCCCACCTTCTTCAGGATCGCAAACATCTTCTCCCAGTCCACATTATCGAAAGCCTTTTGTATATCTACAAAACCTATGTACACAGATTTCTTCAGCGCTATCCTTTTCTCTATTACTGCCCTGAGTGCTAAGATTGCTTCTCGCGTTCCCCTATTTTTTCTAAAACCAAACTGATCCTCTGCCAATCTACTCTCTATTTTATTTTCCATCCTCCTGTATATAATTTTGGTCAGTATTTTCGAAGCATGTGAAGTTAAACTGATCGTTCTGTAGTTCTCGCATTTGTCTGCCCCTTGTTTTTTCGGGATAACGACAATTTTATTCTTTTGGAAATCTTCCGGTACTTCTCCTTTTTCGTACATATCTCTAATCAATTCAAACAGTGCGTCGCGAGTTCCTTCACTGGAGGCTTTTATAAGGTCCGCACTTATGCCATCTATGCCTGGCGCTTTATTATTTTCAATTCTTTCAAAGCCTTGTCGAATTCTGATCTCAATATCGAATCTCCCAATTCTTCCTCATCTACATCCTCCTCCTTCTCTAATAGTGCTATATCATCGTTTCCTCTATACAAGTCTTCCAAATGATTGATCCACTGTTCTATTTTCTCTTCCGTTTTTATCAATTGTCGTCCTAGAGAGTTTCTAATCTTATTGCTTCTAGATTTCATTTGTCCGAAAAATCTTTTAATAATTCTATATGCTTCATCTATTTTTCCTAAATGCAATCTTATTTCTATTTCCTGACATTTCTCTTCTAACCACTGTTCTTTTGCTTTCCTTGATTCTCTTATTATTTTATTCCTCAATGATTTGTATCGTTGCTGGCCTTCTTGGCTATCATTATTCTTGTATTTTCTTCTTTCATTTATCAATTCTAAAATTTCTCCCGTTATCCATGGGTTTTTAGCTTCTACTCCATCATTCTTCAAAATCTTATCCGCACATTCTCTTATATTCCCCTTCATCTTTGTCCATCTACTCTCTATTCCCAAGTCTTTCTCTTTTTGATCTCCCAATTTTTCATCCAACATTTTCTCGAATGCCTCATGTGTTTGTTTTTGCTTGAGGTTCTTCAAATTCCATCTTTTCTGCATTTTCCTTTTCTTCTTCAGAGATTTGAATTTCAGAGAACATTTCATCATCAACATATTATGATCACTATCTATATCTGCACCGGGATAAGTTTTACAGTTTTTCACTTGGTTTCTAAATCTTTGTTTCACTAATATGTAATCAATTTGGTATCTTGCTGTATCTCCTGGCATTTTCCAAGTGTAGATTCTCCTTGGATGATTTTCGAATAAAGTGTTTGTGATAACCATCTTATGATTTCCACAAAATTCGACTAAACGTTGTCCTCTATCGTTCCTCCCCCCTAACGCGAAATCTCCTATAATGTTGTCCTCTTTTCCTTGTCCTACTACCGCATTTCAATCCCCCATCACTATCAAATTCTCTTCTCCCTTCACATATTCTATCACTTCTTCTATTTCTTCGTACGTTTTTTCAATATCTTCCTCCGAATATGCAGATGTGGGCATGTATACTTGGACTATGACTGTGTCTACCGGTTTTGTTCTGATTCTAACCATCATCACACGTTCATTATGTTGCAAATAATTTTCTATTCTATTTCCTACTCTTTTATGCATTACAATTCCTACACCTGCTTGACGGTTCTTTGATCCTGTATGAATTATTCTATAATCCCCACTCCAGAAATCGCCCTCTTGTGGCCATCTCATTTCGCTAATCCCCATTACGTCTATATTCAACCTATTCATTTCTAATTTCAAATTTTCTAATTTTCCCGCTTGCCTCAGTGATCTAACATTCCACGCTCCGACTCGAAGAATGTTGTTTCTTTTCCCTATCCTATTCTTCGGTTTTCGTTCCTTGCTGATGAAGCTTCCTCGAGCAGCCTCCACCCGGAGATCCGAACGGGAGACTAGTTTACCTCCGGAATATTTCACTCGAGAGAGCACCATCATGTATTTATTAATTTGTTTGTTTGTTTTTGTTACATAATATTCCAGGTTAGGAAAAAGGTTTCATTTCCTCGGGAAGTATTGAAACATGTCAAGGAAGGTAGTTTCCCCTTGCTTTTCTTCCGTTTGATTTTGCCGATGTTTCTGGCATTAGGATGATTTCGTTTCTCTCAGTTTGTATTCTTTCTCTTGAGTAGTTTATTCCACTCAAAAAAAAAGATCCAAATCTGAGATACTTATCCTCCCCACCACGTAAAGCAAGCAGATACTACCAGGGATGGATAAAAAGGATATCAAGGACAGGTATCATGAATATCCCCCTGGAAGACCCGCAATCATCCACGGGGAGGATAAAACCAACAATTGATGTTTTTCACAAAACCAGTGAATGCATCTGAAAGTAGAAGTCATTCTCCGAATGCCGTTGGGTTTGCTCAAATATATTTTTTTTTTTTTTTTCCATCAAGATAAAACAATTTGAAATTTGTGTTCATGTATTCAGTAAATATGTTGAAACACAATTTTCAAATTGTCATATCTCAATGAAAAAAGAAGATATTTGAGCAAACTCAACGGCCCTTGAAAGAGAATGAATCATACTATTGGAAGCATCTACTAGTTTCATGAGAAAAAATTACCTCTTGACTTGCAGTAACCTCAAGTATATAATAATATATAACAATAATAATAACCTAATAATAGAAATTAACTGTAATATTCCAATTGAAATTCACAAATAGAATTGAATAATTTATGGCAATATTCAAATTTTAGTCTCTCAATAATTCATCATGAATAATATTTGAATTTATCACACCAAATTTTTTGATTCTGATCCAATTTGAAATATTCTCTCTCCTGAGATACAATTCTCAATATCTATTTTCGTTCGTCCAACTCAGCTCGGCCACGAAGGATAGGCGCAATCGTCTCACCCACGTAACCAATCTATAAACTCCGATTCAAATAGTTACTATTGATATTGAGCTAAAATCGGCCATTAATGATTGGCGTAATTACCACACCTGCGTAATCAGAAATGAGCCGAATATCAAGCTCATATGAGATTTACAATGAGAAAGAAGAGTTTTTACATGAATTGCTATTGGATTATATTGAAA
Source organism: Gonatopus flavifemur (assembly GCA_018340375.1). Taxonomy (NCBI): domain Eukaryota; kingdom Metazoa; phylum Arthropoda; class Insecta; order Hymenoptera; family Dryinidae; genus Gonatopus; species Gonatopus flavifemur. The sequence continues at coordinate 4,007,054 of JAFFJZ010000014.1, forward strand.
AGAGAAAGAAAAAAAAATGATCCGAACAAAATTTTTGGTTTGAATAATTAATTCACATGAATTTCACATCAACATGAACTCAAGGATTTGTTACGTCAGCACCGAGCCTGAGCAGAAGTTGAAGTACGCCCCAGAGTGATTTTCAACGAATTTGGATGCACTGTGAGAAGAAATTTCATTGTCCAAAAGTCACCTCAAGGTAAGAGCGGAAATAAATCCTGATGATTGTTGGGCGATTTTCGGGAGGAGGATCACTGATCAGGAGCTGGATGGAAGTACAGTGCGGAATCAATGTCCGAGAATATTTTTTGAATTCTGTCACATTCCTGAGGAAACCGAAGTGGAAACAAACAAAAAATTCAACATCAATTCTTGATGGGATTTTATGATCTTCGGGAAATAACACCATTAACCGGAAGTTTCAATATGAATTCCGAACATTTTCTACTCCACTTCACAGATAAGAAGAACTATTGGCGGAGAGGAGTCACAAAAAAGTCCACATCAGAGTTCAGCACTTGGTTTCCTATGATTTCGTAACATTCATCACAGAAGTACAACTCTAAGTCGAACTCAGTGGTGTTTGATTAATTTTCTCAAATATTACGTGACCTGGAATGTCATGTGAGCCTTTTTGGAAGACTTTTGTTATGCGTTGCATTGACTCGTACTGAACTTTTCCAAAACATACGTGATTCTTGAGTACAGAAAATTCGGGATGAGCCCGTTGAGAATCTGTTTCCCATGAATCAATTCATAGTCTGTCAGGAGTTCATCAATAAGCGATGAAAACTTCATCAGGAATCCATCAGAATTCTATCAAAATTCAGTCAGGAATTCGCCGAAAATTCATCAGAACTTCGTCAAAAGTCTGGCGGAAAATTCGTCAAAAGTTCGTTAGAAGTCCATCAGCAGTTATTGGAAATCCATCAGAAGTTCGTCAGAAGTGTGTCACAGGTTCATCAGAAGTTCATAAAAACTTCCCCGGAAGTCCATCAAAAGTCTGCCAGAGGTACGTCAGGAGTCTGCCAAGAGTTCGGCAAAAGTCTGTCAAAGGTTCGTCAAAAGTCGGTGGGAAGTTTGTCGGAGGTGTTTCCAAAGTCTGTCATCAGGTTGTTAAAAGTTTATCAAGAGTTCACTGGAAACCCGTGAGAATTTCACCCAAAGTTCCTCAGGAGTTCATTAATAATTATTGGAAATCCATCAGAAGTTTGTCAAAGATGTGTCGGAAGATTGTCAGGAGTTCAACAAAATTCTGTCAAAAGTCCGTGGAACGTTCATCAAAAGTCTGTTAGAGGTTCGTCACAAGTCTGTCAGTAGTTTGCCGAAAGCTTGTGAGTAGTCCATCAAAAGTCCGCCAAAAGTTAGCCGAGAGTAAGTCGGAAGTCCAACAGAAGTTTGTCGGAAGTGTCTCAGGTATACCTTGACAATTCGTTCCACTTTAATTGGGAATCCACTGGAGTCTGGGGAAGTCCATCGAAAATCCTTAAACAATGTTCGCCAAGAGTCTTTTGTGAGCCCAAGATTGGTATTCAGTGTGGATTCTGTATTGCGACATCCCTCAAACCTCACTGATGTCTGGGGAGGGAACGGCATTTCCAATTTCCAGCGTTTCATGCATACTGATTTGGGAAACCTATTTTTCCGATTGTCCAAAAACCGAATGAACTGCCTAATATGCGTCATTATCTTCGTATGTGTGTGGAATATACGTTGCAAAAGCCTCGCCGTTCACACTTTTTTGGGATCAATCCCAGACTCTTTTTTTGTACCCGAGATCAGCGACCTCAAAAACCTCTGAGTACAAACTATTGTTTATCAGGTGCATGTGATTCCAAGTCTTCTCGCCCGTCATCTTGGATCCTTCATTCTTAATTCCCTGAATCTCACCTCAAATCCGTGATCAGCAACCTCGCAACCCGTCCCACACTGAGAAAAATTTTCTCGTACAATTTTCCATCATTGCTGGTAAATTTAGGATATAACCTGAGAACTACAAAATGTACTGTCAAACACGGTGCATTGAACTGTTATTCTATCAACATCCACGACCAAAGCGAGTGAAGATAGCTAGAATCGACAGCGTGTGTCGTCATTTCCCGAGTATATCCCAAATATACCAGCAATGATGGGAAATTGTACACGGAGATTTTTCTCAGTGTATACAAATTCACACGTAAATCCATGGAAATTGAATTTCAATGAACAAAAGATACTATATTGCATCAAATTTTCGATTTTGAGACTTCATATTGAATACAGCCATACTGAATTTCCGTATGCAATTCCATGTCCATTGAGGAAAAGGGTTCGTCGAGGACGCGATATATCCACTTTTCGGTTATATTCCTTAGTGATTTCGATGCAGACAGTTTGATTTTTTGGAAGAAAGAGATTCAAGAAGACACGAGTTTTGATTAACAGAGCAACCATAACTTATCCTAAACAAATTTATATCAAACGCAACTACCAGATTCGGAAAGATCATTAAATTTCACATGCATATTGACCAGCCTAAAATTTCCCTGAAATAGTTTCTGTTGGATTTATGTTGGTTGAAGAAACTTGACAAAATTTGTCCTGTCAAAACTTGAGAGGATACCAGCGATCCCCGCTGATGCAACCCAACATACGAGCATATCGCCTGATCAAACATATTCTCGGCAAAAATACTCTGAACTGAATTCATCGAGGGGTATGGAATTGTCAGGGATCAATCTTGAATCCTCCATCTATCGCGGTACATCACCTGGATTTTGAATTCCGAAAAAAATTTTGTGTTACCGACTGAGAAGAGAATTTTTCTCTGAAATTCAAAATTTGGGCGATGTATCACGATAGGTAAGGGTTGAAGATTGATTCCTGAGAATCTCATACTCCTTCATGAATTCAGTTCAGAGTATTCTTGCCGAAAAAATGTTCACTCAGTCGGTACGCTTGTATGGCGAGTTGCATCTACCGGGATCACTGGTATCCCTTTGAGAAGTTGAGAATACAATCCTTAGCATCAAGCCTTATTAGGTCTATAACTTTTGCTTCCTCGTTTAGAGGGAAGCTTTGTGATCGTTTTGGGGAGCCGAAAATTTTTTTGTCTCGGAATTAAAAATCTCCTAGACCGAAATGTTCCTCAAAATTCGGGGAACAATTTTGTTACCGTGTCTGTCTATCTGTCTGTGTGGCTGTAGCCCCCCTAAGTTTCGCACGCGCATATCTCCCGTTCTGCTTATCCGATCGTTTCGAAATTTTTATCACAGTTGCGGACTAGGGTGATAGTGGTCCCATATAAGTTTCAATCTGATTCATTCAGAAGAATTGGGTGAATGAGAAGAACGCTGACAAAAAATGAACATTTTGCGTCCGCGTGTATCTTTGCTTCCTATTATCCGAATCCGATCAAACTTCAACCACGTTTTAGTCATGACTCGATAGTGGCCCCATATGAGTTTTTATCCAAATCGGTTGAAAATTGTGGAAAATTTTTCTTTGGAATCTGTATTTTTTTTCAAGCATGCCCTCCCCATGTCCATATTATCCGAATGTCTTGGAACTCTGAGTATATCCGATTTACGAGATGTTAGTTATATGATATAAACTTCAGGCACATTGGAATTGGGGGGAGTGAAAAAAAAGCGGATCAGGTTCCTCTTTGTCTGTCTATTTGTCTGTGTGTATGTAACAAATTTGCGAACGTGTATATCTTTTGTTCGTATTATTTGATCGTGATGAAATTTTCACCAGAGTCATGTTCAGTGTTGATTGTGGTTCCATATAAGTTTCGAACTCATCGTTACAGAAGAACGGGAGGGGTGAGGAGAAATTTTTCGGAGAATCGTGGTTTTGCGAACGCGTATATCTCCGCTCCTTATTATTCGATTGCAATCAAACTTATACCCTGTTCTGGTGATGATCCCACAGTGGCCCCATATGAGTTTCATCCTAATCGATTAAAAACTGTGGAAAATTTTTGTTTCGCCTTTCACATCATTTGACAATATTCTGAAAGCATGCCTTCCCCATGTCGGTATCATCCAAATGCCATGAAACTTGTAGTATAATCAGTTTGCAGGGGGTTAGTGATATGGTGTGAATTCCAAACAAATCGGAATTGAAGGAAGAAAGTGGTAAACACTGGGCTTTGAAACAAAATTTGGAAATTTCGTAAACATCGTTTTTCTTTACTTTTCCTCCATCGAGCAGGGATTGCTATTCGGAATTCAAATATTCCCGCCTGCATTTGCGGTGAAAAAACTCAACCTCAACGTTTCTTATACACTATATATCATACATGCAAGAACTACATCAACTCACAGAGGTCAGCCCCACACAGCAAAAAGAGTTCTGAAAGAATTCTTTAAGAATCCCACATGAATTCTTGAAGAACTCCATAACTCGTCCGAAAGAATTCAAAAAGAATTCTTAAAGAATCCCCGGGATGTCAGTTCAGAATGAATCGCTGGGGGAATTCTTTGTCTCGTCCAAAAGAATTCTTAGAGAATCCCAAAACAGTTCCCAAAGAGGTATTGAAGAATTCATGAAGAATTCTCCAAAAGTTCATGAAGAATTCTCCAAAAGTTCATGAAGAATTCTCCAAAAGTTCATGAAGAATTCTCCAAAAGTTCATTAAGAATTCTATATGTGCTTTTCAAAAAATTTGAATAATTCATTGAAACACTCCAAAAACTCTTTAAACCGTTCACCCGAGCATCCCGGGATATTGTAGAAGAGTTGAAAGAATTCGTTACAAATTCATTGAAAAGTTCAAAGTGAGTAATCCTAATCGAACTGAAAAAGATTCAACACAAATCCATAACAATATCGAAGGATGTTATGGAACAAACATTCGGATACTGGTGTATGTATATTTAGTCACTCTTCGACCTTACAGTGAGGTGTCTCCATGTATGTGCAAGATTTCATTGCTTGATCTCAGTTAACAGAAAGAAAACAGCGTCACAGACACGGCGAAGGAATTGCAGAAATGTTTTCAAGGGCCATATTTTGATTTTACCAGACTATTTCTAAATACATTGAAATGTGATCAACCATTAGCAGTGTAAAGAACATGTAAAAAAATTGAGAGTATTTTTATCGGGTAATGTGAAGCATTAAATGTATTTTATAACTTGACGCAAGGTACATTTAGAATTGATTTCATACAAAACTATTTGCTAATAAATTCTGAAATTCTTTATACAATGAAACATTCCATTATAAATCGCTGTAACATTTCAATCAAGTCAAGTTTCAGCAAGTTGATGGAAATGAATTTGAAAAATTAGGAAACTTATAAACAGAGATGGGCATCCTCAATCACTTTTTGTACTCAAGGTACTTTCTTCCTGTCAAGTACTTTTATATTTCTATGGAATAAATAGGAATTTTCAACATTAACTTGAAAAGTACTTGATGAGACTTCTTTTTAAATTCTTCACAGAGCTCTTTAGGAGTTCTTTTGGACGAGAAAAAGAACTCCCCCAGCGATTCATTCTGAACTGACATTCCGGGGATTCTTTGAGAATACCTTGCGAATCATTATGAATACTTCATGAACTCTTTTCTGAGCTCTTTAAGATCTCATTTAGAATTCTTTACGATCTGATTGAATCCTTTATGAATTCTTCAAGAACTCTTATTAAAGAATTCATATTGAATCCTTTTTATGGAGTTCTTTGCGAATCCATATGGAACTGTGGTGCTGTGTGGGGCAGCACATTCGGCACTGCATTCTCTACGAGTTCCAACGAGGGAAAGAAGCCGTTTAAGCATTGAATTCGATTTGTTCTACTCTTGATGATGTTGTTGTGTCTTATGGTACGTATGAACGATTCGCGAATAATAATTCCGATTACGGCGATCAGTAACATCTTGGACAGCCTCCGAAAATTGAAGATGCTGAATTGCGAAAATTACTCGACGAAGATTCAACGCAAACCCATAAACAGCTCGCAGCTTGCCTAGTCAAGCAGCTATCTCCAAACGATCACACGCGATGGGAAAGGTACAAAAGGTGAGAAGAGGGATGCCGCATGGATTGACAGATCAAAACCTTGGTCAACGAATGAACACGTGCCTTTCATTTTGCTCATCAAGTACCAGAAGGAGAATTTTTTGTGGAAAATTGTGACGAGAGATGAAAAATATATTCTCTCTGCTAATCCCAAACGCGAAGAGTCATGGATGGATCCCGGACACCCGTCAACATCCACTCCCCAAAGTATCCACTTGATGAGGGTTCTCCTCTGCACCTGCATGAACTTATAATTGTATATTGACCACGCATGTGAGAGAAGTGCAAAACAGGGAGAATGCGCAAACATAATGGGCATTCATCCGTCCTCATTATAACCCATGTCACAAGCAGGTGCGTAGTGGATTTGCGCATTTTCACTGTTTTGCCCCTCTCTAACATGCTCGGTTCATATATTATACGTCCATGTGCATCTGGTGGGATATGAAGGGTGTACTGTATCACAAACTGTTAGAAACAGGTCAAACAGTTACTGCGAAACGCTACAGCCGAAAATTTAACAAATTGCACAACAGTTTTGAGGAGAACAGGCCATTTACTGGGTGAGGAAGCCGAAAAGTTATGTCGCTCCATGATAACGCTCGACATGTTGCTCGCGCGACTCAGCAAACCATTTCAAACTTGGGCTGGGAGGTTCTGCCCCACGCCGCATATTCACCGAACTTAGCTCCGTCTGATTATCATCTCTTTCGGTCCAGGCAGCATGCCTTGAAGGATAGCCGCTCCCAAACTCTGGATGACATACGAATTCTTCGATGACTTCATCGCTTCAAAGCTTGCAAGTTTTTTCCCCGATGGTATTTGTATGTTGCTCAACCGATGGCGCAAGGTCATCGAAAACAGTGGACAATATTCCGAGGATTGATCTGGTGTTTATGTATTTTATAATATAGAATGTTTTTCGTGCACTGAGAAAAATCTGCATTGTAGAAATCATGTTTCAATATAGTAATGTATTTGACGGTGAGAATACATTATTTTGGTTATTATTACCATGAGCTAGGTGATGAATATCATCTTTTTGGTGAATCAAACCGAATGCACGGTGAAATTCAACATTGAAAAGGTACTTTTCACTTTTGAAAGGCTGGCTTGAGTTTTCATTATTTGACGGGTGAAAAATATACGAAATAGAGGTTATTTTCACATTTCATTTTTCTCAGTGTGAGTAGAACCCAAAACTCAAGATATACACCTATCATATGATTGAATTCAATATTCTATGATGAATTCTGTTCAATGAATTGTTTATGAAGAAACTTTCATAGATTTTCTAACAGTGTAGTTGAACCCATCAATGTTCATGGCAGAACTGTTTGGCCTACAGAAAGAGTAACTATTGGAAATAGGATATCTAGTTAGGTGATGGACTACGGCAGAAAAGAAGAATTTACAATTTGTTTCAACAATTGTTCGAAAACCGTGTTAAAAATAACAATTTACGTGAATAAAAATTCAGAAGTTCGCAAAATAGATTCAGCCATGAAATGAGCTGAATTTAAAACTTTGTTTTTACAGAGTTTATTCACACGGACTTGAAAGTACATACATTCGGAAACATGTGCGTATCACACGTTCACATGTATGTACTGTTGTGTCTGTGTGAGTAAAGTCAGCGTTTCGCGTCTGTAACTACCGTAACTCATCGGTCTTCCGAACTTAGCCTCCTGCTCCCGAAAAATCATCAAGTGGAGAACACATTCATAATACCTTGAGATGATGAAAAATTGAAACCTGATAAACGTTGAAACGTGATAAACGCCCAATGAAGATCGTAGTAGGCTCAATCGAAAGCGGATATCCAAATTGCATCATGAATGTGTCATTATTTCTTCATGGAATGCCATATGTTATGAGTTATCATGAAATCATGATTGTTCGAGGAGGTGAGATTACTGTTTTTAAGAATAGATACGCGGTAGCGTGCGACTCAGCTTTATTGTTCCGCTTTTTCCCATATACTTGGCCCCAAGATACTATCGCGTCTCCTAATAATCCGACAACTTTCCTACTATTTCGCCAGCGAAGTAGAATAGTCACTGAAGATCATATGAAATTCCAATGAATTTAGGATTGATGCAAAACTGGGACACTAATGATCCAGTCTTACAACTTATCCTACTCATGTATTCAATGACCTAGGGAAGACCACGGTCGCCTCCTCGCCCATCCATTTCACATCGCGGGTTTCCCAATCAGACATCCGTTTTCATAGTCGGAACAAAAAAAAAACATCTCCAGATATGATAATTCATCAGCTCAGGTCTTCAGACACAGAATATTCACGAAATTAGCGAAATCATCGTTCATAAATCCCAAAAGTACGTTCATCATACTGACAACCATTGAAATGTATGGATATGACGTATGCTTTATGATCTCTCTGTCACCACATTTCCCAGTGTTCGTTTTTGGATAGCAATTATCATCAATTGTGGAGGTAAAAAGATCTAATTGAGAACTCACCTTGCCAAACTCGCTCAGGCCTGGAACAGAGTCGTGAGTGCCATTGGATTCGCCAACGGAACAAACTGCCCTGCCAAAAAGAAAAGTCTATTAGAAGAATTCGGAACTGTCACATCTTCCATCCAAATATGAAGATATGAAATGAAACTTTGGTTATCTCCAGTAATGTCGGGAGGAGATACTTCGAACAATTTGAGTCTCTGATGGTGCGAAAAATTCGTACTTTCACTTCTTATATTAATGAAGGGAACAAGATGTAGATTAGAATGTAAAATATTTGAATGGAGCGGACTGTATTTTTAGGATGAAAGCGAGAGATCAGGAACATGTATTCAGGGAGTGAAAGAGAGGGGGCTAGAACAAGGGTGAAATCAACCAGCGACTCGAGTAACCACAACGCGTTTGACAGAACTTTGGTTCATCACATCCAAAGTTACACAAGTATAGATTTAGAGAACAAATTTGGAACAACAGACTTATGAGCATAGATCGCGACAGATACGCGAGAGACTTTATACAAAGGTGAAGCGTGTTTCCATGCGTGAGGAGAAAACCGCGGTAACTTCTCAAAGTGAGGGGAGGTGAGGTGATTGCGGGTCTTCCTCTGAGGAATAAATCTTGAGCTTCCGGAGTGGAGCCGTGTCTTGTATCGGTTGGTTGCCGACGTTTCGCCATCATTGCAGCTGGCTTTTTCAGGGCGAGGTGAGCCTGCATTCCATTCCGAAAGCTCGTATATAAGGTAAGCGGGGCTGGTCACGCGTGACTGAGCCGTTCAGTCACCCGTGACCACTACGGGAGAGGGAGGGGATCGTGGAGTAGTAGAGTATACCGCCCTGAAGAAGCCAACTGCAATGATGGCGAAACGTTGGCAACCAACCGATACAAGACACCGCTCCACTCCGGAAGCTCAAAATTCATTCAATTTTGCAAGCCACGGAATACCGCACAGCGAATCTTCGCTGAAGCAACTAATCTTTCTCTGAGGAAGGCTAGCGGGCAACTGACTTTCACTTTCGTTGCTAACGCGAGCAAATGTAGATCATATGATTGGTCACATGATGAGATTCAGAGGTAATAGAGGGGATCCGACAAGTCTTCCTCCTGAACACCCCGCGAGTGACTCGGTTCACTCAGAAAGTGATCGGGAAAGGAGACTGAACCGGAAACCCTAACAATTAACATTACATGACTGCACATTTTGAAATGGGGTGGACTTGAATGTGAAAAGAGCGAGGATCTACGTGAGTACTTGATATAGATATGCATCACTGGTCCAGCGTGAGAAGTTGGTACATGGATCATTTAAAATTAGATCCGGATAAATTTTTCTCTGTTTATAAATGTTCTATCGCACCGAATACTATCTCAATATGGATAATATGGTGGCTAGTTTGGAACAAGTGATGAAAAGTACTTCAATTCTTCAACAAACAGGATGCGCTCTCTCAGGTAATAGAGGGGTGTTTCATGTGAGTTAATGATGTACCACGTATCTAAATCGATTCGAAATTGGATGTAGGACACTGTGACTATAACAAGGTCCTCAGTCCTGGAATTTTTCTTCTTCTTATTGGTTATACTATCCAACAGCCATGTGTGATTGGTCTATTAGAATTCAAAAACTGCTGAGAGCCCTGTTTGAATTCCAACAATCACGTAATAACATTCCAACTCGAGTTGAGTCATTCATATACTCATTCATACAATATATGGAACATGATCAACTGACATGAGGCACCACTCAGTTACCAAAAATTATCACTTTATTGTTCCAAAAAATATTGAAGTATCAGCCGTTACAAAATATGACACGATTAACACCTCGATTGATCTGAAGCTTCGGTTGAGCGGAGAGCAGATAATCAAGATTTTACTGTGGAAGAAAACCGGAAATTCACTGCAAAAAACATCGAGAATCCAAACTAATTGAGTTTTATTTTCAGGAAATTTTCATAAATCTGAGTTATCTGGTTCTACGGCGCCCTAGAACAAATTATTATTCCATCTTATGAGGGCTAGCACCATGGAATTGAAATACTCTGACCATATAATATGAATAACGGGGGCGACAACAAATCGATCTATATCATTGGTAGCTAAGAATTAGTTTCCCTTCTCAGAGCATCCAGACCCCACTTCCAAGTACATCTATTAGAAGAAAACTTATATCTAATGGAAAAATTTCTATTGAAATTCGGTATTCCCATATTGAATGCAATAGGGTTCTCGAATTTAATATGAATCACGGAATTTTCAAATTCCTTATTGAAATTGAGAGCAAAATCTTTTGAATGAAAAACAATATTATTGAAATTGATATCATATTAGGAGACTCAATAGATTGTGTTACGTGAACAGTATCATAATATGTTTATGAAACCTGAAGCAGATTTTTCATACAGTGTTACATAGAATCATGAATGAATATAGGGTATTCCGTATCAGATTTACAATCAAAGTTATAATTTCGAGAAAGATTTTTCTCGCTCTTCAAAACGGAAAACAATTGATACGTATATTTTTATTTCCATGTGATTATTATCGAGAAACGATTTTTGAAACTTTTGAGGATGACAAAATCGGACATTTTCCAATCACTGGTATTCAGGAAGCTCTCTGATTTGGGAGGAATTTGTATAAAAAAAATGTTCATAACGAAAATTTGTATTTTGTATGGATTTATGGACCAGATATATCAAATAATTTTGTTTTCCATTAAATTCGATAGGATAGAAGTTTGAATCGTTTCAGTAAACGAATTCGTTTCAAGAAATCTGGAAGTGGATCACGACATCCCCACTCATCCACTTGAATTCTCGCTTATTGGGCGATACTATATCCCTACTCCTCACTACCGAGCGCCAATGACAAGGAACCAAACTTATATGCCAGGGGTTCTCAGGCGATGACTAATCTAGAGGAGGTTATGCGCGCGCGTGATGGGGTCATGTTGACGACATTTCAACAGAGGCACGACCGGGGAGAATTATGGGAAATAGTTGTATATAACTTCCAGAGGTTATTCACAAGAACTTTGGATCGATGAATACAAGTTGATGTTGTTGGAGTTTGAATCGTTTATTGAACCAAAACGAGAATTCGAAGTCACAAAATTTGATGGACCTCCTGATTCGAACAATTCCCTCACGAATATCAGAATGCACAGAATGATTAGGTTATGATACCCCCGTTGGAGAGATATGGTATATGTTGTTGGAGTTTGGATCGTTTATGGAGTCAAAACGAAAAATCGAAGTCACAAAATTTGATGAACTTCCTGATTCGAACAGTTCCCCCACGAATATCAGGATGCAAAGAATGATTAGGTTATGATACTCCCATTGCAGAGACGTTGTATATGTTATTGGAGTTTGAATCGTTCATTGCAATCGAACGAAAATTCTACGTTGTTCAAGTTCGAATCCTTTATTGGAACGACATGAAATTCAGGACTCACAAAATGAGATATACTTCCTCTTTCGGGCAGTTCTCTCAAAAATATCAGAATCAACAGGATGATTGGTATATGATACTGCTATAGGAAGATATCATATATGATGAATCGGCAATCGAGATCATGTAAAAAACCACGATCTAACATGTGGGGGATCGTATCTGATCAGCGTAGCTCTTCTCATTTCCTCACGCACTAGATGCACTTTGATCATGGACGAGATTTTGGTGAGTTGGAGAGATCAAAACGGCCAAGTACAAGGGAGGACTCGAAACGTTCGCTTATATTTGAAATTTCAACATGACCTGGTGACAGGAAAATCTTATCCCATTGATGAGCCAGCAGCGTTCGGCCCCGTTTCCGTATCGAACAGATCATGCAGTGGATAGAACAACGGGTGGATTGAGAGAATCGTACCAGCGACGTAAATGGGTACACCCGAAATTTTTTCGTATGTTTCGATCCTCCACAACCCCCGGAAAGGGAAGATTGGATCCTATTGATCCCTGATCCTCATTCAACTGCGTTCAAGCCGGCCCGACACCATGCGAAATATAGACGAACTTTGACTGACTTTGAAGAGTCGTACCGGCCACGTGAGGGGATACGACCGGAATTTCCCTCTGTGCTTCGACTCTCCACATCACCCAGTGACAGGAAAATCATGTTCCGCGTATCCCTGACCCTCGCCCGACTTCATTCATGCCACCCGAAAATCATGCACAGGATAGACGAGATTTGACTGAATTTGAAGAATCGTACTGGCCACGTTAGTGGATACACCCACTGGAAGATTTTCCCACATCCCTCAGTGACAAGGAAATCGTATCCGGTAAGTCCCTGACCCTCGCTCAACTTCGTTCATGCAGCCCTAACACCATGCACGAGACAGACGAAGTTTGATCGAGTCTAAAAATTCGTACTGGCCACGTTGGTGGATACACCAAAAATTTTCTTGTTGACATCGACTCTCCACACCCCCCAGTGACAGGAAAATCGCATCAAGTGACTCCCTGACCCTCGCTCGACTTCGTCCATGCCACTCGAACATCATACAGGAGATAGACGATTTTTGACTGACTTTGGAAATCCGTACCGGTCACGTGTGTGGATACACCCGAAGTTTTCTTGTATAATTTGACTTTCCACATCCCCCAGTGACAGGGAAATCGTATCCAATAAGTCCCTGACCCTCGCTCAACTTCGTTCATGCCACTCGAACATCATACACAAGATAGACGAATTTTGGCTGACTTTGAAAATCCGCACTGGTCACGTGTGTGGATACACCCGAGATTTTCTTGTATAGATTGACTCTCTACATCCCCCAGTGACAGGGGGATCGTATCCAGTGAGTCCCTGACCCTCGCTCAACTTCGTTCATGCGACTCGAACATCATACACAAGATAGACGAATTTTGACTGACTTTGAAAATCCGTACCGGTCACCTGTGGGGATACACCCGAAATTTTCTTGTATGATTTGACTTTCCACATCCCCCAGTGACAAGGGAATCGTATCCAGTAAGTCCCTGATCATCGCTCAACTTCGTTCATGCGACTCGAACATCATACACATAATAGACGAATTTTGACTGACTTTGAAAATCCGTACCGGTCACGTGTGTGGATACACTCAAAATTTTCTTGTATAATTTGACTCTTCACATCCCTCAGTGACAGTAAACTCGTATCCAGTAAGTTCCTGACTCCCGCTCAACGCCGTTTATGCAGCCCGGACACCATGCACGAGACAGACGAACGAAGTTGAGCGAGGGTCAGGGAGTCACTGGATACGATTCTCCTCTCACTGGGGGATGTGGAGAGTCGATTCACACAAGAAAATTCCGGGTGTATCCACTGAGGTGGCCAGTACGAATTTTTCAAGTAAATCAAACTTCGTCTGTCTCGTGCATGGTGTTCGGGCTGCATTAACGGCGTTGAGCGAGGCTCAGAGACTCACTGGATACGATTTCACAGTCACCTAAGGGTGTGGATAGTCGGAATAACCAAGAAAATTTTGGCTGTATCCGCACACGTGACCGGTACGGATTTTCAAAGTCAGTCAAAATTCGTGTATCTTGTGCATCAAGTTCGAGGGCATGAACGGAGTTGAGCGAGGTTCAGGGACTCACAGGATACGATTGTCCTGTCACTGGGGGATGTGGAGAGTCAAATTATACAAGAAAGCTCTGGGTGTATCCACACACGTGACCGGTACGAATTTTCAAAGTCAGCCAAAATTCGTCTATTTTGTGCATTAGGATCGGGTGGCATGAACGGATTGAGCGAGGGTCAGGGACTCACTGGACACGTTTTCCCTGTCACTAGGGGATGTGGAGAGTCGAAGTATACAAGAAAATTTGTGGTGTATCCACTAACGTGGCCAGTACGATTTTTTAAATTCAGTCAAATCTCGTCTATCTTGTGCATGATTCTTGGGTGGCATGAACGAAGTTGAGCGAGGGTCAGGGATACGCGGAACATGATTCATGATCAAAGCACAGAGGAAAATTCCGGTCGTATCCCCTCACGTGGGCGGTACGACTCTTCAAAGTCAGTCAAAGTTCGTCTATATTTCGGATGGTGTCGGGCCAGCCTTAACGCAGGTGAGCGAACATCAGGGATCAACAGGATCCGATTTTCCTCTCACGGGAGGATGTGGAGAATCGAAATACACGGAAAAATCTCGGGTGTATCCATTTACGTCGCTGGTACGATTCCCTCAATCCACCCGTAGTTCTATCCACTGCATGATCTGTTCGACACGGAAACGGGGTCGAACGCTGCTGGCTTATCAATGGGATGAGATTCCCCTGTCACCAAGTGATGTTGAAATTTCAAATATAAGCGAACGTTTCGAGTCCTCCCTTGTACTTGGCCGTTTTGATCTCTCCGACCCACCAAAATCTCGTCCATGATCAAAGTGCATCCAGCCCGTGAGAAAAGGAGACGAGCCACGCTGATCAGATACGATCCCCCACATGTTAGATCGTGGTTTTTCACATGATCTCGATTGCCTCCGGTCATCCTTCCTCTAGGTGGCTTTTACGAGTCTCGAATATCACACAAAGTTTGTATGTCCTCGGCATGCTCCCCTCGCGGGTGAAGTCAAGGCGAGCGGCCCTTATCGGTCTATCATATATGATATCTTTCTATAGCAGTATCGTATACCAATCATCCTGTTGATTCTGATATTTTTGAGAGAACTGCCCGAAAGAGGAAGTATATCTCATTTTGTGAGTCCTGAATTTCATGTCGTTCCAATAGAGGATTCGAACTTGAACAACGTAGAATTTTCGTTCTATTGCAATGAACGATTCAAACTCCAATAACATATACAACGTCTCTGCCATGGGAGTATCATAACCTAATCATTCTTTGCATCCTGATATTCGTGGGGGAACTGTTCGAATCAGGAAGTTCATCAAATTTTGTGACTTCGATTTTTCGTTTTGACTCCACAAACGATCCAAACTCCAACAACATATACCATATTTCTCCAACGGGGGTATCATAACCTAATCATTCTGTGCATTCTGATATTCGTGAGGGTATTGTTCGAATCAGGGAGTCCATCAAATTTTGTGACTCCGAATTTTCGTTTTGATTCAATAAACGATTCAAACTCCAACAACATCAACTTGTATTCATCGATCCAAAGTTGTTGTGAATACCTCTGGATGATATATACAACTATTTCTCATAATTCTCCTCGGTCGTGCCTCTGTTGAAATGTCGTCAACATAACCTCATCACGCGCGCGCCTAACCTCCTCTCGATCAGTCATCGCCTGAGAACCCCTGGCATATAAGTTTGGTTCCTTGTCATTGGCGGTCGGTAGTAAGGAGTAGAGACATAGTCCCGCCCAATGAGCGAGAATTCAAGTGGATAGGTGGGGATGTCGTGATCGACTTCCAGATTTCTTGAAACGAATTCGTTTACTGAAACGATTCGAACTTCTATCCTATTCAAATTTGTGTATTTTGCAAATTTCATAAACAAATCGGATTTGCAAAAGAAGGACATGCTGAAAATTGATTTTCGCAGAATGCGAATCTCACTACTCTCCATAGAATATTTCATGAACATTTCAAAGTGGACAGCTCAATAGTACTTGAGATATATTTAATAACGTACAACCGTGTCGGTTTCAGGTGCGAAGGATCGGATGATGCACACTCTCATATGAATTCATCTCCAAACATCCCTAGTACTCATGTACTATTGGACTCCCACTTGGTCTGCATGGACTTCTCCCACCTCCGTGGGACCAAAATTAGACCCAAGTAGGGCAAAAATGCACACATGCTGAGGACTGTCAATGAATGTGATTCCATCAATCCACGTTTTCGTGCATTGTTTTACACAGTCCATACGTAAATTGCTCACATCATTGAGTCCACGGGTTTGGAGACTCAATAAATAGTTTATGATAAAATATAACCCCAGTTGGACTATTTTTTTTCCTCATCTAAGTGTATGAGCATCTTACATTACTCAGATACTTAAGCATGTACTAGAATGGATCGAATTATCTCCACACACGGAAGGAAAGGACTTAGGCACATGAGCTATTTTTGCGTAGTGGTATAAGAGATAGTTGTGACAATAAATCAAATATCTGTCTGGAATAGTTCGTGAGTTCTCACAGCTATTCCTAATATTTGTCACAAGTGAATCATATAGTTGTGAAAAAGTAGCTGATCGAATAAGAGAAATAGCTACCTGATCTACCTTACTATGAGATAGTTCGTGGAGCTACTTCTCAT
Organism: Gonatopus flavifemur; assembly: GCA_018340375.1. NCBI lineage: Eukaryota > Metazoa > Arthropoda > Insecta > Hymenoptera > Dryinidae > Gonatopus > Gonatopus flavifemur. The sequence continues at coordinate 4,023,774 of JAFFJZ010000014.1, forward strand.
TGCTCCCATCGTTACGCACGTAGGTCCTGCAGCAATGTGAATTTTGTTGAAAACAATCGAAACGCGGTGAACTCTCGCGTTATTCATTGAGGTTACCTGTCGTGGTTACCGTGTATATATTTCATCATCATCATCATCATCATCATCATGAAGTCATCAGTCTTACGACTGGTTTGATGAAACCCTCCACCCCTGTCTATTATCCGCCAAACGTTCAATTTCTACATATCTACTACATCCCTTGTCTTGTATGATTTGCTCCATATAACTTGCTCTAGGTCTACCTTTACCAGTTTTACCATTCATTTTCCCTTCCAATATTGTTTTCAATGAACTCTCATGCCGTAATGTGTGGCCTATAAGATTGCTTCTCCTTTTCACGATGTGTTTCAAAAGATTTCTTTCTTCATTTATCTGCTCGAGTACTTCTTCATTTTTCACTTTGTCTATCCATTTTATTCTGAGCATCCTCCTATAACACCCCAAGTAGCACCAGAATATACTATGAACGTTCTTAGAATATTCGAAATATGTTCTATGTACATTCGAATGAGACCGTTTCATAGGTGCTATGCATGTTCATCGAACGTATGTGATCGAATATACGACGGTACGTCAATCGAACGTCGATTGAATGAATATCGTACATTTCGGATGTACTATGGACGTTCTAAGTATATTTAAAATAGTCTCATTCGAAGATTCCATGAACGTTCATTATGTGTTCTTCGTATCTCATTCGTACATTCTACGAACGTTTCTATTTCGTATATACTTCGAACTTCCGTTGCTGCTTGGGACCACATTTCAAAAGCTTCAAGTCTTCGTTGATCAGTTTTCCCCATTGTCCAAGTTTCGCAACCATATAATGCTGTGCTCCAAACGTAACTTTTCAAGAATTTCTTCCTGACTTCCAAGCTTATATTTTTTGAGCATAATAACTGTCTCTTTTCATAAAAAGCCTGTTCCCCTTGTGCTATTCTTGCTCTTATATCTCTTTCGCTTTTGCCGTTCTCTGTAATTATGCTTCCTAGATATTTGAATTCTTTCACCTGTTCAATTGTCTCGATATCTATTTTGATTCTCGTTCTTCTAGCTGTTTTCGCTGCTGTACACATCATGAATTTTGTTTTGTCTTTATTTATATTCATACAATAGTTTTCCAATAATATTGTTCTCATGGTGTTGAGAATATTTTCTAACTCAGTACTACTCGTGGCCAATATAGCTATGTCATCCGCGAATCTCAACATACTTATATTTTCTCCCTGAATCTGTAATTTCGATTGAATTTCCTCCTTCACTCCGTTCATTGCTTCTTCTATATATAAATTGAAAATCAGTGGCGATAATGAGCATCCTTGTCTCACCCGTCTTCTTATTTGTGTTTCCCCTTCCTGACCCTCTATGTCTATTATTGCACTTTGATTCTTATATAATTCGTATATTATTCTCCTATCTTCATAATTTATTCCCACCTTCTTCAGGATCGCAAACATCTTCTCCCAGTCCACATTATCGAAAGCTTTTTGTATATCTACAAAACCTATGTACACAGATTTCTTCACCGCTATCCTTTTCTCCATTACTGCCCTGAGTGCTAAGATTGCTTCTCGCGTTCCCCTATTTTTTCTAAAACCAAACTGATCCTCTGCCAATCTACTCTCTATTTTATTTTCCATCCTCCTGTATATAATTTTGGTCAGTATTTTCGAAGCATGTGAAGTTAAACTGATCGTTCTGTAGTTCTCGCATTTGTCTGCCCCTTGTTTTTTCGGGATAGCGACAATTTTATTCTTTTGGAAATCTTCCGGTACTTCTCCTTTTTCGTACATATCTCTAATCAATCCAAACAGTGCGTCGCGAGTTCCTTCACTGGAGGCTTTTATAAGGTCCGCACTTATGTCATCTATGCCTGGCGCTTTATTATTCTTCAATTCTCTCAAAGCCTTGTCGAATTCTGATCTCAATATCGAACCTCCCAATTCTTCCTCATCTACATCCTCCTCCTTCTCTAAAAGTGCTATATCATCGTTCCCTCTATACAAGTCTCCCAAATGATTAATCCACTGTTCTATTTTCTCTTCCGTTTTCATCAATTGTCGTCCTAGAGAGTTTCTAATCTTATTGCTTCTAGATTTCATTTGTCCGAAAAATCTTTTAATAATCCTATATGCTTCATCTATTCTTCCTCAATGCAATCTTATTTCTATTTCCTGACATTTCTCTTCTAACCACTGTTCTTTTGCTTTCCTTGATTCTCTTATTATTTTATTTCTCAATGATTTGTATCGTTGCTGGCCTTCTTGGCTATCATTATTCTTGTATTTTCTTCTTTCATTTATCAATTCTAAAATTTCTCCCGTTATCCATGGGTTTTTAGCTTCTACTCCATCATTCTTCAAAATCTTATCCGCACATTCTCTTATATTCCCCTTCATCTTTGTCCATCTACTCTCTATTCCCAAGTCTTTCTCTTTTTGATCTCCCAATTTTTCATCCAACATTTTCTCGAATGCCTCATGTGTTTGTTTTTGCTTGAGGTTCTTCAAATTCCATCTTTTCTGCATTTTCCTTTTCTTCTTCAGAGATTTGAATTTCAGAGAACATTTCGTCATCAACATATTATGATCACTATCTATATCTGCACCGGGATAAGTTTTACAGTTTTTCACTTGGTTTCTAAATCTTTGTTTCACTAATATGTAATCAATTCGGTATCTTGCTGTATCTCCTGGCATTTTCCAAGTGTAGATTCTCCTTGGATGATTTTCGAATAAAATGTTTGTGATAACCATCTTATGATTTTCACAAAATTCGACTAAACGTTGTCCTCTATCGATCCTCCTCCCTAACGCGAAATCTCCTATAATGTTGTCCTCTTTTCCTTGTCCTACTACCGCATTCCAATCCCCCATCACTATCAAATTCTCTTGTCCCTTCACATATTCTATCACTTCTTCTATTTCTTCGTACGTTTTTTCAATATCTTCCTCCGCATATGCAGATGTGGGCATGTATACTTGGACTATGACTGTGTCTACCGGTTTTGTTCTGATTCTAACCATCATCACACGTTCATTATGTTGCAAATAATTTTCTATTCTATCTCCTACTCTTTTATGCATTACAATTCCTACACCTGCTTGACCGTTCTTTGATCCTGTATGAATTATTCTATAATCCCCACTCCAGAAATCGCCCTCTTGTGGCCATTTCATTTCGCTAATCCCCATGACGTCTATATTCAACCTATTCATTCCTAATTTCAAATTTTCCAATTTTCCCGCTTGCCTCAGTCATCTAACATTCCACGCTCTGACTCGAAGAATGTTGTTTCTTTTCCCTATCCTATTCTTCGGTTTTCGTTCCTTGCTGATGAAGCTTCCTCGAGCAGCCTCCACCCGGAGATCCGAACGGGAGACTAGTTTACCTCCGGAATATTTTACCCGAGAGAGCGCCATCATGTATCTATTAATTTGTTTGTTTGTTTTTGTTACATAATATTCCAGGTTAGGAAAAGGTGTCATTCCCTCGGGAAGTATTGAAAAATGGCAAGGAAGGTAGTTTCCCCTTGCTTTCCTTCCGTTCAATTTTGCCAATGTTTCTGGCATTAGGATGATTTCGTTTCTCTCAGTTTGTATTCTTCCTCTTGAGTAGTTTATTCCACTCAAAAAAAAGATCCAACTCTGAGATACTTATCCTCCCCACCACGTAAAGGAAGCAGATACTACCAGGGATGGATAAAAAGGATATCAAGGACAGGTATCATGAATATCCCCCTGGGAGACCCGCAATCATCCACGGGGAGGGTATTCATCCATATATATTTCATTTTATAATATTTTCAATACATATTCTTGTCAAATTACTAATTTTCAAAAACCTCGTATGTCCAATTTTATTTTCGGAATTGAATGACCGATCATTTGTAGAATGATAAATCCTCTCTATGTATACTCTGAGTATGTGGAAATACACAATCAAAACGATCAAAAACATATCCAAGGCTTTTTTTACGATATACTCAGCGTTGTCGGTTTAGCTGCGATCATTAAGGCATAGGTTAGGTAGATTCAGGTATAGCGTATAGGTAGGTTATGACAGGGGTTCGAAACCCGAGGTAAGTTAACATTTGTACTTGAATGTTTCAACCACCTCCTCCCAAATCTATATGTATTGAACAAATATCACAATCGAAAACAAATTTTTTTTTCGAAATTCACAATCAAATGTTGCAAAGAGTCGACGAGCACGTGCAGAAATAATAGAAGATCCTAACCTTAAACATCAAAACCGGCACTGAAAATTGCTCTTCTCAATTAATAAAATAGTTCATCGGCCTACATACATCGTCATACTTGATATTTTATGTAGGCCCTGCATCTTAGAAAAGTAGTTGTAACAACTACTCTAGTTGATATCCCGACAATCCGGGGTATATCTAACAAAAGTACCTGCCACAGCTACTTTCGTAGTTGGTCGAAAATCGTCTACGTAAAGTAGTTGGAACAGCTGATTATCAGTTGGGAGAACTATTTTTTTTCTCCGTGCACAGACTCAAAGAAGCAAACATACTGTGTGGAAGAATGCACGAGGTATGTGAATTAATGAAGTCTCATTTATTGATAATTCCCGAGGCGTATGCATTTTGGCCCCACTCCGGCCCAGTCTTGAGTCCATGGGAGCCGGATGCAGTTCATGCCAGTAGTAGAGACCGCGTTTGAGCCGTCATACCGAACCCCCACCACTGGGCCCTTCTGGCGCCGATACACCTGTGTAGATAAGATGATATAATCTATCTGAGATGAGATAAGGGTGGTTGGCAGGTGGCGGGTGAAACAGGTGTTTGAGAGTTAAAAGGGTTGAGAAAGGAGGGGGGGATAGGTGGGTGGATGGTGGTTGGTAGGTTTTTCAGTTGTACAGATATTTTTACCCTTCTTCAATACATGAGATTTTCCCCACACACCGTGCACATGCAAGATAGGAGCTCGGAAGAGAAAGAGAGGGAGAGAGACCCGTACGTTCCATTGACGATAAGGAAAGAGACGAGGCTAAGTACTACAAAGAGTCACTATATGTATTGTACGACCATGCGTATATCTGATGGAGAAACAAAATATATTTCTTCTCTCTCTCTCTTTCTCTTGACTGTTCTTTGTTCAAATCATCTCTGTACCTACATCAGGGCTCTCTCATCCCTACAAGTGTGAGATCGCTTGGTAAAACCCAAACTGGCCGATGTCTCGATACATTTTTATAGATGCATCGAGTCGAGACATCATGGCATTTGAAAGGGTTCAAAGTGCCGTTGAAGAAATGTGGACCGACTAAATAGCCATTAACAATCCCGCACCACACATTTACGCTCCAGCGATGTGGTTGTCGATTGTTCGGTATCGATGTGGATTAACATTCGACCATTAATGAGACCCCAATGAAGAAACTCCGGAGAAGTGAAAGAATAACGCCAAGCACATGAAAATGCAATCAATATCTACAAAAACAAATCTATAAACCTATTCTCAACAGAAATTCCATTACATTTAAAATTTCGATGCAATACAACAGGATATTCCCCATCTGAAAAAAAAGATATGAAATCAATATGTGCTACCAAGTACATTTGGTTATCCAAATGGTATGTAAACGATTTTTGGTATATTGTAACTTCAATTTTTTCCAATTCTATTCAAAGTGATTCATGATCTTCGAGAAACGTCATTGTATGGAAAATGAATATAAAGTGGAGTAGAAGAGAAATTAGGTTCAATCATCTGGCATACCTACTAGAAAGAACTCTGACTCATTTCGAAACAAACGTGTTGGTCATTTCTGAAAAGTTTTGAAATTCATGTCGATGCGGAACACTTGACGTGGCCAATAAAGATTTCATGATAAAAGTGTTTGATAATAAGAGCTAAAAATGTTCCACTAGCTTTCAGATAATTCACCGAAGGGATGGGGAGGGGGGGTT